>OX596073.1:69232311-71632311 GCA_951394005.1 Protophormia terraenovae | reverse complement strand
AATAGAGTTTTAACACATAAAGATGCCTTAAAAATATGAATATTTTAATGAAATTTAGTACAAATAAGTTTTATATCAACAAAAATCCGTCTGCCAAATTTCATGAAGATCGGTCCATAACTGACCATAGCTCCCACATAAATTCCTCTCCCGAAAATCACTAACGTGCATAAATCCCATACAAATGTTAGTATTATGTTAATATTTAGTACAAGTAAGTTGTATATAAGTAACAACAAAATTGTGTGGATCGTAATGGTGTAGGATATCATATAGTCGGGCTTGACCGACTATATCTTCTTCTCTCGTTTTTTTTAATTTTGCTTTTATCAATTCTTTTTTGCAATTTAAAATGAATGGTAATCTATATATAAATTATCTGTCAAAAATGATAAAAAAATACAAAATCGGTTAAATACTATTAGAGTTTTTAGGAATTTTCGTGTAATGTAATTCTAGCTAAAAACAATTACATATTTCTTTGTTATATTTTCGTTAATAATCTCAAAAATTTCGAAATTTGACCTTTAACTTTAAGGTTTTAATTGTTAAAATTCGTTAAATATTTCGGAATATATTTTTTACGATTTATATCACCGTACAACAAATATCAAAAATATGTCTCACACATGATAAATTCCATATATGTATGTACATGAGAAAATATAGACTTAATATAGTAAAACTTTGTTTTCAGTTTTTCATTTCATGTTTGCTTTTCCTTTTTAAAGGACCTTAAAGTTTTAAAGGATGTACGAGGTTAAATTTTAATTTAATACAGACAGTATGGTGTTGTCATTACAAAGTAACTACATCCGTAACTACATGTCATTACCAAGTTATATTTATTTAACTTTATTAATTATAATTTTAATCTACGAAAATATAGTAGCGTATGATTTTTATATTATATTTAATACCGTTTTGTAAGTAATTAACAAGAATAATGCTGTAGTCAGTCAAGCGCAACCACATAATAACATTATCTTCGTGAGAGGTACTTATATAGAAACCATGATCATATATAGACTGATCCTTCTTAAAATTCATACTGCAGTTTATACATTTATGCAAAACTTATTTATGCAAAATTTAGTTCAGAATATAACGTTTTTTTAGTTCAGAATATAACGTTTTTTGGTGAAATTTGTGCACATTAAAGTGTTTTCTAATGGCACTTACTTATAATGAATCTTATGCGGGAACGATGTTCTTGAAATTTAGTAATGTCAGTAATGGTTATATAGATTTTGATTATTACAAATAAAACCTCAAAATAAATCATTTTTATGCCATTTATGTATCTTAAAGTGACGTTCTGGAATGGGCGTTGTATGGGAGTTATGGTCAATTAATGAACGACAGATTTGCGAAATTTAATGGCATGATTTATACTGAAATATAAAATAATTCTGCTGAATGTTATTTCTATACTAACAACGTCATATGGAAGCTACGGTCAAATATGCACCCAACCTTTTGAAATTTGAATGTACGAGTAATGCTGATAGGAAACATTCTTTTTCCATTTTTCATAAAAATATTCGTATATTATTATGATCACTGAATCGATTTTCTTGGAAATATTTGTATGGGGCCAAGTTAAAATAATAGTTTTGAACCATTTTCTACAAGGTTCGTCGTTAGGTTTAAAAAAGACTGTGCCAATTATTGTTAAATAATATTTAAAATTGCAATATATATAACGAAATCAAAATTTACATAAACACTTACAGAACATTTTTAAAATTGTATAAAATGTGAACTGTTGAAGCTAAAAGGACAAAATTAAGTTTACATAAATGACATTTTTGACATTATTAGGTTCTAAAAAGTGTAAATAAATAATTTTGCTGGAATTTCTAAATCCTAGTCTATCATTTGATACCCATATCAACACCATTGAGCAAGTGACAGATCTTAAAATAATTTATAAACAAATTATTATTATTTCAATTTCAAAGTCCTTTTCAAAGGATTCTGTTTTTACTTTCACGTATATATGATCTCGTTCATGTTATACCGTTATACCTGTTAATGAAAAATGTTATGTATTTTCATTAATCGGTATATTAGTTCAATAAAATTGACTCAACGTCTTTTAAAAAGGCATGAGAAGGGGATTTTGTAATCCTGCAGGAGTCAAAGATTTTTTTTTTTTGGTAATTATGGTTCAAATTTGGATATAAATAGCATTTTAGTTCAACATTTGAAGCATGGACGCGGAAACGATAAAAGCTTCATAAAAACATAAAACTGAATCGTTTTCTTACCTTATTTTCAACATTTGGTATGATTTATTAAGCATCTATCTGTATGTAAAGTATTGCTAAAAAATTCGGTTTAGACATGCCAAATTTTGCGACTGAAAATAGCTTACAGTAGAATAAGCCCTTATTCTCCACATCCACATAATTTTATAAAATATAATTAAAGAATGTTTATAATTTTATTCACGAATTCATTAAAATTCGAATTAAGTGAACTGTATACATGTATGCATAAATCAGTATGCCAAATTTCACGAAGATCAGTAGAAAACTGACTATAGCTTCCATATAAGCTTATCTTCCGAAAATCATATTAAAGTGCTTAAGCCTAACACAAATGGTAGCATAACAATAATATTTGATGGAAATAAGTTTTATATGGGTAGAAAAACTAATGCAAAGTTTTATTACACAGTACAACACGAAAAAAATAACCATATACAGATACCACTGCGTGATAAAAGACAAAAAAAAACACCCGTATTTCCCAGTTTTGCCCAAAGTCATGCACTTTTTTTATGGGCTCCAAAGATCATTTTCTCAGGCTCATATCTTGCAAAGCGTTCGGAATTTTACACACCTTAATTTATACCAATCGGCTTAGAATCACTTTCTGAATCGACTTAACGATGTCCATCCCTCCGTCTGACCGTCTGTCCGTCCATGTAAACCTTGTAATCAAACTACAGGTCGCAATTTTGAACAAAAATTAATGAAATTTGGCACAGAGGTTTCTTATAGTCCGGGGACGAAGCTTATTGAAATTGGTTATGATCGGTCCATTATTTCACCTAGCCCCCATACAAATGTCCTCCCGAAAAAGGGTTTAACGATCATAAAACCATTATGGATAGCAATATTTTAATGAAATTTGGTACATATAAGTTTCATATAAGACTTAATAGTGTGCCGATTTTTAGAAAGATCGGTCCATAATGGACCATACCTCCCATATAAACCCCTTTTCAGAAAATCACTTTAACGGGCATAAATCCCATTAAAATGTTATGCATCTCAATGTTGAAGTAAAGAAAAAAGAAATGAAATTAAAAAATATTCGGGAAATTTTTCACTTTTGCGGCTACCTTAGAGCTACCTAAACGGCGTTATGAATCATTCCTAGGAAGTTCATATGTTCTAGAAAGTTGTTTATTTAGATCTTAGGTACATTTTTGTAGTTGATTGTTTCATTGAATTTTGAATGGTTTGCTACCTTTGGAGCTGAACATGGGAAAAAAGATAAAAAAATCTTTATGACAAGAGCTACAACTTTGCCTCAGAGAGTTTGGAAGATATGAGCCTGAGAAAATAATCACTTTTTTGCAAAAATGACACCGAGGCCCCAAATCTTTGGCGGCTCATAAAAAAAGTGCATGACTTTGGGCAAAACTGGGAGACACGGGTCTTTTTTTTTTGCCTTTTATCACGTAGTGGTGTCCGTATATGATTATATTTCAATGACTTAAAGAATTACACACATTGTTATAGTCGTTCCATAATTGACCATAGCTGATATATGAAACATTTTCTATATAATGAATTTGTTTGCAATATAAGTAAATATTACATATATTTAAAATGTCTTTTTCTTGTTCTGAAGTCATTCTAATAATGAATTGTAATCCATTTTTCCAAAAACACCTAAAAATCTAAAAAAAAAAAAAATTTGTATAAAAAAATAAAATTTGCTAAAATCGTGTCTTTAAAGTCAGTTTTTCGGTGAAATTGATGGATTTTAAAAATTATTTTTTTGTAAATAGATGTAAATTGGTTATTATGCGAAAAAAAACTCATTTTGAAAAAGTAGGTTTATACGCCCTTATACGCGTCCATGCTTTATTTCTAAAAAAAAATAATAAAAGTTAGTCTGAATGTTGCTTACACAAATCATCGTTAACAGAGTTGGGGTAGTGCACTAAATTTGCAGTTTCCACTAACACTTAGTGATAATGCAAAATTTTTAGTGAGTTGAAAAATATTAGCCTCAATCAGCATAGTTATAGTGAAAAAATATTTTTTTCCACTAAAATTTATTAGTTATAGTTTAAATTTTTCAGTTCAAGCCTAGTGCAACATTTTTTTTTTTTCTTCACTAAATACTTTAGTGCAAAAAACAACTTTCCACTAATGATAGTGGAACTTAAAAATTGTTCACTAAATTGAAAGATGACCTAATATTTTTTTAAACTTTCTTCACTAAATACAAAATAAAGACTAACGCCAATTTTCACAAACCAATTTTAAACTTAAAATGTAATTTAAAACATATATTGTATACAAATATAGTCTTTTAAATATTCGAATTTTCAAAAATCCTTTCGTAATGGATATATTTTTCGGGAGACCAACATTTTATCTCCCTAACTTTAGGCGTTCGGTCTGTGGAATGATATATTAGTCAGTAACGTTGCTCGTTTATATATGAATGTCTCAATATATACAAATACGCTTATAAGATTTCCAAAATACACTAAAAGAAATTCTAAATTATGTAGTGTAGTTCTAAACGATTATAAATTTGATAACATAGCTCTCTAAAATTAGTTCAGTGAGTTGTAATTGATTGAAAAATGTCATGTTTATGTTTAATGAAGAAAAAAATTTCATATTTATGTTTAGTGAACAAAATTTATTTGCAGTTTATGTGTAGTGATTGTTCAGATTTTGCACTAATGAGTGTAGTGCAAATTTTTTCACTACCACTAAATTTAGTTATAGTGAAGAAATGTTTCACTATAACTATAGTGGTGGCAAATAGTTAAAAATCTAAACTTTTTCACTATAGTGCGATTTAGTGAGAAGCTGAATGCACTCACAATTTAGTGCACTACCTCCAACTCTGATAAATGCACTCAATTTATTATTACGTTAATACGCACCATTTACTCGCAATTAAAAATAATGCGATATGAAAATTTTGCTGTATAAACAGTGAGTTAGTACTATATTTGTAAGTTAGTAACTCACGAAAAATAATCGTGATTAGTGAAGCTAATTGCAAATAAAACGTACAGCGTTGCCACTTCCTTTTACGTTCATAGAATTTTCGATGATAATAGTTTCATTTTTCCCATCTGGCACGACAAATAAGGAAATATATTTATTTGTGCAATTTGCGTATAAACAGTGAATTATTTATTTGCAAGTTATTTCTATTTGCAATAATCGCGCGTATAAACGTAATATATGTCAATTTTTTTATTATTATTATTTTTTTTTTAACAACTTAAGATTATTGAAAAATAATGTGCAATCTTTGGATTTTTTTTAATATAGTTGTACTCTTTTTACTTAGTCAATTTTTCAATTACAGTATATTTGTCAAAAGGGCTTAAGGCTATTTCGGTAATGATAGTTTAAGGGTAAGATTGTTTCAGAAATTTCGATTATCGGTTCATAATTAAGAAATATAAAGTGAAGTCTAGTGTTGCAAATTCGATCTATGATACCCATAAAATTATTACAAGTTTTATTTTGATTTTATTAAAAACGAGCTGTAAACCCGGTACTTCGTTAGGGGAACTTTTTTATAAAAACCATACTGTATAACAAATTTAAACTAAGATTCTTAACCTTGGGAAAATTTTTAATAGTGGTGTTATGTCATCCATAAATAACAATATCTCTTTAATTTCAGGTTTCTAATCTTAGAATAATGAAAAATATATATCAGAATTACGAAAAAGTATATTAGAATAAAGAAAAAGACCACAAAATCCATTTTAAGGTTTCTGATTCATTTAGGACCTACAACTTCAATTTTATGTTTCTAAGGATGAAAATTGCAGAACATTCAAGAAGTACCATTAGAAGAACAAAAAAAAGTACCACAAAGACCCCTCTTGTGAATTATTTCTCGCATAGGACCATGCATATCTAATTTAATGTTTCTACTTTAAATATTATAGAAAATTCAAAAAATACCATTAGAAGAACAAAAAAGTACCACAATGTCCCCTCTTATAGATTCTTATTCACTGAGCACCACATGTCCTTAATTTCATGTTTCCAGGTTCATAATTATAGAAAATTCAAAAAGTACCATTAGAAGAACAAAAAAGTACCACAAAGACCCCCTTATTGATTCTTATTCATTTAGGACCACGTATCTTTAATTTGATGTTTCTGGGTTAAATATTATAGAAAATTCAAAAAGTACCATTAGAAGAACAAAAAAGTACCACAAAGACCCGTCTTATGGATTTTCATTAACTAAGGACCACATATCCCTAATTTCATGTATCCAGGTTCATAATTATAGAAAATTCAAAAAGTACCATTAGAAGAACAAAAAGTACCACAAAGTCTCTCCTCTTGAATTCCTACTCATAAGACCATGTATCTTTAAGTACCACAAATTCCACTCTTGTGAATTTTTATTTACTTAATCTTATGTTTCTAAGTTTAATATAATGGAAAATTCATTATTAAGTTTGAATAAAATATAATTTCCCGCCTTTACCACCTTTTTGGTACTTTTTTTTACCCATAAAAATATCAGATATTGTATTCCAATGAGTTTCTAAATTATAGTGAGATCCCATATTAAAATACGCATATTGTTATGTCAATAAATATAAAAAAATGTTTTATGAAAAAAGTACCAAAAAGAGGTACGATTTTTACCCCTTATACGTTCGAATTTCGAAAAAGTACCAAATTCATATTTCTAGTTTTTTGATAAGTTATAAATACGACATAAATTTTATTTGTATGTTGATTGGTTTCAAAGATACATATGGTGACAAAAAGTACCAAAATACAGTTTTTACCCGTTTTCTCCCTAAAGGGGCGGATTTTCAAAAAGTACCAGACACCTGTCCGATTATTTTTTAAATGAATAACGACAACTATTCAACTTTTTGTGTATCTTTATTAGTTTGGGAATTATAGAGTTACCGAGTTTACCCGTTTTTACCCTTTTTACCCCCTAAACATTCGAATTTCCAAAAATCCCGTCTTAGTGGATCTATACAGAGGGAGACCTACCTACGTTCCAAATTTCGTCTCTCTAGCTTCAGCCGTTTGGGCTGTGCGATGATGAATCAGTCACGTTACTCTTTTATATATATAGATAAAAATTGTTCTTAAACCGAATAATAACGTTAACGGTATTTTAGCGTTTTCGGTATTTTGGCATATAGCGGTATTATCGGTATTATCGGTTATTTCGGTAACGGTATTTTAGAGGTAATGGTAGTCAGGTTGAATATGTTTTTTAGCGGTAATGGTAGCCAACCTTAAAAAATAAATAAAACATACAACACACCTTCTTTGTATTGACTCAATATTTCAATATCCTTTAATATTATTTTTGAACCTTATTCACAGCATTAAAAAATGCTATAAGCGAATGTGCTTTGGAAGTTTTCAAATAATTCTCGAGCAAACAGTGATCGATATATAACATATGGTGATCAGTTTCTGATAAATTTTGTTTAAATTAAAAACAGTCCCCTGTTGTAAAACGAATCGTATATCTCATAGACATATGATGTTAAGATTATTTAATATTCAGTCATTATGCTATGTAGTTCTGTACAAGTTTCACTTTCATTGTGTAATAAAACATGGATGGCATTGGATTCTCTAAAATATAAAAATATGCTTCGGGATTACAGCAATTAATTTTTTGTAAGTTATTAAGAAGGTTTGAAATAATAGTAATGTGTAAAATTTACTCTAATAATCTACTTAGGTTTTGATAAATGGGCAAAATCAAAATGCTGAATGGGTTAATAACTTCTAAAATATGTATACTGACAATCAAGTTTATTCGAGTCCGTCTGGCAACCCTATTTGTAATACATACTTTAATATGTTCAACCAACATAGATTCAAAGTCAGATATGGCACACTGTAAATTATCGATTATGTTATCAATAGCAATGTTGGATTACGAAGTAAACTGGTTTGGCAAAAATTGGTTTTAAGCTCAGGATAATATCGGGAAAATGCATTATGTAATGAATCAAACAATTTTGAGAATAAGCAAAGTAATTTATGTATAAAAATTGTTTTCTGTAAATTTTTTATAAAGATATTAATTTGTTAATAAAAGGAAAATATCTACTAGTGTCTTTAATTCGTATAACCTCATCAGCATACATCCCTTCGTTATCCAACGGACATCGGTATAAAGTTGTGGTTTTGGTACCGCGAAATTGGTAAGATGGGTTGGAACTTATTTCATGTTTTTCTATCGGAAGTTATATCATAATGAAATAACTTCTAACGAAATTTTGTTAGGAGTTATTTCATCTTCTTTTACAATTGGGAATTATTTCACTACGTTTGGGACTTTTTTCATTTTTATTGGGACCATGAAATAAGTCCCAAATCAAAATAATAAAATAACTTCCAAAGGGATAAATGAAATAATCCCTTTGGAAGTTAAGGATAAACTGACACATTTGACAGTTTTATCATAATAAAAAAATAACAAATTTGTCAAAATTACTACCGATGAAATAAGTTCCAAAATAAATGAAGTAAGTTCCAATTTAAAATTATCAAATAAAATAATTAGTAAGTTGTAGTTTCGAAATTGTAATAAACTGTACTTAGCAAAGATAAGAACTTATTTCATTTGAGAGTTAAATATACCAGATAAAGCTTTCGTAGCAAGTGCTTGCCGCTGAATTACACAGTAAGATTTAAGTGGTTTAGAAAACCTGATCGCGAACCTATCGTGAAGTCGTAGACAAAGGTCTAGTAAACAATAATACTTCCTTTACTTAACTTTCTGTAATAAGTGTAACAAACCTCTTGTGAATGAAATGTACTAAAGAATTTTTGGAAATATTAAAATAAAATAATCTTTTTGTTGAAATTCTATTTATAGAACATTTTTATTTAAAAGTTTCACTTTAAATTTACATATACCACTAGTTCTACAAACAAATTGCACAGTGCCCCATTCAAAAAATGAAATGGAAATAAATCTGGAATTTCCGAACGACTGACCCGATTTCAATGAAATTTTACACATTAATAGTAGAGGTGCAGGCGAGCTTAAGTTTTGAGCTTGGATCATATAGACTTACCGGGGGCATATCTTATCTCTTTTGGTTTGCGAGATATTGAGCTCCAAAGATACAATTTTTACATTTTGACCTACCCGCTATAGCGGGTCCAAATTTCACCCGATTTTCTGAAAATATTTTTTATTTTATTAACAACAAATAACAAAATTATGTAGAGAAACAAATTTGTAAAAATCTTTACGAAATCAAAAGTTATATGCATTTTAATTTGAATTTTGAAAAAAAGTCGACTTTTCGCCATTTTTTTTTGGAATTAAAAAAAGTTATAATTTTTACTTAGATTAATGTATTTTTAAACTTTTGGTAATAGAAATTTTTGCTCCCCGATATCGGTTCGCAAGATATAGCAAAAAAGTAAATAAAACCTAAAATTAAATACCAAAAAATCTACTTTCATTCAAAAATATCCACTACAAAAATTATTATTCCAAAATTAAAAATAAATAACACGTACAAAATCAAAAATCAATCCTTCCTCGGTGTTTCTTTCAAAAAGTCTTAAACAAATTTTCGTATTATAAATATTATTATAAATATATATAATATTTGAAAAGGAAACAAAATTTCCAAAACAACTATATATAAAATGTATTTTTTGTCAGACTGATGGCTATAACAAAAATGTATGAATTAAGCACTCTGCTCAAAACAAGAAAATATAAAGCTTTATTACAATACAGTGCAGTTCATATATATAACGTCAATTTATTTTGTTGGATAACTCTTTTAAATATTGAATAAAAATGTTTGATCCTTTGGGGAAATTTAGGCCCTTAGATTTATTATCGATCGCTGTCATTTGGAACGTCAATGGTATTATTGTTGTTTTTTTAGCAGCAAATATTTTACTTATGCTTGTTTCATAATTATAACATATTTTAGTTTTCTTTAAATTTACGAAAATTTAAGAAAAATTAATGAGAAATTCGTTCGCCATTTTTTTAAGTATAATTGAAAATTGTATGACTGATAATTTCCAGAGTGATTTTCATTGAATTTTAATTTTCTTTTGCGTATTTTTTGGCGAGTTACGTTACAAAATATTTTGTCCCAGAATTTTTAAATTTGCATTACTCTATATTTTTGAAAATTATATCCAATAAATTCTGTATTTTTTGCTTTATCGAATAAATTTTTAATTGTAAATGTTTAAGTTATAATTGCGGATAAGCTATATTTTTTGTAATTATAATTTTATGAATTTGGATCAAGTTGGTAAGGAAATTTTGAGAGAAAGTAAATTTTACTTTTTTAGTTTTAATACGACAATGCACAGTGTCCCATTTCAAAAATAAAATGGAAATAAGTCTGAAATTTCCGAACGGTTGATACGATCTCAATGATAGTTGAAGAATGGGCTTAAGTTTTGAGTTTGCATCATATAAACCTACTAGGGCAGGTCCTTATGGTCCCAAAGTTGGAAACCTCGGGTATGAACATTTTTAAAAACAATTCTGATTCGTTATATCTGAATCGATTTCAAATATTTTTACATAAACGGATTCTACTGTAAAAAATACAATTTTTTGAAGTTTTAGAAAGTTTTTTTGCGAATTGCGGGCTTTTTGTTAATAAATGCAAAAAAGCAAGTAATACCTAACACTAAGCACCAAAAAATCTACTCTGGTGTAAAATTTCATTCAAAAATATCCACTGTGCAACGTTTTGTTCTTGTGCGAACAAGAAAATGGCTAGTCTGGACATGGTGTTAAATAAACACGTTTACTTTGCAATAATAAGGCGTCAGTTCAATTTGCTTTAAAATTTTAATACAGCTTTTTATTTTACGCCCTAAAACATACACGTCCCACCAAACCCTCAAAATAAACTTGTTTTCCGTCAAATTAGGCTTTGATAGCGCACAGTGTGCCATTCAAAAAATGTAATGGAAATAATTATGGAATTTCGGAACGGCTGCTTCGATTTTTATGAAATTTCACATGGTTATGGTAGAGGTGTAGGCTATTTTCAGTTTTGAGCTTGGATTCCTGATTCCTTATATCTTAACCGATTTCAAAGATTTTCATATAGGAGGATTTACTAGCAAAATCCATTGTCGTATGAATATCTTATCCCTTTTAGTTTAAGAGATATTAGGCTTCAAAGATTAAAATTTTTACTTTTTAGCCTACATTGGTGAAGTTTTTTCGCTACAGTGAGTCCAATTTTAACCCGATTTTTTTAAACTTTCCTTTCATTAACAAATAACAAAATTGTGTTAAGAATGAATTTTTAAAAAATATTTACGGAGTCAAAAGTTAGAAGCATTTAAACTTTCAAAAAAGAGTTTTTTTTTGCCAAAAAAAGAGTTTACATTAATTTTCTCTTATATAAAAATTTTCTTAAGTAACATATATAATATTAAAATTTTTCTGAAAGATAACTAAACATAAAATACTCTAAAGGGAAAAAACTTTTTAAAATTTATTTTTGCAAGAACCAGGGTTTTCCAAATTTGACCTATTTTTTCAACAAATTTCGCTTTTTTGCCTCAATTTCTCCAATCGCAAAGAAGGAATCAAAAAAAATTTTACTTTTTATATACTCTAAATTGTTTTCAATTTTTTTGTAATAGTAATTTTACGATTAGCAAAAAAAGTAAAAAATCCCATTTTTGGAATTTTTTTTTTTCGTAGACAAATCTAAAAAAGTGAATAGCGCTTTAACTTAAGCATAAAAAAATCTACTTAGGTATACAATATCATTCAAAACTATTTACTAACAATAATTTTCTTGCATTATTAAAAATAAAAAATATGCAAAAAATCACAAGTCCATCCTTTCTCAGTTTTTTTTTTTTTTTTTTTTTTTTTGCAAAAAGTCTTCAACAAATTTTCGTATTGTAAAAATTTGTATATATATTTGAAAAGAAGACAAATTTAAAATCGCCTACACCTCTACCATCACCATGTGAAATTTCATAGCCGTTCCGAAATTCCATAATTATTTCCATTTCATTTTTTGAATCGCACACTGTGTGAAGTTTGAGGAGGGTCGCCGACTTTTAACTATTTTTTCTCTTAATATTCTTATAATAAATCCATTTTCTTGCTAATGATCTGCTTCAGAAATGGTTCGAGTTCGTTGCGTTTTAGCAGCGTAATTCAGTCAATCAAGTTTCTTTCCAATAAAAGTGGCACCCATACATCGAGCTTCTTTCAAAAGATTTCAAATCGCCATGTGATTGATTTTTAGTACCTCCGCTATATACTGACAGCTTACCAAAAATTGGACCATGGACACGACCACCTCCCATACAAATTCCAGATTTCCAAATATTTCATACAGCTTGGAATGTTATATATAGCAATTTATATGATTTTTTCACAAATGAATGAATGAACGAAACTATATAAATTTGTATATATGAAAAAATGTATTTTAAGATTTTTTGATATTTTAAACTTCAATTCCAAATATAATATTAAAGATATAATGTTTTAATTAAAATACCTATTAATTCAATAATTTTAAACAAAAAATAAATGATAAGCTAACTTATTTGTTAAAATAATTTAAAACTATAATGTTTATACAAGAAGCGAAATACGTTCAACATTTAGATCCTTATAAGATTGTTATTTTTATGTAATTCTTACTCAGAAACACTTTCTTGTGATATAATTATTAATTGATTTATGAAAAATACATTATTTAGCGTTAAAACCATATATAAATCTCTTTCTAAAGCTGAAATTTATATAAAATTGTTATTTATTTATTTTGTCTACCTTAAGAGCAATAATAAAATACCCACGACAAATAAATCATTGAAAAAATCATGTCACCATACTTTAGTAATATTATACTATGCATTTTAATGAAAATAAAATAGTTTTGTCAAAGATTTTTATAAAATAAACCCATTTTACTATTTGTACTTTTAAAGGTTTTTTCATTACATTTTTCATTATAACCTAGAACTTTCAACTTTGACGGTCTATAACTTTTTTACAAGTAAATATTTTTGAATAATTATTTCTGGGTATTATTGCTTGGAATGTCCTTAATATAAAAGCATTACAAAATTTTTGAAATAGTGAAAATATTTTTTTTTTATTATTTTTGGCCGCACTCACCACACAGTGCGGCGTTCACTCACAGCATTCTTACCATATCGTCGCCCGGGGATTTAAGTGCTCTATATGCCAAAAATGCATTCTGAGTAAATCGATGTTGAAGATTAACATCATTTTTCTAAAAAACTGCTCGATAGGATTTTGTGATTTTTTTTTACCATATATTTGCTTTGAAATGAAGATTCTGATGAAAATTTTTTATCCCCCGATCTCATCTACAACGGGATATTTTTTAACGGTAATAAAAATGCCGTTTGCTCTATACGCCATCTTAAGCATATTTCCTTGCAAATACATATACGTAGAGCAAAGTAGCATTAGCAAAGCAATAAAACACACCTAAAAATTTTAACAAAAAAAAAAAAAAAAAAAACAATTTATTTACATCAAACCACAAATAAAAACTATTTACAAAGTTATTATAGAATATGACAAATAAAAAATTTACATCTCAATTTATTTGACTTAAGTAATAATTTTTGTCTGTTTCAAATATAAAACTAAATAACAATTTTAAATCAGTAATTTTTTCACTTTGAATTTTTTCTTTTCTCTTAACGATACTTAACTCCGTTTTAAAAATATTTAGCGATGTTGGTAATTTATTTCGGGAACCCTTTTTTATTATATTTGCTGTTTGGAAATTAGGCTGCAAAATTGAGTTTTTAAATTTTATTGTAAATAAATTATTTTGAATATATTGTAGAACTTTTATTTTAGTAAATGAAAGAATCGAATAATGTAATTGGTTAGATATCTAAGAAAAATTCTTAAAATCTGAAAATTGCATTTCTACAATCTTAAGTTTAATTTTATTTGTTTTAAAATTTTTCAAATAATTAACGAGTGACAAAATACTATGACGTTTCAGATATTTGTCTAAAGCACTGTGAACGTCACAAATCGACTTCTTGGATTTGTGAATGACCAGGCTCAGAAAATTTCTGAATTATACTTTTGACCTGTAAATGTTCTGACAAAAATTTTAAAATTGCTGTGGACATCATTTGACTTTTATTTTGGGCACATAACTATATTTTGAATAGTTGGATGTTCTATTATCAAAGTATTTTGTATATACAACTACTTATTTCGTTACCTCCACGACTGTTATTAAATTCATCCCAAACGCAACAATAAGTAAATTTTTCCTTATTGGGAAAAATAATTGTAGCGGTCATATTATAATCACATATAAAACCTTCCTAAAGGAAGTTTTTAATCTTCCTTTAGGAAGGTTGAAGGATATAGAGCAAAATGGACACGATTTATCTCAGCAACCAGACAAGATGGTCGAAAACGGATTGCAGAAAATTTGGGGTCGAAAACCTATGGTGGCGTCCTTAACTCAAAATTGTCAAAATGGCGTATAGAGCACTTAAATCGCCGGGCGACGATATAATTTACAAAATTTTCGGCATGATTTTGCAGCGTTTTCTACTTTTTTATAGTATTTAAAAGCATCATATAGCGTATTTCTTCTGTATTTTTCTTCTTCCTAATGTATATTTTTTATTCTTAATAAAAAAGCTTTTATAGTTTTTTTTACCAAAATTTTAATTTAAAGAGTTATAGCGCAATAAAGACATTAGTTCCTTTTAAGCCATTTTTAGGACAAAATCGTCTGTCCGGTTTACGACCGATCGACCTAATTATTGCACACATATTATTTTTTCTAGCCCCATCTACCAGAAACTGCCGGCAGAGCAAGCAAAATCAAATGAAATTGAAAAAAGATTCGGCTGTGCCGAATCTTTGATACCCTTCACCATATTACCATATTACCATCTTACTATCTTATCGACATCATATTACCATATTACCGACAAATAATAAAATTTTCGCCTTAACGTATGCTTTCATATTTTCACATATTTAAATCTAAATTTTTTTCAAACTACGAAAATCTGAATATGAAAAAAAAAAAACAATCATAGCAGGCTTTGCTTTTAAAAAATAAACAACAACAATTCCATATTTATTTATTTTTTTATGTGTGTATATACAAACTGACTGCATATACAAAGAACAACAACAACACTGTTATTCATTATATTACTTCTGTTGCTAACTAAACTACTTGTCTCATAGGCAAAAACGTCAGTAATAGTCATTACAATGCTTAATATACATGTTTGTGTATGTATTTATGTATATATTCTTAACAGATATGTTTTAGTTTTAAAAAATAAACAACAACAATTCCATATCTATTTATTTTTGTACAGACTGCATATACAAAGAACAACAACAACACTGTTATTCATTATATGACTGCTGTTTCTAACTAAACTACTTGTCTATACAAAAAACAAAAAACGTCACTAATAGTCATTACAATGCTTAATATACATGTTTGTGTGTGTATTTATATTCTTAACAGATTTGTTTTTGGTCCATAACTCTGTTGATTCTGAACGAATTTGGTTTATTAAAAAAAACGAAATTTTATAAAAACATTTATGACTGATCTATATAAAAATAAAAATCTGTAGCTTGAACAAGGGCTTCAAAAATAAAAAAATCGTTTTCCCCGATATCTCAGTTATTACTGAACCGATTTATTTCATTTTTTCAGAACAAAAATTCAGAAAATAATTTCCGAGCCCCCTTTAAAAATTCGAAGTCCCTGGTATATGCAGAGGCTTCAGAAACTGTAAAACCGGTTCCAAAAACCGGTTTTTAAAGCATATCTCCGCCATTTACAAACCGATCCTGCTGATTCAAAAAACCGAAATTTTAAAAAAATATTTGTGACCGATCTGTATAAAAATAAAAATCTATAGCTTAAACCAGGGCTTCAAAAAATAAAAAATGCGTTTTGTCCGATATCTCAGTTATTATTGAACCGATTTATTTCATTTTTTCAGAACAAAAATTCAGAAAAAAATGTCCGAGACTTCTTTGTAAAAACAAAGTCCCTAGTATATATAGAGGCTTCAGAAACTGGAAAACCGGTTCTAAAAACCGGTTTTTTTTAACATATCTCCGCATTGTATGAACCGATCTTGCTGAATTCCAATAGCAAAATTCTCGAAAGCATTTCCGATCGTTTGATATATATATTATATATGTCAGTTATCGGTGGGCTTCATAAACGCCATTTCAACCGACACACGGACGGACGGACGGACATGGTCCTATCGTCATCATTTCTTACAAGGATCCCGAAAATGTCAACTTTTTTGCTCTCCGACGAAAATTGTGGGAATTACAAACGGAATGACAAACTTATATATACCCTTTACACCTTTGGTGAAGGGTATAAAAACAATTTTAAAATTTTATTAAACCCGATAGTTACAGTTTAAAATGGAAATGAAAAACTACAAAAACAAAGTCAGCATTACATCTGAAAAGAAATTGGAAATAAGACAAAGATGCATTGATTTCAGTGTATCATTGTTAAAAGAAATAATTAATATATTTAATATTTTAGGTTACCAGAAAACCGGTACATTTTGGCTAGTATCGAATGTTTTGCTATAAATAATGTCTTCCAACTAAAAAAGGAAGATATTATACCATTTTTAGAGCCACCGGATGTAACCCAGAAAATATTGATAAGATTTTAAATCAACTTAACAACATTAACATTATTAGATGGAAAAATATTTCAGGTACTACATTGTTCTGGTTTGAGGTTTTACAGTATGAAGATTGTAAATACTATGTATGCCATGTAGATGTTGAACGAGTTTTTAGCCTGCTGAATAAAGTAAATTTTAAACCAATAAAAAGATTACAAACTGAGATGGTTAATTGTATTTTGACAGTAAAGTAATTAATATTATTATTTATTTTTGTTCAATTCTATATTTTAATTACGTATGGTCTATGTCGATATAACAAGTGCTGCTTCGATTACGTAGTTAAGGATAGATATTAATTAATTTTATAGCAAAACATATTTAAAATTTTTAAAAAACTAACAATTTATTAAATAAAAAATTAGCGGTAAAAATCAATGTTTTTATTTAATTTAAGTTTTGTTTAAAGGATATAATTGATCGTATATAAACATTTGTTAATTAATTAAAACCAAAAATTATATATTTTACACCGAAAAAAATTCATGCCTAATATAAACGAAAGCCAACGTACAAATAATTAATTTTGTTTATAAATACAAAAATAATTGTAATATATACAAAAAACTTTCATATTTTTAGTTTATAATTTCATATTAATAGAATGTGATTTTTATTATTTAAAAAAAAAAAAAAAAAATCGTATTTTTTAGATTTAGAATGTTAATTGATGATATACAGTGGTGGCCACGAATTTAAGACACGACATGTAACGAACTAAGTTGTGATAATTATTACAACCCTGCAATATAAAATTAGATTTTGTTAATTTTTCAGTGTACCCTGTAATGTTAAGATCAATTACCGTTATTTGGTTTTGTTTGTGTATACATTTTGTTGCTGTTTTTATTATATTTTCGTAAAAACGTGCTTTTGAAGCTGGTCACGAATTTAAAACATATAAGAAATATTTGGTTTTTAAGTGATTTTTTGGTGTTTTTTGAAGCTAAAAGGTAAGTAATGAATGTTTTATTCCATTTAATGTTAGAATACATCAAAATATTTAGTTAGAAATGGCCAGAGGTACTTGGAGTTCGGATGCCGAGCGAAAATTGATCCAACAAATGAATACTGATGGAAAAACAGTAATGGAAATTTCCAAGCTACTAAAATGTTCCAGATCCAAGATTTACAATGCACTGGAACACATCAAGCAACATGGCACTACCAAAAATGTCAAACAGCACCCTAGAGCCCGAAAAACTACACCCAGGGAGGATAGCTTAATTTATAAATCAGCTGCTAAAGATCCTTTCAAGAGCTCAAGTAAAATTAAAAATGAGATTTCATCGGATTTTGGTATTAATATATCGTCCTGGACAATAAGAAGACGTCTGAATGAGAAGAACTTACGTGGGTGTATTGCACAACGTAAACCACTTGTGTCAAAAAAAAATATTAAATCCCGACTAGCGTTTTCAAGAGAAAATCTCAATAAGCCGATGACATTTTGGAAAAATATACTTTGGAGCGACGAGTCGAAGTTTTGTCGCTTTGGTTCTGATGGAAAACAGTACGTATGGCGTCCTCCAAACCTGGAGCATCACCCAAAGTACACCCTTAAAACGGTTAAGCATGGTGGTGGAAATGTCATGGTGTGGGCAGCATTTTCCTGGCATGGTGTAGGTCCCATTCAGAAGATTATCAATAAAATGGACCAGCATATTTACAAAAACATACTGACAAGCATCATGATACCATTCGCTGAAGACAACATGCCTCTAATGTGGAAATTTATGCATGATAATGACCCTAAGCACACTTCACGCCTAGTGAAGAGTTGCTTAGAGGAAAATAATATCACAGTTCTGAAATGGCCAGCTCAATCCCCGGATCTCAATCCAATTGAGAACTTGTGGAATGATGTTGAGGAGCATGTACGAGCAGTAAAGCCAAAAAATTTGACTGATTTATGGGATGAAATTCAAAAGGCTTGGTATGCCATTCCAAAGGAGCGCTGTATGGCCTTAGTTGAAAGTTTACCCAGGAGATGCGCTGCTGTGATTCAAAATAAAGGATTTCCCACCAAATACTAATATTGTTTTATGAAGCTGAGCTTTACTTTTGTGAATTAACTTTTATTTTGCCTATGTCCTAAATTCATGACCAGGCTTAAACTTGTATTAATCTGTATAATATGTAAATAAAAATTGGAAACTAAATATAGGTAACAAACTATTGTTGATTTTTTTTTCATAACATTACTAGGATCTTTAAAAAATAACATGGATCTAAAATTTGTTCGATAAGATGTAAAAATTATCAGAAATATATAAGTGAAATGTCGTGTCTTAAATTCGTGGCCACCACTGTACATACAATGGAATTAATTCATTTATAAATTAATTCTTTGGGAATGCTTAATTCTTTTGATTTCATTAAATTTTGTTTAAATTCAAACTATTACAAATTGAATTAACAAATTCTTCAACCATTTAATTTTTACTAGATTGAATTAAAGTTTTATTATTTAATTATTTAGATTTTAAACATTTTTACATAATTGCAAACACGATTTATAGTAAGCCACATTTATGCACACACATGTTTCGTGGCGTGCGCTACATTTAGTATCAGATATCTAGTATTTTTATTAGTTCTGTATTGATTTATCCATAAATTACACAGAGAACGTATTACGAGTATTATTTGTCTTTAAAACTGTAAAGTGCAGCTTCTTTACAAAGTTTATTTGGACATAATAATCTTTTATTTTGAGTGGATTTTAGATCAACGATCGCCAATTTAGCCCCAGGGCCCGAACATAATCGGCTATTTACACAGACATAACACGAACGTCAACGAAACACTCAGCTTTGAACGCAAAACAAAGAAAAAATCATTTAGTAGCATGCTAGCCAGGGATGGAAAAGTTGATACTATAGTACTTTCTTTGATACTATTTAAAATTCAAAAGTACCGAAGTACTCCCACGAGTCATTTGATATTGTCAAAGATTAGCTTGATATTCCACAATTCGAATTAAAAATAAATTATCTAAATGAAAACATATTTTGGAGATATATAATTTTCGAATATAAACTATGTTTTTAGCACCTTTGATTTAGATTTCCAATTAACAATGAAATTGTAATGAACACTATCTCTGACTAAATGAGTTACAAATGATGTTTAATACCCACCATCAAAAAGATGAAGGTATATTGATTTTGTCATTCTGTTTGTAACATATCGAAGGAATCATCTAAGACCCCACAAAGTATATATTTTCTGGGTCCTGGTTAGATTCTGAGTCGGCCAGGCCGAATATAATTCGCGCTTGTTTTTCCCTAAGTTTATTTCAATAACAGACCCATATTTATTAAGATCTTCATATTTCACTATAAAATTTTACCCGAATAAAAAAATTTAACGATTTGGTATCGTATTTGATTCTTCGTTTTAGATATTTAAATTACATTATTTGAGTTGCACTAGATGAAAAATATGTAACTGTCAGAAATTTAAATTTTAGTTCTCTGAAGGTGAAAAAGTACTATTTGAAATTTATTTTGATACCGAAAAATATTTTCATTTTCCATCCCTGATGCTAGCTTTCAACAAAGTAGGTCTATGTCGCATTGTTTTTTTAAATAAGTATAATGTGTATGTGTGTAACAATTTTCATTGCAAGATTACAAGACACTAACACTTACTTATTTTAGTGCCTATCTTTTTGGTTATATTTAGATAAATACCACTAATTTACGTCTATTTTATTACTTATTTTCAAAATATATATAAAAATAGAATTAAAGAAAATGTCGTCATTCAATTTGTAGTTGAAGGGAATGAAAGAAAAAAATATATCATTCAATTGGATTTAATTTTATAAGGAATATATTCTACATATTTTTAATTCATTTTGTAAAAGACTGGAATTAAAGAAAAATTTAATTTTCATTCTGTAAGGAATTAATGCTCTAGGGAATTAATTCAATACAAAGTTAAGCCTAAAGAGTTAAGCCTAAGAATTATTTTCTGAGGAATGATTTTAAAGAATGAATTAATTCTTTCGATGTGAATTTGTGGCATGGACTTTTGACAAAAACAGGTTTCCAATTTTTTGTTTAAAAAAATTAACAATTTCTATGGAAATGTAAATTTTGTTTGAAGGTGTAAAAATAAAGAACTTAATTTGAATTTAAAAATCAAATTGATCTGACAAAATGCGGTACCAAATGGTATTCGGAAGCCTCGTCTATTGATATGTAAATTTGTATTAATTTAGTAAAAATAGTTTTCTTATTAAAAAAGCGAAAACAAGAAAAAAATATTATACTTATTCATACTTATACACAGTGAAAACAGATTCATTACCACAACTGAATTTTTTGCCAATAGAATTTGTTCGGTTCTAAGAACTATCTACAAAATTCGATTGGAATAATCGAATGATTGGTTGGTTTTTATTAGACTATTGTGAATTAAATTTAAAACAATTTGACATTTCCCTTCGTTTAGTTATATTGAAAATAACAAAAAAAAAGTTAAATAAAATTTAAAAAATAGATACATTATAAAAACAAAAACTAACACAATACAAGAAAAAAACATTAACAAACTATTTTTAATCGCATCTGTTTCTTGATTTAAGTGCAAATTAGTAAAGACCCATCGCATAGTTTCTCATTTATACGAATATCAAGATTTCTTGAAATTTGTTACTTGTGAAGGATATCGCACATTGTTTAAGACATTGATTAACAATTACACCAGACCTAGAAATGAACATACAAAATATTAAAACAAATCTATAATCAAATGAAATTTTAAAAAAATCATTACATGAATGTGTTGCAATTTCTCACGATTCAGAATTGACAATTGAGCTATAATTGTTTCTCTAATAACATAAACTGAATTCCAAATTATAAATACGGTACAAGTCTCATAGAACTATAGAAGCACAGATTAATGCAAAAGATATTTTGATTTAAACAGTTTTCGTATCCTTTTTATCTACAACGTTTTTAACCACTGATATTATTATAATGTAGTTTTCACAATAAATTTATTTAAATTATATATGTACATACATATATTTAAGTTTATATACATTTATGTTGATATTTAATTCTGAAAAATATTCTGCACAATTTAAAAAAGAAAGAAAAACAAAATTTAATTTATTTGCGTCATAAAAAAACGAAAAAATTTTTAGTTGTGAATATCGAATTTTCGGCGATTCGGTACTAATAGAATAATTTTTAATATTGAGACTAATAAAGAATTTTAAACACCAATATATAATAGTCAATTTCTATATACCTATAATAAATTTGGTTGTATTTTCCAACTGCTCCAAATAAACTTTAAAAATTCAAAAATTGTTTTTATACCCTTCACCACAGGTGTAAAGGGTATATATAAGTTTGTCATTCCGTTTGTAATTCCCACAATTTTCGTCGGAGAGCAAAAAAGTTTACATTTTCGGGATCCTTGTAAGAAATGATGACGATAGGACCATGTCCGTCCGTCCGTCCGTCCGACCGTCCGTCCGTCCGTCCGACCGTCCGTCCGTCCGTCCGTGTGTCGGTTGAAATGGCGTTTATGAAGCCCACCGATAACTGACATATATAATATATATATCAAACGATCGGAAATGCTTTCGAGAATTTTGCTATTGGAATTCAGCAAGATCGGTTCATACAATGCGGAGATATGTTAAGAAAACCGGTTTTTAGAACCGGTTTTCCAGTTTCTGAAGCTTCTGTATATACTAGGGACTTCGTTTTTACAAAGAAGTCTCGGACATTTTTTTCTGAATTTTTGTTCTGAAAAAATGAAATAAATCGGTTCAATAACAACTGAGATATCGGACAAAACGCATTTTTCATTTTTTAAAGCCCTGGTTTAAGCTATAGATTTTTACTTTTATACAGATCGGTCACAAATATTTTTATAAAATTTCGGTTTTTTGAATCAGCAGGATCGGTTTATAAATGGCGGAGATATGCTTTAAAAACCGGTTTTTGAAACCGGTTTTTCAGTTTCTGAAGCCTCTGCATATACCAGGGACTTCGAATTTTCAAAGGAGGCTCGGAAATTATTTTCTGAGTTTTTGTTCTGAAAAAATTAAATAAATCGGTTCAGTAGTAACTGAGATATCGGGGAAAACGAATTTTTTATTTTTGAAGCCCTTGTTCAAGCTACAGATTTTTATTTTTATATAGATCAGTCATAAATGTTTTTATAAAATTTCGTTTTTTTTAATAAACCAAATTCGTTTATAATCAACAGAGTTATGGCCCAAAAACAAATCTGTTAAGAATATAAATACACACACAAACATGTATATTAAGCATTGTAATGACTATTAGTGACGTTTTTTGTTTTTTGTATAGACAAGTAGTTTAGTTAGAAACAGTAGTAATATAATGAATAACAGTGTTGTTGTTGTTCTTTGTATATGCAGTCTGTACAAAAATAAATAGATATGGAATTGTTGTTGTTTATTTTTTAAAACTAAAACATATCTATTAAGAATATACATAAATACATACACAAACATGTATATTAAGCATTGTAATGACTATTAGTGACGTTTTTTGTTTTTTGTAGACAAGTAGTTTAGTTAGCAACAGAAGTAATATAATGAATAACAGTGTTGTTGTTCTTTGTATATGCAGCCAGTTTGTATATACACACATAAAAAAATATATAAATATGGAATTGTTGTTGTTGTTTATTTTTTAAAAGCAAAGCCTGCTATGATTGTTTGTTTTTTTATATATTCAAATTTTCGTAGTTTGAAAAAAATTTAGATTTATATATGTGAAAATATGAAAGCATACGTTAAGGCGAAAATTTTATTATTTGTCGGTAATATGGTAATATGATGTCGATAAAATAGTAAGATGGTAATATGGTGAAGGGTATCAAAGATTCGGCACAGCCGAATCTTTTTTCAATTTCATTTTCAACTAATTTTTCTTTTGCAGGGTCCTTCATTTGTTCATAATTATGTTTTAACTAAAATAAATATTAAGAATTTGTTGAATTAATTGTTTTTGAATAAATTAATGAATTTTGAATAGTTTTATTAATTTTTATTTATGGCCATGGTTTTACAACCAATCATTTTTCTGTGTGTACTTGTTTAATACACACATATAATTATATTATGTATGATGATAATAATAATGCAACTAACAGCCATATGTATATATGTTTCTTTTCATTTTTAAGTTTGAACTTGATGTTGATGGTACTGCTAAACTTGGTTCATCCGTACGAGGGCTGGGGACAGATGTGGCAATTGTAAGTAGTATGGTGTTTCTAGCGCAATTCATTTTATCAATATGCATGGGAACAATTGTCTCAGTGTCTGGAACTACAACAGCTGTTGTGAGTACTGCAAGTTTTCTCAGTTTCTGTGGAGCTGTATCAGCAACCCAAATAATGTATTTAGATTTATAAATTAATATTTATATTTATGTATTTTAATATTAAAAATATGTTATGTATAACATAATGGCTTCCCCATTTTTATGTAAAAAACAACAGTATTAACGTTCCCAACAAAAATTCATGTTTACTTCGCTTTATAATTTTAGTCCTAGCGTTATACTTTCTCAAACTGGACCAAGAGAAAAAATTTCCGTTTTTTTTAATATACAATTAAATTTTTAAAAACTCGGGCCAGGGACTGAAAGTTTGTAACAAAAAAATCATATATTTTTATAAATATGAAATTTTTTATGAAATTTAATTTTGTTCTCGAAAAATTGGCTTAATATCTCCATAACTGTTAACCATATTAAAAAGTAATGTAAGAACGACGTGAAGATTTTTTTTTTACGTTTTATTTGTATATTGAATCTGTCTTATTTTAGACCTCACAGTATGTATTAAAATCTTAAAAACTAAATATTAAATACTATTCGATCTCTATCGAGATCATGCTTCTAAGTCCCTATGGATATTCTCATTTCTTATGTACCATGGTGCAGCCGTCATGGTCCTAAGAATCTTTGATTGGGCCCTCTGTATAATATCAATACTCGTATTACTGGCTGTTCCCCATAGTTGGATTCCGTATGTCCAAATTGGCTTTAAAACGGTTTTATACAGGATGACTTTATTGTCAAGGCTTAGTTTTAAATGACTGTTAATTAACCAGTGAAGACTAGAAGCTTTTAACTTCATATGAAGTCTTTGGCTTCTATATGACGACGCCAAGTTAGTTGCCTATCTAAGTGAATACCAAGGTATGTAACATAATCTGACTGGGGTATATTTATATCATTAAGTGTAACTGGATGACAGTTTCCTCTTCTTAAGGTGAATGTAACATGGTTACTTTCCACTTCATTAACGCGAATACGCCAGTTTATCAACCATGTCTCCACACGTCGGAGATAAATATCTAGTTGACTAGATGCTATTTGTGGGTTTTCATGAGAACTGAATATTGCAGTGTCATCAGCAAACGTTGAGATAGTCTGTTCATCACATATAGGCAAATCAGAGGTGTAAATTAGATATAAGGTAGGTCCAAGGACACTTCCCTGCGGAACACCGGCCTTTATTTCAAATTCTTCTGTCACAAAGTCATTATATTTTACCCTAAATATACGATCAGATAGATAAGACTCCAGCAATTTGTGGGTATATGGTGATAGTAAACATTTAATTTTATAGATTAGGCCCTTGTGCCAAACTTTGTCGAATGCTGAACAATACTTCTTTAATTCGAAACATTTCCTTATCTCTCCAGTTAGACGATTCACTTGTTCTATGGTTCCGTGTTTTTTACGAACTGGTGAACTGGGACGATATTTCCATCGTTCAAGAATGGTAGGATATTCTTTTGAAATACTTTTTCGAATGACATTTTTGCGATCAACTAGTACCTTATAAAGCTGTCTACATCTAGGATTCATCAATCTTGAACCCCAGTACGTGTGTTTCGCATTATAATCACCACATGCCAGGAAACGATCTCCTAGAGTGTTAAAGAATTCTTCAAATTTTTATTTAGTCATTGAAAATCGTGGTGGGCAATAAACCGAGCTTAGGGTTAAACCACCTGAGAAACATTCAAGGTGAATAGATGTTGCCTGCAAGTAATCTTGAAGATAATTTTAATTAGAATTTTTTGATATTTTTTTGAACAAAATCAGACAAGTCGTTTTCGAAATATGCTTCATTATATAGTGCAACCTCCTTAATTTTACAAATCGCGATTTATGGCGAGAACTAGAGTCAATTCAAAAACTGTATGTGTATCCGAATTAACTGAGAAACCCCGTGCCACAGAATCAGTGTTTCCCTGTGCAATTTTTATTTTTTGTCTCCGATATCAAAGAAATTCATTATAGACCTTTATAACGATATGTATAAAGAATGTGTGGAAAAAGTGTGTTCAGGAAATTTTTTTCGAGATAAGATTTTGGTGTTTTTTAGATTATACCCCCAAAAAATTATTTTTATGCTATTTTTCTTTGATCTACGCAATAAAAACTTGTAGCGAAAGGGTTAGTGAAAACATATGCACTAACAAATAATAAAATGTCTGATTCGGATAGATAATATAAGGAACTTTTTAATGCTCCAGAAAAAAACATGCATTTGCATTAAATTCCGCCTCCTAGTAATTACATACATATGTATTTCAAAAATAACACCCGCATTAACAAACAACAAATTTTGTTTCTAAATTTAAAATATTTTTTTGAATACGGGAGTTTGGAGTCAAAAAAAAACAAGCGCGAATTATATTCGGCCCGGCCGAATCTATATACCCACCATCAACTTTTTCAAATTTTACGTTATATGGGAGGGGTCGGTAAAGTGGGCAGGAAAGTGGGCGGACCACACCCATTTTTTGTTTCCGAGTTTACATTTGTCCTTGAACTATTTGAACACAATTTCGTTGATTTTCAACTCATATGGGAGGTGGGCGGTAAAGTGGGCGGACCAAGCCCATTTTTGGTTTTCGAGTTTATATTGATCCCCGAACTATACGTACAAAATTTCGTTTTGTTGAAGAAATACCAGCGGAAAACTATAAAACGGACACCCTGTACACCCTGTTTGTCAACCGATTTTGCCCATTTTCAATCCCAAACCTTATATAAGACAAATATTTGTGCCAAATTTCGTCCTCCTACGTTATCCCGTTCGAGCCCTATCCTGCTTTCAACAGACGGACAGACGGACGGACATAGCTAGATCGACTCAGAATCGAACCAGGACCAAGAAAATATATACTTTTAGACGATTCCTTCGACATGTTACACACGGAATGACAAAATCAATATAGCCCCCATCTTTTTGATGGTGGGTATAAAAAGCTAATAAGTTTCTGATTCTATAAATTTTTAAAAACGTCGCTAAAATTAATCAATCAATGGAAAAACTTTGAAATGGTAATATAATTTATTGTACATTCTATTTTGGAAAAATGTTAAAGATAAGTATGTAAACGAAAAAATGTTTCATTTTTCAACAACCTGGGCACTTTTTTTGGCCTCTTTTTTAAATGGCGACTTTTTAAGAATATGTGCTATATGACGAGAAACTAAGTTGTTTGAAATATATTGACCCATTATATATCAATTTCAACAAATAAATTAATCATTTTGAGATTGTTTCACAGTATAGTGATATAAAAAACCGCTTAGTATTTATAAATGAACTGAAACTGTTATTATCAATAATAAAAAATAGTTTGTCTAACAGACTTAAGTCCATGCGTTTCGTCCTAAATTTTTCCGACGGGGATTTGAAAGACTGGAATTCGAGTGAAGAAATCGTACAAAAGTACAGAAGTTTAATTAATTATTAATCTTGAATTTTTTTCCTTAAATACAAAATTTTTTGTTTTTGTTGTTATAAAATAAACAAATTTTAAGAAGTTTGTTTAGGTTTTAATGCAGCTGGCCCCTTTTTTAAAAAAATCCCCTTTTTTGGGCACTTTTTAAAAATTTTCAACGGTAACGCTTCTCCAAGACGAAAATTTTGAAATTAAATTTAAGTAAACTTGAATTTATGATGGGACCATCGATAACTTTTATTGGTGACCCAAATGTACATATACATACATATGTACATATTTATGTAAGTAGATATATAATTACATATATATTGTATACTTAAATATGTCTTTATGTAATTTTAAATGTAAACTATATTTATTCTCAAATAAAAATCCTTATGTACAGTATTAAATTATTGTCAAAAAAAAAAAAAAATATGTCTAATTACTAATTTCTTAGCAGAGCACAAACAATGAAAAAATCTGACATTTCGCAAATAATAACTGTATAACGGCGCTTTATGGAGAAATATTTTGCGAGGCTTTAAAAACTCAATACACTGAGACACCGGCCCGCGCTGTCAATCTTTAATAAAAAAAAGGAGCATTTTTTGTATAAAAAGGCGAAATATAAATTCTAGAAGGTTCTAAAATATTGGATTTATAGGGAAAAATGTATGGAAAATACTTCATCGATGTACAAAGGACAAAAATGTTTCCATTTGTGATAAAAAAAAATGATAATAATGCGGGAATTTATGCAACCCAGTGACACTAAGCATCCATCCCATCTTGTGAAAAACCCGTTTGTCTGGAAAAATGTGAAGATAATGGAGTGGTCAGTGCAGTGAATTGATCTGAATCGTATAAAGAATATATGGTTTGATTTAATCAGTATTTTCCGAACCAAAAAAATAGGCAGTCACGGTGGGAAATGATTCAGGAAAGGTGAAAATTCATATCCCAGGAATTTGCTACAAATTTATGAATTCTATGAGTCCAAGATGTGTTGGAGTGGTATGAAATGAGGTATTATATAAAAGTTATTAAAAAGTAATTTTGTACAAAATAAAATTCCAAATATTGGAAACTATAAGTATAAATACATTTGTTTCTATTATTTTTTCCCAGGAAATAAGGTATTCCTTAAGGTGGAATAAAAGTGGACAGAGTTAAAAACGGATAAAATGCAAGTGGGAAAATCAAGAACACTTATTTACTGTTCATTTAAAACCAGAGATCATAAGTGTTATAAGTTTTAAAAAATAAATAAAATTTTAATTATTTATATTTTATTGTTTGAAAAATAAAAATTTACTTTTGATTTTTTTAAATAAAAATCAGTGATTTTTAAAACATAAATGAAAAATAAAAATCAAACAATAAGTTTTATATTTTCAAATGGGAAGAAAAAAATATTATCAGGTATGTGATGAAAATCGATCGTTTTCAAAACGAATCGGTTTGAAAAATTGTGATGAATTTCATGTGAAAAATAACAATTATTTTTAGGCAAATATAAAAAAATTATTTAATAAAATCTAAAAGAAAGTGATTAAAATATAATTTTAATCAATAACAAAAACGAAAATATCAGTGCATCACACATTTTTTCTATTTAAAATCGATTTGTTTTTGAAATAGTTTTCCATCACATACCTGTATAAGATTTTAATTTTAGTTTTTAAACAATATAAATATCATGTATTTAAATTTGTATTCAAATATAGAAGAAATAAATGTGTAGATGAAGTTTTTGAAACTATTTCGACTATTAAACGAATTCTTTAAGATATCTAACATCTCGCCATATTGTACAATAACTCGAGAAAAGGTTGTCCGATTTAGCGACACCAAAAGATGCTGACTTAAATTATAATTATGTTAATATAACATTATTTTTTTTTTTTTTTTATCTGCTCAACAGTTTCGTAGTTATTCAGAAAACTTTATTGTAAAGCTGCTAATACTATGGATAAAATAGATTGATATATTGTCGATCTAAACTGGAATCTGCTTTCAGTTGTTTTCTATCACGTACTGATTTCTTTTCATGGGCATGACTACTATCACCACCTCATTCAGTAAAACTAGAGAACAATAATAATTCTATTGGCGAAAGATAATAAAAATTTTTATTAGACACTCCTTGAAAACTTCGCTCAAAGGATTCTTAAAGTTAATTCTGAACGGAACAACTTTCTCTAATCGACTTCATTTTATTTATAGATCAAATATAAATATTTTTATTAAATTAGTATTTGGCAAATTCAATTTCACCAATTTTCATTCCAAAAGTTTGATCTTATACTCATCCTTAACATAAAAGTGACTCACGTATATTTATTAGCACATACACCTGATCGAGAATCCTAAACATCATTTATTTATCAATTATAATAACGTAGATATGTACATGCAAGTGACTTTTATTTTATGCCACAAATATAAATATATAAAAAATTACTTCTTGAGTATTATTTAAAAAAATATCAATAATTGTTATTTGAAATTTATAAAATAAACCTCAAAAATAACCCAGCAAAAACTTTGGTTGCCATGTAATGAGTTAAGAAGCTAATATAATGGCTCTTCACTACTTACACATTAGCTGAATAACTCATTATTTTAACACGGTGATGACATTAGAGGCAACTACTTACCCTACACATTACTTAGATGTTATTACAATAACCAATTACTTCCAAGCTGTTCAACAACGCATCGATTTTAAAGCATAACTGAAGTCATGATTAGTAATAACAATTGGAACTAGTTACATTTTAGATTATAAATAAATAATGAAATGTCAGGATATAAAACAGTTTTTTTATTTTTTTTATTTGTAAAAAGATTTTATAAATTTTAATTTAAAAAACAACAACACCCAAATTTTAGATTACAAATTAATTCATATGCAAATTTTGCCTTTCATATAGTATCCCTTCTTTAAATATATGAATTGGTAACTGCATTATAAAAATCAATAAAAAGTAATATTTTCAAAAATCTGATCATAAATAATTAATTACACTCGGGTTATAAATAATACATAAACAACTTCTATGTAATGCAGACAATATGTTGTTGTCATTACAAAGTAACTACATCCGTAACTACATGTTATTACCAAGCTTTTGCTGGGAATTTTTATAACTGAGAAATAAAATAAAAATCAAAAATAAAATTTTATTACACAATAGCTTCCATAGCGTAATAACAAATGCTATAGTGTATTCAGAATTTCTCTAACTAATTTCCTTCATATTGAATTTTTTTGATACAAAATTACATGAATAATAATTATTTTTGGTCTCTGTATAAAACATATATGAACCAGATCACATAAAAATTAAAAATTTTGTTTCGATTATTTTTTTCCATCACTGTATATACACTGTCGGACAAAATAAAGTGCGGTTTTGTACTCTTGCTATTTAATTCACAATAATTGTCTTCCAGATGTATTATGGGCAAATTTTTTTGGTGTCGAAGTATTTGTCGTCTTATATTGTTTAAATTAATAAGCCAAAGAATTTTCTAAATTATTAGCATTTCGTGTTTGGGGTAAAAGAGTTGGATTAATCGTAAAATTTGTGCGCCAAAATAAAGTGACACTTTACTAATTTTTATACCCACCATCAAAAATATGGGGGGTATATTGATTTTGTCATTCCGTGTGTAACATGTCGATGGAATCATCTAAGACCCCACAAAGTATATATTTTCTGGGTCCTGGTTAGATTCTGAGTCGATCTAGCTATGTCCGTCCGTCTGTCCATCTGTCTGTTGAAAGCAGGATAGAGCTTGAACGGCGCAACGTAGGGGGACGAAATTTGGCACAAATATTTTTCTTATATAAGGTTTATTAGGTATTGAAAATGGGCAAAATCGGTTAATAAACAAAAAGTTATGGGCTAAAAACTAGAAACACAGGGTGTCCGTTTCATACTTTTTTGCTGATATTTCTTCAATAAAAGCATGTACGACAACGAAATTTTGTACGCATAGTTCGGGGGTCGATATAAACTCGGTAACCAAAAATGGCGTTGTCCGCCCACTTTACCGCTCACCTCCCATATAAGGTGAAATTGTGTTCAAATTTGGAAAAGTTGATGGTGGGTATATAGTAGGGTGATCGATTATTCGACTTTTTGGAGAAACCGGTTTTCGAATAGTTCGAATAGTTGGTATTTTGAAAAAACCGGTTGCACTTTTTTAAATTCAGAAAAAACCGGTTAACCGGTTTTTTTTTTTGCAGAAGTTAATATTTCTACCAAAAGACTACATTTCTTAAAGAAAAATCAATAAATATTATGATGTTCAAGTTAAAATATATTACACATAATTATTTTTGGAAATAACTATTAATCCAATAAGAAGGAGAAAGAAATAGTCGGCCAAGTCCGACAATATCCTACTCAATTATGTGAACCAAATTCGGGGAAATGTCTTATTTTCTAAACCTGTGGAATTGTGGGCCAATACTATGTTCAATTATGGACCGATCTTCATGAAATTCGGAACACAGATTTTAACTTATATGGAACTTTCATGTGTAAAAAAAATTCTTATTACATTTAAGGGATTTATGATCGTTAAACCCCTTTTCCGGGAGGATATTTGCATGGCGCTAGTTTAACTAATGGAACGATCATAACCAATTTCAACACGCTTCGTTCTTAGACTATAAGTTTAATACATTTAATACATGTTCAAAATTGTGACCTGTATTTTAATTAATTAATTAATCATTTTTTTATGAACAGACAGACGGACGGACGAACATCATCAAATCGACTTAAAGACGATTGGTACAAATTAAGGTGGGTCTTAAACCAATATTTTTGGGTGTTACAAAACATATGAACGAACGAATAACATAATATAAAAATTTTAAGAAAATAATCATCAAAACAAACAAAACAGAAACCATGGGTTAATATGATAAGAGCCAGAATCAATTTTACTGAAACTATTCTGTAGAAGAAACTTTTTTAAAACAAAATCTTTGAAAAATGAAGAAAATTTTGAATAAAAAAAGACTAAAACATTCAAATTAAGTGTAAAAATATTACATGTGTTACAATTGAAGTAATTATTACTAATTTATTTATTTAATATTACAATAATTAATTTCGTATATTTTTAAAATATTACAAATAATACTCTAAAAAATATTCATAAATTTCGATTCAAATATCAGTATTTAGTACATGTTTTTTGAAATAAAAAGCTATTTTTAAACCGGTTTTTTGTGTTTAAAAAAACCGGTCTATTCGACATTCGAAAAATGAACATTTTGAAAAAACCGACAGCACATTGACAGAAAAAACCGGTTGGAAAACCGTATCGATCACCCTAGTATATAGATTCGGCCGGGCCGAATGTAACATTCGAGCTTGTTTTAGTTTAACTTCCAATTTTTCATTATACCCTACATATTATAATTACAAAGTATACTCGTAAGAACAGCGGTACTGTCAAATTGTTTTTGTAGATGTGCGAGTACTTTATTATTATACTATGATACCCTACACCACCATAGGCAGTGATGCCAGATAAAATTCCCTTTTTTTTTCCTTATTTTAGGAAAAAATGTCCCTCCATTTTTCCCTCCTCCTTAAACTGGCAATTTTTAACAAAAACTACAAATTTGTAGTAAAAAATGCATTAAAAATTACATAAATTTGTTTTTGCTTGTAATTCAATAAAAAATGTGCAAAAACTGTTTTAAACAAAGAACGAGAACACAAAAAATAATCATTCGTCAAATTAAGATTTCTATTTTTAAATGAGTGTGTATGATAATATTGCATTTTTTGCTTCTTTATTTATCGTCGTTTTTTTAAATAAATTTTTGCGAATTAAAAAATCCCTTTATTTTCACAAAAAATAAAATTCTCTCCTTTTTTCCCTTCAGGTAAAATTTGCCTTAAAAATTCCCTCAAAAAGGGATCTGACATCACATCATGTCCAAAAATTGTAACGCAAAGAAAAAATCTTCCGACCCCCACCATAAGTATACTGTTCGACTCAGAATCACTTTCTGAGTCGATTTAACCATATCCGTCCGTCTAGTCCGATGGATGGACGGCTGGCTATCCATGTAAAGCTTGTGTGCTTGTGTACATATGATTTTATTTGCACAAGGACGAAGGCTTTTGAATTTGGTCATGATCAGCACATTATTTCGCCTGGACCCCATACAAATGTCCTCCCGGAATAGAGTTTTAACACTCATAAACACCCTAAAAATACAAACATTTTAATGAAATTTGGCACAAATAAGTTTTATATAAGTATAAATCTGTATGCCAAATTTCGTGAAAATCGGTCCATAATTGACCATAGCTCCCATAAGAAACCTTTTTCCGAAAATCACTTTAACCTGCATAAATCCCATAAAAATGATAGTATCATCTTAATATTTGATACAAATAAATAAAAACAAAAGCTTCCATATAAGACCCAATTTCGGGAATCACCCAAAAGTGCATTTTAGTATCGATATAATATTCTGTATTAGTATGTTTTTTCTTACATTTTCATACAAGTATCGGTCCATAATTGGCCCCTTTCCGAATTTTGGTACACGAAAGCAACGGTGTAGGGTATCATATGGTCGGACTTGACCGACTATATCTTTTTTCTCGTTTTTTATTACAAAACGGAAGGAGCATAGTTTAGAATATATATTAGGGTGATCGACTCGGTTTTCCAACTGGTTTTTTCAGTCAATGTGCTGTCGGTTTTTTCAAACACAAAAAACAGGGTTTAAAAATAGCTCTTTATTTCAAAAAAATGTACTAAATACCATAGCTGTAACTTGCGAATGAAATAAAAATACTTTTTATTTCGTTTCCATTTCTTATTTCTAATTAAAAATATTTGTTAATCAATCTATTAATTCTTAAATAAAAATATTAAGGATTTCTATTTATACTAAAACAATTGAATTTATTATAAATTTGAATCTGATTGAACAAAATAAATTAAAAAGTAAAACAAATATTTTTTACAAGAATTTGATTATTCTAACCTTGAATAATATTCATATGTATTTTATTTAAATAAAAAAAGTTCAACAAATTTGTCTGATTTTTACTTAAAAAAAGGTTTGAATAAAAAAAAATTTTAAAATTTTTCAAATATTCAAGTATAAAAAAAAATATATATTTTACTTACTTTTCTTTTTCAAAGCAAATTTAAAACTATTCAAACAAATTCATGTTGAATAAAAATATTCAAAGATTTTCTATGAATAAAAAAAATTTAATGTTTTAAAACAGATTTTATTTTATTTTTAAAATAGAAAATAAAATAAGGAGCAATTTTATTCAAGCTAAAAAATAAAATATATTTTCAAATTAGTTTAAAGCGGCCCATAGACACATACTGCATAAGCTCAAGCAATTAAAATGTATTAGTAAAATTCAGTTAGCTTTTGAATGTGTGCGTCACACCGACAATGCAGTATGAAAAATCAAAATCGTTTTGATTTTAAAATGAACTCACACTGCCGACAGTTGTGTTGATGAACTATCCCAGCATTTTTTTCGGTGTCAATTCACCCGCTTTAGCACAGTAAAGTCCATTTGTGACTACCCACCTGACTCATTCAAATGTGTACGTTTTTTTATACACCCTAACTTCGCATATATTGTGAGCGATAGTTAAGCTATCATACCTTTTATTGACTCTTTTGAAAGCGTTGAGGTGGCGATAGCACTATTTATTGACTCTTTTGAAAGCGTTGAGGTGGCGATCTATACTTTATTGACCCTTTGGTGAGCGTGGAGGTGGCGATAGCACTATTTATTGACTCTTTTGAAAGCGTTGAGGTGGCGATAGCACCATTTATTGACTCTTTTGAAAGCGTTGAGGTGGCGATAGCACCATTTATTGACTCTTTTGAGAGCGTGGAAGTGGCGATTTATACTTTATTGACCCTTTGGTGAGCGTGGAGGTGGCGATTCTTTTTTCGTTAAAGTTTTCGTTTATTAAATGTTTTTACTGAATTTTAGCAAAAATGTAGAGATTCAAATGAGAGTTTATAACTGAGTTTTTAGAATTTTGAAACTGATTTGTTATTAAGTTTTAATTGCATTCAGTTCTTAGTGAACATTTTTTTAGTGAAAAAATTTATTTTACTGAAAATACAGAATTTTGGTAAAATTTTGATTCTTATTATAAATTTCTCCTTTTTAGAAAATTTTAATTTATTTGCAAAAAAATTTAATTTTTCAAATATTAGAACTTTTGTAAGAGTTGGTATTTTTAGATGAAATAAAATATTTGAACAATTTGTTTAAATGAAAAATATTAAAGAGTTTTTAAACATAAGTTTCCATAGTTATGTTATTTTAAAGTTTAAAGCAAATTTTTAATGAACGGGTCTAATATAAGAAACATTTAACATTAAATTAATTTTAAAAATATTTCCAACAACATACCATACATATACTCATATTGGTTAATTGTTGGAAAAATCTGCACACATTTATATAATATTTACACTTTTTTCATATTTTTTTCAAGACAATTGTTTTGTTTTTAAATAAAAATCCAATTAAAAAATTTTTTTTTTTTTTTCAAATAAAAAATTTCTATCGATATTTGTCGTTAAAATATACTTACGAAAAAAATCGCTAAATTTAGTAGAGAATATCAAAATCAAAAACAACCGAAAAATTTCGTTAATTAACGATATCGGTAGTAAATGAAAAAAGTTACGCAATTGCGGTACTAGTCTTGCTAATTAGGATTTTACAATTAATAAAAAAATCAATTCGGTAAAGTGGGCGGACCACGCCCATTTTTGATTTTCGAATTTACATCGATCCCCAAACTATACATAAAAAATTTCGCTGTCGTACATGCTTTTGTTGCAGAAATATCGGCAGAAAAGTGTAAAATGGACACCCTGTGTTTCTAGTTTTAAGCTTATAACTTTTTTGTTTATTAACCGATTTTGCCCATTTTCAATCCCAAACAAACCTTATATAAGACAAACATTTGTGCCAAATTTCGTCCCCCTACGTTGCTCCGTTCGAGCCCTATCCTGCTTTCAACAGACGGACAGACGGACGGACATAGCTAGATCGACTCAGAATCTAACCAGGACCCAGAATATATATACTTTGTGGGGTCTTAGATGATTCCTTCGACATGTTACACACGGAATGACAAAATCAATATACCCCCCATCTTTTTGATGGTGGGTATAAAAAGAATAGAAATATACGCAAAAAAAATTTTTAATTTTTTTTTTTTCTTTCTGAAAATCACTAATTTAAAGATTGACTTTTTCGTACTAGTCACTATATCGCCACCTTTTTTTCCTTTGGTGGCAATACACTCCTTCCTAGGACACCCCCATGTTAAAGTGACTAGTCAGGTGATAGGTAAAGTGACTAGTGGTGACCCAATTTCGACAGTCAAGTAACCGGTTTCGGACAGTCACCTTTGACTGCAGGGTATGAAATGAATTAATTCATTTTTTTATTTTGTTCTAACTTCTATTTGACATTTTAAATATTATAGAATATAAAATAAATATATTGAAATAATTGCAATAAAAATAATAAAAATGGACAAATGTGAGGAAAAGAAATTTTTTCTCGAATTTATTGAACTGTATCAGTCTTTTCCTGCATTGTGGGATACATTTTCTAAAGAATATTGTGATCGAAAATTGAAGTGCGATCAATATTCAGTTTTATTGGAAAAATATAAAGATTGGGACCCAAACGCAACCCAGGAAGACATGAAAAAAAAAAATTAACACTTTGAGGACAAATTATAGGCGTGAAATGAAACGTTTAGCACAACTAAATAAAAGTGGAGTGGGAGCAAATGAATCTAACGACCCAAATCTATATTATTATAGTGCTATGGATTTGTTAAGAAACTGTGAGACTCCTAGACGCTCAAAAAGCACCATGTCTTTAGATGTTGATGAAAGCTCAGTACGTATATTAAAAGTATAGTTTTATTTATAAAAATTTATTTTGCCAAGATACTTGGCCCTCATTTGAAAAATACATTGCAAAAGAATCTCTAATTAAATTAGCATTTGTGGATGCATTCCTGGACTGTGATTTTTGCAAGTTTGTTAAATGCACTGTATCCCTCCATGACCCGGTACTTAACATGCAATGTCTTCGTAATCCACAAGCCCATTGGAAATATAATTTTTTCCAGTTTTTTTTTCTTAAAAAGTTATGCAAATGCAACAAGCCAGCACAATTATTTCAACTTTTTCAGTTGCTAAATCTAGTTTCATAAAAGAATTATTATAAATTATTTTTTAATGTTCATTAAATTCATAATTACTAATGGAGCTTTGAAGAACGCCAAATCTTGCAACCATTATACCAAAAATATTTTCTACAATCCAACTTGCTCGACTTAAACGATAATTAAAAGTTCGTTCTTGAGTTGACAACGATGTATGGGGGTAGGGCTTCATAAAATTTTCTGTAAGCTGAAATGCGTCATCGCCAACTAAAACATTCATTATATAATGGTGGTTTTGATGGTTTAGGGAGGTTGAGTGAGTTTTGTTTAAAAGCTGCTCCAAAGGAGGAGTTACTGAATACTCCACCATCTGAAACTCTACCATTTGTTCCCACATCATCTGAAATAAATTCGTAGTTGGCGTTGACGACTGCCATAAGCACTATACTTGGAAACCGTTTATAACTATAATAGTAGGAACCACTTCCGGGGGGTTTTTTAATTGAGATGTGCCTCCCGTCAACTGCCCCTATACAATTCGGGAAATTCCACCTTTCGCTGAATTCTTCGGCAATCTTTTCCCATTCACTTTCATTGGATGGAAGCTATAACAAATATTTTATATTTTAGAAAAATAATAACATTTAAAGGATCAATGATAATAACAATTATTTTTATGTGTTTTAGAGTGAAACACCAACAAAGCGTCGAAAAAATAACGATCAGTTAGATGAGGAGCTTCTAATTTTAGCCAAAAAAGAACTATGCAAATCTTCAGATGACTTCGATCGCTTTGGGGAAACTTGCGCTTCTAAAATCAAGAAAATGGAAAAAACGCAACAAATTTGGGCAGAAAAATTTATTAATGAAATATTATTAGAAGGGCAGTTAGGAACTCTTAATCGTTATAGTGTGCAAATTATAAATCAAGAAAGACCATCAAGCCGTATACCGTGCCCAATATTATTCTTCTTTTAATTAGAAAATCTATTATTGTATATATGTGTTAAAAAAAAATAATAATAAAATGTTATGAAAATTATCCATCTGTGTAAAGATAAATTATAATTACAACAATTATATGTGTAATAAACCCTCCAAAGTATTTTTCGCTGGAAGGCAAAATTTTTGTTTTATGAGCATCTAAACTTTTCAATTTTTGCACCAAGTTAGTCTCAGATAAATCGAAAAAATAATACAAATATAGTTCGAAGCTAAAATAATTTTGCATAAATGTTTAGAGCACTTAACGGGGAATATTTCATTAGAACTTTAAATTCATTTATCTTACCTTATAAGGGGTCATTTCTAGTCCGTTTTAAGGAAATGACATGAAAGTCGATTTAAACTTGAATTTAATGGGTTAAAATCTTCTACAGATATTTTCTTCGTCAAATTTTACTTGCGGTCTCCAAAGATAAAAAATTCATCCGACTTATCATATGTATTTAAAAAAGAAAAATATAAAATTTTCCCACATTTCTTATATAAACTCCTTAAACTAGGCAATGAAATATAACATAAATGATTCGATGACCCTTAGTGAAATTCGACGTAGAAAATTTCTGTAGAATATTTTAACCCATTAAACTCAAGATTTAATAGACTTTTGTTTAATTTTACTCAAGCATACTAGAAATGACCCCATATAATCAGAGATAGATGAATAGAAGGTTCTAATGAAATTTGTTTTACCTATTTAACACCTGTAATACCTATCTTTTGTAATATTTTTACACCTAATTTAAATTTTTTAGTCTTTCTTTTTGTGATCCAATATTTTCTTCACTTTTCAAAGATATTGCATTAAAAAAAGTTTCTCCTGCAGAATCATTTAAATAAAATTGATTCTGGATTTTTACATATTAACCCATGGTTTGTGTTTATGCTAAATAAAAGTTAATATAATTTTTGATGATTATTTTCTTACAATTTTTATACCCTACACCATAGGTGGGGAGGGTTTGTGCTGATGTTTGTAACACCCAAAAATATTGGTCTAAGACCTACCTTAATTTGTACCATGTAAACCTTGTAATCAAAATGCATACATTAATGAAATTTGGGACACAGGTTTCTTATAGTCCAGACGAAGCGTGTTGAAATTGGTTATGATCCGTCCATTATTTCACCCAGCCCCTCAAAAATAACTTTTTGCACATGTAAGTTCCATATAACTTTAAATCTGTGTGCCAAATTTCATGAAGATCGGTCCATAATTGAGCATAGCTCTCATTTAAATTCATATAAATGTTAGTATCGACGTAATATTCCGTATATTTAATTTTTTATTTAATATAAATATCGGTCCACAATTTCACAGGTCTAGAAAAAAAATACCCCTTCCCGAATTTTGATACACACAATGGTGTGTGCAATATAGGGTATTGTCGGGCTTAACCGACTATAACTTTCTTTCTCGTTATTAATTAGTTGATAGTTATTTCCAAAAATAATTACGTTTAATAAATTTTAACTTGAAGATTATAAGATTTACTGATTTTTTAAGAAATGTAGTCTTTTGATAGAAATATCAACTTCTGCAAAAAACCGGTTTTTTCGGAAATTAAAAAAGTGCAACCGGTTTTTTCAAAATACAAACTATTCGGACTATTCGAAAACCGTTTTCTCCAAAAAGTCAAATAATCGATCACTCTAATATATATATGGGAAATTCTTCAAACTCGTTTACTTTTGATGTTCAAAAAAATTTCGAAAATTTTTAAATGGCACATCAACATATATTAGCGATTTAATAATTATTAAACCTTCTTATAAAATTTGCAAAATTCAGTATTTAGTGATGTAGTGTTGTTCATAGTCATCCATTTATTACAAATTTAATCATTTTTTGAAATAAGTCATAAGACAATGCCATTTTTATGCATTTTTTTAATTGCACTTACTCGAATTTCTTCTGTTGCAATAAATAAAAAAAATCTTACTTTTTCTCGAACGCCATATTGATTTTGATGTTGGGTATTAAAGCAGCTACAGATTGACATATATTTTCGGCAATTTTGATTAGAGCCTTGGGTGTGCCTCGACGATTAATGTTAAACTAAAAGCATCGCGTTATTTTCTGCATAAGTAAAACTTTACACATGAACTTATTTCACTTTAAAATTGATTTATAACGCCAAAATCCGCTATAACAAAATATGCAAAATTGCTGAATTCTTTAAAATTCATATACACGTTTAACAAATTAATATTTTAAAATGCCACAATGATTTTTAAATGTCATTTGGAAACCTTCTTTGATAATGCTATACTCTAGCTTCCTTGAAATAATGTTGCGAGAGTGCCCCACGAAAAATGCACCTCTTGGAGCCATTCACGTTTTTTCTTTCCAAGTTTGGGTACCTCTTACAACATTTCTGTTGAGGGCACATTATAGAGATATATGTCAAATGATGCATAATTTCAAGAGTTTTTATGCCATGTTTTGAATTTTGAAATACCCGAAACGGCGTAAAATCCCCAGTGAAAAAACTGCAAAAATTTAAAATTTTTAAAAATTTGGTTTCACGACTTTTGCACAACACAATTTGACATTGGTTAATGGCACGCTAATTAAATCCATGCTGGTCCTTTTCTACAAGTGTTTATAGTCTACATTAGAAGAATTGGACATTAATGCTAAAATTTGCGACTACAGCAAGAAAAAGAAATAAAAAAAACTTGTTAGTTTCAAACACTTTATTTGGAATTTTTGACTTTGGGTGCTTGCTGGCACCACATGGAACCGTTTCAGGTCTTGAGTTTTTTTCTTTTACATCAAAAAGTGTTGTTAACATAATTGCTCAATAGTTGTTTAAAAAAGTCAGAATTAAAAAAAATATTGAGGTTGAAGGTCGGTTTCATAAAGAGAAACGTAAAAAGAGAATTGCCCATATATATATTGGCAATTATCAAAAATGTTTAACCTGGCTGAAACTGACTTAAATCCTTAATAAGTTTTGTGGTAATGATATTTTGAACAAATTGGTTATAGATCTGAACTCACAAGACTTGAAACTTATAGAGTGCAAAATTTTAGCACAATAGGTTTCTTTTTCTAACCATGATTGTTGTTCAAAGTTCAAGAATATAGAAAAACTGATAAAAACTACTTAAGTTTTTACCATTCTTCTACAATTTTTGTTCGCGCGTTTATACTTTTTGATCTTACTCTATCATAAGTAAACTAATCGGACTTTGTACATAAATTCCGCACCATCATTGATGTTGTGCAGACTTTCAACAACTAAATACAGGGTAGTAAAGTTTTGATGGCAAAATTTTTTGGTTTTTTAAATTTTTCAGTTTTTTGGGCGCGGTTTGTGCGTATTTTGCGCTATATCCTGTTGATGTGCCCGAAATGGTCAACGTAGTAGATAGTCTCAAAGATTTGAAAACAAGTGCGAAAATTTTTCAAAAAGTCAGTTTTTTGCGAGGCACATTCACATTTTCGTATGGAATTGCTTGGATTACTGCGTGAACTTGTCATTTTACATAACAAAATTGGAGGAGCATTAAAAATAAATTTAATACAAAAATTTTATGAACTTTTTGAAAATTATGCAAAAATTGCACTTTTTGTTTTTGTATTTTTATATAGAAAATTGCAATCTAAACAAATATTAGATATATAAATATAAGAGTGGCGATAAATATAATTGATCGGGAAAATAAATTTAAGTCAAATGTTGTTGATAATTGAAAACTGAACCCTGTTGTTAAAACACATTTCGCTAAGGCACATCGTGTGGATTGCATTAAATTAACTATAATTGGCATAATTAGTGGGTGCTTGTTATGCTTAATAAAAATTCGGAGGCGCATCAAAAAATTTTGAGAGATAAAAATTTTATGGACTAAAAAATGTTTACTTGGGTTAAAAAAGGATCTAACAAAATATATTTTCAATCAATATATGGAGAAATAACTTAGGTTAGGTTAAATGGGCTGCTGTAACTATTGGATATGAAACAGCTCACTTGGGTCATATTGGTCCCTTAGGATCATGTGGAAGTTTCACATGTCCTCAAAGACTACCAAATTCCGTAGCCCTAATACCTGCAAAAGCAGGACAGTGACATAGAAGATGCTCCACTGTCTCTTCCTCATCTAAGCAACTTCTACAAAAGTCGCAACTTCTACAAAAGTCGTCGTGGAAGTTTCACATGTCCTCAAAGAGGTTCGGATCGAACCAGCATGACGCACGTATAAAGGATCTGATCTGTCTTATGTCAATCATAGACAGATCAGATAACGCATGCAGAAACGGACTACCAAATTCCGTAGCCCTAATACCTGCAAAAGCAGGACAGTGACATAGAAGATGCTCCACTGTCTCTTCCTCATCTAAGCAACTTCTACAAAAGTCGTTATAAGGGAGTCGTAATCTCCTAGCGTGCGCACCGGCTACCCAGTGCCCCGTGACAATTGCTACAAATATCCGTAGCTGACGCCTAGGCAATCCCAGAATGTAGTTCGATCGCAAGTGATCATACTGGGGCCATATACTTCTCGAGGTGGAGCATGTAGACTCATCTGTCCATCTTTGCTGAGCCATCCTCGATAAATACTGCAGTATCATAGATCTGCAAGATGACAGCGGCACACCTACCAGTTGGTCAGTTTCCCCATTTCGAAGGTGGGAACCAATCCTGGCTAGTTCGTCCGCAACAGTGTTGCCCGGGGTGTTTAAGTGACCCCTTACCTAGATCAACTCTAGCTTTGAATGTCTCGCCATCTCATTTAGAGATGTCCGGCATTCATTTACCAGTCTGGATGTCGAGAGGACACCAGAGAGAGATTTAATCGCTGGCTGACTATCGGTACAGATTTGAATATTCACTCCAAATATCCTATAGTACATTAGCCAATTTGCCGCTCTCTTAATGGCCCAGATTTCCGCCTGTAGGGCGCTACAATGATCCGGCAATTTAAAGGAAATGCGCTTTCCATATAAAGGAATGTAAAGGAATGTCTCGGATTCGGAGACTCTGGTCACCTTCCAATGGAGAAATAACTTAGATTCGATTCAAATTTTTCACAAAATTTTTAAAAATCGCGATTTTCATTGAAAAGAAAGTTTTTAAAATTTTCCTAGGAAACCCTAAAATATGATGCACTAATACCATCAAACATTGAAAATATCATAAATTTTATTTGAATAACTCAGTAGGTTTTGATATTATATGTAATTTTGACCAGAATTGTACATAAACTTCTAGTTTGTAAAAATGTTTATATCATAGTATATAACTAGTATAGAAACTGACTCTTTTTTATTGAACACTCTTCACATATATACAGTTAGGGACAAAACTATTTGTACACCTCATATATTTCGTATACCTTCACGCACATTTTCAACAGATCCGCTGTTTTTATACTTGTTTACAATGTATTGTACTGTGGAATGTTGCAAATTTACTAAATTACTTATATTCCGGAGAGATTTTCCTTTGTACAAATAATTGTACAAAGTACTGATGTACAAATACTTTTGTCCCAAAGATTTTTACTTAAATTGTACTTTTTTTTAACAATGTGTTATATATTAATTTATTTTTTATCAAATAATTCAATAAAAATGGACCTGAATTAAAACTACATATAATAATTTTTTATTCTTTATAAATTATTGAAGATATACGAAATGCATGGGTGTACAAATAGTTTTGTCCCTAACTGTATGCTGTGTGAATTCAACACACTTGAGAGAGACGTAAACAACACAAAAAATTAACAAAATTATCCTTTAAAATAACATTCGCAACACATTCTTTCATGCACATATAATATTTTATTATTTTTTTAAACACTTTTATCACATTTTAATTTCCGGCACGTTTTTATTTTTTACAAACGAGAAAACTATTTTTTTAATATTTTTGACATTTTTTATTTGGCTGTTGAATTTTAAACTAAACAAAAACAGTTGCAATTTTTGGTATTAATAATGTAGTAGATTTTACAATAATTTATATTTTTGTTGATATTTAGCAATAAAAATATAGTAATTAAATCATTATAAATACAGTACACATTAAAATCTTTAATTTTTGTTGAGAAATGCAAATATACATGTAAAAGAAAAAATTAATAATTTTTTAATACAATTTCTTGCAATTTTGTGTACATATGAAGTGTGGTGAAAGTGATTTTTACACCAATACATATAAATAAAATTTTACTAATACATTCTTATCGTTACGTACCTTTGATAGCTGTGTTAGGTACCAAAAGAGAGACATTCCGTACTAGTTCTATACTATGGTTTATATGTTCAACTTTAAACCGCCATAACTTTCGCGCCCCTCACATGAAATGATTAACGCGAACTGATTTTACATGCATTCGAGTCACTTTATATGTATACAAAAGGATTTTAAAATATTAATTTTTTTGAAGGGCTAAAATCAAAAATTTTTGATAATTTCCCATATATATTATGGTGTCTGCAATAAGTCCCGTTACTTTTTTTTGCATTCTATCACAATTCTCTTTTAGTTTTTAATTTAAGTGCAGTAATAGGTAAAATAAGCTGGTCACAATTTTAGCACAAGCAATTATATTTAAATTTTTTATATGTTTTTTGTGAATATAAATAATTAATTAGTAAGTTTAGATATTATTTCATCAATGAAGATAAAATATTAAATAAATAAACATTATTTAGACATGTCTAAAAAAAGTGGTGTATAGATAACGTGACCAGACATACCGCTTTTGGCGGGATTATCCCGCTTTTTAAATTTCGATCCCGCCTAAAATATTTTTCACGCTTTTCATTTAGAAATCCCGCTTTTCTAACTTCTAAAAGTATTTTTTTCCACTGGAATGCTGATAATTTTTTTCAAATCGTTTTTGATAATTAAATGTTTTTAATATTTTGTTATGCTGATCATCTTCTCTACTGACAAATCTTAAATGCACTTTTTGAGTATTTTTTTGATATCTACGATATAGAAAGACCTCCCAAAATTAAAATTAAGATTGTTAAAATATTTACAATTTTTTGAACATATCTTCAGTTCTCTACCAGTGAACGAAAAATCTCAAGTCTGATAAAGTTAAAAATTTTTTCCAGAAAGTTAGAATAAAATATAAATAATTTTTGGTGGAAGAAATTTTGTTCTTTCAGAGAGACTTTTAGATTTAAAAACTCATTTCTTGAGAACATTTGTATGGGCGCTATTTAAATAATTTTTACCAATTTCATTTACCAAAATGTGCCATTTCAAAAATATGTTTTGACACGAACTTTGATCTGAAGGTTAACATGGATATTTTCTTATAGTACCTTTGATAAAAATCTGGAACCATATAAACAATGTGCCTTTGTTTCGGATTTAATTTTTTTATATTTTTGTATAACCTGAAAGTTATAGAAATATCTGGAACAATGTTTTCGATTAAATTTACTTAAAGTTAGTTTTATTTTAACATTTTGTTTTAACTGAATATTAGTGTTTAACTTGTTGGCAGTCGATTCAAAAAGGTGAAAATGTAGCAGTATGTCAGATTATTTGGTTAACGGTTTTTTTTAGAGGTAACGGTATTTAGCGTTATCGGTATTTCACCGAAATATCGAGTTATTTCGGTTTAGAACCATAAAGTATAATCTATAGTCAAGTATTATAATGACGAGCTGGGGTAGCCATCACTTTATTACAAGTTTTATTTCAACTTTATTAAAAATAATAATATTTCTTAAACCCAAAAATAACGCTAACGGTATTTCGAGCTATTTTGGTAACGGTTTTTTAACGTTATACATTTTAGCAGTATCCGTATTTTCAATTATTTCGGCAACTTTATTTTACAGGTAACAGTAGTCAAATTGAATAATTTTTTAGCTGTAACGGCAACCAACCTTGGTTTCATTGATTTAGGTTTTGAGATATAAAAAGGAAATCCCTCTTTTTTTACAAAACTTTTCAAAATCCCTCTTTTTCCCTAAAATTTTGTTCAAAATCCCCATTTTTAGTCGTTCGGTTCCCGCTTTTTGACATAAACCTTCTGGTCACGTTATGTATAGAGGAACAACGTAAGATTATTCAACTGATATACTCAAGAGGAATAAGCATAAGTGAGATTGCTAATACTTTGGAATGTTCCAGAAAGATGGTTTATAATGCACTAAACCATATTCGGAAGTATGAAACATTTAAAAATGTTACACAGGCTCCTAGGCCCAGAAAAACGTCACATAAAGAGGATTTATGAATTTTGATCGTGAATATCTTACGCAGATCACAAGTGATTACCGAAAAATTTTGACATAACGTATAAGATACCAAGACAAAACTATATGCCGAATTTAGTTTCTCTCCCTATAGTTTTGGGTGAAATCTTATTTTACGTAAATTGATTTCAATAACTATGATATTATTAATTGTTAAATTTTCTTCATTTTGGTCATTTTAGAAACTGAGGAATTCAAAAATATAAAACCGAGGAAAATTTAAGTTCTAATGAATTTTATGGATGAACAGAATAAAAAAAACTAAAATTTTTAACATTTCAATCGCTTTGAGCCACCTCTAAATTTATTGCAATCAATCTAAAACTTTGTATTTTATTGTTTTTGGGCTATTCGAACATTTCTAGGGGGTGAGACTGAAAATTTAAAAACCTTTAAAATAAAAGAGGGCCACCCTATTCATATTGAATATTCTTTGGTATTGCTCAAGAAATATGGCACATTGGTATTGCATCGATATTACATTTTAATTTTTGTACGAATTACGAACCTTAAAAAAGAGAATGATTTTGCTGAGAGAAGAACTCTTTTAAAAGGTATAATTTAGTATTCATCTGTGAAAGTTATCAACAAAGAATAATTAGAATTCAATATTATTAATAGTTCTAGTCATTGTAGAAATTTACTGTTTATGAAATTTGTAATAAAGTGGTGTTAAACATTTGCTTTGTTAATTTCTTTAAAAAAAATAATAATACAAAATTTACGTTAAATTATTGAATCATCAGCGATGTCAAATGACTTCCAGGTCAAGTTTTTTGAATAAAACTGATAGACAAAAAAATTTTTTTTATGTTCCTTTGATCTGAAATTACATAATTTTTTGTTCAGTTAATATTTCTGTAGTTATTCGGTAATTAGTAGCAAAAAAAAATTGAAAAATAATGAAAATTTTGATCCATAACTTTGAAATTCTTTAGTCAGTAAAAAATATTGTTGACACATCTAGAAGACAATTTTCGTGTGCATCTTTTGGTGTATCAAAACCGTGTAAACGGTTCTTGAGTTATAGTCAAAATTGTACAAACCATTCTCGAGTTTTATAGAGTGACCGCTGAATAAGGTGATGATTAGTCATGCCTATAACAAAAAATCAGTACGTTATAGAAAAAAAGTGAATACAGATTCTTGTTTAACTCGTCAAAATCCATCTAGTCAACCTATTTTTGTTTCAAGAAAAAAAATTTTTTTTTGCCCACAACTCTATTTTTACTTAATTGTATGTAACATGGGTATTTTTACTTAACTGTGAATAAAAACAAGAATTGTGCATCAATTCTGAAGATACACGCCTTATATCATTCGCAGCATTACTAGCTTTAAGATAAAGATGATAAACTTAAACTTGATATTTTCTTTATATTTTCATTTATTTAAAAAGCTTTACTGACAAAAAAAATCTAAAATTTTGCATGAAAAAGATTTTTTATTGTTTTACACTTATTTCAAAATAACTTCGAAACTATTGAAAGCATAAGAAATATATTTTTAGTACGCATCTTTTAGTTTATCACTTATGTCAATCGTACACACCGTTCTTGAGTTACGAGGAAATATACTAAAGTAATGGCCTTACTATGGACGAAATATTAGACACGCCCATAAAAAAAAAAATCCAGACCTGATGGAAAACAAAAACTGAAAGCAGATTCGTGTTTAGCACATCAAAACGCATCAAGTTCAACTATTCGTCTTTGGGGAGGATTTTTTTGTCGACCAGTGTAATCAGAACGCTAGTATCATTGGCTTACCAAGTGTCTTAAAACTTTTAAGACACTTGGATGATCTATAGCAACACATAATAAATGTAAAGAAAACGAAAATATAAATAAAAAAGGTTATATACATACTTAATACAAAAAAATATTTACCTACATTTGTAAATCATTTGTGGTCACTTGTAGTAGGTTTATACAGCGGAGGTCCAGTAGTACGAACGCTCTTTATTACGAATTTCCAATAATACGAATGGCAAAATTTTTGCATTGACTACTCTATAGTACGAATAGATAGGCATTTTTTCTATTCGATAGTGCGAATACTGGTTTTTGTTTTATTAACGTATGAATGAAGTTTTTATTATGTTTTTACTTCATTCTTTCGCGGTCATCCACGTTTAGTGAAGTTATTGTAAAGTTTTTTTATTTTTAAAAGTGTTTTGTGCTTTTAACTGTCAAAATGTTGCAAGTAAAACGATGTAAAAAAAAGACAATTTCTTTGCAAGATAAATAAAAAACTATAGCAGACCACGAAAATAAAACATCGTTGTTTGAAATTTCAAATAAATATGGATTATCCAAATCCACCATATGTACAATCATTAAACAAAAAACGAAACTACTTGATAATTCCATGAGTTCGTTAAAAAATCGGTATAGACTTACAAGTAGTGAATTTAAAAAAATGGAAGATGCACTTTACGAGTGGTTTTTTGCACAAAGAAAATTCCATATCACAGTCGGTGGAGAACAATTAAAATGCAAAGCTGTGGAGCTGCACAAAAAATTCTACAATGGTCAGTTTTGTGCCAGTGATGGTTGGCTAACAAAATTTAAAAAGCGTTATGGAATACGATTGTTAAAAGAGTCTGGTGAGAAATTATCTTCTCCTAAAGAACTTGTTGCGCCATTCGTTAATAAGTTAGCGTCTACCAATATGGAGCATGGGCTATCAAACGAGGCAATTTTTAATGAGGATGAATCCAGTCACCACTGGAAAATGTTGCCAAACAAAACATATGTTCACAGTGGAGAAAAATCTGCTCCAGGTAGAAAATGCTGCAGGAACTAAGAAAATTAAACTTTTTGTAATGGGAAAAGCTCAAAAACCAAGATCTTTTCGGAACAAAATTCTTCCTGTTGAGTACGGAAACTCTAAAACTGCTTGGATGAATGCAGCTCTGTTCAAAAAATGTTTTTTTGATAAATTTATTCCAGAAGTAAGTTTTAGTAAATTGTTTTAATGTTATTAATAATTTAAAAAAATTCAAAATATATTTACATATATATTTTAAAAGAAAAAAACTGTCAATTAAGGCTCTTCTAATATTAGACAACGCTCCAAGTCATCCACCGGCAGATGAACTGGTTCATGATACTAAAGATGGACAGATTTGTGTAATGTAACTCCACTAATACAGCCCATGGATCAGAATGCAATTAGGCTCTTAAAACTGCATTACCGTAACAGTTTACTGTCAAAAATTGTATCTTCGAACGAAAATTTAGAAACGTCCCTCAAACAAACCACTTTATATATATATTAGGGTTCGTTTCGAAAAGAAAAATTTCTTTTGATATTTGGATATCATACCTTTTTAGAAGGTTTTTGCATCAGTAAATCCAATCCAATTGATTTTCAACAAAAATTTCTTTTATACATCAATTCTACATAAAATTTCAGTAAGAATGAGTACTATTCAACCTGCTTAACATGCATCGTGTTCCAATTAGGGTGTCCGAAAAATTGACTTTTTTAAAAAAAGTTTTAAAAATATATTTTTTTATAGTCAAAGCGAAAATATACTATTTGCTTTTCAGAATGGCATAAAAATAATTAATTTACGACTTTTCGCTTTAGAGTTATAAGACTAAGAAATTTTCAAATAATAGCTTTAAAAATTAATTATCTTAAAAAATAATTGTTATTACAAATTTTTAAAACATGCGCATTATAATTCACAGTAGCCTTTGCATTTTATTGTTACAATATTCAATATTTTTAGTTTTGGTTTAAATAAAAAATTTTTTTTGTGCTATTATATGAAAATTTTAATGTCTTATAACTTTAAAGCAAACAGTGGTAAAGTAAATATTTTTGCGTTATATTTCTAAGCAAATAGTATATTTTCATTGTATTTATAAAAAAATATATTTTTAAAACTTTTTTTAAAAAAGTCAATTTTTCGGACACCCTAGTTGGAACACGATGCATTCTAAGCGGGTTGAATAGTGCTTATTCTTACTAAAATTTTGTCTAAAATAGATTTTTTAAAAGAAATTTTTTAAAAAATCAATTGGATTCGTCTCTGCGCAAAATGGCGCTCAAAATGTGCGTTTTTAGCCGAAGATATGCAGGGGAAGGAGTTGAAATTTTAAAAAACAAAATACGCTATTATTTTTACTGATGAAAAAACCTTCTAAAAAAGTATGATATCTCAAAATCAAAATTTTGAAATTTACCCTAATATATATATATATATTAATAAAATCTAAATATTTTATGTGAATTATTTGAATTGGAACATAAAAATGCGTTGTTCAATAATACGAATTTTTCGGTACTACGAAAGGGCCTGACAATATATAATTCGTACTAGCGAATGTCCACTGTATTTTATTTATTCGAGAATTTTTGTATTTGTATAAAACAAATTTTAAACAAAATTTAAATCTATTGACACAAAAGCACGTGCACAAGCTTTATTGTTTGTCTTTCAACTGATCTTCTTCACTACGCGTTTTCTGTATTGAAGAAATTTCTTCAGTTCTACACATGTTTCTTCAATTTGACTAAAAGAAATTATTTAAATTAACGAAATTTATTCAATTCTACATGCCTTTAGTAAACTTGAAGAAATTTCGTCAATTTGAAGAATTTTATTAAATTAAACTAAAATAAATTAGTTAATATTAACGAAATTTCTTCAATTCTACATGTCGTTAGTAAATTTGAAGAAATTTCTTCAATTTGAAGAATTTTATTCAATTTGAATAAAATAAATTATTTAGTTTCTTAAAATGTGTATGCTTTTAGTCGATTTACAAATTTTTAGTCAAGTTAAAGATTTTTATTCAAATTTACTAAAAAATATTAGTCAATTTTAAAATTTACGAAAAATATTAGTTAATTTAACAGATAATTTATTCAAATTAACTTCTTTTTGGGATGTTAAATTGAATAAAATTGTGTGTTGTTTTTCTTACTGCCAATTTAACTAAATTTTCGTCGATTTAACAGATTTTTCGTCAATTTTTTAACGAAATTTTATTCAAATCAACGTATTTTACAAAAAAATATTTTTGACAAAAATTTTTTTGTAGATTTGAAGAAAATTTGTTGATTCGAAGAAAAATTCTATTGATTTGAAGAAAAATCTGTAAATTGAAATATTTTTTTTTTTTCGTTAAAATTCTACGAAAAATTATCGTCAATATTACCTACGAGATTTGGTTCAGTGTACCAAACCTATAAACATAAAACTTGGTATGGAGATAGAGAATCTTATTGGTAATGATATGACCTACATAAGGACTTCATCATATGCCACACCCACATTTTGCGCCTACTTTTAAAAAATCTATTTTTTACATTATCAATGAAGCTATTTACATGAAATATTAATGACACACAGATAGTGTTTATACTGAATAATTTTATAGGCTATGTTGGATCTTGATCAGATGCCACGCCTACATTTTACGCCCATTTTTTTGGAACTCGAAAACGGCTGAACCGATTTTTATGAAATTTGGCACACAGAATCAGTACCGGAGTTAGTTATGGGCTAAGTCAAATCTCGATTGGATGCAGTGTTGCCAATTTATCACTTTTAGTGCTAGATCTAGCACTTTTTAAACTCGTTTGGCACCAAAAAAGTTTTTCTAGCATCTGGCACTTTTTCTCAAGCACCCGAAAACGTTTTATTTTTATTTTTCAATCAAAATAAATATCTTTAATGTTCAAAATATTTTTTCATTTGTTGAAAAAAATATGTGAGGGATTTTTATTTTTAAAATAAATATCCATCAATGATGAAAAAAATAAATATCTTTAACGATAAATATCTTTAACGATAAATATCAGTTCGAAAAAAATTTAAAATTATTGTTTTTTTTATTCATACTTTGTTTTGTTTTCAAAATATTTTTTTATTCAAATGAAATTGTTGTTGTTTAGAATTTTTTCCATCCGATGAAAAAAGTTCAAAATAATTTTCAACTTTTGAAATAAATATCACAAAAGATATTTATATTTTTATTTTCATCATGATGAAAAAAATTAAAATATTGATGAAAATAATAAAAATCATGATGGATTTTTATTATTTTTTGAACATTAAAGATTGTTTTTCGATTGAAATAAAAATAAAAAGATTGTTTTTTTAGTATTAAAATCCGGTCTCTGCTTTTTCTAGCACTTCGAATTATTTTTGGCATTTTTTTTTTTTAGCACTTTTTCACATTTTTTAAAAATTAATTTGTAGTTTTGTACTATAAAAACATTATTAGTTTTTTCAACAGTTAAAACTGCAACAAAATTTTTATGTTTTCAACGTTACCATCGTTAATGCGATCTTTAGGGAGAGTGTTTAGCAAAATAAACTTTGTACAAACCAATACAATTATAAATGGTTAACCTAGCAATTAACCTAGTATAGTAAACTACAATTCTTTTGTTATAAGATATTTATAAGTACATTTTTTAACAATTTACCCAATTTAAAACATTATAACAAGACATTAGGGCCGTTTACTGATCAAATTTGAATCCAAAGTTAAAGCCTAATTGTAGACAAATTGATTAGTCAGGGTTCACACAGCAATTTTTCTTGCCGCAATTCTTACTTCGTAGGCGAGAGAAGCAAAGAAAACGTAAAAGTTTACTCTTTCCCTCTCCTCTCTTTTCTATAAACTCAGAATTGCAGCAAGAAAAATTGCTGTATGTGAAGTTCACACACTGTGAACACGGACTTAGTTTGTGTGAAAAGAATGTAATTTACTAATTTTATACTTTGACTCTTGGTCGGTGTTGCCAGGAGTTGAGAACAAAAGGAGCTAAATTGGCCTGAATAATAAGGCCAGAAAAAGGCTAATATATATTAGTTTGTATATTTTTTTAAAATTGTAATACATTTATAAACAAAATATAGAACGCCTGACAGCAAAATGACCTAATGAAAAATCGTATAAAAAAATCCCAAACAAATTTGTATTATATTTCATTTGAAAATCATTAAAGTGATTTTTTGTTATTTTTGAACTAAAATTCCTTTTTTGTTAAGCAATTTTTATAATTATATTCTTAAATAATTTCTAGCATTTCGACAATCAGGATTTAAAATTCAAATTTTTAAACATTATTCAGATAACACATACTTGGTTAACTTATGATAAAATTAGAAATTTTAAAAAAACCACTCAAAAAATTTTTAATTTCTAAAGAATCAATTTCAGAATGTATTTTTATTATTTTATTTAATGTTCTTTAACCTTTAACTCTGAAAATAATTAATATATCTCTTTTTTCAAACAAATGCAAAGAGTTTTTGTTTTTATCACTTTTTTCTAGCACCTTTTTTAATTTTTAGCACTTTTCTTTGTAAATTCTAGCACTTTTCCTCACTTAGGTTTTGGCAACACTGATTGGATGTCACGCCCACAGTTTATGCCTACTTTTTACAACTCACAAACAGCTAAACCGTTTTTAATAAATATGCCACGCAAACAGTACCAGTGTCAGATATATTTAAAGTAGAGTATACAAAAAACTGACTTTTTTTGAAAACCGGTTTTCGGTTTATCCGAAAAATCACATTTTCAAAAAAAACGGTTTTCAGTCGTTTAAATTTCTTATGAAGGAAATATTATTATTTTTTTTTTTTTTGTAAATGAATATTTTTCGAACTTTTTTATGAATTAATAATTATTGTATTTTTATTCAGGCTCAAGTTCATTATTGTAATAATGTTTCTAGAATACAGAAAAAGATTTATTAGACACTAGCAGGATGGAATGCATTTTCTGATCCGCTACGATCTTCGTCAGCATCCATGTGCCTTTTAGTGCTAATCGTAAAGATCTTTCATTTAACTCACACTTTTGAAGAATTAGAATACGTAACTTCATCACTTTACATATTCTGAATTCTTAATTTTTTTATACCCTTCACCACAGGTGTAAAGGGTATATATAAGTTTGTAATTTCTACAATATTCGTCTAAGACCCCAAAAAGTATATATATTCTGGATCCTTATTGATAGGGGAGTCGATATAAAGATGTCCGTCTGTCTGTTGAAATTTTTTAGAAAGCCCCAGTTAACGGATATATATGTTTTATATGTCAAACTGTTAGAAATATTCCTTAGAAAATCGCTAATAAAAATGAGCAAAATCGGTTGATAAATAACTGAGATATCGGCAAAAAAACGAAGATACCCCCAAAAAATCGTATTTGCTGTCGGCTTTTCTCGGCTCCTATAAAAGATAGCGAATTCGTTTTTGCACGAAAAATGCAAAACCTTTCTTATAATTTTTTTGATGAAAAAAAATCGGTGCACTATATTCCAGATATCGGTCAAAACGCGTTTTTTCACTTTTTGTAGCCTCTACATAAGCTACGGCTTTCGCTCAAAAACAATAGAGATATGGTCCAAAAAATAAAAAAAAAATGAAATTGAAAAAAGATTCGGCTGTGCCGAATCTTTGATACCCTTCACCATATTACCATATTACCATCTTACTATCTTATCGACATCATATTACCATATTACCGACAAATAATAAAATTTTCGCCTTAACGTATGCTTTCATATTTTCACATATTTAAATCTAAATTTTTTTCAAACTACGAAAATTTGAATATATAAAAAAAACAATCATAGCAGGCTTTGCTTTTAAAAAATAAACAACAACAACAATTCCATATTTATATATTTTTTTATGTGTGTATATACAAACTGGCTGCATATACAAAGAACAACAACAACACTGTTATTCATTATATTACTTCTGTTGCTAACTAAACTACTTGTCTATACAAAAAACAAAAAACGTCACTAATAGTCATTACAATGCTTAATATACATGTTTGTGTATGTATTTATGTATATTCTTAACAGATATGTTTTAGTTTTTAAAAATAAACAACAACAATTCCATATCTATTTATTTTTGTGCAGTCTATTATTGACAGTGATTGCAATAAGACGTGTTATTAACAAGTGCAGTGGCAGTGCATTTTTTTCAATATTGATTCTATTTTATCAAAACAAAAACAACTATTTTTCAATACTATATATATTTAGTTAAAACAACAATTACAAAATGTTTTAAAAATAACGACATTCTTTATCCCACAAACAATTTTTGTCTCAAAACAAAAATAAAAACAATAATAAATTTCTTGTTATTAACAAGTGCAGTGGCAGTGCATACAATACTAAACTACAGTGTGAAAACAATAACAAATTAAAAAATATTTAAAAAACAAAATTCTTTACTCCACAAACAATTAAACATTGCATACAAAATATTAAAAACAATAACAAATTTCAAAATAAAAAAGTAAAAACAAATCATAAACATGACCAATGATAGTGATGATGATGATGCTAGTAACAATGAACATGATGATTTCTACAATTGGCAAACAATACCAACAACTAACAAACGTACTGAAAGCAGGTCCCCAATTGGAAATGAAGCAAAGAAACGTAATACAACTGATGACAACCCAAGCACCTCTAATGGAAATCGATTTAAAAGTCTGGATACAGAGAACAACAATGATGAAAGGCAAGAAACTACTGATTATATTAAGCCACCACCTATTTTTATTCCCAATGTTAGCAATATTGTAAATATGATAAATAATATATGCTCAATTGTTCCAAGAAAAGATTTTAGTTATAAGTCTATGAGAAATAATGAAATAAAGGTTATGATAAGTAGCATAGATTCATATAGGAAACTAGCTAAGTATTTTGATAATAGAAAAATTAGTTTTCACACATATCAAGTACGAAAAGAACGGGCTTATAGAGTAGTTATTAAAGGTCTTCACCACTCAACACCTCCAGAAGACATTAAAGCTGAGCTTATAAATCAAGGTCACGATGTGAGAAATGTTTGTAATGTTAGAAGTAGAGTTACAAAAGAACCCCTTCCAATGTTCTACGTTGATCTTGACCCAAATACTAACAACAAGGAAATTTATAAAATACGTTACATTAATAATGCAGTAATTACAGTTGAACCCCCTAAAAAAGTTAATGACATCGTTCAATGCCATCGTTGCCAACAATTTGGACACACTCAGGCTTATTGCAGAAAACCTTTCCGTTGTGTAAAGTGTGCACTCGATCATCCCACAGCTGAATGTAAAATGAATAATTCAAACTTACCTCGTTGTATTCACTGTTTACAAAACCATACTGCAAACTATAAAGGCTGTCAAGTTTATCAAAAACTTGTACAAAAAAAATCAATACTCAACGTTAAACCAACTGAACAGGCTAAAAATTTTTCAACTTTTTCTCGCCCACAAAACTATACAAATGAAAACCACAATTCAAACACATCTTATGCAAATGTTTTAAAAGGTCAAAATACTAATGAAAGTGTATATGAGCGTCTTGAGAAATTAATGACAAAACAAATAGAGTTAACTAACACTTTACTTAATATGATGTCAGTTCTTGTTACCAAACTATGCAATTAGATATTAGAATAGCAGTATGGAACGCAAATGGGCTTTCCAATCATACACAGGAAACTGAAGTATTTTTAAACACACAATTCATTGACATTCTTTTGATCTCTGAAACTCACTTTACGTCTAGAACTCATTTTCATATCAGAGGTTATGACACGATATTAGCAAATCATCCGGATAACAGAGCACATGCTGGTTCTGCAATATTAATAAAGTCTACCATTAAGTACGAAATACTTCCTACAATATGCCTCAACTACCTACAAGCTGCTGGAGTGAAAGTTAATACAAACTGTGGAGATGTTTCTATATTTGCCATATATTTTCCACATAGACATTCTGTTTTATGTCAGGACTATGAAAATTTTTTCAATAATTTAGGGAATCGTTTCTTAGTAGGAGGAGACTTTAATGCTAAACATCCCTGGTGGGGATCTAGATTGGCAAACCCAAAAGGTCGGGAGCTTTATAAATGCGTTTTGAAAAAACATTACAATATACTTTCCTCTGGCAGACCAACCTACTGGCCTTCTGATCCGAACAAAATACCAGATTTACTAGACTTTTTTGTTTATTTTGGAATACCAAGTAATTGTCTGGATATAGTAGACAGTGATGATCTTAGCTCTGATCACACTCCTATCATAGCAACTTATAACTCCACTTTTCACAAGGTTTTAAAGAAAGTAAAGGTTTTATCAAATAAAACTGATATTAATTCCTTTACATATTGGATAGATAAGAACATAGACTTAAATCTTTCAATAAATAATGGTCAAGAATTAGATGAATCTGTTGAAAAATTTACGAATCTTATTCACGAAGCTGCTATCTTATCAACATCAAATGTTCCAGAAAGACAGAATTTGCAAACTACAAATAATTATTTATCTGCTGAAATAAGAAACCTAATTCGCAATAAAAGGAGAATCCGAAAAATGTGGCAATTAAGTAGAAACCCAATTGATAAACGAAATTTCAACCATTTATGTACACAGCTTAAACAGAAGCTTAAAGAATTTAAAAATGGTAAAACGGGTCAATATTTGAAGTCTTTAGATGCCAATAAACATGAAAAGTGTCTTTGGAATGCTACAAAATATCTTAAAAGACCTACACAACGTAATATTCCGATAAGAAACCTAAATAACAGTTGGTGTAGATCAAACCAAAGCAAAGCTGAAGCATTTTCCCAACATTTGGAAAATATTTTTCAACCTTATTCCCAAATTAGCTCGCTTAATGACAATAAAATAATGGAATTTCTAGATGCTCCATGTCAAATGAGTCTTCCTATCAATCATTTTACTCCAAATGAAGTCAAATTGGAAATAACAAAGCTTGGAAATAATAAAACTCCAGGATACGACAAAATAGATTCCAAATTAATAAAACTGTTATCTAAAAGAAGTGTTATATTCTTAACTCTAATATATAATACAATATTACGATTAAACCATTTCCCAAGTCAGTGGAAATGTGCTGAAATTATTATGGTTCTGAAGCCTAATAAGAATGAAAACGAAATCTCATCATATAGACCAATAAGTTTGTTATCTACATTTTCAAAAATATTTGAAAGATTGTTTTTGCATAGACTAAAACCATTTTTAGAACAAAATAATATCATTCCGGACCACCAATTTGGTTTTCGCAGCAAGCATGGTACTCCAGAACAGTGCCACCGAATTATAAATGTAATAACAGATGCTTTTGAAACAAAAAAATATTGCTCTGCGGTATTCTTAGATATCCAGCAAGCCTTTGATAAAGTTTGGCACCCAGGACTATTATTCAAATTAAAGACTTTACTACCAACACCATTTTACCTGGTTCTGAAATCGTATCTAAATGAGCGATATTTTTACGTTAATATTAAAGAGGAATTTTCTACCATAAAACCCATACAAGCTGGTGTTCCACAAGGTAGCGTCTTAGGCCCAACCCTTTATTCAATATATACTTGTGATATGCCATATTCACAAAATATTACAGTTGCGACTTATGCAGACGATACTGCGCTAATGGCATCAGCGGATTGTCCTATTGATGCTTCTACATTGTTACAAAGGCAATTAAATATATTACAACAATGGTTGCAAATGTGGAAAATTAAAATAAACACAAATAAGTCTTCTCACATAACTTTTTCCCTTAGAAGAGAATGTTGCCCACCTGTCGCACTTAATGGAATGCAAATTCCAATTGTAGATAGTGTTAAATATTTAGGTTTGTATTTGGATAAGCGTCTTACTTGGAAAGAACACATCAAAACTAAACGGAAATTTCTAAATATCAAAACAAAAAAGATGTATTGGCTTTTAGGTCCTAAATCTGAACTAAGTTTAAATAACAAGATCATTTTATATAAAGCAATTCTTAAACCCGTGTGGACTTATGGCATAGAACTATGGGGAACTGCTAAAAACTCAAACGTAGAAATCTTACAACGATACCAATCCAAAACCTTAAGATTTATTACTCAAGCGCCTTGGTTTATAACAAATACTGCTATACATAATGATCTCAAAATCCCTTTAGTTAAAGAAACCATAACCAAATTTAGTTCTAGATATATTGATAGACTGAGTAATCATACTAATCCATTAGCCATTGGCTTACTAAATGAGATAGAAGAAGTACGAAGACTTAAAAGGTTACATATTCTAGACTTACCTTTTAGATAAGAATGAATTTGTATATATTTATAGAGAAAAAAATAAAAATAAAAAATAAGTTAAGTTATATATGTATATTTCCATATTATAAAAATAATTATAATTATGTATAAATAATTTATTTTTGTTATTGTAATATAATTCAATAACAGCTGTTATTTTCTTTTGTAAATATTATAAAATTTGCTTATTGTTGTATTAACAGATTGTAAATAAATAAATAATTTGAAAAAAAAAAAATTTATTTTTGTACAGACTGCATATACAAAGAACAACAACAACACTGTTATTCATTATATTACTACTGTTTCTAACTAAACTACTTGTCTATACAAAAAACAAAAAACGTCACTAATAGTCATTACAATGCTTAATATACATGTTTGTGTGTGTATTTATATTCTTAACAGATTTGTTTTTGGGCCATAACTCTGTTGATTATAAACGAATTTGGTTTATTAAAAAAAACGAAATTTTATAAAAACATTTATGACTGATCTATATAAAAATAAAAATTTGTAGCTTGAACAAGGGCTTCAAAAATAAAAAATTCGTTTTCCCCGATATCTCAGTTATTACTGAACCGATTTATTTAATTTTTTCAGAACAAAAATTCAGAAAATAATTTCCGAGCCTCCTTTGAAAATTCGAAGTCCCTGGTATATGCAGAGGCTTCAGAAACTGAAAAACCGGTTTCAAAAACCGGTTTTTAAAGCATATCTCCGCGATTTATAAACCGATCCTGCAGATTCAAAAAACCGAAATTTTATAAAAATATTTGTGACCGATCTGTAAAAAAAATCTATAGTTTAAACCAGGGCTTTAAAAAATAAAAAATGCGTTTTGTCCGATATCTCAGTTATTATTGAACTGATTTATTTCATTTTTTCAGAACAAAAATTCGGAAAAAAATGTCCGAGACTTTTTTGTAAAAACGAAGTCCCTAGTATATACAGAGGCTTCAGAAACTGGAAAACCGGTTCTAAAAACCGGTTTTCTTAACATATCTCCGCATTGTAGGAACCGATCTTGCTGAATTCCAATAGCAAAATTCTCGAAAGCATTTCCGATCGTTTGATATATATATTATATATATCAGTTATCGGTGGGCTTCATAAACGCCATTTCAACCGACACACGGACGGACGGTCGGACGGACGGACGGACGGACGGACATGGTCCTATCGTCATCATTTCTTACAAGGATCCCGAAAATGTAAACTTTTTTGCTCTCCGACGAAAATTGTGGGAATTACAAACGGAATGACAAACTTATATATACCCTTTACACCTGTGGTGAAGGGTATAATAATAAAATAAATACGAAAGAACATTTTTATACCCTTCACCAAAGGTGTAAAGGGTATATATAAGTTTGTCATTCCGTTTGTAATTCCCACAATTTTCGTCAGAGAGCAAAAAAGTTGACATTTTCGGGATCCTTGTAAGAAATGATGACGATAGGACCATGTCCGTCCGTCCGTCCGTCCGTGTGTCGGTTGAAATGGCGTTTATGAAGCCCACCGATAACTGACATATATAATATATATATCAAACGATCGGAAATGCTTTCGAGAATTTTGCTATTGGAATTCAGCAAGATCAATTCATACAATGCGGAGATATGTTAAACAAAACCGGTTTTTAGAACCGGTTTTCCAGTTTCTGAAGCCTCTGTATATATTAGGGACTTCGTTTTTACAAAGAAGTCTCGGACATTTTTTTCTGAATTTTTGTTCTGAAAAAATGAAATAAATCGGTTCAGTAATAACTGAGATATCGGACAAAACGCATTTTTTATTTTTTGAAGCCTTGGTTTAAGCTATAGATTTTTATTTTTATACAGATCGGTCACAAATATTTTTATAAAATTTCAGTTTTTTGAATCAGGAAGATCGGTTTGTAAATGGCGGAGATATGCTTTAAAAACCGGTTTTTGGAACCGGTTTTTCAGTTTCTGAAGCCTCTGCATATACCAGGGACTTCGAATTTTTAAAGGGGGCTCGGAAATTATTTTCTGAATTTTTGTTCTGAAAAAATGAAATAAATCGGTTCAGTAATAACTGAGATATCGGGGAAAACGATTTTTTTATTTTTGAAGCCCTTGTTCAAGCTACAGATTTTTATTTTTATATAGATCAGTCATAAATGTTTTTATAAAATTTCGTTTTTTTTTAATAAACCAAATTCGTTCAGAATCAACAGAGTTATGGACCAAAAACAAATCTGTTAAGAATATAAATACACACACAAACTGTATATTAAGCATTGTAATGACTATTAGTGACGTTTTTTGTTTTTTGTATAGACAAGTAGTTTAGTTAGAAACAGCAGTCATATAATGAATAACAGTGTTGTTGTTGTTCTTTGTATATGCAGTCTGTACAAAAATAAATAGATATGGAATTGTTGTTGTTTATTTTTTTTTTAAAACTAAAACATATCTGTTAAGAATATATACATACCCGCTTGACCACAAACTTCGATAAAGATATCACCTTCGAATAATTTTCGAACATTTCTCTAACAAAACCTTCGAGAACGAGTATCGAAGGCGTTTCGAGAATGAACTCGTAGAGTTCACCTGCCGTTCAGTTTGTGGCAGCAAATCGATCGAATTCGAAGGTTCGTTTGTGATATCTATATCGAATTTTAAGTGATATCGTTAGCGAAACGAGAAAATGTTCGTTGCCAATATCGAAAATTATTCGATATCGACATTACTATCGAACTGTTGGCAATAATTCTATTCTGTTTCATTCCCATTCCGTTTCCCTTTTAAATTTAAAAGATGATTTAATTTTTAAAGCAGTTTTGTTTATTTTAAACTTAACACAGTACACCAAATATTCAAAAAATAAAATAGACTTAAGTTAATTTTAAAGTTAATTAACAAATAACGTACAAATAAAGAAATAAAAAAAAGAGTGGTGAAACTTGTATGTCGATGGTTCCAGAGAAAGTCTCAATAATATCAGTTTTTCTGTTGTGCGAATCCATATTTTTTTAGATCAAAGTTTACTGAATTAATCTGCCAGAAAAAAATGTATCATTTAGATAAATATTTTATGTTGCGAATGTTTTTTAGACATGTTGTAATGTTACTTACCATTTTTATAATTATTTTCCGAAAAAAGTTTTAAAAGTTAAACAACCGATCAATATGAACTATGACTGAAGGATGACATGCACAAACAAAATACGTTTTTTTATGTAACAAAATATCGAGAAATTATCGAGTAAGTTGCGATGCTACGAACATTCACTTTTTATTTTATTTTCGATAATTTCTCGAATATATTTGTTTCGAAAATTGCTCGTTTTTGCGAACATTCACTAGTTTCTTGTCTCAGGTCAAGCGGGTAAATACATACACAAACATGTATATTAAGCATTGTAATGACTATTACTGACGTTTTTGCCTATGAGACAAGTAGTTTAGTTAGCAACAGAAGTAATATAATGAATAACAGTGTTGTTGTTGTTCTTTGTATATGCAGTCAGTTTGTATATACACACATAAAAAAATAGATAAATATGGAATTGTTGTTGTTTATTTTTTAAAAGCAAAGCCTGCTATGATTGTTTTTTTTTTCATATTCAGATTTTCGTAGTTTGAAAAAAATTTAGATTTAAATATGTGAAAATATGAAAGCATACGTTAAGGCGAAAATTTTATTATTTGTCGGTAATATGGTAATATGATGTTGATAAGATAGTAAGATGGTAATATGGTAATATGGTGAAGGGTATCAAAGATTCGGCACAGCCGAATCTTTTTTCAATTTCATTATATTAAGCATTGTTATTGTTGTTTTTTTTTTTTGTATGGGCAAGTTGTTTAGATAGCAACAGCAGTTCTTGTTATTGTTTGTATATGCAGTGTGGTTGTATATGCATTCAGTTTGTAACATACATACTAGAGCCCTGCAAACTGTGTCTTATAAGGCTTTACAAGACACTTGATATTTTTCAAGTGCAGTTATCAGTGTGTGTGCGGAGCAATAAATAATGTTCTGCAGGCACTTAAAACCATACAAATACTGCGTGTGTGCTTCAACTTTATGAACAAATCATGAGTGTGCTATGATAGCGACGAAACAAGACATGAGAGTGCGACGCTAAAAAAATACAAGCCTTTTGACCATTTGTTTGCTTCAATAAGAAAAAAAAAGTAAAATTTTTTTCTGTTTTCTTTGCATGTTCTTCTATGAACAACATATGTATGTATGTATTTGTGTGTGCTATCATTACTGTGAAAAAGAAAAACCAACAATAAAATGTAGACATACATATATATGTGTGTATGCAAGAACATTTCGAATGTTCGAATAGCCAAAATAAACTATAAAATACAAAGTTTTAGAAGTTTGAGATTGAAATATTAAAAAGTTTAGTTTTTATATCCTGCTCAACAAAACCTAATTCATTGCATTTTAAATTTTCCTCGTTTTCATTGAATCACCTTTCTAAAATGAGCAAAAAGAACAAAATTTAACTACTAATATTATTATAGTTATTAAAATAAAATTACGTTAAACAGGTAATTTTCGACCAAATACACCCCAGTAAAATTATATTTCATCTAAAATTTTAGGGAGAGTAATGAAACTCGGCATTTGGTTTTGTCATGGTTGCTTATACATCATGTCAAAATTTGTCGATATTCACGTGAGATCTGCGTAAAATATTCACGGTCAAATTTCACAAAAAATCTCTTGTTTTGCATCTAACTCACCTACGTCTTGTTCACTATTATAACAATTTAGGATAATTAAATTATTTACAGTGTATATAAAATATCAGTAGGGAACTATGCCAAGTTTCGTTTCTGTCCTTCAATTTTAGGTTGAAGTTTTATTTTTCGGGGTAATTTATTTTAATAACTATTATGTTGATTTTAGGAATTTCAGAAAGCTCATAATGTGTGGAATTCAACAAGATATAAACCCATTTAAAATTAATTTTTTATGATCGATGAAAGGAAAAACATTTTAAAAAGTAATCATTTTCAAAATTTTTTTCGCTTTGAGCCACCTCTAAATTTTTTTCAATCAGTTCAAAACATGGCATGTATAATTCACTCTCTTTCTGAGAAAAATTAAGTAAAAATTTAAATAAAATGGGATTTTAAAAAACGGGTAACCGCTTTTAAAAACACCGGTTTCGAAAAAAACTGAAAATTACAAAAAAATCGAAACCGATGGCGCTCGCAAAAAACCGGAAACCGGTTAACCGGTTTTCAGTTTCGGTTTTTGATACTCTAATTTAAAGGCTATGTTCGATCTTGATAGGATACCACGTCCACTTTTTTAAAACTCTGAAACGGCTTAACCGATTAGCTTAAAATTTTAATAGTATCATGCTGTGTGTCCCTTAATTCAAATATGTATCAGATTTTATTTTTCTATCGGAGCAGGTGGAGTAGTTCCCCATTACAAAACAAATACCTGCTCATTATGGTATCTCTAAGTAACTATTATTGGTGTGAACCCTCAAACTTCGTGTGAACATCTAGCTTATCGTATCGCATTGCATTGTTAAAATAAAAATAGGACAGATAGGTCCGAGGGGAGAGGAAGAAAATATTAATTTTCGCATATCTAAAGGAGTACTATAGTGAAAGTGTTAAAAATATGTGGAAGTAATTTTCGTATTAAATTTTTATTAGAGCGGATAAGTCCAGGGGGAGTAGTATCCCCCACCTAATTAGCAATAAAATGCGATGTTATCAAGCATTTGCTGTTTATGAGAGATCAAAATAAAAATCGTACAAAGTCTCTCTCGAAATTTTATTGTGATACAATAGCCAAGATCTCAAAATTATTGAATTTCAATAACAATGAAAGAAATAAACTTTTTATGATTGCATTGTGCGAATGTTCGGTGATTTAAAAGTTCAGTGCAAGTGTCCCACGGAATAACAAATTCCACTTCATATTTTGGAATTTTATATTGACCAATTTGTCCCAAGATTACATATACTGCAAAATTAAAGTGAAATATACACAAGTTCATATTTTTCGAATATAACTCATTATTTTAACACGGTGCACAGTGTTCGATTTTCAAATTTAGGTGGCCAAAATTAATTACACAAAAACTATAAATCGTACAAAAGTGATTTTTGGCATAGTGATTACTTACATATTGGAGAATTATTGGACAAAAAATTTGACAAATCTGCCTACCGCCACGCCCACTATTAATTACCCAATTATGAAAAATAGTCAAAATTTAAAAATAGCTTCTTTTATAATTCTTTTTCATTTGAAAATAAGTTTAATTAAAAATACAAAATAAAGATTACATAATTCATCATAATTTTTTTATGAAAGTATAAAAAAGTTTAGTAAAAAAAACAAAATCATGTGGAATCTGCACCAATACCACTGTCATTTTCACTATCAGACTCTTGTATATTATAACATGCGTTTTTTAGTAGTTTCAATATATCTGGCGTTAAAGTTCGTTTTTTAACTGGTGGAGTTTTCCTGAAGCTGCAAATATAAGGATCTGATGATATTAATAGCCTTTTTATTAAATCTGCATTAGTCTCGGTCCGTGAAGTTTTCCGCGTGAATTGCAGTCTATAACGTCTATTGTCTTTATTCCTGGATTCTTGAGCTTTTTCAGATAATTGACCAATAGGAAGGATGCAATGTTCAATGTTCGTGCCAAAGAACTTTGTGAACACTGACAGGCATGTAATACCAGGGATATAGTTTCAAATAAAGATTTCTTGTTTCAAATGTATAACTTTCGAATGCTTCCACGTTTATAATATACCCAGATGCTAAGCATTCCAATATAACATGGAAACGTTTAATAAGTTCTAAACTTAACCCAGTTATTTGCGCAGATATTTCCGCATTTCTAAAAAATCGCCTGGCTGTATTGCCATATCCCGATATCTGTTTAGGCATGTCTATCAATAACCCCATTTTTGATCTAAATTCGTCTTGAATAATTTTTTTTTTTTTTTTTTTTTGTAAAACTTCACCTCTAACTTGCCACATTTTTATATCTATCCTGTAAGCTATATGTAGTAAACATTCCATGAATCGTATCCAGGAATGTAGAGGCGACAAGCTAAGGTTTTTTGTAATAGGGCTGAAGAGTTATTCATTTCGGAAGGCTTAGCTCCACATACATAACATATTTGTGACGAATTGTAATTCGATAAAGCAGAACAAACTTTTCCATCAATCATGCATAAAATTAATTTCGGTTTTATATAAACAGTATTTTGGATATTGTTCACGACAATATTAACCTCCTTAGCAACTAGTTTTGCCATTTGGTCCTTAATACCTTGTACTTCTTTTTTTATCAAGTCTGTTGCCTCTTTTGCAAAGATTAATTTTATAAGACGACAATAGCGAGAGGAGTTGGGCGTTTTGTTTTCATAAATTATAATTTTCTCTTCATTTTTATTAATTAAATATATTTGTACTAGTACACGAGAAATACTAAACAAATTTTCATCACTACTACCTTCTTGTATCCATTTTTGCTTATAAAGACTTTGATTAGATCCATCTCATCCCCATTTGAATAAAGCGAATATTTCCGTATATGTACTTATGTGATTTTTTATAAAATCACTATAACTTGAATATAGTCTTAAAATCGTGTGGTCTATTAGGGATTGTAATTTAATTTCAGCATACGATTCTGTTACTGCTATTTTTTTGGGTAGCATAGTTCTTTTGACCTCTTAACTAATTCATAAGAAGGGTATAAGGATCGATTATAACTCATTGTATGTTGTTTTAACATTCGATACTTGTTTGAGGATAAATCTAAATCCAAAATCATAGCTTAAGCTTCATCCGCTGAAAGACCATTTGTTACCTCAATTGTTGACTTTAACTTCTTTATGGCTTTACCCCTTTCTGGTGAAGACAAAGCTAACTCTTCCACCAATTCAGCTGAACAGCGTTTTCCAGAGGAATGCAGATGTGTTTTAATCGCCATCACCATTTGTTCGGCACCTACTGAATGAGTTAATTCTTTTACTTTTCTTCTCTTGCTTCTTTGGCTACAATCTTCAATCTCCTTTTTTGGCCGGCCCACTTTATGATCGCCTTTTGCAGTATTTACTGTAAAACTAGAATAATCTATTAAAACTGCTGCTAGCCAATCGTTATTGTCATGTAGGAATCGGGGTTTTGTTCTTTTAGCTTTTGTCCATCTTTTCTGAAACTCGCTGCACATATTCAAACAAAAAGATTTCAACTATATTTTTGTTGTTGAGCCGCTCACCAAATTAGATGAAATAAAGTCAATTAAACGATCGAAACGTTAATTTTTAACACTAGATAGCCATACGTCAAAAAGTTCCATCCGAGAAATATTAACCGAATTCATCACAATTTAAAAAAAAAATAATCAGAGGACACACTTAAATGTTTCTGTTTAAAATGCAGTTTAATTTACTCAAAACAGAATAAAAAATAAAAAATATATTGCTTATTACATTTTCCAACAACAATACAGCATAAATTTATTTACCTAAACCAAAACTTCGCTTACAAAGCTAGAATTAATGATTCTATTAATAACTTAAGTTGTAATTAGTAAAGTCTAAAAATAAACAATAAAATAAATTTCAATAAATTTTTATTTTTAGAAAAAAAGAAAAGAAAACGGGACTTCTTTGTGAAAACCATTGATGCACTTTAAAATAACTAGACAGTACACTACAGTGGTATAGTGGGTAGAGCAATTGGCTAGCATCCGGATGGTTGTGGGTTCAACTCCTGGCTCCGACTATTTTTTTTTTTTTTAATTTTTTAATTCTGGTAAATCGTTCTATAAATAAAGAATTACTTTTGTGACATCTTAAACAAAAATAAGTTCTTTCCTAGCAAAGAAAAGTTCCACTATATAACTGTTAATTGCTAGATGGAATTATTCACCCACGATCTTGTAAGCTCACAACTTAAGCAAAGGTATTCATTTAAAACATACATTCTTTAAAAGCAACTTACAAATAAAATGGTATTCAATTTTTTGTTCCACTTAGAAGTATGGTATATCTTTGTTTTGAATACTTTGTTCGGCAGGGGTAGTTTCGGGCAAAAAATTTTTTTAGTTTCTATTAAAGGAGTACCCTAGTTCTCAAAACAATCAAAAGTTGGACCCAATATCTAAAGCTATCTTCATTCAAATATATACAAAATACCTGTTTTATATTTTAAAGGAATTATATTTTCATATACAAAAAGAATTTTTTAAAAATATGCCATAGAAAATTTTTTATTCATGTTCAAAGTTTGACTAATTTTCTAGCAAAAAATAATATTTTTCTTTTGTATATTTTACCCATCATTCATGTTATCGTTAGAAGCATTTATTGATCGATTTCAGCTAAAATGAGTACGGAAATGTCTTAACTGAATAATCTATTTTAATACCCGAATATAATTTTTTTTCCTCCTTTAAAGTTCATTTTTGAGGTTTTGGCCAGCTAAATTTGAAAATCGAACACTGTGCGGTGATGTCGTTAGAGGCAACTACTTACTCTATATCAACGGTTCTCAAATGGGGGTCCGCGACCCACAAGGGGTCCGTACAGACATTCGTGGGGGGTCGCGAAGACATTCTGAAAAATGTTCTTGAACATACAACTTTTTAATGTAAATATTACGTAGAAGTTAAAATAAAAACTCCAATGAAAGCAAGAAACTATTTAAAAACAGAAAGATATTTTTATAAAAAAAAAAATCCTCAAACTAAGGACAGCAGTAACGATTGTTTTAATGAGTTCTTTTAGGAACCAACTAGCATTAGTTGCAAGAAAACCGATGCAGAAATCCGAGCTTCGATTGAAAATATTCTGTTTGATAAAGAAAACAATGATCAAATAAAGAAAGTGATGCTGTCGAATGACACAATATAAAGAAAACTACGATGTGGTAGGGAAAACATTTAATTAAAAAGATAAATAGATCACTTTAACTAGATGAAACTATAAATTTTTCACTTTTATTTTTTGCAAGTTTATTATGCCAATAATTTTTTTTTTTATAAAGTCGTTTCAATGTACTTTCGAAATTTAACCATGGAATAACATTTTGTGTAATAAGATTATTAAAATTTGCTCGAATGGTGTGACTTCTCAATGCTAAATAATCAAAACATTTATTTCGCAGAGAAAGTTGCGGGCTGTAAAAATTAATTTTGGTTTAACGACTTTATAATTCCAAGGCAAAAAATCCTTTCAATATGAATATTGATAAAATACCATATTAATTTCCAAAAGTGTTAAAATGTAATTCATGGTTTAAATTTTTATTCTCAATCTGGAGATTTAAAAGCATTTTATTTGAAATATAGCAATGTTTATCCGCTTGTTGGCTCCGAAGTTCTAAAAGTATTAGAACAATTTTCATCAACATACATTTTTATGTGGAACTGTCATATTCTCTCGCTCTTTTGTCCATCAAAACTAAAGTATCGAACTTTTGTGTTCCCAGAGAATGATTTTAGATATGCATTATACGAAAAAGTCTCTTAATATTAAAGAAATCATTAAGCAGAAACAATGTCGCAATTATTAATATTATTTTATCTTTACATAACATTTTATCTGATTTTTTAACTAATTAGAGTTGTAGTGCGTCGCGCTTCCATTACAATGTCAAAAGGGGGTCGCGAAGCAAGATCTTGTGAGAACCTAATTAGAGTTGTAGTGGGTCGCGCTTCCATTACAATGTCAAAAGGGGGTCGCGAAGCAAGATCTTGTGAGAACCCCTGCTCTATATTATTACAGGTAGGCATTTCAGAAAGTCATTATTTAGATGTCGTTACAAGAACTAATTACTTTGTACCTATTCATTAATTTCAAAGTATTACAGAAGTCATTATTAGCAAAATTAATAGTAACTAGTTACATTATCGGTTACAAATAAGTACTGAAATATAGAATATATAAAGCTGATATATTTTTTTAAATCTATTTATTTACAAATATACGGAAATCAGGATATGACATACTATTTCATACTATAGACTTAGGTTAGTTATTGAAACGCATTCTTGTGGCCCGTGCTGAAGTTGAATAAAATACCGAACCTCACTCACATGCTCACTGCAATCAGAACCACAGCTGGAACTTCAACAACAATCGCACCTGGGTGATATTTGTATGTACATTTTACATGAATGTCATTTTAGGAGTTCGCCCAAATCTCTGTAGAAACCTTCGGCTGAAAATTGTTAAGAATAATACGTTTAACAAATTGTCAATAAATTTTTCTTACCTTTATGTAATTGTATTTCCTAAATTGCAGTCTCTTAAAATTTGTTGCCTATTGAATTTCTAACTTTCTCCATCTAGAAATTTGCTGTGAATATTCAAATTTAAAATATCAAAATTTTTAATTTTTCATTTATGCTTTTAGCCAACAGAATAAAATAATTTTGCTAAAATTTAAAATTAAATTTTAAAATTTTAGTTTTTGTAGCTCTTTCACATATTCAAATTATAAATGTTTATAATTTCAAAGAAATGAAAATTCTGAAAATGAAAACTAAAAATTTATGAGAAATTTAATTTTTATTACTAAAAAAATTTAACTAAAATTATGTGAGAATTTTAACAAAGTTTTTTAAAAAAACTAACAAAATTTCATTTTAAGTTTTGTTTAGGTTTTAACGAAACCGAAATGGATAAGACACCACGAATGCTGATGAAGTGTGTAGCGGCACAGAAAATATGTATTACATTCTGCTGGTGTCTAATTATAGTCCACAAACTCTGCTTTGGTACCGCCAAACAGAGACAACAAGGCAATTTACGATTGCAAACTTGTTTATGGTCCTTCAAACCGGATGTCGGCTTACGACACTATGTAACCACATCTTAAACAGCGTTTACGACGCTAGGTTCAACCTCTTTTTTACTTGCCCCAAACGCCTGGCGCTGCTAACTGAGTCCCTCAAAATGTTTAGGTCTCAACGAAACCGAAATGGATAAGATACCACGAATGCTGATGAAGTGTGTAGCGGCACAGAAAATACGTATTCCATTCTGCTAGTGTCTAAATATAGTCCACAAACTCTGCTTTGGTACCGCCAAACAGAGACAACAAGGCAATTTACGATTGCAAACTTGTTTAAGTTTAAAAATGTAAATAAATTTTTTTATTACTAAAAGCAAATTCTTATAGTTATGTAAAATAATTAAAAATGAATTTATTGGATATAAACCAAATAAAAACCAAATTTAATTGCACTTGTGGCAGAATTTTTTTGGTTAAAATGGTTAACTTTATTTTGTCTTATACCTTCTTTTGTGCTTAAAAAAATATATTGCATGTTAAACATATTGGACAAAAAATTCAAACATATTTGTCTAGAAGAACTAATTTTTAATATTTGGTGCTTTATAATTAATATTTCACAAAATTTTAATATCAAAAATTATACCAAGAATATGAAAATTCAACAAAAACTAATTTCTCAAAAATACGAAGATTTATCAAAGATTTATTTCACTAAAAATCCAATATTTCACCAAAAATTTTAAATTTCACGAAAATTTAAAATTTCACGAAAATATGAAATTTTAATAAGAAATACAAATTTTACCAATAATACGAAATTTTCAAATGTCACCAATAAAATCCAAATTTGCCAAAAAAATTTCACCAAAAATTCAAAAGTTCATAATCCCATCCATAATCCTTAATTTTCCTAAATCGAAAAAATAACTCAGGATTTATAGTTATACATTTTTTGACCACCATATTTAACATGCTATAAAAAATCTGTGACAGACAAGTTCACGTATTCTTTTTTTCGAAGATTTTTTTAACACACTATGAAACAAAATTTCGACTCACTTCGATAGTCTCACTTAAAATGTATTTCATTAAAAACTTTCCAACTGTGAGAAGAGCTTGTGTCTCTCAAAATACGTAGAAAAATCAAACCAAAGTTATCATAAAAATTATTTAAAAGAAGTCTACCAGATACATTTAAAATCTTATAATTGATTTTACTACATTACGATTTCACGACAGATTTTACAAAAATCTGTATTCAGTTTAAAAATGATTCCATATTAACATTATTTTCATTTCAGTTAATTTATTCAGAAAAATATTTATTCTTATAATGTGTAAATAATTTTTAATTATGTATAATATAATAAAAATTTCCTTTTGGCAGCAAAAAATTCACATAAATATAAAATTTTTCAAATTTTCATTTCTTGGTAGTAAAATTTTCTATGCTAAGAAAATTGTATATTAAAATTATTATTTTTATTAAACTAAAAGAAATTTAAAATATTTCATATTTACAAAAATATTTTTAATTCAATATAAGCGACAGTTAATAAATTTTCATATTTGATATTACTTTCCAAAGTATATACAAGTAGTCCGACTCTTTGGCAGGAGTACCTAACTCTAAGAGTGTGTTAGTAACTCTAAGTATGTATAAGTAATAAAAAGTTTAATGTATTGGTGCTATTTTATTTTTCCAACATACACAGAGTTTTATAAAAATGGCTTAAATAAAATTTTGTTTGAATTTTCAATACCAAAAATAGAAACTCTGTTCTACAAAATAATTTATAAATTGAACAAAATAAAATGTCAAAAATAAATAAAATAATTTTTTGGTGGTTTGTGCAAAATGGACCGAAATAAAATATAAAAGTGTTTTTATATTGTTTTAAAAAATTGTAAAATTATATGAGTAAGTGTAAAAACGCGTAAAAGTCCTTAATAATTTGAAAATTTCCATGTAAAAGTTTTGTGTTTTTGTTTTTTGTTTACAGTTCTCCCAATTCACACGGAACCTATACATGTGAGAGAGCAATATTAAAAATAGAGAGTCGGACTACTTTGTATACTTTGTTACTTTCCTTTTTAAAAATTAAGACTACTCATATTGCTGTATAGTTTTTAGTAATCAAAAAAATAGTTAATACATAATTTTAATCCCTGTTTTCCATAGTACTCTACAATTGATGCGTCCGATCAATATTCACCATTGTCTGAAGATGAATTTCTTAAACTTGATTCAGACTTATGAAAAAACATCTCTTCCAACTTTAAGGGCTGCGTTAGATTGAGGTGGTGTTTCAAATCGTTATGGAACATTATTAGTGAATACTTTGTTGAAGAATGTAAATATTGCGGGCATAAAGCAGACCAACATAAAATCCGACGAGAACGTAGTAAAGCCAGAGGTAAATATTTCAAAAAATCCAAAATCCAACAAATTGTGGTAAACGGAAGATAAAGAAAAAAAATTCATGTTTTATGGGGTATATAACACCCGACGACTGCAAAGGCGCATGTGTTGCAATGGGAATTATTGAATTTTTAAGAAAAAAATAATTTTCTTTGGAACACTTAGTTACTGCCAACTGTGAAGGGACAAGAGCTAATACGGGGAAATATAATGGACGATTTCCATAATGGGACGAAAACTGCAGCGCCATTACAGTAATTTATGTACCTATTTCGTTATCGAAAAAAATGTTGGAAATTGCTTCAGGACCACAAACTTGACCAGTAAAAATTAGACACGTAGTAAAGGACTGCGAAAACATACCATTTACCTATTTAATTTGAAATCATTTCGATAACCTCTATACATTTTTATACCCTTCACCAAAGGTGTAAAGGGTATATATAAGTTTGTCATTCCGTTTGTAATTCCCACAATTTTCGTCGGAGAGCAAAAAAGTTGACATTTTCGGGATCCTTGTAAGAAATGTAAGAAATAAGGAGGACCATGTCCGTCCGTCCGTCCGTGTGTCGGTTGAAATGGCGTTTATGAAGCCCACCGATAACTGACATATATAATATATATATCAAACGATCGGAAATGCTTTCGAGAATTTTGCTATTGGAATTCAGCAAGATCGGTTCATACAATGCGGAGATATGTTAAAAAAAACCGGTTTTTAGAACCGGTTTTCCAGTTTCTGAAGCCTCTGTATATACTAGGGACTTCGTTTTTACAAAGAAGTCTCGGACATTTTTTTCTGAATTTTTGTTCTGAAAAAATGAAATAAATCGGTTCAATAATAACTGAGATATCGGACAAAACGCATTTTTTATTTTTTGAAGCCCTGGTTTAAGCTATAGATTTTTATTTTTATACAGATCGGTCACAAATATTTTTTTAAAATTTCGGTTTTTTTGAATCAGCAGGATCGGTTTGTAAATGGCGGAGATATGCTTTAAAAACCGGTTTTTGGAACCGGTTTTTCAGTTTCTGAAGCCTCTGCATATACCAGGGACTTCGAATTTTTAAAGGGGGCTCGGAAATTATTTTCTGAATTTTTGTTCTGAAAAAATGAAATAAATCGGTTCAGTAATAACTGAGATATCGGGGAAAACGATTTTTTTTATTTTTGAAGCCCTTGTTCAAGCTACAGATTTTTATTTTTATATAGATCAGTCATAAATGTTTTTATAAAATTTCGTTTTTTTTAATAAACCAAATTCGTTCAGAATCAACAGAGTTATGGACCAAAAACAAATCTGTTAAGAATATAAATACACACACAAACATGTATATTAAGCATTGTAATGACTATTAGTGACGTTTTTTGTTTTTTGTATAGACAAATAGTTTAGTTAGAAACAGCAGTCATATAATGAATAACAGTGTTGTTGTTGTTCTTTGTATATGCAGTCTGTACAAAAATAAATAGATATGGAATTGTTGTTGTTTATTTTTTAAAACTAAAACATATCTGTTAAGAATATATACATAAATACATACACAAACATGTATATTAAGCATTGTAATGACTATTACTGACGTTTTTGCCTATGAGACAAGTAGTTTAGTTAGCAACAGAAGTAATATAATGAATAACAGTGTTGTTGTTGTTCTTTGTATATGCAGCCAGTTTGTATATACACACATAAAAAAATAAATAAATATGGAATTGTTGTTGTTTATTTTTTAAAAGCAAAGCCAGCTATGATTGTTTTTTTTTCATATTCAGATTTTCGTAGTTTGAAAAAAATTTAGATTTAAATATGTGAAAATATGAAAGCATACGTTAAGGCGAAAATTTTATTATTTTTCGGTAATATGGTAATATGATGTCGATAAGATAGTAAGATGGTAATATGGTAATATGGTGAAGGGTATCAAAGATTCGGCACAGCCGAATCTTTTTTCAATTTTTATACCCTTCACCACAGGTGTAAAGGGTATATATAAGTTTGTTATTCCGTTTGTAATTTCCACAATTTTCGTCGGAGAGCAAAAAAGTTTATATTTTCGGAATCCTTGTAAGAAGCGATGACGATTGGACCATGTCCGTCCGTCCGTGTGTCGGTTGAAATGGCGTTTATGAAGCCCACCGATAACTGACATATATAATATGTATGTCAAACGATCGGAAATGCTTTCGAGAATTTTGCTATTGGAATTCAGCAAGATAGGTTCATACAATGCGGAGATATGTTCAAAAAACCGGTTTTTTGAACCGGTTTTCCAGTTTCTGAAGCCTCTGTATACACTACGGACTTCGCTTTTACAAAGAATTCTCGGACATTTTTTTCTGAATTTTTGTTCTGAAAAAATGAAATAAATCGGTTCAGTAATAACTGAGATATCGGACAAAACGCATTTTTTATTTTTTGAAGCCTTGGTTTAAGCTATAGATTTTTATTTTTATACAGATCGGTCACAAATATTTTTATAAAATTTCGGTTTTTTGAATCAGGAAGATCGGTTTATAAATGGTGGAGATATGCTTTAAAAACCGGTTTTTAGAACCGGTTTTTTAGTTTCTGAAGCCTCTGCAAATACCAGGGACTTTGAATTTTTAAAGGGGGCTCGAAAATTATTTTCTGAATTTTTGTTCTGAAAAAATGAAATAAATCGGTTCAGTAATAACTGAGATATCGGGGAAAACGAATTTTTTATTTTTGAAGCCCTTGTTCAAGCTACAGATTTTTATTTTTTTTATATAGATCAGTCATAAATATTTTTATAAAATTTCGGTTTTTTTAATAAACCAAATTCGTTCATAATCAACAGAGTTATGGCCCAAAAACAAATCTGTTAAGAATATAAATACACCAACAAACATGTATATTAAGCATTGTAATGACTATTAGTGACGTTTTTTGTTTTTTGTATAGACAAGTAGTTTAGTTATCAACAGCAGTAATATGATGAATAACAGTGTTGTTGTTGTTGTTCTTTGTATATGCAGTCTGTACAAAAATAAATAGATATGGAATTGTAGTTGTTTATTTTTAAAAACTAAAACATATCTGTTAAGAATATACATAAATACATACACAAACATGTATATTAAGCATTGTAATGACTATTAGTGACGTTTTTTGTTTTTTGTATAGACAAGTAGTTTAGTTATCAACAGCAGTAATATGATGAATAACAGTGTTGTTGTTGTTGTTCTTTGTATATGCAGTCTGTACAAAAATAAATAGATATGGAATTGTAGTTGTTTATTTTTAAAAACTAAAACATATCTGTTAAGAATATACATAAATACATACACAAACATGTATATTAAGCATTGTAATGACTATTAGTGACGTTTTTTGTTTTTTGTATAGACAAGTAGTTTAGTTAGCAACAGCAGTAATATAATGAATAACAGTGTTGTTGTTGTTCTTTGTGTATTCAGTCAGTTTGTACATACAAAAATAAATATATATGGAATTGTTGTTGTTTCTTTTTTAAAAGCAAAGCCTGTTATGATTGTTTTTTTTTTCATATTCAAATTTTCGTAGTTTGAAAAAAAATTTAGATTTAGAAAATATGCAAGCATACGTTAAGGCGAAAATTTTAATCTTTTTTCAATTTCATTTTATATTGAATTTATTCAAAGGTTGTTCCCAATTTTGAACAGTTATATATAATTTATTACTTTTTTAAACGAATTAAATTTGGATTTTCCATGCCATTTTGTAAATAAGTCTTATTTTGAAAGTTCGAATTAAATTTCGCACATTTATCATGTATTTTGTGGAGAAAACTATGGGCTAAAATATAAGTTGGCTACCTTGCCCAGTTTTGAGCCCACTTTCAGTAAAAGTAAATTTTGCTATTTTCTTAATGTTACTAAACAATTCACATAAAATTTGACATACCAAGGAATAGAATATATTGTATATTATAAAATTTAATCTGTATCTGTGCAACGCCTCTTTTTATGAAATTTTAAATTTACTTACTACGTAGCAAAGCAATCCTTTCCTAAAAAAGTGGGCGTGGCATCCATTCAGTACTTCCTTCAAGGATGTACATATGTGCCATGTTTCATTTTAATCGGTTCAGTTTAAATGTTTAGACATAAGGTCAAGTCAAATAAGGTTAACAATATTATGACAAAATTGGGCTTAAAAATGCAGCAAAAATATAGTATAATAATGCTAGTAGTCTATAAAACAACAACATATAATTATATTTGAATTTAATAATTTAAATGATTTTTGTATCTAATTATATTTGAAAAATTCGAAATTCAATAGGTCATAAAAAAAAAATTCGAACTAACTTTGAAAAACCCTTTGGGGGTTTTAATATACTACTGGTACGCTTTCATTTTACGTTGGAATTATTGAGACAATTTTTTCTTGTTGCACTGTGTAATTATTAGTTATACATATATTGTAAGAAATTATTTGGTCTTACACCGTTAAATTTTGTAAAGCTTTTATATCATTATTTAAATGCCTTAAATTTCTATTGAAATGGTTCATCTTCAATTATTCTACTTCACACTAGATATATAGATATAATATACAATCATAAAACTAAATTAAAATGATAAATAAAACTAATTTTCTCATACAATTTGATGAAGCGTCTCACAGTGTGCGCAAATGAAATGGAAATAATTATGGAACTTCGGCTGTTCCGATTTCCATGAAATTTCATATGGTGATAGTAGAGGTGTAGACCTACAGGGAGCTTGCCAACAGGGTCCCAAAGTTGGACACCTCGGGTATACAATTTTTTAAAAACGATCTTGGTTCCTTACATCTGAACCAATATTTATATAGGAGCATTCCGCTAGTCAAGATCTATAAAAAACATTGTCGTATGCATATCTTATCTCTTATGGTTTAAAAGATATTAGACTTCAATGTCGATTTTTTCCATTTTTTTTTTTTTTTTTCAAAAAAGTGGTCACATTATTTTTGTGTTATATAAATGTTTTCTTAAGTAACATATATAAAATTTATATTTTTCCGAAAGACAACTAAACATAAAATTTTTAAAGGAAAATAAATTTTTAAAAATTGGTTTTTGCGAGAATCAGGGTTTCTCAAATTTGACACATTTTTTCAATTAATTTCGAGATTTTGCCTTAATCTCTCAAATCGCAAAGATGAAATCAAAAAAAAAGAATAATTATACTTTTTATATAGCCTAGTGCGTTTTTTTTATTTTTATAAAAATTTTTGCTTTTTGGTAATTTTGGAAAATTTTGAAAGTTTTTTTTTTGAGAATTGCGGAATATTAGTTGACAAATCTAATCAAATCTTCAACAAATTTTCGTATTATATATATATATTTGTAAAGAATACAAAATTTGTTAAACAATGATATATAACATGTATTTCTTATCTATCTGACGGATCTAACTAAAGCAATGGTTCTCAAATGGGGGTCCGCGACCCACATGGGGTCCGTACAGTCATTCGTGAGTGGTCGCGATTGAAAATATTCTGTTTGATAAAAAAAAAAAAACAATGATCAAATGAAGAAAGTGATGCTGTCGAATGACGCAATATATAGAAAACTACAATGTGGCAAGGAAAACGTTTGATTAAAAAGTTTACTTTATCTTGATGAAAATAGAAATTTTTCACTTTTATTTTTAGCAAGTTAATTATGCTCTTAACAATACCCTTTTGAAATTAACCCAAGAAATAACATCCTGTGTAATAAGATTATTAAAATTTAATCGAATTGTATGACTTCTCAATGCTAAGTACACAAAACATTTATTTCGCAGAGAAAGTTGTGCGCTGTAAAAATTAATTTTGCTTAAACGGCTTTATAATTTAATGGCGTAAAAATCCTTTCAATATGAAAATTGAGAAAATACCAGATTCATTTCAAAAAAAGTTAAAATGTAAATCATAGCTTAAATTTTTATTTCCAATCTCATATTTAAAAGCATTTTAGTTGAAATATAGCATAACTAAAGTTCTAAAAGTTTTAGAACAATTTTCATCAACATACATTTTTATGTGGAACTGTCATATTCGCTGCTTTGTCCATCAAAGCTAAAGTATCGAATTTTTGTTTTCCCAGAGAATGATATTAGATATGCATTGTACGAAAAAGTCTCTTAATATTAAGGAAATCATGAAGCAGAAGCAATGTGGCAGTTATTAATATTATTTTATATTTACATAACATATTATCTGATTTTTTAACTAGTCAAAGTTGTAGTGGGTCGCGCCTCCATTACAATGTCTAAACGGGGTCGCGAAGCAAGATCTTGTGAGAACCCCTGAACTAAAGGATATGAATTTAGCACTATGCTGAACAAATAAAAACGTAGAGCTTTATTAAAATCAGGGACCGTAGTAGTTTGTATAAATTTACAAACAAATAATGATTTTCTGTTAACATTAGAACTTAGGGTAATGTATCTAATGTGGTTACTGCAATTTGATGATCAATTGTTAAGGAGTGAGATCGAAAAAATCTTAACATATATAATATTCAATAACTTGGAAACGGTTGATCTTAGAGTTTTCATTATATTTTTAATCATTTGATAATTTAGCACAGATCACAGAAATATAACCACTAATTATAAAATTGTGGACCATTTTTAAAAACCCTTTCTTTGGAGATTTGATAGTTGCTTCAGTCACTTTTTTGGAACAGTGTGCACATCTTCTGAATTCACTTTTCACAAGAGCTCAATATCTCTCCACTGGTCTAAGCTATGGACAATTTTGAAAATTGACCTCTCCTGGTACTAAAACTATGTTATTGATTTGGTACCACTCCAGAGCTTTCTTACCGTAGTGACATGATACCAAATGGGTCCAAAAATATGTGGACACGTTGTGCTTTCTTAAGAAAAGAAGAAGTCTTTTTTGCAAATATTCCTTTATGCATATTTTGGTATTTATAGATCCGAATGTATCAAATGACTTTACAAGAAATTTTTGCTGCTTTTGGGTCTTAAACTTATCTCCAACATTTATTCGAGCATTAGCACTAAAAATTTTTGAGAACAAGCTGCGAAGATTCTGCCAGCACCTGCGTTTCTTCGTCAATTATACAGCTTGAGTATTTTTGTATGAAATTTGGTTTTAATTCCGAGTCCTATTTTTGCTTGTAATTTTTTTTTTGCAGAATTCCAGTTTGGAATTTTTTGAACTTTATATGTTATCAACTTTCCCATTAGCTTTAAATTTTCGCACCAAATAGTCAAAGCACTGAGAAAACTGAGCTGATTTTCTACCAGATGTGTTTGGAGTTCCTTTCAATATGCCTTCAATTTTCTGGCCTTCCCAATATCATGTGGTCCTTTTTTCTACCGAACTAGGTTTCACATCAATAGTCAAATTCTCCTGATACTGTTTAATAACATTAGAAACGGTTTTACGGACGACATTTAATTCTGTGGCCAATTATTTGTAAGACCTATTTGGATTTTTTGAAATTTTTTAATAACTTGTAGGTCGTCACTTATTTTGATGAAAATAAGGACAAATTAACATGGTTGTTATTAAAAATAATAACTGAAGTACTTTTCCATGAAAACTAGATCAAAAAAAATTTTTAATATTAGAAACATCTTACATATCCATATATGTTTCGGATATTATGCATTTGTGCTTATAATTGTAACGCACAAAAAATCTTCGGATCCCCACTTTAAAGTATGCCATTCTACTTAAAATCATTTCCTTTTCGTTTTAACAATGTCCGGAAAAATCACAGATCTCAATTTTAAAGGCCTTAATGAAATTTGGTACAAATATATATTTTAGTATAAGGACGAATTAAATTTCATGTTGTTTATGAAAAAATCAAAGTTATATTTTTAATACCAAAGATATTTTCTCATATACATATTAATTTAATATTTTTTTATGTATGCCTTATTATCCGCCAATTAATTTAATTATGAGCACTGTTGCCCGTTTAGTCTTTTTAAGGCTAAATCGTTTTAGCTTCTAGCCTTCTTTTCAGTCTTAAAATTGCCTTAAAAGGCTAAAATTTTTAGTATTTCATCAAAGAAGATAATATGTACTTTCTCATTTGTTTTTGCTAATTTAGTTTTTACGGAACCATGCCTTACACCTTTTTGTGTATTAATTCACACAAAAAATCGAGATTATTTGTATAAAAATCATATTTTCTCCTGCGGAGCTTCATACTCAAAATCAAATATACCAACTCATAGTATGGACTTATTTTATTAATTCCTAAATGAATAAAGAAAAATTTTAAAATTTAAAAAAAATTCTATAATTATTTTATTTACTATAGAAACTCTTCTATAACTATAAAAATTATAAAAAAGAAAAAAATCACCAAAGTTTGAAAACAAATTATGAAAATTCATTTAAAAATAAAAATGAAAAAAGATTCGGCTGTGCCGAATCTTTAATACCCTTCACCATATTACCATATTACCATCTTACTATCTTATCGACATCATATTACCATATTACCGACAAATAATAAAATTTTCGCCTTAACGTATGCTTTCATATTTTCACATATATAAATCTAAATTTTTTTCAAACTACGAAAACTTGAATAAGAAAAAAAAAAAAAAACAATCATAGCAGGCTTTGCTTTTAAAAAATAAACAACAACAATTCCATATCTATTTATTTTTGTACAGACTGCATATACAAAGAACAACAACAACACTGTTATTCATTATATGACTGCTGTTTCTAACTAAACTATTTGTCTATACAAAAAACAAAAAACGTCACTAATAGTCATTACAATGCTTAATATACATGTTTGTGTGTGTATTTATATTCTTAACAGATTTGTTTTTGGGCCATAACTCTGTTGATTATGAACGAATTTGGTTTATTAAAAAAAACGAAAAACGAAAAAAACGAAAAACATTTATGACTGATCTATATAAAAATAAAAATCTGTAGCTTGAACAAGGGCTTCAAAAATAAAAAATTCGTTTTCCCCGATATCTCAGTTATTACTGAACCTATTTATTTAATTTTTCAGAACAAAAATTCAGAAAATAATTTCCGAGCCGCCTTTAAAAATTCGAAGTCCCTGGTATATACAGAGGCTTCAGAAACTGAAAAACCGGTTCCAAAAACCGGTTTTTAAAGCATATCTCCGCCATTTATAAACCGATCCTGCTGATTCAAAAAACCGAAATTTTATAAAAATATTTGTGACCGATCTGTATAAAAATAAAAATCTATAGCTTAAACCAGGGCTTCAAAAAATAAAAAATGCGTTTTGTCCGATATCTCAGTTATTATTGAACCGATTTATTTCATTTTTTCAAAACAAAAATTTAGAAAAAAATTTCCGAGACTTCTTTGTAAAAACAAAGTCCCTAGTATATACAGAGGCTTCAGAAACTGGAAAACCGGTTCTAAAAACCGGTTTTTTTAACATATCTCCGCATTGTATGAACCGATTTTGCTGAATTCCAATAGCAAAATTCTCGAAAGCATTTTCGATCGTTTGATATATATATTATATATGTCAGTTATCGGTGGGCTTCATAAACGCCATTTCAACCGACACACGGACGGACGGACGGAGGGACGGACGGACGGACGGACATGGTCCAATCGTCATCGCTTCTTACAAGGATCCCGAAAATGTAAACTTTTTTGGTCTCCGACGAAAATTGTGAGAATTACAAACGGAATGACAAACTTATATATACCCTTAACACCTTTGGTGAAGGGTATAAAAATTAAATAATTTTTCATATGAAATATAAGTCAAAGTTGTCGATTTATCATTGGACAATAATAAGTTATAAAATAAAAAATGTTAGCCTCTTTCGTGCTTTATTTCTTGGGGCATTTAGCCATTTTCTGACCTTTTTGAAAGTCCAATTTAGCCTCTCTTTTTCTCACCTCCTAGCAACACTGATCATGAGGTTTCTTATATTATTTTCCTATAATATTTTCCACTTTTAAGATATGATATGTTCATTATATGAAGCCATACAAATTTTTTATACCCATCATCAAAAAGATGGGGGTATAAAATTTGGCACAAATGTTTGTCCTATATAAGGTTGGGATTGAAAATGGGCAAAATCGGTTAATAAACAAAAAAGTTATGGGCTAAAAACTAGAAACACAGGGTGTCCGTTAAATACTTTTCTGATGATATTTCTTCAATAAGAGCACGTAAGGCAACGAAATTTTGTACGTATAGATCGGGGGTCGATATAAACTCGGAAACAAAAAATGGGCGTGGTCCGCCCACTTTACCGCCCACCTCCCATATAAGGTGAAAATCAACGAAATTGTGTTCAAATAGTTCAAAGACCAATGTAAAGTCAGAAACAAAAAATGGGCGTGGTCCGCCCACCAAATATTTGTGCCAAATTTCGTCTCCCTACGTTGCCCCGTTCGAGCTCTATCCTTCTTTCAACAGACGGACAGACTGACGGACGGACATAGCTAGATCGACTCAAAATTCAACCAGGACCCGGAAAATATATATTTTGTGGGGTCTTAAATGATTCCTTCGACACGGAAGGACAAAATCAATCAAAAAGATGGGGGGTATATCTTTTTGATGGTGGGTATAAAAATAATTTTGAAAATATATCACTTTTTTGGCAAAATTTATAAGGAAAATAAAAATCGATATTCGAAAAGCAAATATTTAAAAAAAAAACCGACCCGAAATTTTTCAAAAAACCGGTTTGATCTCCCTAGGCCGTAGCAGTTATGACTTTTATCATAAAAATCCGAAAATAACAGTTATTTTCTGGTTTTTATATTTTCGAGCAAAAATAAAAGTTATTTTGTAATTTTTATGAATTTAAAAATCATATTTTTATGATTTTATGATCAATAATAATTAGATAAATTAACAAAAATATAAATCATAAAAATTTGATTTTTCAATTCATAAAAATTACAAAATAACTATTATTTATGATCGAAAAAATAAAAATCAGTGCTCATATGTGAGCTATGGTCAATTATGAACCGATCTTCACGAAATTTGGCATACAGATTTATACTTATATAAAATTTCATTTATGGCAAATTTCATAAAAATATTTTTATTTTTAGGGTATTTATGAGTGTTAAAACTCTATTCCGGGATGACATTTGTATGGGGCCATGTGAAATAATGGGCCGATCATTAAAGTGATTCTAAGTCGTTACAATTTTCTCTGCGTTACAATTTTTGCACAAACACATAATACCCCAACCTCTAATGGTGGTTTAGGGTATAAAATGCATAGCACTTTATGAAAGTCGACTTCATAACTATATAAATATTTGGTTATAACTGATTTTTTAATTTAAAAATTTAAAAATAACTGTTATTTACAGTCCCTGGTTATAATATTTCTGGTTACGGCATTATCATAAACGGCATTACGAATCATATAAAAATTAAATAAATTAGCCAAATTACTTGAAATCATAAATTTTTAGTCCTTGAATTGCACACCTCAAAATACAGATATGAACTTGTTGTACATCAATGTTTAGGAAATTTTTTATTCTTTTTAAATATATATAAAAATATTTATAATATAAAAATTAACACCCTTTGTAAAAAACACAGAGAAAGTAGTGATTTGTGAATTTGTGCATATTATTCATTTTTAATTATGCAATAAAATTTTTGTTATTTTATATATTTAAATGAAATTTTACACCTGAGTAGATTTTTTGATGCTTAATTTGAAACGTTATTCACTTTTTTAGAAAATCCCGCAATTCTCAAAAAACTGTCAAAATTTTACAAAAATTAGTTTTTTTTTACTTTTTTTGCTATATCTTCCTAACCAATATCGGGGAGCAAAAATTTCTATTACAAAAAAGTTAAAAACACATTAGGCTATATAAAAAGTATAATTCTTTTTTAATTTCGGCTTTGCGATTTAAGAGATTAAGGCAAAAACTCGAAATTTATTGGAAAAATGGGTCAAATTTGGGAAACCCTGCGCCTAGTTTCTGTAACTTGTAAAAAGTTTTCGAATCGAAAAATAATTTATTATTATAGTAGTCATTCAGTTTCTTACAGGGTGATTTGATAATATTCAAACTGGATACTTATGAAGTCAACAAAAAATAATTAATTTTCTCTTACTGCCCTGTTGTTATACAAGATGAGTATTAAATAAGCCTTGGAATATACAATATATAGAAAGCGCATGTCAATGAAAACTGAAATATTTTTTAAAAGTATTTCTTGATGCGGGAGGGAAGACAAAAGGAAAAGAAGCTTGTGTGTTTTTTATCTCTTTTGTTATGCTCTTGAAATTAATAAAAAACACACAAAAAAGTCAGCCTCGCACGAGCATTCAAGCAAGAATGTTGTGTTACTGCTTGTTGCTTGAGATACACTCATTAAAAATATTAATATGATTTTTTGTCTCTTAATTAAACAACTATCTTTTTTTAATTAAGAAATAATAATTTAATACAATTATACATTTATTATATTATTATTTATTATAAAATACAAATTTGAAATAATCGTTCGTACTGAATTAAATTTAGTATTATTTGATATTTTTTAATAAGAAATTAAAATCCTAAATTATTAATATATCGTTATTTTTTTAATCAAAGAGTAGAAAAAATAAACTTTAAATCGTAATTTTTATGATTACTATGGTAATCGTTGCGATCCCTGGTTATTATTATTCAAATTCTAAACTAGTAGCGTGTATTTCCACTTACAAGTCTTGAATTGACGAAGAAACTTTCAAAATTAAATTACTATAAAAATTATGTTATTTTTTTGGTGTATAATTTCATAATGGGACAGAAAACAAAACATACACAAACGTAATTGTGAATGTATGAGCAAAGACTATAAATATATAAAGATGTTGCAATGCCATATATTGTACTACCAGTCAGGGTTGTCAGATTTTTTGAGCCTCTGTCGCCAAATTGTTAATCAAAAATCGCCAAAAATCGCCAAAATTAAATTTTATATATTTTTTTTTAAGAAAAACTAAAAACAACTAAAATATTTAGTGCTTCAAATTTTATATAATTTTAAAATGTAAATTCAGCTTCAACAAAGTCAATGATAATTTCAGTAGCTAATAATAATTGAATAAAAAAATATTAATTTCAATACACTTTTCTGATTTATTGAAATTTATTATATTTTTTAACAGAATAATTCTAAAATTATATAATGAACATTTCTGTGACGAAAAGGAAAAACTACATAACTCATTTTTATTACGTTTCAGGAGACCGATTTTAAGGTTTAAAATTTAAGTTAAAGGTTATTGGTATACAATTTTAAATTACCTTCCGTGTAAATTGTGCAATTCGTGTAAAAATTATTTGGTAAATTTTTTGAACGGAAATGTATACTAGTTATCGAATAATACAGCAATAAAGTAATTGTGTTGTTTTTCCCTTTATAAAATTTATATTTTGTTTCAATAAAATCTCAAGTTATAAATTTTTTCCAAAACGGAATTTTAAAATATATTATGAATATATTGAGTTATGTACTTATTCCATTTCCATATTAAAACAAATAAAATTTATGTCTTAAAAAACTACATATTTCAAATAAGTTTGTTAAATTCAATCATGAATTTTAATTTAGGAAATATGGAAAAAAAAGCATATGTTAATTGATACATTTTTTACATTTCAAAAAAAGGGAAATCAAGTGAATTATGATGTTATTTAGATTACTAACTCCTAAAGTAATGGACAGATTTCTGCAAAAAATTTACACAATATGTAATGAAATACAACAATTATAAAATTTAAAAAAACCAATAACGACATAACTCAAGTTATGTAGTTTTTCCTTTTGGCCTCGGATTTGTCCTATTAAACTTATAAATTGTATCGAAGAATTAATTTATTCATGAACGTTTTCTTTTCATTATGGCCCATAAAATATTAATATTCATATTTGAAAAATGATGGAAAACAAATTATCAACCATTTATTGAAGATATTTATAAATTAAGGATCTTTATTTTGTTAGTCGGGGTTCATAAACAGCAATTTTTCTTGCTGCAATTTTGAGTTCGTAGACGAGAGAGGTGAAGTAAATGTAAATGTTTAGTATTCTCTCAGAATTGCAGCAGGAAAAATTGCTGTGTGTGATCCCCGACTTAGATCAGGGGTTTTTACAAACTCTTGCTTCGTGTCTTTAACTTTAATAATTTAAAGGTATTTCTGAAAATACGTTGAATTTTAAGTTTGAATAAAAATTAATATTCATTTGAAAAAAAGTGATACTTTCTCAATTTAATATCAAATGTTATTCCTAAATAATTCTTAATCCAAAAATAAATTAATACTTAAAGATAAAAATTAATGCCATATTCTCAATTTGATACCAAATACTTTTGTTAAATCGAGCTATATTTAAGAAAACAGTAAACATTTGATTTCAGTTAATTATGAATTTAAGATAAAACGTTTGTATTTAAAAATGGATTTTAAAATTGCTAATAAACGTCTTATGCCAAGGACGAAATATCATTAATGTTTTTTTACAATTTGAATGATAATAAAAATCACGCACAAACAATAGTTTTGGAATTTTTACTCTATATTTTTTTCAACTTTGCAACTTTATTTTATAAGTATGGAGAAATTAATATACATATGTATGTGTGTTATCTGTTTAAAGCAGTGATCCCCACACTTATACATTCACATTTTGTTAATGTGTGTTCTGTATAACTCTCCCGCTCTGAAATTATACACCAAAAAAATATCTTCCTTTTTATAGTAAAATTATTTATAATAAAATGGAAATGAAAATAAAAGATCTTGTTTTTTGTATAAAAAATAAAACCATAAAATTAACCATAAAATTTTGATTAATAAATGATATTATTTTTAGTAAAAATTAAAAATATTCATATTTTCATTTTTATGTACCTCACTACCACATAACATTAAACATTTTTTATGAGTGTATATCAAGCAACAAGCGATAACACAACCTACTTCGTTGAATGCTAGTGCTATACTGAATTGATATGAGTGTTTTTATTCATATCAAGAGAATAACACAAGAGACAAAACGCACGCGTGCGTTGGTTTTGGGGAACACTGGTTTAAAGATCCCCTTATTGAGAACCGCGGACCTCCATTTGAAAACCGCCGTTTTGGATAAAAAATACCAAAATATACGTTAGTTAGTAAAAAAAAACGTAATAGTTTTACTATGCGAATACCTATTTAATAAAGTTTTAAAAATTAGCCAAATAAATCGCCACCTTGTTAAAACTCGCCACGTTTGGCGAAAAATCGCCACATCTGACAGCAGTGCCAGTGCCAAATTTGTCGATGGCAGTACGGCTACTGCCACTTATTGTACTCAGAGAACCTATTATTCTCATCTCTCAGCAATTCATTCTTATATGCGTGTATACGTGTATACGTGTGTGCATGTATGTATACATCAGCGATCGCCAAAACACAAGCTCGCGTGCAGCGTTGCCAATTTAGCGCTTTTCGCGCTAGATTCAGCGCTTTTCGCGCTAGATTCAGTGCTTTTCGCGCTAGATTCAGCGCTTTTCAGCATACCAAAAGTCGCATTTTTTTACATCAGCGCTTTTTCTTGAAAAGGCGCTAAATTGGCGCGTTTTGTATTCGGTTAGTTTTAGTTGCAGATTTTAGTCATGTTTTCTAAATTTTTCTGAATTTGAAATGTAGAAACTTTATTTTTTTATGCAAAATATAAACAATATAAGGAAAAGAATTCATTAATCAATTATAGAATTCAAGCTTAAAAATATACTGAATCTTTATGAATTTATTCAATAAGGAATTAATTATATTCAAACAAAAGCCTTTGAATTAAGCTATTGAATTATATTTTTGAAATGGTATTAAAGAATTCCTTTAAATCTTAATTCTGAATTAAGATTTAAAGGAATTAAGCTAACATTTAATTAATTCTTTCGAAGCTCTGATTATTATACATACTTAATATAGAATTTTTAATGAAAATAATGTTTGTGAAACATACTCATATCATATTGTGTTGGAATTTCTTATTTTAAATTGTGACTCAAATGTTCCAAACAAAGATGAATGGAATGAAAATGGAAATAAAAAATAGCAATATCTGAGTATTTCAAAAAGTGCTCTTTGTAACAAGTCTTCCAAATCAAAAACATCTGAAATATCAGGAAGAGACGATTTCCAATATCTAAAAACAATCCTGCCTACAGATGAAGAACTTTAATGCCCCTATTCTCTATCTCGATTTTACGTTCCGTCTGTAGACGGAAAGTAGTCACAAATTGTATTCTCTATCTCGAAATAAATTTTTCGTTTGCGTTACGTGGTTTAAGTATATGATATAACTGCTTTCAAATGCGATATTGCCAATATTGAAAACATTAGGAATTTAAATAATTTTTAGTTAAATTTTTTCTATAATTTTACATTTTTTGAATATGAAAACACTGGGAAAAGTGACAATTAAAAATAAATAAAAAAACAATCCTTTTAAAAATAAAAAATAATTCTTTTATAATGAAATAAATATCTACAAATTTGTAATTCGGTTCAGTGATACTCTAGGATTTGTTGTGAGACAAAATTTTCGCTAATGGTCGTCTGCAGCTCTATATAATACAACTTCTTACCAAGGTGATACAATTTGCGGCTATTTACTCATCAACAAGTTGCAACTAGTTAGACCTGCTCTCGGCAAAAAAATTTAGCAGATGCTTTGGAAAAATTTAATCTAATTGAGAAAACAATTGTGAAAAGAAAGCAGAAACGTTGTTTATTCATTAAACAAATTAAAGCAGATTGTCAATATCCTTAAGGTGTTTATTTCTCAAAACTACAGCGGATCTACGTACTACAAATAAGCCAATATCCTATTTCCAACCGTGTTAATATTGTGTATGCAATTGTTTATATAAATAACAATATGTACATGAAATAAAAATAATCTTTAGATTCCATTTTAATACATTTGAAAGTATGTAGCCAATTTGGGATTTTATTTGAATTGACCACCATACTGTAATTTGCTCATTAGAACTATAATCGTACTTTTCAGGAATAACTGAATATTTTTTCACTTCCTTTTCAAGACGGCAATAAAATTGTTGGTGACTGTTTTGACACTTGAATCGACAACTATCGACTTACAGAATAATAAATTTTGAGTCAAATAACGTAATAGAGTGTCATTATCTTAGACAAAAACCCTAACAGTCGTATAGTGACATAGAGAATCTAAAAATAAACACTCAATAGCATTTCAGACGGAAAACGACAAAAATCGACTTACATAATTGCGGCATAAAAAAAAAGAAAAGTCCAGAAATAAAAGTTAGAATTAGTCTCGGTACTTGGTTTGAATTAAATGTTTCTAAAGTTTCTTAGGTTTTATTCAGTATTTTCCTTCTCCTTTACAATTACGAAAAGGGCAGCCATCGATATGTATGTATTCCGTTTTTCTATTTATTTTATTTTCAATAAATATTTTTTTCGTACGTCACACAAATTTTAAAAGCTTAAGCGTTGAAAAAAAAGTTTTAAAACAGGATTTGGCCACTAAGTGAACAGTTTAATGCTGGGTCTAACTCTACGTCTCCACGCAGACGTTTTTATTTCCTAACACAAGAAATAACGTCGGCAGAATAACAGGGAAAAGCTTTTATTTCCAACTTTATGTTAAGGGGTGGAGAAAACGTACATGAGAAATAAACATTTTAATTTTAAGGAAAATGTTATTTTATTCTCGGTTTTTATTTTTTATTTGTCCTTATAAAACAAAATTAATGCATTTTTATACCCTTCACCAAAGGTGTAAAGGGTATATATAAGTTTGTCATTCCGTTTGTAATTCCCACAATTTTCGTCGGAGAGCAAAAAAGTTGACATTTTCGGGATCCTTGTAAGAAATGATGACGATAGGACCATGTCCGTCCGTCCGTCCGTGTGTCGGTTGAAATGGCGTTTATGAAGCCCACCGATAACTGACATATATAATATGTATGTCAAACGATCGGAAATGCTTTCGAGAATTTTGCTATTGGAATTCAGCAAGATCGGTTCATACAATGCGGAGATATGTTAAACAAAACCGGTTTTCCAGTTTCTGAAGCCTCTGCATATACCAGGGACTTCGAATTTTTAAAGGGGGCTCGGAAATTATTTTCTGAATTTTTGTTCTGAAAAAATGAAATAAATCGGTTCAGTAATAACTGAGATATCGGGGAAAACGATTTTTTTATTTTTGAAGCCCTTGTTCAAGCTACAGATTTTTATTTTTATATAGATCAGTCATAAATGTTTTTATAAAATTTCGTTTTTTTTAATAAACCAAATTCGTTCAGAATCAACAGAGTTATGGACCAAAAACAAATCTGTTAAGAATATAAATACACACACAAACTGTATATTAAGCATTGTAATGACTATTAGTGACGTTTTTTGTTTTTTGTATAGACAAGTAGTTTAGTTAGAAACAGCAGTCATATAATGAATAACAGTGTTGTTGTTGTTCTTTGTATATGCAGTCTGTACAAAAATAAATAGATATGGAATTGTTGTTGTTTATTTTTTAAAACTAAAACATATCTGTTAAGAATATATACATAAATACATACACAAACATGTATATTAAGCATTGTAATGACTATTACTTACGTTTTTGCCTATGAGACAAGTAGTTTAGTTAGCAACAGAAGTAATATAATGAATAACAGTGTTGTTGTTGTTCTTTGTATATGCAGTCAGTTTGTATATACACACATAAAAAAATAAATAAATATGGAATTGTTGTTGTTTATTTTTTAAAAGCAAAGCCTGCTATGATTGTTTTTTTTTTTTTTCATATTCAGATTTTCGTAGTTTGAAAAAAATTTAGATTTAAATATGTGAAAATATGAAAGCATACGTTAAGGCGAAAATTTTATTATTTGTCGGTAATATGGTAATATGATGTCGATAAGATAGTAAGATGGTAATATGGTGAAGGGTATCAATTTCAATTTCATTCATCTTTGTTTTGTTGAAATAATCAAAATTTTAAAAAATAACAATAAATTTGACATCTTATGTTAAACATTATTGCTTAGCTTTGTGTTTAAACATTTATTGCGAAATAGATTGCGCAATAGATTTCTTATTGGTCCACACGTAACATTTTGAAGAGAGAGATAGAATTTAACAATTGCGGACACAAAAATGTCTGCGTGGAGACTAGGGGCAAGACCTTCATATTTTAACATATTTATAGATTTAAAAGCTTTAAACTGAAAGTTATTATCAAATGTATAACCTTTCTTTGTACCTGAAATATTGTTTTTATAAAACGTTAATGTTCAATATTGCATATAACCACTAAATATTTGCACATGAACTTAAAATAACAAATATATATGTAATAAGTTGTTTTGCTCTTAATAAAAAATACATATTTAACTAAAAGATAAAAACAAATTTTATTCAAATAGAATTTAGCGCTTTTTAGCGCGTTTTTAAATGATGACCGGCGCGTTTTGGTTCAAAAAAGTTGACAACGCTGCTCGCGTGCTTTTTATCTCTTTTGTTATGCTCTTGATAATAATAAAAAACACACAAAACAAGTCAGTCTCGCATGAGCATTCAAACAAGGAGGTTCTGTTACGTTTGTTGCTTGAGATACACTCATGAAAAATGTTTCATATCAAGTAAGACTAACTTAAAGATTTTTTTTGTTTAAAATGATTTTTTTATTTCTTAATTAAGAAAAAACTATTATTTTTTATTATATTTATACTAAGAAATTACGGTTATAATTAACTAAAATTATTTTTTTATTATAAACCAAACATAAAAATTTTAAATAATCGTTCGTGTTGAGTTGAAATTTTTATTAAGCGATACTTTTTAAAAAAATTAAAATCCTAAAATAATAATTTTACATATTTTGGACAAAAAATAAATGTCAATCGTTATATTTTAATCAAGGAATATAAAAATAATGATTAAATCATAATTTTTATGATAATCATTGCGATTCCTGGTTATTACTATTCAAATTCTAAACTAGTAACATGTATTTCGAATTAAATTTTGAATTCACGTAGAAACTTTCAAAAGCAAATTACTATAAAAATAAAGTTATTTTTTTGGTGTACAATTTCTTAATGGGAGAGTAAAACAAAACATACATACAAATAATTGTGAATGTATGAGTGTGGCGATCGCTGGTATACATACATTGCCGAATCAAAAAACAAACTAAAAGAAGTCTTGAGCGCCAACCACTCAACTAAAAATCATCGTATCGCAATCAGCTGTTTCAATCTGCTTTATGCAGATGTGTGTATGTAGCTATTGACACAAAAATTCTAGGTAGCGTATCGCAGAAATCTACAGAAAATTGATTTTTACGTAGCTGCGTGAGTTTTTAACAACCCTGTAGTTTATTTTGTTCACAAAATAACCGAAAAACAGGGTTGTTTACACAATGAATGTTCAAAAACATATGATACGTTTACTTTTGTTGACTGGATGTACAAAATGTTTCACGCTACTTTTTTTCATTCTACGTTGCGATGGAAAGTTGACTGGTTGGGGCTTTGTTTTCACAAAATTTATGTGCAGATAACCTGTGGAAAAGAATTGTTACCGTTTGTGTTATTGTAGGGTAAGAATACGTGTTTTATTGTTGTAGAAATGAAACTATATCGATTCGCACCGAAATAAAAAACCTTTATTATATAAATTTTTAGAATTACATATTTATTTTTTATTTATTTATGAAAATAATCGCTTAATTATTACATACATTAATTAAATACCATAATTAAATGTTAAAATTTAGTAGTATTTATTTTATTTTATTTTATTTAGTAGTAATTTTTAAGCATTATTTTAAAACAAATTATATTTACATTTGGTTACTATGCTGAAAATATAGAAAAAATACATACAGATTTTGATTTACCGTTATTTTAACTCATCACATTTTGTGTTTATATTTGAAACTATATTTGAAATTATGCAAAAGATTCCGACTTTGGAAGTTTGTGCGCTCCATCTGACTTATTTTTTGAAGTTTGTAAAATTCATATAAAAGTCTTCGAAAAAATATTTTTAGAAAATAAAGCTGTAAAAGACATAAAAAAATTTGTTGTTGAGCAATGCGTAAGTTGCACCAAAAATACAATTTATTCCTTTTGGTTTGATGAGAATAACGAATGTTATAAACACAGAATGGAGATGCTTAATTTACTAGTTCTTATTTTACTACGGAAGCATTCCACATGGGAAACATACAAATACAAATTATCCAGTATAGAAAAGGTTAAAATTTTGAAACATTAAACTGATAAATAAATCTAATAAATAATAAACAAAAAAAAGCATTCGTGTTATTACAACTTCATTCTATACAAACATATGTAGATACAGAAGTACATAATTGAACTGTCTAAAAAATTACATATGGTAAGTATGTACATACATAAATGAATTGTCTAAAAAATAACATTATAATTCGGTGCGAATCGATATAATTTTATTTCTACAACAATAAAACACGTTTTCTTACCCTACAATTACACAATCGGTAACATTTTTTTCCGCAGGTTATTTGCACATAAATTGTATGAAAACAAAACTTCTTTTAGTTTTTGATATTATTTAAACTGAATGTGTTTCACGAAAACAAAAACAATAACAATGTACACATATGTTTATGGGAATGTACCATATACATGTGGATGTTGCTTTTTCTTCTCTTTAATTCTCTCAGTTAACATGAGAGTGATCACGAAGATTTAGCTTTCCCTGTTACCTAGCCCCCTCATCATAAAGAAGCAAAAAATTTTGTCAATTTTAAATACACTGTGTGCAACATCTTTATATATTTATAGTCTTTGGTATGAGTGTGGAGATCGCTGGTATAGTGCCTATAAAAAAGTAGAAACAAGAAATTGGTTGTTTATTTACTAAAGGAGATAAAATACGATCGCGTATGTTAGTGTAGGGCATAGCATATGTGTTTTGTTGTTTTAAAAGTAGAAATACTTTAATCAGCACCGAACTAGTTATACCTTTTTAACGTCATATGAGCTTATACACTTTCAGGATATCAAATTTATATTTTAAAATTTGATTTGTGTAGTTTTGTTACTTATGTATTCAAAGTGACAGATGTTAATGTTAAGTATATTAATTAAATAAATAAAAACAAAAATATAAAATTATATCCACTTGAAAAAAATATAAAAAAATATTTTTATTTTTTTTTTTATTCATATCAAATTTGTCACCAAAAAAATTATATTTTTCTTTAATAATTTTGTTTTATTCTGTAAAGAAGGTGTAATTATATTGAAAAAAGATCTTTTGTAAAAAATATTTAATTTGTATATACCTACTATATAAAAAAATTGTTATGACAAAAATAAATAAATAAATAAATAAATAAAAATAACTTTTATTTCCTGCCAAAAAATAACTTTTATATATTAATAAAAAATTTCAGTATTTTTGTTTATAAAAAAATTTAAGTCTATAAATTGAAACATTGCTGTATGAATATTTTTTTCTTTATGTATAAAAAAATAATAACTTTTTGCTTAGAAAAAGGAAATCAAAAAACTTATTTTTTTTCAAAATAAATGTTATTTCTGCCCAAAAATAAAAGAAATGAAATACTTTTTTATTCAAAACAACTTTTTTACTAAATAAAATATATATAATTTAAAAATAAGTTTTAAAATTGAAAATATTAATATTATTTATTTCTATAAAAATATAATATATCAATAACAATTTCTTGTTTCAAATAAAATACAACTCAAAAACTTGGAAAAAATCACAAAATAATTTTTTTTCCGAAAAAAAGGAAAAACTTTTATTATACCCTTCACCACAGGTGTAAAGGGTATATATAAGTTTGTCATTCCGTTTGTAATTTCCACAATTTTCGTCGGAGAGCAAAAAAGTTTATATTTTCGGAATCCTTGTAAGAAGCGATGACGATTGGACCATGTCCGTCCGTCCGTCCGTCCCTCCGTCCGTCCCTCCGTCCGTCCGTCCGTCCGTGTGTCGGTTGAAATGGCGTTTATGAAGCCCACCGATAACTGACATATATAATATGTATGTCAAACGATCGGAAATGCTTTCGAGAATTTTGCTATTGGAATTCAGCAAGATAGGTTCATACAATGCGGAGATATGTTCAAAAAACCGGTTTTTTGAACCGGTTTTCCAGTTTCTGAAGCCTCTGTATACACTACAGACTTCGTTTTTACAAAGAATTCTCGGACATTTTTTTCTGAATTTTTGTTCTGAAAAATTGAAATAAATCGGTTCAGTAATAATAACAAAACGCATTTTTTATTTTTTGAAGCCTTGGTTTAAGCTATAGATTTTTATTTTTATACAGATCGGTCACAAATATTTTTATAAAATTTCAGTTTTTTGAATCAGGAAGATCGGTTTATAAATGGTGGAGATATGCTTTAAAAACCGGTTTTTAGAACCGGTTTTTTAGTTTCTGAAGCCTCTGCATATACCAGGGACTTCGAATTTTTAAAGGGGGCTCGAAAATTATTTTCTGAATTTTTGTTCTGAAAAAATTAAATAAATCGGTTCAGTAATAACTGAGATATCGGGGAAAACGAATTTTTTATTTTTGAAGCCCTGGTTCAAGCTATAGATTTTTATTTTTATATAGATCAGTCATAAATATTTTTATAAAATTTCGGTTTTTTTAATAAACCAAATTCGTTTATAATCAACAGAGTTATGGCCCAAAAACAAATCTGTTAAGAATATAAATACACACACAAACATGTATATTAAGCATTGTAATGACTATTAGTGACGTTTTTTGTTTTTTGTATAGACAATTAGTTTAGTTATCAACAGCAGTAATATGATGAATAACAGTGTTGTTGTTGTTCTTTGTATATGCCCAGCAGGCCACATGTCCATTAACGACACTTTCATCGATGATGTCGTCTAAATTTGTCGTCAAGAAAATGCATGTAGAGGACAATTTTTATTAAAAGTCACCAATATTGTCATCTTACCCCATTTTCGGCGACTTAAATAATAAATTATACTGAATTGTCGTACATATTTAGTTCGGTGACAACATGAGTAAAATGTCTAGCGAGAATGTCGTGAATTAAACCAAACACGCGACATGCTGCATGACAATGTCATCAATACCTATCAGATAAAAAAAAGCATTAATAAAACCATTAAAAAGTAGAGAATGTTGTAGCTGAAGTGGTAAGTGCGCTTGACTATTCAATAAGAAAGAAATTGGTGGCCTGGGTTCAAATCTCGGCGGAACCCAACTTTTTTTTCATTTATTTTTCTTAAAATGGTTGACGAAAATATACATGACACTGTCGCTCAGGTTATCGTTGATGACTTAAGTGCCCTTTGTTCGAAAATGTCACCAATGTTTGTTCGGAGCTGTCGTACATGTGTCATCGAAGACTGTGACAAATCATCAAGACATCGTCGATATTTTCTACAAGACATGGCCTGCTGGGTGCAGTCTGTACAAAAATAAATAGATATGGAATTGTTGTTGTTTATTTTTTAAAACTAAAATATATTTGTTAAGAATATACATAAATACATACACAAACATGTATATTAAGCATTGTAATGACTATTAGTGACGTTTTTTGTATAGACAAGTAGTTTAGTTAGCAACAGCAGTAATATAATGAATAACAGTGTTGTTGTTCTTTGTGTATTCAGTCAGTTTGTACATACAAAAATAAATATATATGGAATTGTTGTTGTTTCTTTTTTAAAAGCAAAGCCTGTTATGATTATTTTTTTTTTTTTCATATTCAAATTTTCGTAGTTTGAAAAAAATTTAGATTTAGAAAATATGCAAGCATACGTTAAGGCGAAAATTTTATTAATTGTCGGTAATATGGTAATATGATGTCGATAAGATGGTAATATGGGGAAGGGTATCAAAGATTCGGCACAGCCGAATCTTTTTTCAATTTCATTTATTATTATTTTTCTTTCTAAAAAATCCAAAAAATTGAAAAAATATGTACTTTTAAAAATGAAAAAATTTTAATATTTTTTTAAATAATAATTTCTAAAATTAAAAATTCTCTATAAAAACATTTTTTTAAATAATAATAAAAATCAACAAAAACAAATTGTATGCACATTTTATGAAATATATAAAAATATAATATATAAAAGTAAAATATAACAGTATCATAGTATTTCTACTGGTAAAACAACAAAACATGTATGCTATGCCCTACAGTAATATTAACGTTCATATCTTTTCCATTAGTAAATAAACAACTAAAATTTCTGTTGGCACTTTTTATTTCAAAATAAAAGAAACAAATATTATTTGTTTCTTTCAATTTGAAATAAAGATCTTTATACATCAGTGTTCCCCAAAACCAATGCACGCGTGCGTTTTATCTCTTGTGTTATTCTCTTGATATGAATAAAAAACACACATATCAATTCAGTCTAGCACTAGCATTCAACGAAGCAGGTTGTGTTATCGCTTGTTGCTTGATATACCCTCATAAAAAATGTTTAATGTTATGTGTTAGTGAGGTACATAAGAATCAAAATATGAATATTTTTAATTTTTACTAAAAATAATATCATTTATTAATCAAAATTTTATGGTTAATTTGAAAGAATTATAAATTTTTATTTTTTATACAAAAAACAAGATCTTTTATTTTCATTTCCATTTTATTATAAATAATTTTACTATAAAAAGGAAGATATTTTTTGGTGTATAATTTCAGAGCGGGAGAGTTATACAGAACACACATTAACAAAATGTGAATGTATAAGTGTGGGGATCACTGTTACACATGTACAAACATATATATGTCTGTGTGTTTTTATTTGCATTTCTTTATAAGGAATACACACATGTACAAACACATATATTTAAACTCTTTCTCTCTCTCTGTTTTGGTGGTGGATTTTGTTTTCCCTTGTCACTTATCCCCCTCATCAATGCAAAATGTTGAGAACGAGAATTACAAGAGAGCAGGTTCTATGATTAGAACCCGCCATAAGAAATTTTGTTTCTACATGATGCGCCTTCTATATATGAATATTCTTTGGTATTATTTTTTCGAATAAAAAATTTCTCACATAGTTACAGAAATCAGGTTCTCGCAAAAACCAATTTTTAAAAATTTATTTTCCTTTATAAATTTTGTGTTTAGTTTTCTTTCGGAAAAATATAAATTTTATATACATATGTTACTTAAGAAAATATTTATATCAGGTATGTCACAGAAATTTTTCGTATAGTAAAATTCGTAACGTTTTCATTTTGCTTCTTCAGCTCAAATACGTTTTCATAAATTCAAAAAATATTAAAAATTCTTTTTTTTTTTAGAAAAAAAATTTGGTATTTCTGCATTAAAATCAATTGATTAATGAAAGTAAAGTATTTAAAAGAAGAATTGAATATAAAAAATATATTTTATATTGAATTAAAAAAATTGTGTGTGTTCACTTAACAAAAATATTTTTTTGTCTTTTTACTGATAATATAAAAAATGTTTAAATTTCTTAAAAAACTGGTTAATGTGGAATTTTTTTTAAATGAAATTAATAAAAGTAATATCCATTGTTTGTTTACATTAATTTTTAAAGGTTTCTTACATTTAAATGAGATGAAAATATCAATTCCACTTTAATATTTTTATGTGGATTGAAAACGAAATTTTTTTTTCGTTTTTCGTTTTCTGTAGAAGCTAAATACGATTTCAATTTCACTTTCTTACGAATTTGTGTTCTGTGACATACCTGTATAACACAAAAATAATGTAACCACTTTTTTGGCAAAAAAAAACTAAAAGAGATAAGATCTCGACTAGCGGAATGCTCCTATATAAAAATCTTTCAAAACGGTTCAGATATAAAGAACCAAAATCGTTTTAAAAAAACTGTATACCCAAGGTGTCCAACTTTGGGACCCTGTGGGCTAGCTCCCTGTAGGTCTATATTATCCAAGCTCAAAACTTAAACACGCCTACACCTCTACTATCACCATATGAAATCGGAACAGCCATTCCGAAGTTCCATGATTATTTCCATTCCATTTCAGATGTGGAATACTAAAAAATATAAAAAGAAAAATCGTAATAAAATGTCACATGAAAACATGTAATTGTACTTGACAATACTTCTGAATCAACAACAATGGAAGATATCCCAGCCATTCCAAGTTCATCAGGAGTATTATTGTGCGGTATTGCAAATGTGAAACGATTGAAGCACATTTTTAAATGGGATAACAAGACTACAATTTTCTATGCTGCATTGTGATTAGAAGAAGCTGCTATGTCGTAGTTTTCATCTATTAAGGAGGAAAATTTGTCTTGGGATGTTTTAAGGAATTGTTAAAGGATGCATTGCCATTTGTAAATGATTAAACTGATATACATATATTTAAGATTGATGTGTCGTCTTAAAGAACCAAAAGAAAGTGTTGAAAAATATTTTTATGATGTGTTAGCTCTTGCGAGAACTGTAGGATTTAATGATGAGTGTTCAAAAAATTATATTGTGATAATAACAGTGATCAAGAATGTGAAATGATTATTGTCCAAAATTTATGATCTACGAAATTTTTTTTTTTTTTTAATTATTATAGAAAATGGAGTATTGAAAATTCAATGTGACTAAATAATAATATTCAAGAAAATACTTCAAGCAATATTGACATTCAAAATTCGTCATTCAATTTTTCTGCTTTAAAAGTTCGAAATAATTTATATGCCATTTCTAGCAAAATAAAAACTAGTTATTTATTTATTTACTTCAGCTACATATATTACAAACAGCTGAGAAAAGTTTACAATTTTGAATTTTTATAAAGAAAAATAGTTACTACCACAAAAGTTAGAATACTTATACTAAAGATACTTATACTAGAAATTGTTGGAGTTCAAAAAACTAAGAAGCTTCATTTTTATATATTATAAGGTGAGTCTGAAAAGTCCACATAATTGTATAACGAATTAACTTCCGAACAGATTTTATAAAACGGATCAAGGTTAGCAAAATTGGATCTATGGAATGGAATGGTTAACGGATGGTAGGATCTCAACATCCGATTAGGAACACTAATGGAAATTTTACCCAGAAGAAATTCTGAGTCAATTTTTCCTTGAAGAAGGTCTATTATAAATGATATATTAGAAACCGTTCCTCTACTTTTCAGCGTTGGCAGCCTGATTAGAGCAAGTCGACTTCGGTACGGTGGAAGGCGAATATTCGGATTCCAGTTTAATCCACGAAGACAAAACAACAAAAATTGTTTTTGAACAGATTCCAGTTTATTTATATAAATGTTGTAGTAAGGATCCCAGATAACGGATGCATATTCCAAAATTGGCCTTACTAAGGATGTATACAGACGTTTAGTGACATAAGGATCTTTGAATTCTTTTGCCCAGCGCTTAACAAAGCAAAGTACGCCACTTGCTTTGTTAGCAGTTATTTGAATTCAAAAAGTACTCCCAAATCTGTGAAACTATTAACTATTAGTTTTTGAAAAACTAAATTTTAAAAACCAGATCATTTACACACAACTATTAAGATTTACTTGACATCGAGAAACGTAAAAATTGTATTTAAAATACAAATATTTTTTCTTGTGAAAAAGTTTTTAAAAATATTAAAAAATGTATTGTTTATTGATTATATCTGAATACATGAATCAACAGAGTTCTTTGTTGCAACAGTTATCTGGATTGTGTTTAAATGTTAAAAAAAGGTAAATAATTTTGAACCAAACAAGAAAAAAAGTAAACGATATATATTGCTTCTTAAGCATCATCAAAATTATTTAACGTCTCTCTTGAAAGGCGAAAACGCATTTGTGTATCAGTGTTGGGTAGTTACAATTTCGGTCATAAAGTTACATTTTGCATTTTTTTAAATAAATTTTAAATAATATAATAATCAACATTTTCAATTCGATATTTTAGGGAAAAAAACACAAAAATACAACATCGAGGGCTTATATTCAAATCGGGCCTCATGCAAAACACCATTGTTCAGGAGAACATAAAAACTGTTTATTTCTCTAATGTTTCAAAATTTTGCAATCCGTTCTTCTACGATTTATTAATTTTACGTCTACTAAACCTCATAATGAAAAATAAATCTTTTAACTCCATTATTCGCGAGGTTATGGTAGATAGCCCGTTTTGTTTATTGGAAAGTAAAGAAGTAAAACATAACATTTTTTGAAAAAAAAAAAAATTGACAATATGTTTAATATATGATATCATACTAATCAGGAGATAAAAAAATCTAAATTTTGTAGTTGGCTGGACCATTTTTAATCGTTAGAAATTTCAAATAACAGGAATGTTTATTAAAAGGACGAAAATGTGTTCAAGATTAATATTATAAACTAAAAAAATTATAAAAAAAATGCATGCGAAAAAAATTGCAAAAAAATTTTTTGCAAAAAACAATTTTAAACCAATTAAAATTTTATTAAATTGCATATCAACAACTCAAAAATTATTAAAACCTTTAAAGACGATGTTTATTGCACTTCTTATTTAATTATCATTTTTTTATACCCTTCACCACAGGTGTAAAGGGTATATATAAGTTTGTCATTCCGTTCGTAATTTCCACAATTTTCGTCGGAGAGCAAAAAAGTTTATATTTTCGGAATCCTTGTAAGAAGCGATGACGATTGGACCATGTCCGTCCGTCCGTCCGTGTGTCGGTTGAAATGGCGTTTATGAAGCCCACCGATAACTGACATATATAATATGTATGTCAAACGATCGGAAATGCTTTCGAGAATTTTGCTATTGGAATTCAGCAAGATAGGTTCATACAATGCGGAGATATGTTCAAAAAACCGGTTTTTTGAACCGGTTTTCCAGTTTCTGAAGCCTCTGTATACACTACGGACTTCGTTTTTACAAAGAATTCTCGGACATTTTTTTCTGAATTTTTGTTCTGAAAAAATGAAATAAATCGGTTCAGTAATAACTGAGATATCGGACAAAACGCATTTTTTATTTTTTGAAGCCTTGGTTTAAGCTATAGATTTTTATTTTTATACAGATCGGTCACAAATATTTTTATAAAATTTCAGTTTTTTGAATCAGGAAGATCGGTTTATAAATGGTGGAGATATGCTTTAAAAACCGGTTTTTAGAACCGGTTTTTTAGTTTCTGAAGCCTCTGCATATACCAGGGACTTCGAATTTTTAAAGGGGGCTCGAAAATTATTTTCTGAATTTTTGTTCTGAAAAAATTAAATAAATCGGTTCAGTAATAACTGAGATATCGGGGAAAACGAATTTTTTATTTTTGAAGCCCTTGTTCAAGCTATAGATTTTTATTTTTATATAGATCAGTTATAAATATTTTTATAAAATTTCGGTTTTTTTAATAAACCAAATTCGTTCATAATCAACAGAGTTATGGCCCAAAAACAAATCTGTTAAGAATATAAATACACCAACAAACATGTATATTAAGCATTGTAATGACCAGGGCAAGTTTTTCAAGCTTTTCGCTTGGAAAGTAAGCATTTGCATATTTCAAAAGAATTTTACAAAAAATGCTTATTTTTTAAATCTTTGCATAAATTTGCATATAATGGATACAAAAGTTAGTTTTCTTAACAAAAACGCACTCTTTTTGTGATTTTTTTGGAGTTCAATCAAATGAATTCTAAAAATCTTTTTGTGAGTATTTTGAGTACATTGTAAATATTGTAAAGAAAAAAAAATCGGAAGCGTCAAATATGATACTTAAAATTAAAATAGTTATATTTTTATAAACATCGAAATCTATTAGAGATTGAAAGTTAAAAAAATGCATATTTGTGCATATTTTCTACACATTAATATATAAGAATGCATAAATTCTTTGGTTTTTATATACATATTCATGCTATTTTTGCATATTTCTGTGCATATTATACCATTTTTTCATGCTTTTTCAAGCGCATATTTCAATTATTTTTGTGCATATAAAAACTTGCCCTGGTAATGACTATTAGTGACGTTTTTTGTTTTTTGTATAGACAAGTAGTTTAGTTAGAAACAGCAGTCATATAATGAATAACAGTGTTGTTGTTGTTCTTTGTATATGCAGTCTGTACAAAAATAAATAGATATGGAATTGTAGTTGTTTATTTTTAAAAACTAAAACATATCTGTTAAGAATATAAATAAATACATACACAAACATGTATATTAAGCATTGTAATGACTATTAGTGACGTTTTTTGTATAGACAAGTAGTTTAGTTAGCAACAGCAGTAATATAATGAATAACAGTGTTGTTGTTGTTCTTTGTGTATTCAGTCAGTTTGTACATACAAAAATAAATATATATGGAATTGTTGTTGTTTCTTTTTTAAAAGCAAAGCCTGTTATGATTGTTTTTTTTTCATATTCAAATTTTCGTAGTTTGAAAAAAATTTAGATTTAGAAAATATGCAAGCATACGTTAAGGCGAAAATTTTATTAATTGTCGGTAATATGGTAATATGATGTCGATAAGATGGTAAGATGGTAATATGGTGAAGGGTATCAAAGATTCGGCACAGCCGAATCTTTTTTCAATTTCATTAAGAAACTGATTTTGGTATCTGAGATGTTTTGCTTATAATTACGAATTTTATTAAAATTTTTTCATTCCTATCTTTAAATCTAGCGTATAGTGCTCCCACTTAGCTTCATAAAATGTTGATAGTGTACCCGCGTATGATCTATAAGCATCTAAAAAAGGTTAAAAATCTAACATCAATGGCTTTTTTCTCCAGACTGCATTGAGATAACAAAATTTGTATGAGATATATTAAGATTCTAATTCAAAATGTTTAAGAAAAGTTCAAACCGCAAAGAAAATTCTCATTATTTATAAATTTTTATTCTTACATTTCTTAGAAAATCAAAAAAAAAACTTGGAGATAGCCCGTTTTGCCTTAAAAAAATATACTGTTTGTGAAAAACATAGTGTTAGAATTAACTTTTGACTCCAAAATTAACACCATATATAAAAAACAGAAAAATTAAGTCTGACGCAAAAAAAAAAAAAATTTCTAAATCAGCATGAGGCCCGATTTGAATATAAGCCCTCGATATGTTACTTAAGAAAATTTTTTTATAACTAAAAAAATAATGTAACTAGTTTTTTGAACAAAAAAAAAAATGGCGATAAATCGTCTTTTTTTAAATTCAAATTTAAATGCATATAACTTTTGATTCTGTTAAGATTTTAAAATTTTTTTTCTTTACATAGTTTTGTTATTTGTTGTTAATAAAGTAAAAATGTTTCCAGAAAAACGGGTGAAATTTGGACTCACCAAAACATGACGATGTTTTTTATAGATATCGAAATCAAATCTTTGAAATCGATTCAGATATAATGAATCAGGACTGTTTTTAAAAATGTTCATACCCGAGGTGTCCAACTATGGGACCATATGGACCCGCCCCTATATGATCCAAACTCAAAACTTAAGCTCGCCCACACTTCTACTATCACTGTTTGAAATTTCATTGTAAATTCCAGATTTATTTCCATTTTATTTTTTAAATGGGACACTGTTCATCGTTTGAACAACCTTTTAAAATCGTTTGCCAACGTTGTTCCGGTTGTATTTTTCTGATTGGGTCAGTATGCTATTTTCATAATATACTTTTTTACGCAGCTTGTTAACATGGTTGTCGTCGATTATTGTGTCAAGCTCGTTCAATAGATAACATATAGCGTGTTGGAAAGTTAGATATAATACAAAAATAGTTACTAAAATAGACCTTACGCCAAATTTTATTTATTTATCTTAACGGGATCGGGTAGTGGTCGGAATTGGGTAATGACATTACGTTCAGTACTTTCACACTAACAAAATACAAGTGATTGTTGTTTTTGTAGATGTGCGGCCAAATTCTTATTACACTATGGTGCTTACTCTTATCCCTTACGTGAAAGCAAGTTGTATTGCAGAAGTGTTAAAATCGTAATATTAAATTATTTATATGAGTATTACCGAAAATGGCAACAAGTGTATTTGCGTACTTTCCAGCAAAATTTATCCAGCAACTTTTTCTGAGATAGTAAAAATCAATTTATTCTCAAATTGAAAAATATTAAAAAAAGAACCCGAACAACATTTTGCAAAAATATAACTATTTTACTTGTCAATGTCATATTTGACGCGTCTGAATTTTTTTCTTTACAATTTTTACAATGTGCTTAAAATACCCACAAAAAAATATTAAGAAATCATTTGGTTGAACTCCAAAAAAATCACAAAAAATGGCGTTTTTGTTAAGAAAACTCATTTTAGTATCCACTAAATTATACAAATTTATACAAATTTATGCAAAGATTTAAAAAAACAATCATTTTTGTGAAATACTTTTGAAATATTCAAATGCTTACTTTCCAAGCGAAAAGCTTGAAAAACTTGCCCTGGTCATTACAATGCTTAATATACATGTTTGTGTGTGTATTTATATTCTTAACAGATTTATTTTTGGGCCACAACTCTGTTGATTATGAACGAATTTGGTTTATTAAAAAAACGAAAATTTTATAAAAATATTTATGACTGATCTATATAAAAATAAAAATCTGTAGCTTGAACAAGGGCTTCAAAAATAAAAAATTCGTTTTCCCCGATATCTCAGTTATTACTGAACCGATTTATTTCATTTTTTCAGAACAAAAATTCAGAAAATAATTTCCGAGCCCCCTTAAAAAAAACTGAAGTCCCTGGTATATGCAGAGGCTTTAGAAACTGAAAACCCGGTTCTAACAACCGGTTTTTAAAGCATATTTCCGCTATTTATAAACCGATCTTTGTAAAAACGAAGTCCCTAGTATATACAGAGGCTTCAGAAACCGGTTCTAAAAACCGGTTTTTTGAACATATCTCCGCATTGTATGAACCGATCTTGCTGAATTCCAATAGCAAAATTCTCGAAAGGATTTCCGATCGTTTGATATATATATTATATCGATGGGCTTCATAAACGCCATTTCAACCGACACACGGACGGACGGACATGGTCCTATCGTCATCATTTCTTACAAGGATCCCGAAAATCCGAAAATCTCCGACGAAAATTGTGGGAATTACAAACGGAATGACAAACTTATATATACCCTTTACACCTGTGGTGAAGGGTATAAAAACGCGGATCTATGTATAAAAATAAAAACATAGTAATTTTGTTCTTTTTTGTTAAAAGTAAAATATTATTAATATTAAATATTATTTGTTAATAACATTAAATTATAATTTTTAACCAAAACAATAAAAAAAAGCTGAAAATCCTTAACTTAAAACACTTACGTGGCATCTCTTAAAATGATTTTCAATAGAAAATAAAAACTTTTATAATTACATTTTTGAATTGTAAGTATTTGTGTAATATTTTATTTCTTTACTTTTCGTTGAATTTGAGTTTTTATATTTTGATTTTCTTTGTGCTTTTTACTGTTATTTGTTTTTATCGTGTGTAAAGAATTTTTGTGTCACTTTTTTCTCGACCTTAATAATAATTGTTGTATATGAGAGAAGGATGTAAGTTATTTAAGGTCTCAAGTTATTCCGGCATTTTTCAAGGATATCCTTTCGAATTATAGTGTAATCTGGATGTAGTTTAAGCACTTGTTGACAAATTTCAATAGCATCTGCATATCGTTTGCTTTTCATATGATTGTATGCCAGTTTATATCCAATATGAGGTTTAGAACGTCCACAACAATTCCACGCATTATTATAATTTTTAGCTGCGTCTCGATAATTTTGTGATTTTTCTGCTATATGTCCAGCCAGTTCGTATGCCTTTGCACTCGACTTGTTATGTTCCAAAACTTTATCAACTAAACCTTCAGCGACATCCCACTTGTTAGCATTGACATAAATATCTGCTAATAAAAGCCAACTGCGCTCCAAATATTCAGCTTCCTCAAAGTTCCAAGTAGCTCTAGCTAAACGTTTTAAATGATTTTTAGCTCTTTGCGTTTGTTTTAATTGAACGAGTCCAGTTGCCATTCCTAAAATTGGTCCAACAGCAGACTGAAATTCTTCACGTGCTGCTAACTCTGTGAAGTCCTGAATAGCAGATTCGATTTGAAACTTTTGCTTTGAAGCCAGTTTTAAAAAGTTTTGTAGCATTCTATGGTTAAGTGCCTCATTATCCAAACCAATTGGTCGTGGTCGCAATTCTTTGAGCAATCTGTCTGCTGTACGTAATGCTATTGTACGCGCGTCATTAAAATCTCCGCTATCATTAGTATCCACAAGATCATTCCCATTTGGAATATCGCCATCAGGATTGATACAAATTTCAATCATATTAAATATAGCCTGCGGGCCCCACTCAAAATCTCTTCGAGCTGCATTAAAGTATTTCAGTGCACTATTCGGATTACCACTGTACCATTCGTATAAACCCTTGCAATAGTTGAGCCCCGAAACCTGGTTTGGATTAGGCGTTCCTTGTTCGGCACGTTGTAAAAATGGCACCACATCTGATAATGAACCAGATCTTCTCATAACTTCAATTAAACGTGCTAAAGCTGTCCAATAGCAAGGTTGAGCCAACAATAGTTGTGAAAAATGATAAGCAGCATTTTCAAAGTCCATCTAAAAGATTTTAATTTAGATATAACAAACATACATGCATACATACATACATACATACATACATACATACATACATACATACATACATACATACATACATACATACATACATACATACATACAAACATACATACATACATACATACATACATACATACATACATACATACATACATACATACATACATACATACATACATACATACATACATACATACATACATACATACATACATACATACATACATACATACATACATACATACATACATACATACATACATACATACATACATACATACATACATACATACATACATACATACATACATACATACATACATACATACAAACATACATACATACATATCGTAACCGAAAATTCAAAACAACGTAACATCACTTTTCATAACTTTACAGGAAACGTTCTAAAATCAAAACAAAATGCCCTACAAACAAGATGTTTGGGTTATTACATCCTTAAATATCGCCTAATATATTTGTGATGAATATTTTTATTTTTATTAAATACGAGCGTAACCCGGTGCGCTTCGTTATCCCTTATTAGGCGATATCAAATATTTACTATCGTTTCGTGAAAATCGGTGCAACCGTTTAAGAGTTTTAAAAAAGTGGGCATAAAATGTGGGCGTAACATCCAATCGAGATCTTACATAGCCTTTAACCATCACCGGCACTGATACTATCTGTATGTCAAATTTCGTGAAAATCGGTGCAGCCGTTTAAGAGTTTTAAAAAAGTGGGCGTAAAATGTAGGCATGACATCCAATCGAGATCTTACATAGCCTATAACCACCTCCGGCACTGGTACTATCTGTGTGTGAAAATCGGTTTAGCCGTTTAGACGTGATTGACGCACAAACAAACAAACTTACACTTCATTTTTATAATATATATTAGGATTTTTTAAGTTATGTGGTTTACGTTTTTCAAGATTCAAATTTTCTGAAGCCAAAAAAACGAAACATCAATTCAAATTTTAGTAAAAATTATAATTAAAAAGATTTCTGATAACTTTTACTCAAAAATTTTAATAGCTATTATATTTTGAATAATTTGCAATCTAATTCGTAAAGAAAAGAAAACAAAATTTTTAATTTTTTAACAAATGCGATGTTACGTTATTTTGACTTAAGAAAATCATTGCCTTCGTTAATATAATCGCTATTTTTTGAGCTACAAGTCTGAAAATTTGTGATCACATGTATTTTGGAAAAATAAACTATATTTCATCAAAAACCCAAATTCTAAAATTTTGATGTTGCGTTGTTTTGCATTTTCGGTGACGATATGTATGTATGTATGCATGTATGTATGTATAAATGTATGTATGTATGTATGTATGTATGTATGTAAATGTCTTTGTTTCAATTTATAAAACATAAAACTTACTTTTCGAAAAGATAAGTCGGCCATCATAACAGATGCTGCTTCATGGTTACTGTCAATTTGTAGAATTTGAAGGCACACATCACGACACAATTCCATAGCATTTGTTTGCATGTAAAGACGGCCAAGCGACGTCAGTACTTCAATATCATTTGGAGTGTACTTCAGACATTCTTTAAAGCAATATAGTGCTTGCTCATTATTTCTTAGATTAACGAAATGTTGTGCCATAAGTAAACAAATTCTATGAAAAAATAAAAAAAATGGAAAATTATATAAAATACATAACATGTATGCACATCAGACTGCTACAAAATTTACAGACTTTTGAAATTTTACTGTAACTCCCTCTAGAATCGTTCATTGGGATGCAAAAATATAATGGGTGAAATATTAGTGAAATCGGATATCGTAACCCTCGCCGCATCGGACATGAAGTTTGTATGGGTGCGTTTATATGGGAAAATATGTCTTTTTTACAGTTTTTACAAAAAATATCTATTTAATACTTTACTTTGTAACAAAATGTTAAAAAAAACGTAATATACACAGAATTATCTATCAAATAAGATTTAAAAAGAAAAAATCGGTTGAAAATTTTTTCAGTTATTACGAATTCCCCAGACCATTAATGTGTTTTAGACAACTTGTGAAAGGAATATACAAATAAATTTTAAATTTTTTGAGAAATGTTTAAATAAGATGCTATTTATACCCTTCTTCACCTTAGGTGATTGGGGTATAGTGCGTTTGTGCTGATGTTTGTAACGCACAGAAAAAATTATCGGACCCCCACCTAAAAGTATACCGTTCGACTCAGAATCACTTTCTGAGTCGATTTAACGATGTCCGTCCGTCTGGCTGTCCATATAAACCTTGTGAACAAAGTCCAGGTCGCAATTTTAATGATATCTTGATGAAATTTGGTACAAATAGCTATTTTGACACAATGACGAAGCCTATTGAAATTGGTTATGATCGGTCCATTATTTCACCTAGCCCCCATACAAATGCCCTCCCGGAATAGGGGTTTAGTAGTCATAAATGCCTTAAATATAGCAATATTTCAATGAAATTCGGCACAAAGAAGTTTTATATAAGTGTTAGTCGGCCAATAATAGACCATAGCTTTCATAAAACCTCTCTTCCGGAAATTACATTAACGTGCATAAATCCCACACGAATGATAGTATCAAGTTAATATTCGCCACAAATAAGTTTTATATGAGTAGAAACAACATTGCTAAATTTTATGAGAATCGGCTCATAATTTACCATAGCTCTCATACAAACCCACTTCCGGGAATCGCCTTAAAATGCATAAAATCATATAGATGTTAGTATCAATGCATTTTCTGTATTCGTATATTTTATTTTACATTTAGTAAGTGTTTCTCTCTCGTTTTAATTAAACTTAAACCATTATTGCTGAAAATACTTTTTTTCCCTTTCCATGGTCGGTTAAAAAAAGTAAACATTATTTAAAACTTTTTCTAAACTCCAATTTAAAATTTTTATGCACGTTTATACACAGAAAAAAGTCACCAATTAACAAATATATATGAAAATAATTCATTCAATTATAAACTTGTTTAAATTTGCACCTCTCACCAAAATGATTATATCAATTACTAAAAACTATAAAAAATACAAAACAGAAAAAAATTCCCGACTAATAAATTAATTAAATCAATCAAGTAGATGATTGAATGAATTAAAAATGTGTAAAGGAAAAAAAATCATACCAAAATTTATTTTTTATTTTATTTCTTCTTGAACATATTTATTAAATTTTGATGCAAAATTAAACAACTGAGTTAATTGTAAAAAAGACGGCAATAATTTTTTCTGTGTAGACAATACTTCAGGAAATAAAACTATAAGAGAATTAGCTTAATACCATGTTTGACTAAAGCTATGTTCACATTTGTCAAATATTTGACCAAATTTTCGTGATCACTAGTTTGCCGTTGCACAGTGGTCCCAAATCGAATATTTTTGGAAAAAAATCTGTAACTTGTGAACCGTTGGAGATATCTAAATAAAATTTCGCATGGTAGGATCTGAGATGTCTTTGAGTTTTGGAGGAGTACAGGCTCTTAGTGAGTCTCGGGGGTAAAGGATAGGCGTCCAAAGTGGGTCACCTCGGGTATTTAATTTTCTAAAAAATTTGCCAAAAATTCATTTATGATTTGAAAGTAGGTTTTGAAAGCATTAAAAAAATCTGCAGTGCGGAACAAAAAAATTATTTTAGAAGTGAAAGAATACTGTCACCTTTATGGAAAATAACCCCAAAAACAATATTTTTTTTTTTAAGTTTCAATTTCAGATTAATATAATTATCTATCTATACAGTGGTGGCCACGAATTTAAGACACGACATGTAACGAACTAAGTTGTGATAATTATTACAACCCTGCAATATAAAATTAGATTTTGTTAATTTTTCAGTGTACCCTGTAATGTTAAGATCAATTACCGTTATTTGGTTTTGTTTGTGTATACATTTTGTTGCTGTTTTTATTATATTTTCGTAAAAACGTGCTTTTGAAGCTGGTCACGAATTTAAAACATATAAGAAATATTTGGTTTTTAAGTGATTTTTTGGTGTTTTTTGAAGCTAAAAGGTAAGTAATGAATGTTTTATTCCATTTAATGTTAGAATACATCAAAATATTTAGTTAGAAATGGCCAGAGGTACTTGGAGTTCGGATGCCGAGCGAAAATTGATCCAACAAATGAATACTGATGGAAAAACAGTAATGGAAATTTCCAAGCTACTAAAATGTTCCAGATCCAAGATTTACAATGCACTGGAACACATCAAGCAACATGGCACTACCAAAAATGTCAAACAGCACCCTAGAGCCCGAAAAACTACACCCAGGGAGGATAGCTTAATTTATAAATCAGCTGCTAAAGATCCTTTCAAGAGCTCAAGTAAAATTAAAAATGAGATTTCATCGGATTTTGGTATTAATATATCGTCCAGGACAATAAGAAGACGTCTGAATGAGAAGAACTTACGTGGGTGTATTGCACAACGTAAACCACTTGTGTCAAAAAAAAATATTAAATCCCGACTAGCGTTTTCAAGAGAAAATCTCAATAAGCCGATGACATTTTGGAAAAATATACTTTGGAGCGACGAGTCGAAGTTTTGTCGCTTTGGTTCTGATGGAAAACAGTACGTATGGCGTCCTCCAAACCTGGAGCATCACCCAAAGTACACCCTTAAAACGGTTAAGCATGGTGGTGGAAATGTCATGGTGTGGGCAGCATTTTCCTGGCATGGTGTAGGTCCCATTCAGAAGATTATCAATAAAATGGACCAGCATATTTACAAAAACATACTGACAAGCATCATGATACCATTCGCTGAAGACAACATGCCTCTAATGTGGAAATTTATGCATGATAATGACCCTAAGCACACTTCACGCCTAGTGAAGAGTTGCTTAGAGGAAAATAATATCACAGTTCTGAAATGGCCAGCTCAATCCCCGGATCTCAATCCAATTGAGAACTTGTGGAATGATGTTGAGGAGCATGTACGAGCAGTAAAGCCAAAAAATTTGACTGATTTATGGGAAGAAATTCAAAAGGCTTGGTATGCCATTCCAAAGGAGCGCTGTATGGCCTTAGTTGAAAGTTTACCCAGGAGATGCGCTGCTGTGATTCAAAATAAAGGATTTCCCACCAAATACTAATATTGTTTTATGAAGCTGAGCTTTACTTTTGTGAATTAACTTTTATTTTGCCTATGTCCTAAATTCATGACCAGGCTTAAACTTGTATTAATCTGTATAATATGTAAATAAAAATTGGAAACTAAATATAGGTAACAAACTATTGTTGATTTTTTTTCATAACATTACTAGGATCTTTAAAAAATAACATGGATCTAAAATTTGTTCGATAAGATGTAAAAATTATCAGAAATATATAAGTGAAATGTCGTGTCTTAAATTCGTGGCCACCACTGTATATTTATATGACTCTTGCAGTAATATTATTTAGAATTTTGTAAGAAATCTAGTAGTTATTTTTAGTAGTTTAGTAGTAGTTATATATCAAAAATTAAGGCCCCCAAGTTTAAAAAACTTAAAAAAGAAGAGGTCAAAAATGAGGGTAAAATTTGCTTCGAACCAAATATCTCTTAAACTAAAGAGATAACCTACACATGTAAGCATGTTTTATAAGGACTATCTACATGTAAAATTTTTTTTACATTCAAATCATAACTGAATTTTTGGCGAATTTTTTTTAAAAAATTACATACCCGAGGTGACCAACTTTGAATCACTAGGGGCCTGTACTCCTCCAAATCAACCCGAAAACACCTCAGCTCTATGAGAAATTTTATTTAGATATCTCCAACGGTTCACAATTTACAGAATTATGTATTTCCAAAAAATCGATTTGGGACCACTGTGCGTTGTTTGACTTTGCAAATGTTTTGTAAAAGAAAACAGCGTTAAACAAGATTCGCTAAAATGTCAGCTATGATTAATGATAAGTAAAATATATTTTATCGTTAAAATGGAGAAATTATAAAATATTTTATATAATGGTTATCATTTTTGTCAAAACTAGTAAATTTTTTTAACCGATATTCAGATTATACAGAATTATTACAAAATAAGATAAAACGTGTTTCAAAAAATATATTCTGAAGTTTTTAGGTAAATAAAACGCGAAGGTCAATGGTCAAAATTTGAAAGTTTTAACAGTAAAAAAGAAAAGAAAAAAAATAAACTTAAATATTTGTAAAGTAAATTTTATAAATTAACGAGCGTAACCCGGTGCGCTTCGCTACCCCCTAATAGGGAATATCAAACATTTGCTACCGTTTAGGGGTTTTTAAAAGTGGGCGTAAAATGTGGGCGTGAACCCAGTTCTTACTAAAACAACCACCGGCACTGGTACTATCTGTATGTCAAATTTCTTCAAAATCGGTACAGCCGTTTAAGAGTTTCAAAAAGTGGGCGTAAAATGGGGGCGTGGCATCTCACCCAGTTCTTTCACAGCCCATAACGACCACCGGCACTGGTACTATCTGTGTGTCAAATTTCGTGAAAATCGGTGCAGCCGTTTGAGAGTTTTAAAAAGTGGGCGTAAAATGTGGGCGTAGCATCCCCCATAATCCGCTAATTTATTAGACAAATATTTTCATGGATGTCAAAATTCTTTGTGCAAAATTTGAGCATTCCAACTCCAATAGTTTCCCAGATATACGAATTTTTGCATTTAATTCATATGGGAGGTACCATGCCCCCTACTTCTAGTCCGCCCATATTTTTCTTAAATATTAATATTGATACCAAAGTGGCTCCGACAAAATTTTAGAACTCTAACTGTTATATTTTCTCAGATATGATAATTTAATATTTTCTTTATATGGGAGGTGCCACGCCCACTATTGCTAGTGTACCAATTTTTGTCCAAAATATTCATATTGAAGCTAATGCTAGTCGTACAAAATTTGAGCTCTCTAACTTTTATAGTTTCCCAGATATAATTTTGGTATTAACTTTATATGAGAGATGACACGCCCACTATTTCTTTTCCGCCCGTTTTTGCACAAAATGTTCACATTGACACTCAAGTTTATTGTACAAAATTTGGGAAATGTAACTGTAATAGTTTCCTAAATTTACGGCATTTGGTATTGGCAAGCAATATTAGGCGTGGGATGTGCCACACCCCCTATTGCTAGTTCGCCTATTTTTTTCCAGAATGTTCATATAGGTGTCAAAGTTGTTCGTGCAAAATTTGAGGACTCTAGTGTTACCAATTTCCGAGATATATTACTTTAGTTATTTAGTAAGTGGGCGTGGCTTCTCGCCCACATGGAATTTCAAAATAAAAAGTAGCCTATTTTTCCTTCCAGGCATATAAGAACACACTGTGAAAATTTCAAGAAAATCGGTTCAGCCATTTAGGCGGCTATAGACTTCAAACAAACAAACATACAAACAAACACACATTAATTTTTATATATATAGATATCATGGACAAAGAAAATAAAAAACTTAAAAACTTTAGAATATATTTTCTATGATATAGTTTATCTTATTCTGTTTAATCTCAATATTTGTTCCGACAAATTCAAATCGGCTTAGTCATACAAGGCTCCTGAAGTGTTGTCTATAAACCATAGCAAAGAATACTAAGAATTGAAGGATTGTCAAAAAAACCTAAAGCGTGAATTAGTTGGTTGTTTATGTGACGTTTTTTAGCGCGAGGAAGCAGCTGATCGTTTATATTGCGTGTATTGTAATGGTAACATTATCGGCTATATCGTTTCCCTTTATTATTTCCCTTGCGGATCTTGTTAAGAATTTTACTAACCAGGTAGTTTTTATGATCCTTATGTCGCAAGGCGTTGATGCTTGCTTGTGAGTCCGTGAGTAAGGCCAAATGAGTTATGTCGTTCCTTATTGCGTAGTCTATTGCCGCATCGATCGCCAGAAGTTCTGTTGTGGTGGACGAAAGTATCTTGTGAGTATAATATGAAGATGCAATGTCAGTAGATAGATGGAAAAAAGCAAAACCACAAAATCTGGGTGTCACAGAGCCATCCGTAAAGATGATTTCGTGGCCTGAATTGGTCAGAGATTCGATTTTCTCAAAATATAATGATTTAACAACTTCCATATTAGTGACACCTTTATTTCTCGCTACGCCTTTAAAGAAGTCTGTTTCTGGATGTAATGCTGCCGGTGAGCGCTGTACTTCCTCTATTTTTCCGAGGTCTGTAAAAATATACTTATAATGACCATAAACTTTTGAAATATTAGTGTTGATGCCTTGCGTTGATTCCAAGTATTCTGATATTGGTAGGTGGTGGGCAATGGATTTTGCTATTTCTCTGGCGGTGCAAATGGTGGCTCTATGTTCGATTGGCAGTTCAGCTGCCATGTGTAGAAGGATGTGGTTAGGTGTAGATTTTAGTAGGCCGAGACCCCGTCTGAGGAGGTCGTTTATCGCCACTCGAATGATATTAAGCGATTTCTTGCTCATGTTGGCAAATGATGAGATAGCATATTCAATCTTGGGCCTTATCATGCACTTGTATAGTTGAATAGCCCTCGAGGGGTTGATACCATATCTTCGATGGTTCAGTATATAGTAAAAACCACATGATCTTTTAATGTCGTTGATGACACGGTGAAAATGGTCAGAGGAGGAATTGTTGGCTGATATGGTTCTTCCCAGGTATTTAATGCTGTTGACTTCAGGTATCGGTTTCGCGTTGAGTGAAAGCCCGAGATTCCTAGGTCTACTGCTGAAATGTATGGCCTTGGTCTTTCCAGGGTTAAAAGATAATTTCAGACTGCTGCAAAGGCTCATAAATTCGTTAAGCTTACGAGAAAGGTTATCTCTGGCCTTGTCAAAGGATGTGTCTGCGCTTATGATAAAAAAGTCGTCGGCGAACTGGAAGATGGTAGTGCTTTGATCGGCAATATTATGGAGTTCTGCTGTGAAAATGTTAAATAATATAGGGGATAATGCGCTACCTTGAGCCAGGCCCTTATTGGTGTGTGTGCTATGGCCTTGTAGAATCAAAATTCTATCCGAAAGAAAGTTCCGCAACCACCGCACGATGTGCCCGTTGAATTTCAGGTTCAGCAGTTTGTCACAAAGCAGCTGTGGATCTGTGTTGTCGTAGGCCTTGTCGATATCTAGACAGATACCCATAACATGTAAACCATTTCCCTTATGTATATAAACCGTATTTATTACGTCATTTAGGCACTGTGTTGTTGATCTACCTTTCCTAAAGGCGTATGATCTCTGTGGTAGAATATTGTAAGCAACGATGTGTTCCTCTATGTGGAGTTTGATGTGGTTCTCCAGGGATTTGAGTAATACGGACAGTAAGCAAATTGGCCTTGAATCCTTAAGAGACGACGCACAGTGGGGTCAAACGCAAATTTTTTGGTAATAAATCTGTATCTCCTAAACTACTGGTTGGATTAAATTGAAATATATGAAAGAGTTTCAGAGGAGGACCTAAGCTTTGAGAAAAATCATCCTGTAGTCACCCTGTGATAACACAAGAAAATGTACAGGGTGTCAAAATTGACTACCTCGAGTATGTAAAACTTTAAAAAAATCGTAACTTATACAAATGAAGTCCGATTTTAAAATATTTTTAAAAAATTTTTACTTCATATACCTCAGGACTTATTCCCGAAAAACGAAAGAGAGTCGAGCCAAAAAATCAAAAATTTAAAATTCAAGTGTAAATATCTTTTTAACTGTAAGAGATAACTTGAGCGAGTAAGCCTACTTTTTCTTTATCTTGCCAAGCACTTTACAGAAATATAAAAATCTTTAAAATCGGACTTCATTTGTATAAGTTACGATTTTTTTAAAGTTTTACATACTCGAGGTAGTCAATTTTGACACCCTGTACATTTTCTTGTGTTATCACAGGGTGACTACAGGATGATTTTTCTCAAAGCTTAGGTCCTCCTCTGAAACTCTTTCATATATTTCAATTTAATCCAACCAGTAGTTTAGGAGATACAGATTTATTACCAAAAAATTTGCGTTTGACCCCACTGTGCGACGGGTCCTTTCCTTTCTTCGGGATAGGGCAGACTATGATTCTTCTCCAGGCATCGGAGATTTGGCCCGTAGACCAGAGACCTTCAATCATGCTGAATATTCTCTTCCTCTCAGATACCCCCAATCGTTCGAGAATTCCGTAGGATATTCCGTCATCGCCTTGGCTAGAATCTGGGTCCCGTGAATTTATGTAGTTATCGAAATCACAAAACTGTAAGGGCGGGATAATGTTTGGGGCATTGTCTGAAATCATGGGAGGATGGTTGATCTGTCCTGAGGTCTGTGTGTGATCTCCAGCTAATGTTGCCAAATAGTCTTTTACCTGATCCCGATCCCATGAGTTGTTTGGTCTCTTTTGTTGTTGATATTTCTTAATAAGGCCCATTTTCTTCCACATGCCTTTTAATGACGTGGGGTTTGAGATTTGATCCACCAGTTCATTGAAGCAAAGTTTCTTTCTTTCTCTGATGTAGTTTTCCCATTCATCATTGGCCTTTATGAACTGTTCGCAGTCCTCCAAGGTTTTGGACCTGCTGTATTTATGTCTCGTCCAGTTTCTGATGCCGAAGAGCTGCTTGGCCTTTTCGTCCCACCAGTATTTGGGGGTGTACTTGTTTCGCTCTGATAAGGTCATCGTATTATTTCTCCTGATCTCAGCAATTCTATTCTGGAAATTTGTTAGATCTTCACCTACTGACATTTTACCTATTTCCTGAAGGAATTTTCTTTTTAAGAGGAGTTTACGGGTCGTACGATTGGTCATAGGGATGGCAAAGTCAATGATGATGGGGCGGTGGTTGCTATTTGTTATTCCGCAGTCCAGGCTTCTCCAAGATATTTGGTAGGATCTAATATTAGTGAAGGTAACGTCGATGGCGGATGGTTGAGCGTTCTCCGTCTCGAATGTTGGGGATCCATCATTTAGACATCGGTATTCAAAATCATTTGCCATGATCTCGAGGAGGCTACCTTTCTGATCACTCCCACATACGATTGTAGAATTTCCGAGTCTCTCGGTGAGTGTAAATATATTGAACATCTCATCATTAAATTCATCAAAACTCAGATTAGGTGGGCTGTAGTTGCAAATGATATTAAGATTCTCCTTCAGGTTGAGAGTTGATATCGCCAGGGTGTCGTGGGTTGCCCCCATATGCCAAATAGCGTACTTGATGTTCTTATCGATGTATATGCCGACACCGCCGAAGCCGTCATCTCTGTTTCTGGATATAAAATTCTAGTTTGCCATACTGGAGCACGCGTTGTCTCGAAGCCACGTTTCGCACAATATCGCTATATGGATGTTATTAATTAGGTAAAATTCAAGTTTCTCCTTGTTGCCGATCTTTTTCAAGCTTTGTATGTTTTACTGAAGTAGTCTCATTTTGCCGGTTCTGGTTTTTAATTTAATATATCTCTTCTATGAGAGATTTGTTGATTCTGTCCACATCGAGGTAGCTCATTCCCCTATTAACGTCTTCTCTTAATCTTATAAGTATAGCCCTAATTTCATCACCACTGATGGTGCCGTTGGACCATTTTATAATGGCCATTGTAGTGTCTTTGGATGCCTTAGCCGAACATTCCATCGCTTTGTTGTGATCGCTATCGTTCACATTGCCTTGATTGTTATTATCGCTTTTTCCCTTATTCTGAGTAGCTTGTTCGCGCTGTTGTGTGAGACCGATTAATTCAAGGGAGAGTAGTTGAATTTAACGGCATGTTCTTCCAGAACTTTCTTATGTTGTGCCATGGTTTCCTTCGCTTTGTTTTCTTCTCTTAATCTGTCTGCGTTTATTCTGGCGACTTTAGTATAAGATAAGGCTTTGTGTAGTTCTTTTACCGCTTCCCGATGGTTGTTGATGCTAGAACTGCCAGATGACTTACCAGGTGTTATAAGTTCGGGGAATTCTTTATTGTCCCGCAGAATATAAAATCTATTTGAGAAAGCTGCACTGAAATCTCTGTCTGGCTTTTCTTATTGTCAGGTTCTCTATCGTCAATTCTTTGATGGCATAAGCCTTAGTCCTCGCGGGGCATTCTCTAAAAATGGGCGCATGATTGCCCTTGCAATTAATACATTGGAGTTCCAAGCAGACGTTTTCTTCGGTATGGCGGTTGTAGCACTGACGACAAAGCTCGTAGTTTTCATTGCAATGATGCGCAAAATGATTAAATCTGAAACACCGGAAGCATTGCAGAAAAGAGATAAAATGTTTGACTCTGACCTTGGTGTAGCCAAAAATGATCTCCCGTGGTATTTCGTTACCTTTAAAGATGATTTTCATACTATTCGTTGGTTTCATAACAGTTTCGTCGTCGGGACCCTTAAAACGTCGATTAATACGCAACACCCTTATAACTTCAATGGTTGATACCAGATCCTGTAAAAATTCCGTCTCCGATATGTCAGCAGGGATATCAAAAACAATGCCCACCCTGGAGACAAAGTGTGCAAAGATTTTCGGTACAAGTTTGTATTCTCCCAGTCTTGAGTCCTTAACAAGTAAATTTGCAGATTGTGCATTCTTCAATGTTATTTTGCACCTTCCAAAACCTATCTTTAATACCTCCAACACGTCCTTGATTTCCAGCCTGATCAGGACTTTACTGACCGTGAGTGCACTAAGGATCTTTCTGGATCCGCTCTCATCGTATGCTTCGATGTACACTATGTAGGGTCCTTTATGGTCGCTATCATAAAAATATTCATTCCTGGTGACAGTAGGTTCAGCCGTTGTACTGGAATCGTCCCGCATAGTCGAGTTTGAAGTCAAAGTAACAGTCTTGTCCAAGGGCAATTGATCCGACTTACCTTCAGTTGTTTCCATTGCTGGAATATCTTTGGACATTTTGTACTTTTTCTTTCTTCTCTCTATGGTGTTATCAGGAGTCCCAGCCAACGGGCGGCTGCCCGTGGCTTCATCCATCTTCCTTTCGCTTATCAAAGCTCCAAACAATTCTCAGAACAGATCACAAAATTCAATAGAAAATACTAAGTACAAGCTTTTCTCAAAAGGAAATTTCCAGAGATTTAAAATACGTTAAAATAACGGTACACCGCAAGTAATACAAAAGCGTGTATAAAAAACACTTAGAAATACGAGTGGTAGATATTCGCACTTGTAAACGCCGAGAATATGTCCGATTAGGTTTTTTTGACGAGCATTTTTTTCTTAGTATTCGTTGTAAACAACCAACAAACCCGGCCTTAACTGTTGTCAAAAAAATCCTAATTTGCGGTCCACACGAGCCTTTTTCATGCTCGCACATTAAACAAAATGTTGTGCGCACATGCATTTGGATAGTGTGGACCCAAGTTGTTCTTGTTCGCACAATTGTTCGAGCAACCATGTCTGCCATCAAACGTCATTTTGTACGCGGAAGAAGAGGCGCTGCATGTAAAAGTATCGAAGCGACAGAGACGGCAAGCAAAAATTATGATTTGTTCGACAAATGTTCTGCCCACTGAAAACAAAATGAACAAAATTGTGTGTGTTGCTCTGCCGACGTTTGTAGCGTAACTCATTTTTGTGGTAGTCAAATTTTATTTATATGTATGAGTTCTGAAACCACTTTCACACATAGTTGCACAAAAGAGTGTTAACAAATTATTAAATATAATTAATCACAAATTAATTCTCAGATTTTTTAAAATTTGCATCATTTGATGTAGATTACATTCACAAATGTAAATATAATTTACTTTTTTGGCTTTTTGTTAACGAATATGAAAATAATTTAAAATTATTTTAAATTCTGTTTCATTTTTAATACCAAAAACTGCAACTTTGTTTGTTCAATATAAATTTCAACATACAAAAAAGGATTGCAAAAGTATAAAAAAAAAATATTTTTTCGAATATTTTAATATTCGTGTTGCGGGAGTTAAAATGCAAAAAAGGGGGTAAAAAAAATTATAAAAATATTGTGTGCTTATGAAAAAATGTGTCGCGAGTGTTTTTCCATAATTTTAAATGAAATTAATATTGAAAGGCAACATTTTTTAACCGACCATAAAATGCGATTTGGTTTATCCTGCGGAAGCATAAACACGTTTAAATTTTATTTGTGCACTCTTTCACGAGTGGTCTAAAACATTTTTTTACGATTTTCTCTTTTTATATCTTATTTGATAGGTAATTATGTGTAGACGAGCTGTAAACCCACTACTTCGTTAGCGGAATTTTTTTTAATAAAAACCACACTATATTATAAATTCAAAGCTTAAAGCTAGTGTACTTCGATTCACAGACGGACAAACGATATAAAATGTAATACCAAAAGAGAAAAAACGCGTAAAATTGAGCTACGATTCCTAACTCCCGTGGGAACATTTATAATAATGATGTTGTGTCAGCATTAACAATAAACTTTTTAAATTTTGTATATAAAAAGTATAAAAAAATAGGTTTTTTTAAAAAGGCATGTTTGATATATTTCTGTTATCAAAAGATACTATTTTAAATTTATTTCTATGTTTTTGGTTTTGAAAGTTTGTAGGTTACTAATAAAGTACTAACTTTTATACATCTTTAACGTTCAAAGTTTCAAAAACTACCAAAGTATTTCTAATAGGACTAATAGGACTTATGGATTCTCACCCACATAGAACCATATATCTTTAATTTCATGTTTCTAGGTTAATTATTACAAAAAATTCAAAGAGTAATATCAGAATAACGAATAAGTATTACAAAATTCCTTTTAAGGATTCTCATTCACTTAGGCCCTTACATCTTCAGTTTTATGTTTCTAGACTGAATATTAAAGAAAATTCAAGAAGTACTATTAAAAGAACGAAAAAGTCCCGACTTGTGGACTTCTGGGAATTTCTTAAATTAAATTAAATTATAAGAAAAATGTAATGATTTCTTATAAGGAATATTATTTTTTCTATTCAATACTATGTATAACACAACATTATATCAGAATTATAATTAATTAACAGAAAACAAAATAATATTGAAGTATGACTTACAATTTAAAATTTAAACAATTTTAAATAGTCATAGGGCCGTTATTATAACTTACCTAAAAGGTATCAGATAGTGAAAGGCAAGATAAACTAAAGTGAACCATAAAGTGAGCTTTATCTACTTTTGGTTATTACAACTTGGTTTTAAGGTAAATTTTATAATTTTGATAATACGGCAATATCAAAGCAAAAACCGATTACTTTTGGTCACTTTACGTAGTGGCAACATGTACTATTTGAACGTAACTGCCACTAACGGAAATATGAACAAATAAAAAACATAGAAATTTTTAAAATAAATGAGTTTAAGCTAACTAAAACACAACGCCATAGCTAATATAAATATAGACAGACAAATTACTAAAAACTACAGCGGAATAAATATGATTTTATTTATTTCTTTTATAAAGCAGAAAATATGGCAGCTCTGAATACATAAACCGTCCGATAAAAGTTAATGGTCAGATGTTCTTACATTTAGCTTATTGGTCACTTTTGGCTTAACTTATACTTATAACAACCAAAAACAGTTAAAGTGAACGATAACATCCTATCTTTAGTTATTGGAAAGTTATAATAACGGGCCATAGTCATATATATTTACACCATAGATGCCCACTTCAAGCACATTTGTGCTGAGAACTTCACACATATTCTTATTCTCTTTCATTTATTCTTCGCTGAGAGAGCGATGAGTACACAAATGCACTGAAAAAAAATTTACATTATGTATGAAAACAATTTTGAATATTTCCAGTTAAACATTGTTTTTATAAAATTGTATTAGATTTGCACATTAAATATAAATGACTGGACAAGGGAAAATATTTTAACAATACATGTTTATAATTAAACCTTCCAAATAATATAAAGTTAATACTTACATTATATTTTGTTATATTACAATTATATTATTAAAATTAAAACAATGAAGTTTCAATGAATATTATTTGTGTTATTTTTCGATTGTTTAGTATTTATTTTTTAACGATTAAATTTGATGACATATTTTATTTAATTCACCCATTTTTTCTTTTAGTGGAATTTTTTTTTTTTTTTATTTTACTAACACAACTACATGTGTTGTGTTAGTGTGCGTGGGCATCTATGATTTACACACAGAACAAATTATAACTAAAAAAAATTGTTCCTTAAAATTTAAGGAAAATTACCCACGCGACACATTTTCTCACTACCACACGATATTTTTATTATTTTTTCTCGCACATTTATTGAATTTTCACTCCCGTTACACGAATATTTTCCACAAACTGAAAAAATATTTTATTTTATTTTTGACATTCCTTTTTTGTATGTTGAAATTTAAATTGAACGAACAAAGATGCTACTTTTAGTATTAAAAATAAAACAGAATTTAAAATAATTTTAAATTATTTTCATATTCATCAACAAAAAGCCAAAAAATGTAATTAAATTTCTATTTGTGGATGTAACCCGCATCAGGAGATAAAAATCTGCGAATATAATTGTGATGAATTATATTTAATAATTTGTTAAGACGTGTTTTATTTTTACTCCGAATTAAATCGTTATTTTAATGATAATATCGGTCAAAAATATAAATTATACTCGTTCAATACATATTACGCGAATGGACGCGTTTATTTTTATAAAATATTTTAAATAAAAAATAGAATAAAGCCCTATTTAAATTGAAAAAGAAATTAAATATAATCTGTGCCATTTATTTCATATTTTTTTGTGTGGTTATTTGTGTAATCTTAATTAAAATAAAGAGCACAAGTGTTAATAAAAGTATTTGCATACACTCTTTATGAGTCTCTTAAACGCAAATGCTAATGAGCGAAGGCTTAGTGTAAACGGCAGAAATGCATATGTGACTGTGAATGTTGATGATAATTTAATAAATAAAACAAATAAAAGAACTGATGACAGCTTGTATTTAACCGCCAAGCCAGTCAATCGTGCTCGCTCCTGCTCCCCCGCTTTGTTGACAATAATTGTTCAACAAAAGAAAGCAACTCAGCTGTTGATAGAAAGTTGCCAGAAAACAATAATATTTTATCTGCGCCTGAAGTTATGCTAGGTAAATCAACTTCAGAAAAGAAATCATTCACAGTAAGTACAGAAACAATTAACCCTTCAACTGGTGCTATAACCAAGATTGGGCACCCTTTAAATAGTGACCAAAAATCCCATATTCAAGTTGGAATGGATCGATACATTACAGTTTTAAAACGTGGATGAAGCCCTAAGTCCTCGAAAATAGCACCCTTGGCAAAATTATCTAAAGATAGTAACTTTGATAGACCGAACAATGAAATTCGTTTTTCTATTTTGCAATGTGAAGGCAATGAGCCCGCTAATATAATTAGACCAGCCAAACCACCACCAATTTATTTAAGAGAAATTAACTCGAACACTTTGGTTCGAAATTTGATTTCATTGATAGGTGAAAACTCCTTTTATGTCACCCCCATTAGAAGAGGTACAATTCATGAGACCAAAATACAGGTAAATAGTGAAAACGATTATCATAAGGTTGTGACAGATTTCGAAACCCATAAGAAAAGCTTTTATACTTATCAACTGAAAGGTAGCAAGGGTCTACAGATTGTTATAAAGGGTGTTGACTCTAGTGTCGAACCTGTTGAAATCAAGAAATGCTTGGAGGACAAAGCCTTCAAGATAAAAAATGTTATAAACATTCGAAATCGGGAGAAAATTCATCAACCGCTCTTTCGTGTGGAATTAGAACCCTGCGATATGAAACTGAAAAAAAATGAAACTCACCCTATTTATAACATAAAATATTTATTACACCGCAAAATCACTGTAGAAGAACCACATAAACGATCGGGCCCAGTCCAATGTATAAATTGTCAAGAATATGGTCATACCAAGGCTTATTCCAGATTGCCAGCCGTATGTGTTGTTTGTGGAGAGTTACACAATTCATCGCAATGTAATAAATTTAAAGATGACTCTAAATTGAAAAAATGTAGTAATTGTGGAGGAAACCATACTGCAAACTACAGAGGCTGTCCTGTATACTCTATCGTTAAAAAATCACTAAGCCAGAAATCTAGAATTTCCCCCGTTCAACCATTAAATACCCTAAAGGTAAATTACCCCCCGTTACAACAGTCCTCTGACAATAAAGCCTCGTACGCAAACATCCTTAAGAACAACCAAGCTTTACCGCAGGACTATCAACACAAAAATAAATTTAATCACAATTTGAACCCAGAGACAAGAGAGCAAATGCCCGCTTTCAATTTTACCCGGCTAGAAGCTACAATCGATTCTCTCGTTCAATCGGTAAATAATTTTACAAATTCAATGAGCAATATGATGCAAGAAATGCTTAAAATGCAATCTATGTTATTGCAGGCTGTGCTGAACAAACCATGAACTGCCTAAAAATAAGTTTTTGGAACGCCAACGGCATTCACCAACACAAAAATGAACTCGAATATTTTCTTAGAAGTCATGACCTAGATATAATGTTAGTCTCGGAAACCCATTTGACGTCCAGAAGCTTATTTAGGATAAATGGATATGCCTTTTATGACACTAAAGATCCAAGAGATAGAGCATGTGGAGGCTCCGGTATTTTAATAAAAACCCGTATCAAACACTACTTAATGTGTGACCTTCGTGAAGATTATCTTCAAGCTACAACAATCTGTATTGATGATTGTTATAGAAACTTAGTGATTTCATCGATATATTCACCCCCCAGGTTTTCAATTTCAGAAAATCAATATGAAAATTTTTATAAATCACTAGGACCCCGTTTAGGCAGCTGGCGATTATAACGCTAAGCATACATTCTGGGGATCACGACTTATAACCCCTAAAGGTCGTGCATTGTTTAATACAATTTCTAAAATGGGTTTGAATGTTATTTCGAGCGGAGAACCAACATACTGGCCTACTGACCCAAATAAAATACCGGATGTTATCGATTTCGCTGTCACGAGGAATTTAACCAGGGGAATTAATTCATGTTAAATCTTCATTAGAATTATCTTCAGATCATTCACCCAATTTTGTTACTATATTGAACCCCCGAGAAATTGTAAACCCCACTGGTATCTCAGCGATATCTAACACAAGAATAAACTGGTTGAAATATAAAAAATATATTAGCACTCATTGCACGGAAAATATATCGCTAAGAACACCAGAAGATATCGATCTCTCTCTCAATAATTTTGAAAAAAGTTTAAAACTTGCTGCTGAACATGCTACCCGAACCCCCCGACAAAACAGATATAATAGATTTTGTTCTGTGGATGTCGAACGGCTCTTGACTGAAAAAAGAAGAGTTCGAAGAGAGTGGCAACTGCACAGATCCCCTCAACTCAAATCGAAGCTAAGAGAATACCAAAAGCGCCTTAATAAGCTACTAGAGTATCAAAAAACTGAATCACTGAATGAATATTTGGAAAACCTAGATGCCACCCCGTATTCGAATTACACACTATGACGAGCTACGAAGAAGTTAAAAAGACCAGTTACAAGTAGGCCCCCTCTACGAAATACAAATGGAGGCTGGGCAAGAAATGATACCGAAAAGGGGAATCTGTTTGTTAGTCATCTAAAGAACGTGTTTTCCCCAAATTTATCAGATGACATAATGGAGTTGCCACTTATTGTACCCCGTTTTAGAGCAGTTGAACCCCTTTGTTTTGAGATTCGAGAGATCGACAAGGCTATTGTTGACTTAAACTCCAAAAAAAGCACCTGGTATTGACAAGATCAGTAACAAAATGCTTTTGGAGCTACCCCGGGTAGCAATAAGAATAATACTTTTTATTTTTAATGCTATATTACGCCTTGAATATTATCCACCAGAATGGAAGGTCTCATTGGTTACAATGATACCTAAGCCCGGAAAAGATCACACTAAAGTAGAATCGTATAGGCCTATTAGCCTGTTGTCGAATATATCAAAGCTATTTGAGAAGCTATTAATAAAAAAATTGAAACCGATAGTGAATCGTTTCGATTGTATTCCAACACATCAATTTGGTTTTAGAGAAAAACATAGCACCATAGAACAAACTCACAGGCTTATAAATGTTATATCGAAGACATTTGAAGAAAAGAAATATTGCTCTGCTCTCTTCATTGACGTTTCTCAAGCCTTCGATAAAGTATGGCACGAAGAATTATTATTTAAAATTAAACAATATTTACCCACAAATACACATAAGCTGCTAGAAAGCTATTTAACTCATCGAAAGTTTGTTCTTAAAGAGGGAGACTTTATAAGCTCTCCGCAGTCCATTGGAGCAGGTGTACCCCAAGGCAGTATACTGGGTCCCTTTTTATATTTAATATACACTTCTGATATGCCAACTAATAGTCGTACCCATATATCAACATTTGCAGATGACACAGCTATTCTAGGCGTTCATGAAAACCCCCAAGAAGCATCTAAACTCTTGCAGGATCATATACTATTTTTAGAAAAAAGGTTGAAGCAATGGAGAATAAAAGTGAATGAACAGAAATGTATACATATTACATTCACATTGCGGAAAGATTCGTGCCCCCCAATCCTGATAAATAATCAGATTATACCCCAACAAACGGAAGTAAAATACCTTGGTATGCATCTAGATCGACGTCTTACGTGGAAATCACATATAGATAAAAAATTAACCCAAATGAAGTTGAAATCACTTCAGATTAACTGGCTAATTGGTAGAAATTCTAAATTAAGTCTGGACTGCAAACTGTTGATCTATAACTCAATTATAAAGCCAATATGGTGCTATGGTATCCAAATATGGGGCACGGCCTCAGCTTCAAATGTTGAAAAAATTCAAAGATTCCAAAATAAAATACTTCGAATGATAACCGCAGCACCCTGGTATATAAAAAATGATAATATTCACAAGGACCTCAATGTTCCTATTGTTAAAGATGAAATAAGAAAACACGCAGAATCGTATTTGAGGAAGCTTGAAGTACATCCTAACCCACTTGCTCGAAACATAATAAGAAGCGATGGCTACAACCGTTTGAGAAGAAGGAACACAACAGACCTCCGCTTAATCTAAACTCTTTGATTACATATAGTTTTTCGTCCGACAGTGGTTGGACTTAATATAAATTAAGATTTAGAGTTAAGATTTGTATAGTTATTGTTAGTTCACTTAATTTAGTGAAGATTCAATAAATAAATTTAGATGAAAAAATAAAAAAAATAAAAAATAAAAAAATTTGTTAATACTCTTTTCTGCATTTATGTATGATTATGATGTGTGGTGAAAGTGGTTTCAGCACTAATATATATAAATAAAATTTGACTAACACAATCTTAAAGTTAGGTTTTTTTTGACAACAGAGTTAGGTTTTATTTATTCTCTTGAAATGCCTTACACCAACAAAGATGGAAATTTGTTTTGTGTTAGTGCTTTTTCGAGTTATAATGCCATACATCACCATAGATGGAATAACATTTTGCGTTTGTGCTTTTCCGAGTTGATGTAATAAAGTACGTCCGTCAGGAAGGTTGTTTTCCTAGCGAAACAAATATTACAATTTTGACGGTAATTTCATACAATTTGGAAAAAAAAAGTATTTTTACTAAATGATGAATAGAACATTTTCAGCATTATCATAGTTAAATTCTAGCCTTCATACTACAATTTCCAATAAATGGTCTTCTTTTAAAGACCATTGCACAATGGTGTATGGTATTAAATGTTTAAAATTTACTCATTTAATCTTTTTTCTTATTTAGACAAGCCAAAAAGAGATGCAAAGGACCTAAAACTCCCAAATTTAACACCAAAGGTGTTTGTGTTAATGCTAAGCTATTTTTAAGTTGTTGAAAATATTCTGTAAATAAATGTAAATATGAATTGAATTGGTGTGTATGTAATTTAAAATAGAGGAGTTAGAGTGTGACACAGAGAAGTCGCAAAAGCACAAAGTATCATCAAAATGCTTTTAAAATCTACAATTGGGGGCTCGTCCGGGATGTTCTCATAAGCCAATGAGAAAAGTATTTATCAAAATACTTGAGTGCAAAAATATTAAACAAAATATTAAGTACTACCTCAGTGTGCGAGAGTGAGATGACTAGAAGGTTGTTAGGAGATAACAACAGTTAAGAGTACTAATATAGATGAGGAATAACTAATGAAGAGAGAGAAAAACAACAACTGAGCTGATGATGTGTTAATAGATGTGGGCGTTTCGCATAAAAATATCCTGTGTAGATGGCGCATAGAGTATATTGGGTGATATATAATTGTTAACAGATGGCGCATAGAGCATAGAGTATGCTGATAGATGGCGCTGCTCTGAGGTGATCGTGCGAAGTATAGAAGACATGTGTATGCAGGAGTGTGAGAGAGTCAGAGACTCTATATCGCCTATGAACGCTGAGCATAGGAGAGAGAAAGGATATAGAGAATCTCCAGAGGTGCATAGCATGTAGTGTGAAGAGTAAATAGCCGAAATTTACTGAGGGTGATAGAAGCGTGCGGAAATACCACAGGCAGCGAAAGGGGAAGTTGTTCGTTTTGCAACAACAGAACGTGAACACGACGGAGTGTGTGATACCGCCCAGAGGAGAAATTGTGTGAGGTTGTTGTTCGATTCCGAGTCGTTCTAAGTGCGTGTATGAGTATTGGAGTGCACGTGCAAATTTTTTACATTTGGTTTGTTTTTTTTTTTTTTTTTTTTTGTGTGATTTTTTTTTTTTTTTGGAGTTGAGTGTCCGTTAGATGAGTGTTTTGGGTATTGTGCGTAGCATTGTGTTGTTAGTGGTTTTTTGATTTGCTGATTTTGGTATTTTGTGAAAGTGCGTTTTGGTTTGATATTTTCATTTTGTCCGTGTATTTGTTTTTGCAATTTGGTGGAGGGATCATTTTTTGTGATCGTTTTTGGTTGTTGGCAAAGAATACTAAGAATGGAAAATAGTACTCTTTCCTACAACAACAACATTTCTCTCTCTTCACATACAAGTTCTGTGTGAATTCAACACACTTGTGAGAGAGAGAAACAACACAAAATAAACAAATATTTTCCTTAAAATTTAAGGAAAATATTTGTTTATTTTGTGTTATCGTTTTTGGTTGTTGGCAAAGAATACTAAGAATGGAAAATAGTACTCTTTCCTACAACAACAACATTTCTCTCTCTTCACATACAAGTTCTGTGTGAATTCAACACACTTGTGAGAGAGAGAAACAACACAAAATAAACAAATATTTTCCTTAAAATTTAAGGAAAATTACACACGCGACACATTTTTCCACTAACACACGATATTTTTATTATTTTTTCACACGCGTTTATAGTATTTTCACTCCCGTTAAACGAATATTTTCCACAAACTGAAAAATATTTTTTTATTTTATTTTTGACATTCTTTTTTTGTATGTTGAAATTTAAATTGAACGAACTATGTTGCTAAATTTGGTATTAAAAATAAAACAGATTTTAAAATAATTTTAAATTATTTTCATATTCATCAACATAAAGCCAAAAAATGTAATTATATTACTATTTGTGGATGTAACCCGCATCAAATGATAAAAATCTGCGAATATCATTGTGATGAATTATATTTAATAACTTGTTAATACTCTTTTGTGCAACTATGTTTGATTATGATGTGTGGTGCAGAGAAACAAGCCGTATCGGCTTGACCGGCTGCTAGCCGCTAAGTCGATGAATTTTTACGAGCCGCGCCGCCGCCGATATCATCGTCTCATCGGCGGCTTATTTTCAAGCCATTTTAATCGGCTAAGTCGATAAAAACGGCTAAGCCAATTTTACATTTACCATTATAATTACGTTTATACGCACGATTAATGCAAATTAAAATAACTTGTGAATAAATAACTTACTGTTTATACACAAAATGCACAAAGAAATGTATTTCTTTATTTGTCGTGCCAAATGGGAAAAGTACAGTTATTATCATCAAAGGATTAGTTACTAACTCGCAGATAAAATACTAAGCTCACCGTTTATACGCCAAAATGTGTTATGTTTTATTGATAAAACATTAATAACATAAAAAAACTTTTTAATTAAAAATGTCAAGCCCTTTCGTTATATTTTCAAATAAATCATATTGAATTATAATAGGTTTTAATTTATTTATCGATAATTTAAATAATACAACCAAAAAGCAACAACGATAATCTTATAATCTTAATAATACTTTCCTTTAGACAGTACAAGGAAAGCAGCTTGAAACAGCATTATATTCATTATGTCGGGAGTAAAATTCGATTTTCATTTGTTATATAAGATATCCAATGAAATTACATATGACCAGGGAAACCACAAATATTCAATTGCATGTTTATTCCTGGACGTTAAATAATTCCATCGATTAAATAGTTATCCGTTTCAGAACAAATCATTTTGCATATTTTACTCTTAACGGCATATTTTTGCATTTGGCGATTGTTATAATTAGGTCATATTTATTATTGTTATTATTTACACATTGATATATGAAAAATGTTACGATAAAATTACTTTCGCTATCAATTTTAAATGACACTTGATATGTCGATGAAATTTTGAGAAATGATCTAAATGATTCTAAATTATAGATTTAGTAATATAGTTGATATAGTAGAATTAGATGGGTAAGAAAATAAAAGATCAATAACGTTTTTATGAGATACAGTTAAAAATGGAGAATCAAATTTAGACGCTGTTGATAAATTTCAGTTTTGCCTTATTTTATAACGTTGAAATATTAAGAAAACCCTTTGTTTTAATGAAAAACAAAATCTTCTAAAAAAAATTATGCAAAACCTTTGTTTTTAATTGCATATTTTCTCGTTTTTTAGAGCATATTTTTCGTTTTTTACTGCATATTTAATGCGCATAAAACCGAATGGATTACAAATCGAAAACATTTGTGATGTATTTATTTTTTCGTTTTGGTTATTCATGCATATAAATTAGATTTTAATCACTCTATTAGATTTTGCTACATAATTTTTTATATTTCTCTAAAATATTATATGTATTTTTTTCTAAAAATATAAATTTTTAACAAATAAATTCGGCTGAGCCGAAAAAAAATCTTAAGCCGGTGGAAAATCGGCGCGCAGCCGATTAGCCGCCGCCGCCGATGAAAAATACTCTTTAAGCCGATAAAATAGTCGGCTTACTTCTCTGAGTGTGGTGAAAGTGGTTTCAGCACCAATACATATAAATAAAAATTGACTAACACAATCTTAAAGTTAGGTTTTTTTTTGACAACAGAGTTAGGTTTTTTTGACAAGCCTTCTTTTCTTAGTATTCTTTGGTTGTTGGGATTTTGTTTTTATTTTGGGTTACATTTTTTTTGTTTACTTTGTAATTACGTAGTTAATATTATTTGGGAGAATATTGTGCGTATTAGTTTTTTTCTTTTTAATTTGGTTATTTACGTTATTTTTTTATTGGGAATTCTATTTACATATTTATTATTACATATTTTGTTTTTTATATTTATTCGAGGAGATTTTGACATTTGACGGAAGTAAAACGGTGATGGAGAAGATGGTGCAGTTTGAGTTGAAGTTAAATTGAAGATGCATAACCCGAATGGACAAGATTTCGTTACAATTCTTGTCCTGGAGAAGCATATGAGTGTAGGCAGCTTGATGATAGGCTGAAGCTGCAGTCAAAGTGTTTAGACCTTTATGACAAGAGTATCAGAAGAGATCAACATGGTCGTCACGGGTTGGATATTATCGGTGGATTTAGAGATTCTGGTAGATGTATCAACGTCACAGAGGACGTGAATCCGTGGGTTTCTGCATTCGGGGTCGAATATGCTGTCAGGAGGGCCGAATGTAGGAACTGGAGGGGAGAAGATGGGAGGATCATCGAGGTTCTGCTGGACGGAGACGTTAGTTTAGATTTTAAGGGTTGGGCTTAGACAGGACGGGATAAGACGGAATGGGAACGTGGGTATATAAGACCGACAGTTTAAGTCACAAAACCACAAAGTGTTCATCAAAATGCTTTTAAAATCTACATGAATATGTATAATTTTAATTTTTATAAATGTTTCTTTTATATCAAGATTCTGTAGATTTTATGGAAATATGGTGCAGGTGAAGCAAATGAACGATATCTGCTTTACGAGGACAAACTTAAACATTACACTATAGATCAATATTAATTTTACATTCATAATTCTTCACTAACGTACTAAGAAAATTAGCATATTAAAAGTTATTATTTCATTTAACAATTCATGTAATAAATATCATATTAAAAACCATTCTTAAACTAAAAAAAAAATAAAAATAAATTATTTTATTAATTTTTTTATCAACAATTTTTACTGATTCAATAAAAAATATTGTTTAAAAACCTGCCCAAAACCAAATAATTGTATCCATTAAAATAACACAAGGCAACAAAATCGAAAAATTTTAAAGGTGAACCATTTTACAATTTTGATGTATTGTGGTTCCAGTGGTACAAATATGGTCCAAATCTTAAATTCTATGGAGAGGTTTTTTAAAAAAAAAATTAAGTAAAAATGGAATTTATACTGTTTCTGATTTTTGAAATTAAAGTAAAACTTTTGTAAAAAAGTGGTTTTTTGAGAAACTATAAATATTCCATCTGTAATAAAATCTTTGTTATTAAAGATATCTTAACAAAATTTTCGGTGAATGTAGACTTTGTCGTATAAAATGAGAAAGTGAAAAAAGCTTTAAGATTTCTGGGAAAGGAATCCCACAATTCCCAAAAAACGCCGAAAATCCCAAATCCCAAAAATGTGTTTTTTTCTCACATTTTGGGCTATAAAATCCACATTTTTTCGAAGTCCCGTAAATTTTGATTGAAAACTTTTAACAACATATTGCAAATTCTTAAACTGCATTCCGCTTGCCGATTCATGCTTTGGGATTTGAGAAAATATAGACTAAAGTCAAAACTTTCATATAAAATGGGTCAAATTCGGAAGGGTGGGTAACTTAACCACTTAAGTCTTTGGGCTTGTTTTTTATTTTAAAGTCTTCTCTATGAAAATGCCTTTCAGAAAAGTATAAAATTGTTATATGTTTGTAAAGAAAATTTTATTTTAGAAAAAAAAAGAGTGAAGATAGTTTTTCGGCCAAAAAAACACAAAGTCGTAATTTTTGCAATTTTGAAATTCCAAATCGTTTATTTTTGGACTCGGTGAAGATATCAACATAAAATTGTTTTTATTCAACAGATAATTTTGTTCTTTAATTAGCTAAAGAATGAAATCGCTAGGATATAAATGAAAAAACCTGGACCAAGAACATGCAAAATTGAGGTACTTAAAAATTCAAATGGAAATAACTCAAAAACTATAAGAGATAAATAGGACATGCAAGCATGTTTTTTGTAGGTCTTATCAGTGCTTACAACAATGTATAAATTAGACGAGAAACAAAAATTTGGCAAGCGATTAAAAAAAATTTGTATGTCAGAGGTACCCATTTTTGAGATCCTTTGGCTCCGCCCCTGAGGGGTCTGTTCAGTCCCCCTTCCAAAGTTAACATTGTACACTCTTCTGCTATGCATATACCAATTTTCAAATCCAACCAGGCGATCAGAATTTACAGATTTATTTCAAAAAAATTTCGATTCTGCCCCACTGTGCAACGTATAATAATTTTATACTTTTCTGAAAGGTATCTTCACAGAGATTACTATAAAATAAAAAAAATTCATATAACTCAAGTGGTCAAGGTACACACCCTCCGGAATTTGACCCATTTTATATGAAAGTTTTGATTTTAGTCTATATTTTCTAAAAGTCCAGAGTACGAATCGGCAAGCGGAATGAAGTTTAGGAATCTATAATATGTTGTTAAAAGTTTTCAATCAAAATCTACGGGACTTCGGAAAAATGTGGATTTTATAGCCGAAAATGCAAAAAAAAAAAAAAAAAAAACATTTTTGGGCAGCCTTTAAGATGCCAAGAATCTCTGCCTAAAAACGCTACATTCATCAGGAAGTCTATATGAGCCTTTCACATCCGTACCCATAATGTAGACACCTGCACAAGTACCGATATCCATCTTTGATCCGTCTGTAAATACTGCACAGCCTTCATACAGCCTTCAGTGTCGGACCATATCTCCCTTTCAGGAATCACAACAACGGGACTTACCTCAAAAGCTAGTTAGTGACCATGTAATTCGATGCCCCCATAGAGCTTAGATCGTACTCACCATATTTGACTTCATACACGACCCTGAAGTGACCTGTTACTGATGAACCTAATAGTCCCAAATCCTTGAGTCTCAACAGACTCCTTGCCGCCATACCTCTCACATACTCCTCAGTGGGTAAGAAATGAAGTACACTGCACTTGTAATGCCGATCGAAGCACACCTCTGTACTTTCGACAAAAGATTCCTATTACTCATCCGTTCCAATTCCTGCCACCAGACAGAACAACCATATGTAAGAATTGGTCTCGTTACCGAAGCATAGATCCAATTACCCTGAGAATTTCTTGCCTATAGAGTTCCTGCAGGTTTAGTAGGCATTAAGGCTACGTTTGCGTCTCTCCTGCACATTCCTTTTTCCAAGTCAGCTTGCTATCAAAAAATACTCCAAGATATTTCGCTGAGTCAGATAATTTTAGTTCCGTTCTACTAAGTACCGGTAATCTAAAATTCTCAACTTTGTACTTTCTAGTGAACAGAACTAACTCTGTTTTATCAGGATTTAAAAATCAAATTTTGGTTTTATTTACTGGTTTATAATGTACTTACCCAAACTACATTTATACATAAAATTTCATGTTCATATCTTCAAAAATTACATCAGTATTGATAAAAGTCAAATAATCGTAACATTAACTTCATGAGCGAAACAGTCGTAAAATTTGTTACATATAAGAAAAATTTTATTTGAAAGGTGTTTTAAGATTTATCTGTTTTTGCTTTAAAGGGACATTTGAAAAATTTTACTTAATAGCTCAATTTTAAAGCAAAAAAACTAAAAATTGTGATTTCTTTTTTCTTTTGTTTCTGTGGCTAACGACGTTTTGCATTTTCATTATACATTATTTGCAATAAATTATGATTTTATGGAATAAATGATTTTTTGACGAAATTTTAAAAACAAAAAGCATGTTCAGGACAAGTTTGACAACAAAGTCATCATTGGCATGTTAATCCATTTAAAAACGACACTTGGGAAAATGATGTTGGAAGGCTGGCCTCGATCTCAAGCAGCGCCCAATTACATTTTTTATATGACTGATGACAATGTCGACCTGCTTGTTGTGCAGAATTTCTATGTAAAAGTCAGAGTTTAATTAAAAAATTAGTTTTTGCTCAAAACCAGCAAATAGTTAAGTAAAAAACAAATAGTAACTACAGTAGACTCGCGGAAACGTGAACTAATTTTTACCAAGGATGTTCACGTTTTTGATTTGTATACATAAATATAAAACTTTTTTGTTTTAACGAACAAAAACAGTTATTATATTCTTCTAGGATTAGAAATAAAAACATTTTATTCTTATTCGGGGTTTTCCCAATTTTTAAACACCAAAAATTAAAAAAAAATTGTTCACGTTTTTGAGCTTTCATTTTTTGTTCACGTTTTAGAATAGTCTGTGTAAGAAAATTTGTTCACATTTCTGAGTCGTTCACGTTTTCGAGTGTTCGCGTTTTCGCGAGTGCACTGTATTTAACTTCAAAAAATGTAAATAATGATGAAATATGAATGCAAATACGGACAAAAATTAAAATAAGAAGCATTTCAATATATAATATTTGGCACATTTCTTTTACCATTTATGATTTTTGGAAAATTGATTGCGAGATGGTGAACTAAGATGTTAGTCATTAAAAAGGAATAGCTCAAATCTCACCGAGAGCAAACAATTTTTATTTTATTATGTATTTATTTATTTTTATTTTCGTTTAGGTACATATTTTTGGGTATAAATAGACCACCCTAATTCAGCTCCGATTTATTTGATTTTTTGCCATTAATAGTACTTTTAACGGTTAATATAATGATGTAAAAATTTTTGGCCGCAAATAAATATTTTGGAAGTTATAGGGCTTTGAAAATCAAATTTGCCTAAGAAACTCGTATCAAAAAATTTTCGTTATAAAAAAAGTTGGGTAAAAAGAAAAAATTTCGTTAGCGAAGCCGCTTTTGGACATACCACAGAGTTAAAAACCCTTCCGAACGGCTGAAGGCCGGCTATTAAGAAAAAGTATTTCCACAAAAAAAATTTTTTTTTTTTTTTCACAAGAAATTATAAAATACTTCAAAAGTTGTGTTTATGAAACTTTTATATTATTTTTATTTTATTTGTGTAAATGCAACCTTAAGAGCTTTTAATTGACACCTTAATCTTTGCAATCGGATAAATAGTATAGGAAATATTTACGATTTTAAGTGAATTAGGGAGGTAAATGAGTACCTATTTTTGAGTATCCTTGAGTCTAAAAACAAGCGCGAATGTTATATTCGGCCCGGACGAATCTATATACCCACCATCAACTTTTTAAAATTTTACGTTATATGGGAGGGGGCGGTAAAGTGGGCGGACCACGCCCATTTTTCGTTTCCGAGTTTACATTGGTCCTTGAATTATTTGAACACAATTTTGTTGAAGTTTCACCTTATATGGGAGGTGGGCGGTAAAGTGGGCGGACTACGCCCATTTTTGGTTTCCGAGTTTATATCGATCCCCGAACTATACGTACAAAATTTCGTTGTCGTACATGTTTTTGTTAAAGAAATATCAGCAGAAAAGTATAAAACGGACACCCTCTGTTTCTAGTTTTTATTTAGCCCATAACTTTTTTGTTTATTAACCGATTTTGCCCTATCCCAAACCTTATATAATACAAATATTTGCGCCAAATTTCGTCCTCCTACTTTGTCCCGTTCGAGCCCTATCCTGCTTTCAACAGACGGACATAGCTAGATCGACTCAGAATCTAACCAGGCCCCAAAAAATATTTACTTTGTGGGGTCTTAGATGATTCCTTCGACATGTTACACACGGAATGACAAAATCAATATACCCATCTTTTTGATGGTGGGTATAATAACTACAGGAATTCGTGGCCAACTCGAATAAAAATAACTAGCTATTCAGACAAAATATAAGTAGTTTATTTTTGTTTCCAATTATACCTGCTTGCTTACCAGGAAAGCAAAGTTTTTGCTGGGAATCTTTAGTGAGGGCCAGAATTGTTGTATTAGATATTTAGACTATTGAAATATGTTATGGTTTACGTATAAATTTATTTATTTGAAAAAAAAAAATAAATAAATAAAATAAAAACATGTTCCAACATCTAGCCGTAAAAACTTGCCTTTAACGGTAAATTCATCTTGTACATACATATCATTGATTAAACTAAAACAAAATACAATTTATAAAGTTTCATCATTATTTAAAGCAGCAACTTCACGCCTTATTTGGGTAATGACTTCAGCTAAAGCCTGGGGATGAACTCCAGCTTCGATTAATTTAATGCAGGTATCTAAACACTCAGCGTTAAGTCCAGTATTGAGCAGTTGTGATATCCCATGAATGTTATTGCGTATAACTTGTGACTGTTGGAGTTTCAAATAATTGCTTCCATTAACTTTGTTAGAACTTCCATCAAGGAAATCCCCACAAGAATTATTCGACATTTTGAATTATAAAATCAATCTAAAGCTACGAAATATTCTTCACAAACATATGCCAAAAAATGTTTTGTTCCATGATTGTTGCCATAGTACAGATAATAATAAAGAAATGTTGCCAAATAATTTCGCGAAAAAACGCTATTACACCCGCTCATCACCTAACATTTAACATTAACACTAACATTATATAAATAGCGAGTAGCCTTCATTACTTTGAGTCTACATTAGACAAATTTTTATCAAGACAAACGTCAAAATGAACTCGAATTTATGGAAGGTGGCAACAGTTGTGCAAAAACAACAATAAGGCGAATTCATTAATGTTTTTTGTATATGCAGTTTGACAGCTGTAACAACCAAAAATAATAATCAGCTCTTTAACTGAGGCTACCTTGTATGGATTCGCACTGATTTTGACGTTTGTCTTGATAAAAATTTATCTAATGTAGACTCAAAGTTAGAAATGAGATGATATATTAAAACATCATGTTAAAATGTTTTCCTCAAAATTCAATATTTTCATAGTGGAATTTATGTACTGACAAATTCAGTCTACATTAGATAGATTTTTATCCTAACAATTTGACGTTTGTCTTGATAAAAATTTGTCAAGTGTAGACTCGAAGTAAAGCCCAAATTACATTAAAGCCCAAATTACAATAGCGCGTAGTCAACAACAGTATCAGCAAAAATTATCAGCTGATCACTGTCAGCACAACATGTTGCTGCCGTTATAATTACAATTCAGCGTAGGCAGCCACAATTTACAACCACCATCTAGCTTTGTTCTACTTGTGTATTTTAGCCTCTCATTTATTTGCTCACTCTCTTTGTCTCGCTCTCTATCTGAATGCAGCGCAGTGAATTTAGAAACAGGGCTAAATGAAACAGCACTGCAAACTGCTGCTGACTAAATGTAATCAAAACCATAACAAACAGAGCATTCTAATTAATCAGCTGATTATGGCAGCACACACTGCTGCTGACTACGCGCTATTGTAATTTGGGCTTTATTTTCATTCCCCATTAATTATTGTTCATAAAAATAAGGCCCAATTTTGACGTGGGGTTTTTCACTATGATGTGTTCTTTTATTTTGACGATGATTTTGAGCATGATTGTTTGAAATTTTATGTGAGTGTTGCCGTTGTCAATAGAACTTTATTTAAGAGGAAAAAAATATTTTTAATTCAATAATTATTCCATTTTACTAAGAAAGCATATTAATTACATCATTTATTAATGAATTAATTAATGTTAACAATAAAATAATTTAACTATACAACAATATTTATATGTTTATTTCTTCATATAAATTATAAAATAAAAATTATTTTCCTTCATATTTGGGATAAAATTACTTTTATTTTAATAATTATTTCTTTTTATTGCCTTTATGAATGATTTAAAAAAACAAAATTACACAATTTTTTAATTTTGTATATAAAATAGAAATTTTACTTGTTAAATTTTGTATATCACAATTTTTCCATATGGTAACACTTATATAAGTTTAAGCATCATAGCATAGTAAAATAATAAAGTACTCGCACATCTACAAAAACAAAAATTGCTTGTATTTTGTTAGTGTAAAACTACTGCCCACAATGTCAGAATGCTTTGAACGGAGAAATGAGAGAACGAAAGAGAGCAAGAGAAAAAAACTCAAAAAATATTTTACATGGGAATACAAAAACAATTTGACAGTACCGCGAGGTTTGCCAATGAAAAAATTGTAAAACAGCTGGTCTTACGAGTATACTTTATTATTATACTATGCATCATAGCGACGATCATAGTATAATTATAAAGTATACTCGTAAGAACAGCTGTTTTACAATTTTTTCATTGGCAAACCTCGCGGTACTGTCAAATTGTTTTTGTATTCACATGTAAATTTTTTTTTTAGTTTTTTTTTCTCTTGCTCTCTTTCGTTCTCTCATTTTTCCGTTCAAAGCATTTTGACATTGTGGGCAGTAGTTTTACACTAACAAAATACAAGCAATTTTTGTTTTTCATGCTCGCACATTGAACAAAATGTTGTGCGCACATGCATTTGGATAGTGTGGACACAAGTTCATGTTTTGTTCTTGTTCGCACAATTGTTCGAGCAACCATGTCTGCCATCAAACGTCATTTTGTATGCGGAAGAAATGGTGCTGCAAGTAAAAGTATCGAAGCGACACAGACGGCAAACAAAAAATTATGATTTGTTCGACAAATGTTCTGCCCACTGAAAACAAAAGGGAAAAAATTGTGTATGTTGCTCTGCCGACGTTTAGTTCTTGTTCGAACAAGAAAAAGGCTGGTATAGACGGTACGTGAAGCTTCGATATGACGACTATGTTCTACTTTGTGGTGCATACAAATAGCTAGTTTACACCAGAGAAACAAGCCGAGGCAAAATTTTCGGCGGCTGCGCTGCACTTTTTAATCGTAGGCCGCGGCGAAAATTAAACTAATTCGGCGGCGGCTAAATTTTTGGCTTGGATTTAGTAAATATTACATTGTGCCGCCCATGTGCTCCCCATCTATCCGATACTTGAAGTAGTTGAAATAGAATTGAGGATTTCATCATTTATTAATTATTAATTCACTTTTATACGTTCTATTATCCTTAATTCTAATAAATTTATCGTATGTAAGTAAAATTATAATAATAGATGGAGCCACTGCATTCACTTCTTTGAATAATTTGCCGTCCACACGAGCCTTTTTCATGCTCGCACATTGAACAAAATGTTGTGCGCACATGCATTTGGATAGTGTGGACCCAAGCTGTTCATGTTTTGTTCTTGTCCGCACACCGTTGTTCGCACAATTGTTCGAGCAACGATGTCTGCCATCAAACGTCATTTTGTATAAGGAAGAAGAGGCGCTGCATGTAAAAGTATCGAAGCGACACTGACGGCAAACAAAAAATTATGATTTGTTCGACAAATGTTCTGCCCACTGAAAACAAAAGGGAAAAAATTGTGTGTGTTGCTCTGCCGACGTTTTGTTCTTGTGCGAACAAGAAAAATGCTAGTGTAGACGGTACGTAAGATAGAAATTTAAAAATTTCGGCGGCTGATTTTGAGCCGATGTAAGCCGATGAAAACGGCGGCGGCACATGACTTAGAAAATTACACGGCGGCGGCGCGAAACCGGCAAATCATTATAAAACCTTAAGATAACTTTAAAAATATTTTAAAAATTGTACGCTCTTAACTTCGTATCTCAAATTGATATCACACCTTTGTGTTTGCTGGGTAGCGGCAAAAAAAATTATTATTTGTTCGACAAATGTTCTGCCCACTGACGTACCGTCTATACCATGGTACAATAATATCAGGTAACAGTATAAAAACAGCTGATAATTTTTTGCTGCTTTCAATTTTGTAATATTTCTGTCAAAATTTGTTTACATTTACGCTTTGTTTATATTTATGTTTTGTTTACATTTACAGTGTGTTTATATTAACTACACTTAGGCCTCTATTATCCGTAATGGTCGGGACCGGAAGCAATCTGGATAATCAATATTCGCGGTTAATTGAGTAACATTTGTTATTTATATTATTCAGTTATTCAAAGATTTAATATAAAAGTTTGTATAATATAAGGAAAAAATAATCATTTTTGAAAAAACATGAACAATACATAAAGATTTAATTTTACGTAGTTTCTTAAATATATCATATAATGTTTCTTCTTTTTTAAAATTAATCTTTTCCTTAACTAGCTTTTCATGAATGCAGTAAATTTGGATTTTACTTTTCTCTGACTTATCTTATTAAAACGAGGAACTCCCCTTTTTTTGTTTTATTCATATTGTGTTTGATTGTAAAATAAATTTTGCTTAAAACCCGGATAGAGGTAATCACGGTTAATCGATGCAAAAAAATTAAGAAGATGCAAAAAAAAGAAAACAATTATAAACAATTATATAATCGACGTTGCCGGTTAATCGAGGCCCCAGTGTAATATATACGAGCTTTGTTTTTTATGTATTTTGTTTTGCTTTTTGTTTTCTTTTTTTTTTTACATTAAGAAAACAAATTAACCAACAAAAATGACTGTTGTTGCCTTGTTGTATTTGTTGTAGCGATACTGTTACCTGATATTATTGTATCATGGTCTATACTAGCCTTTTTCTTGTTCGCACAAGAACAAAACGTCGGCAGAGCAACACACACAATTTTTTCCCTTTTGTTTTCCGTGGGCAGAACATTTGTCGAACAAATCATAATTTTTTGTTTGCCGACAGTGTCACTTCGATACTTTTACATGCAGCGCCTCTTCTTCCGCATACAAAATGACGTTTGATGGCAGACATGGTTGCTCGAACAATTGTGCGAACAAGAACAAAACATGAACAACTTGGGTCCACACAAAGGCTCGTGTGGACGGCAAATGAAAACAAATTGAAACAAGTTGTGTGTGTTGCTCTGCCGACATTTTGTTCTTGTGTGAACAAGAAAAAGGCTAGTCTGGACGTAGCATAAAGCATGTATTCAATGATCTGGTAGCTCTATAAATTATTTTACAATACGGTAACATTAATAATGTTTTTCAGCAGAGTTTTTTCGAAGTAAACGTAATTATCAAGCCGAAAAGTGTTTAGTGTTTATTTAATAATTTAAACACCTTAATGGCCGACGATTTACAAAACTATAAATTACAGCTCCAACAGGTAATACAATAAATAATGTAATAATATAAATATTGTAGTAATGTTTTTTTATGCACAGGTGGAGGCTGCTTTATTGACTGATCCGGAAAATGATGAATTGCTTAAACTAAAAAAGGACTTAGAGGAAGTTATTGAATTGACTCGAGATCTGATTAAAACACAATTGGAGGAACAAAAGAAATCAGCTTATATTGAGCCATCGACATCGAAGCCATCAGCTTCCTATGATGAGATTGAGGCTGCGCTATTGGAAGCAGAAAAGCTTATTGCTCCTGGCAAAACGTGGAAAATTGGAGATAAATGTCAAGCCAAATGGACAGAAGACGGACAATACTATGATGCTACTATAGAAGGTATAACAGATGATGGCGAAGTGAGTGTTATTTTCGATGCCTACCAGAATAGGTCAACCACATTGTTAAAAGATCTACGTGAACGTTCCGCCCGCAATGAAGTATTTCCATCAAATAAACGTCACCGGCCTAACCAAAAGGAATATTTAAAGAAAAGAAAACAGAAGAAGTTACAACGTTTCAAGGAATTAGAAGAAGAGCGAGAACAGGATAAGAATAAGTGGCTTAATTTTACATCAAAAAATTCTAAGAAACATGGCATGGTGGTTAAAAGTATATTTGCATCACCTGAAAATGTTGAGGGTAGAGTTGGAATTGGAACCTGTGGTGTTTCTGGCAAAGGAATGACTGATTTCACAGTGTGTGAAAAATATCGCAAAGGTCTATAACTTAATATTTTCACACTGCCAGCACTTCAATATAAATACCTTTCTTGCATACGATTATTTTTTACAAATACAATAGTAATACATAAATACATACCTTTAGATATAAATATTAAATCATTAATAAATATTTAAGGAATATCACCAAAGTCGTAAAACTTGGTCTACTCACTTGGACAATATTTTATTCTGCTCTTGGAGACAGCCCGATTGATCTACAGAAATTCGTTTTAGTATTTTATATTGATTATCTTTAGCCTCTTGAAGAATTTGCATTGCAGCGGTATTATTTCCAGCTTTTTCATGGACGCGGGCCAGTAATAAAAGCCGCTTAGTTCTCAGCTGTAATCCATCAATGTCCAATTGCTCACTATTTTGTATGATAAAAAGTGAAAAATTAAAAAGAAAATTATAAGATTATTGTTAAATATGTATGTATTTATACTAGGCTGCTCAAAGAAAAACAAGAAAAAATTAAGAGTGATCGGATGTCGCTAACACTTCCGCATCGACTTTCAAGTATGTAGAGTGCATTGTGAGTGTTCGAATTCGTTAAGAGTTTCCGAATATACATACACTGTCGGACAAAATAAAGTGGGGTTTTTTACTCTTCCTATTTATTTCCTAATAAATTCTTTCTGGGTTCATCATGGTCTACATTTTTTGTGTCCACGTATTTGTCGTTTTATATTCTTTAATTTAATTAACAAATGAAGTTTTTGAAATATGTGTATTTCGAGTTTGGAGTGAAAGTGTTGTGTTGGTCATGGATTTTGTGCGACAAAATAAAGTGACACTTTATTTAATTTTTTAAATTTGGCTTCCAATTTCGAATTTTTTATACAAAATGGAGGGTATATGTTTAAAAAGTGCTAGATTTTTATATTCTATTCAATAAATTCTATTCAAATTATTATTACATTTGAAAAATAAGAATATATATTATCGGAAAGTCTTCGACCACAATCCAATAAGATTTCTTCATTGACACTAATCCCGATACAGCTTATTACCTAAGCTCCATTTTGAATGTTAATTAAGGCTCTCGTAACACTTAAGCTATCACTCAAAGTATCCTAAGAATGGAAAATGGGTCAATTTCGTACAACAACAACATTTCTCTCTCCTCTGAGGACCTGTTAACTACCTAAGTACGATGTCAAAAACAAAATAAATATTTTATTTTTGAGAATAATGCAACGACAAGTGCACAAATTACAAGCATGTACTCATTTGTGCTACGTACTGTATGTACACCTATTTTTTGTTTCCGAGTTTACATTGGTCCTTGAACTATTTGAACACAATTTCGTTGATTTTCACCTTATATGGGAGGTGGGCGGTAAAGTAAGCGGACCACGCCCATTTTTGGTTTCCGAGTTTATATCGATCCCCGAACTATACGTACAAAATTTGGTTGTCGTACATGCTTTTGTTGATGAAATATCAGCAGAAAAGTATGAAACGGACACCCTGTGTTTCTAGTTTTTAGCCCATAACTTTTTTGTTTATTAACCGATATTGCCCATTTTTAATCCCAAACAAACCTTTTATAAGACTAATATTTGTGCCAAATTTCGTCCCCCTACGTTGTCCCGTTCGAGCCCTATCCTGCTTTCAACAGGCGGACGACTCAGAATCTAACCAGGACCCAGAAAATATATACTTTGTGGGGTCTTAGATGATTCCTTCGACATGTTACACACGGAATGATAAAATCAATATACCCCCATCTTTTTGATGGTGGGTATAAAAATATATAAATATGCAATTGTTGTTTTTTTTTTTAAGCATAGCTTGCTATGACTTTTTTGTATTCAAATATTCGTAGTATATTTGATCAATAATTGATCAAAGATCCCATATAAACCCCTCTTTCGAAAATCATTTTAACGTACATATCGTCACCGAAAATGCAAAACAACGTAACATCACTATTCATAACTTTACAGGAGGCACAAAAAACTTTCTAAAATCTAAACGAATTATCCTACAAACAATATTTTTGGGTTATTACATCCTTAAATACTGCCTAATATATTGATAATGAATATTTTTATTTTTACTAAATATTTTTGAAGTTATGTGGTTTACGTTTTTCAAGATTTTAATTTTCTGAAACCAAAACAACGTAACATTAATAAAAATGTTAGAAAAATTGTAATTAAAAAGATTTCTTATAACTTTTACTCCAAAATTTTGATAGCTATTATTTTTGTAATAATTTGCAATTTAAATTTATAAAAAAAAAAGAAAAAATTTTTTTTTTTTTTTATTTTTTTAACAAATGTGATGTTACGTTATTTTGACTTAAGAAAATTATTGCTTTCGTAAATATAATAGTCATTTTTTGAGCTACAAGTCTGAAAATTTGTGATCACACGTATTTTGGATTAATAAACTATATTTCATCAAAAACTCAAATTTGAAAATTTTGATGTTACGTTGTTTTGCATTTTCGGTGACGATATATGCCATAGAAATGTTATTATCAAGTAATATTTGACACGGATAAGAAAATTCAGTGCCAAATTTTATGAGAATCGTCCATAATTGATCATAGCTCCCATACAAGTTCTATTCCCCGAAATTCACCAATAAGTATATAAATTCAATATAAATATTAATATCCACAATTGGACACAAGTTTGAAATTCGACAATATTTATGGAAAACAACAACAAAATTTCATATAAATTGTGCAAACGAATTTTTAAATATTTTTCGTTCGACATCGTGGGGCAGGCCGGAGAGTACACGCATAGAAAAAATATTGTTGAAGTTTATGGATCTCTGTAAATTATATTAAGGATGGATGTAGCACAATAAACTGTTTGCGCTAGAACCATATGATGGTTCAAATATTGGCCTGATTTTATGTATATAACAATAATATGGTTTAGTTACAATAAAAATATGGTTTATATCTAACCATATTAAATTATGTATAAAAGTGCCATACTTATAGTGTCGAGAAACAATTATTATGCCAAAAAATAAAGAAATAAAATCCAATTTATTTAGGTTTTTATCATATGGTAATTTTTATTAAAATTAATTGTTAGTTATGTTTGTGTATTTTAAATTGTATATGAATTTGAACATAGACTTACATTTATTGCTGGCAATTCCTGAAATAAATCACTTTGACATAAAACGAAATTTTCGTTGGTAAATTTAAGAATAGTTTCGACCATAGAATAGAACTAGAAGTTTATGTGAGAGCTACCCTATACTAAATTTTCAAAAAATTTACTCATTTTTTTGAAAATACAAAAACAAAATATAAGTGACTACATGTTTTTTGTTTTTGTATGAATTAGGTTTCTGACAATTGAATTATGTTTTTTTTTTCTCTCACATAAATATCTAGTTTTTAATCTATGGTTTCGACACCGGAGAATGACATATCCTGAGAAATTTCTTGAATACTCGTACAAGGTGATTCCAGTGTTGTTTAATTTGTATTGGAATCTAATATTTCTAAATTTTCGATGGTACTCCAATTTGTACCGATTGATTGGCTTAAATCACCGGAAGACTCTTATATTGTTGATGTTGTGGTACTATGAGTGAAATCTAAAATTTAATAAGAGAACAAAAATATTTGTAAAGTTAGCATAACTACTTCATGTAAAAAACTATGTATTACTTTACTTACTTGATAACATTATGCCCAATACAAAATCTTGTAAACCAATGAATTGAGCAAAATAAATTGAAAAAAAAAAAAAAATTCCTGTGTGATTTCAAAATCCTTCGGCAACACACTTATTTAAATATTTTTATTGTGAATTTTGAAAATAATTTTCTTTATTTTTAGCATTCCGAAGATAACATATTGTGTAGTTTTCTTTACGTCTTATACATTTAAAATACTTTCACAATCTAAAATACTTATGTAAAATATTTATTTCTAATTTAATTTTAATTAATTAAATTTTTTAAATACATATTCAGTACATTTTCCAATATATTTTTAACACGTTGACAGATAACTAGCAATAATTTAATTCTAATTTAAACATATTGCTTAACATGTTGCGCCAATAATATGATTGTGAACTGAGGACAAAATTATAATTGCTACAACCAAATTGTTTTTAAAATAAAATATATTCAACAATAACGATGTTTGCGATGACATTATATTATTGCGGTGAAATAATGTTGTTGTGGCAACCATATTTCAAAATGTTTTTTCTCTGCGTGTATGTTGAAAAATTTGATAAAAATTCGTTTAAAAAGAGTCTTTGTTTTCTATTGAAAATCATTTTAAGAGATGCAATGTTAGCGTTTTATGTTAACGATTTTCATATTTTTTTAATTGTTTTCTTTACCATAAGTACTAAATATAAGTGGCCACTAGAATTATGCCAGTTTAGCGATTTCAGATTGATATTTTCTGAATTAATTGCCTTAATCTCCTTTAGTAATGACCAGGGAAACCACAATATGCAATTGCATGTTTTTTCCTAGACGTTGAATGAAGCCATCGATTAAATATTTATCCGTTTCAGAGCAAATAAATCATTTTGGCATCTTAATGGCATATTTTTGCATTTGGCGTTTTTAGTGCATATTTATAGCATATTTTGTTATTTTTTTTTTATGAAAGCATATCGAGTGCTAACCGCGAAAATGTCGAAAGTGCAGAAAACAAAACATTACACATTGTTATATGTATGAAAAATGTCACTTACGATAAAATTACTTTCGCTATAAATCTGAAATAACACTTGATACGTCGATGAAATTTTGACAAATGATGTTTTCATCAAAACACGAATTTCGAAAATGTTGTCGATTACGATATTTTGGCGGTCAGTGATCGATATGATAATTTTAATAATTTCTAAACTAATAATAGTGTCCAAAATTAGATGGGTAAGAAAATAGAAGATCAATAACGTTTTTAAGAGAAACAATAAAAAATAGGGAATCAAATTTCGACGAGGTTGATAAATTTCAGTCTTGCCTCATTTTATATCGTTGAAACATTAATAAAACCCTTTGTTTTAATGAAAATCATAATTTTGTTAAAAAATTATACAAAATCTCTGTTTTTTAAGTGCATATTTTCGCGTTTTTTAGAGCATATTTTTATATTGCATATTTAATGCGCATAAAACCCATTTTTTAGAGCATATTTTGGTTTCCCTGGTAACTACTTCACTTCTAATGTATTATTCCCCTTTGTTGGCACAACTTTGAAGAGATGTGTTTAAAATTCGTAAATATGCGCTGAATTTACATCTTGTAGTGATTTTAAGGTGGTACATCCTATTCGTGCGGCCATCCGTCTTGTACATACAATATGTGCTGTTGAACTTTTATATATTCAGAAGAGCCAGTTGCTTCTATCTTCAGCTCCTAATAGAAATTTCAACGTTTGTTTCGTTAAATGAGCGATGATACGGATTACTGGGCTTTAACTAAGCCAGTTTACAAGAATTATTGTAGGCATCTTCCCAAGCCTAATTCCCCTTACACAGATACTCACTTCCTTCATCTAGTTGACATTTATTCAGTACAGCCTGAGAATAGGTAAGGGAATAACGTGAAAAATATCAGATGATTGCCTTTCAAAAATAGCAACCTTCATCTCGATTACTAACGTTCCAACTATAAATAATTCTCTTGCTGACAATTTTGTGATAGCAGTTCAGCATATACTTAAGGCTCCATTACTCTACCGTAAATGTAAAAACGTAAAGGGAAACGTAAGTGGATGATTACTCTAAAAACGTAAATGTAGCCAATACTTTGTTGTTGTTTTGTACACATGAACATCGGTGATGTCAATTACACATATCTCCAGTGGATCAAATTCAAATTGAAAATCGCTAAATTTATTGGTTTGTATTTCAGCGATTCGTATACAAAACGAAATTTGTGCTTTTATGACAAAAACTTTGAATTTTAAATTATATATTCGACTCTACGTCTCATTTAAATTATTTAAAAAAATTTTTAGTGAAGAAAACAGCAAAACTAATTGTCTAATTGATAAACCTTTTACAGCGATTTTTTACGCAGATTTAGTATAATGAAATAACAAACTGTCAACACTGTTGTTACAGCTGCACAGTGGGGTCAAACGCAAATTTTTTGGTAATAAATCTGAATCTCCTAAACTACTGGTCGGGTCAAATTGAAATGTATGGAAGAGTTGTAGAGGAGGACCTAAGCTTTCAGAAAAATCATCTTGTAGTCACCTTGTGATAACACGAGATAAGCTACAGGGTGTCAAAATTGACTACCTCGAGTATGTAAAAGTTAAAAAAATCGTAACTTGTACAAATGAAGTCCGATTTTAAAGATTTTTATATTTCTGGAAAGTGCTTGGCAAGATAAAGAAAATAAGCTTACTCATCTAAGTTATCTCTTACAGTTAAAAAGATATTTACGCTTGAATTTTGAATTTTTGATTTTTTGGCTCGACTTTCTTTTGTTTTTCGGGAATAAGTCCTGTAATTTGCTACATATTTCAAAATAATATGCTGAAAGAATTTTTGGATTATCTCAATTCGTCTAGACGTGAAAAATATTCAAAGTCAGCACTCTGAAATTGGCATGAAAAATGGTTCCGTTAATAAAAAAAAATTTTCCTTATTAATTTAAAAAGATAAGGCTTCATAAATGGTTAATAAAGAAATTTTGAATTGATTTAAGTTTGCACCCTACATCCAGCATTGGCCGAAAATTGTCAATTTTAAAAAATAGTTTCATTTTTATCGATTAATAAAAAAAATGTCACGCGAGCTTTTTTAAATTTGGTACCCATATTTTTTATAGAAATAGATTTAGAATGATTTAACACTAAACTGCTTCCCGCCCGGCCAAAAACAAATGCAGGAGTGGAGATTTTATGTTAAAAGTCAGTTTTTTTTTACGACTATTTTTAAAAGCATATTAGCATAATATTTGTAATATTATTTCTTATGTAATGTATAAAACACAAATGAAGCTTTCATTCCTAAAAAAAATCAATAAAATAGCTCCAATAACCTATTTTTGGTAATTTTTCAATAATATTTTTATTTTTTTTTTAAATAGCTGAAAATCCAAAAAAAAATAATTTTTTAATACAACTCCACTAATACTTTAAAAATGTTAAAAGAATATAAAAATAGACTTATTTACCAATTCAACGATATATAAAATGTTGATATAGGTCATTTAATAATAGTAATATAATGGCCTCAAAACTACCAAGTCACGTCAAAAGTTCCGTATTTCCATATGTGTGTATACGTAACATTTTAGTTTTCTAATGTATTATGTAGGTATATATTTGTTATTATAAAGTAGTAAATTCTTTATTTGAGTAATGTTTATTTAATTTGTTCTACATATTTACATACTCATTATACATATATCCCGTATATTTATTTTATTAAGAATATATTATCGAAGATATTATTAGAAATTTTCTTGAAAATAATCAGAAACATCAAACGTTTAACTTCCTTAGCTTCGGAATCCTCTTTTTCTATTTCAAGAGTGATTTTTGGTAGCCATCGTGTTCTTATAGAATATATAACTGGATCTAATGATATTAATAAATATTCCATTTAGTCCATATTTTGCGCTATTTTCGAACATTTTCGGGTATTGAAGAGTCGGAAATGTTTAACATCTTTATTTCGGGCTTCCTGTGCTTCCTCTGTTAGCTCTCCCAATGGCAAAATACTATTTTCTATTATTTCTTTACCATGAGCCAATACTTTGTGAATTGTTGGAGTCATTGATTTCCAGGGGTATGTAATGTTAAGTCGTTCTTTAGTTTCGTAAGCAAAAATTTTAAATTTGTCCGCATTAATTTTTTTTTGCTATTAATGGCTGCAAATATAATCTTAAAACGCTTCAAAATATTTAAATCAATGCCTGTGATTGAAAATGTGAGTTCCGGATTTTCAAAGAAACGTCTTGTGGTATTTCCATCATTTGAACTTCCATAGCCATGTAGAGGTTTATCAATTATTATTCCGAGTTGTTCTTTGAATTATAATTGAATTCTTTTCTTCTTTTTTCGTAATTCGTGAAGTTCCAAACTTTTTTTTACTGAAGCATTTTCCTGCCCGGGAATATTTCTGTACTTCATATCATATGCAAGATGTAAGCAGAACTCCAAAAATCTTATCCTTGCGTGGAGTGTTGATATTCCAAATTTTAAAGAATTTTTATAAACAAGGACTTCAGAATTATCCTGAAATTGTGAACTTATTTTTCCACATATATTACATTGCCATGTAGATGTTGTATCTGTTATAGCGTTTGCAACTTTTCCATCAATCATCGTTAATTGTTGTTGAAATGTAACTTTAATAGTTCTGTTTGATACTTTTACATATATTGGGGGCAATGCTTTAATTTCTTCTTCCAATTGGTTGACAATGCTGTTTATTGTAACTGTGGTTTCTTTTGTGTAATCAAAAAGGATTGGACGGCACAAAAATTTGGAACCTGGAGTTAAATTTATCCATATATCATCAAAAAGCGAGTCATTTCTTGTCGATGAGGAAGGCTTATTTAAGCGCATTCGAAGTGGTACCAGAGACTCTATAAACAGCGAGGAATAATTATTTCCAGAATTACTTCCATCCAGTTGTTTGTATTCCGAAAATCCTGATGTTCCATCGCAGCCCCATTTGAATATTAAAATAAGTTCAGAGTCTTTGCATTTTTCAATGTTATCATTGTTGAAGGTAGATATAATTCTAGAGGCAGTATTTTCAAGTAATTGCAATATATTAACTTTAGCACTTTTAACAGAAGCATTAACCGGGTGCTCCATAGGCTGTAGAATATTACTTTTCGCTTCTCTCACTGATTTGCTACTGGCAAAGATATCATATCCTTTTTCGCTAACAGATTTCCTCAAAATCTCGTATTGGTTTCTTGATAATCCTAAATTTAATATTAGAGCTAAAGCATCTTCAGAGGTAAAGGACGATGTTGATTTCGGTGTCACTATGCTTTGGATTATCCAATGTAATCGATTGGGAGAAGCTGTTGGTAACACATCTATAACTTTTTCTACTTCCTTTGGTTGCGTACGTGTTACTAAAGCTTTAAATGTATCTTTTATTTCGGCATTCGTATGTGAATTTAGAATAGATTCCTGTTTGGTCCTCTTTGTTCTTAGCTGAACTTCATCGTAACTTTTTTTTGGTCGACCCTTTTTCTGCTTTCCGATGAAAATTGATATTTCTCCCTCCAACTACTCTTCATTTTTCTTCTTGAACTTTGATATTGACCAATCTGAAGCTTGCATCCTTTTTTCGTATGATTTATAAAAATTTTCGAGCTTTAAACTGTCTTCTGCAGTAAGTGTTAAACAAAAAGATACTACTGTATCAATGAGTTTTCTTATTTTTTCTGGACGATTGATAATATTAGATAGATTATCCCAGATTACTTTGCAAATAGAAAAGTGTTTTAATGTAATCTCCATAATGACAAATTCACTAATAAATCTGCATATTTATAAGGATACTTATATACAGAAAAATAATATTCATATCAGGTAAATGGTGACAGGCAAAAATGAATTAAAAAATTTAAATTTTTGCTCAAAACCCCCAATTTCATTCAGTTTATTTATATGACCTGTAGTGTTAAACAGGTACGTCAAAAAATGTACCTATGCGATTGTAAAAAAATCATTTTTGTTATAATACATTAATTAAGTAGCTAAGTAAATTATTTAAAAACTTAAAAAAATGTAATAAAAAACGAAGTAAAATATACTTATTTATGTACTTAGGTAATTTTAAAAACCTTTTCAGTAGAAAAAAATTATGAACACTTTAAATAAATTCATTAATAAATATGATTATCTCGTAACAAAAATAAGTAATGCAGTTGAGTGTTACGTATACACACATATGGAAATACGGAACAAAATAGTGAATTTTGCAACTTTTGACGTGACTTGGTAGTTTTGAGGCCATTATATTACTATTATTAAATGATCTATATCAACATGTTATATATCTTTGAATTGGTAAATAAGTCTATTTTTATATTCTTTTAACATTTTTAAAGTATTTGCAAAATTTGTGGAGTTGTATTAAAAAAATTATTTTTTTTTTTGGATTTTCAGCTATTTTTTTTTTTTTTTTAATTTATTTTTGAAAAATTACCAAAAATAGGTTATTGGAGCTATTTTATTGATTTTTCTTAGGAATGAAAGCTTCATTTGTGTTTTATACATTACATAAGAAATAATATTAAAAATATTATGCTAATATGCTTTTAAAAATAGTCGTTAAAAAAACTGACTTTTAACATAAAATCTCCACTCCTGCATTTGTTTTTGGCCGGGCGGGAAACAGTTTAGTGTTAAATCATTCTAAATCTATTTCTATAAAAAATATGGGTACCAAATTTAAAAAAGCTCGCGTGACATTTTTTTATTAATCGATAAAAATGAAACTATTTTTTAAAATTGACAATTTTCGGCCAATGCTGGATGTAGGGTGCAAACTTAAATCAATTCAAAATTTCTTTATTAACCATTTATGAAGCCTTATCTTTTTAAATTAATAAGGAAAAATTTTTTTTATTAACGGAACTTTGAGAAATAAGTGAATGAATTGTACTATATTTTTGTAAAAAAATAGCCATTTTTCATGCCAATTTCAGAGTGCTGACTGAATATTTTTCACGTCTAGACGAATTGAGATAATCCAAAAATTCTTTCAGCATATTATTTTGAAATATGTAGCAAATTACAGAATATTTTTAAAAAATTTTTACCTCATATATCTCCGGACTTATTCTCGAAAAACGAAAGAAAGTCGAGCCAAAAAATCAAAAAATCAAAAATTTTTAACTGTAAGAGATAACTTAGATGAGTAAGCTTATTATTTCTTTATCTTGCCAGAAAGACACATCGCACAGTGTCCCGTTTCAAAAATAAAATGGAAATAAATCTGGAATTTCCAAACGGCTGGTCCGATATCAATGAAATTTCAGACAGTGTCAGTAGAGGTGTAGGCGAGTTTAAGTTTTGAGTTTGGACCTTATAACCAAAACGGTGGCGGGTCCAGAGGGTCCTAAAGTTGGACACCTCAAAAAATTTAAAACGATCCAGATTCGTTATATCTCAGCCGATTTAAAAGATTTTTATATGAGTGGATTCTGTTAGTCGAGATGTGAGATGTGTAGGTTATCTCTTTTAGTTTAAGAGATATTTGGCTTCAAACATTAAAATTTTTATTTTTGGTCCTATCTTGGTAAAGTTTTTTCGCTATAGCGGGTCCAAATTTCACTAGATTTTTTTGAAATATTTTTTATTTTATTAACAACAAATAAGAAAATTACAAAAAATATAACGCAGTGAAAAATAAAACAAGCGCAAATATTCGGCCCGGCCGAATCTATATACCCACCATCAACTTTTTCACATTTTAAGTTATATGAGAGAAGGAGGTAAAGTGGGCGGTAAAGTGGGCGGGCCACGCCCATTTTTTGTTTCCAAGTTTGCATTAGTCCTTGAACTATTTGAACACAATTTCATTGATTTTCACCTTATATGGGAGGTGGGCGGTAAAGTGGGCGGACCACGCCTATTTTTGGCTTGCGAGTTGATATCGATCCCCAAACTATATGTACAAAATTTCGCTATCGTACATGCTTTTGTTGCAGAAATATCAGCAGAAAAGTATAAAACGGACACCCTGTGTTTCTAGTCTTTAGCCCATAACTTTTTTGTTTGTGAACCGATTTTGCCCATTTTCAATCCCAAACAAACCTTATATAAGACAAATATTAGTGCCAACGTTACTCCGTTCGAGCGCTATCCTGCTTTCAACAGACGGACAGACGGACGGACACAGCTAGATCGACTCAGAATCTAACCAGGACCCAGAATATATATACTTTGTGGGGTCTTAGATGATTCCTTCAACATGTTACACACGGAATGACAAAATCAATATACCCCCCATCTTTTTGATGGTGGGTATACAAATAATTAATTTTAAAGAAATTTCAAGCATGAATTTGTTCACTTTTTTCGATGTGATGAAACTATTGAGAGTCCCATCACGATACTTACAGAGAACATCAAAATGGTTCCATCCTCTACTTATATATTTTTCACGAATTTAAAAATACCACTTTTTGAAATACGCGACCGCGAAATTCAGTTCGCGAATTATCCACCAATAAAATTCAACATAAAAACATGTTCCAGGCATAATTTCATTACCTTTAAATATTTGCCTTAATGAACATTGTAACGTTAATACTTTGGAAGATATTTGTATTTTTAAAAAGGCAATTTTCCTCATTTTTGAGATATTATAAATCACGAACTATCGCGGTAATCAAACTAAAACTCGGCATTTGCCTTACAAGTGTTAATTTTGATATCCTTGACGATTTTTATTACATTCGGATGATTTTTGGAAGAAATTGGCGATTTTAATATTTTATTACAAACAAAATAATACAAATTGAAATAAATATTTCGTATTTATTATGACATTTGTTTTAATAACTCCTAAAATATTGCGAGTCCCAGAATGCCACTTTCCACGGTTATAGAAAACATTTTCATCATTAACATATATTTTTTAAAAATTTTTAAAAATACCACTTTTCGAGATATTTACCCGCGAACGAAAAATCGCGAGATATGGACCATTTTGATGTTGAGAAAAAAGTCATGTTATACGTCATATTAAAGGTATTTTTTATACCTTTAATATGACATCTCAATAAATCTTATGTCATCATAAATACTTTGAAAGATATTTGTAATTTTGTGTATGCAACTTTGTACATATTTTGAGCATATTTACATATTTTATCACTTTCAAACCGCGATATTTCGGGAACCACTTGATGAAATTATCTGAAATTTTGAATTAGTCATAGTTTTGACAATAATAATAATTGTACCAAATATCAAATTCGGAAGAGGTGCAAAAATCAGCTGATTGGTTTTATATGGAATGACTCATATATAGTATTTATACTTTTCTGAAAGATTACTTTATGAGGAATTGTGTTAAGGAAAAAAGTAATGAAAAACTTTAATTCTGCGTGAACCAGGGTCTCTCAAATTTTATCAATTTTTTCATGATTTTCCAATTTTTGACTTAATTTCTCAAATCGCAAAGCTGGAATTAAAAAATAATTATATTTTTTATGAAGTTTGATGTGTTTTTAATCTTTTGGTAATAGAAATCTGGAATCTGGATCGTTTTAAATTTTTTGAACACCCGAGGTGTCCAACTTTAGAACCCTCTGGACCCGCCCCCGTCATGATTATAAGGTCCAAACTCAAAACTTAATCGCCTACACCTCTACTAACACTATCTGAAATTTCATTGAAATCGTACCAGCCGTTTGGAAATTCCAGATTTATTTCCATTTTATTTTTGAAACGGGACACTGTGTGTCGGTTCATTATATGTACGTGAATTTACTACAGGCATTGGTATATTTAAGAAGTTTTGATTAAGTTCCTCATTGTTTAAAAGTTTACACTCAGTGCTTTCAGCAGATTTTATTAGACCAATTTTTCTTATTTCATTCAAAGTTTTTTGCAACTTATAGCAGAATTAAATTTATTTTCATAACAAGAAGTCTTCTCCTTTCTTATCCTTGCTACAACCTCTCTTCTTTGTCTGCAATATTGTTCATGTAACTTATGCGTTTTGTATCTTTTCCATCTGGCATATGCAAAGTCACGTACACGAATTAGCCTTGCTATTTCATTGGAAAACCACGGGTTATTTCTGTGTTTAATTGTTCTACTTTTTATTGGAACATGATTGTTATATAAGAAGAGAATATTTTGTTCTAAAAATGTTACCTGATCATCAACATTTGGCATATAGAAGATTTGCTCCCATGAAATTAGTTGAGCTTCATTAAGAAGTGCATCCATGTTAACATTGTTAAAGTCACGATATGTAAATGATTGTTTTTGTATATTTGGCTGAATATTATAGCATAAAAACAGGAGGTCATAAATATGTTGGTGAATGAGTATTGACATAACGACTGATTTCATTGCATCAGTTAGTTTTGTCTCAACAAGAATATTGCTATTGAAATCTCCTGAAATTATTATATCTGTATATTTTACACTTTCCGTTTCAAATTCTTTTAGAAGCAATTCAAATTCAATTCGTTTATGTGGCCTATAGACGCATCCAAACAGCATTTTGTGAGTATGACAATTTATTTCTATGAACAAATACACCATATTTTGTTCTGTTTTTGATTTCCATTCGATTTTTCCATTAATACTATTTTTTTTAGAAATATGACAACTACACCTCCTCTAGTTTCATCATTTCTATCAGTGCGATACAGCAGATATCCATCAATCCAGAGGACATTATCATTAAGCGCTGGGTGAAACCATGTCTCTGATACACATATGGCATCAATATTCGAATTTTCTAAAATATAGCGAAATTCATTAATCTTATTATTTAGACTTTGAGCATTCAGATGACAGACTTTATACCCGTTACTAAATTTCGATAAAATTTTAATCATGCTACTTACACTATCCCTGGAACTCCACTCCCTGTTACCGTCGTAAATTATAGACAAATTATTAAATTATTACAGAAAATAATAGAAATAAAAACATTACAGTTATTAAAAATTATTACAGTATTAATATAATGATCAAAAATTAATATTAGTGGACAATGTGGCATCTTTCCATTGGAACTTATAAAGTTATTGTTCCGAAATAATTCATTTAAGTCTTCTGGACAATCAATACGCACTGGTTCATCACTGTTAAAATGCTTGATATGAACAATATCACGTAGAGTAAATGCACTTTTAATACGTTTATCTTTTTTGAGTATTAGCGCAGTTTTAAAAATTTTATAATTATTTGGTGTTAGGTTTTCATTAACAAAAAAGTACTGATAATTTTCGACACCAATATGACGAAGGAAAAATTGTGTATTGTTTAGACGCTTAAATTCAGAAGACTTTTTTAAGAAAAAATTTCTTTCATACGAAGTACCAAGCCGTACAATAATTGGGGGGTCAGGAACATTACGAAAGTTGGTAAAATGTTTAACACGAAAAATTGATTTAATCACAGGTGTATTAATATTAATGGTTTGACAAAGCTTATCAAAGAACACAGGAAGATCTTCATCATTTTCAATTGGAACACCAGTTACGCGAATATCACATGCAACAGTCGAATTTTCTTGTAATTGAATTATTGATTTTAAATGTTTTATTTCATTTTTCATGCCTACAGTATCATCCAGTACTGTTTCAAGTTTGTTTACTTTGTCTCTTATGCTTATTAAGTCACTTTTAACCAGAGACCGGATTTTAATACTAAAAAAACAATCTTTTTATTTTTATTTCAATCGAAAAACAATCTTCAATGTTCAAAAAATAATAAAAATCCATCATGATTTTTAATATTTTCATCAATATTTAAATTTTTTTCATCATGATGAAAATAAAAATATAAATATCTTTTGTGATATTTATTTCAAAAGTTGAAAATTATTTTGAACTTTTTTCATCGGATGGAAAAAATTCTAAACAACAACAATTTCATTTGAATAAAAAAATATTTTGAAAACAAAGCAAAAGTATGAATAAAAAAAACAATCATTTTAAATTTTTTTCGAACTGATATTTATCGTTAAAGATATTTATCGTTAAAGATATTTATTTTTTTCATCATTGATGGATATTTATTTTAAAAATAAAAATCCCTCACATATTTTTTTCAACAAATGAAAAAATATTTTGAACATTAATGATATTTATTTTGATTGAAAAATAAAAATAAAACGTTTTCGGGTGCTTGCTTTTAACCTCTTCCATTCTCTTATCAATTTCACTCGGGACTTAAACTCTTCTAATTATTTGCTCGGTTTGTTTCTCTAAACGTCTATCGAGAATTTGCATATACTTAAAGTGAGATTCACTGCCTGATAGTTTTGGTGTTGTTGCTAAAACATAATTATCTCTAAAAGGAGAAATCTGTTATTCTCTTGCTCTCTTTGATGATATTGACGACATTGTTGTTTTATAGGTTGTTGTTTTGCTTCGGGTTATTGGGAGCATAAAACAAAGAGAGTTTTTACTTATAGTTTGTTTGTTATTAAATTTCTTTTTGTATATTTTACTGTTTAGTTTTATAATTTTGTTTTGGATTTAGATTTTACTTGTTTATTATTTCTGATATACAGCTGCGTTCATAATAATAGGAGTGGTGACAAACCAAACTTTCTTAAGTAAAAATTTATACTAAGGTAATACTAAAACCTCGGCAAATTTTAACGGTATTTACAACGGAATGTAAAAAGTTAAAAACAAAAGAAAAAATTCCAAAAACAATTACATTTACGATTTAATTCACAATTGTTTCATTTTTCGTTCAATGTGCATTGATGATAAAAATAGGAGTGATGGTTAATTCTTAAAAATGAAAGTGTTTACGTTAAAAATTGTTTAATTAAATTAAAAAGTAATTATGAGAAAGTGAGCTAAATATATTTTAAATAGATTTTTTTTAATAAAACAGTTATTTGTTTAATAGTGGGACGAGGAAAACGCTCTTCCGAGGAAAAGCGAAATTAATAAAATAAAATCGTAGAAATCATGGAATTTTTTTTAGAGAAATCAAGTAGATGTTATCATGTGTCGATAAAATGATGGCAAATGCATTATCGTACAAAAGGAAAGTGGAAATGTTACCCCAAAGCGAAATATATCGAGTGCGGATGACCTTCGTGTAGTCCTTTTTAGTAAAATAGATTATTTTCTGTCAGCAAGTAACATCTAAAAGAAGCTAAATTTGTCAGTTAGTGCTCTTACTATTCGTAGACGCTTGATTAAAAATAATTTATTTGCTCGAAGTCCTCGAAAAACACCACTGCTATCCAAAAAACACACAGCCTACAGCTTGAAGTTCTCACAAGAGCACATTAACTGGTCAAAAGAAAAATGAAGGAGCATTATGTGGTCAGACAAAAGCAAAATTGGTGGAAGTAGACTTCGACAGTATGTCCAATGCCTTTCCAACATAGTATTTTAATCACAATATAAAAAACACTGTTAATCATGTTGGTGCTAAAGTGATAATATAGTGAGTTTTATAATACAATTGAGGTTGATCCAATACACCATGTAAAAGGATAATAAATCAACGGTTACGTGTGGAAACAATGAATAATTTAAGGCTGAGTACAATATCCCTTTCAATTTGGACACATGATAACGATCCTAAATTCATTCATTTAATGCTAAAGGATTGGTTTCGTACGAATGGTGGTTGAGGTTATGTCGTAGCTTTCTTAGTTCCCTGACCTCAATTGCTTATATAATCTATGGAGAGACGTTAAAAAATATGTTACAGATAAAATACTGTCAAATGCTGACGAATTGTGGAAATGAGTGTGAGATAATTGGTGAAAAATTCCAGTAAGGCTTGGTCGGGATTTCATTGACTCTATTACTATTATATATGCTGAAGTCACCAAAATTAAAGCTTTTTCCATAAATTATTAAAATTATTTAAGCTATTTTGGAAACATTTATAAAGTCGTTTAGCAAATTTCCAGTCTAATTTTTAAAAAAGTTATACTACTCCTATTTTTATGAACAACCAAATTATTCTAATACTACAATAATAAATTAATCATTATTGTTACTCACAAAACTTCAATAAAAAATATGTTTTGTGTTTAAAAATTTAAACTTAGTTTCTTATATAAGGTCACTTCTATTTTTATGAACGCAACTGTATGTGCTTTATGATTTTTTGTTTTTATTTTGTTTTGTTCTGTTTTGTGTTCGCTATTGTATTTATTAAGATTGTTTTTGTTTATATTGTATTTTTTGTTAAATATATTGGTATTTTGTTAGTTATTTTTATTATTTTCTCAGTTTATCTATAGGTAACTTATCAAAGTACACTATCACAATATCAATATCACAAAAATAATATTTTATTTACGGAGCACAAATTAACACGTCTTAACTCTTTCGCTTTTTTCTTTTTTTTGTTGTTATTAAATTAATATTTGTAATTATACATTACTTAATTTTTTTTTACAGAAGTAGTGTTTGAAAAGTGTTTTGAAGCACGATTTTTTCATATTAAGCCATAGTTTCTCTACATATTACATAAAACTTAATCTTGTTTTTGATGATTATTTTATTATCTTAATTAAAATTTGTTTCTTAAAATGATTATACAGTATGAAGCATAAGTCTAGGTAGCCCGAACTCTTTACCATCTTATCCAGGTTATTTAAATATATATTTAACAAAATTATGAAATTTATTTTTATTTCACATAAGGACTGCGCACGAAAAAATCCGTGCATCTGCTTATAGAAACTAAACCAATGGGCGAATTTTTAAATTATAATTTTATTAATGACTGTTATGTTAAAGTTCTAAATATAAAAGAATAAATTATTTCCTGTTGATTTTTAAGGAAATATCTAATATTTTCCACAATTCTTCCAATTAAAGGTTTTATTGTGTTTCGGTCACTTTTTTGCTCGAATAAGTCCACTTATTTTTAAACTCCGTTTCATTTTATGGAGAGCTTTTAATGTCCTTTAAATTACTTATTTTTTACTAGAGCCCTATATCTTTCAATTGTACGGAGTTCCGGACAATTTGATGGATTAGCCTCTTTCGGTACAAACACTAACAACTTCTTTGTTACCACTCCATTGCTTTGTTGCTGCAATGAGAATAAGCGAGAACAGGCCAGAAAAAAACCTATACACTGTATTTTCTTAGTATATTTCCAAAGGCACTAATTCATGTATATTTCTGTGTTAATGAAACAATTCTTTACGAATGAAGTGCTTATTTCCCGCATATGCATATGACTTCTCAAATCAAAAACTTTCTTGGGAATTTTGATTTCTTTGATAGACGATATTTTTCTGCCATATTCCTTCTAGCATCTGCAACATATAATTCCTGGCCAGGAAGTTGAAAAAAGTCAGTATCGTCTATTATACACTAATTGTAATTATAAAAAAATTCATCTGAAGTACTTTCATGTTATTTTTTACCTTCAAATTCCTGCTTGAGTTTCTATTGGGATTTTTTTTTGTACTTTAAACGTCTGCAGTCTAGATTTCCTTTCATCTTTTTTGATAAAGATCAAAAGCAATTAACTTTTTGTGACACTTTTATTCCAGAGATGAAGGGATTTTCTCCGAAAATACGTTCTATTTTGTCTGAGTCCTACAGCATGAAGATACTATTTTTCTTCACTACCAGGTTTCCATTCAGTGACTATGACTTCTTAGTAAAACATTAAGACCCAAGAAACTGTATTTTGTGATACAACTGCCTTCCTAGCAATTGTTTTATATTACCGATGTAAGGTTTCATGAAAAATTTTAATTATGTGTTTTTTGCAAGGTTGGAAACCGATACCGTTATGAATACCGATACCGATTAAATACCGTTTAAAGTTGGTTACCGTAACTGATACCGATACCGAAATTATTATTTTGTTAAAAATACCGGTATCCAAATACCGTTTCCCTCTGTACCGGTATATACCGGTATTTTAGTTTCGGTATTTTAAAAATACAAATTTTCAACATAATATTATTCTTAATAATAAGAGTGTATTTAATGTAATATTTATAGAATTTTGTTTTAAAGAGGACATTTATTGTTCACTTCTTTGTTATATAGATTGCAATAAATATATTTTTAAAGATGTTTCAATGCCTTAAACCTTATGCGAATTCTATTTGATAAAAAGTCTTACTGCGAACACAAAAAATGCTTTATTATTTATTAATATGATCTCAATTATTTATCATTTGAACGTAATGTTGAAATTATTGATAGGTTTTTGATATTTACTTGTATGAAGATTCTTTCCTTAATTTTGGTTTCTCCAAAAGACCGACAAATGTTCTTTAGAAGGTTACAACTTGGGCTATCTTTGAAGAATGTATACCAGGATTTCTCGAAAATTTGCGATTTTTCATGTCCCTCTCTGAGGTAATTTTGTCCGTGATTTCCGGGAATTTTAAAAGCACTTAAGTGAAAGAAAACTGCATGAATTTCAACAATATGTTATATATTTTCGAAATTTGTTTAATGAATATAATATAATATGCTAAATGTATACATATAATTTCATTATTCTTTGAATTGCTTGTATAGGATGAATCTTAGGTATGGATTCAAATAAACATCGTGTCAGCGCTAAGAAGCAGTAAGAAAAAACTTAAACTTATTGAAAGGATCTTTTAGGCATCTTAAATATACGATATAAATTTTCCATTGGTATGGACAATATCCAGAATTAATCTCTAGAAATTTGGAAAAAACATTTAGAATGTGAAAAGAAAAAAATAGTCATGTCAGACCTTATAGCATAATGTTCCAATTATTATAAGAAGTTGACATTTTTGGAAAATATTTTATTCGATCACTTTCACAATTAAGGTAGGTACGTTTCAATATGTGATACACTTTAATTATTTTCAATAATGTTGATGGAACACCCTATTGAATCTACAGACAATTTTATACCATTTGAACTAACTAAATTACCTCAAACGTTTTCGGTTAAGACGTTCATCAGCCACTACTTTAAAAATTATTAATCTTCACATTTTTAAGTGAATTTTTAATAAATTCATATTCAAAGAGATTTTCGAAGCTTTTGTAAAAATGTTTAAATAAAGTATATGAAATGTCTTTAATTTTCTGGCTCAAATACGACATTTTTGGTACATGTCTGATACATGTATGAATAACGATTGTGCGGATATCCAAAAACGTGTTTCACAATGTATAAGTCAGAATTCATTTAATTAGAAAAATCAGTACAATAACAATTGTTTAAATTTGTTTTTCTCTGTACATTTACAACTCTGTTTAAACCTGATATTGGAAAATTTCATCTTATTTGATCTTAGTTATTAAACTAATGATTGAAGAGATAATTAAAGTATTTAATCCGCGATAACGGGGAGATCAAAGAGTCCGGGAAATTTTCTCCTTAGCGTTTTTAGAGTTTGAATTTCTTACTTTCATTCAATCATGGTTATGGCTAGTCGTTTTAATCCTGCAATTTTAAAAACTTCTAGGGAGTAAATGGAACATAATTAGTACCTTCTTGCTAGAGCACTATTTCTCCTCTACAAAATCTCTCGTCCAAAAGTTCCTTTTCATGTTATTCTGTTTTTTTTTGCTACTCCACAGATCTTTTGCATAATTTTACATTTTGCAATTTGTATAATAAAATTAGCGTTTTTTTTTTTTAAATTTTTGCAAAATGAATTGAACGATTTTTGTCTTTATTAAAATCTGTGGTAAATACAAATTTTATCTAAATTTTTAACTTTTTCTCTAACGAAAAATATTCATATTTCAAACATTTCAATAGAAAAATTATTAAATTAAATATACAAATTTATTAAATTAAATATACAAATACGTAATTTAATCATTTTTTCGCGAAATTTAATTAAAAATTATTTATTTAACGGTATTTACCGGTATTTTTGTTTCGGTACCGGTATACCGATACCGATATAATTTAAAATACCGTTATCAATACCGTTACCGAAATAAAAATAAATTGAATACCGATACCGTTATTCGTTTCGGTTTCCAACCTTGGTTTTTTGTTCAATTTCCACAAAATTGTTAATATATCCAATAAAATACAACAACTCGCTATAGGAAAAGGATAACATGACATTAGAAATATTTGTGCACTGAGAACTGGTTTCAAGTTAATTTTTGTAGAAGCGAAAGCGAATCGGAACAGAAATATAATATTAAATTCCCACAAATATGGAAAATTATGAATGAAAATGGTATTATAGTAATAAAAAATTAAACTGCTGTACAAAATGTTATAAATATATTTAAGCAATAAAACCGAATTGGTTAATAATAAACTGACTGCAAGAGAGGAAAGAAAAAAATAAAAGGAAATCTAAGGATTGATCCATTTAAAAGCGCGTTCAAGATAGCTATTGAGTTAAAGGGTTGTTTTAAAAACAGTGCACAGTGGGGCCAAATGCAAAATAAATGGTAATAAATCTGAATCTCTGAAACAACTGAACCGAATTAGATGAAACTTGGAACATCGATAAAGGAGGAGTTAGGCTTTCAGGATATTGTATACAGTGGGCCAAAGTTGACTACCTCGAAGGTGGAAAAGATATAGGGGCTTATAACTTTTGCAAATATAAATCGATTTTAAATATTTGCACATTTTTGAATTCTCCTAAATTATCTTTTATGGTTTAAATGATATTTGACTTCAACATTTAAATTTCCCATAACTTTTAAAACAAAATGTCTAAAATTTTTTTAAAAACACGTTCAAATTCTCTATAATTTTCTTAATTATGCTAAAGAAAAAAACTTTTAGTTATCTCAATTCGATAACAAAAAATAAACTAAGGACTGCGCACGAAAAAATCCGTGCATGTAAATCTGCTTATAGAAACTAAATCAGTGGGCGAATTTTTTTAAAGTGATATTTTTATTAATGACTGATATATTCAAGTTCTAAACATAAAAGAATAAATTAGTTCCTATTGGTTTTTAAGGAAATATCAGATCTTTTCCAGAATTATTATTAAAGGTTTTATTGCGTGTCGGTCACTTTTTTGCTCTAATAAGTCCACTTATTTTTAAACTCCGTTTCATTTTATGCTGAGCTTTTAATGTCATTTAAATTATTTTTTACTAGAGTTCAATATCTTTCAATTGCACGGAGTTTCGGACAATTTGATGGATTAGCCTCTATCGGTACAAACTCTTACAATTTCTTTGTTACAACTCCATTGTTTTGTTGTTGTAATGAGAAGAAGCGGAAACAGGCCAAAAAACAGGAGATACACTGAATTTTATTAGGAAAGGGAGACATCTTTTCCAAAGGCACTCATTCACGTATATTTCTGTGATAATGCCACCATTTTTTAAGAATGAAGTGCTTCATTCTTGCGTATGCATATGACTTCCCAAATCAAAAACTTTCTTGGGAATTTTGATTACTTTGATACACGAAATTTTTTTGCCATATTCCCTCTAGCATCTGCTAGATAGAATTCCTTGCTAGGAAGTTGAAAAAAGTCACCCTGTACGAACGTTTTATCGTCTAATATACAGAAAATTTCTGAAAAAATTCGTCCGAAGAACTTTCATGTTATTTTCTACCTCCAAATTCTTGCTTGCGTTTCTATTAGGATTTTTTTCTTACTTTATAAGTCTTCAGGCTAGACTTCGTTTCAAATTTTCTGATAAAGATTCAAAGCAATTAACTTTTTGTGACACTTTTCTTTCAGAGATGAGATGAATTTCTCTCAAAATCCTTTCTATTTTGCCTGAGTCCTACAGCCTGAAGATACTATTTGTCTTCCATTACCAGAAGAAGTCATGATCACTGAATGGTAGATCGATCATGACTTATTTCTATAATATTATGACCCAAGAAACTGTATTTTGCGGCACAACAGCCTTCCTTGCAATTATTTCATATGACCAATGCAAGATTTCATGAAAAACTTGAATTATGTGTTTTTTGTTAAACTTCCATTTTAAGAAAAACCAATTTTGCTATTACCATGAAACTTAGCACATGGCAAGTGAACATAATTGCAAATACAAACCAGTAACAGAATTATTAATTTTTCACTACATCAAAAGTTATAAGCCCAAGAACATGCACGTGCGCAGTCCTTAGGTCTCAAGAATTACAATTTTTTGCCAAAAAAGTAACTTTATATATTAAATTCTCAAAAATTTTTTAAAAATAAAAAGTTAAATTTTTTAGTCTGTAAAAAAATTTATTGTTGATTTCGATACTTCTGCGAATTACATTATATAGTTCAATGTGTTCTTAAAGGTTTTGCAAAAAATTATGACAGTCTACCGGTAAATTTAGTCACACATAGTGTATCCCACATAGTCGTGGGGACTATTCCGGACAATGGAGGAGATTACACATAGAAAAAAAAAAAAATGAGCACTCTATGCTGAATCCCTGCAAAATCCTAAATAACACCTAAAAGCAAAATAATTAGTTATATTCTCATACAGCATTCAAGCCTTTAACGAGGTACCAAGACTTTTGCTGCGCAACTTTATTCAGTTTTTATAACATTTGGGTTATTATTTTTTATTTTGTTAAAGAACTAAATATTTTTTTTTTTTTTTGGGTTTATTTATAGTCAAAGGTTCGAAAGGCTTAATTCTTTAATTCATTTAAGTTTATTATACTAGTCATTCTTTTGAAGCATTCAAATAATTTAATTCATAGGCTTTAATTCTGTGTATTTCATATGAATTGAATTAATTCTGCAATGAATTAATTCCTTAAAGAATTCATTCATCAATTATACAATTCAAGCTTAAAAAATATATTGAATCATTAAAATTTTCTTCAATTCAAATCTATTACAATTTAGCTTAACAAAATATTTTTAAATTCATTTTGTAAAATATTAAAAAACAAAATATTACAAATTGAATGAAAGAAAAATATTTTCATTCAATTTGGAGAAGATTTGAATTAACAAAACTTGAATGAATTCTTTATAAATTCAATTCAATAAGGAATTAATTCTATTCAAATAAAAACCTTTGAATTAAGCTATTGAATTATATTTTTGTGAATGGTATTGTGGAATTAAAAATTAGTACTTCTTAATTCAGAATTAAGATTTAAGGGAATTAAGCTAAGATTTAATTAATTCCTTCGAAGCTCTGTTTATAGTTTATAAATAAACACATAAGATACTATTAAACAAACACTTGTTTTTAAAAGATTTTTGGATTCAATTTATAAAATGTTTTATATTCACTGGGGTAGCAAGACTTATGCTGCACACTCGTTATAATTAATTTTAACCTTAATAAGATTTCTTAATTTTTTTCTGCAAAAAAAAAAAAAAAAAAACCCGGTTAACCGTTTTTTCTGAATTTTAAAAACAGCAACCGGTTTTTTTCAAAATTCCAATAATCGATCACTCTAGTGTATACTTATGCATGTCAAAACTATTTATGGTCTTTATTATTTGGATGTGTAAAATATGTACATACATTTGTTTTTGATCTTCATTTTCCGTTAAAACCTCTTCAGCACTTTTAAACTGACGTAACTTTAAATAAAGTTCAGCTAAATTAAGATTTAAGCTCAAATGATTCCGGTTTTTTATGGCCTCTTGATAAAATTGTATAGCTTTGACATATTGATGTGTTTTGACGTAGGCACGACCCAATTTACTTGCCAAGTGAGAATCGTGCGGATTAAGCTCTAATGCCATTTGGTATGCCTCTACAGCTAAATTAGGTTCTGCAAATATAGGTATGAATGAAATATAAATAGTTTAATACAAAAAATATATTAAGAAAAAATCAAGTTAGAGCGCTATATTCGGTTGTACCGAATCTGATCGTTTCATATATATGTATATTATATATGACAGTTATCGATGGGCTCCATAAACATCATTTCAAACGATAAACGGACGGACATTGTCCTATCGACATAATTTCTTAAATTTATTTGCTCTTTTACGAAAATTGTGGAAATTTAAAACGGAATGACAAACATATATACCCTTCACATCTGTGGTGAAGGTTATAATAAGAAAAATTCTAAATTTTTCCTAAAGGCCTAGTCTCCGAAAAAGCAAAACAATGTATCATTACTTTTCATAACTACGGGGCAGCAAATAACTTTCTAAAATCCAAATTAATTGTCCTACAAATAAAATTTTTGGGTTCTTACATCCTTAAATAACATCCAAACAAAAATGCATAACACAATACAAATTTTAGAAAAAAATTTATGTTTTCTTGGTAGCAAATGATGTAATATTTTAAAATTTTGTTCATTTATATAGATTTTTTATAGCCTGCACCACAAGTGCAAAGGTTTTATATTAAGGTATTTGTCGTTTTATATTCTTTAATTTAATAAACAAAAGGAGTTTTTGGAATATGAGCATTTCGAGTTTGGAGTAAAAGTATTGCGTTGGTCATGAATTTTGTGCGACAAAATAAAGTGACACTTTACTTAATTTCTTAAATTTCGAATTTTTTGGTACAAAATGGAAGAAAAATGCTTAAAAAGTGCTAAATATTAATATTCTATTCATTAAATTCTATTCAAATTATTATTACATTTCAAAAATAAGGATAGATCCGGCCATATTATCGGAAAGTCTTCGACCAAAATCTAGTAAGATTTTTTGACTCTAGATAAGGAAAATAAAGCAAAAATTATGTATTTGTCATTAAAGTGCAACCTCAGATTCTAAGGCTAAAAAACCATTTCATTTACAAAATTACAATTTAGAATGAAAATTAGAAGAAATTGAGGGGTCAGAAGTATAATCGTAGCTATATCGCAATTCTCGCCAACAAGAAACATAATTTTCTAAACGGAGAGATAAAGAGGAAGTGATTTAAATTATTATTGGCCTAACTGTCCAAAAAAAGGTTCAATCAAATGGGTTTCAAATGTACCAATGTTAATAAACATTGTTTATATGAGCTCCTCTTACAAAAATTTAAAACTTCTGATTTTTCCCTCAATTTCTTCTAAATTTCATTTTGAATTGTTGTTTTGTATAATGAAATGATTCTATTAGCCTCCGATTCTAAAATGTTGCACTATAAAGACAAATACACTAATTTTACTTAATTTTCCTTATCTGGAGTCAAGAAATCTTTCTGAATTGTGGTCGAAGACTTTCCGATAATATGGCCGGATTTGTCCTTATTTTCAAAACGTAATAATAATTTGAATAGAATTTAATGAATAGAATATAAAAATTCAGCACTTTTCAAGCATATGGGTTCTATTTTGTATCAAAAAAATTCGAAATTTAAGAAATTAAATAAAGTGTTACAATACTTTTGCCCCAAATTCGAAACACACATATTTCAAAAACTTCTTTTGTATATGAAATTAATAAATATAATACGACAAAAACCTAGACACAAAAAAATTTTCCATTATGCACCAGAGAACGGTTTGATTGGTTAATTTTTGATTTTGAATACAATCAGAAAAAACGAACCTCATGTTGACAATATAAATCAATTCCGTAAAGCAATACATGACATTATTCACAAAAACGGAGTGTAACGAAAAATGATGCATGCATTGCATGTCTTCTACAAATGTAAACGAATACTCTCAAAAGTAACGAATACTTAACGATTGGTGTGAATGGTTTCAATGCTGATTGAATAAGTTTTATTAACAAAGAATTAACGTAACAAATTTTCAGAGTTCATTTTTTTATATTTTTCTTTGCCAAAATATCAGATCTTTAGTAAAGTTTACTGTCTACAAATCGTAAAAATAAACTTTGTAGTGAGTAAAAGAAAAACCAAAACAACAAAAAAGATGTTCTCGTTTGGTTTTGTATTGTTTTTGCTCTTGAACACATGGAAAGGTTTCGTTTGTTTTCATATTCTGAAAGCAACGAATACTGGACGAATGGTGTGAATGTTTTTAGTTTTTTCATGTGGCATTGAATTATTTCGTTGCTTGATGTATAATGGCTTAACAAAAAGAGATTGTAAAAAAGCAAACAGTAATAAGGAATGAATAAACAAACTACAATGCACATTTTTATAATTGTCGAGTAAAAGCAATGCAAAAGCAATGAATTTGCGATTGGTCAGTAAACGTGAATGGTCTCTTTCTGTTCTCTGTTATGCACTTAGAAAACAATAATTATGAAATAAATAGCAAGAGTAAAAAACCGCACTTTTTTTGTCCGACAGTGTATAACACATTATACTTCTATTAACAAACAACGAAATAAATTAAGTTTAAGTGAAATATTTTTGTGGGCATTTCATAGGGTATTCAAATTGTTCGGTTTTTCGGAATAATTAGAATAAGGTGTTTTAGTTTATTCGAATTATTTGATCACATATTTAATAATCAAATAATTGAATTCTTCGAATAATTAAAAAAATAGTAATAAGTATTGTAAAATATTTATGATTTTTTAAGTATCTTTAAATACTTTGTTGTAAAAATATAACAACAACATATAAAAAGTCAGCAATTCATTGGGAATATCTTTAAAAAGGCATTATCAATATAAATACATATATTAATATCGTCCATACGACAGGGAGTCATCAGATTTTCTTCATACAGTAAACTCGCGGTAATGTGAACATCCAATATAATGAACTATCCACTAATGTGAACACTCAGTTTTTTATATGGGCGCTCTAAATAGTGAACAAAGTTTAATGGCTCTAAATAGTGAACAATTTTTTTTTTAATTTTTGGGGATTTTTTAATTTGTAGAAGCATTTATTTTTAATGTTGGGAATCCCCAAATTAATAAATACCATAGTATGCCATTATTTTAAAGGTATTTAATGCTAGTCGCTTTATGTAACTTGTTGCGGTAGGTTCGTGAATTTATTTTTAAAATTAGTAATGTCTAAAAACAGTCGAAAGTTTTTATCCTTAAATGAAAAATGCGAAATTTTGGAATATTTAAAAAAAGGATCGAGTGTTACAGTGTTAAGTAAAAAGTATAAAGTTGCAAAATCAACGATATGTTCAATAAAAAATAAAAAAGACAATATTTTAAAATGTGTGAACAATACGTTTTATGGACCCGGAAAACGCAAAACATTACGATCTTCAGAGCTTCCAAAAATGGAAAAATCGCTCTATAAGTGGTTTATTTGCATGCGGAATAAAAACCTCCCTGTAAGTGTGTTGATGTTGAAAGAGAAAGCCAAACAAATTCACAAAAACATAAGTGAAAACGGAAATGACTTCAATGCTAGTGATGGGTGGCTACAAAAATTTAAAAAGAGATACGGAATTCGGCTCCTTCAGATAAGCGGTGAAAAACTTTCTGCTCAATCTCAGTTCGTAAATCCTTTTAAAATTAAATTGAAAGCAAAGATAGAAGATTTGGGTTTATCCAATGATCAGTTGTATAATGCCGATGAGTCTGGTCTATATTGGAAACTTCTCCCACAAAAGACATATGTAACGTCATTGGAGAAAAGCAAAGGATAACATTTTTGTGCTGTGCAAATGCGTCAGGATCTCATAAAATAAAACTTTTAGTAATAGGAAAATCGAAAAATCCTCGCAGTTTTAAAAATTTGATCTGTCCCGTAAACTACAGAAATTCAAAGTCTGCTTGGATGACTTGGATGACTTGGATGACTTCTTCCATTTTTAAAGAATGGTTTCACAACTGTTTTGTGCCAGAGGTAAGTAAACATGTAAAAATAGTTCAATTGGGATTCTTACTGTTTTATTTTTCATTAAGGTGACAGATTTTTTAACGAAGAAAGGATTACCAGTAAAAGCTTTAATCCTAATAGATAATGTCCCATCCCATCCACCAGAATCCGACCTTAAATCCGAGGATGGTTCCATAGAAGCTATGTTCATGCCTCTAAATGTAACGGCTCTGATCCAGCCAATGGATCAAAATGCAATTAGAATCACCAAACTTCATTATAGGAACAGTCTTCTGGCAACAATTATTGCAAAAGAGGTGGATTTGCTTGAATCGATGAAAAAAATCACACTTAAAGAAGGAGTTTCTATTCTAGAGGCATCCTGGAACCTAGTTGGTAAAGAAACTTTATCTAACTGTTGGAAAAATATTTTGAATATGGTAAATGATGAAGACGATCCTGAATTTAATGTTCCTTTGAGCGTTTTAAAAGAAAAGTGGCAATCAGAGGTTAGATCTTTAGAAAATACTGCTGCAGATCTTCTACAGACATTGTGCCCTCAGGAAGTATTTACTGCTGTAAACATTAGAGATTGGATCAATAATCCTTGTGAGGACGTCACGCCATTTGATGAAAATGATTTAATTGAGGAGTCCGACGATGATGACGACTGTTTTATTGAAGCGCCTGAAAACAACATTAAAGCCAAAGAAGCTGTCGAAATTTTTCACAATGCTGTCCAATGGGCTGAATTTCAAATGGTCGATCAAACTGACATTAAAATATTGAAAAAAATCAGGGATTTGGCGGTAAATAAGCTGGTCGAACAAAAGAAAAAACAGAAAATAATAACCGATTATTTCCATATTTAATTATATATGTATGTACCTATCTTTTTTCATTGTAAATTTTATTTATTTTTTTGTCGTAATATTTTGTTTGTTTTTTCTGTACATAGTACGTATGTACTCTTTATAAAATGGATTTTTAAAAACTTTTTATGTTCTAAATAAATTACAAAAAGTTTTTTTTAAGATTTCCAACGTTGTCAAACTGTTTTCCATTAGCGTACACCTTCCGTGCAAGAATTCCCCATATGTTCTCTATTGGATTTAAATCAGGACTACGAGCCGGCCAATCCAAAACTTTAGTATTTTTGGACAAAAACCATTCCTTATTCCGACGGGAATAATGGATGGCAGCATTGTCTTGCTGGAATATGAAATTGTCGCCCATTAAATTTTCTCCATGCTCAATTAGTGATATTTCCGGCATTTCGAAATAAGTTTCCGAACTCATTCTAGTTGAGATCAACGCCAATGGAAGCGTGCCTTTTAATGAAAATGAAAACCAAATCATGACAGTATCTTCTCCAAAACTTCTGTTCATTCTAACTTGTTTTTCTTTGCGTAGATCTCCCCAGTAATATTGAAAACCATCGGGACCATCTAAATTAAACTTTTTTTTCATCACTTAATATAACATCTTTCCATTTTTCCTTTTTGGTGCGGAGAACATTTTTGTGTACGACCGGGGCTCTTTTAAGTGGCATAATTTGATTTTTATTTTAAAAAATTATTTACCACGCTCAAAGATCTACCTATTTTCTTTTTTTTTTTTTTTTTTTGTAATACAAACGATTATAAAAATACAAGTCCAAAAATCTACAAAATAAGTAAGAACCTATTTACATTGGGGATTATTGCAGCGTTTTATATATTTTGTTTTGAAATTACATCTTTGTTAACAAATTTAAATTTGTATTGTCAAACTTTAAAAAAAATTTTGACTAAAAATAACAAATTAGAAAAATTAAATTTAAAAAAAAAAATACTTAGCTAAAAACCTGTTTAATAGATCATCAAATACGATAAAAAAGTTCATTTTCTTTGAAATATATTTCAAAAGCAATCAATCTTAGAATGATATCAATTTATATAAACTAAAAAATTCTCAAAGGTCAATTTTATGATTAAAAAACCAAAAGTCCTCAGATATTAATTTAAAAAGGAATAAAATTTATATGAGTAGCTTTTGTTCTTGTTTTTATGAAATTTCACTTTGAGCTCATTTACATTGGGGATTTTCCCTTGAAAAAAAACGCAGCAACTTTTACGTTTGTAGGCAAGAGGTGTAGAGAGGCATGCGGGGTAAGAAAAGTTGCATGTCGTCGCAAAGCCAAAAAATTTCATGAAATTTTTTCAAATTTATTTTAAATTTTTATGATTTGTTGTTTTTTGTCAAACATTTTTGAAAAAATTTCACAATACAAATTTATATGTGTAAATGCAGAAGGGATTTGGAAACAACTTCAAAACAAAATATCATTAAAAAATGCTGCGATAATCCCCAATATAAATAGGCTCTTTGAAAAAGGTAAAATTTTCGTTGGCGTCAAATGCCTTTATTTAAATTTAGCGCTAAGAAACAATTTTATATATTTTATTTAGAAATAATAAAATAAAATCACTTTAATTGCAAAAAAATTAATTCGTTTTATTCGTTATTCGAAAAAGACTATTTTTAAATCCTTCGAATAATTATTCGTAATAATTGTTCGAATAACTCGAATGAATACCTTAGTATTTCACTTAAACTTAATTTATCCCGTTGCACAGTGTGTGATTTTAACAATTTAGGTGATCAAAACCCCAAACATTTTTTTTCGAGTTTTGAAAAAAAGTGTTAAAAAAATGTTAACCGTTATTAATTAACGGCACCTTGAACAGAACTGTATTTGAAGACAAATATTATGCGAAGTATTTTTTTTTTTTTGGCGAGAAGTTCAATTTTGAATGTTTGTAACTTTTTTGTTTTAAGCAGGATTTTTATAAATCTTTTTATTTTAAAGGCTGATGTGTTATCTATCACAGAAAGTAATAATAATTTGAAAAAACTTATCAAAGAAACAATCGTGGGGAATTTTTGGTCTGTAACTTTTTTTTAGAACTTTTTGTCTCTATATTAATTTTTATTGGACAAAAACTAAAAAGTCCCACAAAGTCCCGTTATTTAAATGGCACTTTTGTAATTGCTAAAAGGTGGTCTTCCAAAATCAGTTATAAAATTTTGCCTCAATTTGCACCTTTTCAATTCGCAAAGCAATTACTAATCATGTGTCAACGTATTTCTCACCAACAAATTTTTGATGTTTGGTTTCTTGCATCAAAGAAGAGGAAAAGTTTGATTGTTATTGAGTTTATTTCAGGAAATATTAGTACAAAATCAAACAAAATTATTGATATTGATTCAATAAAATCATTTTCAAACAAAATAATTAATAAAATCAATTAAAAATGGATGTTAGCGAATAGAACGAAAGCTCGGTTTTTACACTCAAATAGAAATTGGTTGAAAAAAGAGATTGATTTGTCAATGTTTGTTATTGGAAAAAATGTTCCTTCTCCACTTAGTACTTGTGGACGGCCTAGTAAAAATTTCGTAGATTGTTCAGATGTATCAAAAAGAAGAAAAGCTAGATATCTTCTGAAAACGGTTAATCCGTATCAGGTACTGATGGCAGCTGAAATGCAAACGCGTTCAGCAGGAAAACGTTCATCTGCTGCAATAGTTGGTGAACTCATAACTGCTTCCCAAAAAGAGGTAAACTTATACAAAAAATTAGAATAAGCTCAAATAAATCCTTGAGCCTTTCCGCCGATCAAGCTTTAGCTATGATAATAGATATGAGTTTATCTACACATGACTATCAATTGTTAAGAGAGCACATATCCCACATTAATTTAAAATTATACCCTTCTTATGAGTCTATTAAAATGTCTAAAAAATTATGTTATCCATAAAAAAAAAATAACTGTAACAGAGTCATTTGCAGAAATCAATCTTCAATCATTGATTGATCATACAGTTTTAAGACTTTGTTTGGCATTAAAAGATAAATTCCTTTCTACAAATGTTGATTGTTGATAAAATTGGGTTGTGATGGCACAGTTAATAACCGTTATAAACAAAAATGGTTTTATATGCCCGCTACACTACATAAAATTTTGTTTCATGGGAAAGATATTATTGAAAAATGTATTGTACCTATCTGCCAATTACACAAGGCAACAAAATCGAAAAATTTTAAAGGCTTGAAAAACTACTTTACAATTTTGATGTACTGTGGTTATAGTAGTACAAATATGGTCCAAATTTGAAATTTTATGGAGATGTTTTTTTTTTAAATTTTTAAGTAAAATTATAATTTTTTTTAGACATTTCTCCAAATAATTAATAATAACTCAAAAAGTGTTAGTCCGATATTATTAAAATAAACTTAGAAAAATTTAAATTTATACAGCCTTTAATCCGTTTATATATTGCATTTCAATCGGCTCAGTAGTTTCGGAGTTATAACAAAAAATTAAGCAAAAAATATATTTTTTAGGTGAAAATAGCAAATTTTTTTGTTTAAAAAAAATCATGAAAAATCGAAAAGGGCAAAAATTGTTCAGTTTTATTACTTTATCACAAAGCCACATGTAATAGCAACTAAGGACAGCGCACGTTGGGGTAAAAGGGGTCGAAAATGGCACTTAATTCAGGAAGAGGTGATATCAATATTTTAATGATGAGGATCTATTTTTATATTTATTATTAGGTAAAAAAATGTATTTTTTGAATTTTAGGATTTTTTTTGGTAGAATGATAATGTCTGTCCGTGCGTCTATACCTTATGATTAAATTGGTCTAAAATCGCCGCATTATTCAGAGAAAGGTGATATGAATATTTAATATTTGAATTTGTTTTACATGCATTACAAGAATCTTACAAATTTTTTCTGCCTGATATGTAATGTCCGTCCGTCTGTCTATACATTGGGGTTAAACATGTCAAAAACTAAGCATACTTCAGAAAAAGTGGTATCAGTACTTTAGTGATCACTTTTGACTTTATTATTTATTAGTAAGTAAACAAATTAATTTTTAGAATTCTTAGGCTTTCTTTGCAGAATGGTAATGTTTTCATACAAAAAAAAAAAAAAATCGTCATCAGTGAGAATAATCAACTGCGGATTGTGGTAGGTCTATATGTTTTATTTTATACTTTTTCCCCATACTTGATTGGATCGGAACTTATCAAAAGTCTATTAAATATATCTTCGTTTGATTTTTGTCTACTACATTTTCGTGAAAAATGTTTCCGGTAATTTTTGAAATCTTTTTTTCTTGCTTCTTGGGTGTCTCAGAAAGTTGGCCATTTCGTAGAAGAGCATGTTTTATAATTTCTGGGCCGAGAATAAAAAACTTGTGGAGGATAGGAGACATACAATACCATGGATATTTAGTATCTGGCTGTATTGTTCGCATAGTTCCTGAATTTTTCAATATTAAATACCAAGTACCAATATAAGACACATTAAAAAAAGTAGAATATAAAAACATTACATGAAATCATGTGCATTAAACTGAGTTCGACTGTATTAAGCAGTAAAATTATTTTGTTTATTTAAAATAATTGTACAAAACAATAACAAAAAACAATAGTAAAATAACGAAAAATAAAACAAAGTAAAAAAATAAAAAAAATCTGCACTTAACCTGTTTTTGGTTTGGAGCAACTTGAGTTTTTTCACAAAAATGTAAATTTCTAAAATTGGGCAAAATATGCGCACGATTTTATTTCAGAATATTTAAGTAGACAATATGTAATATTTTTCAGACAATTTTTCAGAACAAAAGTCTTGTTATATTTTTAGTTGCATTCCATGAAATTTGAAAATTAGTGCATTTTTGGACTATTTTCAAAAATATAACAAAAAATACCAGGACAAATGAAATTGAAAAAAGATTCGGCTGTGCCGAATCTTTGATACCCTTCACCATATTACCATCTTATCGACAATTAATAAAATTTTCGCCTTAACGTATGCTTGCATATTTTCACATATATAAATCTAAATTTTTTTCAAACTACGAAAATTTGAATATGAAAAAAAAAAAAAACAATCATAACAGGCTTTGCTTTTAAAAAAGAAACAACAACAACAATTCCATATATATTTATTTCAAGGTTGGAAACCGATACCGTAATAAATACCGATACCGATTTAATACCGTTTAAAGTTGGTTACCGTAACTGATACCGATACCGAAATTATTATTTTGTTAAAAATACCGGTATCCAAATACCGTTTCCGTCTGTACCGGTATATACCGGTAATTTAGTTTCGGTATTTTAAATGTTTATTTTTTCAACTTAATATAGTATTGTAAAAATATTTTTTCATATAATTTACTTGAAAAAAGAAGAAGGATTATTATTTTAAATAATAAGGCTTATTTTTCTACCTGAACCTTGTGAACAAGTGTTACATCTAGTGGGGTATTCACTCGAATTTTACATTACAATTTTTTGTATTTGTAATAATTTTTATACCCTTCACCACAGGTGTAAAGGGTATATATAAGTTTGTCATTCCGTTTGTAATTTCCACAATTTTCGTCGGAGAGCAAAAAAGTTTATATTTTCGGAATCCTTGTAAGAAGCGATGACGATTGGACCATGTCCGTCCGTCCGTCCGTGTGTCGGTTGAAATGGCGTTTATGAAGACCACCGATAACTGACATATATAATATGTATGTCAAACGATCGGAAATGCTTTCGAGAATTTTGCTATTGGAATTCAGCAAGATAGGTTCATACAATGCGGAGATATGTTCAAAAAACCGGTTTTTTGAACCGGTTTTCCAGTTTCTGAAGCCTCTGTATACACTACGGACTTCGTTTTTACAAAGAAATCTCGGACATTTTTTTCTGAATTTTTGTTCTGAAAAAATGAAATAAATCGGTTCAGTAATAACTGAGATATCGGACAAAACGCATTTTTTATTTTTTGAAGCCTTGGTTTAAGCTATAGATTTTTATTTTTATACAGATCGGTCACAAATATTTTTATAAAATTTCAGTTTTTTGAATCAGGAAGATCGGTTTATAAATGGTGGAGATATGCTTTAAAAACCGGTTTTTAGAACCGGTTTTTTAGTTTCTGAAGCCTCTGCATATACCAGGGACTTCGAATTTTTAAAGGGGGCTCGAAAATTATTTTCTGAATTTTTGATCTGAAAAAATTAAATAAATCGGTTCAGTAATAACTGAGATATCGGGGAAAACGAATTTTTTATTTTTGAAGCCCTTGTTCAAGCTATAGATTTTTTTTTATATAGATCAGTCATAAATATTTTTATAAAATTTCGGTTTTTTTAATAAACCAAATTCGTTCATAATCAACAGAGTTATGGCCCAAAAACAAATCTGTTAAGAATATAAATACACCAACAAACATGTATATTAAGCAGCGTTTAATTTTGAGCACACAATAATTTTTTTTCAACTGGCGACTGCGCTGAAAACAGTTTAAGTTTTATTTCGATCACATGCTTACTTAACAAAATTTGCTGCTCAAACACAAAACTGAAATAAGCAGCAACCAGTTTTTATTTTGTTCAGCAGTCAAATTAAATAAGCAGCGCACACACTCAGTTTTTTGCTCAGCCAAGTTGATTTTACGTCTTAGTCGTGTGCGCTCAGCACAACGTAGAAACCTTTTTCAGCAACGTAAGAACAACTGGATAGTAAGACTGTATAGTTCTGTACAGTTGATTTACAAAGTTGTTTGTTTTTTGTTTATACATTTAAGAAGGAAAATGAAGTTGATTATTTTAAATGAAAACAAATAGAAAACGGTGCAATAAAATACTACGAATTGTATTAAAGATATTTATATGAAGATTTATTAATTTTAATTAAAAAAAAAAAAACAAACATTTTTTATGCATATAATATATTTATTTACAATTTATTTAAGATAATAGAACTTTTATAAAAATATTAGATAATATTTAATACTAGTAGATGAAAAAATATTAACTAAATATTAAATGTTGTTTAAATTAAATAAAAAATTAAAAACATTTTTGTTATTTGCAATAAGAAGAAAATTTTGTTATTTTGTATAACTTTCTTTGTTTTGGTCTATTACACAAAGTTGTTTGGTTTTTGTTTTTAAATTTTAGAAGGAAAATGAAGTTGAATATTTTAAATGAAAACAAATAGAAAACGGTCCAATAAAATAATATGAATTTTATTGAAGATATTACATACATATATCTTTATTTTATTAACTTTAAATAAAAAAAGTTTTTCATTTAACAAATATAGAAATTTTGTAAAGATAAATAAAAAAAGACATTATATTTATATGTATGTATATATTATGTTACCGAAATAATAAAGATTTGTTGTGATTTTTATTTATTTATTTATGTATCTAAAAATAAAAGTTATTAACTTGTATGTTGAAGACTTTTTGGTTATTAATTTAGACTGTTGAAGATTTTTTGGTTATTAATTTATTATTTTCTTATTGATCGGCTTTAATGTCTTAATTAATTTTTTACTTTTATTGATACCTCAGCCGAACAATAAGACATTTGATTATACAAAAATAATTATAATAACAGTGCAATTCTCGACCGAGTGACAAAAAAAAAATTATTGTGATAGTAAAAAAACATTTTTATTATTTTGGCTTTTATTCTGGCTTTGAAAAAAAAATATTGTTTGTATATTTTTGGTGATAGTTGTCACACTCATAAAAGCATATAATAAGTAATTATTAATTAATGATAATTGTCATGAATTAGAGAATAGCACTGTAAGTAACATTTATATAATATTTAAGATTTACGTTTTATTTAAAAAGTCCCAGCAAAAAAAAAAAAAAAAAACCGATCAAGAGCTTCCAAAAAAAGAACATTTTCATCTCTTCAAAAGTAGAACAAAGTGTTTATATACTTTTTTGTTACAACTACTTTGTTTCAACTTTTTTAAAATTTAATAATAATTACTTCCAAAAAAATTAAAATTAATGAATTTCTAACGGGAAAAAAGAAAAAATAGTACTGCAAAAGAAATGAACTGCAAAAGAAATGAACTAGAAATATAGAAGAAGAACATCTTACCAATAACAATCGTGGGTTAGAAAAAGAACTTCTGCAGCACTTTTTCACCACTAAGTACTTCCTTCAGCTCTTTATTGGTTCCTTTTTTGTTGGGGTGCTACATTCCATGTTATATCTTTCGGAATAGTAGGTCCATATGTTAGGAACAATTTTCAAATTTCATATAGTTTTTTTTTTCACTCACACGGATCTACTCTAAAATTAAAATTTTTATTTTTTCTACTAAATATGATCCTTAATCAATTTAACAAAAGTTAAGATATTTTCAATTCTGTGATTATTAATATTTAATAATATATATTTTGAGACTTGAAATTCCCTAAATAATAAAAAAAACTTGGGCCATTATGCTCAGAATAATTTCTGTCCACCAGGGGGGTTATTGTGTAATTCGATTCGAAAGAAAACACTTTCGAATTTCAATGTATAAAGTATACAAATTAGAAAGAATTTCCTTTCGAATTTAGTTACAAAATAACCCTCCAGGTTTTATAGTACTTTGTAATTTTTTTATTAATTTTGTTCAATATTTAAAAAAGGCGACAATTTATTTACAAATATAAACAATTTTTGAGATTTCACTCTTATTTGTATTAATGATCTAGTGATTATTATTTCGCAAATTCTAACTTACTAACAATATCGATGAAAAATACAGAAAATTCAACATAAATTTTACATACTTGTATAATCAATGAGTCAAATATACAATTGTTAGAACTACTTTTTTCCATTTAATAGTCATATGTATTGCAAATTTAAAATATATAATTTTTCTTCCAAATGTACGCCTCCATCTTCAACTAAGCCATAATTTTTACCGAAAGTGTCCAAATTTTTTTTTCTTTTATTATTTCGTTATAATATACGATTCTGACCAGTATAATATTGTATATATATACATATTATTAGAACTTATATCAGGTTATGAAAATATATTTATTAGTTTCTCAGTTATTGCATTTTAAAAATGACAGAAACCTCTTTGAACCACAAAAAAAAAAAAAAAAAAAATATAAAAAATAAAAAGAGTTTCGTATTACAATTTAACGTTTTAATTCAATCAAACGTTATTCAAAATGTTTGTTCTTTATTCAAAAGAACAAACATTTTTTTTTAATTTTTTTCTTTAATTTAAACAATATTTAATATTTTTTAATCTACTAATATTAAATATTATTTAATATTTTTATAAAAGTTCTACAAAAATTTTAAATAAATTGCAAATAAATATATTATACAAAAAATTTTTGTTTTTTTAATTAAAATTAATAAATCTACATATAAATATCTTTAATACAATTCATAGTATTTTATTGTACCGTTTTCTATTTGTTTTCATTTAAAAACTATACCACTTCATTTTCCTTCTTAAATGTAAAAACCATCACCAAACAACTTTGTATATTGACTGCGCAGAACTGTACAGTCTTACTATCCAGTTGTTCTTACGTTGCTGAAAAAGGTTTCTACGTTGTGCTGAGCGCACACGACTAAGACGTAAAATAAACTGGCTGAGTAAAAAACTGAGTGTGTGCGCTGCTTATTTAATTTGACTGCTGAACAAAATAAAAACTGGATGCTGCTTAAATCAATTTTGTGTGTGAGCAGCAAAATGTGTTTAGTTAGTATGTGGTGGATAACTAAATCAAGTAAACTTGTTTCAGCAAGATGCTGTAAAAAAAGCAACTGTTTAGAAAATTACGACTGCTTTAAGCAGCCATTCGAAACACTGATATTAAGCATTGTAATGACTATTAGTGACGTTTTTTGTTTTTTGTATAGACAAGTAGTTTAGTTATCAACAGCAGTAATATGATGAATAACAGTGTTGTTGTTGTTCTTTGTATATGCAGTCTGTACAAAAATAAATAGATATGGAATTGTAGTTGTTTATTTTTAAAAACTAAAACATATCTGTTAAGAATATACATAAATACATACACAAACATGTATATTAAGCATTGTAATGACTATTAGTGACGTTTTTGGTTTTTGTATAGACAAGTAGTTTAGTTAGCAACAGCAGTAATATAATGAATAACAGTGTTGTTGTTGTTCTTTGTGTATTCAGTCAGTTTGTACATACAAAAATAAATATATATGGAATTGTTGTTGTTTCTTTTTTAAAAGCAAAGCCTGTTATGATTGTTTTTTTTTTTTTCATATTCAAATTTTCGTAGTTTGAAAAAAATTTAGATTTAGAAAATATGCAAGCATACGTTAAGGCGAAAATTTTATTAATTGTCGGTAATATGGTAATATGATGTCGATAAGATGGTAAGATGGTAATATGGTGAAGGGTATCAAAGATTCGGCACAGCCGAATCTTTTTTCATTTTTTTATAATTTTAATAATTTGAGAAGGATAAAGAAAATGGATTCTCCTTTTTATATTAAATGTTTTATAAGAAATAAATTGGAGGATTTTAAAATTGATTTAGAAAAACATATCCATAAATTCTCAGTCTGGTGTAGAGGATATGATTGCGTTGGCTTCACCCAAGCCAATCAAAAATAGGAAGAAAGGAGAAATAAAATATTGAATATTTTGGGAAAAAATTTCAAAATATAGCCAATTCTAATTTTTATGCATACATTTGGGAGAAAGAAATATATATTTTAAATTTACAATAAATGTGTCTATTAAATGGGGATAAATTGTTAGTCCTAACTGTTTATTTGATTGTTTATTTTACAGGTTTATATAATTTATATTGAACTTTTTCGGCATGTTAGGAAATTTGTTGCGTTATATTTTTGCATAAAATATAACTAAAACATAATCATAAGATCACTAAAATGTGAAGAAGAGTAAATTAATTTAAAAAATATATACATTTGTATAATATTAAATGACTGTCTAATACTTAATTTATTTGGCTATGGGTAAAGCGTTTCAAATATTGTACAAATATTAACTGAAAATCTCCGTGCAGCACATAGATTAGTATGTTGCTACACTGAAAAGTGAGGATGTGAAAAAAAATTGATAATTATTTCAAAGTGGTTAAAAACTTAACATTGAATTGTTGTCGAGAGTATTATCACCTTTAATTGGGTATTTGTGTAAAAAGTAGTAGTTTTTTAGCGTTTCAAAAATGATAAAAAGCCCTTCGAACCGCTCTTTAATATAGAGTAAAATTTTAAGGTATAATTTACTCGAATACTCGAGTAATTTAAAAGTTTTACTCGATTATTCGAGTAAGTTTAAAACTGCATTTTAGAGTTATTTGATTATTCGAACAATGAAAAAGTCGAGCAAAATGAATACTCTAACACCCATCAATTAGCCAGCCAGATGGACGGACAACGTTAGATCGATTTATAAATTCTGAGTAAATTGGTATACTTTAAGATGGGTGTTGGATAACGTTTTCTATGCGTTACAAACATCAGCACAAACGAATAATACCCCAACCACCTATGGTGGTTTAGGGTATAAAGATAGCCATGCCATACCATATAACATAATGTTCCAATCATCATAGGAAGTTGACATTTTTCGAAAATAATTTAGGAACATTTATATATACGCTACACTTTGATTATTTTCAATAACGTTGAAAATACAGTTTTATACTATAGCGATTTCAAAGTTTGAATTACATTTAAATTTCTCACTCTCATTTAACGATGATTATGACACGTCGTACTGATCCTGCAACTTTAAAATTTCTTGGTGAGTATATGGGATAATGGGGAGTTTTGGATATAATAATACTTTCTTGTAGCACCATTTCTCCTCCCATGCTGTAATTGACACATTAATTACACAGTTATAACCTACTCTAAAAACTATTTGGGAATCATATTTTCTTATCTAATTTTTATGGTGATTGAAACGAGTATTTCTGCGTTAATCTGTGATGAAATTAAAAAAAACTATATTTATGCTACTGATTTTTCTACTACTTCACGGATTTTTTGCCATTATGCATTTTTTTGCGAAATTCAAGTAAAAATCATTTAAAAATTTAACATTTGTAAGTTTTTTCAAGTCTTTTAATAATAACGGTATGTACCGGTATTTTAGTTTCGGTACCGGTATACCGTTACCGATATAATTTTAAATACCGTTATGGATACCGTTACCGAAATAAAATAAAAATAAGTACCGATACCGTTACCGATACCGTTATTCGTTTCGGTTTCCAACCTTGATTTATTTTTGAATGTGTTTATATACAAACTGACTGAATATACAAAGAACAACAACAACACTGTTATTCATTATATTACTGCTGTTGCTAACTAAACTACTTGTATTATAGGCAAAAACGTCACTAATAGTCATTACAATGCTTAATATACATGTTTGTGTATGTATTTATGTATATTCTTAACAGATATGTTTTAGTTTTTAAAAATTAACAACAACAATTCCATATCTATTTATTTTTGTACAAACTGCATATACAAAGAACAACAACAACACTGTTATTCATTATATGACTGCTGTTTCTAACTAAACTACTTGTCTATACAAAAAACAAAAAACGTCACTAATAGTCTTTACAATGCTTAATATACATGTTTGTGTGTGTATTTATATTCTTAACAGATTTGTTTTTAGGCCATAACTCTGTTGATTATGAACGAATTTGGTTTATTAAAAAAACCGAAATTTTATAAAAATATTTATGACTGATCTATATAAAAATCTGTAGCTTGAACAAGGGCTTCAAAAATAAAAAATTCGTTTTCCCCGATATCTTAGTTATTACTGAACCGATTTATTTCATTTTTTCAGAACAAAAATTCAGAAAATAATTTCCGAGCCCCCTTTAAAAATTCGAAGTCCCTGGTATATGCAGAGGCTTCAGAAACTGAAAAACCGGTTTTTAAAGCATATCTCCACCATTTATAAACCTATCTTCCTGATTCAAAAAACTGAAATTTTATAAAAATATTTGTAACCGATCTGTATAAAAATAAAAATCTATAGCTTAAACCAGGGCTTCAAAAAATAAAAAATGCGTTTTGTCCGATATCTCAGTTATTATTGAACCTATTTATTTCAGTTTTTCAGAACATAAATTCAGAAAAAAATGTCCGAGACTTCTTTGTAAAAATGAAGTCTCTAGTATATACAGAGGCTTCAGAAACTGGAAAACCGGTTCTAAAAACCGGTTTTTTGAACATATCTCCGCATTGTATGAAGCTATCTTGCTGAATTCCAATAGCAAAATTCTCGAAAGGATTTCCGATCGTTTGATATATATATATATATTATATATGTCAGTTATCGGTGGGCTTCATAAACGCCATTTCAACCGACATACGGACGGACGAACATGGTCCTATCGTCATCATTTCTTACAAGGATCCCGAAAATGTAAACTTTTTTGCTCTCCGACGAAAATTGTGGGAATTACAAACGGAATGACAAACTTATATATACCCTTTACACCTGTGGTGAGGGGTATAAAAATAATTTACAAATTCTTGTATAAAAGTAAACTCAAATACCTGTAGTTAATGGTTCCATTTTAAAATTTTTCTTTAAAGCACTTTTTATTAAAGAAAAATTCACCGAAAGTTCATGAAAATTTAATTTTTTCCTCTTTTCTTAAAATATAAAAAAATATTGAACTTTGACAGCTCAGTACTCAAAAACCACGCAAGCCATAGAATAGAACTAGAAGTTTATGTGAGAGCCACCTTATACTAAATTTTCCAAAAATTTACTCATTTTTTTGAAAATACAAAAACAAAATATATGTGACTACATGTATTTTGTTGTTGTGTGAATTAGGTTTTTGACAATTGAATTAGGTTTTTTCTCTCACATAAATATATAGTTGTTAATCTATGACGCAAGCTACGTTAATGACTTTTATCGTTATTGATACATAATTTTGTCTATTTTTATTCGGTACCCAATTTTATTTAAAAAAGTTAATTTTCAAAATTCAATTAAACGACACTTTCGATCCCTTTTACCCCAACGTGCAGCGCACGAAAAATCCGTGCATACAAATCTGCTTATAGAAACTAAACCAATGAGCGATTTTTTTTAAAATTATGTTCTTATTAATAACCGTTATGTTCAAGTTCTAAGCATAAAATAATATATTATTTCCTCTTGGTTTTTATGGAAATATCTAATTTTTTCCAGAATTCTTCCAATTGAAGGATTTATTGTGTTTCGGAAATTTTTTTGCTCGAATAAGTCCATTTATATTTAAACTCTGTGTCATTTTATACTGAGCTTTTAATGTAATTTAAATTATTTTTTACTAGAGCCCAATATCTTTCAATTGCAAGGAGTTCCAGACAATTTGATGGATTAGCCTCTTTCGGTACAAATACTAACAACTTCTTTGTTACCACCACTCCATTGCTTTGTTGCTGTAATGAGAATAAGCGTGAACAGGCCAGAAAAAACGCATACACTGTATTTTCTTAAGAAAGGGAGAAAGAAGTCTTTTCCAAAGGCACTTCATGTATATTTCTGTGTTAATGAAACCATTTTTTTATGAGTAAAATATGCATATGGCTTACCAAATCAAAAACTTTCTTGGGAATTTTGAATTCTTTGATACACTATACTTTTCTGCAACGTAGAATTCCTGGTCAGGAAGTTGAAAAAAGTCACAGGATAGATTTCCATTCAACTTTTCTGATAAAAATTTAAAGCAATTAACTTTTTGGGACACTTTTCTTCCAGAGATGAGGTGGTTTTCTTTCAAAAACCTTTCTATTTTGTCTGAGTCCTACAGCCTGAACATACAATATTTCTTCCACTACCAGGTTTCCATTTAGTGACCATGGCTTTTTTGTATAATATCATGATCCAAAAAATTGTATTTAGTTACACAACTGCGTTCCTAGCAATTGTTTATTATGACCGATATAAGATTTCATGAAAAATTTTAATTATGTGTAGGTGTTTTTTGTTCAATTTCCACTTTAAGAAAAACTAGTTCTGCTATTACCATGAAACTTGGCACATAGCTAGTGAGCATAATGATAAATATAACTCCGTTAACAGAATTATTTATTTTTCACCACATAAAAATTTATAAGCCCAAGAGCATGCACGGATTTTTTCGTGCGCAGTCCTTAAATGAGATATCGATCATAAAAATTTATTGGTTCTTTTCGAATTTATTCACAATTAAGTGAATTCGCTCATAGTTTTTTGAGACATTTCTCCACTTATGTTGTCATTACTCAAAAACAACTTGTCCGATTTTGTTAAACTAAATTTACAAAAAATTTTGACTAACAATATCTTTAAATGATGTATACAATTGTTTTTGATGCGATCAATAGTTTCAAAGTTATGAAACAAATTGTTTGGCAAAAAATATAAAGTTAGAAAAAAAATTAAAAAAAAAAAAAAAAAAAAACAAGCGAGAATGTCATATTCGGCTTGGCCGAATCTATATACCCACCATCAACATTTCCAAATTTTACGTTATATGGGAGGTGGGCGGTAAGGTGGGTGACCACGCCCATTTTTTGTTTCCGAGTTTACATTGATCCTTGAACTATTTGTACAAAATTTCGTTGACATTTCACCTTATATGAGAGGTGGGCGGACCACGCTCATTTTTGGTTTCCAAGTTTATATCGACCCTCAAACTATTTATACAAAATTTCGTTGTCGTACATGCTTTTGTTTCAGAAATATTAGCAGAAAAGTATGAAACGGACACCCTGTGTTTCTAGTTTTTAGCCCATAACATTTTTATTTATTAACCGATTTTAACCAATACCAAGCAAACCTTATAAATATAAATATTTGTGCCAAATTTCTTCACCCTACGTTGTCCCGTTCGAACCCTATTCTGATAAAGCAATAAATCTGAACAATTTTTGACTTTTTCGATTGTTCATGATTTTTTTTTTTTTTTAAACAAAAAGAATTTGCTATTTTCACGTAAAAAATATATTTTTTGCTTAATTTTTTTATTATAACTCTGAAACTACTGAGCCGATTGAAACGCAATATATAAACGGATTAAAGCTTGTATAAATTTAAATTTTTCTAAGTTTAATTTATTTAATTTAAAAATTTATAATTTTACTTAAAATTAAAAAAAAAAAAAAAAAAAAAACATCTCCATAGAATTTAAAATTTGGACCATATTTGTACTAATGGAACCACAATACATCAAAATTGCATAGTGGTTTTTCAAGCCCATTTTTGCTGTTGACCTGTGTTATCCGAAGAAGCCCAGGAGGCAAGAAATAAGGATTGTAAAAACTTTCGCGAACATTTCACAAGAAAAACATCTAGAGAGGACTCCAATACAGATTTGCTACATAAACTATTAATATCATCAGATCCATTAATTTGCAGCTTACGAAAAACACCAAAAACTAAAAGATCAAATGTGTTACTGTTAAAAAGCCAGAATATATCTTTTGATGATGCTGATGAATAATTTTTATTAATTCAAATTTGTGAACAAATCGTAGATTTAAAAATACATACATACATTCATACATACATACACACACACTCATACACACACACATATATTCTTAATAAAATTTGATTGAATTATGTGAAAAGTAGGCGTGGCAGTTTTCCGATCAGGAAAACAGCTTAGTGTTACGAAAATAGTTTGTGCCAAATTTCATCAATATAGCTTTTTTAATTACAAAAATATAGACTTTTGATCACTCAGAATGCGAAAATCTCACACTGTGCGTTGCACAGTGGGGCAGAATCAAAATTTTTTGGAAATAAATCTGTAACTTCTGATTTGGTATAGGCGTGGCAGAGGAGTGCACAATGTTAAGTTTGGAAAGGAGACCAAACAGATCCTTCAGCTAAAGGGGCACAAAGTTGGGTACCTCTGATATAACATTTTTTAAGCGCTTGCCAAATTTTTCGCCCATTATCAAATATTTGTAAACATGTTTTTTCTTTAGGTAATTAGGGGACAAAATTATCTATTGAATAAAACAAATTTAAAATCGATATCTTTACCGAGTCCAAAAATAAACGATTTTGAATTTGAAAATTGCAAAAATGACGACTTTTTTTTTTTTTTTTGGCCGAAAAAGTATCTACACTTTTTTTTCTCTAAAATAAAATTTTCTTTAACAACATATAATAATTTTATATTTTTCTGAAAGGTATCTTCACAGAGAAGACTTTAAAATAAAAAGCAAGCCCAATAACTTAAATATCCAAATATCCTCCCGAATTTGACCCATTTTATATGAAAGTTTTGACTTTAGTCTATATTTTTTCAAATCCCAGAGCAAGAATCGGCAAACGGAATACAGTTTAAGAATCTATAATGTCAAAAGTTTTGTAATAATTTTTTTTTAAGAAACTATAAATATTTTATCTGTAATAAAATCTTTGTTTTTAAAGATATCTTAACGTATAAAATAAGAAAGTAAAAAAAACTTTAAGATTTTTGTAAAAGGAATCCCACAATTCTCAAAAAACTCCGAAATTCCAAAAACGGGTTTTTTCACACTTTCGGCTAAAAAATCCACATTTTTCCGAAGTCCCGTAGATTTTGATTGAAAACTTTTGACAACATATTATAGATTCTTAAACGTACTTTGGGCAACATATCATAGATTCTTAAATGTACTTTGGGATTTGAGAAAATATACAGTCAATCGCATAAATATGTATACGACCCGTATGTATTTTTTCAACTTTAGATTTTTGTATTTAGTTTTAAAACTATTTGTAAAGATTTTGGTCTTATAGTTAATGTTATGTCTCTAGATTAAAAAAAAACAAAAAAAAAATCCTGAAAAATTCCTATTATGTCAGCTTTTATGGCCACTTATATAAAAGAGCCACTGAAATTTACATCGCAAAAGTATGTATACGAGGCATGAGAGACATGGTTTTAATCGGATATAACTATTGTGTAAAATAATATAATGGGTCCAAATAAAAATTATTAAAGAAAACATTTCATATTATTAAATTATTATAAAATATCGACAGATTTTAAAATATTTGGCACATTTTTATTTGTAGAAATTGTGGATTTTGATATTTTACGGTAATTTTATTAATACCTGAGAGTCTTGGGGAGATAAAAAGCGAATAATTCTGGAAAAATGTAGGTAATTTAAAGAATCTCGATAATTTTCACATTTCATGAACTCCTTGCCTGGTAATAAGTTGAAAAGGTCAATTATATATGGTATTATACACTCATAATTTGACATGGCAAAATGTGGAATATCTGCATCGTATTCAAATTATGGATGAAACATTTAATTTACTAAAAAATATATTCACTGTTTAACATTTTGTGCTCCATACTACTACAAACTGCAGCATTATTTGCATGTGGTATACTAAAAATTGCAGCGTTTGTTTACAATTTAAAGCAACATACTTAAACAGTATTCAACTTGTTTGTCAAATATATAAACAACAACCTCGTACTGCAGTGTGCTCGTAAAATTTTTCCGAAAATATATTACACACCAGTCAGTGTTTTCTTTGTTATGCTGGATATTTTTCTCTATTTGCGCTTCGATTTTTCTGCTATAGTAGGTAATTTAGCAGTCTTGTTTATGCAATTTTGATGCTTTGTGTGTAAAATAAAACACATAACTTTGAGTCTACATTAGACAAATTTTTATCAAGACAAACGTCAAAATTTTATCAAGATAAAGATTTGTCTAATGTAGACTGAATTTGTCAGTAGAAAATTGTCAGCGCTTGAGCTCTGACAACTTTGTCTTGATAATGCTTAGTAAAAGACGCCATCTTTATTGCTGTTGGTACTTTTTTCATGGCTTATTATGACATACGTTTTCCCCTATAATTGACAGAGATAAAAAATTTTCTGCAATTCAAACAAAAATTTGACGTTTGTCTTGATAAAAATTTCTCTAATATAGACTCGAAGTAAGGGTTGAAATGTAACCTAATGTATACATGTATGTTAGTGTGTACGTTTGTATGTATGTAGTGTGTATGTTCGTAAGTATGTTTATGTTCTTTATCTTTCACAAAAGAATGTCTAGCAGCAATGAAATTGTCAACAAAAAGGATGCTATACATTGTACTATAGCAGCAAAATCAAAACAAAAATAAATAATACTGCGCAATAAAGCCCCAACCACTCAACTAAAAATCATCGTATCGCAATCAGCTGTTTTAACCAGCTTTATGCAAATGTGTGTATGTAGCTATTGACACAACAATAGCTAGGTAGCGTATCGCAGAAATCTACAGAAAATAGATTTTTACGTAGCTGCGTAAGTTTTTAACAACCCTGTAGTTTATTTTGTTCACAAAATAACCGAAAACAGAGTTGTTACACAATGAATGTTCAAAAACATATGATACGTTTACTTTTGTTGACTAGTTGTACAAAATGTTTCACGCTACCTTTCTTCATTCTGCGTTGCGTTGTAAAGTTGACTGGTTGGGCCTTAAGGGTTCAACAAAATTGTGCGTGCGCAACTCTACAGAAATATATTTTACTTCGTGTGCAATGATTTGCTTTTGCTGCTGCAAATTGCAGAGACGAGTCACAAATTTAGTAGTATAACGATATTATAGTGTGGATATTTCTAGTTGTTGTGTATTGTATAAATGAACCTTTTGTATATTTAATGCACAGTCGCAAGTGAATTTTTTTTTAGCTAGAACTGCATATTTAAACCTTGGTATAAAGTGTTATAATCATTAAAAAGCTTAGAAAAATACGCGATTTGGATATTATGTTTTGAAAAATTCAAACAAGTTCGAAAATTAAAAAAAATGGAACAAACATTTTTGTTATAACTGCTAGAGGATTATGTATAGGGTTTGGGGTTTCCCGTGATATTTTGTTTCCCGGGAAACGGGAATGGAAAATTCAATTTCCCGGGAATCCCTTAACTTAAAATATAAGAAAAAAGCAATGATTTTGTATAAAGAATGTTATTATTTCTTTTCAATACTATAATACAACATTATAAATCACATTCATGATTAATTAACAAAAGTATGAAGTATGACTTCCAATTTAAAATTTAAAAAATTTTAAATATTTCATGCAAATAAAATAAGTGCCTATTGTAAGCAAAGGTTCAAAAGATATAATTCTTTAATTCACTTTTCAAAATCGAATTTATTATCTTCAATACCAATTATACAATTCAAGCTTAAAAAATATTTTGAATCATTACAATTTTCTTCTATTTAAATCTTTTACGAATTAAAGAAAAAATATTTAAAAAATATAAATAACTCCATTAAATTTGCAGAAGATTTGTTTAAAAAAAAAATTCAATGATTTCTTTATAAAATGATTTAGAAGAACTATGATTTTTAGAATAGCGTTATGGAATAAAAAACTAGTATTTCTAATATTTAATTAAAAACTGTATACTTAGATTTTCATGCTTAAAATTTAAAAAAAGATAAATCATCATCTGTGGCATACATTTCAGTATAAATAGTTTTTCTTATCGTTTTAATTCGTTCTAAAACATAAATTTAAAAACTTTTAAAGTTGGTTCTCAACAATATTTTGTGGTCAATTGATATAATGTTCGGAAATCTGATAAAAAATAGTTTTCATTTAAAAGATATTGTTGATCATTTCAAAAGGAATATTTTTGAAAAATAAAATACATTCGAAGTTTAACATATTTACACGTTTTAAAATTTGAAAAAGTAGCGGTATGTACTTCTGATGTTAAAAGAAAAGTTGTTGTCGATTCATTTGAAAATTTTACATATTTCAAAATTAATAATTTATGTTTATTATTGCCAAAAATAGTCCAAAATCGTGCTTTTATGATAGTATAAAATCATGTGATACAAACTAGAAAAAATCTAAAGATATTGGCAAAAAATATGAAAAAAACCTTTCAGAGCCAAGAGATTTAAATAAAGTTTGAAAATGGTACATCATCATTAAAATGTTAAAAAGATTATAGCAATATGTAGTTAAAAACTCGTGTACTTGAAATGTGAATTGACAAAATAAATCGTTTTTTCCCATCGAAATGTCATCAAATAGGAATTTTCATCAGCGCACCGATGAAATGTTTTTGAATAATATAAAATATCACTTGTATCGAATTTCATCTATATTTTGTATTAACATCAAAAATTGCTTTAGTAAGTAATGTGTTTATAATATAAACTTTATATTAATGTAAAATTTTCACTGAGGCGATAATAACAGTAACATTGTTGCTATAGGATTATAAAACTACGTGAATATAAAATTTTCCGTTTTTTCAATTTTCCCGGGAATTCCCGATGAAAAATTTACGGGAATTTCCGGGATTTCCTGCCCGGGAATTCCCGGACCCCAAACCCTAATTATGTATTATGTTGGTTCTATTTTTTTTCTTTTAATTTAAGTGTAAAAAAAAATCATATATGTAAATTTATTTGTGAAAAATTCTTGCGATACCAAATTTTTATATTGTTCCTTTGGAGTAGCCATTTATATGATACTAAGAATGATTTACTGGTCATTTATTACCATAATCAGACCAATACTAAATTATACCGTTTTGGTATGTTGGTCTAAAACTGATCAGGTCACTTCAAGAAGTTTACTCGACAATGTCTATTGTTTTACTTGTGTTTCAATAACTGGCGCTATGTGAATCAGTCCTACCATATCCTTAGGAGCTATTTTGCACATTTCAGTGAAGGAGGAAAGGCCTTCCCTTCTCCCTTCCAAAAGGAAGCGAAAAGGCAAGGACTCTTAAATAAATAAATATGCTCTCTTATATTTTCAATGCTATTAAAAAAGAGTATGAAATATATTTAAAAAAAAGACATGCGGACTATCATCTTTATCGACACTTAAAACAAGACTAAATGAGTTTGAGCTTTGTAAGTCTCGTAATTACAATTTTTTCTGTTCGTAATGAGAAAGTTAGTAGGTGAGTGACACTTTCTATTTCGCATCTAATGAAATGGAAACAAGAATTAGTACCGAATTTCTTTTTAAAGGAAGTCGAGGCATTCTTTAAGGAATTTTTACAGAAGGCAAAAAGGAATGTGTTTAAAGTTTGTTCGGAGGCATTCAGAAAGGCCTGTTGGGAGGAAGCACAAACATATTTTCCTGCTGGGTAGACATACATATATATGTGTGTATGCAAGAACATTTATAAACAACCCCTATGCACACATTTTTTGCCACACACAGCAACTACGTATTACAAAAAACAAACAAATCATTAAGACCACTTGAAATCTTTAAATCATTTCTCAACGTCTTGTATGATTTGCTTTTTTTTTTTTTGCCACACCACTTGCACCACTTGTTTAAGATAAATGATTTAAACGCACGGATTTGCAGTCGCTCATACACAGTACACACTTGCTTTGCTTCGGGCAGCGAAGTACGTACAGTATTTATTGTTGTTTTTGCACATGTTGGCTATGAAACACACATTTGAAATTCAAGTGTATTTGCTTTTCAAATCATCTTACGCAGGAGTCTAGTTAACACTCTAAAACTTAATCACAAAACAAATAAAATGAAAATCAACTTTTATTTTTGCTCGAAAAAATATAAATCACAAAATAACTGTTATTCTCTTTTATGATAAATGTCATAACAGTTTCCGTCCCTGCCTGTTACTCAAAAGCTACATACATTTGATAGACATGAACTATGTATATATTGCCAGTATTCCACAATATGTATATATAAACATTACTATTTACCTTGTATGGACATATAAGCCTCTCCTAGCATCAAATAACTTCCAGATTCTGGGCAAGTTTCTACCAGCTCTTTGAAACATCTCGCAAAAGCAACCCGGTCTTTGCGATATTGCAAATAAATGTTAGCCAAATGTGTTTTAGCCTTTAATATCATAATAAAAAATACAAAAAAGTAATTAGATAAGTTACACTATAAATATGAAATATATATGTATATGACGATATGTTTGACGATCAAAAGTTTCCTTAAAAACTGATCCATATTTTTAATGTTTTTTTTTTTTTTTTTTTCAAAAATTAAGTAAAATTTTTTAATCGTTCACTTTAAGCAAAAATAGATAAATCAAAAAACAGTTCAAAAGATTTTTTTAAGGAGCAAATTTTACGACTGTTTCGTTTATGAATTTTATATTACGGCCTTATGGCTTTTATTAATATTGATGTAATATTTGAAGTTATGAGTTTGGGTCAGTACATTATAATCCAGTAAAAAATCAAACTTTTGATTTTTCAGTGAAACAGTGCATAAAAGAATGCATAAATAATTTTATGTGTACAATACCATTATAAGTAACCAGTGAAATATTTTTAATTTTTAACTTACAACCTCCCTTATCTGTCGTCGAACATATCATCTAATACATTTAATTGGTTAATAAGTTATTATTAATAGTATCCTGAAAAAAATCCATGCGTTTAAGATATTTAAATATGATAGATATTTTCGAAATACCAATGGTATTTTTAAGTTATTTAAATAAAAGCTATGAATAGAGGACGAATTTAAATTCATTTATTTTATTATTTTATTTTTAAATATGAAATGAAGTTGAATTAGTATATGTTATTTAAACAATATTTATATAAAGTAGTTTGAATTCAATAACAAATTTTTTATAAAATTAACATAAAATAACTCATGTCACACAATGAAAATGGTCCATTTAAGTTTATTCTAAATAAAACATAAATATATTTCTAATATTTTGTTGGATATCCTTTCTGATAAATTGCTGATTTAAAAATAATTTTTTGGTGTGTATTACGGACTTATTTTTTTCATACTATTCCAAAAGGGCATTTTTATTTTTGTTTTCTATTTTTTATTTTATTTATCAATATTTAATAACCTAGCCTCTGGGCCATATGCGGTTACAAATTTTAATTTAAAATAAATTCTTCTAATTTCACTTAAACATATATGGGCAATTCTCTTTTTACTTTTTCCTTTATGAAACCGACCTTCAACCTCAAATATTTGTTTAAATTCAGATTTTTTAAAAAAACTTTTGATGCAATTATATTAACAACACTTTTTGCTGTACCAGAAAAAAAATTCAAGACCTAATACGGTTCCATGTGGTGCCGACAAGCACCCAAAGTCAAACATTCCAAAAAAAGTGTTTGAAATAAACAAGTTTTTTTATTTCTTTTTATTGCTGTAGTCGCGGATTTAAACATAAGAGTTCAATTCTTCTAATGTATACTCTAAACACTTGTAGGAAAGGACCAGCATAGCTTTGATTACCGTGCAATTAACCAGTGTCAAATTGTGTTGTGCAAAAGTCGTGAAACCATATTTTAAGAATTTCAAAATTTTGCAGTTTTTTCACTGGGGATTTTACGCCGTTTCGGATATTTAAAAATTCAAAACAGAGCCCAATAGCTCTTGAATTTGTGCATCGTTTGACATATATCTCGTTAATGTGTCCTCAACAGAAATGCTGTAGGAGGTACCCAAACTTGGAGAGAAAAAACGTGAATGGCTCCAAGAGGTGCATTTTTCGCGAGGCACACTCGTAACGTTATTTCAGTGAAGCTAGAGTATAGCGTTACCAAAGAAGGTTTCCAAATGACATTTAAAAATCATTGTGGCGTTTTAAAATATTAATTTGCTAATCGTGTATAGCAATTTTAAGAAATTCAGCAATTTTGCATATTTTGTTGTAGCGGATTTTGGTGTTATAAATTAACTTTAAACTGAAATAAGTTCCTTTGTAAAGTTTTACTTGCGCAAGAAATATAATTTTAGTAAAAATATTCATCAACGATTTTCATGGGCTAAGACAGCGATGTTTTTAGTTTAACATTAATCGTCGAGGCACACCCAAGGCGCTAATCAAAATTGGCGAAGATATATGTCAATCTGTAGCTGCTTTAGTACCCAATATCAAAATCAATATGGCGTTCGAAAAAAAGTACGATTTTTTATTAAATGCAACTTTAGAGATTCGAGTAAGTGCAATTAAAAAAATGCATATAAATGGCATTGACTTATGACTTATTTAAATATGAACAAGACTACATCACTAAAAACTGAATTTTGCAAATTTTATAAGAAGGTTTAATAATTATTAAATCGCTAATATATCCCCGAATACTTAACATATCGCGATATTTTTAATTTGTATTTTAGATACACCATTGTAGAATACATAAATGCAATAATTTTTGATTTAGGACTATAAATAGAATTTTGGAAATTTTTTTAAAAAATTGTATCTTAAACCGACATAAAATTGATGCCGTTCGGTAAAAGTCATTCACGCGAACAGATTTGTGTTTCACTAGAGCCAAGGAATATTGGTACTAAATATCGTTGATGTGCCATTAAAAAATTTTCGAAATTTTTTTGAACATCAAAAGTAAACGAGTTTGAAGAATTGCCCATATACTTACAGTCACACAGTGTGCGATGCAAAAAATGAAATGGAAATAATTATGGAACTTCGGAACGACTGTTACGATTTCCATGAAATTTCACATGGTGATAGTAGAGGTGTAGGTGAGCTTAAGTTTTGAACATGGACCATATAGACAAACAGGGGATTCCACAGGGTCCCAAAGTTGGGCACGGGTATAACATTTCTTAAAAACGATCCTGATTCCTAATATCTGAACCGATTTGAAAGATTTATATAGGAGGATTTTGCTAGTCGAGATCTACAAAAAACAGCATATACACATCTGCTCAAAATAATAGATATACCTAGTGGGATGATATTAAAGTGACGATAACTTTGAAAAATTCTTCAGAAATACTTCGAATTTTTTTCTTTTAGTAAAGAATATGATCTGGCAATGATACTTTAATGAAAAATATGGCAAGTGTGTGCATAAAAATTAATTTACACGTACGTTTTCGAATTAAATACCAAAAATGTTTGCTCATAATAACAGATATAGTTAATTTATTTCTAATTTTTTTATATTAAATTGAATTCTATTGTACTTTTTTGGTTATTTTTGCATAATAGAATAAGAAAAGTTTTATTTAGGTTGAAAATATTATAACGAAATAGTATTTTGACACAGAAAAGGGGAAGAAACAATCAGTGTACCAAATAGGAGAGAAAAATGGTTCAAAATAAGAGAAAAATGGAAAATCGTTACTTGAAATTGTAAGTATGGGTTTAGGAAAATATCTACGTTATCTATAAAATGTTTTTGTGCGATTGAAACTTGTAATAGACCTCATAAAATAATCCCAAAATCAAATAGAAGGATTATTTTTTAGGCAAAAAAAGACCCCTTCAATTCTCTGAAGGCTATTTCAGCTGAAATTTTTGATGGAATAAGTCCGAAAAGAGTTCGTCTTTCTTTTGTGCAATACTCAATATATCCCAGTATCCATATTCATTTATTATATTTATCAATAAAATAAATATGTATGACCATTTGAATTGAATTAAAATCATTATCAAACCTTTATATTTTCACCTCCACCTGAAACAGTAAAATTTGTGAATTTAACGTGTAATTTTTTTCCTACAGGGTGGCGAATACTTCTTCGGAAGTTATTTCCTAACAAATTATTTTTCATTTCGACAAAAAATATTACGTCTTTCCATTTTTTTCCGCGTTTACATTTGGACTAAAGTAATTTTATTTTAAACAATTTTTAACAGTATCTTAAAATCTTGTATACGCATTGATAGAACTTTTCTAGCAATATTTTCCGGAAATTTGTTTTGCGGACGGCAAAACCAAACTGTTTGTAGACCTACTTCAATAAAAATTATAGCGGAAATAGCCTTGAAAGAAATGAAGAGGTCCCTTTTATGCCAATACATTAATTCTCCTTTCCGTTTCTAAGGTTCTTAAAGAGGTCTAATACGAGTTTATGTCATTTATTTTTTAGATAATGCATTTTACGAAAAATTTAGACGTCTTCCTGAGCCCCTTTTTGCTATTTTAAGCAACGACTTTGCAGTTTTCGCTTGGTTTGAACCATTTTTCTCTCCTATTTTGTGCACTGATTGTTTCTTAAAATTTTCTGTGTCAGAATTTCTTTATAATATTTTCAACCCAAATGAAACTTTTCTTATTCTATTATGTAAAGATAATCAAAAAAGTACAATAGAATTTGATTTAATATAAAAAAATTAGCAATAAATTATTATAGAAACTGTATCTATTATGAGCAAAAATGTTTGGTATTTAAATCAAAAACGTATGTGTAAATTAATTTTTATGCACATACTTGCCATATTTTTCATTAAAGTATCATTGTCAGATCATATTCTTTACAAAAAAAAAAATCGAAGTATTTCTGAAGAATTTTCCAAAGTTATGGTCACTTTAATGTAATCCCATTCGGTGTATCTATTATTTTGAGCAGATGTGTATTATCTCTTTTAGTTTAAGAGATATTAAGCATCAAAGATTAATTTTTTTGTTTGTTTTTTGGCTACAGCCGGTCCAACTTTCATCCAATTTTTTTTTTAATTACTTTTATTTCATTAACAACAAATAAAAAAAAGTGGTCATATTATTTTTCCGTTATATAAAAATTTTCTTAAGTAACATATATAATATTTATATTTTTCTGAAAGACAACTTAACACAAAATACTTTAAAGGAAAAGAAACTTTTTGAAATTGATTTTTGCGAGCACCAGGGTTTCCCAAATTTTACCTATTTTTCCAACTAATTTCGAATTTTCGCCTTAAATTCTCAAATCGCAAAGCTGTAATCAAAAAAAGTTGTACTTTTTATATAGTCTTAAATGTTTTTAATTCTTTTGTAATAAAAATTTTTGCTCCCCGATATCGGTTGGAAAGATTTTTTGATGCTTAATTCAAAGCGCTATTCAGTTTTTTAGATTTGTTTAAGAAAATCCCGTAATTCCTAAAAAAACTTTAAAAAATTTCCAAAAAATTCGATTTTTTACTTTTTTTCTATATCTTTCCAACCGATATCGGGGAGCAAAAATTTCTATTACAAAAGAATTAAAAACATTTAAGACTATATAAAAAGTACAACTTTTTTTGATTACAGCTTTGCGATTTGAGAATTTAAGGCGAAAATTCAAATTAGTTGGAAAAATAGGTAAAATTTGGAAAACCCTGATGCTCGCAAAATGTGTTAAGTTGTCTTTCAGAAAAATATAAATATTATATATGTTACTTAAGAAAATTTTTATATAACGGAAAAACTTAAGCTCGACTACACCTCTACTATCACCATATGAAATTTCATGAAAATCGGAACAGCCGTTCCGAAGTTCCATAATTATTTCATTTTGTGAATCGCACACTGTGAGTCATAGTCATATATATTTACAGCTTTTAAAATTTTTTGAAAATTTGGAAAAGAAGACTAATATTTCTGTTGTTATAAAATATTTACACAGTAAATAATAGACAAAAATCTATTATTTACGCTTAACATTGCCAAAGATGGTCCAAAATCTTGTCAATAAGATAATTTAAAGTCCCAAAAATCTAAAAATATTGGCGAAAATGATGAAATATCATTAAGAGACAAGGTGACATTTAAATGAAGATTTAAAATGGTACATCATCATTAAAATTTTTAATAATTAAAAGACCAGTAATCTTCAATAAAAAGAATCCCCTTTATAAAAATAGAAACATTTGAAATAGAAATTAGCGAAAATCTGTTATAAAATTATAATATCGTTTAAAATATTTGCAAAATTCTCAGTATTCATCCATTTGTTCAGCGAGAACAATGGATGAATACGATTTTTAGAAAGGTTATGATATTCCCATTATAAAAAATACAATTTATTTGTTCTATAATGGCTTCTATGTAGCAAAACTCGCGATTTAAGAAAAAATTTAACAACAAAAATTTGATATATTTTTATTACATAGGAAATTCAATACAAACGTAAAATCAATAACAATGTAGTCTGGTAATACTTAGAAATCGTATATTATATTACAGAATAACAATTAATAACAAGAAATATTGAATTGCACTTTCAATATTTCAAACATTATAACCTTTCTAAAAATCATACATTCACGACTTTATATTAATAAAACAATTATTTCAAAATATTTTATAACAGAAATAATTGAATTCTTTTCCAAATTTTCAAAAAATTTTAAAAAGTGTATATATATATTACTACGACTGTATTTATAATAAATTTATATAAAACGAGATAGAAACTATAGTCGGTCAAGACCGAACATATGATACCCTACACCATTGTGTATGAGCCTAAAAATTCGGGAATGGGACTTATATTAGACCTATGGACAATTGTAGACCAACACTTTTACTAAAAGTAATATAAAATATATATCAAAATAATACGTTGATACTAACATCTATATAATTTTATGTACTTTAGGGCGATTCCCGGAAGTCGGTTTATATGGGAGCTATGGTAAATTATGGACCTATTCCCATAAAATTTGTCAATGTTGTTTCTACTTATTTGTGTCGAATATTAACTTGATACTAACATTCGTATGGGATTTATGCACGTTAATGTAATTTCCGTCTTATATAGAAGCTATGCAGGGCTGCCAGATTTTTGGGTTTAACCCCAAATTTGAGGATTTTTTGTTGCCGAAAAGGATGAAATTTTTGATTTGGGGTTTGGGGAATTTGTTGGGGATATTAAAATTATACTGGGGAATTTTTTGGGGAAATTTAAATACCTCATTCATTTCATGATGTCATTCATATATTTGCACTTTTTAACATTTTTTAAATATTTCTTTGTGTTCTATATGAAAAGTGACCTTATTATTAAATAAAAAAGATTTAAAACGACAATCAATGCAATTGATTTTGGCTCAGAATTTGAGAACTAGCTGCCAAAATGTACATTGGTAAGTGATGACCAGGGCAAGTTTAAATAAGCACAAAAAGAATTAAAATATGCGCTTGAAAAAGCACGAAAAAATGGTATAATATGCACAGAAATATGCAAAAATAGAATGAATATGTATATAAAAACCAACGAATTTATGCATCCTTATATAATAATACATAAAAAATATGCACAAATATGCATTTTTTAACTTTCAATCTCTGATAGATTTAGATTTTTATAAAAATATAACTATTTTAATTTTAAATATCATATATGATGCGTCCGAATTTTTTTCTTTACAATATATACAATGTACTCAAAATACTCACACAAAAATTTTAGAGATCATTCGACTGAACTCTAAAAAATCACGAAAAAATTGTGTTTTTGTTAAGAAAACTAACTTTTGTATCCCTTATGTGAAAATTCATGCAAAGATGCAAATTACAAGCATTTTTGTGTAATTCAGTTGAAATATGCAAATACTTACTTTCCAAGCGAAAAGCTTAAAAAAAAGCTGGTGATGACATTACAACTTTAAAGCATTACTGTTTGCAGTATTTTAAAAATTTATTTTTGAAATGGTGAATCGATTACGTGAAAATTTAAAAATGTTTAAACTTTATAAGTATGTATTTTGATAAGGTATTAGCACAGCCAAAATTCTGTGTGAAACATGTATTGATTAAATTTATAGACCAACATATTCCAATTGATGTTTATGAGACTCAATGGAAAAACTTCGTTTTAGTATATGGTACGAATATTTTGATAATTATTTTCCATCTAATTTACTGGAATTTTATCTAAAATTTCAAAGATGCTGCAGGTACATTCTATTATAAATAACTTGCACAGCCAGTTCTTAATATGTTAACGATCTTACGATATTTTTTATTTTTTTTGAAATACATATGAATGTATTTATGTATAAATACTCATCCAAAAATGATCTCTTTACAAATGTTTTTTAAAAACAATGAAATTGAATTGTTTTAAATTAAAAATCGTGTTTCTTCTTTTTGGGGTTTTTTTGGGGAAATTTTTTTAAAAATTTGGGGTTGACCAAAAAAAGTATCTGGCAGCCCTGAAGCTATGGTCAATTAAAGACCGATCTTCATGAAATTTGGCACTTATACAAAACTTCTTTGTACTTCTTGTATTAAAATAATTATCGGCTATGTGATGAGAATCGCATATCGCATAAAATTGACGATTACGATTTCAAATCGCATAATAGGTGTGATGTGGTTCACAATCACAAGAAAATAGGCGATTTCAAAGTGAAGTTGTCTATTTTGCTTATACATGGCTTCAAAAAACAATAAATATGGCGTACAAATAAAATTTAATATGTTTTCTTTTCATTTAGGTAAAAACTGGTAATATTTTCTACCAATTTTAAGTAAAAATATGAAATTTAAAATTTAATCCATTATTCTCTTTCTTATTTGTTTTCTCATACATAAGCGATTTAATAGAAACAGCTGATCGAATTGAGAGAAATCGAACAAGTAAAACGCGTGAACTGCAGCACATGCTGAAATAAATTTTATTTATTTATTTATTTAATTTAATTTGCCAATGAAATATAATTTCTTACAGGCTAAGGTACAATATATATATTAATTTAAAATTCATATAGGATTACAATTTTTATAAAAACTAAAACTTAAAAACTAAAAAGAACTCATGTGTTCAAAAAATTACGAATGATTTCCTTGATAACATTTACATCATGGGAGAAATCAGTATGATCGTATAACATATTAAAATCATTACACATTCTACGAAACGGATCAAAATTGGAATAATTGTTACGGAAGTATTGGAGTTTAAGAGGGGTGTAGTTCCTTGTTGGACGAAATGGGATAAGGAATTCAAGTTTATGAACAAGAAACTCGGAAACTGTGACACCACTTATTAAATTTATAATGAATGAAGTGTTAAGATAAATTCGTCTGTTCTTAAGTGTGGGAAGTTTAATTAATGCTAAACGACTTTCATACGGGGGAAGATTTATGTTTAGATTCCAAGGAAGTGATCGTAGACAAAATAGCATAAATTACTTCTGGACTGATTCAATTTTCTTTACGTGAACATCATATTGAGGATCCCAAACAACAGATGCAAATTCCAGGATAGGTTTTACCAGGGATACATAAAGCTGTCTTGTAATATAAGGATCTTCAAATTCCTTTCCCCATCGTTTTATGAAACCTAAAACTCCTTTTGCTTTATTAACTGTTTGCGATATGTGAGAATTAAAACTTAATTTGTTATCAAGGAGAACCCCAAGATCAAGGAATAATCCGGCTTTCTCTAACTGATGATTACACAAGGCAACAAAATCAAAAAAATTTTGGAGGCTTTAAAAACCACTATACAATTTTGATGTATTATGGTCCCAGTAGTCCAAAAATGGGCAAAATTTAAAATTCTATGGAGAGGTTTTTTTTTTAATTTTTTGTAAAATTACAAATTAAAAAAAAAAAACATTTTTGGACTACTGGGACCATGCTACATCAAATCTATATAGTAGTTATTGAAGCCTTTTTTTGCTGTTGACCTGTGTTATTAAAGGTGTAACTACAGAGTACTGGACTTCGTCTGTAAAATGACATATATTTACATTTATTCAAATTCAAATCCATTAAATTGATATTGCACCAATTAAGAAAGTTATTTAAATCCACAAGTAAGGAGCATTGACTGGAGTCTTTAAAGCTAAGGAAAAGCTTTACGCCATCAGCATACATTAATATTTTTGAGTGTTTGATGCAGGAAGGTAAATCATTAATAAAAATAAGGAATAGTACTCAGAAGCCATTGAGAGTCCCATCACGATACTTACAGAGAACATTCAAAATGGTTCCATCCTCTACATACAGTGGCTCAATAATGTAGTCGGACAAACATTAGGATAATATTAATCTTAATATTTTTCATATTAAAATAAACATAATAATGCTTTTTTTTATTATTTTCTATGTTTTTCTATTGCGTTCTAAAAACCAAAAAGATTTTAGTAAAATAGTTTGTTTCTTTATTTAAATATTAGTAAAAATATTCTCAATGTAAAATAAGGCATCAAAAAAGAAGTCGGACATATAGCAACGCTTGTGTTTATTTTTAAACATACTTGGGGAAACCCCGTTTTATTATGCAGTTTTTATTTATTGACATCTCTTAAAGCTGTATTAATCAAAAAAGTTTAAGAAATTTCATAGTTGTACCAAAAATTTTTGAAAATGTCAAAACCAAAGTCATACACAACTGAAGAAATCCAAAAAGTTATTATAAAAAAACTTTGAGGAAGGAAAAACTGTTCGAGAAATTATTGGTTTAATTGGAAACCCAAAATCAATTGTTCATGACATAATTATAGCCTTATTCTGTAACTTTTCGTTCATTCCGTTAATATACAGTAACGAAAACGTTAACAGAAAAATATTGTATTCTGTAGCACAAGTGATTAATAACATTGAGCAATTTGGTTTGAGAATTTGAAAAATAATTACCAGATACATTTTTACAAATTTCAAGTTTATTAAATAATTTTTTGTTCAAGACTTTAAACATTTTTTGTATTGGTTACAAATTTTAAATTTTATTTTAAATGGTAACAAAAAATATTTGTCAAAATAAACTAAAATATTTTTTTTATTTTTTCAGTTATTTTGAGAACAAAAATATAAAAAAGTTAATATTTAAAAAGTTTTCTATAAAATGTGTTAATTTTATTAAAAAATTAAAAGTGCGAATTTTCCTTAATATTCAAGAATATAAATTTCACCAAATATTGTGCTATTCACTGGAAATAGGCTCACAAAATCAAAAATTTTTTACAAATGTGAACTTCTCATACCGAAACAAATAAAATTTGTTCTAGTAAGTAATATTAAAAGAACAATCAATAAACAACGAAAATTATAATAAAAAGGTATAGAGATAGGAAATCCGTGGAAAATAAGCCAAAATCAGGAAGAACAAAACTATTTACCAAATCTGACTAACGATGGATTATCCAACAGGTTAAAAAAAATCCTAAAGTTAGCGCTCCAAAATTAGCTAAGGAAATTTCTCAACGCATAAATAAAGATTGCAAACCAGAAACAGTAAGATTAGTGCTCCGGAAAAATGATTATAATGGTAGAGTTGCCCGTAAGAAACCTTATATTAATAAAGTTAATAGAACTAAACGCATAAATTTTGCAAAAATGTACAAAAATATGGATATTTCTTTCTGGAATAAAGTATTATATACAGACGAAAGTAAATTTAAAATGTTCAGATCAGACGGACAGTCCTACGTTTGGCGAAAACCAAAAGAAGAACTCAAAGAAAAAAACTTGAAAGCTACCGTAAAGCATGGAGGTGGTTCTGTTTTAGTTTGGGCTTGCATGTCGTCCTCTGGAGTTGGAGAGTTATGTATAATTGATGGTATTATGGACCAAACTAAATATTTATCTATTTTAAAACAAAATTTGGTGCCAAGCTTAGAAAAGTTGGGTATAAAAGACACATTCCAATTCTACCAGGATGTGGCTACTATATAATTGCCCACACGTACTCTAGACACCACCACAGTCCCCAGACATTAACGTAATCAAACATTTATGGGCACATTTGGAAAATCAGCTTAAAAATATACAATTTCCAACGAAAATGATCTTATAAAGGCACTAAAGGACGAAATATTAGTAATATTTATTTAAGATAATTTTATTATAAGTGTCCGACTACTTTTTTGGTGCTAACTTTTAAGATATAAATTAATTTTATTATTTTTTTATTTATACATGAATTGTAAATAAATATTTTCTTTCATTTTTAAAATAGCGTATATTTTGTCTTACTATTATAAAAGAAAAGAGTTTGTAAACCCTTTCTTAATATACAAAATATTGAAGTCTATAAAATATTAGTTTTTGTCCGACTACATTATTGAGCATATTATGTACATATTTTTCACGAATTTAAAAATACCATTTTTGAAAATACGTGACCGCGAAATTTAATTCGCGAATTATCCACCAATAAAATTCAACATAAAAACATGTTTCAGGTATCATTTTAAAGGTAATTTCATTACCTTTAAATATTTGCCTTAATGAACGTTGTAACGTAAATTTTGGAAGATATTTGTATTTTTAAAAATACAATTTTACTCATTTTTGAGATATTATAAATCGCGAACTATCGCGGTAATCAAACTGAAACTCGGCATTTGCGTTACCAGCGTTAATTTTGATATCCTTGACGATTTTTATTACATTTGGATGATTTTTGGAAGAAATTGTCGATTTTTCTAAACAAACAAAATAATACAAATTGAAATAAATATTTCGTATTTATTATGACATTTGTTGTAATAACTCCTAAAATGTTGCGAGTCCCAGAATGCCACTTTCCACGGTTATAGAAAACATTTTCATCATTAACATATATTTTTTAAAATTTTTAAAAAGACCAATTTTCGAGATATTTACCCGCGAACGAAAAATCGCGAGATATGGACCGTTTTGATGTTGAGAAAAAATTTTGATACCTTTAATATGACATCTCAATAAATCTTATATAATAAATACTTCGAAAGATATTTGTAATCTTTGTACATATTTTGAGCTATTTTGCACTTTCAAATCGCGATATTTCGCGAACCACTTGATGAAATTATCTGAAATTTTGAATTAGTCTTAGTTTTGACAATAATAATAATTGTACCAAATATTATCAAATTCGGAAGAGGTGAGAAAAACAGCTGGTTGGTTTTAAATGGAATGGCTCTGGTCCTAAATGGCTACCTTGAGGCACTCCGGACAGAACTGGAATAGATTTGGATTTATGATTCCTGAACAGAACACATTGTTCTCTTTTTATAAGGTAGGTTGTAATCCACTTTAGAAATAATGGAGATAATCCTAAAGTATGTAGCTTATATACAAGAAGATCATGATTCACTTTATCGAAGGCCTTGCTGAAATCAGTGTAAATGGTGTCAGTTTGCATATGATGATTGAAAGAATTTATAATATTACTTGTGAATTCCAAAAGTTTTGTAGTGGCAGAGCATCCATTTCTAAATCCGTGTTGGGCAGGAAAAAGAGAAGATGATATATGGTGTGATAAAATATCTGTTATTATTTTTTCAAAAAGTTTGGGAATGACGCTTAATTTCGCTACACCCCTATAATTAGAGATGTTGGACTTACTTCCAGATTTAAACAGGGGAATGATTAATGACTTTTTCCAAATCTCAGGAAAATAGCCGTTGGAAAGGGACATATTAAATAACTATGTTAAAGTAGAACTTAATGGAACTATACATTTGATTAACACGCAGCTTGGAATACCATCGGGACCATATTTTTCGGAGAATTTTAGATTTTTTATTTCATTCATAATAGTTGATATATGTAATACCGGACAAATAATTGGAGTCGATTCTGTAATTTTATATGGATAGTTTGAGAATTTACAAAATTTTTAATTTAAATATGAGGAGGAGAAAAAGTCTGCAAACATGTCACAAATTTTAGTATCCTGTGATGACTCGTTATTTTAATATTTCATCATGGATGGATAACCTGAAACTCTGCGTTTTGAGTTGACATAATTGTAGAACGACTTCGGATTAAGTTTAAAATTTCGTTTTATTCTGGAGAGATAATTATTATAGCATTGGTTATTTGTGGAGTTATAGATAGAAAATTCTTGAAACAGAATATCTAGAATAGTCAGTAGTTATGCCGGTTCTTCTATATATCTTATAATGTTTGTTTTTTAAGTTTTTGAGCTTGGATAGATATTCAGTATTCCATGGAGGACCCTTCAGAACAGTTTTCTTCACCATTGGAATGGACTGTCTAAAACAATTAAATAAGCCATCATAAAATTGTATAAGAATTAAGACAATTTCATATGGTTGTAAATTGTTAGTTGGACCAATTATGTGTTGAAAGAAGTTGTGTTAGTTTTAAATAATCAGCTTTCTAAAGTCGAACACAAATTCATCGCTTATGGAAGTTTTTTGAGCAAGGTGTGTATTAACAAGAATATTGATTTCAAGTGTTGGGTGGTAATTATCTTTTGGAGTAGATACAGGACTACAGCGTTGAATACTAGTATCTGAGTGTTGATCAACAAATATTAGATCTAAAAATTTTCCCAATGAGTTTGCTACTCTGTTAACTTGGAAGAGTCCTAGATCAGCGATAGAATCTAATAACTGTATGTTCGTGTCTGTTGAAGGATTTAAATAATTTGAGTCTGGAGTTCTAATCCATGAAACATTTGGAAGATTGAAATCACCGAGTACAATAATCATATCATTTGGTTTAGATTTCTTTACTACAAATTGTATAGCTTCTAAATAAGATTCATAAATATCCATGCTTGATGCTGGAGGAATATAGGAGCATGTTATAAATATTTTAATATTTTTCAGTTTAACACAAGTAGCAATGAATTCTATATTTCGAAATTCATTTGTCCCAATTTCTTCCGATGGTAAAAGAGACGAAATTGCTATCAAAACACCACCACCATCTTTTCCCACTCTATCTCGCCTGTATATTTGAAATTTATCACACATTATCTCGGAATTGTGGATCTTCTTTGCTGGTTTATCACGGAGCCATGTTTCAGTAAAACTATTATATTTTGTTCAAGGCCAAAACTTTGGAGATAAAAAGATTTCAATTTCGTGTTCATACCTCGAACATTTTGATACACAATGGATATTGTGGAGATATTTTTATTAAAAGAATGACATATTGGATAAACATGATTGGATTCAGATTGCTTATTTATAGGATTTAGTTTTTTGGATTCAGATCACTGGCTTTTGGAAGTGTAACATTTGTGTCTTCGTGGTAAATAAATTCACGAACTATAGTATTTTTGGCCAGGAATTTCGATTTACAATGTGGTTAAAGATAGCTTTAGGTACCATTATTTTAAAGGATGCTCTATTACGTGCATTTATTCTATAAATTTGCACATCTTTATACAGTTCCACGCCAAGGTTTGTTTTGATATGATGCTCTACATCATTTACTGATGTGTCATAAGCAAAGCGAGTGGCAAATATTGTTTTTCGAGGAGGAATAATCCTAAGGGGTTTAGGGGTTAAAATAGCACTAACAGGGTTTGAATTCTGAACCACAACCGGATTAATGTTAGTTGAAATATTAATGGATGAATATTTCATGGACAACCGGATTAATGTTAGTTGAAATATTCATGGATGAAGATGGAGTAACATTTATTGGAAGCGGAAAAGTAGTTTGTAAGTTGGTAAGAGTCGTATTAAAATATCTTTTTTTTTTATTTATTTATTTTTGTCTATGGATATTTTCTTTACAGACAACCCAAGAAACCAAGAAACGATACAGTATAATTAATGATATCATAATTTTAAAATTATATGATAAAATATCGAAATATTTTTTTCCTTAGAAAAAAACTTCAAACATTTTTAGGAAAATAAATTGAAAATTTTTGTGGAAAAACAATATTTTGTCATGTATTATATGAAAATTATATTTTTACAGCAAATTTTATAGAAGAGGAACTGTTTTTGTATTAAATATAAATTTTGAGCAGGATGGACTTAAGTGTATTATTGTTATCTTTAAATTAATTTTAAATTATTCAGAATATTAATAAGTAATCCAATTATGGCACATATGTATGTATATATTCTTGAATATATTGCTAAATTATCGCGCTGCTTAAATTTAACGATATCATTACTAATATCGTTATTTTCAAAAATTATGATATCATTTTCGAGTGTACCTTTTAGAAAGCAACCTATATCATTTTAGAATTATAAATGATATCATTCTCGGGCTTCTTTATCGCCGAAATGATATCGTTATGATATCATTACGATATCATTTGGTTTGTTGGGAATTTACAAAATAATAACATAAAAACAATAAATATAAATACAAATATTTTACTGCGTGTTTAAAAAGATTATTATTAATTTTTTTACATCATTTGGATTTAATGAAAAATCAATAAATCTGTATAATTGATTAAATGTGTTGCACATTCTTCTCAGCGGATCTGCATCAGCATAATTACTTCTAAAAAATTTCACAGATAGTGGTAAAAAATTACGGGATGGGCGTTGAGGTATATTAAATAAGATTTCATTAATTAAAAATCCAGAGCATATATTTCCATTAATAACGTTTAAAATAAATGACACATTCAACATAGTCCTTCGGCTTTTGAAAGTTGGTAATTTAATGAGAGCAAGACGAGCTGAGTACGACGGCAAATTCAGTGGGTTAACATGTAATCCTCGAAGACAAAACAACAGGAATTGTTTTTCTACCGATTCAATAGCGTTGGAATAAGTTTGGTAAATAAGATCCCAAATTATAGATCCATATTCCAGAATTGGACGAACAAGAGACGTGTATAGCGTTTTTGCAATGTACGGATCATTAAATTCCTTTGACCAACGTTTTATATAACCAAGTGTACCCCTGGCTTTATTTATAATACTTGTTATGTGTGAGTTAAAGTTTAATTTGGAGTCGAATAATATACCCAGATCCAGGAAAGTGTCTACCATATCCACTTGATAATCTCCCAAAAAATAATTTGCTGCTATCGGTTTATTTCTTACAAAGCGTAGTACTTTACATTTCTTTAACTAAGTTCCATCAAGTTTAAATTGCACCATTCATAAAACGAATCCAAGTCCTTTTGAAGATATTGGTGATGTAACATATGGTTATAGCTTAAACAAAATTTTACATCGTCTGCATACATTAGAATAGTCGAGAACTTTATCACCATAAAGTACTTTATATATCCAGAATATATCCAGTTTAAACTTAGATTTGTAAATCCTAAAAGTTTTAGTTTTTTAATAAGAAGTAAATGATTTACTTTGTCGAATGCTTTACTGAAATCAGTGTAGATAACATCAGTTTGTTTACTTTGAAAAAACCCACGATTTACAGCACACGTAAATTGGATAAGGTTTGTAGTGGTGGAACATTTTTTTGAAATCCATGTTGATACGGTGAAATTAAACATGAAACTTGGTAACATAAATGATCTATTATTAATTTTTCGAAAAGTTTTGGGATGATACTCAGCTTTGCAATACCTCTATAATTTTCAATTTCAGATTTATTGCCCGACTTGAATAAAGGAACTATTCTTTCCAAATAATCGGAATGTACCCATGTTTGATTGACATATTGAATAAAAGTGTTAGCGGGATGGCTAAAGCTTCAGCGCAATTAATTAAAATACTACTGGGAATTTTATCAGGACCGTAATTATAAGAAAACTTTAGTTGTTTTAAACCACTTGAAATACTATGAATGTCAAGATATGGTAAAGTTATAGGTTGACTTTCAACCAGTCGATACGGATAATTTACAGTGTCATCAAAGGCTAAATTGGAGTAAGTAGTCTAGAAAAAATCAGCAAATAAGTTACTTATAATTTCATCTTCACTAGATTCGTATTGTTGAAATGCCAGTAGACTTTTTCTTTGAATTAATGAATTTGTAGAATGACTTTGGATTTTGTTTTAAATTATATTTTATTTTATTTAAATAACATTTTATTTAATCTTATGTATTCTGCACGACTCACAGAATATCTTAGATAATCAACGGGTGATCCAGATTGTTTAAATTGTTTGTAGAATTTATTCTTTCTATTTTTATACATTGACAATTGTTTATTGTTCCAAGGTGGTCCAGATACGGATTTTAATACTAATTTAGGAATACACAAGTCCATAAACGAAAACATTTTATTGTAGAAAGCATCAAATATATGTTGCAAAGATTCTGACGAACTTAATGAATCAGTTAGGATATTGTTCCAGTTTGTGTTATTAATAAGTTGGTTTAACATATAGTAGTTAGTATGTTTGAATGAGATCACCTTTTCGTTTAAGGTTGACAATGGTAAAACGTGTTCAGATGGGGTAGATATAACTAATTCAATAGCAGGATGATATCGGTCTTCTGGAAGAGTAATAGGGGTAGATCGTTTAATATAACAGTCTTCTTTATCATTTACAAAAACGAGATCCAGTATTTTAGAATAATCATTCAGTATGCCATTGATTTGAAATAGACCTATGTCATACAAAATGTTAAAAAATTCTTTAAAATGCTCCTTTAATTTAGTTTGAACGTAATATTTATCATCAGGCAAATACTTCCATATTATTGATGGCATGTTAAAGTCGCCCGTAATAATAATATGATCATTTGCATTAGCAAAACGAGCAGCAGATTTAATAGCTTCACCATGTTTAATATATAAGGAATGTGGAGAAGATGGGGGAATATATGAGCACGTTACTATTATCCTCTTATGTTTCAGTTTGATAATAACGGAAATAAATTCAATATCAAGCGATGAGTCAATCACTAAAGGTTCAGAAAATAAACTATTGGATACTGCGATAAGAACGCCACTACCATAAGTGCTACGATCACGACGATAGATGTTATATTTGTTACAAAGGATTGTCAGTGTCAAGAAACGTATCGTTGAGCCATGTTCCAGTTCTTAAAACGCGAACATTTTGGTAAAGAAGGGAAATTAAGTCGACGTTGTTATTCTATAAGAACTCCAACGTTATTAAATCTTTGTTTTTCTTTGTAGATATATTCTCGAACTAAAGTATTTTCGGGCCAGAAATTTTAATCAAGAACAAGTTGAAAAAGATCAGCAGGAACAGTAATTTTAAACGATGTAATAGATCGCTGTTGTGCATACTGAAATTTATGTATCAAAACATCAACATTTTGACCGACTTTTGACTTTATAAAATAATCTATATCATCCGAGGAAGTATCACTCGCCAGACGAGGAATGAAAATAGTTTTTCTAGGAGCAATAGCTCAAAGAGGATTATAGGGCATATGAGTGTTTTCTAATATAATATTTGAAATACAGTTGTTTTGAGCAATTAACGGTGACATAATTGTATTAGAAGATCCATTATTGACATCAGGTAAAGGAATATTAGCTTCTTGTGGAGAATTCGAATTTTGAATTTCAGCAGCTGGAGGATTTGTATTCGACAAATCAAATTCTTTAGGAGGAGGTATGTTTAAATCTTTTGGATAAGAAGGAGAAATCGAATTTGATTTAGAAGTTACGTTTCGGTTTAGGAGAGAATGCAAAATTGTATAAATTAGTGAATTTAGTGAAAAGTTCACCATATTTTGTTAACTTCTTTTGCAAGACTATGAAATCATTCTTTATGTCATCAAATTTTGATTTATATCCTTTAAAGAAGTTATAAAACTCTACGCTTATTGTTCTACAATTTGGACAAGTCCACTGAAGGTATTTGATTTTATCAGCTAGAGCATCAGCATCTCTTGGTTTGAGAGCACTACATTTTAAATGATAATGTCCCAAGCATAACCAGCAACACACCATACGCTCATCACCGGTAATTGAACAATTTGCACTTAAGCAGTCCATTTAGTACGAAGAAAGGAAACAGTTGTAAATAGTAAATACACAAACCGAAACAATTTCACAAGATGAAGTGGTAACTTAAATGATTTAGTAATCTGTACTAAAACAAAACTCTTAACAGCAATGACACAAATCAGGTTCTTAAAAGGTTATTGTGGCAACTTTGTGGATAAAATAGAAAAATGTGGCAATAAAGTATATTCAATCAAAAAGAAATTATTGTGGCAACATTCTCAGATTGACAATAATAAAAAGTAAAGCGGACATTTGGATGAGTGAAGACGTAGAGCGGCAAATTTGATTATTATATTATTATTTTTATTTATACCACTTCTTGGAGGATTGACAAATGCAGTCTTGTGTTTTGGATACGTGGAATTTGGATTCCTTGGTTTTTATGGGCATATGTTTGTATGGATTGCCACCACATTGCTGATGCCGAACAGGGAACCGACAACAAAGTTGAACAACAAAACTCAAAGAGGAGACGTAACAATTTATCAAACTTGGACATCCCTGGAATGTCGGATAATGGCGCAGCCCCCAATAGCAGCAACAGATTCAGTCTCCTAGCTGACCTTGACATAGGAAGTAATGACAACACTGCCAATATCCCTAGGAAATACGGCACTGTCAACCAGCCAACCAAACCTTCTTCAACGGCACCAACTGGTAACAAATTCTGCCCCCCCCCCCCTATATTTTTGTACAATGTAAATGTACAACATCTGGTGAGCCAACTGGAAGCCAAATCACTCAAAATAATTTTTAAAATAAAAAATGTAAACAGAAATAAATGCAAACTTTATCTTGCAGGTGCCACTACCCATACAAAATGATGAATGTACTAAATAAAAAGAGGATAAATTCTTATTCATTTACACCTAGAGAATTAAAGCAAATTTCTTTAGTAATACGTGGCCTGTATCATGGCACAGACGTCGAGGAACTTAAACTGCACCTGGATGGGTTAATTCCGGGGGTAATCTCAAAGGTTACAAAATTTACAACCCCATACTCTATAAAGAACAACTTTGATACTGGTCTTTTTTTCGTAACATTATTACCCGGCAAAAAATTGAGCGACATTTCTCACGTAAAATTTGTACTCAGTCAATCAGTTGTCTGGGAAAAGCCAAAGAAAAAGGATAGAGAGATACAGTGTAGAAGGTGCCAACATTGGGGTCATATGGCAAAAAATTGCAATTCAGACTACAAATGTGTGCAATGCGACCAAAATCATCTGCGCGGTGAATGCAACCGGAGTAAAGACGATAAATCAAACCCAAAATGTGTGAATTGCGGAGAAGAAGGTCACCCCGCCAATTGGCGAGGGTGCACCTACTACAAAAATTACGTATCGAAGAAAAAACAACGATTACGTCAGGCACAAGAATTAAAAGCTATAGCTAACAAGAACGTCAGCAAATATATCTCACCAACTGTTAACCCAGCTAAGTCTTTTGCAAGTTTTTTTTCACAAAGCAGCTGCCGACGACAAACCTAAACAGCCGTCAATCATTGAAGCGTTTTTAAAACTTGCTGAATTTTTTCTTGAGCCAGAAGAGCTGACTCTAGAACAAGAACTTAATATTTTCATTACTGAATACAAAAAGATGCCAAAGGAAGAAGCCAAAGGGGAGTTCCTACGCCTTCTAAAAAAGTTAAATTTTTTAGCATTTTTTAACATTTAACGTCAGGTCGCTCTTAGATAGAAGTCGCCAAATAGACCTAACAAACACCCTTAATAGCAACAAAATAGATATCTGTTTCTTACAAGAATGCCACCTCCGTAGACACAAAAAAATTTTTCTTAAAAACTACAACTTTGTTTTAGATAACTCTCCCATAGGAGTTGCCATTGCATTGAAAAATAGTATCTCATACAAAAAAAATTGTTATTGACGACCATGATATCCAAAGAATGTTCTTCAAGCCAATTTTGTAAAATATTGCCATTTTGATTTCCAATACTGTCACCCCATGCCTGGTTTCTGGAATTTAGGTCACCACCGAGAAGAAATAGATCGAAGCCGTTTGCCACTAGAAGTATTTTGTCCAAGCTATTGCGTAAACCATTAGCAGCAGTGTTACATTTTATATAAAGAGATCCAACCAGAACTCTTTTGTTTGTATTATGTATCTTCATTTGGATTTCGACAAATGCACCTAGGAAATCCAAATGATCTATTTCTTCTCGGTGGTGACCTAAATTCCAGAAACCAGGCATGGGGTGACAGTATTGGAAATCAAAATGGCAATATTTTACAAAATTGGCTTGAAGAACATTCTTTGGATATCACAAGAATTTGTCATAACACCCCAACATTTCCAAGCGCAAACTCATTTCTTGATCACTATCTCATGAACGCTTTTTTACTTAGTAATGACACACCTAACTACAAGATCTCATCACTCCCAACTTTTTCAGATCATTTTCCATTGAAGTTCGAAATTAACATGAATGCTGCGGATATATTACTTAACAATCCTCGCCTTGTTACATCCTACAAAAATACCGACTGGAAACGTTTTCAGCAGGACTTATCAATAAATTCCAATATTATAATGCCTCCGAATAACAGAAATTTGGAAAATTCTGAAATTGATCAAATTATAGAAGATTTTACCGATAGTTTCAAGTCTATTCATAATCGCCATACAACGAAAATCGAGTGTAAGGGTGGCAAATTTGTATACTCAGACAAAATCAAAAATTTTTATAAGATAAAATATAGATGGCAGAGGTAATTGAAAAAAATATATCATCGTAATAGAAATAGGCTGAGTAACGAATAATTTACTATCCAAGCAAATACAGCTGCTTAAAATTATTATTAAAGATCTTGTTAATATTGAACAAGCTGACATTTTTAACAACAAACTAAAATATATCAAGCCCGGACCTACTGCCTTTAGACAAGTCTACAACATTGTTGGGAAACATAAATCTCCTTTCTATAACAATCTCTTTATTAACAATATTACGGAAACCAACAGTGAAATATGTTCAGAGCACTTTAAGGATTATTATTCCAATATATACAGGGAAAAACTTCCGGCTAATCCTGTTTCCGATCTAGTCCAGATTGTAGGATCACACATAAAAAACATATCCCAGAGTTCAAGAGTTCAACTCCCTAGATAATGAGGACACATACCATTTTACAGATGTCTACAATATTAAATCGATTATAACGAAAATAAAAAACAAAAAATCTAGTGGTCTCGACGGAATTTCGAATTTCTTGATAAAAAAATTCCCAGACACAACTCTTGAGCTCTTCAACAACTGCCTCAACAACTGCTATTTTCCACGGGCATGAAAACTGGCCAAAATTTTGCCAATTAAAAAGAAAGACGGTTCTAACAGGACGGAAGACTTCCGTCCAATATCACTGTTGTCAAATATTGGCAAACTGCTTGAACACGTAATTAAATCAAAACTAGAGAATGAATTTTTGATCGACCCCATCCCATCGCATCAATTTGGTTTTAAACGTTTACATTCCACCCAACATGCCCTAATGAAATTCCACGATGACGTGACTGTGAATCTGAGAAAAAGATGTTGTACTCTGGCCATATCACTGGATATCGAGAAGGCGTTTGATTACACCTGCCATAAAGGCATTCTGTATAAACTGGTAGAACTCGATGTAGATCCATTTCTCGTTAAACTTTTTAAAAGTTTTTTTACCGATCGGAAATTTTGTGTTCAAATAAAAGACAATGTTTCCTCATACGGTTCTGTCAACAGTGGTGTACCTCAGGGTAGTATATACTTGCTCCATATTTATTTAATATATTTTTATATGATTTCCCACATACAAAATATAATTCTACAGCTATTTTGTACGCTGACGACTGTATGGTTTATAGCCACAATGAATCACCATTACAAGCGCTAAGAAATACTGCCTCACATTTGGGTTCCATTTATAGTTTCTATAATAAATGGGGAATTAAAATAAACGCCGCAAAATCGAAGGCCATATGTATCAGAAACGCATCCGGTATATGCGCCGACTACGTAGTCCCTCAAAGCAAATGCCTACTTCTCACATTAAACGGGATTGAAATTCCAATAAAAGACAATGTAATATATCTTGGTGTTAAATTCAACAAGCTCTTTAAGTTTAACTGCCATGGACGAACTTTCCTAACAAAAGCTAAACGTATTACTGCGATGTTCTCTAGGTTACTGAATAGTGCTTATCTTCCCAAACAGACTAAACTCCTCCTGTACAAAGTGGCAATAAGATCTATCTTAACATATGCTTTCCCAATATGGTTTACCATATCTCCAACGGTCGCGAAAGAGTTGGAACTATTAGAAAGAAATGTTCTGCGAAAACGCATCTATGAGACTGCATCTATAACATTTTGCAAGTATTCCCAGGATATTCAGAAGAAATTTGTTGAGAGACTCTCGGAACACGAAAGCCATCTAATGAATGAGATCTTTGAGTCACAAAAAGATATCGACTGGCATAGCCGTTATTATCTATCTCCTATTGGGATACTTAATGAGGAGATTACTCTTGACGACGCTGCCTACGTACTGGCGGATTTCTACGAGAAATCTGTCCCGGGGACACATAGGGGCTGATATTTTATAGACTAGTTTTTTCAGATTTATCTGTGATATTTTAATTGTACTGTACACTAGTATAATTGTGAATGCCTGTGGCATTTTAATGAACTTTATTATTTATTTGATTTTAATACCAATTTATGAAGAATATGGATGGTTAATTAAAAAGATTTTCCTGGAAAATCCTATTTATTGACTTCCAAACTGCTTTATAGATGGCCATTGGAATCGATCAGAGTTAGATTTAGAATATATTCCTATTTGATTTATTCTAACGGATAATTTATTATAGTTGTTAATTAATTATTGAAAGTTTCAAGACCTTTCGGTTTTAATTAGTCTAATGTTAACAATCTGTTAACTTGAATTTGTTTCTATATTATAAGTTCACTGTCGTGTTGCCGTTATTGACAGTTTTGTTTGTATTGTATATATGTATTTTATTTAAGTGTTATTTATTTGTAAGTTAACAGACTCTGCTCTGTTAGTCAACATAAATGCCGCTAACAAGCATTGTCATTTCATTAAAGCATAATGTAAATCGTTACACTATCCATCCCATTTTGCCGGCAAATAGCCATTTCATTTTACCGTGTATTAGAATAAGACGAAAATAGTTCTAAGAATTCTTGTTATATCTTTACTTGTATAAGATTCACGTAGTGTCAGAAAATTAAAAAAAAGTCTCAATAAAATTTACTACTACTACTACTAAAAAGTAAAGCTTTGTTGTTTTATCACAATAATAAGAATTTGGAAAAAATCTCATTCATCTCATTCATTAAAATGCTTAAAGTTCAACTCTTGATTGGGTTTTCTTCAAGATAGGAAGAACGCTCATATTTTTATTTCTTTCAAAGAAATATTCAATGCAGTGAAATTAACTTTAACTCTAAAAACGACTTTTATTTTATTTTTCTTATCTTTGACTATTATGAAGGCGAAATAAATACAAAATAAAACTAAAATGATTATGTATGTAAAAAAGGGCCACCTCGTATTCTTGAAAGTGCCTATTGCCACTTTATTGACCCTTCGGTTGTCTTGGAGGTGATTGTGTGTGCAAAAAAGTGACACCATGTAGTCGTTGATGTGGCAATAGACTTCCTCCTAGGACAAGCCAATTTTAAAGTGATAAACATTGATTATCTTAATTATTACAATGTTTCATTCACAATTAAAATTATTATTTGTATGTACAAGTTTTAAGTTTATTTCCCATTAAATTCAATTACAATACATTTACCCAGCAAAAACTTGGTAATGACATGTAGTTGCGGATGTGGTTACTTTGTAATAACAACAACATACATACTGTCTGTGTTACATAGAAGTTGTTATTGTGTTTTATAACCCGAATGTAAATAATTATTTATGATCATATTTTTGAAAATATTAATTTTAATTTATTTTTATAATGCAATTACCAATTTATATAATTGAAGAAGGGATATAAATAAAAGGTAAAATTTGCGTATGAATTAATTTGTAATCTAGAATAGTTTATTTTTTTTACATTTATTTTAATTACATTTTTGGTTGTTGTTAAGTTTTTTAAATTAAAAAATCTTTTTACAACAACAAAAAAATATTTTATATATCCTGACATTTTATTACTTATTTATAACCTAAAATGTAACTAGTTCCTATTGTTATTACTAATCATGACTTCAGTAATGTTTTAAAATCAATGCGCTATTTAACAGCTTTTAAGTAATTAGTTATTGTAATGCCATCTAAGTAATGTAAAGGGTAAGTAGTTGCCTCTATGTCATCACCGTGTTAAAATAATGAGTTATTCAGCTAATGTGTAAGTAGTGAAGAGCCATTATATTAGCTAATTAACTCATTACATGGCAACCGAAGTTTTTGCTGGGTAGTTTTCTTATAAAACTAACACAGTTTTCTTAACTAATTTTCCACATACTTTTGTATTTTTCAAGGACTTACATCTAAATACAAGATATTTTCATAGCTTAACTATATCACTCTTACTAATTGTTTTATTCAATCTCAATATATTCTTCAGAAAAGGGATTAAAAAGGGGGTATTCTCATATTGATATTCTTAAAACTAATACTTATAACTAATATTTACAGCTTAAAACTAAAGAAACTAGAAGATAAGGAAAATTATACAAAAGTGTAGGAAATAGCCTATTGCGCAATATTATAGACAGTATTACTTATATCCAAGGTATTAATCCTCCTATGATAAAATAAGAGGTCTACACTTCCGTAAAGAAGACCAGCTTCCCTAAGGGTCCACCGGGGCAAGATTGCTTGCCCTATTAAAACATTTCCTAACAAGTGTGTTGTCAGAAGAACGTGCCATTTCCATAAATCTCAAAGCCATTTCAACCATGAAAATATATATCCTATAAAAACGGTCCTTTTGTAGATGGGCATGCAAGACGGCCTGCGTTGTATCCCATCCTTTCCCAATCGAGGTCTCATACCTAGGCATGCTACCAAGATTCCTCTCTCCCATCTCCTCCATCTGGGAGGAATAAATTCCAAACCAAGATGGATAGACATAGGAGACGATAACACGTATCACCTGCCGGTATAATATCAGGCGAACTCTTTCATCGAAGCCCCCCTACGTCTCAAAATACACTGATAAGCAGAGTATATCTTCTTAGCCTTTTCCAAAATCCGATCGATATGACTATAATACTCGTGGTTTTCGTGGATGGTCACCCTTAAATATTTAATCCTATCTGAGGTGCATATCGATTCGCCCCTTATCTTCACGCATGGTATATAGGACCTACAATTGGGGTAGATATATTTGCGCCTCCCTTTATCATCAGTCCCCACTGTCAAAGTAATCGACAAGGATAGCCAAGTAATCATTCACCTTCTTATTTACATTCTTTGCCCTGGCACCTGATGAGGCAATTATAATATCATCGGCATATGTTAGCAGAAGAACACGCTCAGATGGTTCAGGTATATCCGATACAAAGATGTTATAAAGTACAGGCCCCAGTAGAGATCCCTGTGGGAAACTTCACCCTATAAGTCAGGTCCCTAAGGAAACTGCGCACCATACGACAGACGTCCATCTCAAAACCCTTGTCTGCAAAACTGCATGGGAAGTGGAAAGCCCCTTCCTAAAACCAAATTGGAAATCGCCAAGAATATTTCCATCATCAATCCCGTCATTTATTCTTAGTAGGATGAAATATTTCAATAACTTCCCGAAAGCCGAGTGTAAGGAAATCGGCCTATAGCTCCCACTCTGCCCAGGGTCAGCCCCTGGCTTCAGAATGGTTACAACCAAGGCCTATTTCCAAGCCCTCGGAAAATAACCAATCTCATTCTACGCGGACTCTACTTTGAGCTGGCCGCATGCCCATCTACCCCACAATTTACACATCTAATTGGCACTCCATATACCTGTCCGGTAACAGGGTCAGTGCTAAAGGTCTCCCTATTGTTGTCCCCCTTAGGACGGACAGTGCAGTCACCCGGACCATGAAACCCGACACACTTAACACACCTATATGGCATCCTGAAATTCATTGCCACATGCCCAAAACACTGGCAATTGAAACATTGCGTAACCCCCTCGTACGATACTTCCTAATATTCACCTTGCAATGCAAGATATCTTCACCCAATTTGGTTAGGCTAATTAATTTCATATTAATCTGGAGACCGCCCAGATATTCTAGGATCTCATGTGGCTCAAAAGAGCTAGAAAGTCCCTCAATCACAAGCGAAAAAGGATGAAAACCCTTAGAGTGTTCGTAAAAAAATATACCTTCTGGTCCTTCAACATTCCTCTGCAGACCCCTATGTTTGCCACAGTCTTCCCTAAGATCTTAATATTGTAATTATTATGACCTAAGATGTTACTAATAAAAGTTACTATTTCCTTAATATTTGCACCATAAGTAATAATAACTGGTACAGACTTACTATTTCTTCTTTCTGTATCGCCTTTTCTACAGATGCTTCCAGTAACTTCCATCTGATTCGAGGCTCCATCTGGTTCGAGGCTTTCTATATTCTATTCGTGCATTTTAATGAATCCCTCTAATAAGAACCGTAGAGATTAATTTCCACTCATTAAGTGACCCACCTTCCTGTCATATTGACTTTTAAGTTCATTTAATGTTTTAATGAGCTCTTCATTCTTTCCTAGAGCTTCATTAAGCTTTTCAGTTAGCACATCCATCTGTGATTTTCTTTAACTTTATAGATGTGTTTAATTCTTTTGATGATTTTCTCATTGGTATTTTTCGAAAGTGCTTCACAAATAAGTCTTTTCATTTTTCTTTATAAATGTTCAATTTATTTTTTCATTCACATTTCATTCATATTTTTTTGCAAGTATTATAGTGTCCTATCACTACTTATATTGCAATGCCCTCTACGGGCTTCTCAATTTTTCACAGCACGACACACACTGTTAATTATTTTATTAAGCACAAAACATTTTCGATAGAAAATTATTCACACTTAATATTGTATATGAGCAATTCTCATTTTGCGTTTATCTTTATGAAACCGATTTTTTTAATAAATTGATGCAGTTATGTTAACAATACTTGGTGGTATAACAGAACAAAAATTCAAGACCTGAAACGGTTTCATGTGGTGCCGGCAAGCACACAAAGTCAAAAAATCTAAAAAAAGTGTTTGAAACAAACAAGTTTTTTTCTTTCTATTGATTGCTCTAATCGCGGATTTTAGCATAAATGTCCAATTCTTCTAATGTAGGCTATAAACACGCATGGATTTAATTAGCGTGCCGTTAACCAGTGCTAAATTGTGTTTTGTACAAGTCGTGAAACCAAATTTTAAAATTTTGCAGTTTTTTTACTAGTGATTTTACGCCGTTTCGGGTATTGCAAAATTCCAAATGAAGCCTAATAGCCCTTGTAATTACGCATTATTTAAATCTCATAGGGATTTATGGATAACAGATTACGGAATAAAACAGTAAAAAAATTAGGTCAATACCTCTTAATGTTTGCCTGTACCTGCATTTTGAATTCGGCGGATTTCGAGAAAACCCCATTTTTATGTAATATTTTGGCAAATCAGCCATTTTATTACATTGTTGTGTATTTTAAATGGAACCTTTTTAAAATTTTATAATCCACATAATTCTAAATATAAATTAAGAGTTTCATACAATTTGGACAACATTAACCCATAAACTTTAAAAATTTCAAATTTTGTAATATTTGCAATTTTTGATGGAAACTAGTCGAAATTTTATATATTTTTCGGTAGATTATCATAAAACTTACGAAAATTTATTAATTAACAACCGATATTTACAATGATAGTGAATAAAACGGCCTCGGGGTCAAAATTACCCCAATGATTTAAAAACATGCCAATTTGAATATATTTCAATAAAACCCGTTTGCAATCTCATTAATTCAGCAAATTGATAAAAAAAAATTAGGCATTAACCCTTTTTGAATATAGTGTCACAATAATTCAGCAAATTTATAACAAAAAATTGGGTATTAACCCTTTTTGAAAGGATCACAAGTTCTGGATCTTACTGACTTCCTTGGATGCTATTTTTGTTAGGATAGAACAACGGTTCTCAAATGGGGGTCCGCGACCCACAAGGGGTCCGTAAGGACATTCGTGGGGGGTCGCGAAAAGTTCCTGAAAAATATTCTTGAACCCACAATTTGTTAATGTTATTATATTATTTAGATTTTTAAATGATAATTCCAATAAAAGCATGAAACTATTTAAAAATGGAAATACACCATTTTACAAAATATACCCAAATTAAAGGCAAGCGTAAAGTTTTTTCTAAAATGAGTTCTTTTAAGAATTGAGAAACTACTATTGAAGAAACCTTGGATTGAAAATATTATGCTTGATAAAGACAACAATGATCACACGAAGAAAGTAATGCTGTCCAATGACACAGTAAAAAGAAAACTTTACGATATGGCAGGGAACACAATTAAAATGATAAATATGTAGTTCAATTAAATTTGTTGAAACTATAGTTTTTTTCAGATGAAATTCTACTTTTATTTTATAAAAATATATTATGTCAAGAACTTTTTATAAAATCGTTTTGAGTACACAAAACTTTTACTTCATGGATAAGTTTCCCGGCTATATAAAGAAAATTAGCTTAAAGATTTAAAAGCATTTTAAATAGTTGAAATAGCTCCCAAATGAAATAACTCCCAGCAAAAAAAGTAAATAATTCCCAATATTTTTCCATACAAATTGGATTTTATTTCATTATGAAATAATGGCTTATTTTATTTTATATCATCGGAAGTTATTTTATAATGAAATAACTCCCAAATGAAATAATTTCCAATGAAATTTAGTTGGAAGTTATTTCATTAATTTTTGCAATTGGGCTTTATTTCAGCTCACGCAACTCCGAAACTAAAACTTATTAATTATTTTATTACCTAATTTTAAATTGGGAATTATTTCATTTGTGTGGGGATCTATTTTATTAGGTCTTATTTTATTGGGAGTTATTTCACTAAATGTGGCTCTTATTTCCTTTGTTGTGATAAAATTCCCAATTGTTGGGAATTATTTCATTTATCCCTTTGGAAGTTATTTATTTATTTTTTTTTTTGATTTGGGAGTTTCTTCATTTTTGTTGGGACTAATTTCATTGGGAGTTATTTCATGGTACCGGTGAAATATAGCAAAGTTAATCCACTTGTTGGCTCCGAAGACCTAAAACTATTAAAAAATTTTTCTTTAACATACATTTTTATGTATAATATCTTTTTTCACTCCTTTGTCCCTCAAAACAGAGATTCGATCTTTTGTGAACGCAGAGATATTATTATATTTATTATACAAAAAAAAGTCTCTTAATATTCAAGCAAATATCGCAATTATTAATATTATTTTTTAAAATTACTTCATCTTTACATAACGTTTTTTCGATTTTTAAATTAGTCAAAGTTGTAGTGGGTCGCGCTTCCATTGCAATGTCAAAAGGGGGTCGCGAAGCGAGGTCTTGTGAGAACCCCTGGGATAGAATGTTTTATAAAAAGCGACATGAAAAGGTAATAATATTATATCTTCATAAATATTTAAACTTGTGACAATAGAAATTCTGAAAACATAGATTTGAGTAAATTAAATAAAGCTGAATAAGGACAGTATTTTATAGCATTAGCTAAAAAAATACAAATTGTTCATACAAATGTGCGAAAGAATTGATAAAATTAATCCCTTGTGAATGAATTTGATCTATATTTCTAAATAAATATTTCAATAAAAAATTAGTATAATTTATATATTTGCCCAATAATCGGTTATTAACCGATCAACTATTAACTTGAATAATAAACTGGCAGGCAAAAAAAAAAATCCTACCTAATAGACGAATAGTTGGACTATATGGATTTTGATGTGCTAAACAAAAATCTGCTTGCAGTTTTTTCCCCATCAGTTTTAGATTTTTTTTATTTGCGTGTCTAAAATTTCGCCCAAAATAAGGCCATTACACGAGTATATTTCATCATAACTCAAGAACGGTGTGTACGACTGATATAATGGTACACCAAAAGAACCGGACTAAAAAAGGTTCAAGCCACTATAACTTCATTTTTTATGTGCTCAATATTTTCAAAGTTATTTAGACATTAGTGTTCGAAAAAAAATTTTCTTGCTAAATTTAATATTTTTTTTTACTAAAATTTTGAAAAATTAAAAATTCAAGAATGTTTTAGTTTATTATCTTTATCTTAATGCTGGTAGTGCTGCGAATAAGGCATGTATCATCAAAATGTATGCACACACTTGATTTTATTCAGAGTTAAGTGAAAATAACCATATATACTTAGAACTTTTTTCTTCTTAACAAAAAAGAAAAAATAGGTGGATTAGATGGATTTAACATGCTAAACAAGAATTAGCTTTAATTTTTTTCTATCACGTATTGCTGTTATAAATATTCGAAATATACCGTATACTCTATCGTTAAAAAATCACTAAGCCAGAAATCGAGAATTTCCTCAGTTCAACCATTAAATACCCTCAAGGTAAACTACCCCCCGTTACAACAGTCCTCTGACAACAAAGCCTCGTACGCAAACAACCTTAAGAACAACCAAGCTTTACCGCAGGACTATCAACAACAAAATAAATTTAATAAATAAACTTAATCACAATTTGAACCCAGAGGCAAAAGAGCATAAGACCCCTTACAATTTTACCCTTCTAGAAGATACAATGGATTCTTTCGTTCAATTGGTAAATAATTTTACAAATTCAATGAGCAATATGATGCAAGAAATGCTTAAAATGCAATCTATGTTATTGCAGGCTGTGCTGAACAAACCATGAACTGCCTAAAAATAAGTTTTTGGAACGCCGACGGCATTCGCCAACACAAAGATGAGCTCGAATATTTTCTTAGAAGTCATGACCTATGTATATATATATAATGTTAGTCTCGGAAACTCATTTGACAATTTGTATTGATGATTGTTATAGAAACTTAGTGATTTCATCGATATGTTCACCCCCAGGTTTTCAATTTCAGAAAATCAATATGAAAATTTTTATAAATCACTAGGACCCCGTTTCCTGGCATCTGGCGATTATAACGCTAAGCATACATTCTGGGAATCACGACTTATAACCCCGAAAGGTCGTGTATTGTTTAATACAATTTCTAAAATGGGTTTGAATGTTATTTCGAGCGGATAACCAACATACTGGCCTACTGACCCAAATAAAATACGAGGAATTTACCACGGGAATTAATTCATGTTAAATCTTCATTACAATGAAGAATTTGTTACTATATTGAACCCCCGTGAAATTGTATACCCCACTGGTATCTCAGCGATATCTAACACGAGAATAAACTGGTTGAAATATAAAAAATATATTAGCACTCATTGCACGGAAAACATATCGCTGAAAACACCAGAAGATATCGATCTCTCTCTCAAAAATTTTGAAACACAGATATAATAGAATTTGTTCTGTGGATGTCGAATGGCTCTTGATTGAAAAAAGAAGAGTTCGAAGAGAGTGGCAACTCCACAGATCCCCTCAACTCAAATCAAAGCTAAGAGAATGCCAAAAACGCCTTAATAAGCTGCTAGAGTACCGAAAAACTGAATCACTGAATAAATATCTGGAAATTCTAGATGCTACCCCGTATTCAAATTATTTACTATGGCGAGCTACGAAAAATCTCAAAAGACCAGTTACAAGTAGACCTCCTCTACGTAATATTAATGAAGGCTGGGCAAGAAACGATAGCGAAAAGGGGAATCTATTCGCTAATCAACTAAAGAACGTGTTTACCCCTAATTTATAAGATAACATAATAGAGTTGCCACCTGTTGTACCCAATATTGATTTAAACTCCAAAAAAGCACCTATTATTGACAAAATCAGTAACAAGATGCTTTTGGAGCTACCCCGGATAGCAGTAAAAATAATACTTTTTTTATTTTTAATGCTATATTACGCCTTGAATATTATCCACCAGAATAGAAGGTCTCATTGGTCACAATGATTCCTAAGCCTGGAAAAGATCACACTAAAGTAGAATTGTATAGACCCATTAGCCTATTGTCAAATATATCAAAGCTATTAATGAACAAGTTGAAACCGATAGTGAATCGTTTCGATTGTAATCCAACACATCAATTTGGATTTAGAGATAAAGATAGCACCATAAAACAAATACACAGACTTATAAATATTATATCTAAGACGTTTGAAGAAAAGAAATATTGATTGATGTCTCTCAAGCCTTCGATAAAGTATGGTATGAATAACGTGACCAGAGGCTTTTTGTCAAAAAGCGGGACCCGAACGACTAAAAAGCGGGATTCTGAACAAAATTTTATGGAAAAAGCGGAATTTTTAAAAGCTTTGTAAAAAAAGAGGGATTTTTTTTTATATCTCAATTAAAATCTTAATCAGCTGTTCTATCGCAAGCACTTGGTTCACGACCCAGTTGAAACAAGGTTGGTTGCCGTTACCGCTAAAAAACCATTTAACTTGAATACCGTCACCCCTAAAATATAGTTACCGAAATAATTGAAAATACGGTTACCGCTAAAATATATAACGCTAAAAATCCGTTACAGAAATAGATCGAAATATCCAAAACGCTAAAATACCGTTAGCGTTATTTTTGGGTTTAAGAAATATTATTATTTTTAATAAAGTTGAAATAAAACTTGTAATAAAGTTTTGGCTACCCCAACTCATTCTAATACATGATTACAGATTATATTTTATGGTTCTGATCCGATACTTTGAAAATTCTGAAACAACAGTTACCCATAAATTACCATTACCTAAATAACTAAAAATGCCGTTACCTCTAAAAACCCGTTATCAAAATAATCTGATATACTGTTAACTTTTCACCTTTTTGAATCGGCTGCCAACAAGTTAAACACTAATATTCAGTTAAAATAAAAAATTAAAATAAAATCATTAACACAAGGTTTTCATAAGCACTAACTTTAAGTAAATTTAATCAAAAACATTGTTCCAGATATTTCTATAACTTTCAGTTTATATGAAAATATAACAAAGGCTCATCGTTAATATGGTTCCAGCTATTTATATCCATGTTAACCTTGAGATCAAAGTTCATGTCAAAACATCTTTTTGAAATGGCACATTTTGGTAAATAAAATGTGCAAAAATTATTTAAATAGCCCCCACACAAATGTTCTCACGAAATGAGTTTTTAAAATCTAAAAATCTCTCTGAAAGAACAAAAATTTCTTTCTCCAAAAGTTTATTTATATTTTATTCTAACTTTCTTAAAATAATTAAAATATTTCTGGAAAAAAATCTAAACTTTTTTGTTAAAAATATACACAGAAAAAAATATTTCAAATAATTTTTTAATAAAATTATTAACTAAGTTTATATTGGAGTTTAATTATATTATTTATTAATAAAATAAAATTTCTAATTATTTACAACTTAGTTTTTTAATAAATTGACAGCTGTTAATAAAATATAAAGAAAAATTAAAGATTTGTGTATAAAAATACAGAAATAAAATAAAATTAAGTCAATTACCAAAAATTGTCTGCTCATTATATCTATTTAAGGAAAAGAAGTAATAATAAAATCAATTATTCTAATTATTAATATTATCATTTTATTGATTGGAGCAAAATCAATTAAAAATTAATTAATATAAACAATTTCGTAATTAAAGTCCATTTTTATTTTTTTCTGTGTATCAGACTTGAGATTTTTCATCCACAGGTAGAGAACTGAAGATATGTTAAAAAAATGTGTAAATATTTTAACAAGCTTAATAATTGCATATCTACATCAAAGTCATCAAAAAATACACACAAATCAGCATAACAAAATATTTAAAACCTTTAGTTATAAAAAACGATTTATAAAAAATTATCAACTTTTCAGTGCAAAAAATTATTTTTGGTTACACTTAAATATTGGTAAGAATGTTATAGAAAACGTAAATAAGGAAATCGAATAAATAATTGTTAGAATTAGAAAAGCGGGATTTCTTAATAAAAAGCGGGAAAAATATTTCAGACGGGATCGAAGTTTAAAAAGCGGGATAATCCCGCCAAAAGCGGGATGTCTGGTCACGTTAGGTATGAACGATTATTATTTAAAATTAAACAATATTTACCCACAAATACGCATAAGCTGTTAGAAAGCTATTTAACTCATCGGAAGTTTGTTCTTAAAGAGGGATGTATACTTGGTCCCTTTCTATACTTAATATTCACTTCTGATATGCCAACTTGTAGTCGAACCCATATATCAACATTTGCAGATGACACAGCTATTTTAGGCGTGCATGAAAACCCCCAAGAAGCATCTAAACTCTTGCAAGATCATATACTCTGTCTAGAAAAATGGTTAAAGCAATGGAGAATAAAAGTGAATGAAAAAAAATGTATACATATTACCTTCATATTGAGAAGAGATTCGTGCCCCCCAATCTTGATAAATAATCAGATTATACCCCAACAAACAGAAGTAAAATACCTTGGTATGCATCTAGATCGACGTCTTACGTGGAAAACACATATAGATACAAAATTAACACAAATTAAGTTGATATTACTCCAAATTAACTGGTTAATTGGTAGAAATTCAAAATTAAGCCTATATTGTAAACTGTTGATCTATAACTCAATTATAAAGCCTATATGGTATCCAACTATGGGTCACGGCCTCTGCTTCAAATATTGAAAAAATACAAAGACTACAAAATAAAATACTACGAATTATAACAGCAGCACCCAGGTATGTGAAAAATGATAACATTCACAAGGACCTCAATGTCCCTCTTGTCAAAAATTAAATAAGAAAACACGCAGAATCGTATTTGAGGAAGCTTGAAGTACATCCTAACCCACTTGCTCGAAACATAATAAGAAGCGATGGCTACAACCGTTTGAGAAGAAGGAATACAACAGACCTCAACAGAAGCTAAACCCTTTGAATAAAGTTTTTCGTCCGACAATGGTTGGACTTAACATAAATTAAGATTTAGATTTAAGATTTGAATACTTATTCTTAGTTCACTTAATATCGTGAAGATTCAATAAATAAAATAAATTAATTAAAAAAATAAAAAACGTATTGCTTATTTTACTCGTATCATTACCAGCTTTGAGATAAAGATGAGATAATCTGTAATATTTCTAATGTTTTCATTTTTCAAAATAAATTTTATTAAAAAAAATATGCAATTTAGCATGACACTATTTTTTTGGACACAATTTTCGAAATACCTCCGAAATTATTGAGCGGAAAAAAATTCTAATTTATGAAAATAGAATAACTTAAATCAAAGAATATACAACAATTTCTGCCCAAAAATAAAAGAAATGACATACTTTTTCATTCAAAACAACTTTTTTACTAAATAAAATATATATAATTTAAAAATAAGTTTTAAAATTGAAAATATTAATATTATTTATTTCTATAAAAAATATATGTATTTTAATAACAATTTCTTGTTTCAAATAAAATACAACTCAAAAACTTGGAAAAAATCACAAAATAATTCTTTTCCGAAAAAAAGGAAAAACTTTTATTTATTATTTACTTTATTTTTATTTTTCTTTCTAAAAAATCCAAAAAATGGAAAAAATATGTACTTTTAAAAATGAAAAAATTTTAATATTTGTTTAAATAATAATTTCTAAAATTAAAAATTCTCTATAAAAACAAATTTTTTAAATAATAATAAAAAACACCAAAAACAAATTGTATGCACATTTTATAAAATATATAAAAATATAATATATAAAAGTAAAATATAACAATTATTAGTTTATCAAGAATATAACTATAAAATATAAATTGACAACTTCGAAATCATACAAAAAATTTTTCACGTCACTAAGAAAGGTATAAGCACGACGGTGCAGATCAGAGTACTTCTACTTGTAAAACAACAAAACATGCATGCTATGCCCTACAGTAATATTAACGTTCATATCTTTTTCATTAGTAAATAAACAACTAAAATTTCTGTTGGCACTTTTTATTTCAAAATAAAAGAAACAAATATTATTTGTTTCTTTCAATTTGAAATGCTTTTATTTGCATTTCTTTATAAGGAATACACACATGTACAAACACATATATTTAAACTCTTTCTCTCTCTCTGTTTTGGTGGTGGATTTTGTTTTCCCTTGTTACTTATCCCCCTCATCAATACAAAATGTTGTGAGCGAGAATTACATGAGAGCAGGTTCTACGATTAGAACCCGCCATAAGAAATTTTGTTTCTACATGATGCGCCTTCTATATATGAATATTCTTTGCTTAAATCCAATTTTATTACGCATATTTTGGTATATCATTTGTATTAATCGTACACACCGTTGTCGAATTATAGTGAAATATACTCGAGTAATCGGCTTATTTTGGGCGAAATATTAGATACACCCATAAAAACATCTCGACCTGATGGGAGAAAACTGAAAGCAGATTCGTATTAAGCATGTCGAATTCCGTCAAGTCCACATATTATTTTTGGTCGACGATTGTTATTAATCGAATTAACCGATTAACACGAAAAATCGAATATTTGGATATCCCAATTTCAATACAAAGTAAATAATTTATTATTTTTTTTTTAATAATATTGATTTCATATTTATATTATTTAATGTCTTTGGTAACAGGTGGTTCATTTTCATTGTGAAAATGTAATAGCATATTTTAATAATTTTACTTTATAAGGAGATTATTATTCTAAACACGAGATATCATCTGGGTGTAAAATAATTGAGTTGATTTTATTTATTTTTAATTTTTTCAAATCTTTTATTTTTTCCAATGCAGTTTGGATCTAATTAAAGATGGTCTTGGCTGTGACATTCTGAACGAAATTGTTCAATCTCTCAAGAAATTGCATTCTCTGATTTGCATGTATGTAATTCATTAAAATTTTTTCATTAATGTTAGTGAAAAGTATAAAAATTAAAGGTCGATGTCTCATAGGAGTGACTTTTTAAATTACTCCATACACTCGCTGTGTTCGACTAACTTTTGGGAAAGTTTAACAAATAAGAGTATTTACAAATTGTAAATACTTGGAAATACTTTTTCTCAATAGGCGTTTCCCGCTTTTTGAAAAATTGTGGACCAAAACATTTCCCAAATTTTTATTGTGAAACGCGTTTAGCGTTGGTAAATTTCGTCGAATACACCTATTTTATCTATCACAAGGGATATGAATTACGTAAAATTATTTGAATATTTAGAGACCTATTTACAACCTAATCATCTTTTGGGAAAAATTTACTAAATTTGATTTATAACCGCTGGTAAAGAACTGAATATAAATTTGTATTGTTATGATATTTTTCCTGAATTGATTGGCTAATAATTCAGATCGTTTTAGAAAATCTTTTATAACAAAAAAATAATAAAAGGACTTTAAAAACAAGATTCCATATTTTACATTAAATTTAACAGTTTTTAATCGGTATCGGTTTCAAACCATGAATTATACTGATTGGAGCGCTTAAAGAATAGATACCCTCTAATTTGCTTGCATCAATAATGTGATCCAAAACCCCAACAATAAAGCCCAAATTACATTAGCAGGTAGTCAGCTGTACTGCCACAATCAGCCGATTATTTATAATGCACTGTTTGTTATAGAATTGATTACATAGTGTAATAAGAAAGTGAGTTCTTAAGCACAGCTGATTTAAAATTTTTTATATACATACCTCGCGAAACTGTTAAATTGTTTTTGTATTCGTATGCAAAGTTTTTTACATGCTTTTTTACTCTTCTTCTCCTTCATTTTTCTCATTTTCTGTTTATAGCATTTTGACATTATGTGCAGTAGTTTTAACTAACAAAATACATGCAATTGTTGTTTTTATAGATGTGCGGTCACTTTCTAACAGTGTTGTCAGAAGTAGAGAAAAATCCCCACATGTAGGTATATTTTACGCTAAATGATCACCGTAGGGAAAATCGGACAGATTTTTTTTTTTTTTTGTTTGGAATAAACATATGAATTCTGCATTTTTTAATATTATATTTATCAACAAATATAAAATTTAAAATGTAAAATTTTTATTCCTTATAAAGCTTTGATAGCTTTTTTTATTCTTTATAAAAATTTTACATTTTAATATTATCTTTAGATAATATTATTCTGAAGAACAATTGTTATTGTCAATGAACTAGTAAGAACGCAATGAATTAAAAGATACATATCAGTAGACAAAGTTAAATATAGTTTTCTAAAGTTTAATATTTGGAGGTTGATAATTAACATTTTTATACGATAAGATTAGAAACAAATTTTAAAGAATTAAATTTATTAAACTCAGAATATAAAGAAATCGGAAGCAGTGAAAATGTCAGTGTTTTTGAAAAATTTAGTTCGAATATAATCTATAATGTTAATTTTTAAGCAAATTTTTATTAACTTTAGTATTTAAAATGTGTAGGGATTTTTATAGGGAAAATTTTTTGGACGCGTAGGAAAAATCGGTTTTTTTTTTCATCAGCCGTAGGTATTTTAAAAAATATCCACTGGCAACACTGTTTTCTAATTATACTGAGTTGATTATATGTATTTGGTCAGCAACAGTTTGCAGTGGTGTTTTATTTACCCTGTTTCTAAACGTACTGCGCTGCATTTAGATTGAGAGCGATAAGCCCAAATTACAATAGCGCGTAGTCAGCAGCAGTGTGTGCTGACATAATCAGCTGATCATTTAGAATGCACTGTTTGTTATGGTGTTGATTACATTTGGTCAGCAGCAGTTTGCAGTGCTGTTTCATTTAGCCCTGTTTCTAAATTCACTGCACTGCATTCAGATTGAGAGCGAGACAAAGAGGGTGAGCAAATAAATGAGAGGCTGAAATACACAAGTAGAATAAAGCTAGATGGTGGTTGTTAATTGTGGCTGCCTACGCTGAATTGTAATTATAAAGGCAGCAATATGTTGTACTGACAGTGAACAGCTGATAATTTTTGCTAATACTGTTGCTGACTACGCGTAAATGTAATTTAGGCTATACAAAGAATGGGACTCAAATACACGTTTAGAATACAGCAATATGGTGGTTGTAAATTGTTGCTGCGTTTGGTATAAAGTAATTATAACGGCAGCAACATGGTATTCTGCTGTGAACAGCAGATCATTTTTACTGACTACGCGTTAATGTAATTTTGGCTTAACATTTACGATATATCGGTCGGTAATGTTAACCCCATACTCCATGTATATCCATATATATTATTTTAACGATTCTATTTCTTCAAGTTGAATATGGTACATTTTTTGATGCATTTAAACCAGTGATGCGCACATGTGTGTTTGAAGCAGCAAAAAACGAAATTTAATGAACACATCTCAATTTTACACTGAAAAAGTTCTTCAATTGTAGAAAGTAAGCGCCCAAACAACGAAACATATGTTAACTTTAATTTTTGTTCAAAATAATTAAGCTGCGATAAAAAAAAATATTAATAATTTTAATATTGTGCTAATAGTCGCGATCTTTGAATAAATTCACAATTTATTTGTTGGGGGGAAGCTAGTTCCTATGCGCATTTCGCCGGTTGCTTAAGCCAGGTCATCAGAAAACCTTTCCCAATTTCTTTAGAAAAACTAAAGATATATTAGAATGTAAACTTTATAAACTTAATGAGAATTAAAAGTTCTACACTAAAAAATATCAAAGCTTAAACAAAGCCCAACAAACAAACCATGATTTTATTATTTTCTTACTTTCCTTTCTACATTGGTTGGTTTTTTGCCGACGCTAAATGCAATGATGCATTTTTGTTGTTTTTAAGCCAAAAACAGAATGTTGCTGGTTTTATGCCAGGCACTTGCAAATTTATATTCAAAATAATTAAGCTGCGATAAACAAAATATTAATAATTTTAATACTGTGCTAATAGTCGCGATCGTTACTTTGAATAAATTCACAATTTATTTGTTGGGGGGAAGCTAGTTCCTATTTTGTTATTGACGACTTTATTTTTTCTTAACGTTTTCTAGTAATGTTTGTTCAAATAGGCATCCTATAAAAAAAGAGTAAGGTATGATGGCAAATATTAAATGTATAAAAAAGAAATCAGTTTCCCATTATTCATCAAACATTTAGCTTAGTGTATTTTTTTTTTAAGTTGCGTAGTGAGGTCTAGCTTCAACAAGTAGTCGAACGAAGTAGTTAATAGTGTACGTGTGAAGCAAAGCTGCGTAAGCAGAATTTGTAGTCTAACCTCGCGAGTTGGGAAATTTGCAAATTGCGCATCTCTCATTTAAACAAATTGTTTGAAAATTAAACTTTTTTTGAGTCGTTTTTATTATAATTTTATTTTTAAACAATTCGATTGTATTAAATCAGGTCGCGAATTAATTGAAACAGAGACCAAAAATAACCATAAAATTTTGTTAAAATTGAAAAAGTTGCGTAAAGAATCAGAAATATTTTTTATGTTATTTGATAATTATTGCGACAAAATTTTTTTTCTGTTGCTCAATAAGTTTTATTTTTCATAATTAATTTTTTCGTTTTTGATAACAGTTATTATTTAAATATATTCTTTCTGTTGTACATAATTTTTATTTTTTGAAATGTTTTTACGTTGCCTCATAACCAGAGAAGACAAAAATATCTTTTTTGCTTTTTTGGCTTTTTTATGCTTTTTTTTGCACCTTTATACTTATTTAAAATTTTTTAAAACAAAAGCAGCTTCTTTTGAAGGTTTTTGGTCAAAATAATATTTATGAAGTTTTATTGGATGAAGTTTCTCAAATTTATCTTCATAAAGCGTTACTTAGTATCTATATTAGACAATTTTTTTATCGAGACAAACGTCAAAATTAACCCGAATTTATGGAAGGTGGCAACAGTTGCATTAAAACAACAATAAAGCGAATTCAACTGTAACAACAAAAAATAATATTCAGCTGTTTAACTGAGGATGCCTTGTCTAGATTCGGACTGATTTTGACGTTCGTCTTGATAAAAATTTGTCTAGTATAGACACTACGTTAAGAAGCTCTCATTTATTGCAGTAAATCCTTTAAAAAAATTGGCTTTTTTTGCTGCTGCTTTTTGGCTTCAATTTGTTGCTTTTTATACCCACCATCAAAAAGATGGTGGGTATAAAATTAATAAGTAAATTAGGAAAACACCACTTTCCGAAGAATTTTTCCTATATAAAAACTGATGAAAACACTGCCTCAGTGGTGGAGGGTATATAAGATTCGGCATGGCCGAATATAGCATTCTCGCTTGTTTTATGTTGCATTTTATTAGTGGATAATTCGCGAATTAAATTTCGCGATCGCGTATTTCCAAAAATGGTATTTTTAAATTCGTAAAAAATACAGTGTTAGAAAAAATAATAGGGACGACCCTTACTTTCGCAAACAGTTGCAAACAGTTTCTTTATATTAAGTTTTTTTTTTTGGGAATTTCATTATTTGTTTACTTTTTCTCTTTTGCGCTTTTATTTTATATTTATTTGCAAAAAAAAAATCTGTGAAGTTGTAATTTCAATAGGAAAAAATAATAGGGACGCACTACAAAAAATTACCATTAGTCAATAAAAATTATTATTTTTAACATAAACATATTAAAAATACGTAAAGCAAAGTTTATGTGATTAATTTAATCATATTGGTTTCGTGTTTATGATTTATGTCTTCGGTAAATAAATTTGAAAATGGGTCGTGGTGTTCATTGTACTGAATCTGAAAAAAATGTTATTCTTAAATTAAATTTGGACGGGTTATCAATTAGAAAAATTGCACAGATAATGAAGTGTTCCAAAACTAAAGTATTCAATGCCATTCATTCGAAAAAAAGTCATGAAACTAGAGGTAGGAAGCATAAAACGTCAGTGCGTTTTGACCAACGTTTAGTTCGACTTTCCAAAAATAACCCCTTTATGTCATCAAGTAGCCTTAAAAAGGAATTGTGTGCTTCAGTGACAAGTAGAACAATAAGAAATAGGCTGCAGGAAGTCTGATTAATGGGACGCAGTCCGAGAAAAATACCACTGTTGAGCAAGAAAAACATACAAAAAAGGTTGGTATTTGCCAGGCGACACCTGTGCCGTAAAAACTGGAACAACGTACTATGGTCAGACGTAACAAAAGTCAATTTATTTGGATCTGATGGAAAATCATTTCTACGTCGTCCTGCAACTGCTGAATTTGATCCAAAATATACCAAAAAAAAAAAAAAACGTCAAACACGGTGGTGGTTCTATAATGCTATGGTGATGTTTTTCGGCCTCTGGAGTTGGTCCAATAGTTTGGATTCAGGGAAAAATGAATGCTGCTGACTATATAGACATTCTCCAGAATAAAATGCTTCCATTTGCTGAGGATGCAATGCCACTAAAATGGGAATTCAGGCAGGATAATGATCCCAAGCATTCCGCTAGAAGCGTCAAAACGTGGTTTCAGCAGAGTGAGGTGCCTGTCAGAGAACAGAAAGAGACCATTCACGTTTACTGACCATTCGCAAATTCATTGCTTTTGCATTGCTTTTACTCGACAATTATAAAAATGTGCATTGTAGTTTGTTTATTCATTCCTTATTACTGTTTGCCTTTTTACAATCTCTTTTTGTTAAGCCATTATACATCAAGCAACGAAATAATTCAATGCCACATGAAAAAACTAAAAACATTCACACCATTCGTCCAGTATTCGTTGCTTTCAGAGTATGAAAACAAACGAAACCTTTCCATGTGTTCAAGAGCAAAAACAATACAAAACCAAACGAGAACATCTTTTTTGTTGTTTTGGTTTTTCTTTTACTCACTACAAAGTTTATTTTTACGATTTGTAGACAGTAAACTTTACTAAAGATTTGATATTTTGGCAAAGAAAAATATAAAAAAAATGAACTCTGAAAATTTGTTACGTTAATTCTTTGTTAATAAAACTTATTCAATCAGCATTGAAACCATTCACACCAATCGTTAAGTAGTCGTTGCTTTTGAGAGCATTTGTAGAAGACATGCAATGCATGCATCATTTTTCGTTACACTCCGTTTTTGTGAATAATGTCATGTATTGCTTTACGGAATTGATTTATATTGTCAACATGAGGTTCGTTTTTTCTGATTGTATTCAAAATCAAAAATTAACCAATCAAACCGTTCTCTGGTGCCTGTAATGGAGTGGCCGTCCCAATCACCGGACTTAAACCCCATTGAGCATCTCTGGGGAGTCCTCAAAAATAGAATTGGTAGCTTTAAATCAAAAAATATACAAGAGTTGTGGGAAAAAATTCAAGAAACCTGGTACTCATTTCCGCCCGAGGTATGTTCGAATCTTGTGGGATCTATGATCGCCGTTGTCAGGAGGTTATAGAAATGAAAGGATCTTTAATAGAGTATTCATTTTACTCGACTTTTTCATTGTTCGAATAATCAAATAACTCGAAAATGCAGTTTTTAAATTACTCGCAGTTTTTAAATTACTCTTTTAAGTTGCTCGAGTTATTCGATTAATTTATACCTTAAAATTTTGCTCGATTTTTCAATGCTTATCAAAAAAGGATACAAAAATATAGCTTAAAATAACAAATAGTATTTCCAAAATAATATATAATTAAAATTTGCGTAAATATTTATGAATATTTTAATTTGGACACATACTAGCCTTTGCACAACAGAGGTTTTCAGTTATATTCAAAATATTTTTACATTTTTAAGTATCGGAGATCTACTAAACCCAGATTTATTTTTAGAATGTTTTATAATTCATTGTTATTTTAATATTATACAAATGTATACAGTTTTTAAGATAATTTACTCTTATTTGTATTATTGTCATCTCGTGATTATGTTTAAGTTAAATTTTGTAAAAAAATGTTTCGCAACTTTTAATTTTCTAACAATATCAGTGTAAATATATAAGAAATTCTATAAAATTTAGTAAAATATACAATAAGTTAGAACTACTTTCTTTTCTTCATTTAATCTACACATTTACTGTAAATTTAAAATAAATTATTCTTTCTCCCAAATGTACGCGTAAGAATTATAATTGGATCTATTTTGAATTAAACACAAATTCTATCAAAATGTAAAATATTTTAATTCTCATTTCTTCCTATTTTTGTTATAATTTAGTAAATCCGACTCAGTATAATATTTTACACAAATATTATATGGATTTTTGTCCGTTAGGTTGTGAAAGAATTGTGAAAACATATTTATTTGTTTCTGAGTTATTGCATTTTGAAAATGACAAAAAACCCTTTGGACTATCCTTTTTTTAAATACGATTCTTAACATAAAGAACAAGTTTACATGCTAAACTTAATATGTAACTTTAATCGTAGAACCAATAATATTTTTTTCCAAATCAAGTTTAAAATCCTTCAATTTATTTCTTATTATTATATTTATATTAAAATTATTTGAATTTTACTTTATAATTTTTTACAGTGGCGTTTATATTTTTATTTAATTTTTGTAATTAAAAAACGCCCTTTAACTATAAATGTAATTTAGGCATATATTCGGTTCTTTTTGCTAAATAAATTTTTTTATAAAATTCCAATTTGTGGCACCACTTTTATATTCGAAAAATTCTATACAAAATTTGAAACATTGTTTTTAAGCTAAATTTTTTAGAAAACTAAAATTAAAACATCCTAAAAACTAATTAAGAATGAAAATATTTAAAATATTTTTTACTCGAATTATTCGATTAATCGGCATAAATTGGTCGAATAAATTGTTACTCGCAATTCTTGATTTTAATTTAATCGAACAGTTGATTGATTTTAATTTGTCGATTAATCGAACAAACAATATTCGAGTGAATACCCTAATCTTCAACCAAGTATTGAAAAAGTATTTGGAAATGATGGTAATGTTAAAAATAAATATTTTTTCCAAAACATTAAGTGTCCCTATTATTTTTTCCAGGCCTTTTTAAAAAAAATATTTTTTGGCAGAACTAGTTCCTTATTTTTGCTTCATAAGTTAAAATATTTGAAGTTATTTAATTTTATGTATATACTTTTTAGTATTTATGGAATAGTAAATAAAAAATTAAGAATATATTAAAAAAATTAGAGTGTCCCTATTATTTTTTCCAATACTGTATATATGTAGAGGATGGAGCCATTTTGAATATTCTCTGTATCATTAAAAATAAAATTTTTGGAAATTCAACATAAAAAAATGTTTCATGTATCATTTTAAAGGTAAGTTCAGTACCTTTAAATATTCTCAAGGAACGTTTCAACGTAAATATTTTGGAAGATAATCGTATTTTTAAAAAGACAATTTTTCTTAATTTTGAGATATAATAAATCACGAACTATCGCGGTAATCAAACTAAAACTCGACATTTGAGTTACCAGCATCAATATTAATATTCTTGCCAAATTTCATTCAGTTCGGATGATTTTTGGAAGAAATTGGCGATTCTTCTGTTTTATTATAAACAAAACAATACAAATTGAAATAAATATTTCGTATTTATTATAACATTTGTTGTCATAATTCGTAAAATATTGCGCGTCCCAGAATGACACTTAACACGGTTATAGAAAACATTTTCACCATTAACATATATATATATATTTTTTTTTTTTTTTTAATTTTTAAAAATACAATTTTTCGAGATATTTACTCGCGAACGAAAAATCGGGAGATATGGACCATTTTGATGATGAGAAAAAAGTCATGTTATACGTCATATTAAAGGTATTTTTTATACCTTTAATATGACATCTCAATAAATCTTATGTCATCATAAATACTTTGAAAGATATTTGTAATTTTGTGTATGCAACTTTGTATTAGTCTTAGTTTTGACAAGAATAATGATTGTACCAAATATTATCACATTCGGAGAGGTAAAGTCAAAAATTGTAATATTTCGTGTTGGTTTTAAATGGAACGACTCATATGCGAAATAGGATGATTTCGATCTGTTGAATAAGAATCGGTTTTAATTTGTTTTATATTAAGTGCAGATTTAATTATATGGACCTTTTTAAAATATTTGCATAAATTTGTATATAATAAATATACAAATTAGTATTTTTTTTAACAAAAACACTAGTCAATGAAATACAACAATTCTAAAAATTAAAAAAACCGAAAACGACATAACTCAAGTCATGCAGGTTTTCCTTTTGGTAACAGAATTTATGATCCTTTGCATCAATAGAACCTTAGTTGTTTATTTTGTTAAAATTAACCGAATAATTTTTAAATTTAAGTAAAAAAAAAAAATAAAATAAAAAAAACCCCTCTTTTAGCCATTCAAAGTGAAATATTCAAAAACTAACTTTAAAAAATGGTTAACGCCATTAAAGAATAGATACCTTCAGCGTAGTCGTTTTAGTTAAACCCAATGGGTGCCCATTTTCAAGGAACGGTGTAATTTTATTTATTTAATAAATACGTACTAAATTTTTAAATAGCTATTTTGGAGTAATTTTAATTAACAAACAGTTAATTCGTATTGAATCCCTAAACTAGATATAAAATTCGCATGGATTTTTTTCAGTTTATGGTAAAGAAAACCCGTTAGTAAACAAACCTGAATGTAATAAGATTGTCCCGGCTGTATTGCAGCTAGAAGCTCAATAGCTTTGTTAACATTAGCATTTTGTAACATAAATTCAGCATGTGCAATAACAAGACGTCCTTCCTCAGATGTTTCGTTAAACTCTTCCATAGCACATTGCAGTAAACGTTCGCTCTCGTAAACTCCCTGACTGTCGCCAATATCCTTATAAGTGCCAATCAATTCTAAATACAAGGTCACCTTATCAGCAACAGTAAAACTGCTAACGAACTCCGTACGAGCTCTACTGTTGGGCGATTGTATGCGATCCCTTAATGATGTTTCATTGCCTACTAAATGCATAGCAGCAAAAAAACTTTTTTGTGCTTCAGCATATTGTTGTTGGTGACGTTGTCCAATGCCCAATAGCAAATAATAATAAGGATTTTCTCGAACTGCAAAATTATACGAAAGAGCCAATTCAAGTGACTGAAGGGCCTTTGGATACATTTGCTGCTGCATTTGGATCTGAGCCAATAAGAGGTATGCATCTGTATAAGTTACATCTATGTCATTTAGAATTCTTTGTAAAATTGTGGCTGCCATGCTAATTTCTCCACACAAAAAATGCACTTTGGCTCGCATAAATATTGCTTGAATGTGCGATGGACAAAACCTAAGAATAGTATCTAATATTGTCATGCAGTGTTTTAGTGTTATATGTAATGTATCTTGTGACAAATTTAATCCCTGTTTAATGTGTACTTGAACTGGAGAGTGATGCAAAAATTCAGCCGTAATTTGTAATAGAAATTCGGGATTCAAAAAATGAGCATATTCAGGTCCAAATGCATGTCCCTCCAGTTTTCGCATATGAATTTCGGTTGCTTTTATTAAAAATCCAATAGCACTTTCACTTCTAGATGTAATTTTTGCTCGTAAAAACAATAGTAATGGATCTATATCGCCTGGACGTAATTCGTTCAAAAATTCAATTTGTTGTTGTGTTTGTTCCGTACTTCCATGTTCAAGCAACTGACAAGCTGTAAGTCCACAAAGGGCTGCAAAGTTGTTGCTTTCAATTTTAAGTGCTGATCGATAACATATTGCTGCCTCTTTGACGTTTCCCAATAACATGCGTTCATTTCCCAACTCAACAATGTATTCTACACCAGATGGATTAGCTTGAATAAGTTTGTCAATAAATCGCAGCGTTAGTGTCAATAATTCAACATTGCGAGAACATATACAAGCAAATAGCTGACATATCTTCAATAACATTTTTGAATTACTGGACTCGACGCGCTCGGTGGCAACTAGTAACTGCTGTAATGTTGAAACACCTCCTTTCATATTTCCTTCACGTGTTATCAACAAGAGAGTTTTTACTTGTAAAGCCGGTATATTAGTAGGCTCTAAGTTAATTATTCGTAAAGCCGTCTCATAGGCATGATCCCAATCCAATGCAGCTAACTGAGTATTCATTTTTTCAATCAAAGGAATGTTTAGTTCTGGAAATCGAACTGAAAGTCTATTCAAATGATTAATGGCATTTTCGAATTCACCTTTCAATTGATAATATCGCACAAGCGCAAGAGTAGAATCTATACTTTTGCCGTTCTTTATCGGCAATTGTTCCAGAGTGTTATGTATATTACCACCAACACCACTGAGAGCTTGACACATTTCCGTCCAAGCTTTAAGTACAGTAGCATTTGTATGCTGACTATCGTGCTGAAGCGCTCTATCAGCATACTCGCGAGCTTTGTCATACTTCTTTGCTAAGAAAAGAAATACTGAGGCATTATAGAAACCATTAGCACTACCTTTGGTGTGGTCATCTTTTAAACGTTGTTCGAGTACGGCGATTGCATCTTGATCGACAACAGTACAATGCTTGTGTGCATAAAGTAGTGCTATAACTGCACCAATGCCTAGATCTGAATCATTTTTTAACGGATTTAGTTCTCGTATACCTTCTTGTACTCGATTTCCTAAGACTAGTGCAATACCGTTGTACAGTCTAAATACAATATGTGATGGATAACGTGCTAACCCATCTAAAGCAGTTTTCTGCATAGTATGGAAAAATTCTGAACGCCCGTAGTACAAAAGAAGGCCTTCAAAATCGTCGGTGTCCAACATACTTACTTATGCAATTTAAATAATTATTAGAATATCAACAGTTTCCAAAATCAGATTTTTTAAAATTCTTTTAAAGAATATTTTTATTTTTGTATTATGTATTTTATGTACTTGGGTTCATATTTAGAAACATATTTACGTACAAAAGAACATTGTATTTCTAACTGTAAGTCATTTTTGGCCACAAACTCCAAAGCTTCCTGAAAATAGAACAAATAATTTATTTAAGGAGAGGAAACGGACATTGTTGAAATAAAATTAAAAATAGTGGAATTTATTAAAATGTCTGTGAATATATATATATATATATATATATATATATATATATATATATATATATATATATATATATATATATATATATATATATATATATATATATACAATACATACTTACATATCGTTGGCTTAATACAGAAAAGGCGTATCTCGACTTTTATGAAATTTACATTCGTATTAATATAAAAAGTCTTAATTTTGTTATGACTATAACATGCCTATTCACAGACAATATTGTGACTTAAAAATAATCATAACCAGGGCAACGAAAAATATACTCTAAAAAAATTTAAAAAATTTATGACATGAAAATTATTATGGAATCGGATTTAAAAAAAGGATGCGACTGTAAAAAAGAAGTTTTCAATAGTAGTAAATTCTGCAAAAAAATTTCAAAAGTATTTTCTATAAAAATATGACAAAATTTATTGCTAAGCCCAAAATATGCAAAAATTATGCTAATATCATCAAAATATGCAAAAAATGGTATAACAAATCGATGCCTAAATTCTTTAAATTTATTTCAGTTTGGTTCATTTGAAGCTCAAAAAAAAAAAAATAAGTTTTTGCCCATTTTTGGTTGCCTTGGTCATTACTCACAAATTGTGACTATACCCTACAAACATTTGAAAGATATCTTCCATAGAAGATATTTACGCAATATCTTCTTTTTATTATTTAGAAGAAAATCATCAAAGCAATATTTTTCTAATATTGTATTTTTATCAGTTAAAGACAATTAGAAAAGCAATACAAAAAATATATAAAATTTTAATATTCTGTCATTTGTAAAGTAAATTTTATTATAAAAAAATCACCATTTTTTCAGTAAGGTGATTATCACCTTAACCGTATCGGTATTCAATTTTATTTTATTTCGGTAACGGTATCTATAACGATATTTTAAATTATATCGGTATACCGGTACCGAAACTAAAATACCGGTAAATACCGTTATTATTAAAAATCTAGAAAAAACTAAAAAAGTAAAATGTTTAAATAATTTTTACTTGAATTTCGCAAAAAAATTATTAAATTACATATTGTATATTTGTATTCATAAGATTTTTATAAATGTTTTTTATGGCAACATTTAGGAATATTAAACTCGACTTTTTAAAGACAAATTTTTATCATTTTTTGCAGTACAGTAAACAAGCGCGAATATTATATTAGGCTTGGCCGAATCTATATTCCCACCATCAACTTTTTCAAATTTTGCGTTATATGGGAGGTGGGTGGTAAAATGGGCGGACCACGCGCATTTTTTGTTTCGTTGGTCCTTGAACTATTTGAACACAATTTCGTTGAAGTTTCACCTTATATGGGAGGTGGTCGGTAAAGTGGGCGGACAACGCCCATTTTTGGTTTCCCAGTTTATATCGACCCTCAAACTATTTATACAAAATTTCACTGTCGTACATGTTTTTATTTAAGAGATATCAGCAGAAAAGTATGAAATGGACACCCTGTGTTTCTAGTCTTTAGCCCATAACTTTTTTATTTATTAACCGATTTTGTCCATTTTCAATACCAATCAAACCTTATATAAGATAAATATGTCTCCCCCTACGTTGCCCCGTTCGAGCCCTATCCTGCTTTCAACAGACAGACAGACAGACGGACGGACATAGCTAGATCGACTCAGAATCTAACCAGGACCCAGAAAATATATACTTTGTGGGGTCTTAGATGATTCCTTCGACATGTTACACACGGAATGACAAAAACAATATACCCCCAATCTTTTTGATGGTGGGTATAATAATATTGCATTCTTTCCTTATATATTTAATTTGTTTGTCTTTTTTTGAGATAAATTTATACATATTAAAAATTCCCTTTTATTTTGACAAAAATTAAAATTTCCTCCTTTTTCCCTTCGGCTAAAATTTACCTTAAAAATTCCCTTTTCCATAAACTCTAATTACATGAAACCAATTAACAGAAAGGAATTGATTTTGTAAATTTCAAAGATATTTTAGAGGTCAAATACATTTTTGATTGTGAATTGAAAATTTAAGTCACAATTTGTGTTATGGCAACCTAGGGGGACGAAATTTGGCTCAAATATTTATCTTATATAAGGTTTGCTTGGTATTGAAAATGGGCAAAATCGGCGAATAAAAAACGGTGAAACGTCAACGAAATTTTGTACAAATAGTTGAAGGACCAATGTAAACTCGGAAACAAAAAATGGGCGTGGTCCGCCCTCTTTACCGCCCACCTCCCATATAACGTAAAATTTGAAAAAGTTGATTGTGGGTATATAGATTCGGCCAAGGCGAATATAACATCCTAGCTTGTTTAAAACTTTTTTGTGACTCTGTCATAACAAAATTGTTAAATTTTAGGTTGCAATTTTTTTTTTTTTTTAGACCATAGACACAATTTATGTGTTATGACCAGGGGAAGTTTTTCAAATTTTTCGCTTGAAAAATAAGGTTTTTATTTTACAAGTAATTTACAAAAAATTTATATTTTTGAAGTCTTTGTATAAATATACATAAGTATTACGCTATTTTTCCTGATTTTTTGGAGTTTAATAAATTATCCCATTTTTCTGCTTTTTCAAGCGCATATTTATATTCGTAATCGTTACATCTTTTTCTGTCGTTTAATAAACCATAACATTTTTTATGTTGTTTGTTTTATCTATTAAAACACATGCTTAATATACAAACGCAGTAAATACATACATGCTATGTGCACAATTTACAAATAATTCCCAAATTCTTTTTTATTTCTACTCCTATTTAAGTCTTCTGTTTATTTTGACAGAGATGCCATGCCTCCCCTTTTTTGATTCCTTTTTTTGGGGAAAATATATTAGAGTGTTAATGTAACAATATATGTAAATATGAATGTTTATTTATAAATTTGATATGAATGTATAAATTGGAATTATTCTGGAAAGTCCTTGGAAAATACTCGTAGTATGTAAGGAATAATTATTTTGTATATGTAGTTTTAAGAAAAACATGTAAAAATGTCTTTGGAATAAATAAAATGAAATGAAAATGAAATTGACAGAGATGCCACACGAAAACAAAAGTTATCTCCTGTTTACATACAGAATCATATAATATGTCGATTGTCGAATCGTTAAAATTTACTGAATCGCGCTACTGACTATTTTTAAGTGACAATATTTTCTGTGAATACGTATGTTAGTTTCCTGGTAGATTTCTTTCAATCACGCATTCCTTAAAGAAATTAATTGAGCTATGATGGTAAATAACAAATTTATGATAGTTTTGGAACAGCACTGCATAATTTAGAATTTCTTTCAAAGTGTTTTGTAGAATTTATAAGCGTATTTGTATAAACAACCAATTCATTTTAAAATTCGAGATACGGCTTTCCCATATTAAGCCATCGAAATGTACAGTGGCTCACAAGTCGGGCAAGTAATTACAAAAAATTGTTCGCTGATTTTTTTTTATATAAACAAATATTTCATTTTTTTTTTTTTTTTTTGATATATTAACAATAAAATATATACACAAATGTCACAAAATATTATTGTAGTCTTATTTCTTAGCATCCTGATTTCAACAATACAACAATTATGTGTAAATATCATTCTTATTTAATTAACCGTTATTTTTAATTATTGTAAACTCTTTAACTAAGCTTACGCCTTTACTAACGCATAATTATACCTACTTTTTTAATCGGTTTAGTATCAACAGTCTACTTTGGAGAACATGCAAATGGTAATTTCCAAGTATTAAGAAGGTAATCCCGAATGTGGATAGCAAATAATATGTTTAGAAATAATAAGATAAAATAAGGTCAAAGAATAAATTATAAACATCACACATAGTCCTATTCAAAAAATTAAATCCAAATAAAGCTGGAATTTCTGAACGTCTGGTTCGATTTCAATGGAATGTCACATAGTGATAGTAGAGGTGAAGGCGAATTTAATTTTAAGATCTACAAAATGCAATTAAAAAAATATTCAAAAAAAGGTGAAATTTGGACACGCTATAGCGAAAAAAAAACTTCACCAAGGCACAGTGTCACATTTGGCAATTTTAGAACGACAAAAACCCAGTTTTGGAGATATTGGTCTGAAATTGTATTTATTGTTAGTAGATAAGGCCGTAAACATTCCCACTAAAGATGGGCGGGTAGAATTACTGCCACTCCCATACTGAAAAAAAAAATATTTTTTTTTTTTAAGTTCGAATATATTTTTGTAAATTTTTTTAAAATAAGGGACATTTTAAAAGTAGGCGAGGCAAGATCTAATGACATCAATCTAAGTATAATATTTGCATAACAATTACCTTAAAAAGTTTAAATAATTCTTAAAAAATTTCTAATATGAGGTACTGCATATTTTTTCTAATATTTTAAAAGATCGCAAAAAGTCAATATTCTCAAATATAATTTTATAGATTTCTTTTATATAATAATCGTATTTTCAAATTATAACTCGTTGAAACTTTTTAGTTCCAGTCCATTAAAAATATAATTTCCAAAAAAATACAAATATTTTTAATATTATGATTTCTTTTAAATAAAAAAAAGAATATTTTCTATATTGATTTTTACATCTATTATTACATACCAAAAGAATCCAATAAATTTTTGCAATATTTATTGAGATATATGAAGTTAAAGTTAACATACTTCTTTTCAAAGTTGTAAATAAAATTAAAATATTTTTAAAAGTTTGCAATTTTGAAAATTCATAATTCGCGTTATAGACACTTTCCAATATTTTAAGTATTTTTTCCACAATATATATATGTTTACTAATAAATGCGAAAAGAAATACTTCAATTAAAAACTTTATTTTCATATTTTTGGATAAATGTGACACTGTGCAAGGGAAGACAAAAAGTAAACATTTTAATTTGTGAAGTACAATCTCTTAAACTAAAAAATATAACCTACACATACGACAATGTTTGTAAATATATAAATATATTTGTAGATATGGACTACCAGAATCTACTCATATAAAAGTCTTTTAAATTGGTTAAGGTATAACGAATCAGGATCGTTTTTAATATGTGTAAAAACCGTGGTGTCTAACTTTGGGACCCTATGGACCCGCTCACGTTATGTCTAAATCGTCCAAATTAAAGCTTTCAGAAAAATCATATTATATCCTGTCGCCCTGTAATAATAAATTGAAAAAGCCTTAAGAGCATGTAACTTCTAGAAATTATGGCCGATTTCGATGATTTTTAATAATTAATTGGAAGGGATAAAGAAAAAAAATGCTTTCACACCTAAGTTGTCTTTTGCAGCTAAAAAGTTTTCTTTATCTCATCCAAATCGGCCATGATTTGTTGAAGTTACATGCTCTTAAAGCCTTTTATAGGTGGTAAATTGTAACACCCTGTACTTTTTGTATAAGCGTAGGGTGGACCTAAAAATCGTTATCTAAAGAATAGTGTTGTCAAATCAGTTTTCGAATTATTCAAGTTTCTTCAATTTTTTTCGGATTTTTTAACCCGATTTTTAAAAAATCGCGGCTTTCGAATTATTCGAAAATCCAGGTTTTTAGTAGCCAAGTATTTAGCACATTCAAATATATTCGAGAAACTGTTTCTTCCAATTTTTTCAGAAAAACAAGGCAAATTAAATTTGAATTTTTGTAAAGATTTAGTGGCTCCAACACACGACTACTCCAGTAATGAAAAAATTGGTGCGAGCATTTAGCCATAGAACATCTATGCTATTCAATTATGTAGGTGTTGTGGATATACTATGATTAGATTAAAATAATGATTATGATTCATATTTTCGAATTAGTGTGTTATATTTAGCCTATCATTAAAAAATTAAGCAAATGTATTAAAATGTTTAATCTAAGGAAAAACACGTTAAAGTAAATGAAGAGTTTAGTCATAAATTGATTTTTCAACTGGATATGATATCAACATTTTTAAAAATAAGTTTTTACATTAATCATACATTATTAGACATATATGGAAACATTTTCAGATTCTGAATTACTGACATTGTCTGACGTCTCAAACGCTTTACAACTTTTGGAAATATCAGTAAAAAAGTTATCTAGTGACACTGCAAGGATAGGATAATAAATTTTTCTCAAATCCTTAACAAAACATTCTAATACTATTTCTCAAAAATGCTTATAATATTTGTTACAAAGAATACTAGAGAGACGAAATATAATATTAAATGCCTTAATAGTACAGGCTGAGGTTGAGAACTCGTTAAAGGAGTTTTAGCCCGATAATATTTTTGAAAACTCAAGTTTCCTCATACAAAACAAAAACTCCAAAACAAAAAGTTTTCAATGAAAACTTTTAAATTACATTTGTTTACAATCATTAGGAAAAGAAATTGGAAAAATACATAAAAAAATGTGAAAGCAAAATTAAATGATGATTAAACAATCCAGAATAAATAAATTCATATTCATTTAATAATATTATAAATCATGTAAAAATTACTAAATAATTTTATAAATATAAATAAATTTTTACTTAGAGTGATTGTAGGTCACTCTATGATGAATGCTTGTAAGGCACTAAACTTATTTATATTATAAAATTCTTACGTACTAACAATGAATTTCCTAAACTAAACTAGAACACATGCGTACGTGAGTATCAACATGTGTTTTCCTTAAATATAAAAACCCTTGATTAGAATGTGAATAACAAGGGTTGTTTGTACACATGTGTGAAAAACCAATGCACAATGCGTACTTGAAAATTATAAGTAATAAAACTATTTTATTGCTTTTGAGAGTAAAAAATGCATGTTCAAGTAATTTGAACATTCTGCCCGGGGAAAATTAAATTAAGTAAATTATGAAAATAAGATATAATAAAAAAATTTCCGGATTCTTCGGGGCAGCAAGGAGGACATCTAGCGATCGGGTTTTTTCTCGGGCCTTTCTCCAGGCCTTAGTTTCGGCATATTAATTTCATTTGCATTGATAACATCAGTAGCTACAGGTTTTGCTGCCTTTTTAACATCAGATGAATTATTGGCAATAATATTAGCTGGATGAGCGGCAACAACAGTAGGTGCTACTGATGTTTGTACTTCCTCGTTAACAACCTCAGCTTCATCGTCTTCCATTTTTTGTAAAGCTTCATTACCTTTTGAACTGGAAACAAATTCCATTGATTCTGGTGTGGGTTCTTTTGCCTCTTGCACGGCTGATGCAGGCTCTTCATTTGTGGGGGTTTCCCTTTCCTCTGTTATATTTTCAACAGACTGTATTTCTTCTGTTTCCATGTGTTTTGATTCAGCTGCTTCTTGACTTTCAATAGACTCAACAGCTGGTTCTAAAACAGCATCCGTTTTATCTTCTTCTAGCTTTTCCGTTACTTCTTCTGCTATAGCTTCATCACTACTTGTGGCTGTCTCCGATTCCTCAGTTTTTGCTTCTTCTGCTACGGCCAATTTATCATCATCGTTATATTGTTCAACATCTTTAGATTTTGCTTGTTGACTGCTCTTTGTTTTTTCGGATTGTTCAAAAAACATTTGCATTTTCTGCAATTGTTGATGAATTGCCATGGCTTTTACCATTAGTTCTGTTAAGTCTTGTTGACTCAACATTTTTGTTATTATTGTTTTTTTTTTTTATTTTTCTTTTGTATGTAGAAAAATTGAACCGGTTCTGTTCCGGTGTTGAGGCAATATTGTTTTTGCCTTGAAGTTTTCGGATGGGACTATTTTTTCATAGTTTGCCGATCCGGCTCGAAGGACCAAAAAATGTAAAAATTACTAAATAATTTTATAAATAATAATTTTTACTTAGAGTGATTGTAGGTCTCTCTATGATGAATGCTTGTAAGGCACTAAATTTATTTATATTATAAAATTCTTACGTACTAACAATGAATTTCCTAAACTAAACTAGAACACATGCGTACGTGAGTGTTAAATATAAAAACCCTTGATAAGAATGTGAATAACAAGGGTTGTTTGTACACATGTGTGAAAAACCAATGCACACATGCGTACTTGAAAATTATAAGCAATAAAACTATTTTATTGCTTTTTAGATTAAAAAATGCATGTTCAAGTAATTTGAACAAATCGGGTGTATGTTTGTTTATTTGTTTGTTTGTGACGCAATCGCGCTTAAACCACTGAACCGATTTTAATAAAATTAAATATGCAGTATGTCAAGAAAATTTGTTTACAATGAACAAAAAATTATAATTTTAACTGTATTTTGCAATATTCGGATATGTTCTATAACGTAGCAATTTTTTATTGTTACATTTTATTTTTTGCATATTTCTTTAACGGGTTTTACCAAAAAATTCATTATGATTGTAATTACGAAAGTACAACAACAAAAACTACACATGCCCTCTAATCTACCTGTCAAGAAATTTGTTTACATATGCGTTTTTGTTGCTATTTGAATAAATTCTTGGAACTTTGATTAGTTTATAAGCTTTAAAAGTTACAGGTTGTGTAGGAATAATGATAATAATATGTTGAAGTATAATTGAATTCAGTCAGAGTTCGCCGGAAACCTTCAAAAGCCTTTAGAAAGCATTTAGAAAATAAAAAAGTATGTATTCATACTTTCGTATTTAAAAGATATTGTTAAATAGAGATCAATAGGTATTTTTATGAAATATAATAGATGTGCAACAACATTTCTAAGCTTTAAAAGATCGTTTAATAAAAATTAGTTTATGAAGGACAAAAGTCGAGTCATAATAAAACAAGCGCGTATATATTCGGCCCGGCCGAATCTATATACCCACCATCAAAGTAGGCAGTAAAGTGGGCGGACCAAGCCCATTTTTTGTTTCCGACTTTACATTGGTCCTTGAACTATGTGAACACAATTTCGTTGATTTTCACATTATATGGGAGGTGGGCGGTAAAGTGGGTGGACCACGCCCATTTTTGGTTTCCGATCCACCAAGTATACGTACAAAATTTCGTTGGCGTACGTGCTTTTATTTGAAGAAATATTAGCAGAAAAGTATTTCAAGGACACCCTGTGTTTCTAGTTTTTAGCCCATTACTTTTTTGTTTATTAACCGATTTTGCCCATTTTCAATACCAAACAAACCTTGTATAAGATAAACATTTCGTCTCACTACGTTGCCCCATTCGAGCACTATCCTGCTTTCAACAGACGGACAGACATAGCTAGATCGACTCAGAATTCAACCAGGACCCAGAAAATATATACTTTGTGGGGTCTTAAATGATTCCCTCGACATGTTACACACGGAATGACAAAATCAATATACCCCCCATCTTTTTGATGGTGGGTATAAAAATTTCTCCAAGCACATATGAGCAAAAACTTATAATGCGGAATTGTTTATTTGCAAAAAGTGTTGAATATACCAACACTGTATCCACACTTTAATCCCACATAATTTTTTTTCCCTTATGTGAAAAAGAAAGTGGCTAAGAGGTATTACAGGACCATAATGAACTAAAAATCGCTCTAATGGTAGAAAATACAAAATTCCAATTGACTATGGCATTCATTAATATACACAGATGGACAAAAGTCACCGTCATTTGCCTTTATGTAAGTTTGAAGGGCCTCTGCGCCCATAAAACAAATTATATATAAAAATAATTTAATTCTGCATAAAATATGGTTTATTTAAAATGTTTTTTAGTTAAAATAATTTTTCTTTCATTAACCTTATTAACAAAAATAAGTATTTATTATTTGAAGTTCATATTTCTTGTGGACAAAAGTCACCGTCACTGCATCTAAATATTAAAGAAACTTTAAGAAATTTCGTTCTTACCAACACTTCTGTCTAAATTCGTGTAATATGGTAACTTTAAGACTGATCTGTCAAAATTTAATAACGGTACTTAATTTAAAAAATTTGCTAACGCCACTTCTATTAAAAATGAGTGAAAAAAGAAAAGAAACTACAATTGAAGAGAGAAAAATTATTTTAAGTGCGTACAAACAAAATAAAACGATAAGGGAAATATGCACATTGGTTAACCGTCCACGTACCACCATTGCTGGAATTATAAAACGTTTTAAAGACGACCCAACATGTGAGTATCAGACAAGAAGTGGACGACCGCCAGCACTATCTGTTCGGGAAAAGAGGCAAATAGCAAAAATAATTTAAAAAGAGCCTAAAACTTCATCGTCCGAAATTGTTGCAATGTTAAAGGAAAACACTGGTACAGGTGTTCACACCCGTACTGTGCGTCGAGTGCTAAATTCTGTCGGGTATAATGCCAGACTTTGCAGGAAAAAACCGCAGATTAGCCAGGTGAACCAAATGAAACGCCTTTCTTTCGCAAAAGAGCACATAAATAAAAGAATAGACTTTTGGGATAAGGTAATATTCTCTGATGAAAGCAAATTTTCCATATAAAAATCAGACGGACGTGTTTTGACATGGAGAAAGAAGGGGGAGGCTTTGCAGGAAAAACACATTCAGTCGACTGTTAAACATGATGGTGCTGGTGTCTTGGTATGGGGTTGTATGTCAGCGGCTTTGGTTGGGGAACTAGTATTTATTGATGAAGGAATGGATAAAAATATTTATTTGAATATCCTTAAGGATAACTTGCAAAAAAGTGCTCAAAAACTTGGCATTGAATCCGACTATTTCTTCCAGCAGGACAATGACCCTAAGCACACGGCGGAAATTGGTCGATTATGGATCTTATATAACACCCCTCACACTCTTAAAACTCCCCCTCAGTCACCCGACAATAGAGCATTTATGCGACCATTTGGATAGACGGATTCGAGAACATCACATTACTTCCAAAAATATGCTTAAAGAGAAATTAATGGATGAATGGGAGAAAACTGATCCGGAAGTGACGAAAAAGTTAGTACATTCTATGCAGAAACGTTTGCAAGAAATTATTAAAAATAATGGCAAACATACCTCATATTAAAATAATAAAAGTTTTTAATTAACTTTACCTGACGGTGAATTTTGTCCAGTAGTTTGTCCAGAACTGTTTTGTATATTTTTAATTTGTTTTTTAATAAGTATAAGAAAAAGGAGTTATTTTAACTGAAATAATATTTGAATAAAATATACTTTTTGGTTAAGTTAACCATTTTTATATTTCAATTGTTTTCTGAGCATGGGGAGCCTTTAAACATTGTACATGATAGATGACGGTGGCTTTTGTCCATGTGTGTATTTATTTGATGACAAAGGTTCCACAAACAGTTATACATACCAACTGTTACCACATTAAATTTAAAATTCCGAAATTTTGTGATTTTCATTAACAGTTTTATAAATGTAAAAAGACTTTCTTGACACTATAATTTTTGTGTTTTTTATTTTTTACAATATTTTTAATAGTTGAAATCATTAAATATTATGTTGCTTTGAGTTATATATTAATTAATATATTAATTAACAAATTCGTATTAAAAAATATTACAAAAGTTAGAAATTATATACTTTTTAAAGCCAAAAATCTTATCTTTTAATGTAAAAACATTTTCTTGACAAACTGTAGATGAATTTTTAGGAGGAAGGAACTATAGGATATAAATTAATTGCATATTGCGAAAATATTGTAGTGATTACAACAACAAAACAATTGTTTTAAAATAATTTATAACAACCAAAATATTAATTTTTTTTTTTAATTTTTCAAAAAATTTACTTTGTTATGAAAGCAATAAATAACTTAAAAATTTTCTTTTTATAAAAGAAGGAGTAAAATATGGGCGAGACATAACATAACCTATAACCACCACCGGCATTGGTACTTTAAGTGTGTCAAAAATTTATACACTAACAAACTTACACCTAATGTTTATATTAGTTGTGTTCGCGTACATGTTATTTTGTGATAATTATAGCAAAATAAAAAAAGAAAGAGCAAGATTGGAAACACTGTTTTTCGACGAAATCCTTTACATTTTGGAAATTTTAAAATGCTTATAAGGGCGTGGTAACTTCTTTTATCAACTGTATTTATTTTTGACAGATTATGATATTAATAGACCTTTAAAATCATATATTGAGACGTATTAATTTTTGGTATCTTTCGTGATATTTTTGGGATAAATTTAATGAAATTTAGATACAAAGTCTCTAAATCGAAGAATATATTATAGCTGCAGTATATGACTTCAATTTTAACCCGTATACCGAACTAATCTCAAAATTTAAATGCATTTTCACTTTCCTGTGTGAATACTTTTTTCTCTAAAATATTAAGAAATAATTTTAGTTTTGCAATTTTCTTGCAAATGATTTGCATTACCCTTGAAGTTTGCAGTGACCCATTTTGTAAAAATGTGTGTACTGTGCCAATACTATTTCGGGCTGTGTATGTGCACGACAAGAATTTTATAAAAATCCTTTATTTAAATAACGTTAATTTTCAATATTCATGATAGTTGTTCTGGAATTGTGTTGTCATGATACCGATTCGTCCTTTTTGCTTTAAATATATACTGTGAGCGTCAAAAAAAAAAAAAAGTAAACAGCACATTCCCTTTTAAACGTAGTCTTATGAGATGTAGATAAATGATATACAAAAAGTGATATGCCAAAATTCTTTGGCAATTAGGTAGGAATTGAACTCATTAAAACAATTTGCGAAAATAAATCGGAATAACGTATTAATTGAATTTTTAAGAAAATATACCACATTTCATTTATAAAAAGGTCAGTGAATTTTAAAAGTGGGAGCAGATCTTGAATTATTTTCTGGTTTAGGTTACTGCGAAGGACCAAATTATAATCATAAATGTGTTTCTTGCTTTAAAGCGAAGTAAAAAAGTGATTGTTTAACAATAGAATAACAAGCTTCAATTCAAACTTGAAAACAATATCAGATTTATATAAAAAAGGAAAAATCCTAGCGTGAAATTTCAAAAATTGTTTCATGGAATTATTGCAGAGTAATATGTAAATATACCAAACATCATACTGCAGATAATTTTCCTCGGGCAAGATGTCAAAATTTCCGCTTATTATTTTAGAGTCAGTACCATTTTAGGAACACTACACAAAAATGGCTTCCATAGAAGAACACCACGTAAGAATCTTACATATCGTAAGCCCGCCAAACTAAATGTTTGAATTTCGCCCAGAAGTATATAAATTAATTTTAAACCTTCCAGGAAACCGCTTTACTCAATAACGAAAGTAAATTAAATAAAAGCGTCAATGCAACTTGTGTGGTTGAGATAGTTAAACATGATCGAGACTCCGTAATGGTCTGAAGACGTCTGGAGGGTTCAGGAATCAGTAATTTCATATTTATAGAATCGACAACAAAAATATAGGATCATATAAATATTTTACAATATATGGATCCTAGTGTGCGAAAATTTGGCTTATTGCACAACTGCTTATTCCAAAATGACAAAGGTCCCAAGTATTTTTCAAAATTGTGAGGGAATGGTTGCTTTATCGTACTTCCAAACATATTTGTAATTCTCTGCAGTTCCCAGACTTTAATCTAATCGAGCATCTGTTGGAACATCTTAACAAATAATTAAAACAAGTACCATTATTTGCAGTGATCATCTCTAGCTGGCATTACAGGAAGAGTAACCCAAAATATCAGCGGATTTTACCAAAAAACTTGTTGAATCGTTGCCTAGGATATAAAAGGATGTAATAAAGTCAAATGGAAATCATACAAAGTATTAAATGCAAATTTCTTCCATTTAATTATAAAGCTGTTTACTTTTTTCAAACTGTAGTATACTTGTACAAAATGAATTTGAAACATTTAATAATGTCATATATGTACCTCTGAATCTATATATATATAATATATATATTTTAAAGTTTGAGGATACATTTTATATTTAATATATTTATTTATTTCTGATTTTATAAAAAAAAAATAACGAAATTCTAACAACAACAAAACCAAAAAAATCATCATATTCATAGCGCCAAAATTAATTGTACAACTCTTGAGCATAACATGTAATAATTAATTTTACAGTAAAAAAAGTACCGTTATTTTTTGTGATTTGTTTTACTATGATACTTTAAGTAATATTAGCTAGTTATAAAAGTTATTAATAGACTTGACTTTGTCACGAGCAGATCAAAGTAGAAGATTTTTGGATTTTTGAAAATGGCTAAACAAACTTCTTTGGATATTCGTAAGCTTGTGTTAAAATATTACAAAGAAGGAAAATCCTTGCGTGAGATTGGTTCCATGATTGAAAGAAGTCACAACACTGTAAAATATATAATTGATAAGCACAAAAAGTTTCAAAATTTAGAAAATCGCCCTAAATCTGGAAGGCCAGCCAAACTAAATAGTACTCAAATACGGTCTATTGTGCGTAAAGTGAAACAAAATTCAACAGAAAGTGCTGTCAAAATATCCGAAAATATTTCACAAAGATCAGGTATTAATGTTAGTGCCAGCACAATACGTAGAGCCCTACATGCAAATGGACTGTATGGACGAGTACCAAGAAGAAAACCGTATATATCAGTAATCAATCAACGTCGACGTCGAGAGTTTGCTAAAAAGTACGAAAAATACTCAAATAGATTTTTTAACAATGTGCTATTTACCGACGAGAGCAAATTTAAAATTTTTGGTAAAAAAACCAGTTAAAATTTGGAGAACGAAAAATACTGATTTGGCCAGCAAAATGTAAGCATGGTGGTGGTTCGGTTATGGTGTGGGGATGTATGGCAGCCAATGGTGTAGGTAATTTGGTATTTATAGATAGCACTATGAATAAAACAAACATTTTAAAAGAGAACTTGACACAGAGCGTCGAAAAATTGGGCTTGGATCGAACTTGGGTCTTTCAGCATGACAACGATCCCAAGCACACTGCCAAAGTAGTAAAGGAATGGCTGTTTTACCATACTCCCAAACATCTGGACCGGCAAATACGAAAAAAGGAAATTACGAGCAAGGATTCTCTCAAATCGGTAATAATGGAGGAATGGCAAAAAATTTCCGCCGAAGTAACAAAAAAGCTGGAATCGATGCCCAGAAAACTGCAAAGTGTTATAAAATCAAATTACAATCAAATCATTTTTTTTTTTTTTTAAATAATATTTTTATTTTAAAACAGAGATAATGTACAATTACTTTTGACTCTATGAATATGATGATTTTTTGTTTTTGTTGTATATTTTTTGTTGTTAGAATTATTCAAATAAAATTTATGATATTTTCAATATTTGATGGTATTAGTGCAGCATATTTTAGGGTTACCTAGAAAAATTAAAAAATTTTTCTTTTCAATAAAAATAGCGATTTTTAAAAATTTTGTGAAAAATTTGGATCAAATCTAAGTTATTCCTCTATATATTGATTGAAAATATATTTTGTTAGAGTTTATTACATAGAAATGCTTTTTAATATTGTGATCCTTTTTTAACACAAGTAAATTTTTTTTGGTCCATAAAATGTTTCAAAATTTTTTGATGCGCCTACGAATATAGTTAATTCCATGCTGTCCACATGATGTGCCTTAGAGAAATGTGTTTTGACAAAAGTGTTCCGTTTTCAATTATCAACGACATTTGACTTAAATTTATAATCCCAATCAATTATATTTATCGCCACTCTTATATCTATATATCCGATATTTGTTGAAATTGCAATTTTCTATATAAAAATACAAAAACAAAAAGTAAAATTTTTGCATAATTTTCAAAAAGTCCATAAAATTTGTGTGTTAAATTTATTTTTAATGGTCCTCCGATTTTGTTATGTAAAATGACAAAAAAACTAAGTTCACGCAGTAATCCAAGCAATTCCATATGAAAATTTGAATGTGCCTCGCGAAAAACTGACTTTTTGAAAAGTTTTCGCACTTATTTTCCAAACTTTGAGACTATCTACTACGTTGACTATTTCGGGATATAGAATACGCACAATTACAACAAGTATCAATCCCTATCCCAAATTTTTTATTCGGTTGGGGGGCGCACAGACCGTGCCCAAAAAACTGAAAAATTTAAAAAAAAACAAAAAATTTTGCACCGTATTAATTTCAAGTCTTGTGAGTTCAGATCTGTAACCAATTTGTTCAAAATATTATTACCACAAAGCTTATTAAGGATTTAATTTAATTCAGTTTCATATATATATATATATATATATATATATATATATATATATATATATATTACAGTGCGTTGATTTCTATGGGGACAAAAAAAATTGCAAACGTACCCCCCTAAAATTAAAGTTTGATATGTTTTAAGATAATTCCCAAAATATTTCGGTTCAATTATTTAATTTACGTGAGCTGAACAATTTTTAAAATACCTCCAAAAATATGGTTTTCGATCGACAGTATATATAGTTTTTAGCTTTTTGTCAAAAAAATTACAACATATGATAGAAAATCGATATCTACTACATATTGAACAAAAAATAATTTAAAATTTTTTTTCATTCTCGCAAAATTTAAATTTTATTAAAATTTTCATGATTTTATTTTAAATTATATTTTATTAAAGTTTGAATGTTTTGGACATTTTTCATCGTAAATTACATTTTAGCGCATCATTGGAAAGCTTTCACTAAGTACTATTGATATGTGCATTCATTTAACCCTATAGTTGCACAAATAATATTTTGGGATTTCCGGTCCATAACTGGTTAAGTTAATTTTTATACCAAATAAATAGTTAAGGATATACATGTCATCAAAAGCATAAATTTATCAAAAAAAAGCGGCGAATTGATATAAAATGGGGGTTAAATTTAAAAAAAAACTCCTTTTTATTCGATTATTGTCGCGGTTTTAAATGAACTTTTTATGCTTTTCATTAATTTATCAATATTTAAGAGTAATAAGTACTTCCATGCGATTTATTTGCAGAAATTGCAATATTTAAGCTTTTGGGAACTAAATGCATAAAATTGACCCTCTGGCTCATAATGGGTTAATTACGTGTTATATTCAATGAGACCTTCGAATGAATTAAATGTTAGCTTAATTCCCTTTAATCTTAATTCTGAATTAAGAAATATGAATTTTTCATTCAATAATATCATTCTCAAAAATATAATTCAATAGCTTAATTCAAAGGATTTTGTTTAAATAGAATTAATTCCTTATTGAATTAATTCATAAAGAATTCATTAAATTTTTGTTAATTCAAATCTTTTCCAAAATAAAAGAAAATATTTTCCTTTCATTCAATTTGTAATATTTTGTTTTTTAATCTTTTACAAAATGAATTAGAAAATATTTTCTAAAGCTAATTTGTAATAGATTTGAATTGAAGAAAATTTGAATGATTCAATATATTTTTTATGCTTGAATCGTATAATTGTCGAATGAATTCTTTAAGGAATTAATTCATAGTTGAATTAATTCAACTCATATGAAGTACAAAGAATTTAATTCAAAGAATTAAATTAATTTGAGTGCTTTAAAAAAATGACTAGGGTAATAAATTTAATTCGATTTAAGAAAATGAATTAAAGAATTAAGCCTTTCCAAACTTTGTATTCAATAGTAAGATTATACATCATTTCTATGATACATTAAAACCTAATATATTTTTTAAGAATATCCGAAATATATAAAATTATATGTTTGAAAAAAGAAAATATGATAAAAAATATTAGTAAAATCTTAATATTCCGCGACTGAATAGAGACATAATAATTATTTAAATAAATATTTAAGGTTGTAGTATGCCTCTATTATAATTTTAAGTTAATTTTCTTATAACTGCAATTTTGAAAATAATATTGAAATAAATACGCTATTTCAGTGGTGTTTTAAAAATGGTCCAGCTTACGTAATTTTTAACATTGAGATGTAATATTTTGGGAATCATATAAAAACATACTAATCTTCATTTCTAGAGGGGTACATTTGCAACTTTTTTTCGTGAGGAACTTTAATATATATATTAAAGGTACTTAAAAATTCAAATGCAAATAACTCAAAAACCATAAGAGATAAATAGGACTTATCAATGCCTACAATAATGTATAAAAATATTTCAAATTGGACGAGAAACAAAAATTTGGGAAGCGATTAAAAAATGTGTATGTCAGAGGTACCCAAATTTGAACTCCTTTAGCTCTGCCCCTAAGAGGTCTGTACGGTCCCCCTTCCAAACTTAAAATTGTACACTCCTCTGCGCCTATACCAAATTTCATGTAAATCCAACTATCCGGTCAGAAGTTACAGATTTATTTCCAAAAAATTTCGATTCTGCCCCACTGTGCGATGTAGTAACATCGTCACATTAATTTACTGAAAAATCAAATTTTAGTAGGAAATTTATCAGCGAAGCTATTTGACTTTTTGTCCAGTAAATGTATGTTGTGCTGTGAATTAATCTTGCTACATCCAATAAATATGTTCAACTTCTCTCTATAACTAAAATCGACTTACATTATGTGCGATTCGACACTATGATTACGCTTCCATCATGCCTTTTGTAGACGTCGAACACCCATGTAATATTTATGATAAACACTTGACTGATTAAAATATAATATTTTTCATCTCTTATGCACATGAACTCATGGATTATGCACATGCGTGTGGATTTTTGTACCGCTCTATATGTTATGTTTTGAACTCTGGAGTCATAATTTTAATCTAAAACCGCCTTTATTATTTGTTGCACATGACCAGTTATTAAAAAATGTTAATTTTGCCTTTACTTTTCTGTAACATATATTTATACCCACCATCAAAAAGATGGATATTGATTTTGTCATTCCGTGTGTAACATGTCGAAGGAATCATCTAAGTATATATTTTCTGGATATGTCCGCCCGTCTGTCCGTTTGTCTGTCTGTTGAAAGCAGTATAGGGCTCGAACGTGGCAACGTAGGGGGAGACATATTTATATCATATAAGGTTTAATTGGTATGGAAAATGGGCAAAATCGGTTAATAAATAAAAAAGTTATGGGCTAAAGACTAGAAACACAGGGTGTCCATTTCATACTTTTCTGCTGATATCTCTTAAACAAAAACATGTACGACAGCGAAATTTTGTATAAATAGTTTGAGGGTCGATATAAACTTGGCAACCAAAAATGGGGGTGGTCCGCACCTCCCATATAAAGTGATACTTCAACGAAATTGTGTTCAAATAGTTCAAGGACCAATGTAAACTCGGAAACAAAAAATGGACGTGGTCCGCCTACTTTACCACCCACCTCCCATATAACATAAAATTTTGAAAAGTTGATGGTGGGTATGTAGCTTCGGCCGAGCCGAATATAATATTCGCACTTGTTTCAACTTTAATTGGTTAAGCGGTCCGAACTGTGGACTTTATGTCAGTCTGTTGAGTTAAAATATCAATTTGCACATATAATTATTTTCTATTAAAATTTAGCCAATGATTTGTTTATTATAACGGTACTTCGAATACAATGCCAAGGGGAACCTAAAATTCTGCAAAATTTTCATAAAAACTCGGAGCAAGGGACCTGTATATACACTCCCCGAAATATTTATAAGACCAAAATAGTTTTTTTATATTTCTATGGAACTACAAGTGCAATCCCAAAAATAGTAAAAGTCCCGTTATTTTTGCACAGAAGTAAAGGTACCAACTCTTTGTACATTTAAAAAAACTACCTTACTTGTTTTCATATGTGTGTCAAATATTTCTGGGATTGCACTTGTAGTTCCATAGAAATATAAAAAACTATTTTGGTCTTATAAATATTTCGGGGAGTGTATGTATAAATCAGTGTGCCAAAATTCAAGAAGATTGGTAGAAAACTGAGCATGGCTTCCATATAAGCCCATATTCGAACATAACATAAATGCACCATTTCACTAGGTCCAAATACACAGTTTTTTTAGCCAAAACTCAACACGCTCAAACAAAATTTTTTTACTGTAAACTAACACAAGCGAAAATTGCATTTTGTTTTTCAAAAATAATAATAATTTCGCTTTAGCCAGCGATGCAGAGTGGGGCAGAATCGGCTTGTTATGTTACACAAGCGTAGCAGAGGAATGCCGAATTTTAAGTTTGGAAGGAGGGCCTCACATAGCCTTTAGGAGTGGAGCTATTAGGGCTCAAAATAGGGTACATCTGACAATTTTTCATCGCTTGCCAAATTTTTGTTTCTTAAGCGATTTCAAATATTTTTCTCTTAAAGCTCTCGAAAAGACATATGAAATACATGCCTGCACGTGTTAATTTATTTTCTTTAGTTTTCAAGTTATTTGCATTTGAAATTTCAACTATCTCAATTTCGCCAAATCTTGGTCATGTGTTTTCAATATAAACCCACTATTTTTACCTAGAGAATAAAATTATCTATCGAATAGAAAAAACTAGAAGTCGATATCTCTCCTAAGTCCAAAAATAAACGACTGAATTTGAAAATTGTAAAATAATTTTTTTTGGCCGAATGTGTCTACAATCTTTTTTCTCTAAAATAAAATTTTTCTTAAGAACATATAAAATTTTATACTTTTCTGAAAGGTATCTTCACGGAGTTAGAATTAAAAACAAGCCTAAACGCCCAACAAAACTTTGACCCCAAAGGCAATAAGCTAATCATGTTTTCTCACGCGCTCGCGCGGTCCATATAAAAAAAGTTTAAACAAATTCAACTTTGACGCGCGGCCACGTGTCACAGCATTTGCCAGATTAAATTTTGACAGTGTTTTAAAATTTTCCTTTGTCAGTTTTTTTGTAAACAATTGATTGATTTTTAAGCTTGTAATAACGCTGCCGTTCTACTATTAGTTCCGCAAACCGAATGCAGTTTTGAAACCTCCAATGCGTTCAAAAGAGTTTGCCAATAACTTTTTCCAAACCTACAAAAAATACGGAATTTATGGGCAAAATTCAAGAAAATGCATTTTTGGGATATTCGTCGGTTTTCGGAAATTGAGGGATTCTTTTTACAAAAATCCTAAATTTTCTTCACTGTACGATTTCAAATGATAAATTCAACAATCTCTGAAAATTTCGTTAAGATATCTTAACAAACCAAGATTTTATTTAATATCAAATATTTTTAGTTTTTCCAAAAACTAATTTTTTACAAATCTTATCCTTTAATTCCAAAATTCAGAAAAGCTATGAACTTATATATTATTTTTTTTTTTCTTTTTCAAATAAACTTCTCTATTTAGCTGACATATTTTTTAATTATTTACGAAAAGAATGAAGTCAATATCGAAATATATGCACTTTAGTGAAGAAAAACTTAATTTTTCATTTTGTTATATATTTATTGTTTTTAATGTACTTTTTTTGTGCTTTTACATATTGAATCTATTATATTTCTCATGTTATCTGAATTAAAACTGTTAAATTTCTCTGCATCTTCCGTCACTAATACGATATATGATTTGCTTACTTCGCACGTTATATTTATCCTTTTGTATTTTTGCTAAGGGGTGTTATTCTTTTGATTTAAAACCACTTTATGAATTTTCTCCAAATATTATTTAAAATTATAAATATGTATTAAAACTTCTAAATTCTTTTTTGCATATTTTACACGCTAACTCATTGTTGAAATTGTTGAAAATTTTCATAATTATACTCGGACTTAAAACAACGCATTTTTACATGATTTTAAGGTTTCAAGTAAAAAACGAACTGTTAATATTTCTTTTCCAAGTGGTTTGAAAAGATACAAACTTATCCTAACTATTGTATATCAATACATACACTCCCCGAAATATTTATAAGACCAAAATAGTTTTTTATATTTCTAAGTTACTACAAATACAATCCCAGAAATATTTGGCACACATATGAATACAAGTAAGACTTTTTTTTTATATGTAAAAAATGTTGGTTCCGTTACTCCTGTGTAAAAATAACGGGACTTTTACTTGAACTTCGAACGAAATAATTATAAGACCAAATATGACGAAGTATTTTAAATACATATTTAAAAAAAAATGGAATATGTTTTCAACATTTTTTTAATTTTTTGTTCGTATTATTAATAAAGGCTGAACAGAGTAAGATCAGTTAATTTTTTTTTTTTTTTTTTTTTTTTTTGTACAGTGGGACAAATATATTTTTATGATATAATCAATAAAAAGCAAAAAATAAGCCTAAAGGCTCAATTAAATTATATTTTTGTTTATATATAAAAAAAAATCTGGAGAAGAAATGGTGTTTATTATTGCTTTTGTAATTTTGGACTAGACTAAGATCAAAATATGTAAAATTAATTTATTTATCTACATAAAATATGTATTTGTAGAATAAAATTCTTGAGATATGTCTTGTTGAGAATAAATCAGAAAATATTAATAATATTTCAATACGCCTTGGCCAATTTGGTAATCGCAAGATAGTTTACAATTATTAATAGCTAATTTGATTCTAGAAATATAGTAAACTAATTTTAGTAGGTCTGAAAACAGGCGCAATTTAATGAATTCCATAGTAGGAATTATACTCATTGTTACTGGACTTTTATCTCAATTATATTCCAATTAATACCCTGGTCGACAAAAAAAATTTTTTTTGAGTTCCTTTAAAAAAAATATATGTAGACTAGATGGAATTCCGCATGCTAAACTCGAATCTGCTTTCAGTATTTTTCCATTAGGTCGGGATTTTTTTTATGGGCGTGTCTATATTGTGCCCTAAATATGCCGATTACTCGAGTACATTTCACTATTACTTGAGAACGGTATGCACGATTTATATAAATGATACACCACGATATGCGGAATAAAATTAGCTTTAAATCGCTCTACCATCAAATTTTTATCCGCTCAATACTTTAGGAGATAATTTTTCACGTAAAATTCAAGATTTCTTTTTTTCACTAAAACTTTTTTTAAAAGTGAAAACATCAAAAATATTTAAGTTTATCACCTTTATCTCAAAGCTGGCAAAACTACGAGTAAATAAAGCCACGTACCATAAAAATTGATGCACAAATCTTGATTGGATTCACAGTTAAGTGTTGATACCCATGTATACCTATAGTGGAAATACACTAGTGGGCAAAAAAAAATTGCTTTTTTTTTTTCGTCTTAAATAAAAAAAAATCGGTGGATTAGATGTATTTCAATGTGCTAAATAAGAATCAGTTTTTACTTTTTTTCTATCACGCATTGATTTTTTTATGGGCATGACTACTATGACCCCGCCGTTAGGCAGTCACACTTGTACAACTCGAGAACGGTTTGTCCAATTAAAATAAATTAAACTCCAATAAATAGTGATTTAAATTATCTTTGAGCTGAGTTTACATAATTTTTTGTTCAGTTAATATTTTCGTAGTTATTCGGTAATTAGTAGCAAAAAATTATTATTATTATTTTTTTTTTTTTTTTTTTGAAAAATCGTGAAAATTTTTATCCATAACTCTGAAATTTTTGAGCGAATAAAAAATATTGTTAACACACCTTGAAGACAATTTTCGTATGCATCATTTGATGTATCACTTATCAAAATCGTATAAAGGGTTCTTGAGTTATAGCCTAAGTTTGACAAACCATTCTCGAATTTTATAGTGTGACCGCTGAATAAAGTGATCATATTAGTAATGCACATAAAAAAAATCTGTACCCAATAGAAAAAAAAGTGAATGCAAAAGTGAATCCACCTATTTTTGTTTCAAGAAAAATAAAAAAAAATTTTATGTAACATGGGTATTTTTACTTAACTGTGAATACAATTTAGATTTCTGCATCAAATTTGAAGATTCATACCTTATTTTATCCGCAGCATTACCAGCTTTAAATAAAGATGATAAACTGTATTTTTTAGATGTTTTCATTTATTAAAATAAATTTTAGTAACAAAAAAAATCTAAAATTTTGCATGAAAATGATTTTTTTTCGGACACTTATTTCAAAATAACTCCGAAACTATTGAGCACATAAAAAAAAATTATTTGAAGATATTTTTGGTACGCATCTTCTGGTATATCACTTTGATCAATCGTACACACCGTTCTTGAGTTATGAGGAAATATACTAGTGTAATGACCTTACTATGAGCAAAATATTAGACACGCCCATAAAAAAATCTAGACCTGATGGAAAAAAACTAAAAGCAGATTCGTGATTAGCACATCAAAATACATCAAGTCCAACTATTCGTCTATGGGGTAGGATTTTTTTGTTGACCAGTGTTATTAGTATTTACGCAATTTCTGATAGAAAAATTAAAAATTGGATACAATTTATTTCAAAATAACCATAAATGAAGGCTAGATATTGTATTGCGTATATGTAATAACGTCCGGAGCTATTAAAGCAATAAAACAAATATTTTTACAAGATACATTTACTAAATATCTTTAGTATAGTTAGCAATTATCATAAATTAGCTTACAACTGACATCATAGCCAATTTTTTTTTTTTTAATTATAAATATTTTCTGATTTATTCTGAACAAGACATTCTATATAGCAAAAACTTAAAGCTATAGATTTTTTACGTTGAAAAATACATTCCTTTTACATATTATGATACAAATCTAGTCCAAAATTACCAGTACAGCAATAAAAAGCACTTTCCCCAATAATCTTTTTTAATATACAAGAAAAAATAACTTAAGGCCTGCGCACGAAAAAATCCGTGCATGCAAATCTGCTTATAGAAACCAGTGGGCGAATGTTTTTAGAGTGATATTTTTATTAATGACTGTTATGTTCAAGTTCTAAACATAAAAGAATAAATTAGTTCCTGTTGTTTTTTAAGGAAATATCTGATCTTTTCCAGAATTATTCTAATTAAGGTTTTATTGTGTTTCGACCACTTTTTTGCTCGAACAAGTCCACTTATTTTTAAACTCCGTTTCATTTTATGTTGAATTTTTAATGTCCTTTAAATTATTTTTTACTAGAGTCCAATATCTTTCAATAGCACGGAGTTTCGGACAATTTAATGGATTAGCCTCTATCGGTACAAACTCTTACAATTTCTTTGTTACAACTCCATTGTTTTGTTTTTGTAATGAGAAAAAGGGAACAGGCCAGAAAACAGGGGATATACCAAATTTTATTAAGAAAGGGAGAAGTCTTTTCCAAAGGCACTCATTCACGTATATTTCTGTCTTACTGCAACCATTTTTTAAGAATGAAGTGCATCATTCCTGCTTATGCATATGTCTTCCCAAATCAAAAACTTTGTGGGGAATTTTGATTTCTTTGATACACGAAATTTTTGTGCCATAACCCTCTATCATCTGCGATATAGAATTCCCGGCTAGGAAGTTGAAAAAAAGTCACCCTGTACGATCGTTTCATCGTCTACTATACAAAAATAAAATTTCCGAAAAAAATCGTCCGAAGAACTTTCATGTTATTTATTTCCTCCAAATTCTTGCTTGCGTTTCTATTATGATTTTTGTATTGCTTTATAAGTCTTCAGGCTATACTTTCATTCAAATTTTCTGATAAAGATTCAAAGCAATTAACTTTTTGTGACACTTTTCTTCCAGAGATGAGGTGAATTTCTCTCAAAATCCTTTATATTTTGACTGAGTCCTACAGCCTGAAGATACTATTTGTCTTCCATTACCAGGTTACCATTCAGTGATCATGACTTCTTTGTATAATATGATGACCCAAGAAACTGTATTTTGCGGCACAACAAACTTCCTTGCAATTATTTTATATGACCAATGCAAGATTTTATGAAAAATTTGAATTATGTGTTCAGCTGTTTTTTGTTAAACTTCCATTTTAAGAAAAACTAATTTTGCTATTACCATGAAACTTAGCACATGGCAAGTGAGCATAATGGCAAATACAAACCAGTTAACAGAATTATTAATTTTTCACCACATCAAAAGTTATAAGCCCAAGAGCATGCAATAGTTCGTCATATTTGGTCTTACAATTATTTCGTTCGAAGCTCAAGTAAAGTCCCGTTATTTTTGCATAAGGGTAACGGAACCAACTTTTTTTACATTTTGTTGAACTGTGTTCAACAAATTAATTTGCTTTGTTTTCATTTTATCTCTTTTTTCTCTTTTTTTTTATATTTTCGAAGAGATAATGTAATTTTCTTTATATATATAGTTCCCCATGAACAACTTAATTCGCTTTAAAATAGCGGCCTTTTTTCAATATTACTGTTTTTATTTACTTTGCCAGAATTATGTTTTTGATATTGTTTTTTTGTTAATAAGTTAGTTATAAGTAAGAACTCAATAAAGCAAGAAGCTTGTACTTAGGTTGTTATAAAACCTGTTTGTGTTTTATTCGGAAACACACCCTACTCTATTGGGAAAAGGAGTTACCTCGCCCCAATATATGGTCCTTCGATAAGTCCTAGAATAGGCTAGGACTGGAAAGAATTAGTGACTTGGAGTCCACTAAATTCCAAAAATCGTCAGTTTGCTCCTCAAGCGGCAACTCCAACAACACAAAGACAATAGGTTGTCTTAAAAAGAGTACTTCATCGTGCTTACGGCAGAGGAAGTAAGGAGATACATCATTGTACATTCCGTGTCAGTGGAGCAGTCAACAAACAAGAAGTCCATCCCATCTTGAAAATTGCAACATACTAAACAAAATCTTAATAAGGCAAATCACATTGAAAGAAATTGGAAACAACACAGGGAAAAGAAAGGTATGTACTGTGTTTATTAGTTATTTTGTGCGACAATTTGTTTTCCGAAAATTGAAAATTAATGGCTAATCTGTAAGAAGAAGAAAACCCGCTAACAAAAGATTAAACTTAAAAAATACCAAAATCTACAACAACAAACATTTGCATTTTTAACCTAAAATTAATAAGCTAGAAATACATGAAAAGTTTAACAATATAAATATACCTCTAAATTGTACCATCTCCAATAACCGCAAAATTATACCACTAAAAAATTGTCACCACTAACGAATTTCTACAAGAAAAGTAAATGAAAGTAAAAAGAGACAAAAATATGCATGATCATCAAACCAACTATATCATTGTCATCTTCACACTGCTTAATACCGGCAAACGTTTCATTCCTCTTTGTTCCTATAGACTGCAACCAACTTCACATATGAAGTAACAAAAAAGAAAAAAGCAAAAAATTCAATAGTGGTGCATCGGTGCAAAAATTAAATACTTTAATAAAAAATTTAAGTAAATAAAATAAAACAAAATAAAAAAGTGAACAATAAAACAAAAAACAAAAAAGAAAACACACACAAACATATTATAAAATCAAACAGACAGTCTAAACTGCAAAAAATACTAAAAACAAAACAAAACTACATTTAAAACAACAAAAAAAAAAAAAAACCAACTCCAAGTTGTGCTTATTTTTGTGAAAACAAATATTACAACAACAAAACAATTATTTTAGTTTTTTTTTTTTTTTTAAAAAGAAAAAAAAAATTTAAGGTGCCTTTAAAAAATTAAAAAAAAAAAAAAAACGTTATATTACAACAACAGAATAAGTGTGTAAAGAGAAGTGGAGACAAACCAACAAGCCGTTGTGTGACGTCATCAAGTACGTAAGAGGTTCCCAAACAACAGAATTGTAGGAGATTGTTAAGAAGCGGTAAGAATTAATTATTTTTTAATTCGTTTGGAAAAATTAAATAAAAAAAAAAAAAGTCAGGTGGACAATAAAAAAAAAAAAAATAAAAAAGCGGTATTATATAAAAAAAAAAAGAGTAAACAAATAATAAAACAACTTCTTCAAGAAAATCATTTTTTATAAAAAATAAATAAATCAAAATACAATTATCGGTTTAGTGGTATAATGATAACGAATTTTAAGAAAAATTAAACGACTTATAGAAATTTAAAATTTTTTTTTTTGGAAAAGCTTTGAAATCCGAACTTTACGAATATTTTTATAATCCTTCCCTAAGAAGACGTGTAGCTCCATAGAGAAGTTGATTTTTTAAAGAAGTTTAAGGTTCGGAAAACAATTAAGCTGTTTTTACAAAAAAAACTTTTCATATTTGACGGAGTTATTGGAATAGTTCATCTTTTTCGGTCTGGGTTAATAAAAAAAAAAAAATGGCGGCATCAAAAAGAAGATGCAAGTTTGATTTGACACAATTGGTGATGTTCTGCACGAACTTTGAGAGAACTTGTCCCATAGATTGTTCGATCGCATTTCTTGATGTTAAAAAACAAGAATTAGAAAGAAGGTGGGTCAAATTAGTCGAGTCGTACGAAGAATATATCCTAGAAGGTGAAGAATCTGAAGGTGAAGATCAGAAAGATGAAGTTTCTTTAAGATATGAGGAAGCTAGCAATTTATATCAGGTCTTAAAAACAAAAATTTTAGAAAAAATGAAGAAGACTACAGTTGAAGATAACAGGCCCTCTACAAGCAGATCAACACTAAAGTTGCCAGCATGTGAAATACAAAATTTCGACGGCGGTTACTCCAAGTGGCCTGCTTTCCGAGATATGTTCCAGGCAGTAATCGGGAAAGATCCATCTGTGGCTCCAGCTCAAAAACTATACTATTTGCGTAGCAAAGTGAGAGGGGAGGCCTACCAAGTCATAACGGATTTTGACTTGGTAGATGAGAACTTTCAACTGGCATGGGAGAAATTAAAGAATAGATTCGAAAATAGAAGACTTATGGTTCAGGATCAAGTTAAAAAGATTCATGCGGTCACACCAGCTCTAAACGAAAACATCAAATCTCTTAGGCAGATCCAAAATGCAGTTAACGACTGTTTAGCGATTTTAAAGAATTATAAAATCGAAGTGCCCGATTATGATCCATTTTTAATTAACATAGTTGTTTTGGGAAGTTTCTTTGAAAAATCATCGTGAATTGCCCACATGGCCCCAATTAAATAGTTTTCTCTCTGAAAGAATAGAAATTCTAGAAACTATGAACGATAGAAAAAAGCCAATACCTAAAGAGAACCATTCTTCAAGAACAAATGCGTTTTATACTCAGAGTGAGCAAACTTCAAGTTGCAGAAAATGCAAACAAAACCATCCTTTAAGAGTTTGCAAGGCATTTAAGTCACTATCACCAAGTGAACGTGTTAAATTCGTTTTTGCAAATAAATACTGCGTAAATTGTTTATCGCCTACACACTTCAAATCTAAATGTATGAGCACAAATACTTGTTCTGTATGTCACAAAAAACATCATACGATGCTCCATTTAGAAAAATCTGAAAAATCACAACCCAATAGAGCGTCAAATGACAATTCTCAGCAGATTTCACAAAATGAGGAGAAAAGTTTTACTTCAAGTACTCAAACCGAGACTAATGCTTTTAGTACTAATGTAGAAAGTTTGCCTGTATCTGATGGTAATATCCAGGCATTTTTTGTTTGCCGGGAAGGAACTACAGTGTTACCTACAGCGCTGATTTACATAGACAGTGGTGGAGAGTTATTTACCGTAAGAGCTCTTCTAGATGCTGGAACAGAAAAAAGTTTTCTTACCACTCAAATTCAACAAAAACTTGGAATTCCACTTGAAAAACATCCTCGTCAAATATCTGGTTTCGGTGGAACCATAGTTGGAAGTTCTAAAGGAAAGTGTTTTGTCACTGTAAAATCGAGAATTTCAGACTTCAAATTAAAAATCTTGGCAGTCGTAGCTCCAAAAATTGCTAATTTTTTACCTTCTCGATCTGTTAAACTACAAAATTGTGCTGAAATACATAATTTAACTCTCGCAGATCCGTATTTTTATCAGCCTGCTGCGATAGATATGATTATAGGAAGCGATTTTTTGCCATTTATTAACCTCGAGGGCGTAAGACAAAACATATCTGGTACATTAGAAGCAAGGGAGTCTCATTTTGGTTGGTACTTGTCAGGACCAGTTAATACGTCTGAAATAAACGCTTTTTCAACCACGGTATCTGCATCCGAAAATTTTCTTCTCCACGATCAAATAAAAAAGTTCTGGGAACTTGAGGAAGTCGAGAAAGATATTTTAATAACTGAATCAGATTTATTTTGTGAAAACTTTTACCAAACGTATACTACAAGGCAGTCAGATGGTCGTTACGTTGTACGCTTACCGTTTAAAGAACAGTTTCCAAATGAAATTTTTTTGGGTCCTTCAAGGAACAGTGCCTTAGGTCAATATTATAGGATGGAAAAAACCCTCGAAAAGACCCCTGAATTAAAAGAAAATTATAATAAAGTTCTCCAAGAATATATCGACTTGGATCACATGGAACCAGTATTTCCCCAAGAAAACAACTCTGAAAAACAATTTTCTTATTTCTTACCACATCATGCGGTTATTCGACCGGAAAGTAAATCGACGAAAGTTAGGGTAGTCTTCAATGCCTCTAAGAAAACGAATAGTGGATTTTCATTGAATGACGTACTTCACCAAGGCCCAACTCTACAATCTGATTTGATGCAGATAGTGCTTAATTGGCGTTATTACAAATATGTCTTCACCGGCGACATCGAAAAAATGTTCCGCCAAATTGTGATGAATGAAGCTGATCGGCCATATCAACAGATTTTATTCCGTAATGAGACAGATAGTCCTGTGAAATCTTTCCAAATGAAAACAGTGACTTTTGGAGTGAATTGCGCGCCATTCCTGGCAATAAGAACGCTACAGCAGTTAAGTGAGGACTGCAAAAACAAATTCCCGTTAGCATCCAAGATTTTGAGAAACGAAATATATGTGGATGATATCTTGTCTGGAGGACATAGTCTAGAGGAAGCAAGGTTAAAACAAACTCAAATAAAACAAACTTTAAAATCAGCTGGCTTCCCCATGAAGAAAATAACAGCCAATGACAGTTTTCTACTGAATAACTTGGCCCGGGAGGATCTTCTTGATGAAGATTTCTTAAAGTTTGATGATTCCAGCACCATTAAAACCTTGGGGATACGCTGGAATGCGAAGTCAGACTTTTTCTATTATGTAGTAGAACTGAACCAAATTTCCACTTCTCCCACAAAAAGGCAAATTTTATCGGTTATCGCAAAGTTATTTGACCCTCTAGGTTGGCTAGGTCCAATTGTGGTAATAGCAAAACTTTTGATGCAAGAGTTATGGGAACTGAAGGCAGGCTGGGATGAGGGTGTCCCACCGCATATACTTGTAAAATGGAACACATTTTCACAAAATTTACCACAAATTTCTTCATTAAAAATTCCTAGATGGGTACATTTCGCACCAACTCACCATATACAAATTCACGGCTTCTGCGATTCATCAGAAAAGGCTTATTGTGGCGCAATTTACATGCGAACATCAAAATCTAATGAAGAAATAAATTGTAACTTATTAATAGCTAAAACTAAAGTTGCCCCAATAAAAAGGACTACAATCCCGAAACTTGAACTGTGTGGAGCGGTTTTACTCTCAAAGTTAGCAAAAGGGCTAATGGAAAGTGCAAATTTCCCCTATGAACTATATTTGTGGACGGACTCCTCTATAGTCCTCGGTTGGTTACAAAAACCGCCACATACCCTAAAAACATTTGTTGCAAATCGTGTAACAAAAATCATAAGTATTGCCAGTAATAGTCACTGGAAACATGTTAGAACGGAAGACAACCCTGCGGATCTTGGAACCCGTGGTTGTTCCCCACAAGATCTCATTGAGAGTAAATTATGGTGGCATGGACCCACCTGGCTAACCCGGTCCTGTGAATATTGGCCGAAACCTCGCGAATTTGATCCAATCGACTTGGAAACGAAAAAGGTTTCAACTTTTCATCTAAAAACTAAACTAGTAGATACAAGCAGCAAAAATATTATTCTCCAAGAAGAAATAGATGCTGACGTCATAATAAAAAGATTTTCGTCTTTCGCCAGAACACTAAGAGTTATTTGTTATTGTTTTCGATTCATAAATCGCCTTCGAAAACGCCCAATTGAAACCGTACCTTTCATCACAGCAAAGGAACTTCAATTTGTGAAAAATCGTTTGATACTAATAGCTCAGATGCATTACTTCTCTAAAGAATACGAATGTCTTCAAAATAAACGGCCTATAAACCGAAAGAGTAGATTGTTGACGCTGAGTCCATTTTTGGACAAAGATGATTTATTACGTGTCGGAGGTAGATTAAGTTATTCAAGACTTAGTTACGATGAACGCCATCCTGTAATAATCCCTGAAAAATCATACTTTGCTGAACTTTTTGTCAATTACACTCATAAGATTTTGCTTCACGCGGAACACTACATTATGCTGAGAGCTATTAGGCAAGGGTTTTATATGCCTCGACTTAAAAATCTGGTACGAAAATGTATTCGAAATTGCAAAACCTGTACTATCTACAAGCATAAAATTCAACATCAAATTATGGCCGCACTTCCCCCTGAAAGAGTAAACTTTTCATTGCCGTTTACATATACCGGCGTGGACTTCGCTGGTCCATTCAACCTAAAAACATCTAATTTACGCAACGCTAAATTAATAAAAGGTTATGCAGCCATATTTGTATGTTTCTCCACGAAAGCAGTACACTTGGAAGCTTGCTCAGATCTTTCGACAGATGCATTTTTAGCCTGTTTCGACAGATTTGTTGGACGTAGAGGTTTTCCAAAAACCATGTTTTCTGATAATGGCAGAAATTTTCTTGGAGCCAGTTTATCACTACTAAAAACTCACAATGAATTCTTAAAGCAAACAGAGAAAGCACTTGTAGAAAAATATAGTGCTCATGGATTCTCCTGGTCATTTATCCCACCATATGCACCCCACATGGGTGGCCTCTGGGAGGCTGCCGTAAAAAGTATGAAATCGCATCTTAAAAAAGTAGCTAGCAATCTCAATTTTACGTATGAGGAATTTGCGACGATGCTAATCAAAATTGAAGCTGTATTAAATTCACGCCCAATGTCCCCATTGACCGAAAACCCATCAGAACTACTTCCCTTGACTCCAGGTCATCTCTTGAGAGGTGCACCAATTATAGCTCCCCCAGAAGCTCCTGTAGAACCTCCGTTAGAAAGCGTCAGTTACATTAAACGCTGGGATCGTTTAAAAGCTCTACAACATATCTTTGCACGTCGTTGGAAAAACGAATATATCACCGAGCTTCAACGAAGAGTAAAATGGAAAGCAGAACAACACAACATTAAACCAAACGACTTCGTTATAGTGAAAGACGATATATTACCACCTAGTGAGTGGCGCCTGGGGCGAATTACAAAAGTTATATACGGAAAAGACAACAAAGTAAGAGTCGCTGAAATCAAAACCCAAAATGGAAATATAACACGTTCTATTGCAAAACTATGTATTTTACCAGTAAGCCATACAGAAAATAAAATTCCACATAAATGTTTAAATTAATCCACCTGATTTAAATTTAAAAGCCATATTAAAAAGATAAATAAGTCGCAATACAAAATATCTAATATCACAGTATATATCCTCTTTCTTTTCTTCCTCTCTAGCCAACACCATGCCGCGTTGTAATTTGTGCCTAAAAAATCATGCTCTCCGACATTGTCCAATGTTTCAAGCTAAGTCAATGGAAGCTCGAAGAGAGTATATTATTAAATGGAACTATTGCCTAAATTGCTTAGCACAAACCCATTCACGCCCTACATGTCAGTCAGCCAACCGTTGCGCAATTTGTGGTGCCAAACATCATTCGAGTTTGCATAGAGATCGTCCCCATGACGCCTTAACCGCAAGTTTTGAAGAAGCTGTTGAAGAGACTGCACCTGCAGCTTTTGAAGAGACTTCGCCAGCACCTGTTGATGAGAGCGCACCAGTAGCTGTTGAAGAGACTGCGAAGAACATAACCCAACTCCCAAAAGACAATCCCCACGATTTGTCATATTCGCTGTCGGAATTACCCACATTTCCTCCTTATTGGCAGTACATGATTCCACCAATCATAAGAGTGAATTTAATTCACAAGGGAAACCCAATGTGGGTCAATTTGTTGTTGGACCCAAAAAGCGAATGTTCGTTCTTAATAAGAAATGTGGCAAATTTGTTCCCTGAATTTACACCCGATTGCTATCAAGGAACAAAGGAGTTTGGTGTATTTGATGTCGCCGCCACATATGAACCCCGTTCACACTATGGCCCAATAGCACGCTGGAAGATGTTGTTGAAGGACGCTGACGTAATCGTTCCACCACCAATAACAGACCCGCAGCTAGAGGAACATTTTAAATCCATAACCCCAAAAGCTCATCCTCAATTTGCTGTATGTCGCGAAATTGACGGTATTATTGGCCAAAAAACGTTAGCTGTCATAATGTCCCACCAAATAATACAACCTGCTGTCACTATTCCAAAGGCGCAGCGCTCTATTTTTGGATGGGTTATATCAGGACAGTGGCATGGCTGTATTTGCCACTAATCTTAGTGCGGGAGTATGTTGAACTGTGTTCAACAAATTAATTTGCTTTGTTTTCATTTTATCTCTTTTTTCTCTTTTTTTTTATATTTTCGAAGAGATAATGTAATTTTCTTTATATATATAGTTCCACATGAACAACTTAATTCGCTTTAAAATAGCGGCCTTTTTTCAATATTACTGTTTTTATTTACTTTGCCAGAATTATGTTTTTGATATTGTTTTTTTGTTAATAAGTTAGTTATAAGTAAGAACTCAATAAAGCAAGAAGCTTGTACTTAGGTTGTTATAAAACCTGTTTGTGTTTTATTCGGAAACACACCCTACTCTATTGGGAAAAGGAGTTACCTCGCCCCAATACATTTAAAAAAACTACCTTACTTGTCTTCATTTATGTGTCAAATATTTCTGGGATTGCACTTGTAATTCCATAGAAATATAAAAAACTATTTTGGTCTTATAAATATTTCGGGGAGTGTATTACAGGAAAACAATTTTTATATTATTCTTAGGCGATAAATTTCAAAACACTTTTTAAATTTTTAAAGCTATAAATGCTAAATATTTTTATGAATAGATGCAGATGTTTAAGTGACAAAATCATCTATGAAACATTATTTATTTTATATATACATACAGTCATAGTCATATACAGTTAGGGACAAAACTATTTGTACACCCATGCATTTCGTATATCTTCAATAATTTATAAAGAATAAAAAATTATTATATGTAGTTTTAATTCAGGTCCATTTTTATTGAATTATTTGATAAAAAATAAATTAATATATAACACATTGTTAAAAAAAAGTACAATTTAAGTAAAAATCTTTGGGACAAAAGTATTTGTACATCAGTACTTTGTACAATTATTTGTACGTTGGACTCTTGTATGATGATTTTTTTAAATACCGTTATATTTTCTTCGTTAATCGAGTTTTATTTTACAAAATAAGAAGTTGGTTTTAACGTTTTGAATAATAAGCACATCAAAAATGGGAAAGCGAAAAGAGTTGAGTTTGGATATTAAAAATTTAATTATTGATGAACATAAAAAAGGAAAATCTCTCCGGAATATAAGTAATTTAGTAAATTTGCAGCATTCCACAGTACAATACATTGTAAGCAAGTATAAAAACAGCGGATCTGTTGAAAATGTGCGTGAAGGTATACGAAATATATGAGGTGTACAAATAGTTTTGTCCCTAACTGTATATATATTTATATTTACACATTTTCAAATTTTTCGAAAATTTGGAAAAGAAGTCAAATATTTTTGTTGTTATAAAAAAAGATCTTTTGTTGTTGTAAAGCCTGAAATGTGTAAAGTAGATTGTGCTAATTTCTGAACAATTTCTGAAAATTTCCGATATTGAAAGAAAAATTCATACGCATTTTTTATTTCAAAAGTATTTACACACATTTTTATACTTCATTATTATTTACACACCTTTAAAAAGTGAATTATTTACGCTTAACTTTACTAAAGATGATCCCAAATCTTGCTTATAAGATAGTGTAAAATCCTTTGATACAAACTCAACTTTAATAAGTTGCAAAAATCTAAAAATAGTGGCAAAAATTAAGAAAAAATCATTAAGAGCCAAGATGACATTTAAATGAAGGTTTAAAATTGTACATCGTCATTATAGTTTAAAAAAAGGTATGGGAATTGTTAAAGGATGGTATAGTCCTTAATTAGAAGATATAATTAGTATTATTGCAGCGTTAATTTGACGTCCACACGAGCCTTTTTCATGCTCGCACTTGAACAAAATGTTGTACGCACATGCATTTGGATAGTGTGGACCCAAGTTGTTCATGTTTTGTTCTTGTCCGCACACCGTTGTTCGCACAATTGTTCGAGCAACGATGTCTGCCATCAAACGACATTTTGTATACGGAAGAAGAGACGCTGCATGTAAAAGTATCGAAGTGACACTGATGGCAAACAAAAAATTATGATTTGTTCGACAAATGTTCTGCCCACTGAAAACAAAAGGGAAAAAATTGTGTGTGTTGCTCTGCCGACGTTTTGTTCTTGTGCGAACAAGAAAAATGCTAGTATAGACGGCACGTAAAAGAAAATTGTCAGCGCTCGAGCTCTGACAACGTTGTCTTGATAATGCTTGGTAAAAGACGCCATCTTGATTGTTGTTGGTACTTTTTGCATGGTTTATCATGACATACGTTTTCTCCTATAATTGGCAAAGATACAAAAAATCTTGATACAAATTTCTCTAATATAGACTCAACGTAATAACTTGTTTGAGAATAACCGGAAAATGAGTGTTAAAAATCGCTGGAACACTTGTTATGCACATTTTACCAGAGACCGGATTTTAATACTAAAAAAAATCTTTTTATTTATTTATTTTTTTTTTTTTCAATCGAAAAACAATCCTTAATGTTCAAAAAATAAAAAAAAAATCCATCACTTTTTTTTATTTTCTAAATTGATGATCGAAATAAAAAATATAAATATCTTTTGTGATATTTTTTACAAAAGTATAAAATTATTTTCAACTTTTTTCATCGTATAAAAAAATTTTAAACAACAACAATTTTATTGAATAAAAAAATATTTTTTAAACAAAACAAAACTATGAATAAATCATTTGAAATTTTTTTCATACTTATATTTATTTTTAAAGATATTTATTAATTTCATCATGATGAATATTTATATTAAAAAATAAAAATCCCTCACATATTTTTCTCAAGAAATGAAAAATTATTTTTTGAACAGTAAAGATATTTATATTGATTGAAAATTAAAAATAAGAAGTTTTCGGGTGCTTGCATTCTATCTCAAAATGAGAAATATAAAAATAAGGTAACAAAAAATGTTTAAAAACAAAAAAAAAAAAAAATTAAAAATATGCATATTAGGTAAAATATGCATTTTCAACAAAATATGCAAAAATATGCACTAACAAATCGATGCCATTTTTTAGTAAAATGTCAGCTTCGGATAGATAACGTAAGATCATTTTTAAATGCTCCAAAAAAAAAAAACATGCATTTGCATATAAATCATTACAATGTACATAAATGGTTGTGTGTGTATTTATATTAACATATTTTTTAGTGTTTGGCCCATAACTCGGTTGTTTATGAACGAATTTGGTTGATTAAAAAAAACGAAATTATATACAAATATTTATTGCCAATCTGTATAAAAATAAAAATCTTTAGCTTAAACAAGGGCTTAAAAGAATCAAAATGCGTTTTGGCCGATCTCAGTTATTACTGAACCGATTTATATCATTTTTTCAGCACGAAAATACAGAAAAAAATGTCCGAGCCTTTTTTGCAAAAACGAAGTCCCTAATATATACAGAAGCATCAGAAACTGGAAAACCGGTTCTAAAAACCGGTTTTTTAAGCATATCTCTGCCATTTATGAACCAATCTTGCTGAATTTCAATAGCAAAATTCTCGAAAGGATTTCCGGTCGTTTGATATATATATATTATATATGGCAGTTATCGATGGACTTCATAAACGCCATTTCAACAAGGATAATTTCTTACAAGGATCCCAAAAATATCAACTTTTTTGCTCTCCGAAGAAAATTGTGGAAATTACAAACGGAATGACAAACTTATACATACCCTTTACACCTGTGATGAAGGTTATAAAAATATCATTCAAATGCAAAGTTTCTGGGAATATATATTTAAAATAATTCAGAAAAAGTACTTGTGCCGACTATATATTTTTTATAGAAATAATTGTCGGCATCTAATGCCAACTATTGAAAATGTTGTTCCCAATGTCGGCATCCGCTAAGATGAGATGAATTATTATTAATTTTTAAATTTCAATGATTAAATTGATATTTGCCATTGGATATTGTTATCAGTCAACTACAATTCCAATTAATACGATCTTAAATAGGTCTATTACTAGAAATTTAACCCTTTTTGAAAGGTTCAGCAAATTGAAAGGTTTAATACCCAATTTTTTTTATCAATTTTGCTGAATTAATAGACACCATATTCAAAAAGGGTTAATGCCTATTTTTTTTTATCAATTTGCTGAATTAATGGGATTGCAAACGGGTTTTATTGAAATATATTCAAATTGTCATGTTTTATATTCTTTACTTTTCAAACGTTTTTTATTTTATGAATTATTTTTATGAAAATTAATATTGAAAACTATAAAATGTTAACTTGATTATAAATTATTATTTAAACCAAATTGACGACAAGTAATATTCTAACACATGTTTTTAAAAAATCGGGGTCATTTTGACCCCAAGGCCGTTTAAGGGTTAATTTCATTTTTTTTTCACTATCATTGTAAATATCGGTTGTAAATAAATAAATTTCTTAAGTTTTATGATAATCTACCGAAAAAAGGATAAAATTTCGACTAGTTTCCATCAAAAATTGCAAATATTACAATATTTTACCTTTGACCTTTAAAGTTTATGGGTTAATGTCGTCCAAATTGCATGAAACTCTTGATTTATATTTAGAATTATGTGGATTATAAAATTTTAAAAAAGTTCCATTTAAAATACACAACAATGTAATAAAATGGCTGATTTGCCAAAATATTACATAAAAATTGGTTTTTCTCGAAATCCGCTGAATTCAAAATGCAGGTACAGGCAAACTATAAGAGGTATTGACCTAATTTTTTTACTGTTTTATTCCGTAATCTGTTGTCCATAAATCCCTATGAGATCTCCCAAAAATATTGAAATTTCACTAAAAATTTATAGTTTCACTAAAATATCTGATTTTTTTTCATATAATACATTAACAAATAACGAAATTGTGATACTTTTCACATATTTTGTTTAAATCCATTTTATTTAATACATATTTTTTCCTTAGAAACCTTAAAGACCATATACGACAAATACGCTACAATTGCCATACTGAATTTTGAAAACAGAGGTGATTTTTAATTTTAAACCAAGCTGAGTTAAACCAAGATTACATACCTAATCTATTATTGAAAAACATCATTAATGGCTTAAGCTACGTTTAACCTAAAAATGTATATAATCGACATCCTAAAAACTAGCCTTAAGTGTTTATAACTCCATAACACTAGGACTACACATGATTTTTTTTATATCATAATAAGAGTGTCAAATCCGCTCTCTGAGAGTATTATCTCACGTGTAGACTAAAATATTAGTATTATAAGAAATATTATGAGACTGTTGTGATAAGATTTTTCTACACAACTATCTTATAAGATTTACTCTCAAAAAAATACACATATACGAAAGTTTGTTTGTGTGTGTGAATATGTATTTTTAAAAGTACTTAAAAACAATGTTTTTTTGTAAAATTGTTTTATTTTAATGGTTATTCTACATTCATTTGCGTTATTAATGCATTTTTAAATGATAACATTATTTTTAAATTACTACATTTAAAGACGACATATTCATCTTAAATCATTAAAATCCGTTAACAACTTATAGAAACATAAATGTTTAAAGTTACAAAATTTTTCAATTTTTCCGACTTTTCAAAAAGTGAATAAATTCGCGAGATTTTCAAAAAAATAAAAATAGAGATATTCAAATGGCTTTATTGGGTATGTGTATGTCGAATATTACAGGAATCCGAAGGCCTAAGGATATATAGTGTGCGGGAAAATTCTTGGTACCCCAGCGAATAAAAAACATTTTATAAATTTAATCAAAAAAATATTTTAAAAACAAGCATCAATTTATTCGTATGTTATGTGTTTATTTATAAACTACAAAGAAACGCAAAAAGTATTCAATTCTATAACAAAATAAACAAGCGCGAATGTTATATTCGGCTCGGCCGAATCTATATACCCACCATCAACTTTTTCAAATTTTTCTTTATATGGGAGATGGGCGGTAAAGTGGGCGGACATTTACATTGCTCCTTGAACTATTTGTACAAAATTTCGTTGACGCTTCACCTTACATGGGAGGTGGCCAGTAAAGTGGGCGGACCACGCCCATTTTTGTTTTCAAGTTTATTTCGACCCCCAAACTATCTGTACAAAATTTCGTTGTCATACATGCTTTTGTTTAAGAGATATCAGCAGAAAAGTATGAAATGAAGCTACAACGGACACCCTGTGTTTCTAGTTTTTAGCTCATAACTTCTTTGATTTTGCCAATTTTCAATACCAAACAAACCTTATATATACATTTGAGCAAAATTTCGTGCCCTACGTCGAGCCCTATCCTGCTTTCAACAGACAGACAGACGGACGGACATAGCTAGATCGACTCAGAATCGAACCAGCACCTAGAAAATATATCGTCACCGAAAATGCAAAACAATTTTTATTAAATATTTTTTAAGTTATGTGGTTTACGTTTTTCAAGATTTTAATTTTGTGAAGCCAAAAAAAACGTAACAACAAAAATTGTAATTAAAGAATTTTTGATAACTTTTTCTCCAAAATTATAATAGCTATTTTATTTTTTAATTAGTAAAAAAAAGACAATTTTTTTTATTTTTTTAACAAATGTGATGTTACGTTGTTTTGACTTAAGAAAATTATTGCTTTCGTTAATATAATCGTTATTTTTTGAGCTACAAATCTGAAAATTTGTGATCACATGTATTTTGGAAAAATAAACTATATTTCATCAAAAACACAAATTTGAAAATTTTGATGTTACGTTGTTTTGCATTTTCGGTGACGATATACTTTATGGGGTCTTAAATGATTCCTTCGACATGTTACACGCGGAATGACAACCATCTTTTTGATGGTGGGTATAAAAATGATATGCCATAAAAGTTGCGCAGCAAAAGTCTTGGTAGCTTGTTAAAGGTTTGAATACTATATAAGGATTTAACGAATTATATAACTTTTAGGTGTTATTTGGGATTTTGTAGGACATTTTTTAAGAGGTTTTTATTTCTTATTAACGATAGAATGCTCATTTTTTCCTCTATTTACCGGAAGGTAATTTCTTAGGCGATTTTTATTGACAAATTTTACAATTGTTTTTCTGAATAATGTAAGATTTAATCAGATTCATATCTGGACATCTGGGAATGTTTTTATCATATAAGGCATGTTTTATATATTCTGCGTTTTCACATCAGCTGCGGCGTGTTTAGATTTATTGTTTTATAGAAAGTAATAGTCCCCACGAATTTGAAAATTTTTCGCACTTTTATTAAGATTTTCTTTATAAATATTCAGGTAGACAGATTTATCCATTTTATGAATAAGTACTAAATTCTAAACACCGCCTGGTGACATGCAGGCCCTCACCATGGCACTGTCATTACCATGTTTAACAGTTTTAAGTATATGCTTGCGATTCAACTATTCAACTTTTTTCTACATACTAAAAGTCGCCCTTTTGTTCCGAAAATGTGAATTTAGAATCGTCCGAAAAAGTAATTAATTTAGAACACATTTGGTTTTGATATGTAGCCATTGGTGAGTTCTTCTAATACGCTTTCGGTTCTAGAAAAAACTAACTTTAAACCTAAAAAAACTAACTTTAGTCCTGTTACCCTTTTCCTATAGCGAATTAATACAAAAAAAAAAAAAAATTGGATTACCATAATTTTGCAAACGTTTTGCAGGGATATCAAGACGTTTGCCGTGCATAATTATGCAATTGCCAAAAAAAAGTTTTGTTTTTTGGATCTATGCAACTTTTTATTTATTTTTTTTTTTTTTTTGTACTTTAAGGTGGCTTTACACTATAATACTTTGTATTAATACAAAGAAATATTAAGAAATGTATTATAGTATAAATACCTTTAATACTTTACAGTTTGAAATGCTCTCTATTTTTGAAAACGTTAATGCATTTTAAAATGCAATTCCTTCCAGCAGCTTCATATTCTTTGTTTTGTGTTTATTTAATTTTGTTTAATTTCCTTTGGTTATATTAATTTATAAGTTTTATTTGGAAGAATAAAAAATTATGACAACAAAAAAAAATTTCCTATAATACATTTTAAAAATAATTTGATTTTGTTTTACAAAAAAAGAAACTCTGATATTATAAAAAGTATTATAGTGTAAAGGTACCTTTAGGAACAAATATGTGAAATATATAAATGTAAATTTTATAATTTAGTTAAAATATACATGTATTAAAAATTGATCCATTTTGATCCATCTCACGTAAGGATGTCGGGAAATTTTTGTAAAACGGTACACAGTGGTTCCAAAACGCTTTTTTTTGGAAATAATTCAGTAACTAAAGAACCATGGTCAGAGCTGAGGTATTTTCGAGTTGATTTGGAGGAGTACAGACCCCTAGCGGGTCAGGGGGGAAGTGGGTGGCCCTCCAAAGTTGCCCATCTCGGGTATGTCATTTTTTTAAAAAAATCGCCAAAAATTAATTTATGATATGACAGAAACAAAATTTTATATATAGATATTCCTTGTAAATCTCTACAAAAAATACGTTATCTCTTTTAGTTTAAGAGATATTCGGGTCGAACTAAATTTTCACCTCATTTTTAGCCTCGCCTTTTTTTAGTGTTTTAAACTTGGCGGGCTTAATTTTTCTCCTAGAATTTTTTTAATATTTATTCATTGGTAAAATTAGTTTTTTGTTCTCAGCTTTATCATTTTTTTAATATTTTCAAAAGCAATCTTAATGTAAATGCGTGTAAAGTAAATCCGGAGGAGTTAGGGACAAAGGTCTGCCCATGAGCCCTATCCAAATTTAGTAAATTTTGGTATTTAGCTTTTTTTTTTTTTTTGTTATGTTCTCAAATCGCAAACCTGGGATCGACTTAAAATTATTTTAATTTTTTATCTCTATAAAAGTATTTTCTGACGGAGTACCCTTATAACGTCAGAGTGACCATTTCAATGAAAAAAGTAAATTTTTGAAAGGTTTCCCCGAACTGGAATTTTGTGTATTTTGGAATAAGAAAATGGGAATCTATTTGTTTTTTTCTTTTAAGGACAAATTTTTTTATATTATACTAAAATTTTATAATGATAGCTTAATTAATGTAGATTTTATTTAAGTTCAAATATTATTTTTTTTTTTTTTTTTTTTTTTGCAAAAATAACTAAATACAAAAATTTTTCGTTTTTTGATGAATTTAATGAAAAAATTTAGTTCGAATACTTTATTATTTATATATTATTATTTTTGAAGTAATATCCTTTCCAATGATACCAAACACTTGCATAAATCCTTTACACAATCGTTTAAATACTTACTGAAACTTGACCCCTCTTCAGCGAAATGTGCACATTTTCCTTAATTTCCATAGTCAAAAACATCTCAGCTCTGACCATGTGAAATTTTATTGAAATACCTTTAACGGTTCTTTAGTTACTGAATTATTTCCAAAAAAATAGCGTTTTGGAGCCACTGTGCGGTAGAATGAAGTAAACTTTAATTTGAGCTGGGAACATCCATACTTTCGTTTTGGGGCCAAATTAATATGTATATTTGAAAAAAAGTTTTGTTGAGATTAGTGACTGGCAAATCTATTTCGATTATGGTCGAAAATTTATTCTTGTTGTCAAAAAACAATTATATTGTGATCGATTCTTACCAGCCAACTATACACAAATTGACTTTTAGGCTTCAATTTTTTTTTTTTTTTTGCAACAATCGTAAAGCAGTTCTGGGTTAGGGAATAACTCTCGCATTGCGTGTTTTTGCCTTCAAGAATTCTGTAGGGTGAATGTTCAGAACTTTTCAAAATTTCATTTACACGTTTTCTTGAGGTCCCATCTTTCAGAAAATGCCAAAAAATATTAGGGTTGTTATCAGGTTATGTGATTATGTATTAATATTAAAAACAACAAAATATATTACTTTTTTAAATTTGTATTATTTTCCAACACTGAAAATAAACAGATAATCATATAATCTATAAACAAGGGAATGAGTTGGGCAAAGTTGGTTATTTTTATACCCACCATCAAAAAGATGGGGGGTATATTGATTTTGTCATTCCGTGTGTAACATGTTGAAGGAATCATCTAAGACCCCACAAAGATTAGATTCTGAGTCGATCTAGCTATGTCCGTCCGTCTGTCCGTCTGTTGAAAGCAGGATAGCGCTCGAACGGAGCAACGCAGGGAGACGAAATTTGGCACAAATATTTGTCTTATATAAGGTTTGTTTGGGATTGAAAATGGGCAAAATCGGTTCACAAAGAAAGTTATGGGCTAAAAACTAGAAACACAGGGTTTCCGTTTTATACTTTTCTGCTGATATTTCTGAAACAAAAGCATGTACGATAGCGAAATTTTGTACATATAGTTTGGGGATCGATATCAACTCGGAAGCCAAAAATGGGCGTGGTCCGCCCACTTTACCGCCCACCTCCCATATAAGGTGAAAATCAATGAAATTTTGTTCAAATAGTTCAAGGACTAATTCAAACTCGGAAACAAAAAATGGGCGTGGCCCGCCCACTATACTGCCCACTTTACCTCCTTCTCTCATATAACTTAAAATGCGAAAAAGTTGATGCTGGGTATATAGATTCGGCCAGGCCGAATATTTGCGCTTGTTTATTTTTTAAATTTAGACGAATTTTTATACCCACCATCAAAAAGATGGGGGTATATTGATTTTGTCATTCCGTGTGTAACATGTCGAAGGAATCATATAAGACCCAACAAAGTATATATTTTTTGGGTCCTGGTTAGATTCTGAGTCGATCTAGCTATGTCCGTCCGTCTGGCCGTCTGTCTGTCTGTTGAAAGCAGGATAGGGCTCGAACGGGGTAACGTAGGGGACGAAATTTGGCACAAATATTTGTTTCAATAAAAGCATGTACGACAACGAAATTTTTCACGTATAGTTCGGAGATTGATATAAACTCGGAAACCAAAAATGGGCGTCGTCCGCCCACTTTACCGCCCACCTCCCATATAAGGTGAAAATCAATGAAATTGTGTTCAAATACTTCAAGGACCAATGTAAACTCGGAAACAAAAAATGGGCGTGTTCCGCCCACTTTACCGCCCCCTCCAATATAACGTAAAATTTGGAAAAGTTGATGGTGGGTATATAGATTCGGCCGGGCCGAATATAATTCGCGCTTGTTTATACTCAATTTTTCTGTTTATAATATAACCACATAACCTGATAACCAGCCTATTGTGAACAATCTTATTATACTTTTTTGACTAATTTTTTTTTTAAATTATTTGTTTGCCAAAAATTGCAATTTTAAGACCTGTTTTGAAATTTTGACTTTTTTTTCTTGTTATTGAATTGAGATAACAAAAAATTTTTTTATTAGCATAATTTAGAAAATTGTAGAGAATTTCAACATATTTTTAGAAAATTTTTAGAAATTTTATTTTAAAAGTTATAGGGCAAAATCGCAAAAAAGTTAAGGCCAAAAATGAGAAATTTATTTTTTGAAGATAAATATCTTAAACCATACGAGATAATTTAGTAAGCATGTCTTCCTTGTCTTGCTTAGGAGAATGCAAATTATTCCTAGGATTAGGAACTCCGCTTTTGAGTCGTACTTTATTGTAAGAATTGCACGTTGTTGGCACTTTTTACCACTTGAGCTTCGTTTGCTTTCTCAATCGAATAATGTATTTCGATTAAAGCTTATGCGGTATTTCGCTGCTCTGTAGTCAACTTTATTTATTAATCTGATTCATTTGCATATGGATGTATACAACTGTAATTTTGTTTTTTGATTCTTGCTACTATTTATGGAAATATGTAATTGTATACTTTTTATTATATATTTTTTTATTTTGGATGGGGAGCCATTTGATTTGTAGTAATGAGGATGAGTGAATTGATTTTTGTTTTTTAATTTTAGATATCCTTATTCAGGAGTAAATCTTTGTAATATATGGTAATTGTCCTAAGGAGGCTTCTGTATATTACTGTGAGTTTTAAATAAATAAACAAATAATTTTAAATTTTCTAAATAATAATAGTTGGGAAAAGTTTTTAAAAGATTTTGATAAAAAAAATCAGTAAAAATACAATTCCAAAAATAATTGCTAAATACAATGGACAAACTTTGAGTACGAGTTATATAAAATCTACATTCGTAAGGGTCGCCAAAATACTAGGGCAAACATAATATAATTTAATTAATTTAACTTTAAAAATAATAATCGATTAAAAAATAAATTAGGGGGTTCGATTAATCGACTATAAAAATCGAAATTAAAATGGTAGATCGATAAATCGAAAATCACTAGTTGAGATGTGAAAAATCAGCTACAATTATTTGTAATAACCATAGTGAAATTAGAAAGTGGCCGCACATCTACAAAAACAACAATTGCTTGTATATTGTTAGTGTAAGACTACTACACATAATGTCAAAATGCTATGAACAGAAAATTAGTAAAGAGTAAAAAAACGCGAAAACAAATTTGCATACGAATACAAACAAAATTTGACAGTTTCGCGTGGTGCGCACATGAAAAGTGCTTAAAGGTCACTTTCTTATTTCACTATGGTAATAACGTGCACAACTTTTAATATGAGCCAGTATATGTACATACATACATATGTTTTAATTTCATTGGTCGTCTGACCTTGGCTAGAATTTTTCCAATTCCCTGACCACCTAGCTCGCTTGGTACATCCGTGTGCTTTATAATCATCAAATCGTCTCTTCTTTCATATTCTATATATGCAGAACCAACACCCGCAACATCAATATAAAATCTTCCTTCATCAGGATCATGTTTCACAATTAAATCATCAACATTCACAGATGAGAAAGATCTAACAACTGCTTGTGAGGTAGATAACCCAACAAGTGAATATGTATCTTCTACAGAGGCTTTTTGCCGTCGATATTCTCTTAAAAGATAATAATGATATGTACGAAAATTCGGCGATTCCTTAAATCCTCTGGGGAGCAGCAGACATTTTATTTTGTTTTCAGTAACATAACGACAAAAGCGTTTAGCAAATCTTAAGGTGCTTATCATTTCAAAATACTGTGCGGTAAACAAAAAAGGTGTAGTTGATAGAAATAGTGAAGAAAGTAGTACGAATTAATAATACTTACGATTACTGTTTACTTAATTTCGATTTGACCAAAACAATTCAATGGAAACAGAATAAATAAGTATGTATATACAAATGCATCTATATATGCAGTGTATATTTGTTCTTTTCAAAACAAATAATAAAAAAATACATATGTACTTCAATCTACCAGGGATAGAAAATTTGATTTGATCGTAATTTTGTATTTAACATAAAAAATTAAAAAAGTTCTTTTTAAAATAATTTTATTACACAAATTTAAATATTTTAATTTTCGAGCGAAATTAAGCAGCAACCCTCGGGATAATCTGGATATCTTAATTTTTCATCCTTGATATCAAATTGTTTATTAAAATAAAATAAAATAACTGCACAAGTACTGTAAATTTATTTCCTTTTGAACCTATCGATTAAAAAATAAAATATTTATGTTAAAAACTGTGAAAGTACGAAACCAAGGCAATCAAAACCTCACGTAGGGTCTACCCGAGAGATTTTTGTATCATAACATAGTGTCTATATTAGACAAATTTTTACCAAGACAAACGTCAAAATCAGTGCTGATCATAATTTTTGGTTGTTACAGTTGTCAAACTTCATATATAAAAAAAATAATGAATTAGTCATATTGTTTTTTTTTTTTTTTTTTGTTCAAATATTGCCACCTTCCATAAATTCGAGTTGATTTTACGTTTGCCTTGATAAAAATTTGTCTAAAGCCCCAACCATTCAACTACAAATCATCGTATCGCAATCAGCTGTTTCAATCTGCCTTATGCAGATGTGTGTATGTAGCTATTGACACAAAAATTCTAGGTAGCGTATCGCAGAAATCTACAGAAAATAGATTTTTACGAAGCTGCGTAAGTTTTAAACAACCCTGTAGTTTATTTTGTTCACAAAATAACCGAAAAACAGGGTTGTTTACACAATGAATGTTGAAAAACATATGTTACGTTTATTTTTGTTGACTGGTTGAACAAAATGTTTCACGCTACGTTTCTTCATTCTACGTTGCGATGGAAAGTTGACTGGTTGGGGCTTTACTGACCATTCGCTAATTCATTGCTTTTGCATTGCTTTTACTCGACAATAATAAAAATGTGCATTGTAGTTTGCTTATTCATTCCTTATTACTGTTTGCCTTTTTACAATCTCTTTTTGTTAAGCCATTATTTTGAGTCTACATTAGACAAATTCTTATCAAGACAAACGTCAAAATCAGTGCGAATCTATACAAGGTAGCCTCAGTTAAACAGTTGATTATTATTTTTGGTTGTTACAGCTGTCAAACTGCATATATAAAAAACATTACTGAATTCGCCATATTGTTGTTTTTGCACAACTGTTGCCACCTTCCATAAATTCGAGTTCATTTTGACGTTTGTCTTGATAAAAATTTGTCTAATGTAGACTCAAAGTTATACATCAAGCAACGAAATAATTCAATGCCACATGAAAAAACTAAAAACATTCACACCATTCGTCCAGTATTCGTTGCTTTCAGAGTATGAAAACAAACGAAACCTTTCCATGTGTTCAAGAGCAAAAACAATACAAAACCAAACGAGAACATCTTTTTTGTTGTTTTGGTTTTTCTTTTACTCACTACAAAGTTTATTTTTACGATTTGTAGACAGTAAACTTTACTAAAGATTTGATATTTTGGCAAAGAAAAATATAAAAAAATGAACTCTGAAAATTTGTTACGTTAATTCTTTGTTAATAAAACTTATTCAATCAGCATTGAAACCATTCACACCAATCGTTAAGTATTCGTTGCTTTTGAAAGTATTAGTTTACATTTGTAGAAGACATGCAATGCAAAAGACATTTTTCGTTACACTCCGTTTTTGTGAATAATGTCATGTATTGCTTTACTTTGAGTCTACATTAGACAAATTTTTATCAAGACAAACGTCAAAATGAACTCGAATTTATGGAAGGTGGCAACAGTTGTGCAAAAATAACAATATGGCGAATTCATTAATGTTTTTTGTATATGCAGTTTGACAGCTGTAACAACCAAAAATAATAATCAGCTGTTTAACTGAGGCTACCTTGTATGAATTCGCACTGATTTTGACGTTTGTCTTGATAAAAATTTGTCTAATGTAGACTCAAAGTTACGGAATTGATTTATATTGTCAACATGAGGTTCGTTTTTCTGATTGTATTCAAAATCAAAAATTAACCAATCAAACCGTTCTCTGGTGCATAATGGACAATTTTTTTGTGTCTAGGTTTTTGTCGTATTATATTTATTAATTTCATATACAAAAGAAGCTTTTGAAATATGTGTGTTTCGAATTTGGGGCAAAAGTATTGTAACACTTTATTTAATTTCTTAATTTCGAATTTTTTGATACAAAATAGAACCCATATGCTTAAAAAGTGCTGAATTTTTATATTCTATTCATTAAATTCTATTCAAATTATTATTACGTTTTGAAAATAAGGACAAATCCTTATCTAGAGTCAAAAAATCTTACTAGATTTTGGTCGAAGACTTTCCGATAATATGGCCGTATCTATCCTTATTTTTGAAATGTAATAATAATTTGAATAGAATTTAATGAATAGAATATTAATATTTAGCATTTTTTAAGCATTTGTCTTCCATTCTGTATCAAAAAATTCGAAATTTAAGAAATTAAGTAAAGTGTCACTTTATTTTGTCGCACAAAATTCATGACCAACGCAATACTTTTACTCCAAACTCGAAATGCTCATATTCCAAAAACTCCTTTTGTTTATTAAATTAAAGAATATAAAACGACAAATACCTGGTCACCCAAAAAGTGGACCATAATGAACCCATAGTATAATAATAAAGTATACTCGTAAGACCAGCTGTTTTACAATTTTTTCATTGGCAAACCTCGCGGTACTGTCAAATTGTTTTTGTATTCACATGTAAAATATTTTTTGAGTTTTTTTCTCTTGCTCTCTTTCGTTCTCTCATTTTTCCGTTCAAAGCATTCTGACATTGTGGGCAGTAGTTTTACACTAACAAAATACAAGCAATTTTTGTTTTTGTAGATGTGCGAGTACTTTATTATTTTACTATGAATGAACCTAGAAGAAAATAATTATGATGTAAATAGCAAGAGAAAAAAACGCACTTTATTTTGTCCGACAATTATAAAAATTCGCGTATTCATATTGATCCATCTTATATAAAAATATTTGTGTATGAAGGAAATTATGCTTTGAAGAATTCTAATAGTTTGTTTGAATTTTTTTCGAATAAAAAAATAAAAAACGGAAAAAAACGTTTCGGTATAACTGCTTGAGGATTAAATTGTATTATTTTGGTCCTATTTTTTTAAATATTTATGTGTAAAAATTCAAATATCCAAATTTGTTTGTGAAAATTTTTAAATTTGGGACTTATTTGGACCTAGTTCTAAATCTTGTTATGACATTAAATGCAAATTCCTGAGATACCATATTTTTAAAAATCTATATAAATGAACAAAATTTTAAAATATTACATCATTTGCTACCAAGAAAACATAAATTTTTTTCTAAAATTTGTATTGTATTATGAATTTTTGTTTGGATGTTATTTAGGGATGTAAGAACCCAAAAATTTTATTTGTAGGACAATTAATTTGGATTTTAGAAAGTTATTTGCTGCCCCGTAGTTATGAAAAGTAATGATACATTGTTTTGCTTTTTCGGAGACTAGGCCTTTAGGAAAAATTTAGAATTTTTCTTATTATAACCTTCACCACAGATGTGAAGGGTATATATATTTGTCATTCCGTTTTAAATTTCCACAATTTTCGTAGAAGAGCAAATAAATTTAAGAAATTATGTCGATAGGACAATGTCCGTCCGTTGAGTCTACATTACTTTGAGTCTACATTAGACAAATTTTTATCAAGACAAACGTCAAAATTTTATCAAGATAAAGATTTGTCTAATGTAGACTGAATTTGTCAGTGTTATTGCAGTATTAAAAGAAAATTGTCAGCGCTCGAGCTCTGACAACGTTGTTTTGATAATGCTTGGTAAAAGACGCCATCTTGATTGTTGTTGGTACTTTTTGCATGGTTTATTATGACTTGCGTTTTCCCCTATAATTGATAGAGATAAAAAATTATCTGCAACTCAAACAAAAATTTGACGTTTGTCTTGATACAAATTTCTCTAATATAGACTCAAAGTTAAAAGAAAATTGTCAGCGCTCGAGCTCTGACAACTTTGTCTTGATAATGCTTAGTACAAGACGCCATCTTGATTGTTGTTGGTACTTTTTGCATGGCTTATTATGACATACGTTTTCCCCTATAAGTGACAGAGATAAAAAATTATCTGTAACTCAAACAAAAATTTGACGTTTGTCTTGATAAAAATTTGTCTAATGTAGACTCAAAGTTACGGAATTGATTTATATTGTCAACATGAGGTTCGTTTTTTCTGATTCTGATGTCGTTTGATGGCAGACATGGTTGCTCGAACAATTGTGCGAATAACGGTGTGCGAACAAGAACAAAACATGAACAACTTGGGTCCACACTATCCAAATGCATGTGCGCACAACATTTTGTTCAATGTGCAAGCATGAAAAAGGCTCGTGTGGACCGCAAATAAGCATTATCAAGACAAAGTTGTCAGAGCTCGAGCGCTGACAATTTTCTTTTAACGCTGCAATAACACTGACAAATTCAGTCTACATTAGACAAATCTTTATCTTGATAAAATTTTGACGTTTGTCTTGATAAAAATTTGTCTAATGTAGACTCAAAGTTATATATGAAAAACAACGCACATCTACAAAAACAACAAATGCGTGTATATTTTTAGTGTAAAACCATAGTATAATTATAAAGTATACTCGAAAGAACAGCTGTTTTACAATTTTTTCATTGGCAAACCTGGCGGTACTGTCAAATTGTTTTTGTATTCACATGTAAATTTTTTTTTTAGTTTTTTTTTCTCTTGCTCTCTTTCGTTCTCTCATTTTTCCGTTCCATAGCGTAATTAGAAAGTGCTCCCACATCTACAAAAACAAAAATTGCTTGTATTTTGTTAGTGTAAAACTACTGCCCACAATGTCAAAATGCTTTGAACGAAAAAATGAGAGAACGAAAGAGAGCAAGAGAAAAAAACTCAAAAAAAAATTTACATGTGAATACAAAAACAATTTGACAGTACCGCGAGGTTTGCCAATGAAAAAATTGTAAAACAGCTGGTCTTACGAGTATACTTTATTATTATACTATGTTCCGTTCAAAGTATTTTGACATTGTGAGCAGTAGTTTTACACTAACAAAATACAAGCAATTTTTGTTTTTGTAGATGTGCGAGTACTTTATTATTTTACTATGTGTAAAACTAATGCACATAATGTCAAAATGCTATATACAGAAAATGGCAAAATAAAGGAGAAGAAGAGTAAAAAAACGCAAAAAAAAATTTGCGTACGAATCCGAAAACAATTTGACAGTTTGGCGAGGTACGCACTTTCTTATTTCACTATGACGTTTATTATTTTTTTTAAAGAAGAATCGCATTTCTTCATGGAAATTTCAATTAAATAATTATTTAGAGCAAACATAACACAAAATAACATGAAATTTAAAAAATATTTATATTACCATTAAATTTTGACAACACTTCTCGACGAAAACCAAAAAATGTGATTTATTATAATAAAATTTTATCTACGTGTTCCCATATATGCTGATATAAAAAATTGTCCAATCTAGGCGGTCAGTCAAAAATATAATCCGATACCTGGAATAAAATGAATGTGATCCGGTAACTCTATTGAAATTTCTCTTCGGTCTGTACTCTGTTTTCATTTCTTGTGATAGTAAAATATATTTTTAATAATAGACATTTCTGTATTACAACTTGAAAAATAATTTCGCTAATTAAATTACACAATTTGTTTGTAGAAATTTGAGGGAACTTCTAAGCATTTATGGACAAATTTAGTACTTAATGGGCAACTAAGCGATACGAATGACCGATATTCTTCTCCCTGAACTGCCAATATTCGAATGGACTTGGTAGAATTTGGAAATATGTATCCATTGAGAAATTAGCAAAATCGGAAAATTATTTAACGCTTTTGGACTGTATCACCATTAATTATTCATAGAATATAAGAAAAATATTGACATTTGTAACAATGGATTCCACAACGGCGGTGTCAGGCTGTGATGATATAGATGTACTTTTAGTTACTGCAAACGTAGGAAGTTTGTTTGAAGATGTATGTATTTTAATTATGAATATTGTTGTTTTTCTCAATGTAATTAGTATATTTTTATAATTTTTTAAGCCTATTCGTCTTCTCCGTCCTTGGCTTGTTGTGTTTTTAAAAAAAATCGAAGAACTACAGCCGAAATTTTTGGCATTACATTTACAGGAAGTCGGAGGAAAAACATATGAAAAATCCATGGAATATGTTCAAGAGTTTATAAAAAGTTTATGTGAAGCCCCCCAAATGTTAAATTTTGAATTTATACGCATATACATGGATGAAGATTTTAATTCCGCTGAACACTTTACGGTAACTATTTACATTGAGACACATAGAATTAAATTTTATCATCACTGTTTAACTGAAGAAAAATACTTCCAGCAAAAATTTGTTGGCTTTTGGTAATGACTACTACTTACTAGACTCATTAACTGGTAATGAGTTGTCATTATTTTTCTCTGCAATAGCTCAGGAAATTATTTTAATTTCTATTGGTATGCTAAAACGGTTATTTTAAACAATTTTGTAGTTTTTTAGTATTTGTGGTTTGGTAGTATTTGATCAACTACTTATATGATTGTTTAAAATATGTACTTTAGTAATGGAGACCCATGAATTCGTTGGCATGGCCATATAAATGTAATGAATTTTTCACCCGAAGTAGTTACAGCTTTTTAGCAATGTAGTATATTCACCCTTATTCCAATTGCCGTCGTCGACGTCAATGTCGTTTTTGAGTCAACATAACTTCGTGTCGACATCAACATCACTTCGTCGCTTATTTGGTATTCTCTAACAGAATTGAGACTACGTCGACTGTTTATCGATTATTTTAACAAAAAAAAAAAAAAAAAAAATATATACACATCACTAATTATTGAGTCAACTGATTTATTTTGTCGAAAATTTAAAAATAAATTTTCCAGTCAAATATTAAATTTCAATTAAAAAAACGTTTTTATTTAAGATTAAGTGAATAAAAAATACAAAATCTAATATGGCAAAAAGTTTCCGATACAATTCTAATACTAGAGCACAAATAAGTTTCAAACACGTACTGCTAATTTAAAAATCGAATAGTATCAGCCTAATGTTAAAAAAGAGCTCTTTTAAAAAATATTTAAAACATATTTGTAGTAACATTAAGAGATTGCAGAAGTAAGTGATTTCCAAAATTTGTCTTGGGCTCCGGAGGCATTGAAAGTGACAGTTTGTTTCCAATGGATAAAGTTTGCATTTACAATCATACTGAGAATTAAACAGTCTTGTGATTTAGAGGATTTTCTATTCTTATGATTCATATTCATTGGTTTTAAATTGTTTTCTTGTTATTTTTAGAAAGTGAATTTTATAATTTACATACATATATGTTTCGTTTTAATTAAATTTTATTAATTTTTCACTTTTCTAGTAAATAAATATTTTCAATAAATATTTCAAATAAACTTCATTTATTTATAATTTTTTTTAATTTTTTATACTTTATTCTCTAAAAATCTTCTAGTCGTCACCAAATTTGACGACGACAAAATAAGAGTCGTTTCAATACAATATCGAAGTCGTCATTTCTTAGAGAATACCAAAAATTATACAAATGTCATCGAAAGATGTCGATAACGACAACGAGAATACCAATTTGCCATAGAAGATACAAGACATCGTCGTTTTGTGTCGACAACGACAATTAGAATAAAGGTGATTGGTTTACCGGATATTTTCTGTATGTAGGTGGTGTGGGGAGGTAATTCGTAGATAGGCTGTGAATGTCCTTAAGGCTGTATTTTGACTGCTTTGTAAATGTCTCTACTGGGTACCACTCAACGAAGTAGACCACGCTTGAACAGCATAATTGAATACTGACCGACTAATCGTTTTGTATGTATCTAACAAGGTTTCTTTGTCCTTATTTCTTGTTTGTTCTCTTGCCTTGTCTTCTTTTTTTTTTTTTTTTTTTGCCGCGAAGGTAAAATAGACTAATTCATTTTATTTAAAAAGAATACTAATTATCACATATCTTAAGTACTAATATAACAAAGTCTTAAAATTTTGTATGATTATTTCTCTTATCAACTTTAACATTGAGATTAAAACAGGACTACCATCTCTAGGGGAAATGATAGCTCCATAAAAAAATTAAAAAATTTAATTAACGGTTATGTTAAATAATGTTATAGAAAAAGTCCTAAATTTTATAGGAATGACTTTCTCATCAATCTTCAAACTTAAAATGATAATGGGACGGATAGGATCAGGGGAAATGGCGCCCCCATACAACGAAAATACTATATATATATTTTTAGAAATATTACAGCAAAAGTTTAATATTTTATAGGATTAACTTCCACATCAACCTCCATAATATAAGATGAAAATTGGACGGGTAGGAAATGGTGGCTCCCCATATAATTTTGAACCAAAAACGATAAATGAACTTTGAATATTACAAAATGTTGCATCTGGTAATTTTTAATTATTTTTCGAATACAGAAACCAAAGTTGTAAATGTTATTAGTCACAAATAATATAACATTTGAAAAACATAACCAATGGGTATTAGTTGTTCAATTTGAAATCAACTAATTTAAAATACTTTTTCCCATATACAAAAAACAAGGTAGTTTCACTTCTCTTCTCAAATAATAATTTGATGTTTATCGGTCTTTTCTAGGGTATCCAATCGATTAACCGTCATTCGGTTATCCGGTTAATTTTTGTCGATTAACTGTCCGAATAATTTAAAACTGTCCATTTTCGAATAACGAATAAACCGAATAATTTGTGTCGAATAACCGGTTAACAGAAATGTAGTTTTCTCGAGTTATAAATTAGAAAATTTTTTATTTTTATGATAAATTTATGTATACTACATCTTTTTAAGAGGTCTATTGGATTCCAGTAAAAATAAATAAACATAATTTTTAGCGAGGTAATATTTCTTCTGCTTTAGAAGTAATAAAACAGTATTCAATATATATAGAAAGATTTAAACGAATTGTTCTGCTATAAGACTTTGATATTCGGATGTTATTTTTCCAAAAAAGAAAATAACAGAAACAAATGACAAAACAATGTTATGCAATTTTCTTTATTAAAATAATAATAAAAATTAGAACTAATTTCCTGGAGTCGATAAAAAATTTGGATGTTCATTGCAATTTTGCACAAAATCGTGAATATGGCATGACATAACACAGGTGTCAAAAAATTCAATTCATTGAAAATTATACGAATTTTTACTATCACAAATTCAGTATCATACTGACTTCTTTGGATGCTTTGTTTTTGGGATAGAATGTTTTATAAAAAGCGTCAAGAAAAGGTAATAATATTATATCTTCATAAATAATTAAACTTTACTCAAAGTAATGTTCTTAAACATTACTTTGAGTAAAGTAAATTCAAAGTTTTACAAGTCATAATACTTTTAATTATCATCTCCTAAATGTACCCAAAAAATATTAATATAGACTCGTTTAACAAAATATCATTCTTACACGGAAAATATACTTACATGAAAAATATATTAAATAGCTAAAAAATTAAATTTTTTCATATAAATAGGAGAAAATAATTACGAAATGATCTCCTTTTAAAAGAATTTGATCTTATATCATGTTTCTAAGTAACTATTTAAATAGATTAAAAGCTATAATTTGTATAATTTATATGTTTTACATGTATAACAAAGGTTATTCGGTTAATCGAATAATTTGTCAATAATCGGTTATTAACCGATCAACTTTTAACCTCGAATAATTATTTGTCGAATAAATCGTTGCCACATACAGGAAAAGAGAAAAATGCCTTTTGGAAATTATAGCATACGAGCTATAAACCCGCTACTTCGTTAGCGGAACTTTTTTATAAAAACCATACTGTATAATAAATTTAAACTAAGATTATTAACTCCCTTGGTAACATTTTTAATAATTGTGTTATGTCATCCATAAATAACAATATCTCTTTAAATTCAAGTTTCTGATCTTAGAATAATGAAAAATTAATATTAGATTTGCGAAAAAGTATATTAGAATAAAGAAAAAGACCACAAAATTCATTTCAAGGTTTCTGATTCACTTAGGACCTTACAGCTTCAATTTTATGTTTCTAAGGATGAAAATTGCAGAACATTCAGGAAGTACTATTAAAAGAACGAAAAAAAAAAAATTCCACAAAGTCCCTTCTTATGGATTCGCATTTATTTAGGACCGCATATCTTTAATTTCATGTTTCAAGATTCATAATTATAGAAAATTCAAAAAAGTACCATTAGAAGAACAAAAAAGTACCACAAAGACCCCTCTTGTGAATTCTTTCTCACATAAGACCATGCATATTAATTTTCATGTTTCTAATACAAATATTATAGAAAATTCAAAAAGTACCATTAGAAGAACAAAAAAGTACCACAAAGTCCCCTCTTATGGATTCTTATTCACTGAGCACCACTTGTCCTTAATTTCATGTTTCCAGGTTCAAAATTATAGAAAATTAAAAAAATACCATAGGAACAATAAAAAAAGCACCACAAAGTCCCTTCATTTGGATTCCCATTCATTTAGGACCACATATCCTTATTTCACGTTTCTAGGTTAAATATTACCAAAAATTAAAAAAGTACTATTAGAAGAACAAAAAAGTACCACAAAATCCCCTCTTATGAATTCACATTCACTTAGGAGCACATATCCTTAATTTCATGTTTCTAGGTTCATAATTATTGAAAATTCAAAAAGTACCATTATAAGAACAAAAAAGTACCACAAAAACCTCATGGATTCTTATTCATTTAAGACCACATATATTTAATTTCATGTTTCTATGTTAAATATTATAGAAAATTCAAAAAGTACCATTAGAAGAACGAAAAAGTACAAAAAAGGGTTTTTAAGGATTCTCATTCACTTAGCACTTCATTATAGAAAATTCAAAAAGTACAATTAAAATAACAACAAAAAAAGTACCACAACGTCCCTCTTATGGATTCTCATTAACTAAGGACCACATATCCCTAATTTCATGTTTCTAGGTTCATAATTATAGAAAATTCAAAAAGTACCATTAGAAGAAAGAAAAAGTACCACAGAGTCTCCCTTGTGAATCCTTTCCAACATCGGACCATGCATAAAATATAATTTCCCGCCTTTACCCCTTTTTTTTGGTACTTTTTTTCACCCATCGAAGTATCAAAAATTGTATTCCAATAAATTTTTTAATTGTAGTGGTACCCATATTAAAATACTCTTATGAATATTTCAATAAATATAAAAAAATGTTTTATGAAAAAAGTACCAAAAAGTAGGTACGATTTTTACCCTTTAAACGTTTGAATTTCTAAAAGGTACTAAAATTGTGTTTCTAATTTATTGATAAGTTATGAATACGATATAAATTTTATCTGTATGTTGATTGGTTTCAAAGATACATATGGTGCCAAAAAAGTACCAAAATACAGTTTTTACCCATTTTCTCCCTAAAACGGCCGATTTTCAAAAATGTACCAGACACCTGTCCAATTATTTTTTAAATGAATAAAGATAACTATTCAACTTTTTTTGTATATTTATTAGTTTGGGAGATATAAAGTTACCGATTTTACTCGTTTTTACCCTTTTTTACCCCCTAAACATTCGAATTTCTAAAAATCCCGTCTTAGTGGATCTATATGGGGGGAGACCTACCTATGTTCCAAATTTCGTCTCTCTAGCTTCAGCCGTTTGGGTTGTGGGATGATGAATCAGTCAGTCAGTCAGTCACGTTACTCTTTTATATATCGTCACCGAAAATGCAAAACAACGTAACATCACTTTTCATAACTTTACAGGAGGCACAAAAAACTTTCCAAAATCTAAACAAATTGTCCTACAAACAAGATTTTTGGTTTATTACATCCTTAAATATTGCCTAATATATTAATGATGAATAATTTAATTTTTATTTAATAATTTTTAAGTTATGTGGCTTACGTTTTTCAATTTTATGAAGCCAAAAAAACGTAACATCAATAAAAATTTTAGAAAAATTATAATTAAAATGATTTTTGATAACTTTTACTAAAAAAATTTAATAGCTATTATATTTTTAATAATTTACAATCTAAATTCGTAAAAAAAATTATAAAATATTTTTTTTTGTTACCAAATGTGATGTTAGGTTATTTTGACTTAAAAAAAATCATTGTTTTCTTTAATATAATCGTCATTTTTTGAACTACAAGTCTGAAAATTTGTGATCACACGTATTTTAGAAAGATAAACTATATTTCATTAAAAACACAAATTTGAAAATTTTGATGTTACGTTGTTTTGCATTTTCGGTGACGATATATAGATAATGTGTAATTTGTATTTATAGCTCAAAACTTATGCGTGCAGATATAAAAACAGTAATTAAAACACAATTTGTAATGTTCAACATTTTTATTTTAGATTATTTAAACCTGATAAAAATAAATCATACTGTTTGGTCACCAATCGAAATATGTAAAATACAAAATAAAACAAACAAATTCAAATTTTAGTAGAGACGTAGATCTCTTTTTATTTGTAATCAAATGTTACCTCGTAGAAGGAACACCCTTTGAAAGTTTAAATTGTTTTATAATAAATTAATTGCACGTCGTGCTAACTAGAAGGCAATGTAATTAGCATAGTATAATAATAAAGTACTCGCACATCTACAAAAACAACAATTGCTTGTATTTTGTTAGTGTAAAACTACTGCCCACAATGTCAAAATGCTTTGAACGGAAAAATGAGAGAATGAAAAGAAAAGTAATATTTTTCGGGTGTTTTTACCTTTTTATAGTGCCCCTATAGCATGAAAGACGTATAGTTATGTAACTCTAAGAATACCTATTGTCGCGTTTTATACTATGGCACCAATTGGCTTTGTATTTTTGTAGTCGGTATCCAAGTCTCCCATTTTGTAACAGCTAATACCTACAGAAACACAATCTGAAAGTTTTGTTAAAATATGTGGACCAATACTTCAGTAAAATGGGCTTAATGTTGAAGATTTTTCATTTTTAAGAAAATAATAATCATCGTATCGCAATCAGCTGTTTCAACCTGCTTTATGCAGATGTGTGTATCTAGCTATTAACATAAAAATTCTAGGTAGCGTATCGCAGAAATCTACAGAAAATAGATTTTTACGTAGCTGCGTAAGTTTTTAAAATCCCTGTAGTTTATTTTGTTCACAAAATAACCGAAAAACAGAGTTGTTTACACAATGAATATTCAAAAACATATGATACGTTTACTTTTGTAGACTGGTTGTACAAAATGTTTCACGCTACTTTTCTTCATTCTGCGTTGCGTTGCAAAGTTGACTGGTTGGGCCTTTAAGGGTGGAAATGTAACCTAATGTATATACACAGATGGACAAAAGTCACCGTCATTTGCTTTTATGTAAGTTTGAAGGGCCTCTGCGCCCATAAAACAAATGATATATAAAAATAGTTTAATTCTGCATAAAACATGGTTTATTTAAAATGTTTTTTAGTTAAAATAATTTTTCTTTCATTAACCTTATTAACAAAAATAAGTATTTATTATTTGAAGTTCATATTACTTGTGGACAAAAGTCACCGTCACTGCATCTAAATATTAAAGAAACTTTAAGAAATTTCGTTCTTACCAACACTTCTGTCTAAATTCGTGTAATATGGTAACTTTAAGACTGATCTGTCAAAATTTAATAACGGTACTTAATTTAAAAAATTTGCTAACTCCACTTCTATTAAAAATGAGTGAAAAACGAAAAGAAACTACAATTGAAGAAAGAAAAATTATTTTAAGTGCGTACAAACAAAATAAAACGATAAGGGAAATATGCACATTGGTTAACCGTCCACGTACCACCTTTGCTGGAATTATAAAACGTTTTAAAGACGACCCAACATGTGAGTATCAGACAAGAAGTGGACGACCGCCAGCACTATCTGTTCGGGAAAAGAGGGAAATAGCAAAAATAATTAAAAAAGAGCCTAAAACTTCATCGTCCGAAATTGCTACAATGTTAAAGGAAAACACAGGTACAGGTATTCACACCCGTACTGTACGTCTAGTACTAAATTCTGCCGGGTATAATGCCAGACTTTGCAGGAAAAAACCGAAGATTAGCCAGATCAAAAGAGCACATAAATAAAAGAATAGACTTTTGGGATAAGGTAATATTCTCTGATGAAAGCAAATTTTCCATATATAAATCAGACGGACGTGTTTTGACATGGAGAAAGAAGGGGGAGGGTTTGCAGGAAAAACACATTCAGTCGACTGTTAAACATGATGGTGCTGGTGTCTTGGTATGGGGTTGTATGTCGGCGGCTTTGGTTGGGGAACTAGTATTTATTGATGAAGTAATGGATAAAAATATTTATTTGAATATCCTTAAGGATAACTTGCAAAAAAGTGCTCAAAAACTTGGCAGTGAATCCGACTATTTTTTCCAGCAGGACAATGACCCTAAGCACACGGCGGAAATTGGTCGATTATGGATCTTATATAACAACCCTCACACTCTTAAAACTCTACCTCAGTCACCCGACAATAGAGCATTTATGCGACCACTTGGATAGACGGATTCGAGAACATCACATTACTTCCAAAAATATGCTTAAAGAGAAATTAATGGAGGAATGGGAGAAAATTGATCCGGAAGTGACGAAAAAGTTAGTACATTCTATGCAGAAACGTTTGCAAGAAATTATTAAAAATAATGGCAAACATACCTCATATTGAAATAATACAAGTTTTTAATTAACTTTATCTGAATTTTGTCCAGTAGTTATATGAACTGTTTTGTATATTTTTAATTTGTTTTTTAATAAGTATAAGTATTGGGGCGAGGTAACTCCTTTTCCCAATAGAGTAGGGTGTGTTTCCGAATAAAACACAAACAGGTTTTATAACAACCTAAGTACAAGCTTCTTGCTTTATTGAGTTCTTACTTATAACTAACTTATTAACAAAAAAACAATATCAAAAACATAATTCTGGCAAAGTAAATAAAAACAGTAATATTGAAAAAAGGCCGCTATTTTAAAGCGAATTAAGTTGTTCATGGGGAACTATATATATAAAGAAAATTACTTTATCTCTTCGAAAATATAAAAAAAAAGAGAAAAAAGAGATAAAATGAAAACAAAGCAAATTAATTTGTTGAACACAGTTCAACATACTCCCGCACTAAGATTAGTGGCAAATACAGCCATGCCACTGTCCTGATATAACCCATCCAAAAATAGAGCGCTGCGCCTTTGGAATAGTGACAGCAGGTTGTATTATTTGGTGGGACATTATGGCCAATAATACCGTCAATTTCGCGACATACAGCAAATTGAGGATGAGCTTTTGGGGTTATTGATTTAAAATGTTCCTCTAGCTGCGGGTCTGTTATTGGTGGTGGAACGATTACGTCAGCGTCCTTCAACAACATCTTCCAGCGTGCTATTGGGCCATAGTGTGAACGGGGTTCATATGTGGCGGCGACATCAAATACACCAAACTCCTTTGTTCCTTGATAGCAATCGGGTGTAAATTCAGGGAACAAATTTGCCACATTTCTTATTAAGAACGAACATTCGCTTTTTGGGTCCAACAACAAATTGACCCACATTGGGTTTCCCTTGTGAATTAAATTCACTCTTATGATTGGTGGAATCATGTACTGCCAATAAGGAGGAAATGTGGGTAATTCCGACAGCGAATATGACAAATCGTGGGGATTGTCTTTTGGGAGTTGGGTTATGTTCTTCGCAGTCTCTTCAACAGCTACTGGTGCGCTCTCATCAACAGGTGCTGGTGAAGTCTCTTCAAAAGCTGCAGGTGCAGTCTCTTCAACAGCTTCTTCAAAACTTGCGGTTAAGGCGTCATGGGGACGATCTCTATGCAAACTCGAATGATGTTTGGCACCACAAATTGCGCAACGGTTGGCTGACTGACATGTAGGGCTAAGCAAATTTGTGCTAAGCAATTTAGTTCCATTTAATAATATACTCTCTTCGAGCTTCCATTGACTTAGCTTGAAACATTGGACAATGTCGGAGAGCATGATTTTTTAGGCACAAATTACAACGCGGCATGGTGTTGGCTAGAGAGGAAGAAAAGAAAGAGGATATATACTGTGATATTAGATATTTTGTATTGCGACTTATTTATCTTTTTAATATGGCTTTTAAATTTAAATCAGGTGGATTAATTTAAACATTTATGTGGAATTTTATTTTATGTATGGCTTACTGGTAAAATACATAGTTTTGCAATAGAACGTGTTATATTTCCATTTTGGGTTTTGATTTCAGCGACTCTTACATTGTTGTCTTTTCCGTATATAACTTTTGTAATTCGCCCCAGGCGCCACTCACTAGGTGGTAATATATCGTCTTTCACTATAACGAAGTCGTTTGGTTTAATGTTGTGTTGTTCTGCTTTCCATTTTACTCTTCGTTGAAGCTCGGTGATATATTCGTTTTTCCAACGACGTGCAAAGATATGTTGTAGAGCTTTTAAACGATCCCAGCGTTTAATGTAACTGACGCTTTCTAACGGAGGTTCTACAGGAGCTTCTGGGGGAGCTATAATTGGTGCACCTCTCAAGAGATGACCTGGAGTCAAGGGAAGTAGTTCTGATGGGTTTTCGGTCAATGGGGACATTGGGCGTGAATTTAATACAGCTTCAATTTTGATTAGCATCGTCGCAAATTCCTCATACGTAAAATTGAGATTGCTAGCTACTTTTTTAAGATGCGATTTCATACTTTTTACGGCAGCCTCCCAGAGGCCACCCATGTGGGGTGCATATGGTGGGATAAATGACCAGGAGAATCCATGAGCACTATATTTTTCTACAAGTGCTTTCTCTGTTTGCTTTAAGAATTCATTGTGAGTTTTTAGTAGTGATAAACTGGCTCCAAGAAAATTTCTGCCATTATCAGAAAACATGGTTTTTGGAAAACCTCTACGTCCAACAAATCTGTCGAAACAGGCTAAAAATGCATCTGTCGAAAGATCTGAGCAAGCTTCCAAGTGTACTGCTTTCGTGGAGAAACATACAAATATGGCTGCATAACCTTTTATTAATTTAGCGTTGCGTAAATTAGATGTTTTTAGGTTGAATGGACCAGCGAAGTCCACGCCGGTATATGTAAACGGCAATGAAAAGTTTACTCTTTCGGGGGGAAGTGCGGCCATAATTTGATGTTGAATTTTATGCTTGTAGATAGTACAGGTTTTGCAATTTCGAATACATTTTCGTACCAGATTTTTAAGTCGAGGCATATAAAACCCTTGCCTTATAGCTCTCAGCATAATGTAGTGTTCCGCGTGAAGCAAAATCTTATGAGTGTAATTGACAAAAAGTTCAGCAAAGTATGATTTTTCAGGGATTATTACAGGATGGCGTTCATCGTAACTAAGTCCTGAATAACTTAATCTACCTCCGACACGTAATAAATCATCTTTGTCCAAAAATGGACTCAGCGTCAACAATCTACTCTTTCGGTTTATAGGCCGTTTATTTTTAAGACATTCGTATTCTTTAGAGAAGTAATGCATCTGAGCTATTAGTATCAAACGATTTTTCACAAATTGAAGTTCCTTTGCTGTGATGAAAGGTACGGTTTCAATTGGGCGTTTTCGAAGGCGATTTATGAATCGAAAACAATAACAAATAACTCTTAGTGTTCTGGCGAAAGACGAAAATCTTTTTATTATGACGTCAGAATCTATTTCTTCTTGGAGAATAATATTTTTGCTGCTTGTATCTACTAGTTTAGTTTTTAGATGAAAAGTTGAAACCTTTTTCGTTTCCAAGTCGATTGGATCAAATTCGCGAGGTTTCGGCCAATATTCACAGGACCGGGTTAGCCAGGTGGGTCCATGCCACCATAATTTACTCTCAATGAGATCTTGTGGGGAACAACCACGGGTTCCAAGATCCGCAGGGTTGTCTTCCGTTCTAACATGTTTCCAGTGACTATTACTGGCAATACTTATGATTTTTGTTACACGATTTGCAACAAATGTTTTTAGGGTATGTGGCGGTTTTTGTAACCAACCGAGGACTATAGAGGAGTCCGTCCACAAATATAGTTCATAGGGGAACTTTGCACTTTCCATTAGCCCTTTTGCTAACTTTGAGAGTAAAACCGCTCCACACAGTTCAAGTTTCGGGATTGTAGTCCTTTTTATTGGGGCAACTTTAGTTTTAGCTATTAATAAGTTACAATTTATTTCTTCATTAGATTTTGATGTTCGCATGTAAATTGCGCCACAATAAGCCTTTTCTGATGAATCGCAGAAGCCGTGAATTTGTATATGGTGAGTTGGTGCGAAATGTACCCATCTAGGAATTTTTAATGAAGAAATTTGTGGTAAATTTTGTGAAAATGTGTTCCATTTTACAAGTATATGCGGTGGGACACCCTCATCCCAGCCTGCCTTCAGTTCCCATAACTCTTGCATCAAAAGTTTTGCTATTACCACAATTGGACCTAGCCAACCTAGAGGGTCAAATAACTTTGCGATAACCGATAAAATTTGCCTTTTTGTGGGAGAGGTGGAAATTTGGTTCAGTTCTACTACATAATAGAAAAAGTCTGACTTCGCATTCCAGCGTATCCCCAAGGTTTTAATGGTGCTGGAATCATCACACTTTAAGAAATCTTCATCAAGAAGATCCTCCCGGGCCAAGTTATTCAGTAGAAAACTGTCATTGGCTGTTATTTTCTTCATGGGGAAGCCAGCTGATTTTAAAGTTTGTTTTATTTGAGTTTGTTTTAACCTTGCTTCCTCTAGACTATGTCCTCCAGACAAGATATCATCCACATATATTTCGTTTCTCAAAATCTTGGATGCTAACGGGAATTTGTTTTTGCAGTCCTCACTTAACTGCTGTAGCGTTCTTATTGCCAGGAATGGCGCGCAATTCACTCCAAAAGTCACTGTTTTCATTTGGAAAGATTTCACAGGACTATCTGTCTCATTACGGAATAAAATCTGTTGATATGGCCGATCAGCTTCATTCATCACAATTTGGCGGAACATTTTTTCGATGTCGCCGGTGAAGACATATTTGTAATAACGCCAATTAAGCACTATCTGCATCAAATCAGATTGTAGAGTTGGGCCTTGGTGAAGTACGTCATTCAATGAAAATCCACTATTCGTTTTCTTAGAGGCATTGAAGACTACCCTAACTTTCGTCGATTTACTTTCCGGTCGAATAACCGCATGATGTGGTAAGAAATAAGAAAATTGTTTTTCAGAGTTGTTTTCTTGGGGAAATACTGGTTCCATGTGATCCAAGTCGATATATTCTTGGAGAACTTTATTATAATTTTCTTTTAATTCAGGGGTCTTTTCGAGGGTTTTTTCCATCCTATAATATTGACCTAAGGCACTGTTCCTTGAAGGACCCAAAAAAATTTCATTTGGAAACTGTTCTTTAAACGGTAAGCGTACAACGTAACGACCATCTGACTGCCTTGTAGTATACGTTTGGTAAAAGTTTTCACAAAATAAATCTGATTCAGTTATTAAAATATCTTTCTCGACTTCCTCAAGTTCCCAGAACTTTTTTATTTGATCGTGGAGAAGAAAATTTTCGGATGCAGATACCGTGGTTGAAAAAGCGTTTATTTCAGACGTATTAACTGGTCCTGACAAGTACCAACCAAAATGAGACTCCCTTGCTTCTAATGTACCAGATATGTTTTGTCTTACGCCCTCGAGGTTAATAAATGGCAAAAAATCGCTTCCTATAATCATATCTATCGCAGCAGGCTGATAAAAATACGGATCTGCGAGAGTTAAATTATGTATTTCAGCACAATTTTGTAGTTTAACAGATCGAGAAGGTAAAAAATTAGCAATTTTTGGAGCTACGACTGCCAAGATTTTTAATTTGAAGTCTGAAATTCTCGATTTTACAGTGACAAAACACTTTCCTTTAGAACTTCCAACTATGGTTCCACCGAAACCAGATATTTGACGAGGATGTTTTTCAAGTGGAATTCCAAGTTTTTGTTGAATTTGAGTGGTAAGAAAACTCTTTTCTGCTCCAGCATCTAGAAGAGCTCTTACGGTAAATAACTCTCCACCACTGTCTATGTAAATCAGCGCTGTAGGTAACACTGTAGTTCCTTCCCGGCAAACAAAAAATGCCTGGATATTACCATCAGATACAGGCAAACTTTCTACATTAGTACTAAAAGCATTAGTCTCGGTTTGAGTACTTGAAGTAAAACTTTTCTCCTCATTTTGTGAAATCTGCTGAGAATTGTCATTTGACGCTCTATTGGGTTGTGATTTTTCAGATTTTTCTAAATGGAGCATCGTATGATGTTTTTTGTGACATACAGAACAAGTATTTGTGCTCATACATTTAGATTTGAAGTGTGTAGGCGATAAACAATTTACGCAGTATTTATTTGCAAAAACGAATTTAACACGTTCACTTGGTGATAGTGACTTAAATGCCTTGCAAACTCTTAAAGGATGGTTTTGTTTGCATTTTCTGCAACTTGAAGTTTGCTCACTCTGAGTATAAAACGCATTTGTTCTTGAAGAATGGTTCTCTTTAGGTATTGGCTTTTTTCTATCGTTCATAGTTTCTAGAATTTCTATTCTTTCAGAGAGAAAACTATTTAATTGGGGCCATGTGGGCAATTCACGATGATTTTTCAAAGAAACTTCCCAAAACAACTATGTTAATTAAAAATGGATCATAATCGGGCACTTCGATTTTATAATTCTTTAAAATCGCTAAACAGTCGTTAACTGCATTTTGGATCTGCCTAAGAGATTTGATGTTTTCGTTTAGAGCTGGTGTGACCGCATGAATCTTTTTAACTTGATCCTGAACCATAAGTCTTCTATTTTCGAATCTATTCTTTAATTTCTCCCATGCCAGTTGAAAGTTCTCATCTACCAAGTCAAAATCCGTTATGACTTGGTAGGCCTCCCCTCTCACTTTGCTACGCAAATAGTATAGTTTTTGAGCTGGAGCCACAGATGGATCTTTCCCGATTACTGCCTGGAACATATCTCGGAAAGCAGGCCACTTGGAGTAACCGCCGTCGAAATTTTGTATTTCACATGCTGGCAACTTTAGTGTTGATCTGCTTGTAGAGGGCCTGTTATCTTCAACTGTAGTCTTCTTCATTTTTTCTAAAATTTTTGTTTTTAAGACCTGATATAAATTGCTAGCTTCCTCATATTTTAAAGAAACTTCATCTTTCTGATCTTCACCTTCAGATTCTTCACCTTCTAGGATATATTCTTCGTACGACTCGACTAATTTGACCCACCTTCTTTCTAATTCTTGTTTTTTAACATCAAGAAATGCGATCGAACAATCTATGGGACAAGTTCTCTCAAAGTTCGTGCAGAACATCACCAATTGTGTCAAATCAAACTTGCATCTTCTTTTTGATGCCGCCATTTTTTTTTTTTATTAACCCAGACCGAAAAAGATGAACTATTCCAATAACTCGGTCAAATATGAAAAATGTTTTTTGTAAAAACAGCTTAATTGTTTTCCGAACCTTAAACTTCTTTAAAAAATCAACTTCTCTATGGAGCTACACGTCTTCTTAGGGAAGGATTATAAAAATATTCGTAAAGTTCGGATTTCAAAGCTTTTCCAAAAAAAAAAATTTTAAATTTCTATAAGTCGTTTAATTTTTCTTAAAATTCGTTATCATTATACCACTAAACCGATAATTGTATTTTGATTTATTTATTTTTTATAAAAAATGATTTTCTTGAAGAAGTTGTTTTATTATTTGTTTACTCTTTTTTTTTTTTTATAATACCGCTTTTTTATTATTTTTTTATTGTCCACCTGACTTTTTTTTTTTATTTAATTTTTCCAAACGAATTAAAAAATAATTAATTCTTACCGCTTCTTAACAATCTCCTACAATTCTGTTGTTTGGGAACCTCTTACGTACTTGATGACGTCACACAACGGCTTGTTGGTTTGTCTCCACTTCTCTTTACACACTTATTCTGTTGTTGTAATATAACGTTTTTTTTTATTTAATTTTTTAAAGGCACCTTAAATTTTTTTTTTCTTTAAAAAAAAAAAAAAAAACTAAAATAATTGTTTTGTTGTTGTAATATTTGTTTTCACAAAAATAAGCACAACTTGGAGTTGGTTTTTTTTTTTTGTTGTTTTAAATGTAGTTTTGTTTTGTTTTTAGTATTTTTTGCAGTTTAGACTGTCTGTTTGATTTTATAATATGTTTGTGTGTGTTTTCTTTTTTGTTTTTTGTTTTATTGTTCACTTTTTTATTTTGTTTTATTTTATTTACTTAAATTTTTTATTAAAGTATTTAATTTTTGCACCGATGCACCACTATTGAATTTTTTGCTTTTTTCTTTTTTGTTACTTCATATGTGAAGTTGGTTGCAGTCTATAGGAACAAAGAGGAATGAAACGTTTGCCGGTATTAAGCAGTGTGAAGATGACAATGATATAGTTGGTTTGATGATCATGCATATTTTTGTCTCTTTTTACTTTCATTTACTTTTCTTGTAGAAATTCGTTAGTGGTGACAATTTTTTAGTGGTATAATTTTCCGGTTATTGGAGATGGTACAATTTAGAGGTATATTTATATTGTTAAACTTTTCATGTATTTCTAGCTTATTAATTTTAGGTTAAAAATGCAAATGTTTGTTGTTGTAGATTTTGGTATTTTTTAAGTTTAATCTTTTGTTAGCGGGTTTTCTTCTTCTTACAGATTAGCCATTAATTTTCAATTTTCGGAAAACAAATTGTCGCACAAAATAACTAATAAACACAGTACATACCTTTCTTTTCCCTGTGTTGTTTCCAATTTCTTTCAATGTGATTTGCCTTATTAAGATTTTGTTTAGTATGTTGCAATTTTCAAGATGGGATGGACTTCTTGTTTGTTGACTGCTCCACTGACACGGAATGTACAATGATGTATCTCCTTACTTCCTCTGCCGTAAGCACGATGAAGTACTCTTTTTAAGACAACCTATTGTCTTTGTGTTGTTGGAGTTGCCGCTTGAGGAGCAAACTGACGATTTTTGGAATTTAGTGGACTCCAAGTCACTAATTCTTTCCAGTCCTAGCCTATTCTAGGACTTATCGAAGGACCATATATTGGGGCGAGGTAACTCCTTTTCCCAATAGAGTAGGGTGTGTTTCCGAATAAAACACAAACAGGTTTTATAACAACCTAAGTACAAGCTTCTTGCTTTATTGAGTTCTTACTTATAACTAACTTATTAACAAAAAAAACAATATCAAAAACATAATTCTGGCAAAGGCCGCTATTTTAAAGCGAATTAAGTTGTTCATGTGGAACTATATATATAAAGAAAATTACTTTATCTCTTCGAAAATATAAAAAAAAAGAGAAAAAAGAGATAAAATGAAAACAAAGCAAATTAATTTGTTGAACACAGTTCAACAATAAGAAAAAGGAGTTATTTTAACTGAAATAATATTGGAATAAAATATACTTTTTGGTTAAGTTAAGCATTTTTATATTTCAATCGTTTTCTGAGCATGGGGAGCCTTAAAACATTGTACATGATAGATGACGGTGACTTTTGTCCATGTGTGTATGTTGGTATGTACGTTTGTATGTATGTATGTAGGTGTATGTTCGTAAGTATGTTTATGTTTTTTTATCTTTCACACAATAATGTCTAACAGCAATGAAATTGTCAACAAAAAGGCTGCTAAACATTTTCTATATCAGCAAAATCAAAACGAAAATATATAATACTTCGCAATATGGGTTCAACAAAATTGTGCATGCTCAACTCTACAGAAATATATTTTAGTGGCATTCTGGCACTCGCAATATTTTAGGAGTTATTACAACAAATGTCATAATACATACGAAATATTTATTGCAATTTGTATTGTTTTGTTTGTAATAAAATAGAAAAAAAATCGCCAATTTCTTTCTAAAATCATCCGAATGTAATAAAATTCGGCAAGAATATTAATATTGAAGCTGGTGACGTAAATGCCGAGTTTAAGTTTGATTACCGCGATAGTTCGCGATTTATAATATCTCAAAAATGAGGAAAATTGTCTTTTTAAAAATATCTTCCAAAATATTTACGTTACAACGTTCATTAAGAAAAATATTTAGAGGTAATGATATTACCTTTAAAATGATATCTGAAGCATGTTTTTATGTTGAATTTTATTGGTGGATAATTCGCGAACTAAATTTCGCGGTCGCGTATTTCAAAAAATTGTATTTTTAAATTCGTGAAAAATATATACAGTAGTCAATTATTATTTCAACTTTATTTTACAATATTTGCAAATGTTTATAACATTGCAAATTTTTTTTTTGTTACATTTTGTTTTAGGTATATTTCTTTAACGGGTTTTACCAGAAAAAATTCATTATGAATGTAATTACGAAAATACAACAACAAAAACTACACATACCTTTAATCTACCTGTCAAGAAAATGTTTTTACATTTGCGTTTTTTCGCTATGTGAAACAATTTTTAAACTTTGGGATGTATTATTGCCAATAAATTGTCAGTGTGATAAGAATATGTGTTCAAATCCATGATATATATCCATAAATTATATATTAAGTCAAGAGAAAAACTCCAGATCATAAACCCATTTGGGGTTTTTTATAACCTCAAATTCGGGAAAATCGTTAAAGATATTGTAAAATTGTATTCCTCATTAAGGCAAATACTTAATAGAATATTAAATCGATCCAAAATTCCCGTAATATTGTAGTTGATATCTCTTAATATCCATCTTCTTCAAATATTTGGCAGAGTTAAACCTAGAAAAATTAAGAAAAATTTGAATATATCCACTAGGGCTTATAATAAAGTGCTGTGGAAAGGGTATATCAATTTTATCTTCCAAGAAACAATGAAAAAAGTACAGATGGATTACAATTACAGCTAGAAAACTACGTGGAAAGAAACACTCTTATGGGGACAAAGTATTCAACAATTATAATAATTCCCAATGATTTAAGTTGATAAGCTTAAAAAGTTATGGAACGAATTGTATGTTGTACAGGAATGTTTATACTATATAATAATACAATTTAATACAGTCAGAATACGCCGAAAACCTTCAAAATCCTTTACAAAGCATTTAGAAAATTAAATAATAAATATTCATACTTTCGTATTTAAAAGATATTGTTAAATACAGATAAATTTTATTCAAAATAGTTGGAAAATCGGTTTTATTATGAAATAAAACAGGTGTGCAGTAACATTTCTAGACTTTTAAAGCTCATTTAATAAAAAGTTTTAATAAATATAAGTTTATGAAGGAAGAAAACTAAAATTCAAGTCATGAGAAAAATAATGACTCCAAGCATATATGAGCAAATAATGATAATGCGACAAAATTTATTTACAAAAAGCTTTAAATATATCAGCATAAGGTCCAAACTTTCATCCCACATCATTTTTTTCTCCGTATTTGAAGAACAAAGTGACAAAAAGGTATTACAGGACCATAATGAACTAAAAAAACGCACTAATGTTGGAATATACAAAATTCCAAATGACTGTGACATTGACTGTGGCAGTTATATATACCAGCTGTTACCATTTTAAATTAAAAATTCCGAAAATTTTTGATTTTCTTAAGCAGTTTTATAAATGTAAAAAGAATTTCTTGACACTAAGATTTTTGTGTTTCTCCATTTCTAATAGTTTAAATCATTAAATATTAAGTTTCTTTGAGTTATATAGTAATAAATATATAAATTAACAAATTCGTATTAAAAAGTTTTACATTAGCAAAAAATTATATAGTTTTTTAAAGCTAAACTTCGACAAATTCATGTTTTCTTTTAATGTAAAAACATTTTCTTGACATACTGTATGTAGATTTTGGAACCATTTTGAATGTTCACTGTAAGTATCGTGATGGGACTCTCAATGGCTTTTTGATTTATTACAAAAAATATAACGCAGTGTAAAATAAAAAAAAATATTATTTTGAAAGAAATTTCAAGCATGAATTTTTTCACTTTATTCGTTGTGATTTTTTTTTCAATAACTCAGAAACTATTGAGAGTCCCATCACGATACTTACAGAGAACATTCAAAAATAAAATAAAAAATTTGTTACCATACCAAATATATTAAATTTTGAACAAAAAAATGGTAAATGAACTCTGAATATTACAAAATTTTGTATCTAGTAATTTTTAATTAATTTTCGAATACACAAAACAAAGTGGTAAATGTTATTAGTCACGAATAGAGTTGTGTCGTTCATGAAAGAAATATTTCGATTGAAAGATTCTTTCATGTTTATATTTCACTTTTCACATTTCTTTCATATTTGATTATTTCTTCTGTCATATTTTTTTCAGCTGATTTAAATATTTGAATTCATCCGGCAAAAAAAATATAAATAATACACAAGACATTGTTGTTTCACAAAACAATAAAGAAAAAAAATAAAGAAAAAAAAAAAAACATATTTCATTCCTTTCCATTTCATTCCTACTTCAGTAAATGAAAGACAAGTAAGAACCTTTCTTTGGTTTCTATTTCATACATAATTCAGAAAAGGAAAGATGAAAAAAAAAAAAAAAAACATCTTTTATTCGTTTCTATTTCATTCATATTTCAGTAAATGAAAGATGAAATAAAAGAAAGAATCTTTCTTTGGTTTCTGTTCCATACATACTTCAGTAAATGAAAGATAAAAGAAAGAAATATATCAGTCAGTCGTACTGACCGATAACGAACGATTCACCAAAATCAAATATTATTCCCAAGTCTAGTCACGAATGTTACTGACATAGTATAGGAACTAGTATGGAAACTCTCTCATTTGGTACTTCATGTAGATATAAAAAGTACGTAACGCTAAGGATGTGTTAGTAAAATTGTATTTATATGTATTGGTGTAATTTGCAGTCTACACGATCGTTTTTCTTGTTCGCTCATTGAACAACATGTTGTGCGCACATGCATTTGGATAGTGTGGACCCAACTTGTTCATGTTTTGTTCTTGTTCGCACACCGTTTGGACAATTGTTCGAACAACGGTGTACGAAGAAGAACAAAACATGAACAAGTAGGGTCCACACTAACCAAATGCATGTGCGCACAAAATTTTGTTCAATGTGCGAACATGAAAAAGGCTTCCCATCACGACCGCAAATTAGGGTTTATCAAATCGACTTCCAAATAATCCAACAATCGACTTTTTTTTTCTGTAAAAATTGACACAAAATTTTAAAATTTATTGCTATTTTTTTAAGTAAATGGTAGTTTTATAGTAAAAATATCAGAATACAGCGTTATTTACACATATTTTTTCTTTCACTTTTAGTTTTTTTTAATAAGAAATATGATTTGTGACAATATAGGCCGATGTAATAAATTTTTAGTTTAATTTTAATAAGAAAAGTGGAAAGTAACTTTGTTTTATTATACAAATTGTAGAATACTGCTTAATTAAGGTAAACAAATTTATTTTGGAAGCACAATTTAGAAAATTATGACATTTCAGTGCATGTAAAAGGATTTCCGTCAAAAAATTCGTTTAGATATTATTAAAAATAAATAGGTAACACGTCATAAAAACAGATTTGTCTACATAGATAGGTTATATAGTCTCTAAGGTTTAATATATACTATACTCAATGTTCATTGAAAGCATTTAAAAAAGTTACAGGCTACGCAATATACCACTGCTCACTGAAAAGCTTATTCAATAAAGGTTCATTTTTTATTTCTGTTTTTATACAAAGAACAATTTATGATTTCATATAAGTACGTTGCTTTCTTCTTAAAATTAACAAAATTAATCATATTAAAAAGAAAAGTACTTTATTTAATTTAAAACAATATTTATATGTATCCACTATGACCGGATACGCAACGTCGCGCGTATCCGGTATACTGTCAAAGTATACATTTTAAACCGCACAGTTCCAAAAAATGATTTTGGGGACAGAAAAGATGTAATTATGACTGTACTTGAATTCTAGCGAAAAAACGATGTCCTTTTCTATGAAATCTAATGAAATTTTGATATTTTTATGTTAATAGGTTATTAAAAAGCACAGAAATTTTGTCATACATAGATAAATATCTTGTTTAATTCTATGTTTTTGCATGGAAAAAATCATAATTGCTTAAAATGTTTGCTTAATATTTTTTAACCATGTGGTCTAATACTCAGACGCAAAATCTGTGCAAGATTTTTTATGCAGCTTCAAGATTAGTGCATTCCAAAGTGTTGTTTAGTCAACAAATTCAAATAGAAATCATTCCAGGGAAAGCATCTCATCAAAATTCGACGGAAATTAGACAAAGTTAAAGTTCTTTAAATGTTTGTGTTTTTGTTAATCCTTAAATATGTATATAATTTCGTAAAATTATTTCTGTTGTAAACCAAATATTGTAAAAAATAAAACTATTCTTAGGTTCACTTAAATTTTGTTGCTTTTGTTCTGCACAGCACTGTATATATATCATCAAACCGTTCGTATAGTAAATACATATTTTTGAGTGTAACCAGCCCTTTCATTGGATAGATTTGTATGTTAATTAAACAATATATTTGTTTGCGTTGTACTAATTTTTATTTTTAAAGTTTTTATAAGACAAATAACAAAAAATAGTCAAGTCAAAAAAAGTCGGAAAAAATCGAAAATGTTCGAAAAGTCGAAAATTTTCAGAAAAAGTCGAAAATAGTCGGAAAAAGTCGACTATTCCAAAATTAAAAAAAGTCGAAAAATCAACTATTTAGGAATTAAAAAAGTCCAAAAGTCGACTATTTAAAAATTAAAAAAAGTCGAAAAGTCGACTATTTAAAAATTAAAAAAAGTCGAAAAGTCGAATTTTTGTTCAAACTATAAAACCTTACTCGTGGTCCTCACCTAACATAAAATAGTCAATATTAACACTAACATCATATTAATAGTAAATGTGGACCGTTCAACTTGATGTTAATGTTAATTTTTTCGATGTGAAAAAATGTGCTTGGGAGGATAATTATGGTAATTTTTTGTTTTGTTTAAATCTCTCACAAGTGAGTTGAATTCACACAGCACACGTATGTGAAGAGTGGTGACCAAAAAAGAGAGCCAGTTTCTATACTAGTTACTGAATACAAAATTTGTCCAAATTACAATAGCGCGTAGTCAGCAACAACTACCATCTTGCTTTATTCTACTTGTGTATTTTAGCCTCTCATTTATTTGCTCACTCTCTTTGTCTCGCTCTCAATCTGAAAGCAGCGCAGTGAATTTAGAAACATGGCTAAATGAAACAGCACTGCAAACTGCTGCTGACCAAATGTAATCAATACCATAACAAACAGTGCTTTCTAAATGATCAGCTGATTATGGCAGCACACACTGCTGCTGACTACGCGCTATTGTAATTTGGGCTTAACGTTTTCGTTACTGTATAATAAAGTGCCTCACGAAAAAATGTTGCCTTCTAGAAATGAAGATTAATATGTTCTTATACGACTCCCAAAATATTACATCTCAATGTTAAGATTTACGTGAGCTGGACCATTTTTAAAATAACTCTGAAATTACGTATTTATATCAATATTATTATCAAAATTTTAGATATAAGAAAATTAACTTCAAATTATAATAGTGGCATAATAATTATTATGTCTTTTTTTAGTCGCGGAATATTAAGATTTTACTAACATTTTTTATCATATTTTCTTTTTTCAAACAATAATTTTATATATTTTGGACATTTTTCAAAATATATTAGGTTTTAATGTACCATAGAAATGGTATATCCTATTACTATTGAAGATAACATGTAATTAATCCATTATGAACCAGAGGGTAAATTTTATGCATTTAGTTCCCAGAAGCTTAAATTAGCAATTTTTGCAAATAAATCGCATGGTAGAACTCATTACACTTAAATATTGATAAATTTATGCAAAACATAATTCATTTAAAACCGCAACAATAATGGAATAAAAAGGAGTTTTTTTTTAAACTTAACCGCCATTTTAAACCAATTTGCCGCTTTTTTGATAAATGTATGCTTTTGAGGTCATGTATGTCCTTAACTAACCATTTGTTTGGTATAAATATTAACTTAAACAATTATGGTCTGAAAATCCGAAATATTATTTGTACAACTAAAGGGTTAAATAATTATACATACATGTCAATAGTATTTATTGAGAGCTGATGAAAATTTACGATGAAAAATTTCCAAAATATTCAATATTTAATAAAATACTATTTAAAATAAAATCATTGAAAAATTTACTAAAATTTTAATGTCGCGAGAATGAAAATAAATTTTAAATTATTTTTTGTTCAATATGTAGTAGATATCGATTTTCTATCATATGTTGTAATTTTTTGGACAAAAAGCTAAAAACTATATACTGTCGATCGAAAACCATATTTTTGGAGGTATTTTAAAAATTGTTCAGCTCACGTAAATTAAATAATTGAACCAAAATATTTTAGAAATGAGTTTAAAACATTTGATATGTTTAATCTTAGGGCGGTACATTTGTAACTTTTTTGTCCCCATACAAATCAAGGCACCGTACTGTATATTAACAGAATGAACGAAATTGGGTTGGCAAAAAGTAAATATGATATCTTTAATGTTTTTTCGTGTTAGAATATTCAAATAGTAATCTTAATTAAAAGATATTAATAGAACATTAACATAATTAAGAAAAAACATTTATGATAAATAAAATATAACTATGATTTTGAGTTGAAGAATTTTTTTTTTTTTTTGGAAATAGGGACAACCCTATTGTAAATACAGAAAATCTCAAAGTTTTTTGTTTATTTTCTTCTCAACCTAGGTTTAAAACAGTAAAACGAAATATTCCTTAGGTGTGAACTTAAATATTTCTTAACTAAGTTTGCACTTACATAAGTATAAAATAGTTGGCTGTTTAATTAGTTCTTCAAATCCCAGCTAATTTATTAGGCTTCTATAAAAACTTATTTCTTTGGTAGCTTGACACATCGCAATGTATTCTGCTTCCCTTGAAATTAACGCCACTATGTTCTGTTTTTTGGATTCCCAAGATATCGGACCACCTGCGAAAAATAGAACAAAACCATTAAACGATTTTCGGTCAATAATATTTGAGCCCCAATCTGTATCAGAATAGCAGATAAAGCCATTTCCATCTTTCGAAAAATTTAATATACAAAATTAAATAACGTAGAACATGTTTCGCTGCTTGGCTGGTTTACACTCATGCATATTCCATTGTTTTAGTAATATGTGTACTTACAAAAATGAATTTTTATTTAAAAAAATAAATTTTATATACAAAATTTGACATTAACAGAAAAAAGTAAAAATGGACTTCAATTACGAAATTGCCTATATTAATTAATTTTTAAATGATTTTGCTCTAATCTTCAAAATGATAATATTAATAACTAGAATAATTGATTTTATTATTACTGCTTTATTTTCAAATAGATATAATAAGCTGAAAATTTCTGGAAATTTACTTAATTTTATTTTATTTCTATATTTTTGTAGACAAATTTTTCATTTTTCTTTATATTTTATCAGTTGCTGTCAATTTATTTAAAAATAAAACTGTAAACCAATTAGAAAATTAATTATATTAATAAATAATATAATTAAATTCCAATATAAAGTTAGTTAATAATTTAATTAAAAAATAATTTGAAATATTTTTTTCTGTGTTGATTTATATTTTGTTACATAACTTCAAACTAAATGAGTGTCCAATATGAAATTTTGCTCGTGTATGGACAAGAGTTGTGTTAACATTATATAAATATGTAGGTAGAGAAGGGTTACACAAGTACTCAGATGAGTGCCTGTATATCCACTCAGAGACTTAGAGGTCCATTGTGAGTCTCTTCGTAGAAGTGATAGAGTAGAAGTAGTAACAAAAAAGAAAAGAATGAAAACTTTGGATAGAAGGGAAAAATCTACCGCCCTATTGCGTTCGCTCTAAGCCAACGGCATTCCCTTAGCCAGCCTATTCCCATGACGAATCCTATCAAGTTACCTAGATCGATTCTTGATACACTTTCCAATTCGTCGACGAATCGACTGCCTAACCATTTCTGCCTACTCAGTTGTAGACATGGACACAGTAACATATAATATGCTCCACTGTCTCTATCTCCTCATTATCTTTCCAAATTGCATGTCATTTTCCCTCAATGATCTGTCAAAATATCTATCATGGTTTTCTGGTTTCCCTTTTTCATGCTTAATAGTAGATTTGTATCTGCCATATTAAGTTTCGGCCATAGGAACCTTGATATTTTGCAGTCCGTTCTGCTATTCCATGTATGATTGGTTCTGTCCCGAATCCACTCTCCAATTAACCTGAAGTAAAAGCCTAGGGGAGGTCTCACAACACTTTCAGCTCCATCCAAAGCCGAACAGTTCCTAGCTAATTCATCAGCTATTTCATTGCCAGATATCTCGCAATGACCCGGTATACAGCAGAGTCTAATGTGTTGTTTGCTCATCAATCTCCTAAGAGCCTTCCCACAGTCGCTAACTAATCTAGACTTGACAAAATGTCCTTTCAAGGCCTTTAGCGCCGCCTGGCTATCTAAATACAGAGTTACTTCTGTATTCTTTTCAATGTTCCTTGCTATCAATTCAGTGGCCTTAGGAATACCTAGCATTTGAGACCTCTTTTAAGCCTTTCCTGTGTATTCCTCTACCAAGATAGCTTATTATCAAGAAACACTCCAAGATATTGGGCTTCGTTCGCCAATTTTAGTTCAATTCCCCCTAGTACCGGTAGCCTAAACTGCTAATCTTGTACCTTCTGGTGAAAAGAACTAACTCCGTTGGACAGTTCGTTGAGTTCAGACTGCATGACGTCGCTGATCGTGGGAAGAAATTTCCCTGTGACCAATATAACAACGTCATCAGCGTATGCAACGATTTTCCGCCCTCTTGCGTCAAATTGTCTTAAAATGACATTGACGGTGTTCTAGTCACTAACTTCCTTATGCACGCATCTCCCAAGTTCGAATTGATTATTTTGCTATTAAGCATCAAGGTAATCTATTAGATTAGGAAGTTTTATATGCATAGTGATTCTCTAATGGCCTCAATCTTAATATTATTGAAAGCTCCTTCTATATTTAGGAACGCTGCCAAAGTATATTGAACTTGGCTTACCACGTTCAATATAACTCACCACATCATGCAGCACACTCTCAACAGATTTACCCTTTAGATAAGCATGCTGAGCCCCGCTGAAGATATGATTGTCAGCCTGGAAAATGAGTTTCCATAAGTAAACTCAGAGACTCAGAGCAAGACTCCGTCCATGAGTTATACGCGCGCTGAATATATCCAGGAGCACTTGGATCCTTGGATAAAATTCGCCTGAATCTGGGTAACTCATTTACGGAGTCGATGGACTCACGGTAGTTCCTCCATGAGTCCCTCTTTGCTCTCTTGATGTCTGCTTATACCTATTAAAACTTCCCTATAGCTGTTCCAATCCTAACACTTACGTGTTAATTTTGCCTTATTGAACAGCTTCCTGATGGTTGACCTTTGGTTACTAAGTTCCTTGGTCGACCTTTTAGGCTGTTCCCTCTTTCCCGGAAATATTACCGGATAAGTTAGTTCATTCCCTGTTAAATCCTCCACTAAACTTTCAACTCCCTCTGATCACAGTTGCCATCCTGGAGCGGCGTTCAGTTCTCTATTCATAATGGCCCTAAAGGAGTTTCAATCGGTTCTCCTGGAGTTCCTGTATGGTTCTCCTTTTGACCTCGCGAAATTTAAACTAAAGGATATCCTACTATGATCCGAAAAGGAACATTCACTAGCTACACTCCAGTTCATAACTGGAGTGTTTGTCAGTGTTATACCTATAACTGCCTCTCTATCTTTAGTTCTGAATGTGGACATATTGCCCTTGTTACAGATAAAAAGATTGTTAGTAGTTATAAAATTGAAAACATCACAACAGAGTACTAGGTATATGCCTCTTCTCTTTAAGTACTCAGTTAATTTCTGCACCATGTCGCCCGGTGGGTTTGCCGCTTCGTATGGCATATATACTGAGGCGAGTGCGAGTTTTCTCCCGTCTCTATCCTCTCTTTGTATGACCGTTAAGTCTCCATTGCTAAAAAAAAATGAAAATTTATAAATTTCAAGTCATTCCTTGCCAAGATACACGTTCTTACCTTTTCCTCAGTGGATGGTACGAATAGCGTATACCCTTTGACGCTTAATCCACATACCCTGGTGTTGTTGATCCAGGGCTCTTGGATTAAGGCCACATCCAGTTTGGAGTCAATGAGTTTCGCTGTCAATTCGATTGAGGCTGCTTCACAATGATGCAAGTTAATTTGCACCACTAGTAGCCTCGTTGGTACTATCAGATACCGGAACCTGATTGTGCCCATACCGAAATTAACAGCTTTCCCCACCGATTCCAATTTCCTAAGGGACTCCTGGTCTATAGCAAACCGGAGGTCCCTTCCGAGGTTCTCTTTACAAGTCAGAAAAGCTAACAACTTCCACTGACTTGTATCCAGACCCTCGTTCTGATTGGCCAATACCGTCAGTATAGTTTCACCAGTTTTATGGGTGGTGGAATCCACACTATCACTATCGGCCTCAGGGGCAACTCAGACGCAAGTATCACACCAAGTTTCGCCTCTGGACAAAGGTTGCCGCAATTTGCAATTGTGGCCTTGAGAAATTCAAACGATTTCTCATTGGCACAATTGACAGTTTTGACTCCGTTTGACCAGTCCGCCCCTTTGAAGGACACTTTATCCGGCCTTCTTTTCACCAAGGCGATCTCACCGATCTTTATTATCTTTATGAAGACCTTTGAGAGAGCTGGAAGTGTTGTCTGCCGCACCTTTCTTACTTGTTGAGGGCTGGTCGTCTCCAGACCTGTCTCCTTTAATGAATGATTCACTAAAGTTGCCGGATGGTGTACGAATAGCACCCTGTTTGGCGATGATAGCTTGCAAGTTTCAATCGATCGTTTCGAAGATGTGATGGGTTTATTTGACTCGATATCATCACCGCCATTGTTCTTAGACTCAAATGCGACATTTGACATGGTTCCTGTACTCTCTCGAGCACTTTCCGAAACGGTGTCAAACATCGTACTTAGTCTCTCAGGATAAGACATTCCCAATATAGCATTGGTAGAGCCATCGATTTTTTCAAACCTAGCCACACTCTTCCTGTGCCTCTTGATAAGGTACTTATCCCTACCACTGAATGACGATATATCTTTCTTAGCCATCTTCTTAAGATAGACTAAGGAAGCTCTCCTCCTTTGTTCGACTATCGACGTCGGTCGTTACACTAGGCTTTACCGCGTCTTGCCGAACTAATTTTGAACCCACCTGTTCACCCTCTCGTGCGGATGATGGTTCGGATACTGAAAGATTTCTCACTTGATCCTGAGCGTGAACTGAAATCATAGTGATTTCGTGTTTCTCATCAGAACCAAGGGAGAGATCTTCCAATTTCTCCGTGGCGCCCATCTCCACGAGGGAGTCTTTAGGAGAGCTCAAGAGGTCTTTTGTTTCGGCCAGTTCACTCAATAACTATCCCTCCTGAGCAATTATGTCAACGGGAACTCCTCATAGATCAGAGTCAGTGTCCGAAACTCCTACTGAATCTACCTTTACCTTCTCCACATCCTTAATTTTATTGTTTCCTTCACTAATTTTGGTCCCACTAAAATGCACGTTCCAAGTGGACCATCTCGCACAGTGACGGCATACGCGGACTAGGCATTTTAAAGAAATTACAACCAACCCGTGCCATGGGCGTTGGAGGGGAGCTGTTAGCGATTAGTTTATTTAAACACTAACTAACCCTGCAGATCCTAGGCACTGCTTCCTACCACCTTGATCTTAAAAGTGCACTTAATTTATTTGGTCCGCGAGGACATCTATGAGTCTCTAGGTTCAGATGTAATGCATAGGATCCGACTACATTATACTAAAACTAAAATATGATTGTGTATAGTTTAGAAGTTATAAGTAATTCGATTTTATTTTGGTCAATAACTTCTAAACTAAATGAGACTCCAACTTGAAATTTTACGTGAGTAGGAAGAAGAGTTACGTCAACATTATATATTTTTTTCAGAATTTTTAAAAATACCATTTTTTGAGACAACTTTGACTTTTGAACTTTTGATGTAAATAAATTTTATAAATATCGTTATAAAGGTAATATTTTTGTCTTTAATATGAAACTAAAACTAGGTATCTACCAGATATAGTTTAGAAGTTATTAGCAATTAAATTATCTTTTTTTCGCTTTTTAAACCGTCATATTTTTTGACCGGAATGGGATTTGAGTCTAAAATTTTATGATCTGAGAAGCACTTCCAATTCCCAATATCTGTAGTGAATATCATAGACAGAGATGTCAACTCCGATTGCTGTCCGTTTTGATATGGAATCACTCCGATGTTTGTCACATTGAATAAGTAATACAACTAAAATAATTTGGTATGTTATAATCCCTAAACCATTTCATTTCGTTCCAATTTCTTGAGGTTATTCACATTTAGATGTCCGAAACGCTTGTGCCATACATAATTGTTGGAGCTTTCTTCACTAAGCATTAAATAATCTGTCAAACTTGATTTTATTTCATAAATAATATTTATTCTTGAAAACTTGGACCCTATTTTTTGCAAAAGTTACTAAACGTCCTCTCTAAGCCATCTTGCTTATTGAAAGAAAATTTTACTTCATATCTGGTATGTACAAAACATCCATTAAAGTATAGCATTTATTAAAAAATTTAACCTTTACTTCATCGATTCCATTAACTTGGAATTTGTCTCCAGAAGCTAGTATAACACTACTATTAATGCTTTCATACCTGTAGATGCGCATTATTTCCATAAACATGCGACGATGCACCATTATCCAAAATCCATTCATTGTGTTCTTGATTATTCATACAGGGTTGATGAACAGCATAACACTATCTACATTGTAAGCTTTATTCTTGGATTAACATTGTGACTTGTCGTGACCTTTTTTACCATATTCAAATGAGTATTACTTTTTGAATGATTTTGATAATTTGATGCATTTTTATTGAAATTTTGTTACTTTTTTAATTGCACAGACTTCCTCCTTACCAACCCAAACGTTATCACTTCTCCGTAGTTCCTCTTCCAAAATTTTTTAATTTGTTTTCCATATTTTTCATCAGATATAAATTTAAATGTAGCAAATTGTTTAAATAAATTTACTTTCCTTGTTGGGTCTTTTGTCCTATAAATATTTTTTTTAATTTGCTCCAAGCTTCTTTTGAAGACTTACAATCCTGCAAGGGCCATTCTATCGTTTATTATCCATGCAGCTTTTTGAATTTTCTATAATATTTAACCTAGAAACTTGAAATTGAAGATATATGGTCCCAAGTGAGTGAGAATTCTCAGGTGGAACTTTGTGGCATCTTTTTGTTCTTCTAATGGTACTTTTTGAATTTTCTATAATATTTAACCTAAAAACATGAAATTAAAGATATATGGTTAATATATGGTTTTATGAATTCTAATTCAAATGCCCTTTTGAATTAGAATTCTTTTTCGTTCTTCCAATGGTGTTTTTGGAATTTTCTATAGTATTCAACGTAGAAGTATTGAATTAAATATAAACAGTTCTGAGTGACTAAGATTTTATATGAAGGGACTTTTTGGTACTTTTTCGTTCATCTTTGGTACTTTATTTTATATTTAACCCAGAAACATAAACTTTAATATATTTATGTGATGCTATATGATGAGAATCTACAAGGGGGACTTTTTAGTATTTCCTCCTCTAATAGAACTTCTTGAATTTTCTGTAATATTCAGACTAGAAACATAAAATTTAAGATGTAAGGTCCTAAGTGAATGAGAGTCCTTAAAATGGATTTTGTAGTACTTTTTCGTTATTCTAATAATACTCCTTGAATTTTTTGTAATAACACAGGTCAACAGCAAAAAATGGCTTCAATAACTACTATATAGATTTGATGTAGCATGGTTCCAGTAGTCCAAAAATGGCCAAATTTTAAAATTCTATGGAGAGGTTTTTTTTTAAATTTTTTTTTTTTTTTGTAAAATTACAAATTTTTTTAGGCGTTTTTCCACATAATTAATGATAACTCAAAAAGTTTTAGTCCGATATTATTGAAATAAATTTAGAAAAATTTATATTTTTCCCTTTATATATTCCGTTTCAATCGGCTCAGTAGTTTCGGAGTTATAATAAAAAAATGAAGCAAAAAATATATTTTTTACGTGAAAAAAGCAAGTTTTTTTTTGTTTTAAAAAAATCATTAAAAATCGATTTTTGTAAAAATTTTTGTAAATTACTCGTTGTTTTTGAGTTATGACAACATAACTGAAGAAATTTTTCAAAAAACTAAAATTTTGTGAAAATGAGCGAATTCACACTGCGATTAAACGAATCAACCGATTTTTATGATCGATATCTCATTTTATTGCTATTACATGTGGCTTTACGATAAGTTAATAAAACAGATTCGAAAAGCATGTACGACAACGAAATTTTGTATAAATAGTATAAGGATAGATATAAACTTGGATACCAAAAATGGGCGTGGACCGCCCACTTTATCGCGTACCTCCCATATAAGGTGAAATGTCATCGAAATTTTGTATAAGTAGTTAAAGGATCAATGTAAACTCGGAAACAAAAAATGGGCGTGGTCACCCACCTTACCGCCCACCTCCTATATAAAAAGGTGGGTATATAGATTGGGCCAAGCCGAATATAACATTCTCGCTTGTTTTTTTAATTTTTTTACTAAGTTAATATTTTTTGCCTAACAATTTTTTTTCATAACTTCGAAACTATTGATCGCATCAAAAACAATTGTATACATCATTTGAAGATATTGTTAGCCAAAATTTTTGTAAATTTAGTTTAACAAAATCGGACTAGTTGTTTTTGAGTTATGACAACATAACTGAAGAAATTTTTAAAAAAACTAAAAATTTGTGAAAATGAGCGAATTCACTTAATTGCGATAAAACGAATCAACCGATTTTTATGATCGATATCTCATTTTATTGCTATTACATGTGGCTTTACGATAAGTTAATAAAACAGAACAGTTTTTGTTGTTTTCGATTTTTAATGATTTTTTTAAAACAAAAAACTTGCTATTTTCACGTAAAAAATATATTTTTTGCTTCATTTTTTTATTATAACTCCGAAACTACTGAGCCGATCGAAACGCAATATATGAAGGAATTAAAGGCTATGTAAATATAAATTTTTCTAAATTTATTTCAATAATATCGAACAAAAACTTTTTGAGTTATTATTAATTATGTGGAAAAACGCCTAAAAAGATTTTTAATTTTACAAAAAAATTTTTAAAAAAACCTCTCCATAGAATTTAAAATTTGGACCATATTTGTACTACTGGAACCACAATACATCAAAATTGTATAGTGGTTTTTAAAGCCTCCAAAATTTTTTTGATTTTGTTGCCTTGTGTAATTAATCTAGAAACATGAAATTATAGATGTGTTGTTCTATTTGGATGAGAATCCTCAAACCCTATTAGTCAACCCTATCGGATAGAAAAAGGTGAAAGGTATACCACTATCGCAAAACATTACAAGTTAGGGGAATCATCTCGAAGAGCAATTAAAAATGAAGCAAAAATAAGAAATTCTGTAAAGTCATGCACACATATTAATGCAAAATTATCATCTTATTCCCGTGATAGTTTTAGAGAAAATGGAAAAAGCACACATTATTTATATTGAGAATCTGACAACAAAATCCATGTCAGCAAAAACTTAATTTGTCAAAAGGCTCGTCAATTTTATGAGCAAATAGAAAAGCCCACTCGAATTGCATAACAAAACTTCGGTATAACTTAAACTGTATAACTTCATCAAATGTACAAAATACTGAAAACGACAGCAATGAAGAAGTTGTTGAAATGCTCACTGCAAAATCGATAAAAGAGATTCTTGAAACTGTAACTAAGTTACAAAATCAAATTATACTTTATTAAATTGATACCGAAAAGGCTTTAAAACTTAATAGGGAGCTTAAAAACCTTAAGTCTGGTTATCGCGAACAACTCGACCATTTAAAAAATCCAACACAAAAGTTAATGGAAAATTATTTTGAAAGAACCCCACAAAATGAAAACTGAAGCAAAACTGATGAGAATTTCATTGGTTTTTCATCTATGATTGATTTAGAAAATTTGTCAAATGATGAGTAAATTTTTTATTTTATAGTTTTATACTAATGTTACTGAATGATCTCTCTGTTTTGTTTCGTCTTTTTATAAATTATTAAAGGTATTCACATGCATCGATTTCTGTAAACACAACAAGAACCACAACTTTTGCAAAATTGTCAGAGTAGAACCAATTGCAAAATTATCACTCTGTACAATAAAACAAAAAAGTTAAAATTAATTAAATAATATAAAAAAAAAAATATCAATAAATATACTAATTAATATGAATTATATAAATAAAAAATATATTTGAAATGAATTATCACGTTTTTCAATGACTTGAAAAAAATGTTTTAACTTTTTTTTTCTAGCTTTATCTATTTTTTTATTTTTTATTGGTTGCTTACGTCAAGTTAAAACAGTGCAAAATTGCAAGGGTGGCAAAATTTTGAGGTGAATACCTTTATTGTTTTGATTTTAGTTTTTACATTATAAAAAAAATATTTTTAATAAAATTATTTTTCATAAATTTTTTATACGATTTTGTTTCAATTTTTACACAGATGTTTTTTATGCGGTATTCTTTGGAATGCATCTATCGCATAAAAAGAGGACTGAGTGAAAATCCTATTATTTATTGTACTTTTTGGTACTTTTTTAAGAAAAATTTTTAAATGTTATTGTTAATGCCTACACAAAACCATTATTAAAAATGTTCCCAGGGGAGATAGGAATCTTAGTTTAAATTTATTATATGGAATGGCTTTTATAAAAAAAAGAAAATCCGCTTAAACATACATTATTTATTTTATTTTTAGGCATTGGGAAATCTTTATTTTGTACATAATAGTTTAAAAAATGTTAAAATGTGGAATTTTCTTACTCATAATTGGGAATCTGTTGAAGGAAAAAACATTTATTCCGGAAATATAGAAACCATATCAAGTAAAGAGAAATCAAAATTTCCTCAACATTTTTTTCCAGAGGTATGTATTATATTTGATTACTATTACAACCAATTTATTAACATGGCCTGATTTTGTAAAATAAAACAACTTTTGAAAAAAAATATTTTTTTATATGTTTATGAAAAAATTTAAATTAAAAAAATGTAATTATAGTGCAAATGGTCTAGAAAGGGCTTCATGAGAACGCGTTGGGAACTTAATAATACTGTTTTCGATCTAGTCAATATACACTTATTTCACGATGCATCCAATTTGGCGGCATGCGAAGAATTTCCCTCAGTTTATTGCAAAACAAGGAGAAGAGCTTTAGTACACACATTAGAAAGGTAAGTATTTTTCTTATTCTAATTATTAGATACATTAATATTTGATTAAAGTCTTGTATATGATTTTAAACAGATTTCATTTGGATGAAAAAAATGGATTGGCACCATTTTTTGTTTTTGGCGATTTTAATTTTAGATGTGATACAGAGGGCGTAATCAAGGTAAAATTCGTTTACACATTTCGTTCATTTACATCAAGAACGTCATAACTCAAAAAATTTAGATTTTTGAGTTAATGATGAAGAAATGTGCGTAGGTGTCTTTTATGGACTCCATTTTCGAAGAGAATTTGACGATAACTTTTCTATTAAGGTAAATGTCATTTGTAAAACTAGTTTTGTGGTTGAGTTATGACGTTCTTGAAGTAAATGAGCGATACGTATAAAATTATAATGTTCAAAAACAGCAATACATTAAAGTGCATCGATTTGGACATTTTGCATGGTAATTTAGATTTTAGAATATGATGGGAATGGTCTTGGACATTTTCCATGGTAATTTAGATTTTAGAATATGATTCGAATGGTCTTATTCAGTAATATTGAATGCTCAAAATAAAAGATACACCTTATAGGATGATATTAAATTAACGATAACTTTGGAAAATTATTCAGAAATACTCTGGATTTTTTTTTTTATTGTAATCAATATGATCTGGCAATACCACTTTATTTCGTTAATATTCAACGTAGTAGATAGTCTCAAAGTTTGGAAAACAAGATCGAAAAATTTTCAATAAGTCAGTTTTTCGCGAGGCACTCCACGGTTTCATAGGGAATGCCAGTATTATTGCGTGAACTTAGTTTTTTGTTATTTCACATAATAAAATCATAGGAGCACTAAAAATAAATTGAATACAAAAATTGTATGGACTTTTTGAAAATTACGCAAAATTTCCCTTTTTATACCCACCATCAAAAAGATGGGGGGTATATTGATTTTGTCATTCCGTGTGTAACATGTCGAAGGAATCATTTAAGACCCCATAAAGTATATATTTTCTAGGTCCTGGCTAGAGTCGATCTAGCTATGTCCGTCCGTCTGTCTGTTGAAAGAAGGATAGGGCTCGAACGGGACAACCTAGGGGGACGAAATTTGGCTCAAATTTCTATTTTATATAAGGTTTGTATTCTATTGGTATTAAAAATTGGCAAAATCGGTTAATAAACAAAAAAATTATGGGCAAAATACTACAGCATTTTTAAGTTAAAATGAGAACTTTCCATTAGATATTCTAAAAACAGCAATTTAAAATTAGATTTTTTCATTTCAGTTTCAGAGAAGGACAATTAAGAATTAATTAATGATACGTTCAATTCAAATTTTGAACGTATCATTTTAAATTATGATTTTTTATTATAAATTTCAGAATTGATCAATTGAAAATCATACTTTTTATTTAGAATTGAGAAAAGATTACTTCAAAATTAGGTTTAAACTCCAGATGGATTTGATACCATCTCTAAATTTCATTTGTTTAAAGTTAACATAAATTAAGTTGACCTTACATTATTTCATCACTCAAATCAATCTTATTTAATGTTATAAATTTTAATTCATTTTGCTCAATTTCAATTGTTCTTATCTAAATTCCAAAATAAAAAAACAAATTTTATTTCTTCTTTTCTGAATTTAAAATGTATAATTTAAATATAAATTGATCTTTTCCGAATTAAAAATATAACAATTTATTTTAAATTCTTCTTTTCTAAATTTAATATATAAAACTCTTTTTCAATTGTTCATTTCTAAATTGTAAATAGATTTAATTTTCAGTTGATTTTTTCCAAATTTTATATAGAAATTCTAATTTTCAATTAATCTTTTCTGAAATCTTAATGCAAAACATAAATTTCAAATGTTCTTTTCTAAAATTCAAATGAACAATCTTATTTTTAATTTTTATTTTTTTTTTATTAGTTCATATAGTAATATAAAAGCCATCCAGGCCAAAAAAACATATTACATAGCTTATTATCAAAAATTTAAATGTAAAATCTAATTTTCGAAAGATCTTCACTAAATTTGAAATGGAAAAATCGAATTTTTAATTGGTTTTTTTCCAAAATACTGTTAAAAATGGTGTAGAAACACAGGGTGTCCGTTGTAGCTTCATTTCATACTTTTCTGCTGATATCTCTTAAGCAAAAACAAGTAAAATAACCAGTGTTGCCAGCTCTGGCGCCTATGAAATGGCTAGATTAGACAAATAAAATAGCTAGAAATGGCTAAAGGCTAAAATACACAAGTAGAACAAAGCTAGATGGTGGTTGTAAATTGTGGCTGCCTACGCTGAATTGTAATTATAACGGCAGCAACATGTTGTGCTGACAGTGATCAGCTGATAATTTTTGCTGATACTGTAATTTGGGCTTAAGAGTTAAGCCCAAATTACAATAGCGCGTAGTCAGCAGCAGTGTGTGGTGCCATAATCAGCTGATAATTTAGAACGCGCTGTTTGTTATGGAACTGATTACATTTGGTCAGCAGCAGTTTGCAGTGCTGTTTTATTTACCCCTGTTTCTAAATTCACTGCGCTGCATTCAGATTGAGAGCGAGACAAAGAGAGTGAACAAATAAATGAGAGGCTAAAACACACGAGTAGAACAAAGCTAGATGGTGGTTGTAAATTGTGGCTGCCTACGCTGAATTGTAATTATAACGGCAGCAACATGTTGTGCTGACAGTGATCAGCTGATAATTTTTGCTGATACTGTTGCTGACTACGCGCTATTGTAATTTGGGCTTTAAAAAGAATTATTAAAATGGTGATATACATTATTTACGTATAAATTAAAGAAGTCTTTAATTAATACGTGTTTTTTATTTAAACTTTAATTTGAAATTGCTATTTTATTTTCATATTTATATAGCATTTATCAATTATAAACATATAATTATGCGTAAAAAAATTTAAAAAATGTGTACATGTCTATAAAAATGGTATATAAACCCAGGTCTCATTATTCGGTTTAATTTTTTCGTAAGAAGCATTTGTTCCGATTTGTTTTACATTCATATTGGGTGGTTTAGAATTATGACATTTACTTTTGAATTTCAGTCCATAAGCTTCTAATATCCACATCTTTAAATTAGACTTGGGAATAATATTTCATTTTGGTGAATCGTTCGTTATCGGTCAGTACGACTGACTGAAATATTTCTTTTTTTTTCTTTCATCTTTCATTTACTGAAGTACGTATGGAACAGAAACCAAAGAAAGATTCTTTCTTTTATTTCATCTTTCATTTACGGAAATATGAATAAAATAGAAACGAATGAAAGATGTTTTTTTTTTTCTTTCATCTTTCTTTTTCTGAAGTATGTATGAAATAGAAACCAAAGAAAGGTTCTTACTTGTCTTTCATTTACTGAAGTAGGAATGAAATGGAAAAGAATGAAATGTGTTTTTTTCTTTATTTTTTTGTGAAACAACAATGTCTAATAAATGGTTAACCATTTTTTTTATTTAGTTATTTTGAACATACCACATTTGTGTATTATTTACATATTTTTTTTCACATATTTAAATCAGCTGAAAAAAATATGACAGAAGAAAAGAATGAAATATGAAAGAAATGTGAAACATAAACATGAAAGATTATGAAGTATTTCATATCTTTCATTTAACTGAATCGTTCAATTGAAATATTTCTTCCATGAACGACACAACTCTACTTAAAAACATTATGTTCCTTATATTCAGAACTAAACTTTTGCCGGTATTGTAAATGATTTAATTTTAAAAAACACAGCATTTATATTTAGGGCCTGATTATTAATTTTCTTAAATATTTTTCTTTTTTTTTTTTTCAAACTTGAAACAAACCACAAAATTTCAAATTTATTTTGCTATTAATTCACACTTTATTCACATTCTAAGTACCGTCAATATATCATAGTTGTAAAATTTGGTAAACAATGAAAAAATTATTGTGTTTCAATGTAGGGGAGACTGGGGTAGCTTCGACAATGACGTTTTAGATATGAAGCAACCATTATGCATCACTAACTATTTATGTAAATGTATCAAAAAGTTTAATAAATAACTCACACGAAATTTGTCATCTCTAACTTACCAACTGACTTAGATGCAGATGTTTAAGTATTTTTGCAAGTGTTTTTGTAATATTTTGACTCTAATTTTTAAGTATTTTGTATTTGAAATTTTTCAATATTTAAAACAGAGTTTACAAAGTAACATTAAGAATTGTGCTATTTTCCTGAAAAAATAAGTGAAAGTCAAATCTTTGTTGGAGATTAAAAGGAAAAAAGAGTGAAAGTAGTGCTTTCGGGGTAGATTCAGCGTTTTAAATCTGGGAAGATTTGGCATCGGTTGAATGTCTGATGTGTTGCGTGGTGTTAAGACTCCAACGTCCGCCGGTAGAAATTACAATATTAAACGCCAAACAATTGAATCTCACATAAAAAACGAGATAGTTATTTAATAAGCAATATTATTGTGTTTCGTTTTAAGGGTTAAAGAAATATGTTTATTTTTCATTATTTTTATCCAGCTAATAAATTAATACTTAGTTGGCTCATAACCAACACCTATTTCTATCTTTAAATTAATTTTTAATATCCAATTGTTTGTAAGAACATGATAGGCGAATATGCACCGTTAAATGCCGAAGCTAGCTCGGCGTGGGGCAGATTCAGCAAAAATTACTTTTTCTACTATTTCCCAAAAATAAGTAACCAATACTGTGCAACCAGAAGGGTTGCACAGTATTCGAAACAGTTTCTGTGCATCCACTCGGAGACCTAGAGGTCCATTGTGAGTTCCTTCGATGAATTTATAGAGAAAGTAAGAAAGAAATGAAAAGAAATTAGAAAGCTGAGACCAAGAAAAGAATTGAAAAAAGAGATTTAGGATAGAAGGAAGATATTACCGCCCTACTTCATTCGCCGTAAGCCAACGGCACCCTTTTAGCCAGCCTATTCCTATGACGAATCCTATCAAGCTACTCAGCTCCATTCCTGATAAGCTATCTAACTCGTCGACGAATCGGCTGCCTAGCCATTTCTGCCTACTCCGTTGTAGACATGGACAGTGACATAAAATATGCTCCACTGTCTCTATTTCCTCATTATCTTCGCACATCCTGCAAAGACCGGAGGAACCTATCTCCCAATTCCTCATCATTCTCCCTATAGGACAATGACCTGTCAGAATACCTATCATGGTTTTCATGTTTCCCCTTGTCATGCCCAATAGTAGATTTGTATCTGCCATATCAAGTTTTGGCCATAGGGCCCTTGACAATCTGCAGTCTGCTCTACGATTCCATGCATGATTGGTTCTATCCTGAATCCACTCTCTAATCAACCTGAAGTAAAAGCCTATAGGTGGTCTAACACCACTTTCACTTAAAGCACCATCCAAAGCTGAGCCATTCCTAGCCAATTCATCGGCTACCTCATTGACCATTATCTCGCAATGACCCGGTACCCAGCAGAGTGTAATATGATAGTTGCCCATCAATCTCCTAAGAGCCTTCTTAAAGTCGCTAACTAACCTAGACTTGACGAAATGTCCCTTCCTTTGAATAGTTTATCCTTTCCTGACCATTGGTCCCTATTAGAGGTAATCAGTGTAGGATTTTCCCCGAAATCAACCTCTGTGCACATGTAATCCGTGGACCCGAAAGGAGTCAGAGCATGTTCACCGAGGTTGATTTCGTTTAGAAGTTTGGAATGTCCTATTCTGATTGATCCTACAAGTCCTAGTTCACTAAGCCTAAGCAAGCTCCTTGCAGCCATTCCCATCACGAACTCCTCAATGGGTAGGTGATGCTGAATGACGTCAAGCGCCGCCTGAGGTGTACTTCGTATGGCACCTGTGATGCCAATCGAAGCACATCTCTGGGCCTTATACAGAAGATTCCTACGACTTCCTATTCTCATTACCTCCCACCAGACGAGACATCCATACGTAAGAATTGGTCTCACTACCGATGTGTAAATCCAATTTACTACCATTGGTTTGAGGCCCCAATTCTTACCTATGGAGTTCCTGCATGTGTAGTAGGCGTTGAGACCTCTTTTTAGCCTTTCCTGTGTATTCCTCTTCCAAGATAGTTTACTATCAAGAAACACTCCAAGATATTTTGCCTCATTTGTCAATATAAGTTCAATTCCCCCTAGTACCGGTAGCCTAAACTGCCCAATCTTGTATCTTCTGGTGAAAAGAACTAGCTCCGTTTTCTCCGGGTTAACCCCTAAACCCATACTAGTAGCCCATGAGGACAGTTCGTTAAGTTCAAACTGCATGACGTCGCTGATCGAGGAAAGAAACTTCCTTGTGATCAGTATAACAACGTCATCAGCATAGGCAACGATTTTTCGTCCTCTTGCGTCAAATTGTCTTAGAATGACATTGACGGCTAAGAGCCATAATAAAGGCGAGAGAACTCCTCCTTGCGGAGTCCCTCTAGTCAACAACAGATTTACCCTTTAGATAAGCATGCTGAGCTCCGTAGTCCTTGTAGTCCTCAGATAAAGATCGATCAGTCTCTCTAATGTCTTCAGTAGAAAAGACGATAGGCTGATCGGTCTGAAATCTTTAGGTTTCGAGTGGCTCGCCTTGCCTGTCTTAGGTATGAAAATTACCTTAACCTCTCTCCACCTCCTTGGAATATATCTCCTAATGAGACATACACTAAAAAGCTCCGTGAGAAGTGTTAGTGCCGTGTCGTTGATGTTCTGTAGCATGGCTGGAAAAATACCGTCTGGACCAGGTGACTTGTAGGGTTCAAAGGTATTCACCGCCCATACTACCTTATCCATCGAGACAATGTCACTGACTACTTCACTGATTTCCCTACCAGATATGCATTCTGAGAATTTGAAGATTCCCCCTGACTGTGTATCTGCTTCTAAGTTACTACAGCCTGGAAAATGAGTTTCCATAAGTAAACTCAGAGACTCAGAGCAAGACTCCATCCATGAGTTATCCGCGAGCTGAATATATCCAGGAGCACATGGATCCTTGGATAAAATTCGCCAGAATCTGGATAACTCATTTACGGAGTCGATGGACTCACAGTAGTTCCTCCATGAGTCCCTCTTTGCTCTCTTGATGTCTGCCTTATACCTATTAAAACTTTCCCTATAGCTGTTCCAATCCTAACACTTACGTGTTAATTTCGCCCTATTGAACAGCTTCTTGACGGTCGACCTTTGGTTCCTAAGTTCCTTGGTTCACCATTTAGGCTGTTCTCTTCTTCCCGGAAATATTACCGAACAAGTTAGTTCATAGCTATTCCTAACTTTCTCTGTGAAATCCTCCACTAAACTCTCAACTCCCTCTGATGACAATTGCCATCCTGGAGCGGCGTTTAGTCCACTATTCATAATGGCCCTAAAGGAGTTCCAATCGATTCTCCTGGAGTTCCTATATGGTTCTCCCTTTGACCCCGCGAAATTCAAATCAAAGGATATCCTACTATGATCCGAAAAGCAACATTTACTATCTACCCTCCAATTCAAAACATAATCGCTCCTAAAGTTTGTCAGTGTTATATCTATAACTGCCTCTCTATTCTTAGTTCTGAATGTGGGCATATTTCCCTTATTACAGATGAAAAGATTGTTAGTATTTATAAAATTGAATACTGACTCACCTCTCTCATTAATATCAGCGCTGCCCCACTGGCAGTGGTGTGCGTTGGCATCGCAACAGAGTACCAGATATATGCCTCTTCTCTTTGCGTACTCCGTTAATTTGTTCACCATATCGCCGGGTGGGTTGGCTGCATCATAGGGCATATACAGTTAGGGACATAACTATTTGTACACCATGTATTTTTCGATAATCTTAAAAATTAAGCCAAATAATAAATAAAATTTAATGCAGATTAATTTTAAATATTTTTTTATTTAATTATAATAAAAAAAAAAAAAATAATAATATTCAACACATTATTTAATAAATAACAAAAAAGGCTAAATTCATTGGGACAAAAGTTTTTGTACATTTTAAATATCCTTAAAATTATTTTGTTTTTTTCTTAAAATTAGTACTTTGTTGGCCCTCCTTTCGCATCAATAACGGCCTGCAGTCTTCTGGGCATCGACTAAATTTTTTGTATCATCAGCAGATATTTCCTTCCAGGCTTCCTCCAAAGCTGTTTTAAGGTCTTCTTTGTTACGGGCGTTCTTTTTACCAACTTTACGTTTTAAAATTTCCCAACAGTGCTCGATAGGGTTCAGATCAGGTGATTGAGGCGGTGAATTTAATTGCCTTGGTGCATAATATAGCAACCACTCCTTGACTGAACGCGCAGTATGTTTTGGGTCGTTGTCCTGTTGAAATATCCAACTTGGACCAAGACCCAAACAATCTACGGAAGGCTTCAAATTGTTTTCTAATATTTGTTTATATTGATGCTGATCCATAACACCGTCTATAAAGACTAATCGCCCTACTCCACTAGCAGCCATTGCACCCCATACCATCACACTTCCTCCACCGTGTTTGACTGTTGGTATCAAATTTTGTGCATCTAACGCAGAATTTTTTTTTCTCCATACCTTTCCTCTGCTGTCATTGCCGAAAATATTTACTTTTGTTTCATCCGTAAATAATACCGTTTCCCAAAATTCTTCGTCCTTGTCTATATGACGCTTGGCAAATTCCAAACGCAATGTTTGGTTTTTTTTTACTGATAAGAGGTTTTTTGCGAGGTACTCTGCTTGTATAACCGCCAGAGTGTAATACTCTGCCAATGGTTTTTGGATGAACAATTGTCCCTGTTGTATTAGCGACTTGTTCCGCTAATTCCGCCCGAGTTACTCTTGGATTTTTTTTCACTTCATTTAAAATATTTCTCACTTCCCGACTAGAAAGTTTACTTGGTCGACCGGTCCTCGATGCATTTTGAACAGAACCACTATGTTTATATTTGTTAACTACATATTGAACTGTGGAATGTTGTAAATTAAATAAATTACTAATAAAACGAAGTGATTTTCCGTTTTTATGTTGATCAATTATTAAATTTTTGATATCCATACTCAATTCCTTTTTCTTGCCCATTTTTGACCTGTTTATTGCAGAAATTTTTTGAACAAACTACATATTTTGCATTTAAAATAGCTTAACAACAAAAAAATAACGGTACTTTATGAAAAAATGTAAACAAACAAAATAGCGACGTACAAATTATTGTACCAAGTACTCACATTAGAAATTGTACAAATATTTTTGTCCCTATGGTTTTTGCTTATTTTTTACTTTTTCAAATAATGTGTTGAATATTATTATTTTTTTCGTAAGATAATTGATTTAAAAAATATTTAAAATTAAACTGCATTTAATATTGTTTAATATTTGACTTAATTTTTAAGATTTTTTAATAATACATGGTGTACAAATAGTTATGTCCCTAACTGTATACGGAGGCGAGTGCGAGACTTCTCCCGTCTCTATCCTCTCTTTGTACGACCGTTAGGTCTCCATTGCTGAAAGAATGAAAGTTTAAAAATTTGAACTCATTCCTAGCCAGTATACACGTTCTTACCTTATCCTCAGTGGACGGTATGAAAAGTGTATACCCTTTGACACTTAATCCACATACCCTGGTCTTGTTGATCCATGGCTCTTGGATCAAGGCCACATCCACTTTGGAGTCAGTAAGGTTCATTGCTAATTCGATTGAGGCTGCTTCACAGTGATGCAAATTAATTTGCACCACTTGCAGCCTCGTTGGTACTGTGAGATTTCGGATACCGGAACCTGATAGTGCCCAGACCGAAATTAGCAATTCCCCCCAACCACTCCAATTTCCTGAGAGACTCCTGGTCTATAGCAAACCTGAAGTCCCTTCCGAGGTTCTCTTTACAAGTCAGAGAAGTTAACAACTTCCACTGACTTGCATCCAGACCCTCATTCTGGTTGACCAATACTGTCAGTATAGTTTCCACCGGTTTTATGGGTGGTGGAATCCACACTGTCACTACGGGCCTTAGGGGCAACTCAGACGCAAGTATCACATCAAGTTTCGCCTCTGGACAAAGGTTGCCGCACTTGGCAATTGTGGCCTTGAGAAATTCAAACGATTTCTCATTGCCACAATTGACAGTTTTGACACCCTTTGACCAGTCCGCGCCTTTGAAGGACACTTCATCCGGTCTTCCCTTCATTAAGGCGATCTCATCGATGAGCTTTTTTTTCAATCAACCTCCATAGATCCGTGCTAATCCTCCCATCTGGATCAACACGGTCTATGACAGCTGCCTGAAGATATGCCGGCTTAGTCGACTCCTTCGCCTTTTTTGAGGTAGAAGGCTTGTCATCACCAGATCTAGCTCTCTTAATGACTTCCTTTGGAGGCCCTTAAGAGAACCAGCCGGTGTGTGGCTCGCCTTCTTGGCAGTCGAAACTGGCTGGTCATCGCCAGACCTAGCTCTCTTAACGACCTCCTTACGGTGATCCTTAAGAGAGCTGGATGGCTTATGACCAGCCACTTTCGATGTAGAAAGGTGCTGGCCCACCCCACTTCTAGCGTTCTTTATCATCTTCTTTTGAAGACCTTTAAGAGAGCTGAGAGTGTTGTTTGCTGCACCTTTCTTGCTTGTCGAGGGTTGATCGTCTCCAGGCCTGGCTCCTCTAGCGAATGATACATGATAATCATAGTGATTTCGTGTTCCTCATCAGAACCAAGGGAGAGATCCTCCAGTTTCTCCGTGGCGCCTGCCTTCACGAGAGAGTCTTTAGGCGAACCCAAGAGGTCGTCGTCCGTTTCGGCCAGTTCACTCAATAACTGTCCTTACTGAGCAATTATGTCGCTGTGAACTCCTAAAAGGTCAGAGTCAGTGTCCACATCCTTAATTTTTTCTTCTATCTTTTCGCTAATTTTGGTACCACGAGAATGCACGTTCTAAGTGGACCGTCTCGCGCAGTGACGGCATACGCGGACTAGGCTTAAAAAGTTACAACCAACCCGTGCCATGGGCGTTGGAGGGGAGCGGTTAGCGATTAGTTTATTTAGGCACTAACTAATCATGTAGATCCTCGGCACTGCTACCACTCACCTTGATCTTAAAAGTGCATTTGATTTATTTGGTCCGCGAGTACTTCCATGAGTTACTAGGTTTAAATGTAATGCGTAGGATCCGATTATAGGCAGTGCATAGAGGATCTGCAACCAGTGGTAAATAATCTCCAATTCACTGACTATAATTGGATCAAAAACCTTACATCCGAACCCCCCTATCCGCCACCTGGGACGCGTCCGATGGGAGTAAACAAATAAAATACTCCACACGAAAGGACAAATACTAAGTATTCATAAAAGTTTGTACCAATATATTATTGTTCAATATCTAAGGATAACAAGAAGCTATAACATTTTTAAATCTGTCGAATTAATTCTTAGATTCAGACCTTTAAAAAAAGGTGCCGAAACTGCCCCAGTCTCCCCTATAAATTTTATTAATAAAGTAGAAGTAAAAACAAAAAAGTTACATTTAAAAAATTATTAAATATTATTAAAAACGAGAAAATATATTTAAAAATATGAAACAAAAACTGGCTAAAGTAAAAATGAAATGGCTAAATCTTCCGGCTAGATCAAATCTAGCCATTTTTTTTTATAGCTAGATGGAAAAGAAATCGCTAGATCTAGCCGGAAAATGGCTAAATTGGCAACACTGACAATAACGAAATTTTGTACAGATAGTTCGAGGGTCGATATAGTTTAAGGACCAATGTAAACTCGGAAACAAAAAATGGGGGTGGCCCGCCCACTTTACCGCCCACCTCTCATATAACATAAAATTTGAGAAAGTTGATGGTGGGTATATAGATTCGGCCGAGCCGAATATAACATTCGCGCTTGTTGTTTTTGTATTTTTATATAGCAAATTGCAATATCTACAAATCATGGATATATAGATATAAGAATGGCGATTAATATAATTGATCGGAACCAAAATTTTTTGTCAAAACACATTTTGCTAAGGCATATCGGGTGGACAGCTTGAACTTAACTATAATTGGCATAATTAGTAGGTGTTTGTTATGCTTAACAAAAATACGGAGGCGCATCATAAAATTTCGAATGTTTTAAGTTCCTTGGGAAGAGAATTCCACACTCTAAAAAAATTATCTGAGGATTTCACAAAGATCTAGAAAATATAAAACTGTTAGCAACGTATGGGGGACAATTTCTCTTGATTATTTTATAGAATAGCAACAAAATCCTTGAACTTATCAAATCTCTAAATGCGAGTCCAATAAACTTTAATACAAATAGTGAGACATGTTCCCTCATCCGTAATCTATAAACATATCTAACAATACGATTAAATGTTAGTTGAAGGCGTTTTAGCACTAAACATTTTACGCCCACTTTTTTAAAACTCTTAAACGGCTGCACCGATTTTCACGAAATTTGCAACACAGATAGTACCAGTGCCGGTGGTAATTATAGGCTATGTAAGATCTCGATTGGATGCCACGCCCAAATTTTACGCCCACTTTTTTAAAACTCTTAAACGGTAGTAAATATTTAATATCAGGTTAAAATCAAAATTTTTTGATAATGGCCCATATACGTTTTCAATATAAATTCTAAAAATTGTTACTCAAAATAATAGATAATTCTATTATACTTTTTTGATTGTTTTTATGTAATACGATAAAAACAGTTGCATTTAGGTTGAAAATATTATAAAGATATAGTATTCTGACACAAAAAATGGGAAGGAACAATCATTGTAACAAGAGAAAACTAGAAATTCGTTGTTTGAACTGGCAAATAGAGTTTTAGAGAGAAATCAACACATTGCAAAAATACAATGGATGCCTATGGAAAGAGGGATATATTGGAAATTGTTATGCTTCCATATGCCGTAGAGAAATGTCATTTACTTACGGTATTTGAGCAAGATAATGGCGCCAAAGTTCTAGGTTAGTTAAGAAGTGGTTCTCCCAGAATAACGTCCATGTTTTAAATTCGTGTAAAATTGCAATTAAACTTCTAAGATTTTCTTTTATTTGATTATGCTTACAGTTTTAAAAGAATTTATTATATTTAAGTATAACAAACACTTCCATACAACTTATTTGCAAAAATTTCTGGTTTAACCTTTGGGAACCTTATGTATAAAATTAAGCTAGTTTACACTATGCGACATAGAGCTAATTTACACTATGCGACAATTTGTTGCGCGTGTTTCAGATAGTAGGCAGGAGGTGTAGAGATGCTTGCGGGGTATCCAAAGTAGCACGAAATGGAAAATGAAGCGACAAATTTTACTATTCTCTTTCTCACCATTTGTATAAATCAGTGATGTGTACTTAGTGTTTTTTATATATTTTTTTTTTTTTTTATATAATATGTTTTATTACTTTTAAAGCTTCCAAACAATTTAAAATAAGTAATTATTCTATCAAATTTAATTGTTATAAACTTAATTATAAACAGAAATAAATAAAAATAGTTTTTGTATGTTTTTTTTTTTTTTTTTTTTTTTGAAAATATATATTTTTTTTAAATTTATGTGCTTTTAAAATTTTAAAGTTTGCAACACAGTAAATTGTTGGCTGGCTGTGCAACAAAAAACCCACAGTGTAAACTTGAGAGAGTTTACAAAGCGACAACAAAACGAAATACAAAGACACGCGCAACATTATGTCGCATAGTGTAAACTAGCTCAATGTTGAGCGCATAGTATAATTATAAAGTATACTCATAAGAACAGCTGTTTTAAAATTTTTTTCATTGACATACCTCGCGGAACTGTCAAATTGTTTTTGAATTCATATGCAAAATTATTTTCGAGTTTTTTTACTCTTCCTCTCCCTCATTCTCTCATTTTCCGTTCAAAGCATTTTGACATTTTGTGCAGTAGTTAGGTTAGGTTAGAAAGGGTGGCGTATTCACGCCTTCACCCAGAGGCCAAACGGCTCATTGTGATCCCTTTATGGTAGAAAAAGAGAAATAGAGATAGACAAAGATAATAAAGAAATAGAAAAAGAGATAGAAAGAAGAAAAAGTGGAACCTATACCCAATCAATCAGTTACGATTTTTCCTAAGCCATTTTATTCCCATTACAAACCCTATGAGGTTGACAAGTCCTTTGCCCTTAACCTCTCCTAGCTAATGTAGTGTGTGGCTTCCAAACCACTTCAACCTATTACGCTGAAGCCCTACACAGTGACAGAGTATGTTCTCTACTGTATTTAGCTCCTCAACATTATCGCACGTTCTACAAAAATCTGATGTGCCAATGTCCCACTTAAGGGGGTTTTACACTATAATACTTTGTATTAATACCAAAAATATTTTCAAATGTATTATGGTATAAATACCTTCAATACTTCGTATGTTGAAATCTTGAAATTTTTAAAACGTTATTGCATCTCCTTAAGTAAATTTCCGCACTCCTTTTTGTTTGTAGTTTGATTTGTATTCAGTTTAGTTAAATTTTTCGTTTTTAATTTATTAAGAAATATTTTAATAAAGAAAATAAAAAATATGACATTCAATAATACTTTTCATAATACATTTTTTGATATGTATTATAGAAAATGAAACTCTGGTTTTAATACCAAGTATTATAGTGTAAAACCACCTTTACTCATCATATTTCTTATTGAGAAGTGAGCAGTAACCGTACCTACTATGACTCTAAGACTACCACGACTCATACCTAGAAGATGCTTGGAATCTGCCAATTTAAGACTAGGCCATAATGCTCTACAAACTCTGCAGTCCGAACTGTTGTTCCAGGCTCGATTCGTGTTGTCCAGAGTTCACTTCCTTATGGCCCTAAAAAAGGACCCAATTGGAATCTTAACAGATGACTCTATGAAAGACCTATCTAGCTCCGAGCCACTACAAGCAAGCTCATCGGCTATTTCGTTACCAAGAATGTCACAATGACCGGGAACCCGACAGAGCCTCATCATATAGAAATCCATTAACCTTCTCAATTCCCTCCTGCACTCAAGTACTAATCTGGACCTAACATAATGACTAGTCAGAGACAATATTGCTGTCTGACTATCAACATAGATAGTAATCTCAGACCCTCGTTCAATATTCTCCTCAATCAAGCCTAGGGCTTTATAAATACCCAGAATCTCCGCCTGAAAAACACTACAACTGTCAGACAATTTGTAGGATCGTCTGATATCAGTTCCCATAAAGTAGACACCTGTACCAGTGTCAGCTTCCATTTTCGAACCGTCCGTGAAGACCGCACACCCTCCATAGAGCTTTTCAACTACAACCCAGAGGTCAAAGCGGGAGTAGCCCCGAAGTCAATTGTAGTCCCGACATAATACGTAGGCTCGATCAAGGATAGTGTCCGACGTTGAATTGGACTTCATCGAGTATGCTGACGTGCCCCGCTCTAGAGGTACCTAATAATCCATTTCCTTCAATCTAAATAGGCCGCGGATAGCCATACCCCTCACAAATTCCTCAATTGGAAGAAGGTGGAGGATGATGTCCAGCGCCGCCTGAGGTATACTTCTCCTGGCACCTGAGATGCCAATTGAAGCACACCTCTGAACTTTAGAGAGAAGGTTCCTATACGTTCCTTTACCCTATACCTTCTACCAGACTGTAAGAATTGGTCTTACAACCGAAGTGTAAATCCAGTATACAACTTGCGGCCTAAGGGCCCAATTCTTACCTATAGAGTTCCTGCAGGTGTAATAGGCATTAAGTCCCTTCTTGACCCTCTCCTGGGTATTCCTCCTCCAAGACAATTTACTGTCCAAGTACACACCCAGGTATTTGGCCTCACTTGACAATGCAAGCTCAATCCCATTCAATACTGGTAAGCTAAAATGCTCGACCTTATATATCCTGGTAAACAAAACTAGCTCCGTTTTCTCGGGGTTGACACCTAATCTCTTACAGTTGGCCCAAAGGGACAGTTCTCGTAAACCTGTCTGCATGACCTCACTGAACGTAGATAAGAACTTACCAGAGACCAGTAAAACAACGTCATCGGCGTAGGCCACAATTTTCCGTCCCATAGCATCAAACTGTCTTAAAATGGCGTTCACAGCCAAGAGCCACAGTAATGGAGAGAGGACCCCCCCCTTGCGGTGTGCCCCTAGCCACGAGTTTCCTAATACAAGTGTCTCCCATGCTCGAGTTGATGATCCTGCTGCTAAGCATCACATCAGAGTTATCCACTCAACAAAGAGTCTAAACAAGTTATTCCTTAATAGCCTCTATAGCAGGCGCGGATCCAGCTCAAGCTTTTGGGGGAGGAAAATAGAACAATTTTCCAAACTGTTTCCATAAATTGTATGATTTAGTACAGATTTTTCACTAAGTGTTTTCATTTTGGGGAGGGAAATTTCCTTTTTTCCCTCCCCGTGGATCCGCGCCTGCTCTATAGTGATGTCGTTGAAGGCCCTATATCTATATCGAGAAAAGCTGCCATGGTAACTCACAACGTCATGCAGAGCACTCTCAACAGACTTACCTTTAAGATAAGCATGTTGATACTCGCTAATGACCTGAGTCCTTATACTAGTCCTAAGATGTAGATCGATCAGTCTTTTCAATAGAAAAGACGATAGGCTGATCGGTCTGTAATCCTTGGGCTTCGAGTGAGTCGTCTTGCCCGCTTTGGGTATGAAAATGACCCTAACCTCTGGGAATGTACCTCATTCTAAGACATTCCCTAAATACCTCCACCAATAGAGAGATGGCCCTTTCATCGACATTCTGCAGCATATTTTTTTTTTATTTATTTATTTACTTCAGCTACATATATAACAAACAGCTGAGAAAAGTTTACAATTTTGAATTTTTATAAAGAAAAATAGTTACTACCATAAAAGTTAGAATACTTATTCTAAAGATACTTATACTAGAAATTGTTGGAGTTCAAAAAACTAAGAAGCTTCATTTTTATATTATAAGGTGAGTCTGAAAAGTCCACATAATTGTATAACGAATTAACTTCCAAACTGATTTTATAAAACGGATCAAGGTTAGCAAAATTTGATCTATGGAATGGAATGGTTAAAGGATGGTAGGATCTCAACATCCGATTAGGAACACTAATGGAAATTTTACCCAGAAGAAATTCTGAGTCAATTTTTCCTTGAAGAAGGTCTATTATAAATGATATATTAGAAACCGTTCTTCTACTTTTCAGCGTTGGCAGTCTGATTAGAGCAAGTCGACTTCGGTACGGTGGAAGGCAAATATTCGGATTCCAGTTTAATCCACGAAGACAAAACAACAAAAATTGCTTTTGAACAGATTCCAGTTTATTTATATAAATGTTGTAGTAAGGCCGGAAATATTCCATCTGGGCCCGGAGATTTATATGGCTCGAATGAATTTACCGCCCATGTTACCTTGTCTCTAGTGATCACATCGGCATCCCCAGCATCTGATTCGGGTTGTAGGTTATCACTGACACTACCTATCCCTCCATCAGATCTTATATCCTTACAGCCTGGGAAATGAGTCTCCATAAGTAATCTGAGGGACTCTGAGCTAGACTCTGTCCACGAGTTATCTGCACGTTGTATGTATCTAGGTGCCACTGGGTCCTTGGATAATACTCGCCTAAACCTAGTCAACTCGTTAACAGAGTCCACCGATTCACAGAAATTTACCCATGAAGTCCGTTTCGCTCTTCTAATGCCTTTCTTATACTTAGAGAAACTATCTCTGTAGTTTGGCTCTATTAAACAGCTTTCTAACTGTGTAGACTGCTGGTCCCTAAGTTCCCTAGTCCACCATTTTGGATGTTTCCTTTTGCCAGGATAAATCAGCGGACAATTGAGCACAAAACTATTTCTAATAACAATCGTGAAATTATTCACGACTAACTCGATACCCTCAACTGAATTTCTCCAGTCCTCAGTATCCCTAAGATCCCTACAGACTGACCTACTAAAAGACTTCCAGTCTGTCCTTCTAGAGTTCCTATAGGGCTGCTCCCTCGATTTCACAAAGTCAAGACTGAAAGATATCATGCTATGGTCAGAAAAAGAATAATCCATAACTACTCTCCAGTCCCTAACACAATTGCCCCCTCGGTTAGCCAGCATTACATCTATAACTGTTTCCCTATCCTTCGTCCTGGACGTAGGAGTACTACCCCTATTGCATTACAATTTATAAAATCGAATACCAACTCACCTCTTTTGTTAATGTCCCTGCTTCCCCATTGGTAGTGGTGAGCATTCGCATCACATCCCAAGACCATGTACGCGCCTCTCCTCCTAGCGTGCCCCGCCAGCTGCTGCAGAGCGATACCTGGTGGATCGGCTGCATCATACGGCATGTACACAGCCGCCATTATAAGCCTGCTACCTCCTGCGGCTTCCTGTTGGACGACTGTAAAGTCCCCATTGCTAAAGGAATGAAGAAAATTAATATTCAGATTATTCCTAGCATGTCCATACCTTTTCCGTTGTGGATGGTATGAGCAGATTGTGCAGTAGTTTTACACTAAGAAAATACACGCAATTGTTGTTTTTGTAGATGTGCGAGCACTTTCTAATTACGCTAATTTGAGCGTGTTTTTGTATTTCGTCTTGGTGTGGCTTCGTAAACTCTCCCGTGTTTACATTATGGGGCTATGTTGCACAGCCAGGCTGTAATTTACTGTGCTGCAAACTTTAAAATTTTAAAAGTACATAAATTTAAAAAAATTTTATTTTCAAAAAAACACACAAAAACAATTTTTATTTATTTCTGTTTATAATTAAGTATATAAAAATTAAATTTTATAGCATAATTGCTTTTTTGAAATTGTTTAGAAGCCTAAACAATAATAAAACATATTAAATAAAAAAATTATAAAAAACACTAAGTACACATCACTGATTTATACGAATGGTGAGAAAGAGAATAGTAAAATTTGTCGCTTCATTTTCCATTTCGTGCTACTTTGCTTACACCGCAAGCATCTCTACACCTCTCGCCTACAAACTGAAACACGCGCAACAATTTGTCGCATAGTGTCAAAATTAGCTAATTGATTCTATTGCTTTTAAAGGGTTAATTATCTATAATTTTCAATAGTATCAGAATAAAAAATATGACAAAAAATGTTAATAAATCTTGAATTAAGTGAATGAAAAGAGATGTAAAAATTATATAAATGTGTATTCCAAGTGTTAATACAGTATGTCAAAAAAATGTTTTTAAATTAAAAGAAAACAAGATTTGTTTAAAGTTTGGCTTTAAAAAGGTACATAATTCTTAGCAAATATAATATTTTTTAATACGAATTTGTTAATTAATATACATATTATTATATAACGCAAAAACATAATATTTAATGATTTAAATTATTAAAAAGGGAACAAAAACTAAAAAAATACAAGAAAGTGTTTTTACATTTATAAAACTGCGAAAGAAAATCACAAAATTTCGGGATTTCCCATTGATTGTGAAACATTTTTCATCAAATGAAATTTCTTAATGATTGTCATAGTAAAGTTTTTATTGAAGTAAAAAATATTTGACAAAAATATTATTAACCCATTAGAGGTCAAATGAAAACCGGCTTTAAGTTTTTTATTTCAGATTTATTTATTAATAAAAACAAGCATAAAAAAACACAAAATGAAATAAAAATTTTGTTTTTTTTGGAAACGAGTTTTAGGCTATTCGCGACACAATATAGATTGATAGATCTGCATAAGTAACAGAAACTACATACAAATTCTTTTTCTGCAGCTCTTATTATTGTTGTTGTGAAACTAAATAACGGTACAACGATTGTTTTTTCTTTAGTTTTGCTTGGATACACGTAAAAATACAACTGTACTCAGTTGAGTACGGTGACTTCTAATGGGTTAAACAAAACTTACATATTTGATTATAAGAAAATACATAAGTACAATTAGAACAATTACATTAATTATTAAAAACATTATTTCAACACTTTGCCCTGTTTTAAATAATTATTTAACATTTAAAAAATTCAATAAACATTTCAAACGAATTTTTGGTAATGGTTTAGTCATCGACTGCTTGATTTTCTGTTGAAACTTGTTCCACTGATAAATGACCTTTTGTAACCAATTATTATTCCAACATCTAAAGTTCCAGCTATGTATCTAAATACACGTTTTACACGTTGAACCTCTTCTTTAGTTGGACTTTCTAGAGATCTTGACAAATAACCTACGCTATATGCCAGATCAGGCCTTGTTCCAAACATTAAATACATTAAAGCACCAACTGCCTGTCTATATGGGAATTCGGTTTTTTACTTTCTCATTATTGGTATTAGTAATTTTTTCCATTGGTGTAGCAACAGGACGACATTCAGAAAAAATACATTTGTCTACAATTTTCTTGGCGTATGTCTTTTGATGTATCTTGATGTATTCTTCTTTCTTCTCAAAATATAATCATAGGAAATATGAAGCTTCTTTACAATATTAAATTCACTTTGCATCTCTTTCATAAAATCTTTTAATTCGTTTCATCAGATGCTGTAACCAGGCCATTGTCAACGTATAATGCAATTGAGACAAGTGTAAACCTTCAGTAGCGGTTATACCAATTATTGAACGAATAGTTGACATTCTTGCTACGGGGCTAAATGTTTGATCGTAGTCAATACCTTTCTTTTGCTTGAAACCTTTTATAACTAATCTAGCTTTGTATTTTTCTACGGAACCATCAGCATTCCTTTTAATTTTAAAAACTCATTTTCCTGGAAGAGCTTTAACACAATTTGATAATTTTGTAAGTTCCCAAGTATGAATTTCCAACAGTGAATTAATTTCTGATTTCATTGCCTTTTTCCAATCATCTTTTTGTTGACTTTCAAAGCTTCTTTATACGTATTTGGAGCTTGAATTTTATTAATAAATTCTTGGGACATCGGTATAATATCGTTATGTTGTAGACTATCGATAATAACTGTACGATTACGCAAACGTTTTGAATTTGGAATGGCACTATCATCTTCTTCCCGTCGACGTTTACTGTTTCGCGGTTCGCCATCTTGCATCGCATCTTCAAAGTTTTCTGGCATACTTTGAGTTCCATCACTTTGCACTTCGGAATTTTGCTGTGCATCTTCGAAACCTTCAAAATCTTCACATTCGCTTTCACTATCACAATTCTCCGACTCATCATTGTTTTTTATTTTAATTACTGTAAACTTTGAATTATTTTTGATACTTGATTTACCAATAGTTTCATTTGTGGTTTCATTCCATATTTAATGTTACAATCTCCAATATTTTCTAAAAACTTGACATCTCGAGAGAATTGAACACTATTTGTCTCTTTATTGTATATCTATATCATTCGTCTCCATCATAACCGACAAGGAATCCTTTCATCGCCTTTTTATCTAATTTCTTACGTTTTTGAAAACACATGAATATAGCATATGGAACCAATAATTCTCAAGTGTTTGATTTTGTGAGTTTTTCCATGCCATAGTTCAAATGGGTTAACATCTTCAACTGAGCTTTTTCTCGTTCTGTTGAGAATGTAAATTGCTGTTTTTACAAACTCAGCCCACAAAGAATCAGGAAGCTCGACTTATTTATTTGAATATTTGAACGTTCGCGCCATCTCTACGATTGGAGTATAGGGAGCCGTTAACCTTTGTTCGATACCATTACATTTTAATATTTTCTTTATTTCATTACCAGTAAATTCTCCACCATTGTCGCTGAGAAGAGTTTTAATTATGTGACCTTGATTTTTTGCATGACCAAGCATTTGTACTAGGGTATCCTTCGCTTCTGATTTATTTCTCACAATATAGCCATATCTGAATTTAGTAAAACTATCTTTATAAACTACTAAATACCTTTAACCTTTATATGAAGCCGGAAAAGGACCACAAACATAAGTTGATACAAGTTCACCAGGAGCTGTAGCAGTCTCACGTCTTCCAAATGGTAATCTACATGATTTACCATAAACACACGATTCGCATATTTCGTTATTGCATTTTACTTTAACACCTAACTCTTTTTGTAGTTTATTCATCACATATTGTTTGTTTTGGTGACCCCAACGTTCATGGTATAATTGTAATAGTGAACTTTTATCAACGGCTATGCTAACTTTATTTATCGATATTGGTAAATTATTTGTCTTATATAGGGAACCCCCTATTTCTCGATTTCCCGTTAAAACTACTTCACCATTAACTTTAAAAATACATTTTCTTGGGAAGGATTTGAATTCACTTACAGAATTTTTGTCATGAGCTGTCAAAACCTATAAAAGATTTCTAGAAATTACTGGAACTAATCAAACTTCTTTTAGCTGCATCTGAATTTCTTTATTGTTGTTAATTTTTGATAAAAATTTAATAGTTCCTTTTCCCACCGCTTGTAGTGTTTCTTTTCCAGCGGCTTGAATAGTATGTGGTTCGTTAAAACTTTCATAATCGACAAAAAATTCATATGTATGAATAACGTGTCTTGTAGCACCATTGTCTACCCACCAGTTCATTATAGATGTAAGGGAATTAACTTCATCTGAAGTTTTTGGATAATTTGCAAAGAATACTGTAAAATCCGATGAAAATCTGCAAGAAATGTGGGTAAAAGTGTGTCATGTATATTAGGGTGGCCCTCATTACAAAAAGTGTCCAGATTTTTGTTCTCACCCCCTGGAAATGTTTAAATAGTCGAAAAACTAAGATATGCCAAGTTTTGAACTGATTGAAGAAAATTTAGAGGTGGCTCAAAGCGATCATATTCTTAAAAATTATGACTTTTGAAAAGTTACTTCCTTTCACCGATCATAAATAATCAATTTTAAATGGATTCCAAATTTAAATGAATTCCACAGATTATGAGCTTTCAGAAACGCCTAAAATCAGTAAGGTTGGATAACTAATAACATAATAGTTATTAAAATAAAATTACCGTAAAATACGTAATTTTCGGGCAAATAGACCCCGAAAAATAAGATTTCAACCAGAATATGAAGGAGAGAAACGAAACTTGGCATGTAGTTTCCTATTGACGTTTTATATATCCTGCAAATAATTTTATTATCCAAAATTGTTATAATAGCAAAAAATACTTAGGTCAGATATATGAAAAACAAGAGATTTTTGTGAATTTTGATCGTGAATATCTTACGCAGATCAAAAGTGATTACCGAAAATTTTTGACATGATGTATAAGATACCAAGACAAAACTATAAAATAATAAACATTGAGTTAGCACTATATTTGTAAGTTAGTAACTCACGAAAAATAATCGTGATTAGTGAAGCTAATTGCAAATAAAACGTACAGCGTTGCCACATCCTTTTAAGTTCATAGAATTTTCGATGATAATAGTTAAATTTTTCCCATCTGGCACGACAAATAAGGAAATATATTTCATAGTGCAATTTGCGTATAAACAGTGAATTATTTATTTACAAGTTATTTTTATTTGCAATAATCGCGAGTATAAACGTAATATATGATATTAGTTATTCAATTTTATTCATTTTGGACATTTAAAAAGGTAATAAACTGAGGAATTCAAAAAGATGAAAATTGAAGTTCTAATGAATTACTCATGGATGAACAGAATAAAAAAATTAAAATTTAATATTTCAATCGCTTTGAGCCACCTCTAAATTTATTCCAATCAATCTAAAACTTTGATTTTGGGATATTCGAACATTTCTAGGGGGTGAGACTGAAAATTCAAATACCTTTATTTTCTTTCATATAAAAGCGGGCCACCCTATGTATATGCTTTATCGCTTTTTGGCCCTTAAATATTTCAAATATATGTGTATGCATTGTTTTTTCCATAACACATTTTTTTTATTTTCAATTAAAATGCCTTTTTATGATAGTCACAACTCTTATGATTGTCTACACCCACATGACCAAAGTGCAAAACTCTCGAAAACGACCTCAGAAAACGTAAACAATATCGTAAAATGACCGATAAAGAATATTTAACAGCATCGAAAAATATTTGTTAGTGATATCGTTCTCTATTTGCTTTCGACTTCGATAAAGATATCGTAATGATATCTTTAGCAAACATTTTAAATTTGTATCACTTTTATTTTGTTTCAATGAAACAGATTAATATGTGGATTAATCTGTTTTATTGAAACAGAATAAATATATGGAGATATTCGAAATGACACATATTTCCGGATATTAATTCAATTGCGTGTTTTTGAATTTTATCCTTATTTATATTTTATACGTATTTTTCATTTGTTTCCACTATTAAAAAATAAAAAACAAAAAATTTTCATACAAAAAATTACAGAAAATTATTCGTTAAAACGAATGTTCACTTCTTCTTTAATAAACGACAATTTCTCGTACATTTAAATTCGAAAAAAAATACCGATAATTATTCGTTGAAGTGATTGTTCGTTTTTATAAGTTATAGTTAATATCTCTAATAATTTTGTTTCGAGGAATTATCGCAAATTATTAATTTTTACTTATGTTCATAAATGAAATATTTTTCTAACGTTCATTTTCGATATATTAGTCAGGCGGGCATATTAGGTCTTAATTTAAAAACGAAATATTAATACATTTTTGTTTGTGAATAGAAAATTAAAGATTTTAATCACAATTTGTGTTTTATGACAATTTTTCTGTGAATAGGCATGTTACTTGGTTTTCCATTTGCGGCATTCTTTCAACCAATGACCCTTTTTCTTGCAGTAATGACAAACTTCATCCTTTTTATTATGATTCTTGAAATTCTTTTTATTTGTAAAATCCTTCCTTTGGTTAACCAAATCCTTTCTTTGAAGACCGCACTCAGACGTTTCATTCTTTTTTAAATTTCTTTCATATAGGCACAACTGCATTACTAATTCATCTAATGACTTATCACCTTCTCATGTAAGCATCATCCAACTTTAAATATTTCAAATGAACTTGGTAAAACGTACAGGATTTTACATATTAATAATAGCTCTGGCAATGGACTTTCACATTTTAATTTCAACCCGTTATTAATTTCATTGAACAAATTTTTTAATTTCAAAATATGAGTTGAAACATCTTCTTCATTATTCCATTGAAATGAAGAAAGTTCCGTACACAAAAAGTTAAAAAGTTGATCTTTTGAAGTTGCTTTAAAATGTTGTGCTTGTTATAATGCTCTTAGCATAACAATTTGCTCTTCTGTACAACTCACACTGTCTTTGGTATTCTCGGCGTTGAGTTTCATTTGCTACAGTTTCTAAGGATTCTGGCTTTGTCATCTTATTTTCGATGACTTCTAAAGAACCCTCTTAGAACTCAAGGATGTCTCTCACCTTCCTTTTCCAAATAGGCCAATCTGACTCACCAGTACTCAGACAGAGTACTAGGTATATGCTTCTTCTCTTTGCGTACTCAGTTAATTTCTGCACCATGTCGCCCGGTGGGTTTGCCGCTTCGTATGGCATATATACTGAGGCGAGTGCGAGTTTTCTCCCGTCTCTATCCTCTCTTTGTACGACCGCTATCTCCATTGCTAAAAGAATAAAATCTATAAATTTTAAATCATTCCTTGCCAGTATACACGTTCTTACCTTTTCCTCAGTGGATGGTACGAATAGCGTATACCCTTTGACGCTTAATCCACATACCCTGGTGTTGTTGATCCAGGGCTCTTGGATTAAGGCCACATCCACTTTGGAGTCAGTAAGGTTCGTTGTTAATTCGATTGAGGCTGCTTCACAATAATGCAAGTTAATTTGCACCACTAGCAGCCTCGTTGGTACTATCAGATACCGGAAACTGATTGTGCTCAGACCGAAATTAACAGCTTCTCCCACCTATAGCAAACCTGAAGTCCCTTCCGAGGTTCTCTTTACAAGTCAGAGAAGTTAACAACTTCCACTGACTTGTATCCAGACCTCCGTTCTGATTGATCAATACTGTCAGTATAGTTTCCACCGGTTTTATGGGTGGTGGAATCCACACTATCACTATCGGCATCATGGGCAATTCAGACGCAAGTATCACATCCAGTTTCGCCTCTGAACAAAGGTTGCCGCACTTGGCAATTGTGGCCTTGAGAAATTCAAATGATTTCTCATTGCCACAATTGACAGTTTTGACTCCTTTTGACCAGTCCACGCCTTTGAAGGACACTTCATCCGGTCTTCCCTTAATTAAGGCGATCTCGTCGATGAGCCTATCTTCAATCGACCTCCATAGATTCGTGCTAATCCTCCCATCTGGGTCAGCACGGTCTATGACAGCCGCCTGAAGATATGCCGGCTTTGTCGACTCCTTCGCCTTTTTCGAGGTTGAAGGCTTGTCGTCACCAGATCTAGCTCTCTTAATAACTTCCTTTTAGGGGCCCTCAAGAGATTCAGCCGGTGTGTGATTCGCCTTCTTAGCAGTTAAAAGTGGTTGGTCATCGCCAGACCTAGCTCTCTTAACGATCTCCTTACGGTGATCCTTAAGATAGCTGGATGGCTTATGACCAGCCTTTTTCGATGGAGAAGGGAGCTGGCCCACACCTTTTCCAGCGTTCTTTCTTCTTCTGTGAATGATTCACCAGAGTTGCCGGATGGTTTACGATCAGTCCCCTGTTTGGCGATGATAGGCAGCTTACCAGTTTCAACCGATCGTTCCGAAGATGCTATCATCGCCATTATTTCTAGACTCCAATGCGTCCCTTGACATGGTTCCTGTACTATCTCGAGCACTTTCCGGAACGGTGTCAAACATCACATTTAGTCTCTCAGGACTTTCCCAAGATAGCGGCGGTAGAGCCGTAGATTTTTTCAAATCTAATCACACTCTTCGTGTGCCTCTTGATAAGGTACTTATCCCTACCACTGAATGTCGACAAATCTTTCTTAGCCATCTTGTTAAGATTTTGTCGTCTTTTCAAATATATATAAAAATGTACAATACGAACATTTGTTGAAGACTTTTTGTAAAAAAAAAAAATAAAAAAAAAACAAACACTGAAAAAGGATGGATTTGTGATTTTTGGAACATTTTTAATTTTTAATTATGCAATAAAATTCTTGTTAGTTAATAGTTTTGAATGAACCTAAGTAGATTTTTTGATGCTTAATTTAAAGCGCTATTCACTTTTTTAATTCCCAAAAAACTTAAATAAATTTACAAAAATGGAATTTTTTACTTTTCTTGCTATATCTTTCCAACCGATATCGGGGAGCAAAAATTTCTATTGCAAAACAATTAAAAACACTTCAGACTATATAAAAAGTATAAACTTTTTTTGATTCCTGCTTTGAGATTTGATAAATTAAGGCGAATATTCGAAATTAATTTAACACAAAATAATCTTCCACAATATTTTTTGTTGAAAACACAAATGAAGTACGAAATTTATTGCATTTTATATCAGTGTCCAAGTTTAAAATACGCTTAATTTGTACTACTTTTTAGCTTTAATCTGATTATTTAAAGATTTAGTTATTAAATTTAGTTTTTGGTTACATCATCAGAAAGGAGACAAAATAAGCTATCTCAAAAAAGAAACAAATATGCAATATTTATCTTATAAGAAGTTTAATATGTTTAACTTAATTATATTATAACGACAATTTATATAATGCATATTTTTGAATGAAAGAATAATGAAAGAAATTCATATTTTTAGAGGTCCAGCTCACGTAAATTGAAAAATTTCGTTCAGAAACAATCATATTATTTTCATTGGAATTATGGAAAAAATTTTTATTTATTTTTTTTTCTCCGAATCGCAAAAAATCGTCAACATTTTTTTTTTTTATTTCCATAGCCAAGTTCGTCTAAAAGATTATTTTTTATTCAGCTGAATAATATTCATCGTCAAGCGATGCATAAAAATTATCTTAATATGGGAAAAATATTAAAAAAAAAAAAAATTTTAATTGATCTTCAGTTCCCCACCAACGATTGAATGTCACGGGTCTAGAACATTTCGTCCAAAAAATAATATTGAGTTTTGTCTTGAAATGGGTATCAAAAAATACGTAATTTTTAACCAATTATAAAAAAAATATTTTAAAAAATTTTCGCAAAAATTTTGGTCCTTAAACCATCATATTAGTACATCATGCAAAAAAAAAATTCGATATTTTTCTTAAAAAATCGAGAAGAATTTTATAATTTTGTTCCCTTTATGGCTAATATATTAAAAATTTGCTATGTAGTAAGTACTGTTGATAATATATAATTTTCCAAATTTTTCCAAAAAATAGTTCATCAAAATGCCTAAAAGTCTTCTAGTGAAACAAAATCCCAAGGGAAAAGTTTTTAAAATATTGTTTCCATAACCAGCATTAAATTACGATATTTTTGATACCCATTTGGATTAAAAAAATCTAAACTTTTTTTTTACCAAATTTTTACGCATCGTTAGAGGGGTCTACATCGAAATCTCGAAAAAGACTTTCCTCGGGACCCTCTTATGTACATACATTCATGCATACATACATACATACATACATACATACATACATACATACATACATACATACATACATACATACATACATACATACATACATACATACATACATACATACATACATACATACATACATACATACATACATACATACATACATACATACATACATACATACATACATACATACATACATACATACATACATACATACATACATACATACATACATACATACATACATACATACATATCCCCTGCATATCTGTGGCTAAAAATTTTGAGCGCCATTTTGCTCATAGGCAAATCGGGTTGATTTATACAAAATTTGATTTTATACATCGATTTAACATACAATTTTAGTAAGAATGAGCATTATTCGATTCGTTTCAAATAAAGCGTGTTGTAATTAGAGCGACCGAAAAATTGACTTCAAAAATATATTTGTTTATAAATATAATGAAAATATACTATTTGCTTATAACGCAAAAATATTTTAAGTTTTTATGCGCATTAAATATGCAGTAAAAAACGACAAATGTGCTCTAAAAAACGGAAAAAATAAACACTTAAAAAAAAAAAGATTTTGTATAATTTTTTAATAAAATTATGTTTTTCAACAAAGGGTTTTATTAATATTTCAATGTATAAAATAAAGCAAAACTGAAATTTATCAACCGTGTCGAAATTGTTTTTATTGTATCACATAAAACATTATTAATCTTCTTACCCATCTAATTCTAGACATTATTATTAGTTCAGAAATTATCAAAATTATCATTAAACAAGTGCGAATGTTATATTCGGCCCGGCCGAATCTATATACCCACCATCACCTTTTTCAAATTTTACGCTTTATGGGATGGGCGGTAAAGTGGGCTGACCTCGTCCATTTTTTGTTTCCGAGTTTACATTGGTCATTGAACTATTTGAACACAATTTCGTTGATTTTCACCTTATATGGGAGGTGGGCGGACCACGCCCATTTTTGGTTTCCGAGTTTATATCGACCCCCAAACTATGTATACAAAATTTCGTTATCGCAGTTTGTTTAAGAGATATCAGCAGAAAAGTATAAAACGGACACCCTGTGTTTCTAGTTTTTAGCCCATAACTTTTTTGTTTATTAACCGATTTTGCCCATTTTCAATCAACCAAACAAACCTTATATAAGACAAATATTTGTGCCAAATTTCGCCCCTCTACGTTGTCCCGTTCGAGCCCTATCCTGCTTTCAACAGACGGACGGACATAGCTAGATCGACTCAGAATCTAACCAGGACCCAGAAAATACACTACGGTTTTTTACTCCTACTATTTGCTTCATAGTTATTGTCTTCTAGGTGCATAATAGTCTACATTTTTGGTGTCCAGGTATTTATCGTATTATATTCTTTAAATTAATATGCAAAAGAAGTTTTTGAAATATGTCTATTTCAAATATGGGGCAAAAGTGTTGTGTTGGTCATGCATTTTGTGTGACATAATAAAGTGACACATATTTTCTTATTATTTCTTATTTTTTAAATTTTTTGACATAAAATGGAAGGCATATTCTTAAGAAGTGCTAACTTTTATTATTCTATTCATAAATTCTATTAAAATTATTATTATCAGTAATTCTTCGACCACAATCCAGTAAGATTTCTTGATTCCAAATAGAGAAAATTAATTAAGATTAATGTAATTGTCTTTAAAGTGCAATATTTTAGAATCTGAGGTCAAAAAACCATTTCATTATACAAAATTACAATTTAGAATGAAAATAATAAGAAATTGAGGGCCAGAAAACCTAATACTACGAAGTAAAGTCGTAGCTATATCGCAATTCTCGCCAAAAAGAATATCATATTTCTAAGCGGAGAGATAAAGTAGGAAGTAATTTTAATTATTACAAGCCTAACTGTCCAGACAAGGTTTCTCAGTTTTCTCAGTTTTTTTTTTTTTAAGTTTTAATAAGCTTTACGTTTATTCATCCAAATAACTGCATTTTAGAATGTTTCTGGGACTTTAACGATTATTTTTCTATTACGGCTCGCTTTGTTATATTAGCACAACAATGATGTGACTTTTACTTAGAATAGGTACGTCTAAAACTCATATATTTGAGCTTTTTCTTGGCAGTAAAAGCTAATATAGGGGATGAAACTCATTCTCTTTTAGCGAGAATATTGATATCGTTACGATTTTACTTCGTAGTCTTAGGATTTCTGCCCTATCAATTTCTTCTAAATTTCATTTTGAATTGTAATTTTGTATAACGAAATGAATCTTTTAGTCCTAGATTCTAAAATATTGCACTTTAAAGACAATACATTAATCTTAAATAATTTTCTCTATTTGGAATCAAGAAATCTTACTGGATTGTGGTCGAAGAATTACTGATAATATGGCCGAATTTATCCTTATTTTTCAAATGCAATAATAATTTTAATAGAATTTATGAATAGAATAATAAAAGTTAGCAATTCTTAAGAATATGCCTTCCATTTTATATCACAAAATTTAAAAAATTTTAAGAAATAATGTGTCACTTTATTATGTCACACAAAATGCATGACCAACACAACACTTTTGCCCCATATTTTAAATACACATATTTCAAAAACTTCTTTTGCATATTAATTTTAAGAATATAATACGACAAATACCTGGACACCAAAAATGTGGACTATTATGCACCTAGAAGACAATAATTATGAACTAAATAGCAAGAGTAAAAAACCGCACTTTATTTTGTCCGATAGTGTATATACTTTGTGGGGTCTTAAATGATTCCTTCGATATGTTACACACGGAATGACAAAATCAATATACCCCCCATCTTTTTAATGGTGGGTATAAAAAAAATTCTTATTTTTTAATCAAATCTTAAAAACGTTTCATGAAGCATAAAAAAAATTATCCTTAAAATGTCAAAATATGCTCTAAAAGGGTTAAATATGCCCTAAAAATAACAAGATATGCTATAGATATGAACTAAAAATCGCTAAATGCAAAAATATGCCGTTATGGGTAAAATATGCAAGAAATAAGAAATCGATGCCAAATTGGTTTATTTGTTCTGAAACGGATAAATATTTTATCGGTGGCTTCATTCAACGTTCAGGAAAAAACATGCAATTGCATGTTTGTGGTTTCTCGGGTTATAAGACATTAAAATTTGCATTTAATAGCAAAACGAAATTTTATTTAAACCAAAATTAAAAATATTGAATATTGTAACAATAAAATGCAAAGACTACTGTGAATTATAATGCGCATGTTTTAAAATTTTGTAATAACAATTATTTTTTAAGATAATTATTTTTTATAGTTATTATTTGAAATTTTCTTAGTCTTATAACTCTAAAGCGAAACTTCGTTGATTAATTATTTTTGCGCCATTTTTTAAAGCAAATAGTATCTTTTCACTGTGTTTATAAAAAAAATGTATTTTTAAAATTTTTTTGAAAAAATTAAATTTTTCCGACACTTTAATTGGAACACGATGCATTTTAAGCGGGTTGAATAGTGCTCATTCTTACTAAAATTTTATGTAGAATTGATGTATAAAAGAAATTTTTTTATAAATCAATTGGATTCGTCCTTGCGCAAAATGGCGCTCAAAATGTGCGTTTTTAACCGGAGGGAAGGAGTTGGAATTAAAAAAAAAAAAACAAAATACGCCATTATTTTTACTGCTGAAAAAAACTTTTAAAAAGGTATGATATCCAAATATCAAAAGAATTTTTTCTTTTCGAAACTAACCTTAATACATATGTATGTACCCAAAAATTGTTCTCAGCCATTTTCAATTATTATAATTTTTTTTAAATTATTTTATTTCAATTATACATTTTAATTACTTTTTAGGAATTAACTGAAAATCTTACCGCTCATCGTATACAAAGTATGAAAAATGATTGTACAAAAGTTCATTATCGCAATTCAGGTGGAGATAATATTCTAACGGTGGGAAAAAAAGAGTTTAATCATGCAGATCATCAATTAAAATTTAAAGAATCCTGGGTAAATACCGACAGCTTTCAAATTATTGACATCGCTATGCATAATAGGCGAGTATGTAATAACTAACGAGCTGATAACTTTTTTATGTGTAAATTTCGATAAGGGAAAGTTAGCTACTTATTAGTGAGCACACAAAGTCGTGTATTATGCATAGCACTGTGAAAATATCAAATAATGCTGTATTATGATTTATTTTTTTTCTTGTGAATTTAGTTAAAAAAGTTCGATCGTGAGCTTGAACCTTTGACAGAATTTTTAATAGAGTTTCCAATTGATTTTCCTCCATCTTATCCTTATGAAGAAGATCCTGAAATGCCAACAGATTATATGTCTACTCGCTGTCCCTCCTGGTGTGACCGTGTTTTAATGAGTGTCCAAGCAAAGCAAATAATACACGAAACAGAATCTCCAAATACGTATAACATAATGGGTGAAGATGTATGCATGGGAGATCATAAGGTACTTGTATTTAAAAGGATTATTACAATATATACAAAATTAAAAGATATAAAATTATTTATATTTATAATTTAAATACAAATTTCTTTTTTTATTTTGTTTCTTGCGGCAATTTAGCCTGTTTATTTAAATATTCGCTTAAAATCCAATCAAGGTACTTATAGATGTTGTAGTTGCTATTTATTCAATGCAAATAACAACAAATCAACATCACATCAAATCCCAGCAGAAATTGTCACTCCATTATGTTGCCCTGTTGAGGAAAACAGCATTATAGACAGCACCTATTACTGCCCTCACAGTAGCAAAATATATAATCAAATATTGCTAGAATGTAAAGATCTAAATAAATACATCAAATGTGTATCAAAAATGGATGTAAGTGATACACTAAAGGATGAAGATGTATCAGAAGTAGTAGCGAAGTTTTCCCAAACATTAAAAACTGCTCAATCTAGTCAAAGTGAAGGAAATGTTGGGGAAGCAACATCAACTAAATGGCCACCTGTCAGCATTAATATTATAGATTCAGATAACATTCATGTTTGTATGTGTTCACAAATTTCTATTGAAAATAAAATAGATAAGGATTCAGTCGATGGTAGTATTTGTCCTGAATGTCAAAATATTATTAAAAAACAGCCGGCCGAACCAAGATATCGACTTATTTCCAAACGTTTGTTGCTATCAAACAACATTATTGTAAATCGCATTGATACTCAACACCTGAGCACATATTTCGATATATCCCAAAAACGGCAAGATCCTTATACACCTGAAAGCGCCGAATCACATTCTCCATGCCCAGAACTGAGCAGTTCTACTACCACATCAAGTAACAGTCAAAGTCCCTCTATGAATTGCCGACAAGTATTGGATCCAGAATGCAAAGAAATAAATTTAAAACCGCATGTTTTATCTGATTTAATTATTGAAGATGTCAAAGAGCACAAAAATATTAATAAAGATATTGAAGAAACTGTCAATTGCAATGATGACATTAAAAAGCAACAGCGAGGGATTGTTTCTCCAGGCCAACTGAAATCTCGATTAGAAGACTTACAGAAAAAGTCATCAATACAAAATTTAAAATTTAAAAGTAAGAGGGTTAATGACACTGCTGGGAATAGTGATGTTGAAGATGTTGATGATATTTGCCAGTCGACCAACGCAGCTGTGCAGCAGTATCCAAATAGTTGCTTGCCCAAATGTTGTAATATTCACTAAATGTTGTGTTATATATACATATTTAGATATATTTTTGTTTAGATCGTTTTTGTATTTGTCTCAAATCAAATCTCAAATCTATATAAATGAGAACTAAATTATACGTATGTATACCTAATAGGGTATCCAATTATTCGGGTGTTCATATTAATCGGTTTATTCGACAAATAATTATTCGAGGTTAAAAGTTGATCGGTTAATAACCGATTATTGAGAAATTATTCGATTAACCGTATCACTTTATTTATATATAAATTACATATAATATAAATTATATATAAATTAACATAAATTACAGAAATTATACCATTTAATCTATAGTTACTTAGAAAAATAATATAAAATCAAATTGTTTTACAAGGGGATCATTTCGTATTTATTTTCTCCTATTTGTATGAAAAAAATAATAATTTTTTAGCTAATACTACAAAATATTCTCCTAATTCCGCTTTATTTAATATATTTTTCACGTAAGTGTATTTTCTGTGTAAGAATGATAATTTGTTAATCGAGTCTAAATTAATATTTTTTGGGTAGGAGATGACAATTAATAGTATTATGACTTGTGTAACTTGGAATTTACTTTAATCCAAGTAATGTTTTACTAATTTCTATTGATAGAAGTTTAATTATTTATGAAGATATAATATTATTATATTTTCTTATCGCTTTTTATAAAACATTCTATCCCAACAAAAAATGCATCCAAAGAAGTCAGTAAGATACTGAAATTGTGTTCCAGAAGTAGTACAAATTCGTATACTTTTCAATGAATTTAATTTTTTGATACCTGTGAATATCAAATTTTTTTTTTAACGGATCAAGGAAATTCGTTTTAATTTTTATTATTATTTTAATAAAGAAAATTATGCATAACATTGTTTTTCATTTGTTTCAGTTTTTTTTTTCTTTTTTGTAAAGATAACATCCAAATATCAACGTCTTATAGCAGAACAATTCGTTTAAATCTTTCTATATATATATATTGGATCCTGTTTTATTACTTCTAAAGCAGAAGAATAAGTACCTCAATAAAAATTAGATGTAGTTTACATAACTTTATCATAAAAATAAAAAAATTTCTAATTTATAACTCAAGAAAATTACATTTCGGTTAACCGGTTATTCGATATAAATTATTCGGTTTATTCGTTATTCGAAAATAGACAGTTTTAAATTATTTGGACAGTTAATCGACAAAAATTAACCGGATAACCGAATGACGGTTAATCGATTGGATACCCTAATACCTAATCTCAATTTAAAATTTATTTATTTATAAAATAATATTGCTACAACAAAAACGATCTAAAACAATTGCATATTAAAACTATTATTTTATATTTATTTGCATTTTTAATTTTCTAATCATACGTATTACTTAATTTTATTGCTGGTCAATTTATTTCAAATTTTAGAAATGAATTATGTATATTATTTTACTTAATTACCTCAGTTTTTATTTTTTTGTATATTTTTTTTAACATGTCATTGCTGGTCAAAAGGGCTAGGATTGTTATACAATATTTATTTTTACCACATATGTACAATAGAGGTATAACTTTTTTTAAGAAAAAAAAAAAAAAAAACACAGAGTACCACGTCATAGCCCTTGTTGTACTGATACCAAAAACCGTTTCAAAAGTTATTTCTATGAAAAAACCTTCCGCATCGAAAGCAATGGTTCTTAATTATTTCCTTACTAACTAGTATGAAATAAAATTGTAGTCATATTGGTCATATTTTTCAGCTTTTGTTTAATTCAAAAGATTTATAAAAATCAAAATTTTTAACCTCCAAATATAACGAATAATTAATTTACAATTCATTTTAACTTTAATGTTGACTAAAACATTAATTTAACATAACATTTAAAGAATAAAAGGTTAAAAAATTATAAAATAAAATATTTTGAATTTTTGCAACAAAATTCGCATATTTTATCGCTTTTTATGAAAAATTATTTTATTGTTGGTATGTAATACCAGTAATGAGAAAATATAATTTGGTTTATAATAAAAATTTTGCATTATATGGACAAATTTAAAAAAACTTCAACGCGTTTACTGCGGTAACTTTTTTAACGATCGCGAAAATTAAATATATTGTTTCTTAATATTTTTTCATGCCCTATAACACTATACCCTGTGAATTTTGATATTTGTAAAAATTGCAAAAAGTTATACCCCTAATGTACAACTTTATAATACATATTAGCATAAATACATATGTATTAGAGTTGTCAAATTATTCGGATTTAATTTTGATCGAAAATATAGCGATTAAGACAAAAAGTTTAAATATGTAGTCTGCGTACCGTATTTATCTAACTAACATTAATAAAATCGATAAAAAAATCCGATTTTTCCCTAGGCATCGAAAAATTATGCCCTGCAAAAAATCCCTAAATATTTTAATTACCAATTGAATAGTCAATTAACTGGTAATTGCTGAAAAATTAATAATATAGATTACACTATGCGGCAAATTGAGGATCATCGCTTGGGGGCGGAATCATCCCATCTGCAATTGATAGCACTTGATATGTGCAATAAACCCTCCAAGGATTTTTCACTGGTAGGCGAAATTTTTGTTTTATGACCTTTTAAACTTTTCTATTTTTGCACGAAAATAGTTTCTGATAAATAGAAAAAAAAAAATAATATAAATATAGTTCGAAGCTCAAATATTTCAATATAAATGTTTAGAGCATTTAAATGGCGATATTTCATTAGAACTTTCTATTCATTTATCTCTAATAATAAGGGGTCATTTCAAGTCCGTTTAAAAAAATTCATAAAAGATTAAAACTTGAGTTTAATGGGTTAAAATGTTCTACAGAAATTTTCTACTTCGAATTTCACTAGGGGACACCGAAGGTCTAAAGTTTATATGGTGAAGCATTTATGCAAAAGAAGTTAATGAAATTATTAGTAATTTTGTTTACGATTTCTACAAAACTTTAGTTCTATGTTATATTTCATTGCCTAGTTTAAGGAGTTTATATAAGAAATGTGGGAAAATTTTGTAATTTTCTTTTTTAACAGATGAATTCAGATGAATTTTTTACCTTTGGAGACCCCTAGTAAAATTTGACGAAGAAAATATCTGTAGAACATTTTAACCCATTAAACACAAGTTTTAACCGACTTTCATGTCATTTCTTGAAAAAGGACTACAAATGACCCCTTATAAAGTAAGATAAATTAATTGAAAGTTAAAACAAAATATTTCCCGTTAAATGCTCTAAATATTTATGTAAAATATTTCAGCTTCGAACTATATTGATATTATTATTTTTTTTTTTTCAATTTATCTGAGACAACCTTGATAAAAAAAATAGAAAAGTTTTGATCGAGAACTATCAGTTGCAGATGGAATGATTACGCCCCAAATACTGTTCATATTGTTATATAAAAACTAAATTTATATGTTGATGAATACGAAATTTTAAAATTATTTTGTTCGTTCAACTTAAATTTCAACATAGAAAAAAGGAATATCAAAAATATATATATATTAGGGTGGGTCTATTTTTTTTTGTAGATAGTCGTATAGCAAAAATGTAATCTACAATAAATTCTAAGAAAACTTGTCTAAGAAACTATGGGTCTAAAATCAAAACTTAGCTCCCGCCGAGAGACATGAAAATTGGTGAAAATCGTTAAATTTCTTGATATAATTGCTGCTATCTCGAAAACTACTCAAGATACAGATCCGAATTAGGTTTCAAGTAATAGATAATGAGAGCACCTTCAAAATGGCATTCCTCATTTTTTTTATAAATAAAGGTTAAAGGTCATTGGTCAAACCTTAAGTCTTGGAAAGCTATATCACGAACGCTATTTTCAAAATTTTGCCAAAATCCGTATGTTAATGCAGATTTCCTATACCACTTAAGATTTTAGAATAGAGAATTGCTTGGTTGCTGAGATATTAGAAAACATAGTTGAATTCAAAGGTTCGAAAGAATTAATTCTTTAATTCACTTTTTAAAATGGAATTAAATTATAAAGAATTATTAATTCTTTCAAATAAATTCATTGTAATTAATTCTGAAGCTTAATTCCTAAAGCTTTTGTTAAAATGGAATTAATTCATTTGTGAATTAATTCTTTGGGAATGCTTAATTCTTTTGATTTCATTCAAATTTGTTTAAATTCAAACTATTACAAATTGAATTATAAAAATTTTCAACCATTCAATTTGTACTAGATTGAATGAAAGTTTTATTTTTTAATTCTTTATATTTTGAACAAGTTTATATAATTGCAAAAACGATGTATGGTAAGCCATATTTACGTACACACATGTTTCGTGGCGTGCACTTCTTTTAATTTCAGATATCGAGAACTTTTATTAGCTCTGTATTGAACGTATATTAAATTTAATTTGTTATATGTACTTAGGTTATTATGAATGATAGGATTTATAACTAGATTTCACGGAGAACGTATTACGAGTATTATTTTTCTTTTAAACTGTAAAGTTCAGCACCTTTGTACAGAATCATCTTCCATTCTTTGTAGAGTTTAGCTGGATAGTAACATGTTGATTTCATATTGATTTTAGCAAAATACCAATGATTTTCAACTATTTTAATATTTATTTTCAAAAATATATAAAAATAGAATTAAAGAAAAATATTGTCATTCAATTTGTAGTAGAAGGGAATGAAAGAAAAAAATATATCATTCAATTGAATTTTATTTTTTTTAAGGAATTAATTCTACATTTTTTTCATTAATTTTGTAAAAGAATGGAATGAAAGAAAAATTGAATCATTCAAATTGAATTGTAATTCTTCAAGGAATTAATTCTTTAGGGAATTAATTCAATACAAAGTTAAGCCTAAAGAATTAAGTCTAGGAATTATTTTCTGAGGAATGATTTTAAAGAATGCTAAACTAAATTTTTATAAGTTGAATTAAGATTATACGTGAATTAATTCTAAATTGAATTCATTCTTTCGAAGCTCTGGTTGAATTGTATTTATTTTATTTTTTCTTTAATAATATTTATTTTTTCTTTAAGACTTTTTTTTACCAAAATACACTTTTCTAAATGTTTTTTGCTGAATTGAATTGACCCACCATAATATTATGTTTGGATTTAGTGATAACATGTTGTTTTCCATTAAATCTATGAATTTTTTTTTTTTTTTGAAAAATCTTAAAATAAAATCTTCATGCCTCTTGGCGGGAGCTAGGTTTTCATTTTAGACCCATACTTTCTTTGGGTAATTTCCTTAGAATTTTATGTAGATTTCGATTTTGCTATACGCCTGTTACGTTTTTTCTCACTCGAACAAATTGACCCACCCTAATATATATATTTTATTTCGGTTTATCGAAATTATTCGTATAACGAGAGATAAAACTCAATAAATACGCGTGAAAAAATAACAAAAAAAATTGTGTGCTAGTGAAAAAATGTGCCGCGAGTGTAATTTTCCTTAAATTTTAAAGGAAAGTTTTGTTCTTTTGATTTGTTTTTTTCTCTCACAAGTGTGTTGAATTCACACAGTAGTCCAACTCTTTGACTGGAGTACCTAAATCTAAAAATGTGTTAGTTAAAAAGTACCTAACTCTAAGCATGTGTTAGTAGCAAAAATGTTAATGTGTTTGTGCTTTTTTATTTTTCTCATACACACAGTTTTATTAAAATGTTTTAAATTTTAATTTGTTTTATTTTCCAATACCAAAAATTAAAACTGTCTAAGAATTTTATTTTAAAAGAAAACAAAACAAATTGTCAAAAATTAAAAAAAAAATAATAATATTGTGTTTTATCCAAAAATTTACCCTTTTTATAAATAAAAGTGGGCTAATGGTGTAAGAAACTATTTTCAAATTGTATGTGCAAGTGAAAACAGTGCAAAAATTGTTTTTTCTTTGTATTAATTCTTTCACAGTTCACACGGCACCCGTATATAAGATTTTTTTTTTTTTTTTGCTAAAAGAGAGTCGGACTACTTTGTATACTTTGGGCAGAACTTGTATGTGAGGAGAGAGAAATGTTGTTGTTTTAAGAAAGAGAGCCAGTTTATTTTCTTTGTATTCTTTGGTTATTACTTTAAATTATTTTGTTGTGATTCTTGTACATACATATTTTTTATTTGATCCTGATAGATCTGCAAAAGTAGTGAATTGAAATTAAAAAATAACTTTCTTCCAATGACTGTTAATTGCTTTTGAAGTTTTCGTCGGGTTTTTGTATTACCTATTGGTAAAATGTTTCTTTTATACTATCTAATTTTTTTTAAACTCTAGTTAAAGTTTTTAAATAATGGTACTGTCCTTTTCTTTAAGTAATTTATAATGAATTTTATTTACTTTTAGTTCGACTTATCCTTGTTAGAAAAATATTTTAAAAATTCGAATGAATCAAAAGGTTATTTTCAAAATTTGATGTATATTTTCTGTTCACTTATAACTAAAATTTATAATATGCAGATAACAGGATAAGAAAATTTCAGATTTTTAAACAATTTTTACAGGATATTTAGTTTTTATATTAAAATATAATTTTTTTATTGCATATCTTTAAGACATTTATTCAAAATATATTATAAACTATTTTACGGTTTTCAATTTATTGATCTATTTCAACAAAGTTTAGTTTATTCTAAACAGAATCTGAAACGTATCTAATATTTTGAATATGAAACGAAAGAGTAAACTTAAAAAAAAAAAAACATATTTGAATAAATTTACTAAATACAAGAAATATTTGACATTTGAATCAAATTTGTTATTGAATTGTCTAACTACGTCATTAGCTATAAGAAAAGCTATAACAATTCCAAAAACATTTTGGAGAGAAAAATATTTTTTATAATTTCGTATGTAGATTTATGATGCGAAGTGTAATTTCTAGAAAAAAAAAACATTTTTGATTCCTTCACATAAGGTATTTAATTACATAAATATAGAAAAAAATAGATTATTCTCTCAAAATCGTTTATTACATTTTATTTTAACATTGATCGAATAACTGTTCTTTTGAATAAATTCTAAAATTGTTGCCTTCGATTAATCGCATAATTTTTATTTGAATGACAACCCTAATATGTATGTATGTACATAAATAATGTACAAGTTCGAAACTGACTTTAATTATAAAAGTTTTATAGAAGTCAGATTAAAATGTATAAATTTGTTTGTGTAAATATCAAAAATACAATAGAATCCAATTCATTGTGATTGATTTACTATATTATTTATTTACTTAACCATAAGATTTTGTTTATAATAAGATGTTTGACTTAAATACGGCCCAGTCATATTTTGTTGAATACATATTTATTCAATTCCCAACCTCTGTCGTATCGTTGTATAATTGTATATCGTAAACAATTTTTAATTAATTTGATTTTGCTCTCAAATATTTGGTTTGAATAATATTTACGACATACAATGATACAACGATACGACAGAGGTTGTGAATTGGACAATTGTTTGTTTAAGCAAATATTTTGCCTATGCTCTTTATCTATGTATATTGTTTTTGTTTATTAAATAGGAATCTCCAATATTACCTCCATTTATTACTGTTTATTTTTAAATTGGAAATAATTATTTAATTATTGTATACATATATATTTTTTCTTTAATAAAGGAATATATTTTTTAGTCCTAAATATTTTTTGAATGTTATCAAATTAGATAAATGCATTTCTATTATATTTACAAAATTTTTTTTATTTATTTAATTGAACGGTTAATATAAGAAGCCACTTTTGACATTTTAGAAAATAACTATGTCATTTAGGAAAATACTTAGATTTAAACATTTTTACATATTCAATTTATTAAATAAATGTTTATATACAAAGTTCTCCACAAACAAACAAAAACTCTTTAACAGAAAAAGTATAATATATGAGACTAATGAAAAAAATTTTAGTCCCAACTAAGGATTTAGAAATAGAAGAAGTTTTTTTTAATTAGCAACAGAACAGGAAAAAAATTTAAGCTCTAAAGGTAGTTTATTCCATATTCTCTCTGATTAAATATGAAGCCGAAAAATTTGATAACGAATGATTTGTAGACTCCGTGATGAATGAAGAAAATGAAATTCTCTAAATAAATTCATGGGGATATCATATTTCAAGATCTTAAAAAACACAAAGTTTATAAAACAACGTAATTTTCATATGTACATCCTAGTAATTCAATAGCAGAATTAGAAACATGATCACGAATTTTCAAATTATACACAAATCTCAAGATTCTATTAAATATTCTCTCAAGTCTAGTCAGAGTATTATTGTTAGAACCCGCAATAATTTCAATACATTAATTGATATTCGACATAAGAAGTGCATAAGCTACCCGTCTTTTAACAAATTTAGGCAAGATGATGAAAACTTTACTAGAAATATGACTAACATGTCGATCAAAAGCCACTTTGTGATCTAAATAAATTCCAAGGCACTTCAAATGATCAATGTATTGAATAGTTACACCATAAATATAAATATTAGGGTGTGATACCACATGGTTACCCAAGAAAAATTGTATAGCCTTAGACTTAGTAGGACTAATTAATAGAGGTCTCAAATGAGCTGAAAAGATTTCCACTAGAAAATAATAGATATACATCATCTGCAAATACAAATGATCTGAAAATATAGTTAATGCAATTTTTCTTGACACAATTCTGACTTTGTAGGCGAGAGAGGTAAAGAAAATGTAAAAGATTAGTATTTCCCATAATGTAATTATAAAGTGGCCGCACATCTATAAAAACAACAATTGATTGTATTTTCTTAGTATGAAACCAATGCATATAATTTGCAAATGCTACGAACAAAAAATTAGAAAATGAAGAATATAAATAAATACGGAAAGAAATATTACATACGAATACAAAAACAAGCCCGACAATTTGATACCCTACACCATTGCGTTTTTGCACTAAAACGATTTCCGAAATTTTCGGAAATGGACCTATGGCAATTTATGGACCAATCCTTATGAAATTATTTAATATACTTTCTGCTTATATTAAACTTATTTGTGTCAAATATTACTATGATACTGCCATTTATGTTCGAGTTAAAGTGATTTTCAAAAGAGGGCTTTATATAGGAGCTACGCCTAATTGTTGACCGATCCTCCTGAAATTTTTCACTCCGATTTATATTTGCATAGAACTTATTCGTACATTTGTTAGCGTTAGAACTCTATTCCGGGGAATAGAAAGGTGAAAATATGAACCGATCATGAAAAATTTCAGTAGTTGAGTGACTCCCTAGAGGAACCATTGCGATATGTATTTATAAGAAAAACTTCGATAAAAACTCCGTTGTTTTTGTTAGTGTTTTATGTTTATTTATTCGTGGTGGTAATATTATTGGATTTTACTAATTTTCTATTCGCGTACTTTACAAGTTAGTTTGGGAGTATCATTTTTAATTTACTAAGTTTACTGGATTTTAATGGAAAAGTAAAAGAACGAACCTTATTATATAAGTTTCAGCAGTAATTCCAACAATATATATATCATTTTATTTTATTTTTTTGTTTATGCTGCTTTAACAATTAAATTGACTGAATCACTCGAGTAGCGAACACGTGATTATCAGTGACTTTTAACAGTATGTGTAATACGCCAAGATGAAGCTTTATTCCAAAATTTGTTTCCCTCCATCAAATACCGAGGTTGAAAATTTTTTTGGCTAATTTTCCTGGTATAATATTAGTACAATTTAAAATAATTTGTTATATTTAAAATAAATAAAAATTTAACTTGATACTCATGACAATATAAAGTTGCATTTATCTATTTTGTTAACAATTTTTTTTATTTTGCTTTTTTCTTTTATATGTTGTGATGTTTTGTATTGTGTAGTTGTGTGTGCAAATGTTAGATTTTTTATTTGGTAAACTATTTTGTTTGGATACTTTTATTTTTATATTATTAGAACATGTGTGTGTACGTATATTTCAGGAATGGAGAAATATATTGCATATATTCCAAACAAACTTCAAATGATTATCAGTGAAACATTGGGAGATGAAGTAGTGTGGAAAGAACAATGTCAATTGGATGTTTCTACCCAATCAGATAATTTGTCATGCATTAACGCGAAAACTCGTTACATTCAAATACATTCGTTAAATTCAGATGACAGTGTTATTTGCAGCAATTCGTCCAGTACTGATTACGATAAATTAAATCGAAGTGCCATGGCCGAAACTGAAGAGTGTGATGTTAGTCAAATGACGTTAAATAATATTCAAAATAACCAACCGTTAACTTCCATTCTAAAGGAAACAACTGTTTAAAGAAAATATTGATAGAATATTTCTAGGCATTCATCATATATTATTGAATATAAACATACCTATACTATATATCTAATCAATAGTACCTTCTTCTTGTCTGGCCCTCTGTTTACTTATTGCTGTTGAAATAAATAAAAATATAAATGTTGTTAAACTTGGCCAATTCGTGCATATTATATACATACGTAAGAAAAATAATAATCAGAAAAATAAGTAATAAATTACTGTAATGTAAACACAACTTTTGTTTTTTTTTATACCCACCATCAAAAAGATGGGGGTATATTGATTTTGTCATTCCGTGTGTAACATGTCGAAGGAATCATCTAAGACCCCACAAAGTATCTGGGTCCTGGTTCGATTCTGAGTCGATCTAGCTATGTCCCTCCGTCTGTTGAAAGCAGGATAGAGCTCGAACGGGACAACGTAGGGGGACGAAATTTGGCACAAATAAACAAAAAAGTTATGGGCTAAAAACTAGAAACACAAGGTGTCCGTTTTATACTTTTCTGCTGATATTTCTTAAACAAAAGCATGTACGACAACGAAATATAGTTCAGGGATCAATATAAACACGGAAACCAAAAATGGGCGTGGTCCGCCCACTTTACCGCCCACCTCCCATATAAGGTGAAAATCAACGAAATTCTGTTCAAATAGTTCAAGGACCAATGTAAACTCGGAAACAAAAAATGGGGGTGGTCCGCCCACTTTACCGCCACCTCCCATATAACGTAAAATTTGAAAAAGTTGATGGTGGGTATATAGATTCGGCCGGGCCGAATATAACTTTCGTGCTTGTTTTAATTATTTAAAATTTAACAAAACAAGAAGGCATATGTGTAAGTAAACCAAAAAAATAAATTATATTTGTATTGCTTAAAATTAAAAAAAATAATTAAATCATAAACAGTTTTATAATTATATCTATCTATCTATCTATCTATCTATCTATCTATCTATCTATCTATCTATCTATCTATCTATCTATCTATCTATCTATCTATCTATCTATCTATCTATCTATCTATCTATCTATCTATCTATCTATCTATCTATCTATCTATCTATCTATATTTATCTATCTATCTTTTTTCATTAGGCAGGTGTAAATATTTAATAAAATTCCCATAATTTTATATTAATCATGGGATATGTCGGATTCTTACCGACTGAAACCACCTCCTTCTTCATCATATGCCCTGCGGAACGGCCTACTAGGATATTGCATCACAGAGTCAGGTAGGCTTAGTCAGCCTCTGTCGTATTTGTCAAGGTTTAAATATGCAGTTTTAGCTAAAAAATTTTCACTTACGACTGTGCAATAAATATACAAACGTTTCATTTATACAATACCCAACAACTAGAAATATCCACACTATCGTTATACTACTAAATTTGTGACTCGTCTCTGCAATTTGCAGCAGCAAAAGCAAACCATTGTACACGAAGTAAAATATATTTCTGTAAAGTTGCGCACGCACAATTTTGTTGAACCCATATTGCGCAGTATTATTTATTTTCGTTTTGATTTTACTGCTATAGTACAATGTATAGCAGCCTTTTTGTTGACAATTTCATTGCTGCTAGACATTCTTGTGTGAAAGATAAAAAACACAAACATACCAACATACATATATACATTAGGTTACATTGCAACCCTTATTTGTTTTTTTTACACACAAAGCATCGAAATTGCAAAAACAAGACTGCTAAATTACCTACTATAGCAGAAAAATCAAAGCGCAAATTTTCAAATATAGAAAAACATCCAGCATAACAAAGAAAGCACTGACTGGTTTGTAATATGTTTTCGTCAAAATTTTACGAGACACTGCAGCACGAGGTTGTTAGTTAGTTTTAGTATACCACATGCAAATAATGCTGCAGTTTGTAGTAGTATGGAACACAAAATGTTAAAGAGAGAATATATTTTTTAGTATGGCGTTTGTTAGTAGTTGATATTCAAAATAAATGAGAGCTACTATAGTAGAAAAATTAAACCTTGGTATTTGTTTGAAAGAACTCCTTCTTTCCTCCTCCATCCGTAAATCATTATGGATACCAGCTACCATATTAAATATTGCTTCCCAGTTTTCATTCCTGCTTATCATAAAATTTACGACACTTTCTGTGTCCAAGTCTTGGCCGACTATTTCTGCTGTGCGTTCTCGTGTTTCACTAAACCGCGACAGTAAAACATTACGTGTTCGGGAACTTCTACTAACTCTGTGTGAGGTTACCAGAAAGAAACAGTGTGTTATAATAGTTAATATCTCCATATTTTCCATTAATCAAACTTTAACATTTGGTATTATTTAGAAAGTCCACCTTCCTTTAAGACTCCTTCCCAATCGGGACTGCCATGTTAGTATTAATACCTCTCTTTTTAGTTTTCGTATATTAATATTGATGTGTTCCTCTCTTCGTTTACGACCTAACAAACGTTTGGCTTGATCATCAAGAGCGTAAATCGTGATAACACCTACAATGGCATACGCTGCACCTTCCAATATTGTTCAAAAAGAACTGCTTATACCGCAATGCTCAAAACCTATACACTTGAAGAGCTCTTGTTCATATAAGAGGCTCAAAAGGATAAATTACTGTGGTAAATAACATATATCGAGACTCCTATGTACTTGACGTGTACTCTCCCACCTTGATCCTTATGTTTTCGCGGTTCCTGCGATTTCATCCGTGTTACAATAATTTGGGTGGTGGGTGTCACGGTAATATCGTCCTCAAAACATATTTGTCTCTTCCGATAAGTCTAACGTAAGAACATTATTGTTGTTCCACAGGAGAGGACCCAGAAACGAGTCCTGAGGCACTCCTGCCGTAACATCGTATGTCTTAATCCCGTCATCTGCATGGTAGCACTTTTTATTTGCAAAATATTTCCTTATTTTCCTTGTCAGAAACTTTGGGATGACAAGTCTAAGTAGATAACTGCGCAATACTTTTTATTCGCTCCTTTGCCTTCGATGGCCATTTGTTTCAGCGATTTGTAGCAGTCGGTTATGTATTACATTCTCTAGTATTTATCCTAATGTATTTAATAGACAGACTGGTTGTTAGGCTTTAGAGTTAAAACTCTTTTAAGTTACGAGGTGATTTGGTTAGGTTAAATGGGCAGCTGTAAGTACTGGATATAAAAACAGCTCACGTGAGTCCTATTGGTCCCGTTGTTTTACCCTGGGAATCATGCGGAGTTGTTTCACATGTCCGTAAAAAGGATCGGATCAAACCAACCTGACGCACGTATAAAAGATCCGATCTGTCTGATGTCGATTACAGACAGATCAGATAACGTATGCGTATACGGACTACCAAGTTCTGCAGTCCTAATACCATCAAGAGCGGGACAGTGACATAGAAGAAGTCGTTATAAGGAAGTCCTAATCTCCTAGCGTGCGCACCAGCTACCCAGTGCTCCGTGACAATTGCTACGAGTATCCGTAGCTGACGTCTAGGCAATCCCAGAATATAGTTTGATCGCAAGTGATCATACTGGGGCCATTTCCTTCTCGAGGTGGAGCACGTGGACTCATTTGTCCATCTTTGCTGAGCTATTCTGGACAAATATTGCAGTATCATAGATCTGCAAGATGACAGCGGCACACCCACCAGTTTGTCAATTTCCCCGTTTCGAAGGTGGAACAAGTTCTGGCTAGTTCGTCCGCAATAATGTTTCCCGGGGTGTTTGAATGACCCCTTACCCAGATCAACTCTAGGCTTGAATGTCTCGCCATCTCATTTAGAGATGTCCGCCATTCATGTACCAGCCTGGATGTCGGGCAGACATCCGAGGGATTTAATCGCGGGCTGATTATCGGTACAGATTTGAATATTCACTCCGAATATCCTATAGTACATTAGCCAATTTACCGCACCCTTGATGGCCGAGATCTCCGCCTGAAGGGCTTTTCTGTGATCCGGCAATTTAAAGGAAATGTACTTTCCATATACAGGAATGTAAACACCAACCCCCCAGCCGATCCAGCTCTTATAGTGGGATCAGCTAAAGTTGATACTGAGAAGCCTCTGTCCAGAAAGGGTTTAGGTATACAATAGTCAATATTGTCGGGGATGTCTACCAGAATTCCTAAGATGGTCGCATGGCCATACTTCCTACCGTTCCATGCACCTATGGTGTTGAGCCTAGTCTCCGGCATGATGGTGATCTGTTTGGCCATTAGATCAACCGGCATCCAGTTCATTAAAACTAATAATGCCCTGGATGGTGTTGTACGAAGCGCACCCGTAATTAATAGCGCTGAACTGAGCAGAACCTTGTTAAAGATTCCGCAAAAGGTGGGTTTCTCCATCGCCTTCCACCATACTAACGCTCCATAGATAAATATGGGCTTGATCACCATATCGAAGGGCCATTTCGTGTTCCTAGGCCTTCCTACACATGTAAAGGACAATGTTTGCCTTTGACGCTCTAGCCTGGATATTCTGGAGCCAGGATAGTTTGGAGTCCAGTATAATGCCTAGGTACTTCACACTATCCGACACCTTTAATTCAATCCCGTTTAGGCAGGGGAGTGGGAAAGGTAGGATCTTGTATATCCTTGTAAAGAGGACTAATTCCGTTTTTCCTGGATTCACGCTAAGGCCGCTGTTTATACTCCATTTACTGAGTAGGCCTAGCGCAGTTTGTAAGCTATGGGATATGGTATCTAGGAATTTTCCAGATACAGCCACCGCAACATCGTCTGCATATGCGACAGTTTTGTACTTCAAGGACTCTAGTTCCAAGAGCATTGTATTGATGGAAATATTCCACAAAAGTGGAGATAAAACTCCGCCCTGTGGAGTGCCTCTATTTGCCACTCTATAAGTGGTAACCGCTCCCATATTGGAGATAATGATCCTGTTGGTCAGAAGTCTCCATATGATGCTATAGTCGACTGATTCAGTCTTTCTAGAGCCAATTTGATTTCCTCTGGTGTCACATTATTGAAGGCTCCTTCTATATCAAGAAGAGCCACTTATGTGTATTCTTTGTGCTCAAGAGCATTTTTTATATACCCTAAAAGAGAGTGTAACGCCATCTCAACTGATTTACTTTCATATAAGTGCGTTGGGACGCTGACAATAGGTTGGGGTCGATTGTCCTACGAAGATGCAGGTCAATCAGCCTTTTCAATGTTTTCAAGAGGAAGGACGGTAGACTGATAGGTCTGAAGTCCTTCGGTTTCGTGGGGGAAGTATTACCACCTTTCGGAATAAAGACCACCTTGCATCTAATCCATGACTCAGGGATATATGAGCCTGATAAACAAGCTGAATAAATCCGAAGTAGCCATGGAACTATAACATCCGCATTATATTGCAAGTCTGCAGGTATAATGCCATCTGGGCCCGGGGATTTAAAGGGGGCAAAACTGTTCAGGGCACATTTTAGCTCATTTTCTGTTATCTGAATCTGAGCGTCATTAGGGTCATCTGAAACTGCCAGGAAAATGCGCATCCATTAAAACATTTAAGGTCTCTTGGTCGCTTGTTGTCCATCTGCCACAAGGTTTCTGTATGTAACTTGGGACAGAAGGGGAAGAAGCCAGAATTTTTCAATATCCCGACAAGTACAAATGGTCGGTGGGTTAGGGAGGAGAATATCGTGTTGTTCTGTCAAATTTGTTTTCCTCCTATTTTGAATCGGGTTAGCCCCAGTTAAATGGACTTCCAAGGTGAAGTCAATGTACAAGTGATCTGAGAATGAGCAGTCATTTGAGACTCTTCATTACCTGATCACGTTAGAATGCTTAGTACTTACTAGCGTAATATCCTCCCTTTTAAAAACTACAAAGGTTGGTTCATTACCAATGTTCAAAACATCTAAACTACTACAAAGGATAACATTGAAAATAGACTAGTTCGCTGTGATCATGGGCCATGTAGGTGGAGACAATGTACATAGTGCCATAAGTTGTCTCCCAGGCCGCTACAATCGTATCTTCGTCACTGAAATCAGAGAATGAGAAAGAGTTTCCTGCTTGCTACAATGTGTTGTGTGTTTGACTAGTCGAAGTTACCATACCCTTTGTATGTAACTTAATATCAACACATTCTTGTTGATATTGTCCACACTGCATAAATGTTGGGACATCGTGTATTATGCTGTCTCGGCATATTCCCACCGCACACATAGTGTGCTAGAATTAAGAATTTAATGTAGAGTTTATTATTAAGATCAGAAATAAAGTACACGTAATCAGTGACGGTCGCTTGAGCGGCCGTCAAAAACAAAAGTCTATTTTTATACCCTCCACCACCACTAGTGGTGAAAGAGGGTATACTAAGTTTGTCGTTCCGTGTGTAACACCTAGAAAGAATCGTTTAAGACCCCATAAAGTATATTCTTGGACCATATGAAATTCTGAGTCGATTAAGCAGTGTCCGCCTGTCCGTCTGTTGAAAACACGCTCACGTCTTAACTAATTGAGCTATTCCAATGAAAATTACTCAGGTTATTTGTTGTTCCCAGACGATGTTTGGGATTGCAAACAAGCCAAATCGGTTCAGTAGAAAAAAAGTTATATACCAAAATCTGGAGAAACCCCTAAATCAAACTTCAACTGACAATATTTCAATAAGCCACAAACGGATTTAAATAAAATTTAGCAAAAAGGTTTATCTAGGTTCACCTTAGATTACTACCAAAAATTAGTTAAATCGGTTCAGTAGAAGAAAAGATATAGACAAAAATATGAACAGTTTATATGATTTCAACGCCATAATTTTTTCTTAAACATCATGTTATAATTTTTATATGGATGTGTGTTCGCCTCAATATAAATGTTGATAAACACAAAGGTATACAACTATGTTGGGTTTGATGTTTGATCGTGGTGAAATCCGATCATACCACAACATGGTATGTTCGCTACTTTTTAGCAATATATGTTGATAAGTTTACTAAACTAGTTAGTAGTTCGATGTATTTCAAGCTATACACGTCGGTAGAGAAGGGTATGAAAATAGGTTTATTAAAAGTTTGCTAACATGTAAATATAATGTTGCTACAATAAATTACATAATTATGAATTTGTTTTGAAAATGTTTGAATTTTATTTAGCACATTGAACAAATTATTGATACATATTGCATATAATTTCTAATTCATTACAGTTTTTTGGGCATTAATAATTATGTGGTGATATTTTTTTAATTTTCATCGTTAATATGAAACTGTAATATACTAAGTTATGTGAGAATTTTGTATAATTATTTTAAATTCATTTAAATTATTATATTTAAAAAACATCCATAATTTTTATCATTTCGTTAAAGATTAGTATTTATAAAAGTTTTCAAATATAATTTTTCTAAACTTTTGAGGGCACTTTTGATCAAGTATGATATAAATTAACAGTAAACGCTTAATTCATGGCCGGTTAGAGTATTTTCTTTTATAGAAATCACCCTAAATTATGCATAGGGAAACTCTTATAGTTAAATGATTATACTTTGCTTTAGGTTAGTTATTTAGTTTTCCCAACATCATCAAAGAAACGACTTTATAATCAAATAATTTAATATAAGTTTGAGGTAAGTCAAGATTTGCGGAAATAATTGATAAATTTTTGCTCGCGCGTTTGTACTTTTTATCTTACTCCATCATAAGTAAAGTAAGCGGACTTTGTTCATAAATTCTGCACCATCTTTGTTGTTGTGCAGACTTTCAGCAACTAAATACAGGGTGATAAAAATAAATGATGACAAAATTTTTTGGTTTTTGAATTTTTGTTAGTTTTTTGGGCGTGGTCTGTGCGCCCCTTAACCGAATACAAAATTTGGGATGAGGATTGATACTTGTTGTAATTGTACGTATTTTGTGCTACATCACGTTGGTGTGCCCGAAATAGTCAACGTAGTAGATAATCTCAAAGTTTGGAAAACAAGACCGAAAATTTTTCAAAAAGTCAGTTCTTCGCGAGGCACATTCACATTTAATTATGAAATTTCTTGGATTACTGCGTGAACTTAGTTTTTTTGTAATTTTACATAACCAAATCGGAGGAGCATTGAAAATAAATTTAATACAAAAATTTTATGGACTCTTTGAAAATTATGCAAAATTGACACAGTTATTGTGAAACCAAATTTTCGTTCATTTGGCTCACTACTATTAAGTTTTCTTTTTTTTTACTTTTATGAAAAATATACTTTCATTTACCAAGATAATCAATTTTTTGAAAAAAGGCAACATAGATTTTTCTCTTTTTTCACCTTTTACAGATTTTTGCATAATAATTTGTTAAAATATTTTATATACAATACAAAAGTTCATATCATTACACTATTATGGACGCCAGAAATTAATAAGTAAATTGGAAAACACCACTGTCCGAACAAATTTTCCTATATAAAAACTGATAAAAATACTGCCTCAGTGGTGGAGGGTATATAAGATTCGGCATGGCCGAATATAATTTTTCGCTTGTTTATTTATTACAAATGCTTGATTGAATCTTACCTGACCCTGCAGCAAGTAGCAGCACATAGTCTTTCTCACGAAGTTCGCAAACTCTGTCACTTGCGATCCGGGGTTCTTGGACAAGTGCAAGCTCCTCGCCTCTTTGAGCCATCCGGAGCATCAACACAGTCGAAGCTGCTTTAGAGTGGTGAAGATTAACTTGCGTTATTTTCACCATCGCCATTTTTGTGGATGATTGCGACTTTGACGTCATCTTGTTCCGAATCCAAGAGGGCGTCTTCGTCAACTACTTCGTCCACCCGCTCAAAAAATTCACCCACAAACTCAGAGTTTGAATGAGTGTCCTCTTGAGCGAGAGAACTAGTAGTCTCCTCACATGACATTGCTTCCGGAGTCGGATCATTACCGTCCTGAATCGTTTTATCTCTGTCGTCTCCTCGGTAGACCTGTAGAAACCGTAGTATATCTTTCCACTTTTCTCTCGGAGAGGCGGCAGGGACTCCTTATTCATTACGATGACGATCCTCCTGAATGCTCAGTCGGATTCGGAGACTCTGGTCACCTTCGAATCTCTTGTAGGGATCTCAAGGTGATGGCCTTGCAGCAGTGCCTCCTCCTATGACCTTTGCGGTTTAGGCCTGTCTTTCGACGCAGGAGAGGGTTTTCGCTGCAATTCAACCATTAAAGATTGGCCCAATTTAAGGAAACAAGTTTCTCTGGGGTTAGGGATTCGGCTGGCTTTTTACCAAGGCGATCCAGAAAACGTTCGGCGGCACGCCGTCTTAAGAAGGCCTTTCTGGCAGATGTTATGTGCCTTTGGGACGTATTGCTGCCCGAGTGGGTTGAAGTCACAGATCCAGAGCTCGAAGGCAAGTTCGCAGCTCTTTACTGGCGGAGGGGGGGGTTTGTTTGATACTTGGGAACTCGAAATCTTGTTCGCAGTTCCCTTGCTTACAGAAGGCACTGGGTTTACTGCTGCTCGAGTTGATTTCTAGCAGACAGCTCCCGAAGCAGGGGTTTTCGCGGGTCCTTTGCCGGTTCAGTTTTGGAGGTGCTTGGTTTGACGTTCAGAGTCACCCCGCTGCTTTTGCTTCCAGATTTGGAAGCTGTTGGAAACTAGTAGCTTGCAGATTAGCCTGGTCCGATGTCTTCACCAGACTAACCTGAACCTCAGCTGCCAAGTTTCAATATCTACCGCCCCACTGGAGTCAACATATGGGCTTTTTCCCATGGGTCTGCTGCTACTTAGAATAGCGTGCTGAAATTCTCTTTTACCTTTTTTTATTTTTTTTGTCAACTTCTTCAAAATTGCCTATGGAATTCGACATGTTTTTATTCCTTTTTATGGGCATGACTACTATGACCCGGCCTTTAGACAGTCATACTTGTATAACTTGATAACGGTTTGTCCAATTTATATAAATTAATCTCCAATAGATGTCGATTCAACTTATTTTTGAAATTTTTTGGTTCACTTAACATTTCTGTAGTTATTCGGAAATTGTAGATCTACGTTTGAGTATACCTGGCTTCATTTAACGCCTTAATCCGGAAAAAAGAATACTTCTGCTATTATTGATGGGATTTTGAAAGTAAAGTTCGGAAACTTCTACCAACATTTTTTAACTAAAAAAGAAAAGGTTCTTAAAATATTAAACCTTTCAATGTTAAGTAATGGAAAGTAAAAAATCTTTGTCGAAAAAAATGTGCGTGTTGAGCTAAATAAATGCACATCGAATAATAGCTTCCAAAAGTATAACATTCAAGCCTAAAGGGGCCTTTAGACGTTCAAATATATCTAACAATAAATTTGACGACTAAAAAATGCTTTAAAATACACGTTAAGATATGTTTGATAATTTGACGAATGTTTTCAAGTCACTTCCATATTTACATATTTTCTAAGTTTTCGCAAACACTTTTATATAAATGAATAAATTATTACCAAATTTTTTTATAAATATATGCACAATTGTGTTTATTGAAAAAATTACATATAAAATACAATATTTTATTTTTATATTTTATATTTTCTTATCATCAAACGAAACAAAATATCAACAATTTCTGATTTTCTTCAAACAATCATACTACTATCGTTTTCAATACATGACACTATCAAAACTTTTAATCATCAGACAAATTGTCAGATAAATTTGATCGTCTAAAGGGGCCTTAAGAATGTCAAAGTTACTAAAAATTGTTATGCAAAAATATTGCTGTAGTTATATAAAACAATATTTAAATACTATTGTAAAATGATTTCTAAAGGAATCAGAAATTGCCTAAAAAACTTTTATTTCAAATAAGAGCTCATTTACACTTGGGATTTTCCCTGGGAAAAATCGCTGCAACTTTTACGTTTGTAGAAAAGAGGTGTAGAGAAGCAAGCGGGGTAAAAAAAAGTAGCATGTCGTCGCACAGTGTTCGATTTTCAAATTTAGGTGGCCAAATTTTTTGGCAAAGTGATTACTTACATATTGAAGAATTATTGGACACAAAATTAGACAAATCCGCCTACCGCCACGCCCACTATTAATTACCCAATTATGAAAAATAGTCAAAATTTAAAAATAGCTTCTTTTATAATTCTTTTTCATTTGAAAATAAGTTTAATTAAAAATACAAAATAAAGATTACATAATTCATTATAATTTTTTAATGAAAGTATAAAAAAGTTTAGTAAAAAAAAAAACAAAATCATGTGGAATCTGCACCAATATCACTGTCATTTTCACTATCAGACTCTTGTATATTATAACATGCGTTTTTTAGTAGTTTCAATATATCTGGCGTTAAAGTTCGTTTTTTAACTGGTGGAGTTTTCCTGAAGCTGCAAATGTAAGGATCTGATGATATTAATAGCCTTTTTATTAAATCTGCATTAGTCTCGGTCCGTGAAGTTTTCCGCGTGAACTGCAGTCTATGACGTCTATTGTCTTTATTCCTGGATTCTTGAGCTTCTTCAGATAATTGACCAATAGGAAGGATGCAATGTTCAATTAGAGCTTTTCCGTGCCAAAGAACTTTGTGAACACTGACAGGCATGTAATACCGGGGATATAGTTTCAAATAAAGATTTCTTGTTTCAAATGTATAACTTTCGAATGCTTCCACGTTTATAGTATACCCAGACGCTAAGCATTCCAATATAACATGAAAACGTTTAATAAGTTCTAAACTTAACCCAGTTATTTGCGCAGATATTTCCGCATTTCTAAAAAATCGCCTGGCTGTATTGCCATCGTTAGTATTTCCCGATATCTGTTTAGGCATGTCTATCAATAACACCATTTTTGATCTAAATTCGTCTAGAACAAAATTTTCTTTTTGTAAAACTTTTACTTTGTTATCTTCACCTCTAACTTGCCTCATTTTTATATCTATCCTGTAAGCTATATGTAGTAAACATTCCATGAATCGTATCCAGGAATGTAGAGGCGACAAGCCAAATTCCAAAACTCCAGGGTCTAAGGTAAATTTGATAAAGCAGAACAAACTTTTCCATCAATCATGCATAAAATTTATTTCGGTTTTATATAAACAGTATTTTGGATATTGTTCACGACAATATTAACCTCAGTAGCAACTAGTTTTGCTATTTGGTACTTAATACCTTGTACTTCTTTTTTTTATCAAGTCTGTTGTCTCTTTTGCAAAGATTAATTTTATAGGACGACAATAGCGAGAGGAGTTGGGCGTTTTGTTTTCATTAATTATAATTTTCCCTTCATTTTTATTAATTAAATATATTTGTACATCACTACTACCTTCTTGTATCCATTTTTGCTTATAAAGACTTTGATTAGATCCATCGCATCCCCATTTGAATAAAGCGAATATTTCCGTATATGTACTTATGTGATTTTTTATAAAATCACTATAACTTGAATATAGTCTTAAAATCGTGTGGTCTATTAGGGATTGTAATTTAATTTCAGCATACGATTCTGTTACTGCTATTTTTTTTTGGGTAGCATAGTTCTTTTGACCTCTTAACTAATTAATAAGAAGGTATAAGGATCGATTGTTTTAACATTCGATACTTGTTTGAGGATAAATCTAAATCCAAAATCATAGCTAAAGCTTCATCCGCTGAAAGACCATTTGTTACCTCTATTGTTGACCTTAACTTCTTTAGGGCTTTACCCCTTTCTGGTGAAGACAAAGCTAACTCTTCCACCAATTCAGCTGAACAGCGTTTTTCAGAGGAATGCAGCTGTGTTTTAATAGCCATCACCATTTGTTCAGCACCTACTGAATGAGTTAATTCTTTTACTTTTCTTCTCTTGCTTCTTTGGCTACAATTTTCAAACTCCTTTTTTGGCCTGCCCACCTTATGATCGTCATTTGCAGTATTTACTGTAAAACTAGAATAATCTGTTAAAACTGCTAGCCAATCGTTATTGTCATGTAGGAATCGGGGTTTTGTTCTTTTAGCTTTTGTCCATCTTTTCTGAAACTCGCTGCACATATTCAAACAAAAAGATTTCAATTTATCAAACTGTATTTTTGTTGTTGAGCCGCTCACCAAATTAGATGAAATAAAGTCAATTAAACGATCGAAACGTTCATTTTTAACACTAGATAGCCATACGTCAAAAAGTTCCATCCGAGAAATATTAACCGAAGTCATCACAATTAAAAAAAAAAAAAAATAATCAGAGGACACACTTAAAAGTTTCTGTTTAAAATGCTGTTTAATTTACACAAAACAGAATAAAAAATAAAAAATATATTGCATTATTACCAAGGTTGGAAACCGATACCGTTATAAATACCGATACCGATAAAATACCGTTTAAAGTTAGTTACCGTAACTGATACCGATACCGATATTATTTTGTTAAAAATACCGGTATTGAAATACCGTTTCCCTCTGTACCGGTATATACCGGTAATATAGTTTCGGTATTTTAAAAATATATTTTTTCAACATATGATATTGTAAGAATAATTTCTCATATAATTTACTTGAGAAAATAAAAAAGATAAAATTATTTTTAATAATTAGAGTTTATTTAATGTAATGATTATAGAAATTTATTTTAAGAAGGACTTTTATTGTTTGTTTCTTGGTTATTTTTAAAGATGTTTAAATCCCTTAAACCTAGTGCGACTTCACTTTGATAAAAAGTCTTACTGCGAACACAAAAAAGATATGGGCATTTCAACTTACGATATGCTTTCTGGGAATTTTGACCGTGATTCACGGGAATTTTAAAAGCACTTAAATGAAAGAAAATTGCATGAATTTTAACAAACGATTATATATTACCGATTTTTTTAACGAAAATAATATAATATGCTAAATCCAGCTAAGAACTATTTATATAATTTCATTATTCTTTAAATTACTTGTATAGGATGAATCTAAGGTATGAATTCAAATAAATATCATGTCATCACTAATAACCCAGCAAAAACTTTTTGGTTTTCGGTAATGGCAACTACTTATTAAAGTACTTTCCTGGAAAGTAGGCGTCATTATTATTTGCCTTCTCTATATTACATAAATAATTACTCAATAGTATAATTGCGGAGTAAGTTACAATCACATGGATCAGTTGTCTAGAGCGCTGGATTAGCAACCAGAAGGTTGCCGGTTCAACCCCATTCTGATGCTATTCGTTTTTTTAACAAAATATTTTAAAAATATATTTTATGCTAAAACAAGTTTTTTAGCTTCGAATATTAAGTGCGAGATGGTGTACTGAGTAAGACGTTAGTCATTAAAAACGACTAGTTAATAGGGTACCAAGTTCAAAACTCACTGACGGCAAATTTTTTCGTTTTTTTTTATATATTTTTATTTTTGTTTAGGTACATATTTTTTAGTATCACTAGAGTCTAAAAATAACTACTAGAATTCATGGACAACTCGAACAAAAATAACTAGTTATTGAGACAAAAAATAAGTAGTTTATTTTTATTTCCAATTATACCTGCTAGCTTACCAGGAAAGCAAAGTTTTTGCTGGGAAGCAGCAAGTAAAAAAAAAACTTAAACTCATTGAAAGGATCTTGTAAGCATCTAAATACGATTTAAATTTGTCATTGGCATGGACAACATCCGGAATTAATCTCTAGAAATTCGGAAAAAAAATTAAGATAGTCACGTCAGACCATATAGCAGGAAGTTGAAATTTCTTGAAAACATTATTTCATAATTTAGGTACATCTAAATATACGATGCACTTTATTTTTAATAACGTTGATGGACCACCCTATTGAAGCTATAAACAATTTTATACTATTTGAACTCACATTCTTAAGTGAAATCCCGGGAAATCGAAAAGTCCGGGAACATTTTCTTCTGAGCGGCTTCAAAGTTTGAATTATATCTAAATTTCTCACTCTCATTTAACCATGATTATGGCGCGTCGTTTTGATCATGCAACTTTTAAAATTTCTAGTGAGTAAATGGGATAATGGGGAGTTATGGACATAATTAGTACTTTCTTGTTGTAGCACTATTTCTTCTCTACAAAATTTCTCGGCTGTAATTGACACATTAGCTCTTACTCTTACCTAAACAGTTATACAACCTATAAACTCTTTGGGGAATCATAGTTTCTTTACTAATTTTTATGGTGATTGAAACGAGTATTCCGAAACGCATTTTCCATGTTTTTGTAGCGCTAACTTGTGACGAAATAAAAAAAAATGTTATGCTTTTCTGTTTTTTTCTGCTACTTCACGGATTTTTTGCCATTATGCAATTTTACATTTTGTAATTTGTAGAATAAATTTTTTTTTTTTTTTTTTTTTTTTTGAAAAATGTTTCCAAAATTAATTGAACGATTTTTGTCTGTATTAAAAAACTGTGGTAAATACAAATTTTGTCCAATTTTTTTACTTTACTGTACTGCAAAAAATTATACCAATTTGCCTTTAAAAATTCGAGTTTAATATTCCTAAATGTTGCTATAAAATAAGCATTTGTAAAAATCGTATGAAGTTCTCTAACGAAAAATATTCATATACAAACATGTTATTTAATATTTTTTTGCGAAATTCAAGTAAAAATTAAACTTTTTTAAATTTTTACTAGTTTTTTAATAATAATGGTATTTACCGGTATTTTAGTTTCGGTACCGGTATACCGATACCGATATAATTTAAAATACCGTTATCGATACCGTTACCGAAATAAATAAAAATTTAATACCGATACCGATACCGTTATTCGTTTCGGTTTCCAACCTTGATTATTACATTTTCCAACAACAATACAGCATAAATTTATTTACCTAAACCAAAACTTCGCTTACAAAGCTAGAATTAATGATTCTATTAATAACTTACGTTGTAATTAGTAAAGTCTAAAAATAAACAATAAAATAATATGCAAATTTTTATTTTTAGAAAAGAAAACGGGACTTCTTTGTGAAAACCATTGATGCACTTTAAAATAACTAGGCAGTACACTGCAGTGTTATATTGGGTACAGCAATTGGCTAGCATCCGGATGGTTGTGGGTTCAACTCCTGGCTCCGACTATTTTTTTTTTTTTTTTTAATTTTTTAATTCTTGTAAATCGTTCTATAAATAAAGAATTACTTTTGTGACATCTTAAACAAAAATAAGTTCCTTTTCTAGCAAAGAAAAGTTCCACTATATAACGGTTAATTGCTAGATGGAATTATTCACCCACGATCTTGTAAGCTCACAACTTAAACAAAGGTATTCATTTAAAACATACCTTCTTTAAAAGCAACTTACAAATAAAATGGTATTCAATTTTTTGTTCCACTTAGAAGGATGGTGTATCTTTGTTTTGAATACTTTGTTCGGCAGGGGCAGTTTCGGGCAAAAAAAATTTTTAGTTTCTATTAAAGGAGTATCCCTAGTTCTCAAAACAATCAAAAGTTGGATCCCAGCTGATAACAGAAAAAAGTATTCGTCTATGCATTTTTGTTTTTGACTTAAATTTTTTTAAGAGCTTCCCTATTATATCTTTCAATATCTAAAACTATCTTCATTCAAATATATACAAAATACCTGCTTTATATTTTAAAGGAATTATATTTTCATATACAAAAAGAATTTTTTAAAAATATGCCATAGAAAATTTTTTATTCATGTTCAAAGTTTGACTAATTTTCGAGCAAAAAAAAAAATATTTTTCTTTTGTATATTTTACCCATCATTCATGTTATCGTTAGAAGCATTCATTGATCGATTTCAGCTAAAATGAGTACAGATGTCTTAACTGAATAGTCTATTTTAATACCCGAATATAATGTTTTTCCTCCTTTAAAGTTCATTTTTGGGGTTTTGACCAGCTAAATTTGAAAATCGAACACTGTGAATCGCAAAGCTAAAAATTTCATGAAATTTTTTCAAATTGATTTTTAATTTTTATGATTTGTTGTTTTTTGTCAAATATTTTTGAAAAAAAATTCACAATACAAATTTATATGTGTAAATGCAGAAGGGATTTCGAAGCAACTTCAAAACAAAATATCAAAAAAAAAAAAAAAAAAATGCTACGATAATCCTCAATGTAAATAGGCTCTAAATTAAAAAAATTATTAGGAATAAATATTTTATAATTGTACTAAATTAATCACTGGAGTACTGCTGTACTTTTGGAGAGCGAATTGTACTGAAAAAAGTACAATTGTACTGAATTAATCATCCCTGTTATATACTATGCCCTTCACCACAGCACAGTGGTCCCAAATATATATTTTTTTTTTTTTTTTTGGAAATAGTTCTGCAACTTGTGATCCGTTGGAGATATCTAAATAAAATCAGAAAAACTTAAAATTAGAATTTTAAAGGCGTTGCTCATTAGATATTTTTTGTGTGTTTAACCAACATATGGGACTATGAGTGTGTGTCAAACGGTAGCAATGTTTTAAGGAAATTTTAAATTTTCCTATGTTGAATAAATTTTAAAAATTTGCTGTGCCAAATGAGAACTTTTTTCAATTATAAATTTTGATAGATTTTAAAACAAAAATGCACACAATTTTTTTTATATATTATAAAATATATTATTTTATAATATATTTTTATTATAAAATAAGAATTTAATATAAAACATTAAAACACACACAAATTTAGAAATATTTTATTATTGTTCTTATTTATTTAAAAATTTATGATTGTCAATATTTTCTATACAATTGTCAAAAATTTATGTAGCCCTATTAGCTAATGAAATTTTATTCACCTCATATACTTCAAAATTTTCCTTTTCTACATACTTTAGTACCGTTTGGCACACACTCTACATATATTGTCAATATATTTTTTTCTTGATCTCGGCTTTGACATTTTTGAATTTAGGAAAAAAATTTAAGAAATTTTTGAAACCATTGCAAAAATCTTGCAGTTCGGAACAAAAAAAAAATATTTTACAAGTGAAAGAATATTACCACAATTTTGGAAAATAACCCCAAAAATATTAACTTCAGATTAATATAACTTTTAATTGGATATATATGTATACTGATATCATTCTTGCAGTAATGTTATTTAGAACTTCTAGTGATTATTTTCCAAAAATTTTAGGGTCCAAATTAAGGCCGCAAGTTTAAAAAACTTAAAAAAAAAACGAGGCAAAAAATGAGGGTAAAATTTGCTTCGACCCAAATCTCTTAAACTAAAAGAGATAACCTACACATGTAAAAATGTTTTTTTGTAGAGATTTATATTATGTTCACATTTATTCGTTTTCGACTTGTTTTTTAAAAAACACAGAGTTTTAACATCACTGTTCACATATAATTTTATTAAGTTTTTCCTTTTGGCTTGTTTTTCTTTTGCCAAAATATTTTCACAAATTTATTATTTAAAAAAAAATTAACACACAAGCACTTTCTAATTCAAAAAATAAAATTTTTAAACAAATAACATTTATGAACAAATATAAATTTAATGCATAATTTTTAATTTTTTGTTTTTAAACTGTTTGACAATTTTTACAAATTCTTTTTTCAACATTTTCTGTGTACTAAAAATACTAAACATAAATAATTAAACAACTCGAATGGAGATGTTTTCTGGCTTTAAAAATATATGAAAAAACAAGTCAATTTCTTTGTGTTTTTTAAGAAAACGACTCGTTTTTCAAAAAACCTTTATATGTGAACATATTATTACAAGGACTACCCACATTTTTTTTACATTCAAGTCATAAATGAAAAAAATTACATACCCGAGGTGACTTTGGAGATAGGAGCCTGTACTACTCCAAATCAACTCGGAAACATCTCAGCTCTGACCATTTTTTTTTTTAGATATCTTCAATAGTTCACAAGTTACAGAATTATTTCCAAAAAATTTCGATTTGGGAAAGAGTATATATGTTTGTCATTCTGTTTGTAATTTCTAAAATTTTCGTCGGAAAGCAAAAATGTTTATATTTTCTTCATCCTTGCAAGAAATTATGTCGATAAGACGACTTCCGTCCGTGTGTCGCTTTTATGATGCCCACCGATAACTGCCACATATAATATATATATCAAACGATCGGAAATTCTTTCGAGAATATTGCTATTGAAATTCAGCAAGATCGGTTAATAAATAGGGAAGATATGGCTAAAAACCGGGGTTTTGAGGTTTTTTTTTCGACTTAAAAATTGTTTAAAAAGCGTTTATGAAGCTTTCCAAAAACACAGATATACGATATAAATACAGTTAACTCGTGAAAACGTGAACACTCGAAAGGGTGAACGTCTCAGAAACGTGAACATTTTTTTTTTACACAGACTATTCTAAAACGTGAACACAATTTGAAAGCTTTTTTTAGATTTTCGTTACTTTTTAAACCTGTAATTTTAATTTGGGAAATCCCCAAATAACGTGTTCACTTGTTTGATGATGTTACAGCGATCATTTTTCTTATTGTATGTGTATGTACTAGGGTATTCACTCGAATATTATTTGTTCGATTAATCGACAAATTAAAATCAAACAACTGTTCGATTAAATTAAAATCCAGAATTTCGAGTAAAAATTTATTCGAGCAAATTATGCCGATTAATCGAATAATTTGAGTAAAAATATTTTAAATATTTTCTTTCTTAACTAGTTTTTAGGATGTTCTAATTTCAGTTTTCTAGAAAATTTAGCTTAAAACAATGTTTCAAAATTTGTATAGAATGTTTCGAATGTAAATGTGGAGCAGAAACTTTAGTTTTGTTAAATGTATTAAATAAAATGAATGGAATATATGCCTAAATTACAACACATATTTAAAGGTCGTTTTTTAATTAATTTTTAATTAAATAAAAATATAAACGTCATCTATATATATAAAAATTAATGTGTGTTTGTTTGTATGTATGTTTGTTTGAAGTCTATAGCCGCCTAAACGGCCAAACCGATTTTATTGAATTTTTCACAGTGTGTTCCTATATGCCTGGAAGGAAAAATAGGCACGCCCACTTACTAAATAACTAAAGTAATATATCTCGGAAATTGGTAATACTAGAGTCCTCAAATTTTTCACGAACAACTTTGACACCTATATGAACATTCTGGAAAAAAATTGGTGAACTTTCAATAGGGGGTGTGGCATATCCCACTCCTAATATTGCTTGACAATACCAAATGCCGTAAATTTAGGAAACTATAGCAGTTACATTTCCCAAAATTTTGTGCAATAAACTTAAGTGTCAATGTGAACATTTTGTGCAAAAATGGGCGGAAAAGAAATAGTGGGCGTGTCATCTCTCATATGAAGTTTATATCTGGGAAACTATAAAAGTTAGAAAGCTCAAATTTTGTACGACTAGCATTAGCTTCAATATGAATATTTTGGACAAAAATTGATACACTAGCAATAGCGGGCGTGGCACCTCCCATATAAAGAAAATATTAAATTATCATATCTGAAAAAATATAACAGTTAGAGTTCTAAAATTTTGTCGGAGCCACTTTGGTATCAAGTGAAAAATATGGGCGGACTAGAAGTAGGGCGCATGGTACCTCCCATATGAATTAAACGCAAAAATTCGTATATCTGGGAAACTATTGGAGTTGGAAGGCTTAAATTTTGCACAAAGAATTTTGACATCCATGAAAACATTTGTTTAATAAATTAGCGGATTATGGGGGTATGGTCTCTCCCATAAAAATTAAATACAAAAATTAGTATATCTGGGAAACTATTAGAGCTTTGCACGGGAAACATCTATCTATCTATCTATCTATCTATCTATCTATCTATCTATCTATCTATCTATCTATCTATCTATCTATCTATCTATCTATCTATCTATCTATCTATCTATCTATCTATCTATCTATCTATCTATCTATCTATCTATCTATCTATCTATCTATCTATCTATCTATCTATCTATCTATCTATCTATCTATCTATCTATCTATCTATCTATCTATCTATCTATCTATCTATCTATCTATCTATCTATCTATCTATCTATCTATCTATCTATCTATCTATCTATCTATCTATCTATCTATCTATCTATCTATCTATCTATCTATCTATCTATCTATCTATCTATCTATCTATCTATCTATCTATCTATCTATCTATCTATCTATCTATCTATCTATCTATCTATCTATCTATCTATCTATCTATCTATCTATCTATCTATCTATCTATCTATCTATCTATCTATCTATCTATCTATCTATCTATCTATCTATCTATCTATCTATCTATCTATCTATCTATCTATCTATCTATCTATCTATCTATCTATCTATCTATCTATCTATCTATCTATCTATCTATCTATCTATCTATCTATCTATCTATCTATCTATCTATCTATCTATCTATCTATCTATCTATCTATCTATCTATCTATCTATCTATCTATCTATCTATCTATCTATCTATCTATCTATCTATCTATCTATCTATCTATCTATCTATCTATCTATCTATCTATCTATCTATCTATCTATCTATCTATCTATCTATCTATCTATCTATCTATCTATCTATCTATCTATCTATCTATCTATCTATCTATCTATCTATCTATCTATCTATCTATCTATCTATCTATCTATCTATCTATCTATCTATCTATCTATCTATCTATCTATCTATCTATCTATCTATCTATCTATCTATCTATCTATCTATCTATCTATCTATCTATCTATCTATCTATCTATCTATCTATCTATCTATCTATCTATCTATCTATCTATCTATCTATCTATCTATCTATCTATCTATCTATCTATCTATCTATCTATCTATCTATCTATCTATCTATCTATCTATCTATCTATCTATCTATCTATCTATCTATCTATCTATCTATCTATCTATCTATCTATCTATCTATCTATCTATCTATCTATCTATCTATCTATCTATCTATCTATCTATCTATCTATCTATCTATCTATCTATCTATCTATCTATCTATCTATCTATCTATCTATCTATCTATCTATCTATCTATCTATCTATCTATCTATCTATCTATCTATCTATCTATCTATCTATCTATCTATCTATCTATCTATCTATCTATCTATCTATCTATCTATCTATCTATCTATCTATCTATCTATCTATCTATCTATCTATCTATCTATCTATCTATCTATCTATCTATCTATCTATCTATCTATCTATCTATCTATCTATCTATCTATCTATCTATCTATCTATCTATCTATCTATCAATCTATCTATCTATCTATCTATCTATCTATCTATCTATCTATCTATCTATCTATCTATCTATCTATCTATCTATCTATCTATCTATCTATCTATCTATCTATCTATCTATCTATCTATCTATCTATCTATCTATCTATCTATCTATCTATCTATCTATCTATCTATCTATCTATCTATCTATCTATCTATCTATCTATCTATCTATCTATCTATCTATCTATCTATCTATCTATCTATCTATCTAATTTTTAAGAAAAATGTTATATTTTAATTATTAAAGAAATATATTTTTGTTGAACTGTGTTCAACAAATTAATTTGCTTTGTTTTCATTTTATCTCTTTTTTCTCTTTTTTTTTATATTTTCGAAGAGATAATGTAATTTTCTTTATATATATAGTTCCCCATGAACAACTTAATTCGCTTTAAAATAGCGGCTTTTTTTCAATATTACTGTTTTTATTTACTTTGCCAGAATTATGTTTTTGATATTGTTTTTTTGTTAATAAGTTAGTTATAAGTAACAACTCAATAAAGCAAGAAGCTTGTACTTAGGTTGTTATAAAACCTGTTTGTGTTTTATTCGGAAACACACCCTACTCTATTGGGAAAAGGAGTTACCTCGCCCCAATATATGGTCCTTCGAAAAGTCCTAGAATAGGCTAGGACTGGAAAGAATTAGTGACTTGGAGTCCACTAAATTCCAAAAATCGTCAGTTTGCTCCTCAAGCGGCAACTCCAACAACACAAAGACAATAGGTTGTCTTAAAAAGAGTACTTCATCGTGCTTACGGCAGAGGAAGTAAGGAGATACATCATTGTACATTCCGTGTCAGTGGAGCAGTCAACAAACAAGAAGTCCATCCCATCTTGAAAATTGCAACATACTAAACAAAATCTTAATAAGGCAAATCACATTGAAAGAAATTGGAAACAACACAGGGAAAAGAAAGGTATGTACTGTGTTTATTAGTTATTTTGTGCGACAATTTGTTTTCCGAAAATTGAAAATTAATGGCTAATCTGTAAGAAGAAGAAAACCCGCTAACAAAAGATTAAACTTAAAAAATACCAAAATCTACAACAACAAACATTTGCATTTTTAACCTAAAATTAATAAGCTAGAAATACATGAAAAGTTTAACAATATAAATATACCTCTAAATTGTACCATCTCCAATAACCGCAAAATTATACCACTAAAAAATTGTCACCACTAACGAATTTCTACAAGAAAAGTAAATGAAAGTAAAAAGAGACAAAAATATGCATGATCATCAAACCAACTATATCATTGTCATCTTCACACTGCTTAATACCGGCAAACGTTTCATTCCTCTTTGTTCCTATAGACTGCAACCAACTTCACATATGAAGTAACAAAAAAGAAAAAAGCAAAAAATTCAATAGTAGTGCATCGGTGCAAAAATTAAATATTTTAATAAAAAATTTAAGTAAATAAAATAAAACAAAATAAAAAAGTGAACAATAAAACAAAAAACAAAAAAGAAAACACACACAAACATATTATAAAATCAAACAAACAGTCTAAACTGCAAAAAATACTAAAAACAAAACTACATTTAAAACAACAAAAAAAAAAAAACCAACTCCAAGTTGTGCTTATTTTTGTGAAAACAAATATTACAACAACAAAACAATTATTTTAGTTTTTTTTTTTTTAAAAAAGAAAAAAAAAATTTAAGGTGCCTTTAAAAAATTAAATAAAAAAAAAAAAACGTTATATTACAACAACAGAATAAGTGTGTAAAGAGAAGTGGAGACAAACCAACAAGCCGTTGTGTGACGTCATCAAGTACGTAAGAGGTTCCCAAACAACAGAATTGTAGGAGATTGTTAAGAAGCGGTAAGAATTAATTATTTTTTAATTCGTTTGGAAAAATTAAATAAAAAAAAAAAGTCAGGTGGACAATAAAAAAAAAAAAAAATAAATAAAAAAGCGGTATTATAAAAAAAAAGTAAACAAATAATAAAACAACTTCTTCAAGAAAATCATTTTTTATAAAAAATAAATAAATCAAAATACAATTATCGGTTTAGTGGTATAATGATAACGAATTTTAAGAAAAATTAAACGACTTATAGAAATTTAAAATTTTTTTTTTTGGAAAAGCTTTGAAATCCGAACTTTACGAATATTTTTATAATCCTTCCCTAAGAAGACGTGTAGCTCCATAGAGAAGTTGATTTTTTAAAGAAGTTTAAGGTTCGGAAAACAATTAAGCTGTTTTTAAAAAAAAAACATTTTTCATATTTGACCGAGTTATTGGAATAGTTCATCTTTTTCGGTCTGGGTTAATAAAAAAAAAAATGGCGGCATCAAAAAGAAGATGCAAGTTTGATTTGACACAATTGGTGATGTTCTGCACGAACTTTGAGAGAACTTGTCCCATAGATTGTTCGATCGCATTTCTTGATATTAAAAAACAAGAATTAGAAAGAAGGTGGGTCAAATTAGTCGAGTCGTACGAAGAATATATCCTAGAAGGTGAAGAATCTGAAGGTGAAGATCAGAAAGAAGAAGTTTCTTTAAGATATGAGGAAGCTAGCAATTTATATCAGGTCTTAAAAACAAAAATTTTAGAAAAAATGAAGAAGACTACAGTTGAAGATAACAGGCCCTCTACAAGCAGATCAACACTAAAGTTGCCAGCATGTGAAATACAAAATTTCGACGGCGGTTACTCCAAGTGGCCTGCTTTCCGAGATATGTTCCAGGCAGTAATCGGGAAAGATCCATCTGTGGCTCCAGCTCAAAAACTATACTATTTGCGTAGCAAAGTGAGAGGGGAGGCCTACCAAGTCATAAAGGATTTTGACTTGGTAGATAAGAACTTTCAACTGGCATGGGAGAAATTAAAGAATAGATTCGAAAATAGAAGACTTATGGTTCAGGATCAAGTTAAAAAGATTCATGCGGTCACACCAGCTCTAAATGAAAACATCAAATCTCTTAGGCAGATCCAAAATGCAGTTAACGACTGTTTAGCGATTTTAAAGAATTATAAAATCGAAGTGCCCGATTATGATCCATTTTTAATTAACATAGTTGTTTCGAAACTTTCGGATGAAACAATGAAAGAATGGGAAGTTTCTTTGAAAAATCATCGTGAATTGCCCACATGGCCCCAATTAAATAGTTTTCTCTCTGAAAGAATAGAAATTCTAGAAACTATGAACGATAGAAAAAAGCCAATACCTAAAGAGAACCATTCTTCAAGAACAAATGCGTTTTATACTCAGAGTGAGCAAACTTCAAGTTGCAGAAAATGCAAACAAAACCATCCTTTAAGAGTTTGCAAGGCATTTAAGTCACTATCACCAAGTGAACGTGTTAAATTCGTTTTTGCAAATAAATACTGCGTAAATTGTTTATCGCCTACACACTTCAAATCTAAATGTATGAGCACAAATACTTGTTCTGTATGTCACAAAAAACATCATACGATGCTCCATTTAGAAAAATCTGAAAAATCACAACCCAATAGAGCGTCAAATGACAATTCTCAGCAGACTTCACAAAATGAGGAGAAAAGTTTTACTTCAAGTACTCAAACCGAGACTAATGCTTTTAGTACTAATGTAGAAAGTTTGCCTGGATCTGATGGTAATATCCAGGCATTTTTTGTTTGCCGGGAAGGAACTACAGTGTTACCTACAGCGCTGATTTACATAGACAGTGGTGGAGAGTTATTTACCGTAAGAGCTCTTCTAGATGCTGGAGCAGAAAAAAGTTTTCATACCACTCAAATTCAACAAAAACTTGGAATTCCACTTGAAAAACATCCTCGTCAAATATCTGGTTTCGGTGGAACCATAGTTGGAAGTTCTAAAGGAAAGTGTTTTGTCACTGTAAAATCGAGAATTTCAGACTTCAAATTAAAAATCTTGGCAGTCGTAGCTCCAAAAATTGCTAATTTTTTACCTTCTCGATCTGTTAAACTACAAAATTGTGCTGAAATACATAATTTAACTCTCGCAGATCCGTATTTTTATCAGCCTGCTGCGATAGATATGATTATAGGAAGCGATTTTTTGCCATTTATTAACCTCGAGGGCGTAAGACAAAACATATCTGGTACATTAGAAGCAAGGGAGTCTCATTTTGGTTGGTACTTGTCAGGACCAGTTAATACGTCTGAAATAAACGCTTTTTCAACCACGGTATCTGCATCCGAAAATTTTCTTCTCCACGATCAAATAAAAAAGTTCTGGGAACTTGAGGAAGTCGAGAAAGATATTTTAATAACTGAATCAGATTTATTTTGTGAAAACTTTTACCAAACGTATACTACAAGGCAGTCAGATGGTCGTTACGTTGTACGCTTACCGTTTAAAGAACAGTTTCCAAATGAAATTTTTTTGGGTCCTTCAAGGAACAGTGCCTTAGGTCAATATTATAGGATGGAAAAAACCCTCGAAAAGACCCCTGAATTAAAAGAAAATTATAATAAAGTTCTCCAAGAATATATCGACTTGGATCACATGGAACCAGTATTTCCCCAAGAAAACAACTCTGAAAAACAATTTTCTTATTTCTTACCACATCATGCGGTTATTCGACCGGAAAGTAAATCGACGAAAGTTAGGGTAGTCTTCAATGCCTCTAAGAAAACGAATAGTGGATTTTCATTGAATGACGTACTTCACCAAGGCCCAACTCTACAATCTGATTTGATGCAGATAGTGCTTAATTGGCGTTATTACAAATATGTCTTCACCGGCGACATCGAAAAAATGTTCCGCCAAATTGTGATGAATGAAGCTGATCGGCCATATCAACAGATTTTATTCCGTAATGAGACAGATAGTCCTGTGAAATCTTTCCAAATGAAAACAGTGACTTTTGGAGTGAATTGCGCGCCATTCCTGGCAATAAGAACGCTACAGCAGTTAAGTGAGGACTGCAAAAACAAATTCCCGTTAGCATCCAAGATTTTGAGAAACGAAATATATGTGGATGATATCTTGTCTGGAGGACATAGTCTAGAGGAAGCAAGGTTAAAACAAACTCAAATAAAACAAACTTTAAAATCAGCTGGCTTCCCCATGAAGAAAATAACAGCCAATGACAGTTTTCTACTGAATAACTTGGCCCGGGAGGATCTTCTTGATGAAGATTTCTTAAAGTTTGATGATTCCAGCACCATTAAAACCTTGGGGATACGCTGGAATGCGAAGTCAGACTTTTTCTATTATGTAGTAGAACTGAACCAAATTTCCACCTCTCCCACAAAAAGGCAAATTTTATCGGTTATCGCAAAGTTATTTGACCCTCTAGGTTGGCTAGGTCCAATTGTGGTAATAGCAAAACTTTTGATGCAAGAGTTATGGGAACTGAAGGCAGGCTGGGATGAGGGTGTCCCACCGCATATACTTGTAAAATGGAACACATTTTCACAAAATTTACCACAAATTTCTTCATTAAAAATTCCTAGATGGGTACATTTCGCACCAACTCACCATATACAAATTCACGGCTTCTGCGATTCATCAGAAAAGGCTTATTGTGGCGCAATTTACATGCGAACATCAAAATCTAATGAAGAAATAAATTGTAACTTATTAATAGCTAAAACTAAAGTTGCCCCAATAAAAAGGACTACAATCCCGAAACTTGAACTGTGTGGAGCGGTTTTACTCTCAAAGTTAGCAAAAGGGCTAATGGAAAGTGCAAATTTCCCCTATGAACTATATTTGTGGACGGACTCCTCTATAGTCCTCGGTTGGTTACAAAAACCGCCACATACCCTAAAAACATTTGTTGCAAATCGTGTAACAAAAATCATAAGTATTGCCAGTAATAGTCACTGGAAACATGTTAGAACGGAAGACAACCCTGCGGATCTTGGAACCCGTGGTTGTTCCCCACAAGATCTCATTGAGAGTAAATTATGGTGGCATGGACCCACCTGGTTAACCCGGTCCTGTGAATATTGGCCGAAACCTCGCGAATTTGATCCAATCGACTTGGAAACGAAAAAGGTTTCAACTTTTCATCTAAACACTAAACTAGTAGATACAAGCAGCAAAAATATTATTCTCCAAGAAGAAATAGATGCTGACGTCATAATAAAAAGATTTTCGTCTTTCGCCAGAACACTAAGAGTTATTTGTTATTGTTTTCGATTCATAAATCGCCTTCGAAAACGCCCAATTGAAACCGTACCTTTCATCACAGCAAAGGAACTTCAATTTGTGAAAAATCGTTTGATACTAATAGCTCAGATGCATTACTTCTCTAAAGAATACGAATGTCTTCAAAATAAACGGCCTATAAACCGAAAGAGTAGATTGTTGACGCTGAGTCCATTTTTGGACAAAGATGATTTATTACGTGTCGGAGGTAGATTAAGTTATTCAGGACTTAGTTACGATGAACGCCATCCTGTAATAATCCCTGAAAAATCATACTTTGCTGAACTTTTTGTCAATTACACTCATAAGATTTTGCTTCACGCGGAACACTACATTATGCTGAGAGCTATAAGGCAAGGGTTTTATATGCATCGACTTAAAAATCTGGTACGAAAATGTATTCGAAATTGCAAAACCTGTACTATCTACAAGCATAAAATTCAACATCAAATTATGGCCGCACTTCCCCCCGAAAGAGTAAACTTTTCATTGCCGTTTACATATACCGGCGTGGACTTCGCTGGTCCATTCAACCTAAAAACATCTAATTTACGCAACGCTAAATTAATAAAAGGTTATGCAGCCATATTTGTATGTTTCTCCACGAAAGCAGTACACTTGGAAGCTTGCTCAGATCTTTCGACAGATGCATTTTTAGCCTGTTTCGACAGATTTGTTGGACGTAGAGGTTTTCCAAAAACCATGTTTTCTGATAATGGCAGAAATTTTCTTGGAGCCAGTTTATCACTACTAAAAACTCACAATGAATTCTTAAAGCAAACAGAGAAAGCACTTGTAGAAAAATATAGTGCTCATGGATTCTCCTGGTCATTTATCCCACCATATGCACCCCACATGGGTGGCCTCTGGGAGGCTGCCGTAAAAAGTATGAAATCGCATCTTAAAAAAGTAGCTAGCAATCTCAATTTTACGTATGAGGAATTTGCGACGATGCTAATCAAAATTGAAGCTGTATTAAATTCACGCCCAATGTCCCCATTGACCGAAAACCCATCAGAACTACTTCCCTTGACTCCAGGTCATCTCTTGAGAGGTGCACCAATTATAGCTCCCCCAGAAGCTCCTGTAGAACCTCCGTTAGAAAGCGTCAGTTACATTAAACGCTGGGATCGTTTAAAAGCTCTACAACATATCTTTGCACGTCGTTGGAAAAACGAATATATCACCGAGCTTCAACGAAGAGTAAAATGGAAAGCAGAACAACACAACATTAAACCAAACGACTTCGTTATAGTGAAAGACGATATATTACCACCTAGTGAGTGGCGCCTGGGGCGAATTACAAAAGTTATATACGGAAAAGACAACAAAGTAAGAGTCGCTGAAATCAAAACCCAAAATGGAAATATAACACGTTCTATTGCAAAACTATGTATTTTACCAGTAAGCCATACAGAAAATAAAATTCCACATAAATGTTTAAATTAATCCACCTGATTTAAATTTAAAAGCCATATTAAAAAGATAAATAAGTCGCAATACAAAATATCTAATATCACAGTATATATCCTCTTTCTTTTCTTCCTCTCTAGCCAACACCATGCCGCGTTGTAATTTGTGCCTAAAAAATCATGCTCTCCGACATTGTCCAATGTTTCAAGCTAAGTCAATGGAAGCTCGAAGAGAGTATATTATTAAATGGAACTATTGCCTAAATTGCTTAGCACAAACCCATTCACGCCCTACATGTCAGTCAGCCAACCGTTGCGCAATTTGTGGTGCCAAACATCATTCGAGTTTGCATAGAGATCGTCCCCATGACGCCTTAACCGCAAGTTTTGAAGAAGCTGTTGAAGAGGCTGCACCTGCAGCTTTTGAAGAGACTTCGCCAGCACCTGTTGATGAGAGCGCACCAGTAGCTGTTGAAGAGACTGCGAAGAACATAACCCAACTCCCAAAAGACAATCCCCACGATTTGTCATATTCGCTGTCGGAATTACCCACATTTCCTCCTTATTGGCAGTACATGATTCCACCAATCATAAGAGTGAATTTAATTCACAAGGGAAACCCAATGTGGGTCAATTTGTTGTTGGACCCAAAAAGCGAATGTTCGTTCTTAATAAGAAATGTGGCAAATTTGTTCCCTGAATTTACACCCGATTGCTATCAAGGAACAAAGGAGTTTGGTGTATTTGATGTCGCCGCCACATATGAACCCCGTTCACACTATGGCCCAATAGCACGCTGGAAGATGTTGTTGAAGGACGCTGACGTAATCGTTCCACCACCAATAACAGACCCGCAGCTAGAGGAACATTTTAAATCAATAACCCCAAAAGCTCATCCTCAATTTGCTGTATGTCGCGAAATTGACGGTATTATTGGCCAAAAAACGTTAGCTGTCATAATGTCCCACCAAATAATACAACCTACTGTCACTATTCCAAAGGCGCAGCGCTCTATTTTTGGATGGGTTATATCAGGACAGTGGCATGGCTGTATTTGCCACTAATCTTAGTGCGGGAGTATGTTGAACTGTGTTCAACAAATTAATTTGCTTTGTTTTCATTTTATCTCTTTTTTCTCTTTTTTTTATATTTTCGAAGAGATAATGTAATTTTCTTTATATATATAGTTCCCCATGAACAACTTAATTCGCTTTAAAATAGCGGCCTTTTTTCAATATTACTGTTTTTATTTACTTTGCCAGAATTATGTTTTTGATATTGTTTTTTTGTTAATAAGTTAGTTATAAGTAACAACTCAATAAAGCAAGAAGCTTGTACTTAGGTTGTTATAAAACCTGTTTGTGTTTTATTCGGAAACACACCCTACTCTATTGGGAAAAGGAGTTACCTCGCCCCAATAATTTTTTTAATCCTTTAATTACTATGTATTTCATTTCGGGGGGTGCCGAAGCACACCGGGTATTAGCTAGTTAATTATAAAGTAAAATTCAAATAATTTTATATAAATTTAATAAATAATAAGAATTAAATTAAAGGATTTTAAACTTGATTTGGAAAAACATTATTGGTTCTACGAATGAAAGTACATAGTTTATATAGCAATAAATGCTCAGTCTGGTGTAGAGGATATTATGGTGATGGTTTGAATGAAATTTGTAATATAGAAGGAATTTGGACTTAAAATTAAGTTTAGCATGTAAACTTGTTCTTTATGTTAAGAATCGCTGAACTACTTTATCTGAAAAGGATAGTCCATAGTGCTTATTTTTCATTTCTTCTTTAAAATAAGAAGAAATGAGAAATAAAATATTTTACGTTTCGGTAGAAATTGTGGTTTAATTCAAAATAGAGCCAATTATATCGAACATAATTGAACAATGAATTATAAAACATTCTAAAAATAAATCTGGGTTTAGTAGATTTTTCCATATTTAAAAATATTGTACAAACATTTTGAATATAACTGGAAACCAACCTCTGTTTTACATAGTGTGGGTACAAATTAAAAAGCGAGGTTATAAGACAAAATCGCAGTTCGGACTACCCTTAATATAAAATTTGGTTCAACTATTTATTTAACTATCAATGAATATATTAAATATAGAGAAACAACAGCATTATCAAAGCAAAAAAGACAAATATTCATACATTTTTACGGATGTAATGGTGGGAAAACTAGGAATTGGGTCCAAGCCAGACAGTGATGTCCTAACTGACCTCAATTCCTTATGTAATCCGGTTTTTTATGTCTTTCTATTATGGTTGGAGGCTTGAACCGACGAGAACCGTCTTATTCGCCTACCAGTTATAATAAAAAGAATAAAAGAAAAAATACCCGCTGTTTGTTTTATTTTTGTTCTTTATTGATGAATGTCCAAGCAGCGAATGAAAAAATTATAAGCTGCATTCACTTATATTATAAAGTTTACATAGAAATAAAATGACTCAATTCAAATGTAAATAAAGAGAGTATGATAAAGAGCTTTTACTCAAAGCTTTAATAAAAGTTAAAAATAATGAGAATGAGAATTTTGTGTTTAACATAAACAGAGAGACTAAAATAACAAATAAACTCAAATTCACTTAAGCAAAAACAAGAATGTATTATTATACAAAAACAAGTAAATAAAATGACTCAATTCTTATGAGAAAAACCAAAACAACGAGTAGGAAAGAAAAACAGTTATAAAACAAGAATAAGTATGAATTATAAAAAAATAACAAGTACAGTAAATGATAAAAGTTAAGATACATGTATATTATAATATAATGTTTACGTAATAATATATTAATAAGTGATAATAAAATATAATTAAATGAAATGATTAAAGTAAAAAATAAATAAGGAAATAATCCCTGTTACAGCCTCCCCCTCAGCGTCATTAATCGTCCCGATGATGTCGCTGGACTTTATTTGGCTACCTTGGGATGTCTTGGCCTGAGAATTCTTTTATTAGGGTTGCTGATGCTTTGGGTTACATTCATATCTTCGGCATCATTCTGTTGCATTGTTTCTGTTGATTGGATTTTACATCCTTTTGTTGTGTTTACTTCGGGAGTTGTGGTGTTTATTTTTGGACGACCTCGCTTCTTTATAGGGTAGATAGCGGTAGTAATAGGTCCATTGTATGGTGTCAAATCAGATACATGATGAGTTCCAAGTGGTATTTTAGGATTCTCCTCAGTAGCGATTGTGAAGCAAGAACCTTTTTTGTTTGTAATGACGTAAGGTCCATCTCGACGTGGTACGAACTTTGACGTTAAGTTTTTGTCACTGTTGTTTAGAACATGAGTAGCGACAAGGACTTTATCTCCGATTTGGAATTCTACTGGAAGTCTTCTTTTTCGGTTGAAGTGGTTTTGGTTTTGTATGGTTTCTTCTGCGTCACGAGCATTCTGTAAGGTATTTGCAAGATTCATTAAATGTGGCGTGATTTGTGGTATAAAATTTTCTGAAACAATTATAGATTTGAGATCATGGTGTGCCTCTAAAGGATTTCTTAACTCACGTCCAAATGTTAAATATGCTGCTGAATACCCAGTACTTTCGCATTTAGCTGTATTCATTGCGAAACGAATCATCGGTAATTTTTGGTTCCACGTTGGCATTCTACACAATTTTTTACATACGCAGCAATTTCGGATTTCATTCCAGGCCAAAAATAGTGAGGAGTTATAAGGCTGATGGTTCTTTCAATACCATTATGACCTGCCAAAGGATTGTCATGTAGTCTTTTTAAAATAGTTGAACGCATGGATTTTGGTACTACGAGCTGTCCATTTTCCATGTCTTGGTCTGCACAATATCGGTATAATATCCCATCGATTAAAACATATCCTCGGTTTGTATATAAGATGATACTGTCATCGTTTGTTTCAAAGGCGTTTATTATATCTTTAATAAATTCGTCCTCAAGTTGCAGTTTTCTTATCTGCGCAGAGTCTTGGCGAGGGAAATCAATTGAAATTAAACAGCATTCGCAAGATACATCGGCATGTGTGTTGCATGGTGGTTTCGATAGTGTATCTGCGATAACGTTTTGTCTTCCTGGTGTATGGCCAAATTGTATGTTGTAGGGTTGCAGCTGCAAAGCCCATCGAGCTAAACGACCAGTTGGTGATTTTAAGCTAAAAAGCCACTTTAAAGGTTGGTGATCTGTTAAGATGTATATTTCCGAACCTTCAATATATCCACGAAACTTTTTTACTGCCCAGACGACGGCCAATGCTTCTCTTTCTGTGGTGGAATAATTCCTTTCTGCAGGAAGTAAAAGTCTGCTAGCATATTCAACCGGATGTTCCTCTTCTTTCTCCCCCTGGAGTAGAACTGCTCCGAGCGCATAGCTGCTGGCATCAGTTTTCAAATAAAACGGTTTTTTCTCATCAACCTGTTGTAAAATAGGTGGGGATACTAAAAGACTTTTTAGTTGCTCAAATGAATTGTTTTCTTCATCCGTCCACTTCCATTTTGCATATTTCTTTGTTAAATTGGAAAGCGGTTTTGAAATCTGCGCAAAATTTGGTATAAAACGACGATACCACGAGCATGTTTGCAAAAATGATATTAGGCATTTTAAGTTTTTAGGGGCCGGTTTTTTTAATATGGCTGATGTTTTTTCAGGATCTGGTTTTAATCCGTTAATTGTTAATATGTGTCCAAGATATTTTACTGCAGGCGTGCAAAAATAGCATTTTTCCCTGTTAAGTTGTATCTTGAAAACTTTAATTCTTTCAAAAGTTTTTTCCAAATCTTTAATGTGGTTTTCGAAACTGTCGGAGCAAATAATTATATCATCAAGATATGCTAGAATTGTTATTTGGGGAAGTCCAGACCGAAATTTATCTACGAGCCTTTGGAAAGTTGAAGGCGCATTTTTAAGACCAAACGGCATTCTGTTAAAAACGAAAATTCCGAAGGGTGTTGTAAAGTCTATCTTTCTCAGCTACTTTTACTTGCCAAAATCCCGATTTTAAATCGATTGTTGACATAAACGATGTTGCTTTTGCTGCATGCAACATATCATCCATTCGGGGAAGTGGATATTTGTCACTAATAGTTAAAGGGCTGCATGAATGCCGAAAAATGAATGCTGAATACATTCATCGTAAAAACAGTTAGTTCAAGTTGTGTGCTTTTTCATTATGAAATGAATGAATGAGTATTATCCACAATAACTGACCACGAAAACTCAAAACATATGAGTAGAGAATACAAAACCATATAGAACAGAACCTATGTGAGTTGTGTGGATATGTTGTATACGATTTCATTGTGCAATGAAATAGATAATTCATTGTATTTTCTTTTTCGCTTTTGTTTTTATTTGTATATAAAAAGTGCGTGGCAAAAGCAAAAACAAAATCCACCACCAAAGAAGCACAAAAAAAAGATCAAAAGCCATATATGAGTTCGTACATGTGTGTACTACCCATAAAGAAATACAAAAAATACAGAGCAATACATTAGTTTGTACAAGTGTGTTCTTTAATATGAAGTTTTGGTTGTTTGTTTACTAATGGACGAGTTGTGACCTTTTTGTTACTGTAGGGTATAGCATACGTGTTTTGTTGTTTTACAAGTTGAAATACATTGATCCGCACCGAATTGATTATACCTTTTTCAGTAACATGTCTACTTTTAAAATAGTCAATTTATATCTTAAACTTTATCAATTTAATTTAAATGTTATATGAAAATTTGATAGTTGTTTAAGAAATTATTATTTGATTTTTATTGAAAGTAAAATTTTCCATTATTTTGTTTTGTATTTCTCTGATGAAAATAAGTTTTATTTCTGTTAAACTAATAATTATTATTTCAGGCGTTTATATATAATATATTAAGTTTTGAATGTTTGTGAATATTTTCATCTAAAATATTTGTTAAAAATAAATTATTTTATGTAGTTTATTTATATTTTAGATGTAAAATAAAAAAATGTAAAATATTCTTCAATTGCTTGAAAATAATTTGAAATAAAATTTTTTAAATCTTTTTCTATTTGTCATATAAAATAAAAATTTTAAATCAAATTCCAAAGTCTAATATACATATCTAAATTGAAAATATACATATCTTATTTCCTTAGGTTGAATACAATTAATCTATATTTTATATTCAATTTTAAAAAATATTTTTCAAAACATTTAAATTTTTCTATTCTTAGAAAATATTTGAATATTTTTGATCATCATTAATATTTTGTAACATTTTTAAATTTGACTGGAATAAAAAATGAAATTGAAAAAAGATTCGGCTGTGCCGAATCTTTGATACCCTTCACCATATTACCATCTTACTATCTTATCGACATCATATTACCATATTACCGACAAATAATAAAATTTTCGCCTTAACGTATGCTTTCATATTTTCACATATTTAAATCTAAATTTTTTTCAAACTACGAAAATTTGAATATGAAAAAAAAAGCAATCATAGCGGGCTTTGCTTTTAAAAAATAAACAACAACAATTCCATATTTATTTATTTTTTTATGTGTGTATATACAAACTGACTGCATATACAGAGAACAACAACAACACTGTTATTCATTATATGACTGCTGTTTCTAACGAAACTACTTGTCTATACAAAAAACAAAAAACGTCACTAATAGTCATTACAATGCTTAATATACATGTTTGTGTGTGTATTTATATTCTTAACAGATTTGTTTTTGGTCCATAACTCTGTTGATTCTGAACGAATTTGGTTTATTAAAAAAAACGAAATTTTATAAAAACATTTATGACAGATCTATATAAAAATAAAAATCTGTAGCTTGAACAAGGGCTTCAAAAATAAAAAATTCGTTTTCCCCGATATCTCAGTTATTACTGAACCGATTTATTTCATTTTTTCAGAACAAAAATTCAGAAAATAATGTCCGAGACTTTTTTGTATAAACGAAGTCCCAAGTATATACAGAGGCTTCAGAAACTGGAAAACCGGTTCTAAAAACCGGTTTTTTTAACATATCTCCGCATTGTATAAACCGATCTTGCTGAATTCCAATAGCAAAATTCTCGAAAGCATTTCCGATCGTTTGATATATATATTATATATGTCAGTTATCGGTGGGCTTCATAAACGCCATTTCAACCGACACACGGACGGACGGACGGACGGACGGACATAGTCCTATCGTCATCATTTCTTACAAGGATCCCGAAAATGTAAACTTTTTTGCTCTCCGACGAAAATTGTGGGAATTACAAACGGAATGACAAACTTATATATACCCTTTACACCTTTGGTGAAGGGTATAAAAAATAAGTAATATTTTCATTTTTATACTTAAATATTTGAAAAAAAACTATGTAACTTTTTTTTCAAACCTTCTGTGGCTGAATATTTTTATTTCTTTGGAGTTTTTGCTTAATAAAATTATTTTTTTTTTCTATTTAAATATATTGTTTTGCAATCAAAATCATAAAAATTTGTTGAATTTTTTTCATTTAAATAAAATATATATGAATATTATTTAAGATTACAATAATCATATAAAAACGTATGAATATCTTCTTAAGAAAAAATATTTGTTTTAATTTTGATTAATTTAAATATTTTCTTCTTTAATTATTTATTTTTTTTAATAAAATAGAAAATTATAACAAATTTAATTGATGTATTATAAATAAAAATACAATTAAAATATCCCAATATTTCATTTTGTAACTACATATATCAATATGTAAAATCTTTAGAATGTTACCATCAACTTCTGTTTTTTTTTACTACGTTATAAAGCAACCACCAAACAAGCAAAACATAATATCCATCACATAAAGCATAACCATTCATAGTATCTACTGATAATTCGAATTATTCATGAAAATGGTCGTACACTGAGTGAAGTTGATACGAACAGCGAAAAAAAACTCACAACGAAGTAACTGTTAGCCTACGATCATTGTCAAAACATACACAGATTTTTTTTTTATTTTCGTTTTATCTACTCATTCTTTCTTATAATGAATGAATGGTATACATATCTATACACATAATTTTTCACTATTACAGAGTTCATTGAAATGAATGTTTTACGCCGCTAAGAAAATGAATGTGTTTGCGCAGCTCTTTACTAATAGTGATGGCATTAAGGCGACGATAGTCTATGCACACTCTTATACTTTTATCTTTCTTCGGGATTAACACAACAGGGGAAGCCCAAGGAGATTCTGCTTCTTGAATTATATTCCCTTTTAACATTTCATCCAACTCCAGTCTTAAATTAGTTTTCATTACTGGAGACAATCGATAAGGAGCACATGAAATGGGGGTATGGTTACTTGTATTAATGGAATGTTCCACGTGGGGAATAGGCTCTGAACTATCCTCAAATATGCAAGTAAAATTTTTCAAAAAATTATTTAAAATTTCCTTATCTTCATTTGCCAAATTTGTACCTTCCGACTCTCTTAATTTCAGATCGAAAGTATTTCGATTGGAGATTTTGCTGTTGGAAAGAGATCCCAGTCGTACACATCTGTTTCAGTATTAGCAGGAATGCTATCTGCAAAAATTCTATTTATACCTGCTGGTGAAAAATCATAGTTGGACGACATTTCATCATTTTTGGGGGTACTTTCCCCATCGTTACGAACTGTGTTTGTACTTTCAAACCAGTTTAAAAAATTATCAACAGAATTACTTTCTGTGATATTGAGTTGGGTGATTGGAATGGACTTTTTGACTTTTGGTTTATCCATCTTGAAATCAAAAATAGTTTTAGGGTCATCTTTAAAATGCCAGTTCCTTTGGGCCAAGTCAAGGACAATACCTGCCTGTTCTAGGAAATCTATTCCAATAAGGGTGCGATTATCTCGTGCCTTTGGTAAACAAATGAAACGAATACGTCTAAGACGTTTGCCAATCAAAATTTGAACAATTGTTGAATACACTACTTCTTGTTTTGGAATGCCATCGGCTAAAATAATTTCCGCAAAAACCTTCTGAAACTCTACATCTTTTTCTTTCAATTTTTGATAGAGTGAATAACCAGCAACGCTTGTTCGAGCAGCAGTATCAAAGTACGCTTCTCCCTTTAGTCCGTTTATATTAATTTCTACGGTGGGTACATCTCGTCCGACTATGGTTGTATGTACCGCATTAAAATCTAGTTTTTCTGGGCTATTTATAATGTTTTTATTGTTACAATTTGGGCAGTTTGACCTGTAGTAACCACTTAATCCACAACCATAGCAATTTACCACGTGTTCTTCAGCCTTTGGTTTTCCTCTCCTGTCCGCTTCAATTTTCTTAAAGCAAACTTCGGCGGTGTGGTTTTTCTTCCGGCAAAACGAAATATTCTTGAATTATTGCAAAATGGTTACAGTGTCAGTGGTTTGGCAAGAAAATATGGTGTTGCTAAATCAACCGTTTGTTCCATTAAAACGAAAAATCGGGAATTAACAAATCTTTTAAATAATACTCTTTATGGTACCGGGAAACGTAAAACATTATGTGCTTCTGAACTTCTGAAAATGGAAAAAAAACCTTTATAAATGGTTCCTTAGCATGCAAAACAAAAAATTGCCAGTAAGCGGACTGATGTTAAAAGCAAAAGCTTTGGAAATTCATCAACAAATCAAAGAAAGTGATCGTGGTTTTAATGCCAGCAATGGATGGCTCAAAAAAATTTAAGCAGCGGTTTGGTATTCGCCTTTTGAAAATTTCCGGAGAAAAGCTTTCTGCTCAACCGCAACTTGTTGACCCGTTTATAGAAAAATTAAGAGCAAAAATGGAAGAACTCTCTCTATGTGAAGACCAACTTTATAATGCTGACGAGTCCGGTTTGTACTGGAAGCAGCTGCCAGATAAAACATACGTATCATCATTGAAGAAAAGTGCTCCAGGCGCAAATATGGAGAAACAGCGATTAACTTTCATGAGCTGTTCGAATGCGACGGGAACACACAAACTTAAACTACTGGTAATTGGAAAATCTAAGAATCCTCGATGCTTCAAAAATTTTTCATGTCCAGTGAATTATAAATTCTCTAAGTCAGCATGGATGACAAGTACTATTTTTTACGATTGGTTTCATCAATGCTTTGTTAAGGAGGTACATATAATTTTGAAAAAATTATGAACTGATAAATTAAAAACAAATTTTGCTTTAGGTTACTAAGTTCTTGACCAAAAAGAAACTACCCGTAAAAGACCTTCTATTAATTGACAATGCACAGTGGGGCCAAAAGCAAAATGAATGGTAATAAGTCTGGAACTTTGAAACCACTGAACCCATTTAGATGAAACTTAAATCATCGATAGAGAAGGAGTTTGGCTTTCAGAATATTGTTGGATAGAGTCTGTAGCTGTAGCACGGACGCCGCTACTCGAGGGTGAAAAACATATTGTGGCTTATAACTTTTACAAATATTAACCGATTTTAAATATTTTTACATTTTTAATGAATAAAATAAATGATATTTATCTTCAAAAAATAAATTTTAATTTTTGGCCTTGACTTTTTTGCGATTTTTATAACTTAAAATAAATATAGTCACATTAATTGAGTAATAAACTCAAAATAGTCACATTATATATCAATTTAAAGGAAATTGTGTCTTCTTTAAAACTATGTATAATAAATTTCATTATTTTAGTATTTTTAGCACACTTTTCTTGAAACAATATGAACAAATGCAAATTATGTTTATATGGACAGATTTCAAAAATTTGGGACTGAATAATTTCTAAATACTATAGGTATCGACATAATTTTTTGACATGAAGTTCTATATAAAATATTTAATGGAGAATTGATAAATGTGAAAATAAGAAAAATATATATAATTTTACTATACATTTTTAAAGGTCGAAGTTTTTATTATTGAAAATTTGGGTATTTTCGGAAAATTGCCTCGTGTGACTTAGTTTACCGGTAGGCTGTAATAATTGTTTGCAAAACCTTTAAGAATATATTGAACTATATAGTTTAATTCACAGAAGTACCAAAATCAACAATAAATTTTTTTTACAGACTCAAAAAGTTCAACTTCTCATCCAAAATTTATAATTTTTGAACACTGCTGGATGTAGGGTGAAAAAAATATTAAACTTTTTTAACAAATTTTTTTAAAAATGTTAAATATATAAAGTTACTTTTTTGGCAAAAAATTGCAATTTTTGAGACCTGTTTTGAAATTTTGACTTTGGAAATTTTTTTCTTGTTATCGAATTGAGATAACAAAAAAAAATTTTTATTAGCATAATTTAGAAAATTATAGAGAATTTCAATATATTTTTTAAAAAATTTTAGAAATTTTATTTTAAAAGTTATAGGGCAAAATCGCAAAAAAGTTAAGGCCAAAAATGAGAAATTAATTTTTTGAAGTTAAATATCTTTTAAACCTTACGAGATAATTTAGCACAATAAGCATGTTTTTTCAAAAATGTAAAAATATTTCAAATCGGTTAATATTTGTAAAAGTTATAAGTCCCGATATATTTTTCGCTCTCGAGGTGGTCAACTGTAGCGGCGTCCGTGCTGCAGCTACAGACTCTATCCAACAATATTCTGAAGGCCTAACTCCTCCTCTATCGATGTTTCAAGTCGAAATCGGTTCAGTGGTTTCAAAGTTCCAGACTTATTACCATTCATTTTGATTTTGGCCCCACTGTGCAATGCCCCTTTTCACATCCCCCTGAATCGCAATTAATTTCAGAAGACGGATCCATTTGTGTAATGTTTTTGCCACTCAATGTCACGTCATTAATTCAGCCAATGGACCAAAATATATTTAAAATTACAAAATTATATTACAGAAATAGCCTTTTGACATTAATCGCTGGAAAACAAATAGATCTGTTAGATACTATTAAGATGTTATATTTAAAAGATGCAAATAATCTTTTAAACTCAGCATGGAGCCGAATTTCACAAGAAATTTTAAACAAAGGCTGGAAAAACATTTTAAATTTAGTTTCAGACCAAGATGACCCCGGTGAAAATATTCCTTTAAGTGTCCTAAGAGAGAGAATTTCTCCGCCAGAAATAAGGCAGCTAGAAGAAACTGCCATTGGACTTCTTCAGGCGCTAAATCCTCAGGTTTGTGTTATTATAGGTTTCCGTATTTTTTAAGAATTTAAATTAACCAAATTCATTTTATTATTGTAGATTGAAGCGACCCTTTCCACTATTGAAGACTGGAACAAAAATCCTGAAGAAAACTGCACAGAGGTAGATCATGTGGAAATTCCAGAAGATACCGACGATGACGATTCTATATACATCAGCCTCAAATTAAAATTAACCCAAAGGAAGCTGTAGAAGCTCTCGATAAGGCTTTGATTTGGGCTGAAAATTAGATGGTCGACCAAAATGAGATACGGGTGTTAAGAAATCTTAAAGAAAAAGCTTTGTTGAAGATGTCCCAACAAAAAACTTACCAAAAAAAAAAAAATGACCGATTTTTTCATATAAAATTTGAGTTACCTCTTCGTCGAAAAAAATGTTCCTATTAATTTTATGTATATTTTTTGTGATATTTATCATAATTTTTTGTTTGTTTATCATATCGAGGGCTTATATTCAAAACGGGCCACATGCAAAACAGCATTTTTCAGGAGAACATAAAAACTATTTATTTCCCTCATTTTTCAACATTTTGCAATTCGTTCTTCTACGATTTATTAATATTACGTCTACTAAACTTCACACTGAAAAATAAATCTTTTAACTCTATTATTCGCGAAGTTAAGGTAGATAGCCCGTTTTGTCCTAATTATTTTTAATGTTTGTTATAAAATGTTCATATAGCCCTTTTTGTTTGTTGGAAATTAAAGAAGTAAAACATAATATTTTTGGAAAAAAAATTTACAATATCTTAAATTTATGATATCAGAAGATAAAAAAAAAGCGAAATTTTGTGGTTGGATGGACCATTTTAAATCGTTTTATTTCAAATAACAGGAATGTTTACTAAAAGGACGAAAATGTGTTCAAAATTAAAATTATAAATAAAATTTAGAAAAAAATTGCATGCCAAAAAAATTGCAAAAAACCAATTAAAATTGTATTAAATTAATTAAATATCAACAACTCAAAAATTATTAAAATCTTTAAAGACGATGTTTATTGTTTGTTTTTTAGAATTTTTGTGTTAAAAAAGTGAATTAAGTTGGTCCAGTATTAACGGAGCTAAAGGCCAAAACGCGTCTTTACGATTTTTGCAGCTACTATTTAAGTTTTGGACTTCGTTCTTGCTTAATCTATCATAAATATTTCTTTTCGAATTTCTTTCTTTTTATCAGTCCATAAATTTTCCACCATACCCTATTTATACCCTTCACCACAGGTGTAAAGGGTATATGTATGTTTTCTGGATCCTTATTGATAGGGAAGTCGATATAAAAATGTCTGTCTGTCTGTTGAAATCAGTTTTTGAAAGCCCCAGTTATCGGATATATGTATATGTTTTATACATCAAATTGTAGGGAATATTCTTTAGAAGAACGCTAATATGAGATATTGCCAAAAAATCGTTTTTGTTGTCGGCTTTTCTAAGCGCCTATACAAGCTAGCGACTTCGTTCAGAATCTTTTGCTGAATAAAAAAATCGGTCCTTTAGTATCCGAGATATCGGCCAAAACGCATTTTTAGACTTTTTGAAGCTCCTATATATTTTTCTAAAATTTCGGATTTTTTAATCGAACAAATCGGTCCATAAACAACCGAGTTATTTGTAAATTTTTTTTTTTTTTTTAATTTATTTAATGGCAGCTTTGCATATTGTTGTTGTGTAATAAAAAACAACAACAATAAGCTACATCGAATTTTTTTTTTTTTTTTAACTCCTTGAAGCCTCTGTATTTTTCACAGAAAATTCGATTTTTTTTAGAATTTTTTTGCTGAGGGAATAAACTCAATCGGTCCATTGGTATCTGAGATACCGGCCAAAACTCATTTTCAGACTTTATGAGGCTTCTATGTACATAAGCTTCGGAATTAGTTTTTGAACAAATATTTATACACAAACATTTATATTAAGCATTGCAATGACTATTGTGTTGTTGTTTTTTTTTTTTATAAGCAAGCAGTTTAGTTAGAAAGTATAGTGGTTAACAGTGTTATTATTGTTTTTTGTACATGAAGTCGGTTTGTTTGTATATATAAAATAATACATACAATAATATATAAATATGTATATTGTTCTTGTTTTTGTTAAGGAAGCAATGATTGCTAAGACAGTTTAAATTTGTGTAGCTTGGAAAAAATTTAGATTAGTATAAATGTGAAAATATGAAAGCATACTTTAGGGCGCATATTTTATTATTTGTCGGTATATATGGTGAAGGGTATAAAATATTCAGCCTAGTCGAATATAGAACTCGCTCTCGTTTAATTTAATATTGTTTTACATGTAGAAAATATTTCTTTTGCACCGAAGTGGTTATACACATCTCCCTTAAAGATATGCGAACTTTTGTACAAATTTAAAGTATGTATTTAATTCATTATTTATTAAATATATTAAATTATTTAAAGTTTTTCAGCCGTATTCAAAATAAATAACACTGCGGAAAATTGAGGATCATCGCGTGGGGGCGGAATCATTCCATCTGCAATTGATAGCTCTTGATATGTGCAATAAACCCTCCAAAAGATTTTTCGCTGGTAAGCAAAATTTTTGCTTTATAACCTTTTAAACTTTTCTATTTTAGCACCAATATAGTTTCAGATAAATAGAAAAAAATAATAATATAAATATAGTTCGAAGCTCAAATATTTCAATATAAATGTTTAGAGCAGTGTTTCGAATGGCTGCTTAAAGCAGTCGTAATTTTCTAAACAGTTGCTTTTTTTTTACAGCATCTTGCTGAAACAAGTTTACTTGATTTAGTTATCCACCACATACTAACTAAACACATTTTGCTGCTCACACACAAAACTGATTTAAGCAGCATCCAGTTTTTATTTTGTTCAGTTTTTTACTCAGCGAAGTTGATTTTACGTCTTAGTCGTGTGCGCTCAGCACAACGTAGAAACATTTTTCAGCAACGTAAGAACAACTGGATAGTAAGACTGTATAGTTCTGCACAGCCAATATACAAAGTTGTTTGTTATGGTTTTTACATTTAAGAAGGAAAATGAAGTGGTATAAATTTTAAATGAAAACAAATAGAAAACTGTGCAATAAAACTATGAATTGTATTAAATATATGTATAATATATTTATTTGCAATTTTTTTAAAATTTTTGTAGAACTTTTATAAAAATATTAGATAATATTTAATATTAGTAGATGAAAAAATATTAACTAAATATTAAATGTTGTTTAAATTAAAGAAAATGAAGTTGATACCCTTCACCATCTTACAGACAAATAATTAAATTTTCGCCTTAGCGTATGCTTTCATTATTTCATATTTATAAATCTACTTTTTTTCAAACTACGAAAATTTGAATACGAAAATAAAACAATCATATATTACGTTTATACGCGCGATTATTGCAAATAAAAATAACTTGCAAACAAATAATTCAAATTGCACAAAGAAATATATTTCCTTATTTGTCGTGCCAGATGGGAAAAATTGAACTATTATCATCGAAAATTCTATGAACGTAAAAGGAAGTGGCAACGCTGTACGTTTTATTTGCAATTAGCTTCCAGTGTTTCGAATGGCTGCTTAAAGCAGTCGTAATTTTCTAAACAGTTGCTTTTTTTACATCATCTTGCTGAAACAAGTTTACTTGATTTAGTTATCCACCACATACTAACTAAACACATTTTGCTGCTCACACACAAAACTGATTTAAGCAGCATCCAGTTTTTATTTTGTTCAGCAGTCAAATTAAATAAGCAGCGCACACCAGTGTTGTCAACTTTTATAAAGCAAAACGCGCCGGTCATCACTTAAAAACGCGCTAAAAAGCGCTAAATTATATTTGAATAAAATTTGTTTTTATCTTTTAGTTAAATATGTATTTTTTATTAAAAGCAAAACAACTTATTACATATATATTTGTTATTTTAAGTTCCTGTATTTGGTAGCAATATGCAATATTGAACATTAACGTTTTATAAAAACAATATTTAAGGGACAAAGAGAGGTTATACATTTGATAATAACTTTTAGTTAAAAGCTTTTAAAACTAAAAATATGTTAAATTAAAGTATGAAGGTCTTAGGTCCAGCATTATACTGCTCACTTAGTGGCCAAATCCTGTTTTAAAACTTTTTATTTTTTTCATATCTTTTCCTATGTATGAAAACTGTGGCGTCTTTAAAAATATTTATTGCAAATAAAATAAATAGAAATACAGAATACATATCGATGGCTGACCTTTTCGTAATTTTACATTTTCATTCCATCCATCTTTGTTTGGAACATTTGTCAAAATTTCAAATAAGAAATTTCCAACACAATAACATACAGTATTTTGATATGTGAATGTTTCACAAAAATTATTTTCATTAAAAATTCTAGAAAATAAATAAAATACGCCATTTTCTATATTAAGTATGTATTATAATATTAATTATACATTTGAAGAAAAAAAAATCAAAAATACTTAAAATCTGAATTTTCTTTGTATTGTTTATATTTTGCATAAAAAAATAAAGTTTCTACATTTCAAATTCAGAAAAATTTAGAAAACATGATTAAAATCTGCAACTAAAACTAACCGAATACAAAATGCGCCAATTTAGCGCCTTTTCAAGAAAAAGCGCTGATGTAATAAATGCGACTTTTGGGTTGCTGAAAAGCGCTGAATCTAGCGCGAAAAGCGCTAAAGTGGCAACGCTGGCGCACACACTCAGTTTTTTACTCAGCCAGTTGATTTTACGTCTTAGTCGTGTGCGCTCAGCACAACGTAGAAACCTTTTTCAACAACGTAAGAACAGCTGGATAGTAAGACTGTACAGTTCTGCGCAGTCAATATACAAAGTTGTTTGGTTATGGTTTTTACATTTAAGAAGGAAAATGAAGTGGTATAGTTTTTAAATGAAAACAAATAGAAAACGGTACAATAAAATACTAGAATTGTATTAAAGATATTTATATGTAGATTTATTAATTTTAATTAAAAAAACAAAAATTTTTTGTATAATATATTTATTTGCAATTTATTTAAAATTTTTGTAGAACTTTTATAAAAATATTAGATAATATTTAATATTAGTAGATGAAAAAATATTAACTAAATATTAAATATTGTTTAAATTAAAGAAAAAAATTTTTTAAAAAATGTTTGTTCTTTTGAATAAGAAGAAAATTTTGTTATTTTGTATAATTTTCTTTGTTTTGATCTATTAAAGAAATTTGTAGTTAAGCTTAACTTTTGGACCCAATAAAAGCAATGAAACTCTTTTTTTTTAATAAAGGGTGGTTCAAAGAGCTTTTTGTCATTTTTAAAATGCAATAACTGAGATACTAATAAATATATTTTGATAACCTGATATAAGTCCTAATAATATGTATATATGTATATAAAATATTATACTGGTCAGAATCGTATATTATAACGAAATAATAAAAGAAAAAAAATTTGGACACTTTCGGTAAAAATTATGGCTTAGTTGAAGATGGAGGCGTACGTTTGGAAGAAAAATTATATATTTTAAATTTGCAATACATATGACTATTAAATGGAAAAAAGGAGTTCTAACAATTGTATATTTGACTCATTGATTATACAAGTATGTAAAATTTATGTTGAATTTTCTGTATTTTTTCATCGATATTGTTAGTGTTAGAATTTGCGAAATAATAATCACTAGATCATTAATACAAATAAGAGTAAATTATCTCAAAAATTGTTTATATTTGTAAATAAATTGTCTCCTTTTTTAAATATTGAAAAAAATTAATAAAAAAATTACAAAGTACTATAAAACCTGGAGGGTTATTTTCTAACTAAATTCGAAAGGAAAATCTTTCGAATTTGTATACTTTATACATTGAAATTCGAAAGTGTTTTCTTTCGAATCGAATTACACAATCCCCCCTGGTGGACAGAAATTATTCTGAGCATAATGGCTCAAGTTTTTTTTATTATTTAGGGAATTTCAAGTCTCAAAATATATATTATTAAATATTAATAACTTTTATTAAATTGATTAAGGATCATATTTAGTAGAAAAAATATAAATTTTAATTTTAGAGTAGATCCGTGTGAGTGAAAAAATTTAAAAATTGTTCCTAACATATGGACCTACTATTCCGAAAGATATAACATGGAATGTAGCACCCCAACAAAAAAGGAACCAATAAAGAGCTGAAGGAAGTACTTAGTGGAACTAATAAAAAGCTGAAGGAAGTACTTAGTGGTGAAAAAGTGCTGCAGAAGTTCTTTTTCTAACCCATGATTGTTATTGTTCTTCTTCTATATTTCTAGTTCATTTCTTTTGCAGTACTATGTTTATAAAATTTTATAACAAAAAGTCTGTTTTAGAGCTATTAAAATATAATGAATATTTAAAATTTATAAAATTTAAATTTTCTTAGAAATTATTAACCTTTTTCCCGCTAGAAATTCATTAATTTTTATTTTTTTGGAAGTACAGTGAATTCGCGGTAATGTGAACATCCAATATAATGAACTACCCACTAATGTGAACACTCAATTTTTTATATGGGCTCTCTAAATAGTGAACAAAGTTTAATGGCTCTAAATAGTGAACAATTTTTTTTTTAATTTTTGGGATTTTTTAATTTGTAGAAGCATTTATTTTTAATTTTGGGAATCCCCGAATTAATAAATACCATAGTATGCCATTATTTTAAAGATATTTAATGCTAGTCGCTTTATGTAACTTGTTGCGGTAGGTTCGTGAATTTATTTTTAAAATTAGTAATGTCTAAAAACAGTCGAAAGTTTTTATCCTTAAATGAAAAATGCGAAATTTTGGAATATTTAAAAAAAGCATCGAGTGTTACAGTGTTAAGTAAAAAGTATAAAGTTGCAAAATCAACGATATGTTCAATAAAAAATAAAAAAGACAATTTTTTAAAATGTGTGAACAATACGTTTTATGGACCCGGAAAACGCAAAACATTACGATCTTCAGAGCTTCCAAAAATGGAAAAATCGCTCTATAAGTGGTTTATTTGCATGCGGAATAAAAACCTCCCTGTAAGTGGGTTGATGTTGAAAGAGAAAGCCAAACAAATTCACAAAAACATAAGTGAAAACGGAAATGACTTCAATGCTAGCGATGGGTGGCTACAAAAAATTAAAAAGAGATACGGAATTCGGCTCCTTCAGATAAGCGGTGAAAAACTTTCTGCGCAATCTCAGTTCGTAAATCCTTTTAAAATTAAATTGAAAGCAAAGATAGAAGATTTGGGTTTATCCAATGATCAGTTGTATAATGCCGATGAGTCTGGTCTATATTGGAAACTTCTCCCACAAAAGACATATGTAACGTCATTGGAGAAAAGCGCTCCAGGTGCAAAAATGGAATAGCAAAGGATAACATTTTTATGCTGTGCAAATGCGTCAGGATCTCATAAAATAAAACTTTTAGTAATAGGAAAATCGAAAAATCCTCGCAGTTTTAAAAATTTTATCTGTCCCGTAAACTACAGAAATTCAAAGTCTGCTTGGATGACTTCTTCCATTTTTAAAGAATGGTTTCACAACTGTTTTGTGCCAGAGGTAAGTAAACATGTAAAAATAGTTCATTCTTACTGTTTTATTTTTCATTAAGGTGACAGATTTTTTAACGAAGAAAGTATTACCAGTAAAAGCTTTACTCCTAATAGATAATGCCCCATCCCATCCACCAGAATCCGACCTTAAATCCAAGGATGGTTCCATAGAAGCTATGTTCATGCCTCCAAATGTAACGGCTCTGATCCAGCCAATGGATCAAAATGCAATTAGAATCACCAAACTTCATTATAGGAACAGTCTTCTGGCAACAATTATTGCAAAAGAGGTGGATTTGCTTGAATCGATGAAAAAAATCACACTTAAAGAAGGAGTTTCTATTCTAGAGGCATCCTGGAACCGAGTTGGTAAAGAAACTTTATCTAACTGTTGGAAAAATATTTTGAATATGGTAAATGATGAAGACGATCCTGAATTTAATGTTCCTTTGAGCGTTTTAAAGAAAAGTGGCAATCAGAGGTTAGATCTTTAGAAAATACTGCTGCAGATCTTCTACAGACATTGTGCCCTCAGGAAGTATTTACTGCTGTAAACATTAGAGATTTGATGAAAATTATTTAATTGAAGAGTCCGACGATGATGACGACTGTTTTATTGAAGCGCCTGAAAACAACATTAAAGCCAAAGAAGCTGTCGAAATTTTTAACAAAGCTGTCCAATGGGCTGAATTTCAAATGGTCGATCAAACTGACATTAAAGTATTGAAAAAAATCGGGGAATTGGCGGTAAATAAGCTGGTCGAACAAAAGAAAAAACAGAAAATAATAACCGATTATTTCCATATTTAATTATATATGTATTGTAAATTTTATTTATTTTTTTGTCGTAATATTTTGTTTGTTTTTTATGTACATACTACGTATGTACTCTTTATAAAATGGATTTTTAAAAACTTTTTATGTTCCAAATAAATTACAAAAAGTTTTTTTTTAGTAATCTTTGCATTTTCATTCCTTGCAGAAATGATTTTTAAAAAGAATAACTTAGTAATATATATAAAAAAAATCACAATCGAAAATGTGAACAAATTCGAAAATATGAACTACCCCGACATTAATTAGTTCACATTATCGAGAGTTCACTGTAATTATTATTAAATTTTAAAAAAAGTTGAAACAAAGTAGTTGTAACAAAAAAGTATATATAAACTTTGTTCTACTTTTGAAGAGATGAAAATGTTCTTTTTTTGGAAGCTCTTGATCGTTTTTTTTTTTTTGCTGGGTCTTTTTAAATAAAAGTTAGCGCATTATAATTTGATTTGTTAATGTTTTAGAATATTTAAATTTTGAAATAAATAGAATATTTCTTTGATAAAATGTTTAATTGACTATATTTTTCCGTTTAAAACTTTTATTTATTAGCAGATGATCTGCTTCATTTTGATTCGTTTGTTAGTATTAAAAATAATTCATTACTCAACAACACTTCAACTCCAATTCCAATTTGTAAATAGTGACATAATTTTACTTAAAGAGAGTTACATATGTATATAATTTTCCAGCAGTTGGTTATATTTTATAAAGCGGATAATTTATTATAACTTACATGTAAGTCATTATACTTACGTAAATCTTAAATATTATATAAATGTAACTTACAGTGCTATTCTCTAATTCATGACAATTATCATTAATTAATAATTACTTATTATATGCTTTTATGAGTGTGACAACTAAGACATTAAAGCCGATCAATAAGAAAATAATAAATTAATAACCAAAAAGTCTTCAACATACAAGTTAATAACTTTTATTTTTAGATACATAAATAAATAAATAAATAAATAAATAAATAAATAAATAAATAAATAAATAAATAAATAAATAAAAATCACAACAAATCTTTATTATTTCGGTAACATAATACATACATATAAATATTATGTCTTTTTTTATTTATCTTTACAAAATTTCTATATTTGTTAAATGAAAAACTTTTTTTATTTAAAATTAATAAAATAAAGATATATGTATGTAATATTTTCAATAAAATTCATATTATTTTATTGGACCGTTTTCTATTTGTTTTCATTTAAAATAATCAACTTCATTTTCCTTCTAAAATTTAAAAACAAAAACCAAACAACTTTGTGTAATAGACCAAAACAAAGAAAGTTATACAAAATAACAAAATTTTCTTCTTATTGCAAATAACAAAACTGTTTTTAATTTTTTCTTTAATTTAAACAACATTTAATATTTAGTTAATATTTTTTCATCTACTAGTATTAAATATTATCTAATATTTTTATAAAAGTTCTATTATCTTAAATAAATTGTAAATAAATATATTATATAAAAAATTTTAGTTTTTTTTTTTTATTAAAATTAATAAATCTTCATATAAATATCTTTAATACAATTCGTAGTATTTTATTGCACCGTTTTCTATTTGTATTCATTTAAAATAATCAACTTCATTTTCCTTCTTAAATGTATAAACAAAAACCAAACAACTTTGTAAATCAACTGTACAGAACTATAGAGTCTTACTATCCAGTTATTCTTACGTTGCTGAAAAAGGTTTCTACGTTGTGCTGAGCGCACACGACTAAGACGTAAAACAGTGTTGCCATTTTAGCACTTTCAGTGCTAGATTTAGCATTTGAAGAGGTTAAAATGCACTGGCAATTTATAAAAATATGCTAAATGCTTTTTAGCACTTTCTTACAGCCATTTTTAATTAAATACTTTTGGATTTTTTAAAGGAGTTTCTTAGTAAATTTGACGTTATTATTTGTCAGTTTGAAAATATAAGCCCTATTTTGGCTTTATTTTCCAATATTACCATTAACTCTGAAGAAAACATTTCTATAAGTTGTAATTTGAACTATATTTTACAAGAAACATGGGCCACAAAAATATTAATTTTTCTTTACAAAACAATTTAGCATTGTCATTTGCTGCTGTAGAACAATTTAGCATAATTTTTGGACGTTTTAGCACTTTACCAATTACATCTTCTGGCAACACTGACGTAAAATCAACTTGGCTGAGCAAAAAACTGAGTGTGTGCGCTGCTTATTTCATTTGACTGCTGAACAAAATAAAAACTGGTTGCTGCTTATTTCAGTTTTGTGTTTGAGCAGCAAATTTTGTTAAGTAAGCATGTGATCGAAAATGAAAACTTAAACTGTTTTCAGCGCAGTCGCCAGTTGAAAAAAAAATTTTGTGTGCTTAAAATTAAACGCTGTTAGCTTCACAAATCACGATTATATTTCGTGAGTTACTGACTTACAAATATAGTACTAACTCATTGTTTATACAGCAAAATCTTCATATCGCAATATTTTAAATTGCGAGTAAATGGTGCGTATAAACGTAAAATAGTAACCTTTGCTTTTAAAAAATAAACAACAACAACAATTCCATATATATTTATTTTTGTATGTGTGTATTACTACAGTAATTACTGCTGTTGCTAACTAAACTACTTACTTATACAAAAAACAAAAACGTCACTAATAGTCATTACAATACATATAATACACATGTTTGTGAGTGTGCTTATATTTGTTTTAGTTTTTGGCCCATAACTCTGTTGATTATGAACGAATTTGGTTTATTAAAAAAACCGAAATTTTATAAAAATATTTATGACCGATCTGTATAAAAATCTATAGCTTAAACAAGGGCTTCAAAAATCCAAAAATGCGTTTTGCCCGATATCTCAGTTACTATGAACCGATTTATTTAATTTTTTAGCAAAAAAAATCAGAAAAAAATGTCCAAGCCTTCTTTGCAAAAGTCCCTAGTATATACAGAGGCTTCAGAAACTGGAAAACCGGTTCTAAAAACCGGTTTATTAAGCATATCTCCGCAATGTATGAACCGATCTTGCTGAATTTCAATAGCAAAATTCTCGAAAGCATTTCCGAGCGTTTGATATATATATTATATATGGTCACCGAAAATGCAAAACAACGTAGCATCACTTTTCATAACTTTACAGGAGACACAAAAAACTTTCTAAAGTCTAAACAAATTGTCCTACAAACAAGATTTTTGGGTTATTACATCCTTAAATATTGCCTAATATATTAATGATGAATAATTTATTTTTTATTAAATAATTTTTAAATTATGTGGTTTACGTTTTTCAAGATTTCAATTTTATGAAGCCAAAAAAACGTAACATCAATAAAAATTTTAGAAAAATTATAATTTAAATGATTTTTGATAACGTTGTTTTCTTTAATATAATCGTAATTTTTTGAACTACAAGTCTGAAAATTTATGATCATACGTATTTTAGAAAGATAAACTATATTTCATCAAAAACACAAATTTGAAAATTTTGCTGTTACGTTGTTTTGCATTTTCGTTGACGATATGCCAGTTATCGGTGGGCTTCATAAACGCCATTTCAACCGACACACGGAAGGTCCTATCGTCATCGCTTCTTACAAGGATCCCGAAAATATAAACTTTTTTGTTCTCCGACGAAAATTGTGGAAATTACAAACGGAATGACAAACTTATATATACCCTTTACACCTGTGGTGAAGGTTATAAAAATTAAAAATAATTTTTTTTTTTTTTTTTAATAAGAAGAAAATTTTGTTATTTTGTATAACTTTCTTTGTTTTGGTCTATTACACAAAGTTGTTTGGTTTTTGTTTTTAAATTTTAGAAGGAAAATGAAGTTGATTATTTTAAATGAAAACAAATAGAAAACGGTCCAATAAAATAATATGAATTTTATTGAAGATATTACATACATATATCTTTATTTCATTAATTTTAAATAAAAAAAGTTTTTCATTTAACAAATATAGAAATTTTGTAAAGATAAATAAAAAAATACATTATATTTATATGTATGTATTATGTTACCGAAATAATAAAGATTTGTTGTGATTTTTATTTATTTATCTATATATACACTCAAAAAAAAGACATATACTAAACTTGAGGAAAAAAATTCCTTCAAAATAGTTCAAAAAATTTACTTAATTTTAGTAAAATTTTACTAAAATTAAGAAAATTTTACTGTAATTGAATAAAAATTATTAAAATTGAGTAAAAAAATAATAGTTCATAAACTCAAAAGTAGTTAGTACTTTTCCACACAAAAATTCCTTGATTTTAGGAAAATTTAATTAGCGTTAAAAACACATTTACTAAAGCTTAGGAAATTTTTCTTTAATTTTGGGAAATTACATCTTAAAATTAAATAAATTCAAATTTAGTTAAACAAAAATGGTTAAGGAAATAATTTACTCCAAATTAGTTCATAAAATTGGACATACTTAAAAGTTGTAAGTAGTATTTCTACATTTAAGTTTATACAATTGATAATATTAACGATTTTTTCTAGTATTTATCTAATTTAAGTATATTGCTTCCTTAATTTTTAGATATTTTGAACTTAAATTTAGGCCATTGAATACTTAACCGAAAAACATGAAAAGAAAACAAAAAGTATAAAGTAGTGCTAACATAGCGTCTCAGCCACTAAAATATATATAAATAATAACTTAAGTAATATTTAGTTATTTTTCGTAACCTGAAATATAGTTTTCCTTATGAAAATATATTTTATAAGATATGAAATATAATAATTATTATTTATGATTTCTTAAGAAAAAATGTATAATAATAATAAAAGATTCATAGCATTATCAAATATTTTGCAAGTCATATTTTAATGTTAAAGTTAACATACTGGTAACATAGAAAAATAAGGGTGGATTATCAACAAAGAGAAAGAGAGAAAGAAAGAGATCATTAACTAGTGTTGATAAATTTTGCTACTTGCTTGCATTCGTAATCAATCGTTGTCTTTAATTAACCTATTAGTAATTTGGTAAAAGATAATAAATTTTAAAATATATAACAATATTTTTACTTAAATGTATAAAAATTGTGTAAGTAAATCTTTTTAACATGTAAGTATTATTATTCCACAGTTTTTATTACAAAACTTAAAAATTAAAAACAATAAAATTGAGAAATGAACCGAATACCGAAATTAATGTTATAGGTTACATGCAATGTGAAAATAACAACACAAATAAGAATGGAATGTGGAATAACGGTTCTTTTTTTATTTGTCATTTAGTTTTGTTCTGGGCATAGTTGTGTTGTGTGAAAAAGTTTAAGAAATTTAAATAATAAAAAAGTGTATATTTTACTAATAAAGAAATAAAAAGAAGTGTGCTAAGAAAAAATTAATACAAAATAAAATAATTAATAAAAAATAACTAGTGTTTGAAGTGGTAAATCATAATAATTATTTGTTGTTATACTTTTTAAATTATGCGTAAATCTAAGTAGACATATGTACATACATACATACAAATATACAATTTGAAAGTGCAAATACAAATCGTTTAATTTTTAAAACTGAAATATTTTAATTAAAATACAAAATTAATTTTCTTTCTTTATAAGTAATTGTTTTTCATACATATAATTTCTTTATATTGTAAAGTGTATTTCAAAGCATATTTATGCATGCATTTCTAAGGGGTCTCATGTGCAAGTGTTATTTTGTTTTTGTTGAAAAAAATATTTAAATCGAGATTTCTTTTATTTTAGTGTGTAAATCAATCTACCATAATAATATTTTGTTATATGTGTATGTATGTACAATATGGTCCAGATTAATTTGTAATTTAAACAAAATTAAATTCGGGAACATTCTTCACAGTTGAATTCTTTTGAAGTGATATGAAATGGAATATGAAGCCGATTTAGTAGACATATTAAGATCACTGAAAGCAGATGCATTTTTGGATATTTTTAAAGGTAATTTATATTATTAAATAAAATGTTTTTATGGCGTACATCATTTGATTTTATACGTATTTTTGTTTTCTTCATATAGAACATAATATCGATACTAATGCACTAAAATATATGACACCAAGCCATTTAGATGCCATAATACCTAAACCATTATTTGGAGCAAGAATTGTGTTTGAATACCACCTTAAATCCTGGCAGAATGAGTTATCATCATCTTCAAATGTTTCAAAACAGTCATCAACTAGTTCATTATTAGATCAAGAAGAAGTAAGTTCTTATTATTTATGTTTTAAATTTTCATTTATATTTTATGTATATGGAAAACAGTTTAGTATTGAAGCAGTTTTAAATCATCCCTTTCCGGAAAATCAATTTTATCTTATTATGACACAAATAAAAAACTAATTGTAAAGTTTCGTAGAATGATTGCAAGTTGTGTTACAACTTTCATTATTGAAAATAAAATAATTCCATCGCCAACGTATTTTGAAAAAATAGCCGAAAATATTGTAAAATATTTTACAACAGAAAATAAAATAAGTTTTTATAAATAATTTTCTAGCCTAAAGTTTATACTCATTTCAACACAAACAGGACTTATACTTTATACGCAAAAAGGGCAAAAAACCAGGCGGATGCTTATACAGCAAATACCATAACTCCATTTCAAATCTAAAGAAAGAAGGTCTTAGTGAAAATGTCATTGAAAATAAAAATGAAACTTTAACAAATGTTGAAGACGAGACCCTAGGTACAATAACTTTTTTATTATCTTATTAATGTTTAATTTATATTTAAAGAATTTGTTAAACATAAAGTAAACAAATTTTTAATTTGAGCTTTTACGTAATATCATTGTTCGTTTCTTAAAGTACAAAAAATTCATCAGTGTTTTAATATTATAAATTTATATAAACTCTATATTTTTTATTTTTGTGGCAGTAACAAAGTTAAAAATTTTATAGTTTTGTTTCCTTACTTGTCAGATTTGCAGGATTTTGTCAGAATTTGTCAGAAGTTCAAAATGCAAATAATATAAAATCAGTATAAGAGAAAACTTCATTTAAATTCTGACTAGAACCTGTAAATCTAATTAGTACTGGAACAGAATTAATATTTATTTATAAAAATTTTTTAATTATGTTATTGTTTATAAATAGTAAATAATATGGGATAAATGAGAAATATTAAAATAGTAAAAATATTAAATACTGATGCAATAGTTTGTATTTTTGTAACGATTACCTTTGATTAGTTCAATTCGGAAGTCTAAGGACCTCTAGTGTTCCTTAGCCATAGATGCTGTGCGTCACAAAGAGTGTCCCTTCCGTGTAGTTTTCTCAAAGAGAACCATAAATTCACTATAAAAAGGTAAGGAGCTTTCTCACAATTTATTACGTTTCAGATTATTCTGAAGTACGTTTTATTAATTTGTTTACCTTATTAAAAACAAACTTCTGAAAATATTCACTTTAACATTAATAATCTGCACTTCACTATCTTGTTAAAATTATATCAAAATTTTCAGATGAAAATGTTATGTTAAGTGATAAAGAATGGCTAATGAATAATATTGAGCCAATGTCAGACGTCCTTGAAAAGTGGGACAATACTTTTCCCATTAGAAGGAGTTTTCTTAAATCATCAGAAAGTAGTTTGCAGCAAATTTTTAATGAGTAGCCTATATACAAACAATCTTTTGGGCATAATTTAGTTAGTTATTTCAATATTCCTTGTTAAAATAGTAATAATTTTTGTTATATTCATAAACATGTGCAGATATTGGCTGACTTTTCAAAACTTTTTCCGGGAAAAGAACATTTACTTGACATAAAATGGGAAACCTTTTGCACTCAGATGTTAAAAATCATAGAACGCGATGTAAAAGATAAACAAAGTTTGGATATATTATCCAAGTTTAGAACAAATGAATACAATTCTGTTCAATTATAAATTTCTCTTTTTATTAAATATAACAATTCAATCTAAATTTAAATATTTTTAATTATAAGGTTTTTAAATATTTACACCAATATGGTATAATTCCTAAAAAAATTATATTATTTTATTTATTTATTTGTTGATTTTACTAATATTTTTTAATTTACAGATGTGAGAGATTGCATTGTACTAGATCTAATTCACTCAGTTTTGAAACCAGCATCAAGAAAATGTATTGTTATTGACAACAAGAGGCGAAAATATCAAAAAGCTTCAGTTGAAGACTCAAAAAAATCCTTTTTATTACACGCATCAAATAGTTCTGAACTAAATACCAAAATTAAACTTTTAGTCGATGAATATTTTGTTCAAAAGCGAACTTTGCAGCCATTTATTTGCGCAACTGGATCATCAGTGTTTGATTTTAACGAATTTTATGTTTATTAAATCATGTGTAGATTTATCATTTAAAATATTTAACTCTATTAACATCAAATACCCGCAAGACTGTAACTTGATTTGGCTTTTCATTCAGGAGTATTTTTTTGAAATTTCAGTAGAGAACAATGAAAGATGTACAGCCTTATCTACAATATTAACAGATATACAAAATATTTAAATCAAACTAAATAATTGGTAAGATTTTAATTATGGAAAAATATATAATATTTTTATTAATAAACTTTTTTTTTACAGCTTAAGTTCACTATTCTCATCCATACTGAACAGTTCCTTATTCCTTTTGAATTTACTATATATTTTTATGTTTGTATTGCAGAGGTAATTTTTAAAATTTTTTTACACTATATGATTAAATGAGATTTTTAATTATTTAAAAAATTTATTTGCAGGCTTTTTAATACATGCAAAGCTCATTTTCATCTTGGTTTTTAAAAATAAAATATTAAAATTTTTTGGTGAGATATAGCATTAAGTTATATTAAATTAATTTTCTTTTAAATATCAAAAATTGTTAAGTGTTTAAAAATGAATTTATATTACTTTTTTGTAAAGAAAAATTTTCTACTTTTAAAAAGATCACATGTCATTTAAAATATTTTCATAACTTAGAGCCAAATAACTCATACGAATGTGTTTTTTTAGATTGTAAACAAAAGTTTAGTAACTTCAAAGCTTATTCCAAACATGTGCAAAATAAAATAAAAAATAATATTGGTAATAATGTTAATGAAAATGTTTCAACAGAAAATGTAATTTTAGAATTAGAAAATAATATTTTTTAAACAGAAAATAACTTCCCGGAATATAGAAATAGGGATTCAAATGTAGAAAATAATATTTCTGATATACAAAACATAACCTTCGCAAACGGCAATACAATTCCAACTCATGATAATACTTCTAATAGTTTTTCACAAACATTAAGTCCTTTACTATCAAACTCTTTTAAATTAACCTTGTCCAATTTTTCATTTAACAAATTTTCTAGAAAAGATGCTACAAAATTGCAAAATAGTATTAAGAAAAATGTTACACATCCAATAGGAGATGAATTAAAAAGTATTATTAACGAGTTAAAGTCAAATGATTTCGAAAATATAAGCAATAGACTTGCAGATCTTGTGTCCTTTTGTGAAAAGCCATTTGAAGGATTTGATACGGAGTATAAATTCATTAAGACATTAAAAAGATTAAATTTATATGAAAGTCGTCCGTAATTAAATTAAACAATACAATTAGTAGTATAGTTCTAAATCATATTAACACAATGGATGAAGTTGTAGCAAAAGGTGTATTGTTTCCAATTAAGTTTCATACTAAAAAGTTTTTTGGAATTCCTGGTATGTACGAGGAATTTAAAAATTCGATGCAAATTATAAATAATAGTAATTCATTAAAACATTTTTGTAATGGTAAAATTTGGAAAAATAAACTTAAGTAATACAGCAATAAATTTGTTATACCATATTTTTTATATTTTGATGATTTTGAAGTAAATAATCACCTTGGATCACACAGCTCAAGTCTCTTGGGAGTATACTTCTCTTTTCCCTCAGCTCCAGAATTTATAAAATTTTCTTTAAAAAATATTTTTATTGCTGCTTTATTTAAGTCCAGAGACGTTAAAGATTTTGGGAATGATAACTGTTTTTTTAAATTAATAGAGATCCTTAATGATTTAGAATCAAATGGTGTTGAGATTTATACAAATAATGGAAAACAAAAAATATACTTTTGCTTAGGTTTAGTTGTCGGTGATAATTTAGCATTAAACAATATATTAGGGTTTTCAAGATCTTTCTCTTCTACGTATTTCTGTCGACTTTGTAAAATCGATAAATCACAATCTAAAATAAACGGTGAAGAAGATTTGAATAAATTAAGAAATTTAAAAAACTATAACGAAGACATAAATTTAAATAATTTTGAAAGAACAGGTATAAGAGAAAATAGTATTTTTAATAAAATTAATAATTACCATGTTGTCGAAAATTTTTACGCAGATTTGTTGCACGATATGTTAGAGGGTGTATTAAAATATGATTTCTGTCACATATTACTACATTTCTTGAACGATAAAACTTTTGATTTAGAACTTTTTAATATTCGAAAACAAAATTTTAATTATGGCGAACAAGATATTGGAAACAAATCACCAAAAATTGAAATACATAATCTAAAATCTTTTAATTTAAAAATGTCTGGCAGTGAAATGTTAACCTTTGCTAATTTTTTTCCATTATTTATTGGAGATTTGGTTGATGTAGAATGTAATGTATGGAAATTTGTTATTAACTTAATTGAATTAATTGATTTATTACGGTTAACAGACTTTTCAAGCTTAGATATTATAAATTTAAAAACTCACATTGATTACCATAACGAGAAATATGTTACGCTTTTTGCAGATAATTTAAAGCCAAAACACCACTTTTTGTCTCATTATTGTAGAATTTTAGAACATTCTGGTCCTTTCGCTTATTTATGGACTTTCAACTTTAAATCAAAACATCGACAACTAAAATCGTATGTAAAAAATATAAATTCTAGAAGGAATGTTGTGTTATCATTGGGAATAAAGTTTTGTATATCTTTTTCAGAAACAATTCTAAATTTTGAAAAAATCTCTTTTGTAATGGGAAATAAAAAATATAATGTTAATAAATCTTCATTCTATTACATATTATCAAAACACATCAAGAAAGATGAGATAGAAAAATGTACATGTTTAAATAGCTTTGAATGTTATGGAACTTTATACAAAAATGGTTTCGTAATATACAGTTATAATCCAAATTTTAGCGCGTATAAAATTCAAGAGATATATGAAATAAATGGCACTTTATTCCTATTATGCCAAACTATAAAAATTGTATCTTATGTCAAAAACCTCACATCATATTTAGTAAGTTCCGAGTTACTTGATTTTGAAATAATAGCGGCAACATCTCTAAAATCGCCTCCAATTAATTTTCATGAATTAAGTAATAAATTGTATTTAAGACCTAAAAATACATGGTGACTAATATTATTAAATATTATATTAAATATTATTTAAAACTCAATAACTCATATATTACTCTTTTAAAAGTTTATTTTAATATATAATTTTTAATTAGTTTATCTTGAAGTATTATTACTATTTTCTTATTTTTTTATATAAGATATTATTTTAATTTTTAAATATACATTTGGAATATTATTTACTTTTTCTAAAGTATATTTATATAAATAAAATGAATAAATAGAAATTAAAAAATATATACATACAGTGGTGGCCACGAATTTAAGACACGACATGTAACGAACTAAGTTGTGATAATTATTACAACCCTGCAATATAAAATTAGATTTTGTTAATTTTTCAGTGTACCCTGTAATGTTAAGATCAATTACCGTTATTTGGTTTTGTTTGTGTATACATTTTGTTGCTGTTTTTATTATATTTTCGTAAAAACGTGCTTTTGAAGCTGGTCACGAATTTAAAACATATAAGAAATATTTGGTTTTTAAGTGATTTTTTGGTGTTTTTTGAAGCTAAAAGGTAAGTAATGAATGTTTTATTCCATTTAATGTTAGAATACATCAAAATATTTAGTTAGAAATGGCCAGAGGTACTTGGAGTTCGGATGCCGAGCGAAAATTGATCCAACAAATGAATACTGATGGAAAAACAGTAATGGAAATTTCCAAGCTACTAAAATGTTCCAGATCCAAGATTTACAATGCACTGGAACACATCAAGCAACATGGCACTACCAAAAATGTCAAACAGCACCCTAGAGCCCGAAAAACTACACCCAGGGAGGATAGCTTAATTTATAAATCAGCTGCTAAAGATCCTTTCAAGAGCTCAAGTAAAATTAAAAATGAGATTTCATCGGATTTTGGTATTAATATATCGTCCAGGACAATAAGAAGACGTCTGAATGAGAAGAACTTACGTGGGTGTATTGCACAACGTAAACCACTTGTGTCAAAAAAAAAATATTAAATCCCGACTAGCGTTTTCAAGAGAAAATCTCAATAAGCCGATGACATTTTGGAAAAATATACTTTGGAGCGACGAGTCGAAGTTTTGTCGCTTTGGTTCTGATGGAAAACAGTACGTATGGCGTCCTCCAAACCTGGAGCATCACCCAAAGTACACCCTTAAAACGGTTAAGCATGGTGGTGGAAATGTCATGGTGTGGGCAGCATTTTCCTGGCATGGTGTAGGTCCCATTCAGAAGATTATCAATAAAATGGACCAGCATATTTACAAAAACATACTGACAAGCATCATGATACCATTCGCTGAAGACAACATGCCTCTAATGTGGAAATTTATGCATGATAATGACCCTAAGCACACTTCACGCCTAGTGAAGAGTTGCTTAGAGGAAAATAATATCACAGTTCTGAAATGGCCAGCTCAATCCCCGGATCTCAATCCAATTGAGAACTTGTGGAATGATGTTGAGGAGCATGTACGAGCAGTAAAGCCAAAAAATTTGACTGATTTATGGGAAGAAATTCAAAAGGCTTGGTATGCCATTCCAAAGGAGCGCTGTATGGCCTTAGTTGAAAGTTTACCCAGGAGATGCGCTGCTGTGATTCAAAATAAAGGATTTCCCACCAAATACTAATATTGTTTTATGAAGCTGAGCTTTACTTTTGTGAATTAACTTTTATTTTGCCTATGTCCTAAATTCATGACCAGGCTTAAACTTGTATTAATCTGTAAATAAAAATTGGAAACTAAATATAGGTAACAAACTATTGTTGATTTTTTTTCATAACATTACTAGGATCTTTAAAAAATAACATGGATCTAAAATTTGTTCGATAAGATGTAAAAATTATCAGAAATATATAAGTGAAATGTCGTGTCTTAAATTCGTGGCCACCACTGTATATTGTTTTACTTTTATTTCTAGATAAAGGGATAAATGTATCAAAAAATACAAATGTGTTAATACTAACTCAGTATTAATACATTTTTTCTATTTTTATGGAAAATATGTACTAAAAAATATTTCCTATTTCTGATTTTGAAGAAACACATCTACTTAATTTTACTACTTTATTTCCTTCTTTTTAAGAAATATTTACTACTCATAATTACATACATTCTTTAAAAGTAGGATATAATGAACTAAGTGGTACACATCTTTTCCTAGTGGGGTGGATATATTTACTCAATTATAGTTCATATATAAACTAATTTATAGTACTATTTTCGTACATTTAACGATATTTTTACTCGTTATAAAGACATTTTTTTTCTAAATTTTAGGAAAAAATTAACTTAAATGCAGTAATTTCTTATTCATTTCTAGAAATCCCTTTCTCTAAAATTAAGTAAATTTTTACTTGAAACTGTTTCAAATTTTACTAATTTCTAGTTAAAAAAATTTATCTTTTGAACTTAAATTTAGGAAACTTTTCTTTAAATCTAAGACAAGATAACATTTATCTGAACTTAATCTGAGGAAAAATTTATTTATTTAAAGGAAATTTTAAGATAATTAGTGAACTAGAGTATAATAAATTTTTTAATATTCTCAAGTAAAAATTTACTAATATTTAGTAAATTTTTGCTTAAATTCAGAAATTTTGTCAAAATTTTAACTAAAATTTGTTTCCTAAAATTAAGGAAAAAATTTACTAAATAGTTGTAAATTATGTCTTTGGCGCCATACGACAATCGAGTTTTCCTCAAAATGAGAAAATTTTCCTACATTCTAGTTCATTTTTTTTTTTGAGTGTATAAAAATTAATGTGTGTTTGTTTGTATGTATGTTTGTTTGAAGTCTATAGCCGCCTAAACGGCTAAACCGATTTTCTTGAATTTTTCACAGTGTGTTCCTATATGCCTGGAAGGAAAAATAGGCTACTTTTTATTTTGAAATTCCATGTGGGCGATGTGCCATGCCCACTTACTAAATAACTATTAAAATTATTTAGTATATCTCTGAAATTGGTAATGCTAAAGTCTTCAAATTTTGCACGAACAACTTTGACACCTATATAAACATTATGGAAAAAAGTGGGCGAACTAGCAATAGGGGGTGTGGCACATCCCTCGCCTAATATTGCTTGCCAATAGCAAATGCCGTAAATTTAGGAAACTATAACAGTTACATTTCCCAAATTTTGTATAATTAACTTAAGTGTCAATGTGAACATTTTGTGCAAAAATGGGCGGAAAAGAAATAGTGGGCGTGTCATCTCTCATATAAAGTTAATACCAAAATTTTTATATCTGGGAAACTATAAAAGTTAGAGAGCTCAAATTTTGTACGACTAGCATTACCTTCAATATGAATATTTTGGACAAAAATTGGTACACTAGCAATAGTGGGCGTGGCACTTCACATATAAAGAAAATGTTAAATTATCATTTAACATTTTATTATTGGGGACATGGTACCTCCCATATGAATTAAATGCAAAAATTCGTATATCTGGGAAACTATTGGAGTTGGAATGCTCAAATTTTGTAAAGAATTTTGACATTCATGACATTTGTCTGATAAATTAGCGGATTATGGGGGATGCCACGCCCACTTTTTTAAAACTCTTAAACGGTTGCACCGATTTTCACGAAATTTGACACACAGATAGTACCAGTGCCGCTGGTCATTATAGGCTATGTATGAACTGGGTTGGATGGCACGCCCACATTTTACGCCCACTTTTTAAAACTCTCAAACGGCTGCACCGATTTTCACGAAATTTGACACACAGATAGTACCAGTAACGGTGGACGTTATGGGCTGTGAAAGAACTGAGTTGGATGCCACGCCTCCATTTTACGCCCACTTTTTGAAACTCTTAAACGACTGTACCGATTTTTAAGAAATTTGACGTACAGATAGTACCAGTACCAGTGGTCGTTTTAGGCTATGTAAGAACATTTTACGCCCACATTTTACGCCGACTTTTTAAAACCCCTAAACGGTAGCAAATGTTTGATATTCCCTATTAGGAGGTAGCCTAGCGCACCGGGTTACGCTCGTGTAAAAATAAAAGTTATTAACTTGTATGTTGCAGACTTTTTGGTTATTAATTTATTATTTTCTTATTGATCGGCTTTAATGTCTAAATTAATTTTTTACTTTTATTAAGACCTCAGCCGAACAATAAAAGACATTTGATTATACAAAAATAATTATAATAATGATAATATTTTTAATATGAACAAACGAATCAAAATTAAGCAGATCATCTGCTAATAAATAAAAGTTGAATGTGGTTTTAAACGGAAAAATATAGTCAATTAAACAATTTATCAAAGAAATATTCTAATTATTTCAAAATTTAAATTTTCGAAAACATAAAAAAAATATATATCGTCCATTCCACGAAAGAACGCCCAAGAATATTTTGTATGTCTTCCGATTTTAATAATATTTGGCATACGCATACCCTATGGAGCCATTTAAATATCTCAATTTTTATTGTTTTTTTTTTTTTTTTTTGTATTTTTAAAAGTTCGCGAATTTATTCGCGATTTTAATTTTTCAAAAAGTGAAAAAAATGACAAAATTGTCTAAATTTAAACACCAATATATCAAAAAGTTGTTAACAGATTTTAATGATTTAAACTGCATATTTAAGAAGAATATGTCCACTATAAATTTAGTAGTTTAAAAATAATATTATCATTTAAAAATGCATTCATAATGCAAATGCAATTTTTGTATGCATTTTTGAAAAATTTCTACCCTTTAAATTTTTTTCTTCTTCTGATATAAAAAACATTATTATATTTGCTACAAATTGCAATATAAATTGTTCTGGGACAAATAGGTTCACTATTTTAAAATATTTTTTTAAAATATTTCTTAAAATTTTTTCATACAAAAAAAAAAAAATTTTGTTTCTTAAATTTTTGTATTTTTTCATTTTTGTGAGATTATTTTAAAATTAATTTTAATCATAATTACCCAATTCACAAAGTATATTATTTGAGTTATTGTGTTATATTGAGGGCTTATATTCAAATCGGGCCTCATGCGGATTTAGAATTTTTTTTTTTTTGCGTCAGACTCTTTAGTTTTCTGTTTTTTATATATGGTGTTAATTTTGGAGTAAAATACAAACACTATATTTTTCACTTTTTGTTTTTGGGCTATCTACAAACAGTATATTTTTTTTAAGGCAAAACGGGCTATATGCATGTTTTTGTTTGATTTTCAAAGAAATGTAAAAATAAAAATTGATAAATAAGGAGAATTTTCTTTGCAATTTGAACTTTTTTAAACGTTTTGAATTAGAGTCTTAAAATATCTCACATTTTGCTGTCTCAATGCCGAAGAAAAAAGCCTTTGAAATTAGATTTTTAACATTTTTTGGATGCCTATAGATCCTACGCGGGTACACCTATCAAAATTTTATGAAGCTAAGTGGGAGCACTTTTAGTAAACATTCCTGTTATTTTAAATTTCTAACGATTAAAAATTGTCAAGCTAACCACAAAATTTAGATTTTTTTTATCTCCTCATTAGTATGATATCATAAATTTACATATTATCAATTTTTTTCCAAAAATATTATGATTTACTTCTTTAATTTCCAATAAACAAAACGGGCTATATGAACTTTTTATAACAAACATTAAAAATAATTAAGACAAAACGGGCTATCTACTTTAACTTCGCGAATAATGGAGTTAAAAGATTTATTTTTCAGTGTGAGGTTTAGTAGACGTAATATTAATAAATCGTAGAAGAACGGATTGCAAAATATTGAAAAATGAGGGAAATAAATAGTTTTTATGTTCTCCTGAAAAATGAGGTTTTGCACGAGGCCCGTTTTGAGTATAGACCCTCAATATGTTATTTAAGATAACACAATTTTAAAAAAATTTTGGAAAATTTATATGGAAATTTAAAATTATAACATTGTAAAACCTATGTTTATGAATTATGTTAAAAAATATTTTGTTTAACATTTTTAGATATTTGAAATAAATACAATTTCTTATAAAATTTTTGTTTTATAAAATGTACCACTAAAAAAGTTTACATAAAAACAAAAATTTACATAAAAAACAAAAATAAGATTTTTCATAAAAAAAAAAAAAAATTTGTACACAGAAAAAAAAGTACTTATATTTAAAATTTTTTTACATAAATATTATTATTTACATAATATTATTTTACATAAATAATATTAAATTGTTCATTGTGAAAATTTTTGCTTAAATTTTGATTTATTTTAATAAGAATCTAATGCAAATGCAAAATAAAAATAGTTAAAATGCAAAATATTAGCAATAAATGGCAATTTTCAAAGAAAAAGTTAGAAAATAATGTTGAGAAATTTGCACAAATTTGATACAATTCTGCAGCACATATTTACACAATTTTATTAAAAAGATCTTCTGTTATGTTCAATGATCCTAATACATTCATATTTAGCTAAAAATACATAATTAAAAAATATAAATTTTCCAAAGAAAATTTCAAACATTTCTCTACAAATAAAAATATTGAATAAAATTTAAACAATTTGTTTAAGTCTTATTGACTTTTGATTCAAAAGAAAAACATTTTAATACTTAAGAAATTATTCTTAAATATTATGAACTAAAATCAATGAAACAAAATTTTTATATTTTTGTACAAACTTTTTTCTGTGTACCAATAAGCAAAGTTTTCGCTAAAATTAGATTTTTCACTAAAAAATCAATTTTTCACTAAAAATTCTATTTTCCTCTGAAAACTCGATTTTAACTAAAAAAAGTTAGATTTTCTACTAAAAATTAACAAAAAAAAAAAAAAAAAATACTATTTACCCTTGCTTTGACCACAAGATGATATTCGAGTTTTTCGGAAATGACTTTATATGTGACCAATGGTCAATTGCGGACCTATTTTTATGAATCCTTCTTACCATGATTTCTATCTTTAAATTTATGTATGTCAAATATTATCTGAATTCTGTTATTAATGTGGATTTTATTCGTGTTAAAGTAATTTTCTGGTCTAATTCTGATTCACTCTTTTTTAACACTAATTTGTACCAAACTTTATTGAAATCGTGGCATAAATAATGCATTTATGTATATTTAAACACTGTTCCGGGAGAATATTTGCATGGATGCAAAGTAAAATAATAGACCAATTATAACCAATTTCAGTAAACTTCAGCGTTTTACCAAAATAGTCCTATTTTCTAAATTATATCAAATTATCTTTAAAATTAAAAGTTGTTCTTTGTGTCCAAGTTTTACATATCCAGACTAGAAGCTAGCAATGCAACCAGGCAGTATGTAAGGCGGACGGACATCATTAAATTGACTTGGAAATTGATTTCGAATCGATTGGTATACTTTAAGATGGATGTAGTAAATATAAAAGTCCTAGTTTTCAAAAAGTAAGATTTTTTCCAACATTTTTCATTAAAAAACTAAAGTAAAATTATTTTTAAATTTTGACATTTTCCAAAATAACAATATAACAAATCATTCGAAAATTACACACGTATTCACGAGGTGTATTATTTTTTAAAAAGTATTATTTTTCTTCATATAAAACTTTAACAAATAACACAATAACGGGGTTGTGAATTGGGTAAATATTTCATAATTTGTTATTTGTTGTGGAAAACATATTTGTCCCAAATTAAGTGCTAATGTTTATATAATAAACATATTTGTCTTCAATATTAAGCAAAAATATTTAAAATCAAAAGGGTAGAAATTTCTTAAATATGCATCCGAAATAGAGTATCCAAAACCGAAAACCGGTTTCCGTTTTTTTGCAAGCGCCGTCGGTTTCGGTTTTTTTCGAAACCGTTTTTTTTTTTAAGGCGGTTAACCGGTTTTTAAAAACCCCCATTTTATTTAAATTTTTACTTAATTTTACTCAGAAAGAGAGTGAAGGGAAAGTTTTAAACTAATTTAAAAAAAAAAAAAAAAAAAAAATTAAAGGTGGTTCAAAGCGATAAAAATCTTTAAAATGATTACTTTTTAAAATGTGAAAACATTATAAAAAAATAATTTTAAATGGGTTATATCTTGTTGAATTCCACACATTATGAGCTTTCTGAAATTCCTAAAATCAACATAATAGTTATTAAAATAAAATGACTAAAAAACACGTAATTTTCGGGCAAATAGACCCCGAAAAATAAAACTTCAATCTAAAATTGAAGGATAAAAACGAAACTTGGCATATAGTTTCCTACTGACATTCTATATATACTGTAAATAATATTATTATACAAAATTGTTGTTATAGTGAAAAAGACTAATGAGTGAGTTAGATGCAAAACAAGAAATTTTTTGTGAAATTTGACTGTGAATATCTTACGCAGAATTTTGACATGATGTATGAGATACCAAGACAAAACTATGTATATGCCGAGTTTCGTTTCTCTTCCTAACGTTTTGGATGAAATCTTATTTTACTGGGGTGTATTGGTCGAAAATTACGTGTTTTACGTAATTTTATTTTAATAACTATGATGTTATTAGTTGTTCAATAAAAAAACTAAAACTTTTAATATTTCAATCTCTGAGCCACCTCTAAATTTGTTTCAATCAATCTAAAACTTTGTATTTTATAGTTTTTGGGCTATTCGAACATTATTAGGGGATAAAACTGAAAATCTAAAAACCTTAATTTTCCTCCGTATTAAATGGGGCCACCCTTTAATATTTCACAAAAATTATAATGTGGAATAAAAAAGTTTCATTTTGAAATTATTCACACCAAAATTATTAGGGTTTTTCATACAATCAAATAAATGCATCGTATAGGTCATAAACTGTATAAATATTAGGGTGATCGACGCGGTTTTCCAACCGGTTTTAAAACCGGTTTTTTCAGTCAATGTGCTGTCGGTTTTTTCAAAATGTTCATTTTTCGAATGTCGAATAGACCGGTTTTTTTAAACACAAAAAACCGGTTTTAAAAATAGCATTTTATTTCAGAAAACATGTACTAAATAGTGATAGTGATATTTGAAAATTTAGGAATAATTTTTTAAATATTCATAAAGACTGATTTCTTATGTTTTAAAATATAGTTTAAGTCTAAATTGGAATTTATTCTGTAATATTAAACAAATAAATAATTAATAATTATCCTGTATGACCCAATTTAATTTTTTTGATCCAATATTTCCTTTATTTTTTAAAGGTGTTGTGTTAAAAAAGTTTCACCTGCAGAATCGTTTCATTTGAGACTTAATTGAGACTTTATGCTAACTAAAATTTATATGATTTTTTCTACAATTTTGAAACATAATTATCTTCCAGTCATCTAGATATATAATTTGCTTAGAATTTTTTCTCTTTCCAGAGCTTTCTGAAGCTACCAAACGACGTAGAAAATTAAAATTTGGCTTAATTATAAAACTTTTTGTCCAACAAATCCTAATGGAGCCATATTTTGAAATTTTTATCAGGGAGCGGATATAAGAGGATTATGTGTCTTTTTCTAAGAATTTTTTCTCTTTCCAGAGCTTTCTAAAGCTCCCAGAAGACATAGAAAATTAAAATTCAGCTTAATTATAACCCTATTCGTCCTACAAGATTTTGAAATCTCTATCAGGGAGCGAAAATACGTGGATCTATATATATGGACTTAAATATATCTTTCCTAAGCAATGTTTCCTTTACAGAGCTTTATGAAGCTCCCAGACGACGTAAGAAACTAAAAATCGGCATACTTATAAAACTATTCGTTCAATAAATTCTAACAGTGCCAGATGTTTCTATCAGGGACCAAAAAGTCTGTTTTGGTATAAAGAACTTTTGAGTTGCTATACTTATTGCTTGCTCTCCAAATCCTATAAAAAACTGATTCTGTATTTCGGCCAGGGAGCGCATTTACGACGATTTTTTTATTTTGAAAGGTTTACGAATTTAAAACTTTAATCAATATAATTCCAATAAATTTGAACGGCTTCAAATAATTGACTTCGATTAGGGAGAGGAAGGTGTCTAAATGTTGTTCATATTTTTTTCTTTTAATTTTCGGATTTGTTTATGCATATTTTCATTATTATATTATTTTTCCTGACATTGTTAGGCTTTTACGCTTGTATTTAATAAATTTTAACTTAATTATAAGAATTGATTTTTTTAAAGAAATGTAGTCTTTTGATATAAATGTTAACTTCTACAAAAAACCGGTTAACCGGTTTTTTCTGAATTTCAAAAAGTGCAACCGGTTTTTTTAAAATACCAACTATTCGAACTATTCGAAAACCGGTTTCTCAAAAAAGTCGAATAATCGATCACCCTAATAAATATACAAGCTCGTAAAAAATTTGTCAAACTTTGTTCGAAAAAATATTTACACAATTTATAAATATTTACGTCTCAATTTCAATGCGTAAACTACTTCGTAAACTTTTACTTTAATAAAATCAAATTTGAAATTAATTTTTTAATTTTTTAATTTCAAATGAAAAACAAATAAATTTCAAGAAACAAACAATTTTGGAAATACATTTGATATTTCCAAATTTTCTCAAAAAAAATAATAATTTGCAAGGGGCGTTCATGAAACATGTGAGTAAAACCAAAGAATATACAATATATAGAAAGCGCATGTCAATGAAAACTGAAATATTTTTTAAAAGTATTTCATGATGCGGGAGGGAAGACAAAAGGAAAAGAACAGTATTGTCAACTTTTTTGAAGCAAAACGCGCCGGTCATTATTTAAAAACGCGCTAAAAAGCGCTAAATTCTATTTGAATAAAATTTGTTTATATCCTTAAGCTAAATATGTATTTTTTTTATTAAGAGCAAAACAACTTATTACATATATATTTGTTATTTTAAGTTCATGTGCAAATATTTAGTAGTTATATGCAATATTGAACATTAACGTTTTATAAAAACAATATTAAAGGAACAAAGAAAGGTTATACATTTCATAATAACTCAGTTTAAAGCTTCTATATTTATAAATATAGTAAATTAAAATATGAAGGTCTTGTCCCAGCATTATACTGCGCTTTTAGTTGCCAAATCCTGTTTTACATTTTTTTTCATCGCTTAAGCTTTTCCTAAGTATGAAAATTGTGTGACATCTGAAAAAAATATTTATTGAAAATAAAATAAATAGAAATACAGAATACATATCGATGGCTGCCCTTTTCGTAATTTTACAGGAGAAGGAAAATACTGAATAAAACTTAAGAAACTTTAGAAACTTTTAATTAAAACCAAGTACCGAAACTAATTCTAACTTTTATTTCTGGACTTTTCTATGCCTTAGTATGTTATCTTAGATAGGGATTTTTTCAGTAATTTAAAATTTGAATAAATTAATAATTGGTGCTTTAAATTACAAAAATTAGTGTTTCAATAGATTACTTAAAGTTCTTCATCTGGAGGCAGGATTGTTTTTAGATATTGGAAATCGAATCTTCCTGATATTTGAGATGTTTTTGATTTGGAAGACTTGTTACAAAGAGCACTTTTAGAAATACTCAGATATTGCTATTTTTATTTCCACTTTCATTCCATTCATCTTTGTTTGGAACATTTGAGTCACAATTTAAAATAAGAAATTCCAACACAATATGATATGTGTATGTTTCACAAAAATTATTTTCATTAAAAATTCTATATTAAGTATGTATAATAATATTAATTATACATTTGAAGAACAAAATTTAAAAATGTTTAAAAACTTACAGCCGTATTTATAACCAAAATTTAGCATGGATTTAACATACGAGTTATTTAAAATGTATTTCTTATCCACTCGCTAAACGCATTCTAACGAACGATCAAAGACTTGCTAAGTCTTTAAACAACAGCTGTTTTGTGTCAAAGTAAATTTGTAAATAAACGTGAAACATATTATAAAAGTTTTTGTGGGAAAAAATTAAATAAATTATTTAAAAATTATGCAAACTCTTAACCAATTAGACGATTTAGAATTCTTAAGAGGTGAAACCCAACGTCGGTCAAAAAAAATTTACAAAAAGAGAAAAAATCCATATATCGAATATACCGACGAAGAGTTTCGTAAAAAATACAGATTTACAAAAGAAAAATCACAAAAGTTAATAAATTTGGTAAAAGACGACCTAAAAGGAAAGGGGAAAAAGAATGGAGGAAAAATTCCGCCATATCTACAAGTTTTGGCAGCATTAAGATGTTGGGGCCGTAACAAGGCTCAGGAAGATTGTGGAGAGTTTCATGGGTTTAGCCAACCCACTATGAATAAAGTTTGCCAAAATGTTGCAAAGGCTTTTGCAAAAAGGTCGAGTACGTATATAAAAATGGCTACAGCTGCCGCGGATCAAGTTTTAGTCATGGAAGAATTCCAAAAAATAGCTGGCTTCAAAAACGTAATAGGAGCAATCGATTGCACCCATGTCCGTATCCAAGCTGTAGGAGGCGATGATGCACAACTATTTGTGAACAGGAAAGGATACTTTTCATTTAACATACAGGTATGTAAGTCATATTTACAATATATAATATAATATTGTTTTAAACTCCAACATATCTAGGCTGTTTGTGATGCGTCTCTAAAAATTACTGATCTCGTTGCTTGCTGGAGAGGAAGTACCCATGATTCGAGAATATTTAATGAAAGCAAAATTAAGGAGAAATTCGAAAATGGCAATTTTATGGGTCGATTGCTTGGGGATGGTGGGTATAAGTGCACAAACTACTTATTTACCCCAGTACAAAATCCAAGAGATATGAAAGAAGAAATGTACAACAAGATACATATTAAAACCCGAAATGTAGTGGAAAGACTATTTGGTGTATGGAAAAGCCGATTTCGTATTCTATTGGAAAAAATGCGACTTTCTAGAAAGAATGCCAAGATTTTAATAGTAGCTTTAGCAGTTCTACACAATTTATCTATGATATTTAAAGAGGAAAATTTTTGTAAGATTGTATTAAGTAATAAGCACATGCAATTTCTTTTCATTATTTTATTTTTTACAGCTTTTGATGAACATTTTCACGGTTCAATTCCTGAAGGTACTGCATCCGAAACTTTGGAATATAATTTACCAGATGAAAATATTCATCGTGCACTCTATATTCAACAAAATTTTTAAAATATACCTCCAGAATTTCACAGAATTAAAATATGGTTCGCCTTCTTTTCGACTGATTTAAAAATTATGAACAAATAATTTTAATTTAAACGAAATTAATTTTTATTTCATTTTATTAAAGAAAACATTTCATTTTGAATTTCATTAATTAAAAAAATATAAATAAACAAAAAAATGTATAGACATACAAAACTGTATGGATAAAATTGTCTGCTTTTAATTTTTTTGTATGTAAACAAAAAAAAAAAACTGGCAGTTGACTAGCTAGTAAATTAAAATACACTTGTTATAAATCCAATAGGATTTGAGATCTAAAATGCTTGAGAAATTGTACAGAAGTTTTAAATTCTTTTGGTTGGTGAATAACCCCAATCTTCCGAAAAATATAAATAGCCTATTTAATTAAAATAACCACTTTTCTTCAAATTCTCTATTTCAATTTTCAATTTTTCTATTTTTAGTTGATGTTCTTCTCTCATTTGTAAGATATTTAGTTCTAAAAGCTTTTTTTTTCTTCAAATTCTTGTTTTGCATATTTCATTTCCAAATCCTTTTGCTTTATACTTATATCTAATAATTCCATTCTTTTTGAATTTTCATCACACTTCTCATTATTTTTTCCTTTAAGTATTTTTGGCTTCTGAGATTCATAAAATATTTCTCTAGCAAATTCCAGAGAGTTATCATCTTCACTATTCGAAATTTTAATGGGCACACTGGTTGCTTGATTTTCATTGGTTGATTTGTCCAATGAATTTCCCATTTTGATGTCAGATATATTTCGTATGGGAGATACAATTTCTACAGAATTGCTGTCATACATGTTGGAATCTATTTCGAAATGGCTAGGCAATCTGGTAACCAACTGTTCCTCAATATCATTAAGTGGTACAGGTGGTGGACCACCACCAGTCTGCTTCATTTCTTTTTTATAAGCTGAATTTTTGGACTTGGCAGTTGACTTCGTTTTGCGCCACTGATTTTGTATTTGCTCCAAACTTCTGTTAGTTTTGGATACTTTGTTGAATAGGTCGAGGGTTGTGTTCCAAGCTTCTTTTTTCTTCCTATTAGTGTTTGTATCAATTTTGGCATTTTCGATAATATCTAGTTTATTCAAAACTAGATTTGAAAGTATGTCCTGAAAACAAAATAATTTTGATACAACCATTGATAGAAAATTACATAAACTTACTTTTTCATCCTGACCCCAATTTGCGGATCTTTTTACAATTTTTGTTTCTTGTTTTTCCATACTTTGTACTTCTTGAAACATTTTACAATTTGAGGGAAAAAACTTAAATAGAAATGTCAACAAATACATCAGAGTTGTTTTTTTGTAAATTGTTGGCAATGCATCACACTTTTCAGAGTTGATTTTCAAACGATTTATTGACAAATAAAAATACATTATAAATAAACTCTTGGCTAACTCTCGGCTAAGCTTAATCGGTCTGCTAGTTAGCAGATCGTTGTGGGTGATGTATACACAGTGGCTAATTTTTCGTTATAGATAAGGCCGTTAATTTTCCTTGTATTGTTTATATTTTGCATAAAAAAATAAAGTTTCTACATTTCAAATTCAGAAAAATTTAGAAAACATGATTAAAATCTGCAACTAAAACTAACCAAATACAAAACGCGCCAATTTAGCGCCTTTTCAAGAAAAAGCGGTGATGTAAAATAATGCGACTTTTAGGTTGCTGAAAAGCGCTGAATCTAGCGCGAAAAGCGCTAAATTGGCAACGCTGCTTGTGTGTTTTTTATCTCTTTTATTATGATCTTGAAATTAATAAAAAACACACAAAAAAGTCAGTCTCGCACGAGCATTCAAGCAAGAATGTTGTGTTACTGCTTGTTGCTTGAGATACACTCATGAAAAATATTAAAATGATTTTTTGTCTCTTAATTAAACAACTATCTCTTTTAATTAAGAAATAATAATTTAATACAATTAGTTTTCATTTTTTATTATAAAATACAAATTTGAAATAATTGTTCGTACTGAATTAAATTTAGTATTATTTGATATTTCTTAATAAGAAATTAAAATCCTAAATTATTAATATATCGTTATTTTTTTTTAATCAAAGAGTAGAAAAAATAAACATTAAATCGTAATTTTTATGATTACTATGGTAATCGTTGCGATCCCTGGTTATTACTATTAAAATTCTAAACTAGTAACGTGTATTTCCACTTACAAGTCTTGAATTGACGAAGAAACTTTCAAAATTAAATTACTATAAAAATTATGTTATTTTTTTTTTTTTTTTGGTGTATAATTTCATAATGGGACAGAAAAACAAAACATACACAAACGTAATTGTGAATGTATGAGTGTGAAGATCGCTGGTGTAGTGCCTATAAAAAAAGTAGAAACAAGAAATTGGTTGTTTATTTACTAAAGGAGATAAAATACGATCGCGTATGTTAGTGTAGGGCATAGCATATGTATGTGTTTTGTTGTTTTAAAAGTAGAAATACTTTAATCAGCACCGAACTAGTTATACCTTTTTTAACGTCATATGAGCTTATATACTTTCAGGATATCAAATTTATATTTTAAAATTTGATTTGTGTAGTTTTGTTACTTATGTATTCAAAGTAACAGATGTTAATGTTAAGTATATTAATTAAATAAATAAAAACAAAAATATAAAATTATATCCACTTGAAAATAATATAAAAAAATATTTTTATTTTTTTTATTCATATCAAATTTGTCACCAAAAAAATTAGATTTTTCTTTAATAATTTTGTTTTATTCTGTAAAGAAGGTGGAATTATATTGAAAAAATATCTTTTGTAAAAAATATTTAATTTGTATGTACCTACTATATAAAAAAATTGTTATGACAAAAATAAATAAATGAATAAATAAAAACAACATTTATTTCCTGCCAAAAAATAACTTTTATATATTAAAAAAAAAAATTCAGTATTTTTGTTTATAAAAAAATTTAAGTCTATAAATTGAAACATTGCTGTATGAATATTTTTTTCTTTTTGTATAAAAAAAATAATAACTTTTTGCTTAGAAAAAGGAAATCAAAAAACTTCTTTATTTGTCAAAATAAATGTTATTTCCGCCCAAAAATTAAAGAAATGAAATACTTCTTTATTCAAAACATCTTTTTTACTAAATAAAATATATATAATTTAAAAATAAGTTTTAAAATTGAAAATATTAATATTATTTATTTCTATAAAAAAAATATATATTTTCAAATAATATAAAACTCAAAAACTTGGAAAAAATCACAAAATTATTTTTTTTCGAAAAAAAGGAAAAACTTTTATTTATTTATTATTTACTTTATTTTTATTTTTCATTCTAAAAAATCCAAAAAATGGAAAAAATATGTACTTTTAAAAAAGAAAAAATTTTAATATTTTTTTAAATAATAATTTCTAAAATTAAAAATTCTCTATAAAAACATTTTTTTTTTTTTAAATAATAATAAAAAAAACACCAAAAACAAATTATATGCATATTTTAGAAATATATCAAAATATAATATATAAAAGTAAAATATAACAATTATTAGTTTATCAAAAATATAACTATAAAATATAAATTGACAACTTCGAAATCATACAAAAATTCGTCACGTCACTAAGAAAGGTATAAGCGCGACGGTGCAGATCAGAGTATTTCTACTTGTAAAACAACAAAACATGTATGCTATGCCCTACAGTAATATTAACGTTCATATCTTTTCCATTAGTAAATAAACAACTAAAATTTCTGTTGGCACTTTTTATTTCAAAATAAAAGAAACAAATATTATTTGTTTCTTTCAATTGAAATAAAGATCTTTATACATGTACAAATATATATATGGCTGTGTGTTTTTATTTGCATTTCTTTATAAGGAAAAACATGTACAAACTAGAGCCCTGCAAACTGTGTCTTATAAGGCTGTACAAGCCACTTGATATTTTTCAAGTGTTGTTATCAGTGTGTGTGCGGTGTAATAAATACTGTTCTGCAGGCACTTAAAACCATACAAATACTGCGTGTGTGCTTCAACTTTATGAACAAATCATGAGTGTTCTATGATAGCGACCAAACAAGCCTCTCAAAGGCTTGTATAAAAAAATACAAGCCTTTTGACCACTTGTTTGCTTCAATAAGGAAAAAAATTGTGTTTTCTTTTTTATTAAAATTATATGTGTGTGTGTGCGTTCATGACTGTATAAAGTAATTTCGTAAGTAAAACAGTCGTTTAAAAGTATTGTTTATAAACTTATTGTTATTTACGATCAAATAAATTATTAATGTTACTAGTTATAACAATTTAAAGAAACATGCATTAAGTTTTATTAGTAAACAGATTTTATTAAATATTTAAAGTTTTTTACAAGGTTTTTTTATATTATTACTTAAAACAAATATATACTTAATTACTTATATACTACTTTCTTATACATATGTATATAAATACTTAAACTATATCACAGATAATAATGTTGTCTGTATTCATGTGAAGAAACATAATCTGTGAAAAGATGGTTGAGTTGGAGGAAAGATTCGTTCTTTTTTCCGATAACAATTGTCTAGCAATTGAAAAAACTCTTTCGGAACTTGCACTACTTGCTTCTTAGTGTAAAAAATTTATTTAAAACAGCAAGAATTTGGCAATAAAATCTGTAGAAGCAGCTAAATAGATCAATAAGAAACAGGTACATATGTTCTGCACTGTAAAAAATGTAAATTTATTTTTTATAAAACCACGAATTGAGTTCGCTTACAATCAGGTAAAACAGCATCCTTTACTTGATTATATATTGAACATGTACATATGACGGGACACACAATTTAGGTAAACGTCTTAAAATATTTCATTTATAATTTTATTACAGTGCAGATGTTCCATCGTATTCTTAACATTTGGGAAAATTTATTAGTCAAGGAGTAAACGTATATGGAAACGAATTTGAAAAATGAAAAGACATTGTTCTATATTATTTCCTTTTAGTTTTAAAATAGAATGATTACTTAGTAAATATAAATTAAATGCAATAAAATCTATCATAATATAAATAAGTACAATTTTAAAATTTTTTATAAACATACAATTAATAATAAGACTAACTTTATTTAAAATATAAATAAATACTAAAGATAAAAATTTTCTAACTTACATATGTAACTGACAGTTTCAAATGTCAACTTTAATTTTTTTACTTTTTTAACTCTTAATAAAGAGTATTTTTTAATAACTTTATGAATTCACCCTTTTACATTTATATAGAAAAGAAGAACCAACAATAAAATATAGACATACTGTATATATGTGTGTGTATGCAAGAATATTTATAAACAACCACTTTTTACACATTATGAAGATTTTTTGCCACACACAGCAACTACGTATTACAAAAAACAAACAAATCATTAAGCCCACTTGAAATCTTTAAATCATTTCTCAACGTCTTGTATGATTTGCTTTTTTTTGCCACACCACTTGCACCACTTGTTTACGATAAATGATTTGAACGCACGGATTTGCAGTCGCTCATACACAGTACACACTGGCTTTGCTTCGGGCAGCGAACAGTACGAACAGTATTTATTGTTGTTTTTGCACATGTTGGCTATGAAACACACACTTGAAATTCAAGTGTGTTTGCTTTTCAAATCATCTTGCGCAGGAGACTAGTACAAACACATACAGTGTCTCACTAAAGTATTTGATTTTTTTTAATTAATAATTAAAACGGTTTAATTACGTGATTTAAAAAAATTCATTCTAGATTTATTAACTAAATTGTATTTATCTATAATGCAAAAAACTGCAATCAAAAATATTTCATTGTATCCAAGTTATTCCAGAAAGAGTATGAAAATTCATCTAATTTACCTCACAAAAGTATTTGAATTTTTATCACCTTTGTATTTAAAATGTCAAATAAAATACAAATTGGAGAAATTCATGTATTTTTTTTATTAATAATTGGTCACAGGTATCACAATTAAATGTTTCCTAATTTATTTCCCCAATTTGGAGTAAAATTTTGGGGGATTTTTGGTCCAATTTTATATTTAATGGACTTAGAAGGTTGATTTCGAAAGAACACGCCTATTTTTCCTCTATAAATGACAAAAACAATAATTTTTTTGTCATTATAGTAATAAAAATAATAAGGTTTTAGTTCCTTATGAGTTTTTTTGTTAAAACCCCACATACGAAAGGTCCAAGTCATGGCATGGCACCATTAAAAATAGAATATCTTAAATATCAAGCCCATTTTGGTTCCCTACGTATCAAAAATTTATTTCAAAATGTTGCGGAATATCTTCCCGATATATAGCCAATTATAAATTTGAAGGCTAAAATACCTAACTTTATGATATAGCTTCAATATATACCCCGACAGAATTGTACTTGGGTTTATTTTTCTAATTACTTAGCCATATAATTTTTGGATCAATAACTTGCAGTCCAGAAATGTTGGACCGAAAAATGTTTAACTTTATTTTCATCAACATAAGTAATATTAACAGAATAGTAAACTTTTTCGGGTATTTTTACCTTTTTATAGTTTCCCGTATACCTTGAAAGTCATATAGTTATGTAACTTAAAATATGCCTTTTGTCGCGTTTTACACTATGGCTCCAATTTCCCTGTATTTTTGTAGCCAGTATCTAAATCTCCCATTTAATAACAGCTAATACCTAAAGAAACACAATCTGAAAGTTTTGTTAAAATATGTGGACCAATACTTCAGTAAAATAGGCTCAATATTGAAGATTTTTTAATTTTTAACAACATAATGAAACTACGAAACTACTACGGAATGTCAATATTTAGAACTTTTGCAGAATAAATTATTTTTCGAAGACATGATATAGTCCATTTATATTTCCGAATAAAACAAATTAAATTTAAGAAATAACTTAGGAAAAATTACCCGATTATTCCAATTTTCCCTTTTGTAAGATACATGTAAAGAAACTTCGCTTAATTTCTCAAAAATTTTACCCCCAAATTTATAAAAATAATTAGTAAACGCTTAACACTACAACTTAATAACAATTAATATAAAAAAACATATATTTTTTTGCCTTTTTTTATTTTGAGTATCTTCAAATATAAAAAAATTAAAAAATTCGAATACTTTTGTGAGGTACCTGAAATGACTGCACGTGTTATTTTTCTCAATTTCTCGGAAACGATTCAACATTTTGTGCTACTTTTTGCAGCATTTGGTAGAAGACAACTCAGCCAAAAAAATCCCATTCATAAAAAAATTATTTTTTATTTACCTAATTTTATAACTAAAAATAACTAATTTTTTTATTTAAAAACTAAAATTCACTAACTTATGTGAGACACTGTATATTAAACTCTTTCTCTCTCTCTGTTTTGGTGGTGGATTTTGTTTTCCCTTGTTACTTATCCCCCTCATCAAAGCAAAATGTTGAGAGCGATAATTACATGAGAGCAGGTTCTATGATTAGAACCCGCCATAAGAAATTTTGTTTCTACATGATGCGCCTTCTATATATGAATATTCTTTGGTAAAACGTATAAATTTACTAATTGAGTAAATTTATCCGTTTGGATGAAAACCCTTATTATTTTTTCGGAGTAAAGCTTACATGCAGCTATAAATTTCGGCTTTTGTTTAAAAAAAAATAATATTTTCATACGAAATATAAATGACTGAAAACCGGTTAACCGTTTTTTTCAAAAGTCCAAAACCGATCAACCGGTTTTTTCTAAAATGTGATTTTTCGGATAAACTGAAAACCGGTTTTCAAAAAAGACAGTTTTTTGGATACTCTAATCTGAAAATTGCATTCTTTTCTTGAGTGCATCTTTAACAAAAAAAATATTTTTGATTTATACAATATAATTTACAATAGTTGTAATAAACTTTACAATAGTTTTTAAATCAATAAAATCCAACGAATACTTAGAAGTTATAAATATTGAAAGTTACATATTACTAAAAAAGCAAGTATAACCAAAAATATTAAAAATCAAAATTTAAAAAAAAAAAAATTAAAAATTTGTATGAAAAATATGACCGAAATTTGTTTAAAAAAATATTAAAAATAGTAGGTTTTATTGTCCCAGAGCAGTTATTTTTGCATTTTATAGTAATATATTGCTTTTTAACATATTAAAATAAAATTAAAATCAAAAGGGTAGAAATTTTTCAAAAATGCATCCTAAAATTGCATTTGCATTATGAATGCATTTTTAAATGATAATATTATTTTTAAATTATTACATTTATAGTGGACTTATTCTTCTTAAATATGCAATTTAAATCATTAAAATCCCTTAAAAACTTTTTGAGATATTGGTGTTTAAAGTTAGACACTTTTGTAATTTTTTTCACTTTTTGAAAAATTAAAATCGCGAATAAATAAATTTTTCAAAATTCAAAAAAATAAAAATTGAGATATTTAAATGGCTCAATAGAGTATGCGTATGCCAAATATGAACAAAATCGGATGACCCTCCGTAAAAAAATTGGAATTATTTATAAATCTTTCGTGGAATTGACGATATGTATATTTTTAGGCTGATTTATCTTATCCTTAATCAATTTAATAAAAGTTAAGATATTTTCAATTCTGTGATTAAAAATATAATTAGTTGTAATATCTTAAGATAATATCTCGAAAATTGGTAAATATATAGAACCACTTAAGAAACGTTTACTTCATTGCGTTAAATATACATATATAGAAAGACCGCAATTTTTGCAAATTTCTGGAGATATAAAAATCGTACAACAATGAAAAGTAAAATCAATCTACAAAAACCAATTCAAACAATTATATAATAGTAAATTGTTTTTATTTATTGAATAATTACAATACAATTACAAATTATAATCTCGTTATAGTAAAACAGACCACATTCTCTGGTGGGAAACGAACACCCAGGCTGCTAGACCAACTTACAACCAACTTGGTTATCGGTTCACTTTTCCCCAAAATGTACATACATAATGGGTGATCCCAAATGCTTTTTGTCACTTTTAAAAGCTAAAGAGTTTTTGCACTATGGAAAACTAATGCTATCCAATTAAAAGTGATTGTCCGTACTTTTGATCCAAATAAAATTTTTTTAATAATTAGCGATTTTATTTCATAACCTCATTCTTCAATTTCGACAAATAATAATCTATGTACTACACAGAGGTTTTCAGTTAATTTAAAATCTATGTTCAATATTTTTAAATGTCGGAGATCTACTAAAACCAGATTTATTTGAATAAAATATTTTCAAATAGTTCAGTTATAGCAAAATCATAACGAATAACACATCGCTAAATATAGCCATATAAATTAAGTACTTGACAGAATTATAAAGTTATTAGATTATGTTCAAATATATCTTGAGACTTAAAATTCTCTAAATAATAGAAAAACTTGGGCCATTATGCTCAGAATAATTTCTGTCCACCAGATTTTATAATACTTTGTAATTATACCCTACACCACCAAAGGTGGTTGGGGTATTATGTGTTTGTGCAGAATTTGTAACGCAGAAAAAAATCTTCGGACCCCCATGTCTGTCCACCATGTTTTATAATACTTTGTAATTTTTTGATTCATTTTGTTCAATATTTAAAAAAGCGACAATTTATTATACAAATATTAACAATTTTTGAGACAATTTACTCTTATTTGTATTAATGATCTAGTAATTATTATTTCGCAACTTCTAACTTACTAACAATATCGAAAATAGAAATAGAAAATTCTACATAAATTTTACATACTTGTATAATTAATGAGTCAAATATAAAATTGTTAGAACTACTTTTTTCCATTTAATAGTCATATGTATTGCAAATTTAAAATAAATAATTTTTCTTCCAAATGTACACGTACGCCTCTATCTTCAATTAAGCCATAATTTTTACCGAAAGTGTCGAAATTTTTTTTTCTTTTATTATTTCGTTATAATATACGATTCCGATCAGTATAATATTATATACATATATTATTAGGACTTATATCAGGTTATGAAAATATATTTATTAGTTTCTCAGTTATTGCATTTTAAAAATGACAAAAAGCTCTTTGAACCACCCTTTATTTAAAAAAAAAAAAAAAGAGTTTCGTATTACAATTTAACGCTTTACATTATATTAAACATTGCTTTTATTGGGTCCAAAAGTTAAGTTTAACTACAAATTTCTTTAATAGATCAAAACAAAATAAAAAAATTTTCTTCTTATTCAAAAGAACATTTTTTTTTCATTTTTATACCCTTCACCACAGGTGTAAAGGGTATATATAAGTTTGTCATTCCGTTTGTACTTTCCACTATTTTCGTCGGAGAACAAAAAAGTTTATATTTTCGGGATCCTTGTAAGAAGCGATGACGATAGAACCATGTCCGTCCGTCCGTGTGTCGGTTGAAATTGCGTTTAAGAAGCATTTAGGACATTTTTTTCTGAATTTTTTTGCTAAAAAATTAAATAAATCGGTTCATAGTAACTGAGATATCGGGCAAAACGCATTTTTGGTTTTTTGAAACCCTTGTTTAAGCTAAATTTTTTTATTTTTATACAGATCGGTCATAAATATTTTTATAAAATTTAGTTTTTTTTTAATAAATCAAATTCGTTCATAATCAACAGAGTTATGGCCCAAAAACTAAAACAAATATAAGCACACACACAAACATGTATATTAAGCATTAGTCATTAAGCTAATAGTCATTAAGTGACGTTGAAAGCATACGCTAAGGCGAAAATTTAATTACATGTCAGTAAGATGGTGAAGGGTATTAAAGATTCGGCACAGCCGAATCTTTTTCAATTTCATTTTCTTTAATTTAAACAACATTTAATATTTAGTTAATATTTTTTCATCTACTAATATTAAATATTATCTAATATTTTTATAAAAGTTCTACAAAAATTTTAAATAAAATGCAAATAAATATATTATATAAAAAATGTTTTTCTTTTTTTATTTAAAAATAATAAATCTACATATAAATATCTTTAATAGTTTTATTGCACCGTTTTCTATTTGTTTTCATTTAAAATTTATACCACTTCATTTTTTTCCTTCTTAATGTAAAAACTAGAGCCCTGCAAATTGTGTCTTATAAGGCTGTACAAGCCACTTGATATTTTTCAAGTGTTGTTATCAGTGTGTGTGCGGTGTAATAAATACTGTTCTGCAGGCACTTAAAACCATACAAATACTGCGTGTGTGCTTCAACTTTATGAACAAATCATGAGTGTTCATAAAAGTCGATTAAAACTTGAGTTTAATGGGTTAAAATGTTCTAAAGAAATTTTCTACGCCGAATTTCACTAGGGATCACCTAAGGTCTAAAGTTCATATGGTGAAGCATTTATCCAAAAATATTAAATTAATGAAATTATTAGTAATTTTGTTTACGATTTCTACAAAACTTTAATGTTATATTTCATTGCCTAGTTTAAGAAGTTTATATAAGAAATGTGGGAAAATTTTGTAATTTTCTTTTTAACAACACATGATAATTCGGATGAATTTTTACTTTTGGAGACCCCTAGTAAAATTTGACGAAGAAAATATTTGTAGAACATTTTAACCCATTAAACACAAGTTTTAACCGACTTTCATGTCATTTCTTGAAAAAGGACTACAAATGACCCCTTATGAAGTAAGATATATGAATCGAAAGTTCTAATAAAATATTTCCCGTTAAATGCTCTAAATATTTATGCAAAAATATTTTAGCTTCGAACTATATTGATTAAAATATATCAATATAGTCGATTTATCGGACACTACCTTGGTGAAAAAATAGAAAAGTTTAAAACAAAAATTTTGCCTACCAGCGAAAAATCCTTTGGAGGCTTTATTACACATATCAAGAGCTACACTGGTCGACAAAAAAGTGTTTTTTCGTGCTCCTTCAAAAAAAAAATAAATAAATACAGTAGCGAGCATTAAAAATGCAACGCTATGTGATATATGTTCGCATATATTTTGCTTGTAGCAAGTCCTAATGTAACAGTACTAATGTGATTTTATTATTTGTGGTAATAGATACCTGCTACATATAATTTTGTTGAATATTTTTGTGCGTAACGAAAATTATTGAACGTTTAGTAAAAGCAGTTGAAAATGTGAGCGAGCAAAAAAAATGCAACTCTAAACAAATAAACATGATTTTAAAATTTTGATCAACATTTTGATTGGAAATGGTTGGAAACTATAGTGTTGTTAAAAAAACATGATTTTCTATCGTTGCATATTGTCTAAGATACATGATATCTACAAATAATATAAATATTTGCAATAAATTTCAATTTTATTAAATTTTGATATTTTTCTGAACTATTTTGTACATTTTTCAATAGAGATTGATATTTTTGGAATTATTATTTATTTTGTTAGTTGTTTTAAAACCAACAAAAACTTTCTATAAATAAGCGATCAAATATTTATGATAGTTTAGCTTAACTTCATAATTTATAATTGAGTATGACCTTTCGACCGAAATAACGCAACCACTTTCGATCGTTATTGAGATGGAATCAACAGCTTAAAATATTTTGTTCGCAATGATATGACATTATCGAATGCCCTGTATCGCTATAATGTTTAAATATCCCTTGATTTTGGTGCTGGAACAAATTCTAACACAAGGAAAAACAATTAAGAAATATACCTATTTTGAACTCTTCATATGTTGAAAAATTAAAAGTGCATCCTTCGTGATGATTGGACTATTGGACCGTCTAAAATTGAAATATATGGGTTTAGAGTCAAATTAATTCAAGTTATCGTAATAGGCTCTTATTTCCATTATACAGTACTCGTAAAAATAATAAAGGACCTGCCTCTAAAAGTAAAGGTGGTAGTTTTATATAAGTAAATAATATGTGTTTTGTTAGAAGGATATCCAGTTACCATATTTACATTATTAAATCAATGCTTTCTGGCAATAGTAGCTTTGAATGGCCAAATGTGGTCATTCAGATAATATCAAATATCTACTGTTAAATGACTTGTATCAATTGTTACAGGCATGATCGTTTCAATATTGTTTCTTTAAGATAATCCGAATGTTATTCAAAAATATTCGAAAATTCTTAAAAAGTATGGAGAAAAGTGTGTTTTCTTAATATTATTAATATCTTTTGTAGTTAAAGTTACCTTAAATTTATATGTATTGGTAGTAATTTTTTTTTTTGCTCCCCTAAATTTACAACTTAAAAAAATAAAAAATATTATTAACTGTTCGTATGCGTAACAATTTGGAACAAAATGACATACAATAGTTGGCTAAGGCCGCAAAGAATAAAATCACAATAGAATTGGCTAATTTAATGACGTTCTAGCCCTAATCAATACGATCAAAAATCATATAGTCTAGCGTTGCATTTTTTATGCTCGCTACTGTATGTGGACTAGATGGAATTCCGCATGCTAAACCCGAATCTGATTTCAGTTTTCTTCCATCAGGTCGAGATTTTTTAATGGGCGTGTCTAATATTGCGCCCTAAATAAGCCGAATACACGAATATATTTCACTGTAACTCGAGAACGGTATACATGATTTATATAAATAATACACCAAAATATGTGGAATAAAACTGGCTTTAAGTCGCTCTAATAACAAATTTGTATCCGCTCAATAGTTTTGGAGATATTTCGAACTAATGTCCGAAAAAAATTTGTTCATGCTAAATTCAAGATTTCTTTTTTTACTAAAACTTCTTTTTAAAAGTGAAAACATCAAAAATGTTTCAGTTTATTACCTTTATATTAAAGCTGGCAAAACTACGAGTAAATAAAGCCACGTGTCATAAAAATTGATGCACAAATCATGATTGCATTCACAGTTAAGTTAGGATACCCATTAGTGCGGGTCGGAAAAAAGTTGTGACGTTCACCCATAAAATAATTGCATAATTAATAATAAACTCATAATAAATTTTAAATTCCTCATTTCTAAGATATATACAAGCAAAATGAGTTTAAGTTATAACTAATTACGATTTTTAATGATTTTTTTTTTTTTTTTTCCAAAAAGAGGATTTTTTAAGGTAATTTTTTTGTTTCATCTGAATAGGTTCAACATTATTTATTCAATAAAACAACAAGATGTATTGATTAATATGGTTCTTTTTTGTTTTTTTTTTTTTTTTATTATTCGGAAATTATTAATAATAAGAATAACCTTTATTATTTAATTTAACCTAAAAAATTATATTTGGGAGGGACTTATGAAGATTTTCAACTTGTAACAAAGAATGTTTGCTCCAACTTTTTTTAATCTTCTCAGCATTTTTGTGTTCGTCCCAGCAGTTTTTTCGGTGTCAATTTACCCGATTTTGTTCAGTAAAGTTCATTTGTGACTACCCATCTAACTCATTCAAATGTGTACGTTTTTAGAAAGCGTTGAGGTGGCGATAGCACCCTTTATTGACTCTTTAGAAAGCGTGGAGGTGGCGATTTATACTTTATTGACCCTTTGGTGTGCGTGGAGGTGGCGATTGGTTTTTTTATAGGTCACAAAAACGTTAAAAATGTAAATAGTTCATCCATTAGCAGTACAGGTTGGGTTACTTGACTAACGGCAATTAATACATGGTAGTACATTTGGTTCTGATGCATCTTTTTCAGACGTGTGTAGTGTAAAATATCAATTTATACTCCTTGGTGCTTAACCGAGTCTTTAGTATTTTACTTTGTGAGAAAAAAGTTAATAGTGTTTTTTTATATTTTTATGTTATACGTACTACATTAATTAAATATGTTTTTAATTTAAATATAGGCCATATCGGATCCAAATTTTACGCCACGCCCCATTTTACGCCCACTTTTTGTAAAAATGATATTTGACTTAGCTTTTACCCTTTCCCTGGATTGATTCACGCAAAATTTGGCACACAAAAATAGTTTCCAAGAAAAATATTAACTGTCATATTTACGGGATGCCACGCTTCTTTTCACTCCCACTTTTTGCAAAAATTATAATTTAGTTTACATATAAAGGACACTATTTGGTTGTTTTTTTTCACGACAAAATTGATGGATGGATTAACATAAAATTTTACGCTAAAGTGATTCATTTTCGGGAACTTATAGGCTAAGTCGGATCCTGATTGGAAACCAAGCCCCTTTTAACGCCCACTTTTTGTGAAAATTATATTTGATTTCATTTAAATTCATTCGTTACCTATTCCTTTAATTCATTTACGTAAATTTTGTACACTATAATTAAGAAATAGATACTTTAAAGACCTATTTATTGGATGCCACTCCCTTTGTTATGCCTACTTTTTGTAAATAATTACTTAATTTTGCTTAACCGCTTTACATGAAATATGGTAAAAATATTGTTCTGAATCAACTACAGCTTATACGATTTATTTATTTTATACCACGCTTATTTATTTATAACTATTGTTAATACACATTAGGATAGGCAAAAGCTATGGTGTATTACAAAAAACATTTTCGCTAATTTAAAGATTTTCTCAATAAGATGACTGTAGGTGATCATATATACACTTTTAATTATAGTTTGAAAACTTATTTTCATTTTATTACCTTAGATTTTATTGAATATCAAATTTGATTGTAAAAATATTCATTCTGATTTTGAATTTTAATTAATAAATATTACTTTAATTTTGTTAAACAAAATAATCTAAAATATAATTTAAACATCTACAATGACAAAATGCATTTAATGGACTTTATGTCATTTGGGTCTTGGACATAATGACACTTTTGAAAGTGACACTATGACACTGGCACAGTAGCAGTCTTTTTATATTACACAGACCACTCAGGAACGTATATATGGATACCTTTGACATGAAAGTTTTAATCGTTGCTAATTTTCTGTTCTCACCTGGCATTAATATTTTTTAACCTCATTAATAAATGGAGCTTTTTCATTTTTCTGAAAGCTATATTATAGGCGTCTACTCCTAATGAGAAATTAAATGTAATTTCTTAATATGAGCCAATTTAGATTATAATTTTAACTATTCAATATAAAAATTATGCGTTTTCAAAAACGCATTTCCCAGGCAAGCTTTATGGCAGAATTAAAAACAGAAGTTTTCATTTTAGGTATTTTTTGGAATTATGATATCTGCTTTTATCAAAATCTAAAATTTGTTTGCACTTATTCCAAATAATAAATATCTAAACTAGCAGAGAATATAACATAGATACAATATTTAACTGCAACGAAAACCAACTTTTTGAAATAACTAAGATTTTTTAATGAACAGTAGTTTGATACTTAGAGATGCTATTTGCTTAAAAAGCTTTTTCCTGTATAGAATATGTTTACCTCCAAATTTTTATGAAAATTCCATTGTGAACGCATAAAATTGTCGTTAGTGAGACATCCTTTAGGTTCTCTATTTGAAATACTGTGCCAAGAGTATGATGGAAATTACAACATTCAGAAAAAAAATATCAATCACGCTATCCATGCTTATAGAAAATGATTAAGAGAACAATTTATTCGCTATTGTGATATAATTCTTAAACACTTATTTGCTTAAGTTTTAATTAAAGTAATAGGAATTTTAAAGAAGAAGACTATCATTGAAATAATTGCCTTGATATATAATAATCTAATAGTAATAATTCATTGCAGCTTAGTATTTTCCACGAAGATTTGACACTTTCAATGTAATAATTCTGCAGATACTAATACCTCCACACATATTTGACCATTTTTACCATCTCAACTATAAAACTTCATAGGTAATTATATCACTCACAGGACCATAAGGTTATGCGGTTCAAAGTAATAATTTTATATATTTAGGATTTAAACTTTGTTTTCAACTCGAAATATGAAATCCAACTACGGAATTAAATAATTTCTGAAAACCGTAAGTGTTTTTAATATAAGGCTTTCTAAATTTACGATTAGTCTTTGATTCCAACGGACAACTACTAAAATTTAATGTAATGCCGGGTACAAACAGCTAGTTAAAGAAATTTATTATTCTGCATTTGTGTGTTTTTTTTTTCGTACTAGTCACAATATCGCCACTTTTTGATCCTGGGGTGTCAACAGACTTCCTCCTAGGACATCCCCATGTTAAAGTGTCTAGTCACTCAATTGGTAAAGTGACCAGTTAAATGATTGTCAGGTGAATGACTCAATTTCACCAGTAAAAGGATTCGTATGAATTGACTAGTCACTATACTGCCACTTTTTGGTTCTTTGGTGGCAAGACACCTCTTCCTAGGACATCCCCATGTTAAAGTGACTAATCAGGTGATTAGTAAAGTGACTAGTAAAAATGTTTGTCAGGTGACTGACTCATTGTAACTAGTAAAAGGAACGACATCCAAAGGCTGACTAAAGTGGAAGCAACAGCCACCTCACGCTTACAAAGGGTCAATAAATCAACATGCTCATTAAAACAACAAATAATGCAATGTATTTAAGAATGCTCTGTGGCTAGTGCACAGAGGGCCACAGAGATAGATTTTTGGCCATAAGTCGTTTTTAAGAATTTGAAAATAACGAATATTGCAAATTATTAAGAACATTTAAAAGCATGTTTTTCGAAATTTTTTTTTGTTTTCCGTCTACACCATTTCCTTCTGTATCGATCCAAACTTAAAAAAGTTGTTAGAAATTAATTTTATTGAAGGGCAATTTTTTTGGTTTTTGCTACATATTTTTATGACAAAGGCTGAAATTTTTTTTAGCATCAATTAACATCTAAATCGGCAATTATAACAAAAATAACCCGAGTTTAAATTATTTACATATAGTATTTTTTTTTTTAAATTTTAATAAAATAAGTTAAAATTTTTTGATATTAACCTTCTTCCTAAGAAATCCACACAAATCCTCAGTCCGATAAAAGCATTTTTTTTATATTTTTATATCTAATAGAATGTTAGTTTTTGAAAAAAGTTGCCCAAACTTGCTGCAAATGATAAATGACCATATCGCACCAATTTATATTAGTGTTCCTAGATATCAAAATAACATTAATTTTAATAAAACATTTAGATATTTTTTCAAATAAATAATTATCCAGTGTATTTACACAAACATTGATACTTTCGATATAATTATAGATGCAGTTAATTTTCTATCCCTATTTAAAAGAAGAAAAACGGTAAGGAAATTGGTCGTGATTCGTCAATTATTTCAACTCGCTCCCATACAAATACCCCACGAATAGGGTTTTAACGCTTAGAAATTCGTTATTTATATCACTATTTCAATAAAATTCAGTACAAATAAGTTTAATACATTATTAAATCAGAGTACAAAATAACAGGAAAATCGGTCCACAATTAGGCATAGCTCCCATATAAAGCCCACTTTCGAAAATCTCTTTAACTCCCAAAATCCAACATAAATTACAGTGTAATGGCAATATTTAACACAATTAACTTTAAAATCAGTAAAAATCATATAAACTAATTTCATATTAGGACCATCTTCGAAAATTTCGGAATTCATTGTTATGCACAAACGCAATGGTGTAGGGTGTTATATTGTCGGAATAGACCGACTATAACTTAATTACTTGATTTTTTAATGTTTGTTCTTGAATTCAGTAACACAAAAACAAACAGAAAACTTAATTTTAGAAAGATATAGCAACAAAAAATTTTGGACGCCTTATTGTTTCCGCCATTTTGCATTTTTTTAATATTTTCGATAATTTAATAGAATACAGATTTCAAAGTTTTCTTGTATTTGGTTTTTGACACATTTATCGATTATAAAAAAATTATATTTTTGAAGAAATTAACATAACTTAAAGAAACATGTTGAGTCCGCCATTTTATTTTTTCAAGTTTTGATTTCAGTTTCAAATTAAGTAACTCTAAAACTGCTTATACACAAAATTTTAGCTGGATCAGACAATTTTTTAAAAATTTTGTCAGCCATTTTGGTTCCGCCATTTTGAATTTTTTATTTTTTAGTTCATTTTTGGAATCAGCAAGTCCAATAACCTTGAAATATGAATTTTTTGCCATATCCGACAACGATAAAGGGTTTTGGCCAAAAATCGATCTCTCTGGCCCTCTGTGGAGTGGTTAGCGCGTATGACTATAAAACATAACGATGTGAGTTCGAGTCGGGGAGCCGCCATAAACAAAAATGTAAAAATATAAAAATGAATTAGATTAATATAAAATAATATGAAAAGAATTATTATATTAAATAATAAAAAAAAAAATACCAAAAAAATAAAAATAAAAAAATATACGCAAAAAAATCTTTTAATTTGTTTACATTCTGAAAATAACTAATTTAAAGATTGACCTTTTCGTACTAGTCACTATATCGCCACCTTTTGGTCCTTTGGTGCCAATACACTTCTTCCTACGACATCCCCATGTTAAAGTGAATAGTCACCTAATTGGTAAAGTGACCAGTTAAAAAGTTTGTCAGGTGACTGACTCAATTTCACTAGTAAAGGATTCCTATGAATTGACTTTCGAACTGGTCACTATATCGCCACCTTTTGGTCCTTTGGTGCCACTTCTTTCTAGGACATCCCCATGTTAAAGTGACTAGTCAGGTGGTTAGTAAAGTGACTAGTCAGGTGGTTAGTAAAAGTGCCCTAATGTAGTCAGTCAAGTGACTGGTTTCGGACAGTCACCATTGACTGCAGGGGTATTATTTGTCCGACTCATAAACATTACGTGACAGCAAATTTCCATACATTTTCTAATATATTAAGGTCGAGAGAGTATGATAACCCCTGATAAGTGGTAACATTTGACTTCGAATTCTTTGTTTTCAAGCTCCTGCGGTGTGAACTGGAATGTCTATGAAATGAACTGTGTATAAAATGTTAGAAATTCTTTTCCCGTAAACTTTTGTAAGTTTTTCCGTAATTCTATGCGTAGAAAATCGAAGTTCACATGTCTCATAATATGAAGTTGCACTCTACGCCATTACACTTCCTTCGCATCTTTATGGGATACATAATTAGCATCTTTTTTTCTCAAATGACGAAAATAATATTATTTATAATTTGAAGCCTTCCATATTGATTTTTTTCATTCTATAGAACAATATGTTTCATTCCTTTTTAGAAGATGCGTTCACGGGTAAACGGGAGTAGTTTTACTTCAAGAATGGTGTTTAGAGATGGGTTCTTTATAATTTTTAGACTTCTTAGGTGCACTGGATTTCGAATAAAACGTGTTACGGTAAAACACTTGCTAAAATGGATTTTTGTTTAATTTTTGAAGCAGAATCTGTAGAATTGGAGGCATCTTGAATGGTGAATCTTCTGTCAGCGTTCGTTGTTGCTTTAAGAGGTACTTTTTCATGTTTTCTCCATAGCAGGGGTGATTTCCTAAAAAGTTGTTGACAATATTTTAACTTCGCTCGATTTTTCTTTGCCATATTTCATAGATTAAGTGAATTTTCCATACGCTATAATTTTGCTCTTTTCTTTATCGAAAAATTTCTTTACGATAAATTAAACTCCAATATATAGCGATTTAAATTGTCTTTAAGCTGAATTTACATAATTTTTTGTAATTTTTTATGCAGTTCCTTTTGTTTAAATTGTTAAAAGTCTTCTTCAGAGACCTGGTTTAAATGATATTTGAATTCAAAAATTAAATTTCTCATTTTTGGGCTTGATTTTTTTTTCGATTTTGCCCCATAACTTTTAAAATAAAATAATTTTCTAAGTTTAGCAAAGAAAAAATTTTTAGTTATCTTAATTCTATAACAAGAAAAAAAAATTTTAAAGTAAAAATTTCAAAATATAGGCCATTTTGTTCTTAATTTAGTGTACTGTCATAATCTATATCGTTTATACCGTGCCAATGCTTAGTTTCAGTGCTATAGGCCAGCAACGATTTTAAGGGCCATTTTGGAGGAACCCATTTTTCTTTGGAACGACTCGTAGGATTTATTGCACGATTGTCTTATTTTGTTCTATATTTAGTCTACTTTCATAATCTATATTGTTTATACTGTGCCAATCCTTAGTTTCAGTGATATAGGCCAGCAACGATTTTAAGGGCCATTTTGAACCCATTTTTCTCTGGAACGGCTCGTAGGATTTTTTGCACGATTGTCTTATTTTATTCTAAATTTGGTCTACTTTTATATTCTATATCGTTTATACCGTGCCAATCCTTAGTTTCAGTGCTATGGGCCAGCAACTATTTTAAGGGCCATTTTGAAGGAACCCATTTTTCTCTAGAACGGCTCGTAGGATTTTTTGCACGATTGTCTTATTTTGTTCTAAATTAAATCTACTTTCATAATCTATATTGTTTATACCGTGGCAATCCTTAAGCCCAAATTACAATAGCGCGTAGTCACCAACAGTATCAGCAAAAATTATCAGCTGTTCACTGTCAGTACAACATGTTGTTGCCGTTATATTTACAATTCAGCGTAAGCAGCCACAATTTACAACCACCATCTTACTTTATTCTACTTGTGTATTTTTTCCTCTCATTTATTTGCTCACTCTCTTTGTCTCGCTCTCAATCTGAAAGCAGCGCAGTGAATTTAGAAACAGGGCTAAATGAAACAGCACTGCAAACTGTTGCTGCTGCCATAATCAGCTGATTATTTAGAATGCACTTTTTTTATGGTGTTGATTACATTTAGTCAGCAGCAGTTTTCAGTGCTGTTTCATTTAGCCCTGTTTCTAAATTCACTGCGCTGCATTCAGATTGAGAGCGAGACAAACAGAGTGAGCAAATAAATGAGAGGCTAAAATACACAAGTAGAACAAAGCTAGATGGTGGTTGTAAATTGTGGCTGCCTACGCTGAATTGTAATTATAACGTCAGCAACATGTTGTGCTGACAGTGATCAGCTGATAATTTTTGCTGATACTGTTGCTGACTACGCGCTATTGTAATTTGGGCTTTATTTCTTTTTAATCTATTTTACACTTCAATTACTTTTAGCACTTTTTTCAAAAATAATATGAAATTAATTTACGCATCTTATGTATTTATTGTATTAAAATGAAAATAAATACTCCAATTTGTTGAGGGCAAGATGGCTGACGAAGATGTTGATCTTTATAAAAAAAAACACACAACAATTAATTCCAAAGTGCTTAGTTTTTGTTATAAATCCGGCTCGAAGGACCAAATGTTTATGTGTAAAGAGAAATAAAACAGAGAAATAAATTAGTTTTCACATTAAATTTGTATTATTTATTGAATCCAAAAAATATATTGTTTTAATTTAATTGTTAAGAAAAACTATTTCGGTGATGCAAAGTGGTCTTTGGCGATGGCGTTCAAGATGATGAATAAAGGAAAAAAATTAACCTACAACTTTATAAAAAAATAGAACCGTTACGTACCGTCTATACTAGCCTTTTTCTTGTTCGCACAAGAACAAAACGTCGGCAGAGCAACACACAATTTTTTTCATTTTGTTTTCAGTCGGCAGAACATTTGTCGAACAAATCATAATTTTTTGTTTGCCGTCGATGTCGCTTCGATACTTTTACATGCAGCGCCTCTTCTTCCGCATACAAAATGACGTTTGATGGCAGACATGGTTGCTCGAACAATTGTGCGAACAATGGTGTGCGAACAAGAACAAAACGTGAACAACTTGAGTCCACACTATCCAAATGCACGTGCGCACAACATTTTGTTCAATGTGCGAACAAGAAAAAGGCTCGTGTGGACCGCAAATTAGAGGTTTACTCGTTACGTACCGTCTACACTAGCCTTTTTCTTGTTCGCACAAGAACAAAACGTCGGCAGAGAAACACACACAATTTTTTTCCTTTTGTTTTCAATGGGCAGAACATTTGTCGAACAAATCATAATTTTTTGTTTGCCGTCAGTGTCACTTCGATACTTTTACATGCAGCGCCTCTTCTTCCGCATACAAAATGACGTTTGATGGCAGACATGGTTGCTCGAACAATTGTGCGAACAACGGTGTGCGAACAAGAACAAAACATGAACAACTTGGGAACACACTATCCAAATGCATGTGCGCACAACATTTTGTTCAATGTGCGAGCATGAAAAAGGCTCATGTGGACCGCAAATTAGAATCTATAAAATTTCCCACAAAACACACAAAGGTGTTAGAGAAAGGGAGTAGATTTTTAGAACCTAACAGAATACTTACACGGTGAAAAATTACAAATATCAAATGATTTTCTAACTTGAACATGTTATATATGGCAGTTAGCCTTCATAAACGCCATTTCAACAGACACGCTATGGACGGACATGGTCCTATCGTCATCATTTCTTACAAAGATTCCGAAAATTGTGGAAATTACAAACGGAATGACAAACTTATATATACCCTTTACACCTGTGGTGAAGAATTTAAATTTTACTAAAAGTCAGTGTTGCCAAAACGGTGGTTTTCCCGCTAGATCTGGCGTTATTTTGTTGTACATTGCGGGTACTTTCCATAAAAAACCGCTAAATGGATTTTCTGGTTGCAGAATTTTTCTAGCTGGTGGTTTCTAGCGACTTTTCTTTATTGTAAAAACATGGTTTTGAAGCAGAAATAAAAAAGATTAAAGATATTATTTCAACTCTACAACTAGCTAATTTATCTAAAACATGAAGTTACCAGAAACTCGGAAATTGTACATAAAATCAATAGTTTTTTTTTTTTATAAAAAATATTGAAATTATTTATTTATTATTATTATTATTATTATTTTTTTTTTTTTTTGGAAAATGTTAAATCAATACTACATTATAATATGAAAATATCTTTAAAACCCTGGAGTATTATTGGGTAATTTGATTCGAAAGAAAACGTTTTCGAAAATCAATGTATTTAAAATAGAATCGAAATATACAATAACCCACTTGTTTTGATGCTTTACTGTATGATGATACAACTGAAACACATTTTTTTAAAGAATTAAGAGCTGATTTTGCCTGCAAATGTTCTACATACTATGTGAGACGAATAAAGTAAAATCTAAGCAAAATATATATTATAAGTTTTAAAAATTGATTTGATGACTCAGAAATTCGTTCAGGTACTCAAAATTAAGTTTTTTAAGGATTAGCTATCAATTTTAAGTATGTTTGAAGAGAAAAAATATTTTAGCGGTAAATAGCGGCGATTTTATTTTAAGTGCACGTGGTTTCTAGCGGTTTTTCAAATACAATCTGGTGGGACATGGTCTCAAAGTTTTGGCAACACTGCTAAAAGTACACCAAACTGGAAAAGTAAAAGAACGGAGCTAGTTTGAAAACTTCATTTAAAAAAATGTAAACATTCACAGGTGTTTATATATAAACAGATTTACCAAACTGCATACATTTTTGTTATTTATGTCATCGAAGTATTTCAAAAGGCGAAAGTTGAAAATTTGAATTTTTCCGCTAAAATTGAAATTGGACACATAATGCAATGGATGGCAGTGCAACATCTTTATAAATTATAGAGTCTGGTATATCGCTTGTGCGCCGACGAAAAGTCCTACGTGTTTATACCCCACATGTACCCCAGTCAAATAATTATATGTGCATACCTATAAAGTATTTTATTTTCTTCAAAAATAGAATTTTCAAATTCAAATCTTTTTTATACTTTTTATGTTTATTAGAGCTTTATAATTTAAAATAAAAAATTTATTTCTTAGTGTTTTTTGTGGCAAAATTTAATTGATTTTAAAATTCTTCATAGAAAATAATTATATGTGCACGACAAGAATTTTATAAAAATCCTTTATTTAAATAAAGTTAATTTTCAATACTCATGAAAGTTTTTAAGGAATTGTGTTGTCCTAAAATAACGTTACCAGATGTATCCTTCGTTATACCGATTCGTCCTTTTTCCTTTACATATATGTTAAAACTGTAGTATACTTATACAAATTCAATTTGAAACATTTGATATCGTCATATAGCTCTGAATCTAAATATATCTCAGCATACGGTATTCTTTGGAAATCCTTATATCATGAAGGTCTGAGGATTATTACTGGTCGCTGCAGAAATATAATATTTTGTGACTTAAAAATCGATTTTGAGGCCCGATATAGTAACATCGTCACATTAGTTTACTGAAAAATCTAATTTTAGTAGGAAATTCATCAACGAAGCTATTGCATTTTTTGTCCAGTAAATTTATGTTGTGCTGTGAATTAATTTTGCTACGTCCAATAAATATTTTCAACTTCTATCTAGAACTGAAATTGACTTAAATTATGTGCGATTCGACATTATGATTACGCTTAAAGCATGTCTTTTGTAGACGTCGAATACCCATATAATATGTTTGATAAACACTTGGATGATTTAAATACAATATTTTTCATCCCTTATGCTCATGAACTCATGGTGTAATTAAAGTTTTTAACCAAAAAATTATATGTATCATAAAATCCTGCATGTGGATTTTTGTACCGCTCTGTTAGTAATGTTTTTGCCACCCAAAAGTCATTTTTTTTTTTTTTATTTTTTTTATTTTTTTTTATTAAATTCAAGTAATATAAAAAGCCTTTCAAGGCCAATAAACTTATATTACAAAAGCAATACCCTGAATAAAAATAACTTATGTAAAAATTTACAATTTCTTTTAATTATGCAATTTATAATTATAAATAACAAAATATTTGTATATGAAATTATATAAATATGTAATACTCAAAATAAAACTATCTTACATATTGGCTCCCCAGCCAAAGAAAACATAATGAAATACATATGTCCCAAAGTAGTAGCAAAAAACGAAAAAAAAAAAAAAAAATGTCATGATTGTTAACATAATCTAAAATCTCTTTTATTATTTTATGCTCACGACCAGTTATTAAAAACCGTTCATTTCGCCTTAATTTTTCTGTAACACATGTTGTTTTTCGTCGAAAAATGTCCTTAAGTTCCGGTAATCAGCAATTGATTATGGGTTACCGCTCTAAGAATGTTAGCAATTTTTCAGATTTTTTGAAAATTTTCAACAGTATTATGATAAACATTTTCTGTATACATAATTTTTCAGAATTTTACGTAAATAGACGTCTTACTTTAATGATTTCAGCACTTCAACTGACAGTTCATGACATGGTGACATATTTTGGCTATAAATTTAACTAGAAAATAAAAAAAGGTTGTTTTTTTAGGTCCAATTAAATATTCCCCAAATAACTTTAATTTTAACTTTAATTGGTTAAATGGTTCAAACTGTGGACTTCATGTCAGTCTGTTGAGTAAAAATGTTAATTTGCACATATAATTATTTTCTATTAAAATTTAGAGAATGATTTGTTTATTTGAACGGTACTTTGAATACAGTGCCAAGAGGAACCTAAAATTTTGCGAATAAGAACATTAGATAAGAATGAAAAAAATTATAAACCAAAGAAATGTTTATCACTCTTGGAATATATTAAAACCAGAAAACAAATATTGCACATATAAATATTTGACAGGGGTACATTATCCCGTTTCAAAAATAAAATGGAAATAAATCTGGAATTTCAATGAAATTTCAAACAGTGTTAGTAAAGGTGTACACGAGTTTAAGTTTTGAGTTTGGACCTTATAATCATAACGGGGGCGGGTCCAGAGGGTCCTAAAGTTGGACACCTCGGGAGTTCAAAAAATTTAAAACGATCCAGATCGTATTGTTATTTGTTAATAAAATAAAAAATATTTCAAAAAAATCTAGCTAAATTTGGACCCGCAATAGCGAAAAAACTTTACCAATTTTGTTGGCTTTATCTTTGAAGCCAAATAACTCTTAAACTAAAAGAAATAACCTACACATAAGACCATGTTTAGATCTCGGCTAGCAGAATCCACTCATATATAAATCTCTTAATTAGACTGAGATATAACGAATCTGGATCGTTTTAAATTTTTTGAACACCCGAACACTTAAACTCGCCTACACCTCTACTAACACTGTTTGAAATTTCATTGAAATCGGACCAACCGTTTGGAAATTCCAGATTTATTTCCATTTTATTTTTGAAACGGGACACTGTGCGTTGGTAGGGAACTGAAGATCAATTTAAATTTTTTTTTAATATTTTTCCCATATTCAGCTAAATTTTACGCATCGTTTGAGGGGTGTTCCTACAAAATTTTTGTCTACGGGACACTTTAATATACAATAATAAATATACACTTTGCATGGCGGCTACTACTCCCTGTAAAGACAAGAAAATTATTCCCGCAAAATCACGAGACTCACTGTAAGTTCCATAGATATGCGATAATTAAAATTTATCTTATATGGGGGCTAACACTTCTCTTATAGCTACCCGTCCTATTTTCATCTCAGTTATGTTTCTTGATAAGGAAATTTTATTTCCACAATTTTAAAATTTCTGTAATAGTTTTTCATTTAAGCTATAAATAATTTTTACTCCTATAATAATTGTTATTGTGTTTGTATATGTGGTGCCATCCCCTTCTGCTCCGATCCCAAAATAAAGTATCCTATTTGAATTATGTTGGTTTTTAAATTACTAAATAGTTTAAAAACATTGAAAATCATACATCAAATGGTAACTAAATGTTATTTATATACATTGAATATTTTAAAAGTGCGAAAGCCTCTTTAAAATTGCAAGATATTAAAAACAAATTACATGTAAGATTTCAGCAAAAGGGAAAAACTACATAACTTAAGATATGCAAAAATATTGTTTTCCATTTTTGAATTCTTTATATCCAGTTCTATGCTGTGTCGATTTTTTGTAAAAATCTACCAAATATTTCAAGAGATATTTACATTTGAAATTAAAATTTTCTATAGTGTTGTATTTAAATTAAAAAATAATACTGCTCCTGAAAACTTTGAAAAAACTACTTATGTAGTTTTTCCATGTTGACACAGATTTAGTGATTTTATTTTTTTTTTTTTGCAGATAGAGGGTTATGAATATATGCCCTCGATATACAATAACGAAAATAGTATCAAAAACTTAATTTTATTATTCTAATAGTCTGAAAGAATACAATTTGTGTAAGGAAAAAAAATTTCCTTCATTCCAAATTCTTTGCGAATCCTCTCAAATGTTTTTATGAATCTCTATTTGGAAATCGTTGCTTTATACATTGAAAGTGTTTTTTTTCGAATCTAATACTTAAAAATAAACAAAATCATACCGTCATAAAATTAAGAAACATTTATTTAATTTAAATGGTAAGACGAATTTAGTGAGTAGTATTTTAAATGAAATTATTAATAAAAGTGACCAATAAACAGAGTTCCTACCATTTCTGGCCAATAATTATACGATCCAATCGGAACATAATATTAATAATTTACTCAATGAGTTTTTTAGCTTTAAAATATCTGCGCAAATAGAGGACTTGCCATGTTGCTAATCCCAAAAGGCAACACATACTGAAAATACTAAAGAACAAGACACGACTGTTTGTTTTTTCTGAAAAAATAAAATAAATTATAAACCGCTTAGATTTAAAAACGTCTATTTAACATATTTTCACTTACCATTAGTATCTCTCATTTCTTCTTCACGTTTACGCATTAATGCAAAATCTCTTACAATGGAATCTGATAAATCCTCTAACCGTTTTAAGTCAACTTCTAAAGGTTTAATTTTTGAAGCTTCAGCAATCTTAAAATTTCATAAGACATTTAGAAAAAGTATTATAAATGAATACATTATACTTACTCCCTCGTAGCTTTTAGTTTCAACACCCTTTTTGGTTACGAGAGAAACTTCTTGAGCAATACCTCGTTGGTCTACATAAATTTTGAATTTATATAATAAAATTCATTATTTAGGAGCTCAATTTATTACTTACGTGGTGGTACCTTTGATATGAAGCAAATTTCATAAGTATCGTAAACTTCAGACATAAAACTAAATTTTCCCTTTGTTATATGTTCTTTTTGAGACAATATATGACCCTTGGTATCACGAGCCTAAAAATATACATATAAAATACTTCAAATACAATTTTCTGTGGGCAAAAATTACTTACAATATAATCTATAACTTGGCCGGGTACATCAGAAACCTCATATTCGCCCATTACTAGTTGGTTAGCCTGTATGTCTTCTTTAAGACATTTTTGTGTGTTTGGTGTCAAGTGAAACATAACACAATTAACACAACCAATTAATGCATATAATGAAATAAGAAATGCGGTTGTTAATTTCATTTTATCTATTAATATTATAAATTGTTTAAAGAATATTTTCGCCACTATAAGAAATAGAAAAAATTATAGAAGAGATGAGGTGGCCGATTTGTTTTCGTTGCTAATGAAAATGCAGAGTTGTATAAAAGCAATTTATCGGCGGCTAATAGGCTACGCGCCAATTTTCACCGGCTTAGGATTTTTTCGAGTTATTCGATTAAATTATACCTTAAAATTTTACTCGTTCTTTTAACTTTGAGTCTACATTAGAGAAATTTGTATCAAGACAAACGTCAAATTTTTGTTTGAGTTGCAGATAATTTTTATCTGTGTCAATTATAGGGGAAAACGTATATCATAATAAACAATACAAAAAGTACCAACAACAATCAAGATGGCGTCTTTTATCAAGCATTATCAAGACAAAATTGTCAGAGCTCGAGCGCTGACAATTTTCTTTTACTTTGAGTCTACATTAGACAAATTTTTATCAAGACAAACGTCAAAATTTTATCAAGATAAAGATTTGTCTAATGTAGTCAGTTTTTGTCAGTGTTATTGCAGCGTTAAAAAATAATTGTCAGCACTCGAGCTCTGACAACTTTATCTTGATAATGCTTAGTAACGTCGAGTCTATATTAGAGAAATTTCTATCAAGACAAAAGTCAAATTTTTGTTTGAGTTGCAGATAATTTTTTATCTCTGTCAATTATAGGGGAAAACGTATGTCATAATAAGCCATGCAAAAAGTACCAACAACAATCAAGATGGCGTCTTTTACTAAGCATTATCAAGACAAAGTTGTCAGAGCTCGAGCGCTGACAATTTTCTTATAACGCTGTAATAACACTTACAAATTCAGTCTACATTAGACAAATCTTTATCTTGATAAAATTTTGACGTTTGTCTTGATAAAAATTTGTCTAATGTAGACTCAAAGTAAAAGACGCCATCTTGATTGTTGTTGGTACTTTTTGCATGGCTTATTATGACATACATTTTCCACTATAACTTTGAGTCTACATTAGACAAATTTTTATCAAGACAAACGTCAAAATCGGTGCGAATCTGTACAAGGTAGCCTCAGTTAAACAGCTGATTATTATTTTTGGTTGTTGCAGCTGTCAAACTGCATACATAAAAAACATTAATGAATTCGCCATATTGTTGTTTTTGCACAATTGTTTGTCTTGATAGAAATTTGTCTAATGTAGACTCAAAGTAATTGACAGAGATAAAAAATTATCTGCAAATCAAACAAAAATTTGACGTTAGTCTTGATAGAAATTTCTCTAACTTTGAGTCTACATTAGACAAATTTGTATCAAGACAAACGTCAAAATTTTATCAAGATAAAGATTTGTCTAATGTAGACTGAATTTGTCAGTGTTATTGCAGCGTTAAAAGAAAATTGTCAGCGCTCGAGCTCTGACAACTTTGTCTTGATAATGCTTAGTAAAAGACGCCATCTTGATTGTTGTTGGTACTTTTTGCATGGTTTATTATGATATACGTTTTCCCCTATAATTGACAGTGATAAAAAATTATCTGCAACTCAAACAGAAATTTGACGTTTGTCTTGATACAAATTTCTCTAATGTAGACTCAAAGTAATATAGACTCGACGTTAACGCTGCAATAATACTAACAAATTCAGTCTACATTAGACAAATCTTTATCATGATAAAATTTTGACGTTTGTCTTGATAAAAATTTGTCTAATGTAGATTCAAAGTAATGATTATTAAGAAATAAAACATTCTATGTTATTTTAATTTTATAAAAAAAGAAATAAAACTAAATATGCCTGCATTCACTCAATACCTAAATAAGATTAATACTATGTTCACATATAAAGGTATTTCGAAAAACGAGTCGGTTTCTTAAAAACACAAAGAAATTGACTTGTTTTTTCATATATTTCAAAGCCAGAAAACATTTCGATTCGAGTTGTTTAATTATTAAACATTATCATACTAAATTTCCATACAGGGAAGAAATTTTTAGTATTTTTAGCACATAGAAAATTGTTGAAAAAATAATTTGTAAAAATTGTCAAACAGTTTAAAAACAAAAAATTAAAAATTATGAATGAAATTTATATTTGTTCATAAATTTTATTTGTTTGAATATTGTATTTTGTTACTTAGAAAGTGTCTGTGTGTGTAATTTGTATTTATATTTAAAATTTGTGAAAATATTTTGACAAAAGAAAAACAGGCCAAAAGGAAAAACACAATAAAATAATATGTAAACAGTGATGTTTAAATTCTTTGTGTTTTTTAAAAAACAAGTAAAAAACTAGTGTATGTGAACATAATATAAAGTTTGTGTATATTTTTTCTTTTCATAAATTCATTGTTTCTCTACATTCGTTGAGAGTTAAATAAATAGGTCTAAATTTGAACAAAATTCTGAATTATTTTAGATAAAGTAGTTCAGCAATTCTGAACTACTTTTAAGTCCAAATTCTTCTATATCACAAGTTTCATCCAAGCCATCATCGTCATATTCTCTACACCAGGCCGAGAATCTATTTGTATATCAACTCTATATTTATATATATCGGCGGTACTATCATTCGTGGAACCAACAATTTGTATTTCCAAATCATGTTAGAAATCCTCCAACTTGTTTCTTATGAAACATTTAATATAAAAAGTGAGTATTTTTTCTTTATCGCCTCCAACCCAAATTACAAAAAAGAAATAATTTAAATTTTATATTATAATTTTTTATACATTTGTTTGAATTTTCTGATTGAAAAATGACCTTTAACTACGCGTTTGTAATTTGGGAGTACACATGTATATTTGGTTCATTTCACCAAATACAATTTTTATAATAAAATTCCAAATAGGGATACCACAATTTGATTCTAAACATTCTATAAACATTTGCAAAAGTTGTTTTGAAGCAAAATTAAAAATAAAAAAAAACTTAAATTCAAACATCTTTAAAAGTAAATAAGAAATCTTTAAAATCGAATTATTCGATTAATTGGCATAATTTACTCGAACAAACAATATTCGAGTGAATTCCCTAGTATTCATACTTTGAGTCTACATGAGACAAATTTTTATCAAGACAAACGTCAACATTTTATCAAGATAAAGATTTGTCTAATGTAGACTGAACTTGTCAGTGTTAAGCCCAAATTACAATAGCGCGTAGTCAGCAGCAGTGTGTGTTGCCATAATCAGCTGATTATTTAGAATTCACTGTTTGTTATGGTGTTGATTAAGCCCAAATTACAATAGCGCGTAGTCAGCAGCAGTGTGTGCTGCCATAATCAGCTGATTATTTAGAATGCACTGTTTGTTATGGTGTTGATTACATTTAGTCAGCAGCAGTTTTCAGTGCTGTTTCATTTAGCCCTGTTTCTAAATTCACTGCGCTGCATTCAGATTGAGAGCGAGACAAAGAGAGTGAGCAAATAAATGAGAGGCTAAAATACACAAGTAGAACAAAGCTAGATGGTGGTTGTAAATTGTGGCTGCCTACGCTGAATTGTAATTATAACGGCAGCAACATGTTGTGTTAACAGTGATCAGCTGATATTTTTTGCTGATACTGTTGCTGACTACGCGCTATTGTAATTTGGGCTTTATTGCAGCGTTAAAAGAAAATTGTCAGCGCTCGTGCTCTGACAACTTTGTCTTGATAATGCTTAGTAAAAGACGCCATCTTGATTGTTGTTGGTATTTTTTGCATAGCTTATTATGACATACGTTTTCCCCTATAATTGACAGAGATAAAAAATTATCTGCAACTCAAACAAAAATTTGACGTTTGTCTTGTTAAGGCTCAACTACATAGAATACTTTCGCTTCAACTGTGACTGACAGCTACGCAACGCATAAATGATATTAACCCAGTCGTTGCATTATTTTATTATTAAAATTTTGTATAATAAAATATAAAGAGTAAAAATTCTGTTATGTTCTCAGTTGAAATAATGAATTGCAAATTAAAATTTCCGACTCAACGAAAAAATATTAAAATATGAATAATACAACCGACAAAATATATTTACGTACTTCGGCACTTCAAAGTTGAAAATTTTTCATCTTTGAAGTACTTCACGCTGAAGTTTGGCGTACTGATTTGGTTCCGCTCAATATAAATGCATGTATTTAACTTAGCTGTCAGTCGCAGTTGAAGCGAAAGTATTCTATGTAGTTGAGCCTTTATTCTTACAGTGAACAGTTGTTAATTTTGCTGATACTGTAGCTGACTACGCTTAAATGTAATTTGGCTTTAAAAAACAAATATTGAGTATTCAATACTTAAATACTGAATTTTTTTAAACAGTACAGTGGACTATTCGTTATTCATAGCTTTTTTACGAGTAACGTTTCGTTTTCTATTTCGGTAAACGTTTACAGTAAAATAAGAAAATTTTAATTTTTTATTTTCAATTAATTGATTTGCTTTAAAAAAATATTCACAATTTTCACAAAAAGTATATAAATTGTCTCTGGAAAGGTAAAGTACATAACATTTTTGAAAGGTGAACGAAATAATAGTTGTATTATTTATTGCTTTTGCAAAAAACCAACATTACGAAATTAATATCAAAAATGGAGGACATTAAAAAGTTACTGGAAGAAAATGATTATTTAATCAGCAGTTCGGATGAAAACGAGTCGGACAGTGAATCATTAACTGTATGGGGATTGGAAAAACACAATGATGACCTTTCATTGCAGATAAATTGTTCAAATTCTATAGCATCCAAAAAGCGCAATGGAGAAAAGAGGTTGCCAACACGACGACCCGATCCCAACGTGTACAATCGTAATGCATTGTTGGCAAGGGAAAATAGACGAAAGAAAAAAGTATACCTAGAAACTATCGAGAAGGAGTTACAAATCGCTCGCAAAACTAACAGAGTTTTAGCAAAAGCTCTTAAACGGCAACTGAAAGTAGCAAAACGACTTGAACAGGAAAAGAAATATTTAGAGGGATTGATAGCAAATCGATCCGAAATATTGACACTAGTTAATGCGATAAATTTTCGCAGCATACCTGAATTAGAGTCAGACAAGTCTCCATTATCTAATACGAGCAACAATTCCGACTATACCTTCAATAGCATCAGAGATAGACGCAGTACCACGAGCTTAAGCGGTAGTTTAAATGATGCTGACTCACTATCAATACAGTTTGATAGTATATCTGATGGTAGTGTAGCTGCACCCCTTAACAATTCTTTGTGTGATTTTTCATCATTTGATTTTTGTACTTTTCCCGACTTTTTCACAGATTTAGAAAATGGCACCGAGAACAGTTTTCCTAGCACGTCTACAAATTGGAATGATATATGGGGTGAAAATGGTTATCATATTGATAATTTAATTATACCACAATCAGCACTTATTGAAAATAAAAAGGGTATGCAAAACATTAATAATGATCACTGTTATGTAGCCACTACAACGTTAAATAGCATTGAAACACCGGAACAGAAAAGCGATACCAGTGATTATATCGATATTGAAGGAGATTGTGTGCATAATGACGTATTCTGTTCAACTAGCAATTGGAACTCACCTTGTCAAACACCACCACTCCAGCTTTTAAGTGACCACTCATCATAAAGTATTTGGCATTAAAAATTTAATTTGGTTAGTTGTTTTTATTCATAAGAATTTTTTACTATTTAAGTTATTGATATATTGTATTGATTTCTCATTTAAGTGTGTACATCTAAGTTTATTCTTACATTATTTTTAAGTCAATATAGCAGGGAGTAGAAGCTAGAGATAGTAAAAAAGAAAGCCAAAAAAAAAAAAAACTTTTTTTTTTGCTTTCTACACAATTTTTCCAAGCTTTTATTGAAATGGTTACTAAATATTGTTCTCGCCATTTCAGGCCATTGTTTTGGATCATCGCGGATGCTGCGGACAGTGCTTGAGACTGGTGTATATCTCGCACGATATGTAGCATCTAGTAGAAAAGGTGGGTTGTATCTAAAACTCTGCTCAATGTAGTAAGAGTGAGCAATGAAAAGTTTTGTTTTGACAGTTACTGATGCTCTGAATTGAATCTTTTTACAGCATGCGGATAAGTTTTTGGTATCACGGAACTAAACTTAGTACAACTTTTGCTGCAAAAAAAGTATCGTTTCAATTGAAATGCTGAATGCAAGAATAAATCAATACAAAGAAATGAAATAGTTAAAATAAATATACCTGATTTCTTCTTGCAATCTTCATTTCGTTTACGTAAAATTTATCATATGTACAACTCCAACGCCAACTGCAGTTTACTGTACATATAACATATATGGTAAAGTGTTTTAAGATGTTAAACTTCATTACATCTTAAATTTTTTATAAAATATAACTAATTATTTTTTTTATTTGAGTATTATCACTGAGTTACAGATTACAAGAAGTTTTACAACTTTTTCCACAAAAAAAGCTTGCAATGACAAGAATATCAAATATGACCAACAGAGGTCTTGGATTTTTGTAGATATTTTGAAGTAACCTGCTTGGAAAATTATATGGTATGTACCTCTACTGCTACTCCCATATTGCTAATATTGTAGGTATTGCATATTTTTTAGTTGTTTCCAAAATAAAAAAAACTAGGCATACGGATTTTTTATTTTGAACATTTTGTCCATATTTATTATTAATATATGTATGTATATGCACTTATTAACTAAATAACATTAAAATGATTTATGATTATCAATAAAAAAATTATAATCAGTGAAAATTACGAATCAACTGTCATATTATTTTTTATTACATATAGCATGTTATTCGATTATAATATCCCTTATTGTAATATGTCACAAGCAGGGATGCCAAACAGGAAATCCCGATCACAAAATTCGGGATTTATAAATCTCGATTCTCGGAAATTATGAAATTCAAATCACGTAATTTTTCGGGATTTCTAATTCCTGTTTTTTGCCTTTTATTTTTATATATATTTATTTATGTCAAATTATATCTGATAAGGAAGGAAAAACATTGAAATATAACCAAAAATCTTCTACAGAAAACTACATATCGAGGGCTTATACTAAATGAGAGGTATGGAAATAAGCAATTTTGCTATTGAAAACAATTATATAGATATGAGTTCTAGATAGATGAGAAATAAAAATGCAAAAAAAAAAAAAAAATTGAATCAGAGTTCGGCAATCTGCAGATAGCGCTTATTGTCTTATGTATAAGAAGTGCTATCTGCAAGTTTACCGATTTCAAATGTGTTTCAAAAGATCAAACGGTTTAACGAGCGAATTCTATTTGTTTTAACTAAAAATTTATAATCGTAGAAAAATTAAGAATTTTTTTTAATTGGTTGTTTTTTTTTATAATAAATTATTTAAATTATAAAGACTGATATGTGGCCGAAAAAGAAAGAGAATTTTTACATATATTTACAGTGGTGGTCATATAATTAAAACATTATTATGATCTCACATTTGTTCTATTTTTGTTATCATCTCTTAATATTTTAACGGGACTTTTCCACTGTAATGATAAGTTTGATCTCTTTTACAATTGATTCCTTCTTTATTTTCCTATTCTATTCAGTTTTCTTACAACATAAGTTATTATTTAGTGAAAGTGTTGTTTTTTAAAGTGGACACATAATTAAAACATTTTAAGTTTTGCTATTTTAATACTCTATTTTTAATATCTAATTTCGTTTGATTTGTGTATATTTATTGGTAAGTATGTTGTAAGTGAAATAAGCAAAAATGTATACAAAAATTAATCATCAGGTATGGGAAAAGGACCAAGTTGTTCGGAAGAAGAAAGAAAGATAATACTTAACCTCAAAGACTCCGGGAAGACGGTAAATGAAATTTCCCAGTTACTTGGTTGCTCTAGAGGAAAAATTTATAATGCGTTAAAACATTTTATTAAATTTGGAGTCACTAATAATGTACCCCGAGCACCCAGACCCCGTAAAACTTCAACCAGGGAAGATCAAATTGTCGTAAAAGCCTCTAAAGCTGACCCATTTAAAAGTTCTAAACAACTAAAAGTTGAATTGGAGTCATCATATGGTATTAATATATCATCTAGAACAATTAGACGGCGACTTAATGAAGCTTCCTTACGTGGATGCATCGCACAACGAAAACCTTTCGTTTCCAAAAAAAAATTTAAAATCCAGATTGGAGTTTGCCAAAGAAAACGTTAAGAAACCAATGAGTTTTTGGAAAAATATTTTATGGAGCGACGAATCCAAATTTTGCCGATGGGGATCAGACGGAAAACGCTATGTATGGCGTCCAGTAAACCAACAACATAATCCCAGATATACCATCAAAACAATTAAGCATGGTGGCGGCAAGATTATGGTGTGGGGTGCATTTTCTTGGCATGGTATTGGACCTATTGTGAGGATCAGTTCAAGAATGGATCAACTTCTTTACAAACACATCATTGAAAATACAATGATACCATACGCGGAGGATAATGTACCATTAATATGGCACTTCATGCATGACAATGACCCTAAGCACACTTCACGGCTTGTGAAGAGCTGCTTAAAGGAACAAAATATAAAAGTTTTAAAATGGCCAGCTCAATCCCCTGATCTCAATCCAATTGAGAACTTGTGGAGTGAAGTTGAAAAGAGGATGGAAGGCAAAAATCCCAAAAATTCTGATGAATTGTAGCAAAACATTGAAATGTGTTGGAAGGCTATTCCTCAATCTTTCTGTAGGCATTTAGTTGAGAGTTTGCCAAACAGATGTGTAAATGTTATTAAAAACAAAGGTTACCCCACGAAATATTGATTGTAAGTACCAAAAAAACAAACAAATATTGCGATTAAAATGAAAATAGAAATTGTTTTATTTATATGACCAACCCAATAAAACATTTTTTTAATACTTTTTCTTTACAGAGTTTAAAATTATATACTTAATAAGTGTGCTGGAAACTGTTTAAGTTTTAGATTCAAAATGTGAAAAAATAATTTTGTTATTTTTTTTTAATTTCCAAAATAAAAGGAATAATTTACTACGATTACGAATGTTTTAATTATATGACCACCACTGTATATGAATATTTTGCATTATTTTGGTAATTATTGATATTTACATCAAAAGAGGAAAATAAAATATTTTTTTCCTAAAACAAAAGTTAATTATATCTAAAAATACCACAGCTTAACTTAAAAGTATTTTTATTAAACAATAATAATATTTGTATAAACAATAGAACGCCCATGCGTTTTATAAATAGAAATTATATAAATGAGGGTATAAATGGCAAAAATATTTAAATACTTTTTTTCGGGATTTACAATTCCCGAAAATCCCGGGATCCCGAAATCGAGATTACATTTCAAATCCTGAATCCCGGTATTAAAAATCAATTCCGTTTTTTCCGGAAGTTGGACAATTTGCATTTAAGCAGTCCATTTCAGAGAACCGAGCCGACCGGCTCAAAATCGTCGTCGTCGCCGCCGAATCATACCGGCTTAAGCGGCTGAGCCAGCTTGAGAAAAGCCGCCGATACTATCGGCAGCGCATTAGGCAAAACACTGTTTTATTAAAATTAATTTATAACACTGCCCTTTATACGCACGTTTTCCTAACTACACAAATGGTTATTTATTTTTGTACTTTTTTGCTCGCATTAAATTTTGTCAGAAAAACTGCAAAATACAATTTTCTGAAACCTGTATATGTTAAACGGAACTCATAGCGTAATTAGAAAGTGCTCGCACATCTACAAAAAACTACATCTAGTGTAAAACTACTGCACATAATGTCAAAATGCTTTGAACAGAAAATGAGAGAATAAAGGAAAGGAAGAGTAAAAAAAACTGGAAAAAAAATTTGCATAGGAATACAAAAACATCTTGAAAGTTCCGCGAGGTATATCAATGAAAAAATTGTAAAACAGCTGTTCCTACGAGTATACTTTATAATTATACTATGACAAAACTAATAGTTTTTATTAATATGCATAAGAAATTTACTTAATTATGTAATATACAAAAATCAATTTGAGCCGACAAATAAGCCGCCGTCGACAATTTCGCGTTGGCTTGGTTCTCTGGTCAATTTAGAACGAAAAAAGTTGTAAATAGTAAAGACACAAACCGACAAATTTCACAAGATTAAGTGGCAACTTAATTGTTTTAGTAGTTTTTACCCGTGGTCCGCACCTAACATAAAATATTTAACATTAACACTAACATCATGTTAATGGTAAATGTAGACCGTTCAACTTGATGTTAATTTGCGGTCCACACGAGCCGTTTTCATGCTCGCACATTGAACAAAATATTGTGCGCACATGCATTTGGATAGTGTGGACCCAAGTTGTTCATGTTTTGTTCTTGTTAGCACAATTGTTCGAGCAACCATGTCTGCCATCAAACGTCATTTTGTATGCGGAAGAAGAGGCGCTGTATGTAAAAGTATCGAAGGGACTCTGACGACAAACAGAAAATTATGATTTGTTCGACAAATGTTCCGCCCACTGAAAACAAAATTAAAAAAAATGTGTGTGTTGCTCTGCCGACGTTTTGTTCTTGTGCGAACAAGAAAAAAGCTAGTATAGACGGTACGTAATGTTAATTTTTTCGATGTTTAAACACGATGAGCATATAATTTTAACATTATGTTTTAACATCATCTCATCTCTAGTGGAGACTAGTCTCCTGCGCAAGATGATTTGAAAAGCAAACACACTTGAATTTCAAGTGTGTGTTTCATAGCCAACATGTGCAAAAACAACAATAAATACTGTTCGTACTGTTCGCTGCCCGAAGCAAAGCAAGTGTGTACTGTGTATGAGCGACTGCAAATCCGTGCGTTCAAATCATTTATCGTAAACAAGTGGTGCAAGTGGTGTGGCAAAAAAAAGCAAATCATACAAGACGTTGAGAAATGATTTAAAGATTTCAAGTGGGCTTAATGATTTGTTTGTTTTTTGTAATACGTAGTTGCTGTGTGTGGCAAAAAATCTTCATAATGTGTAAAAAGTGGTTGTTTATAAATATTCTTGCATACACACACATATATATTTTATTGTTGGTTCTTCTTTTCTAAATAAATGTAAAAGGGTGAATTCATAAAGTTATTAAAAAATACTCTTTATTAAGAGTTAAAAAAGTAAAAAAATTAAAGTTGACATTTGAAACTGTCAGTTACATATGTAAGTTAGAAAATTTTTATCTTTAGTATTTATTTATATTTTAAATAAAGTTAGTCTTATAATTAATTGTATGTTTATAAAAAATTTTAAAATTGTACTTATTTATATTATGATAGATTTTATTGCATTTAATTTATATTTACTAAGTAATCATTCTATTTTAAAACTAAAAGGAAATAATATAGAACAATGTCTTTTCATTTTTCAAATTCGTTTCCATATACGTTTACTCCTTGACTAATAAATTTTCCCAAATGTTAAGAATACGATGGAACATCTGCATGTTTCTTTAAATTGTTATAACTAGTAACATTAATAATTTATTTGATCGTAAATAACAATAAGTTTATAAACAATACTTTTAAACGACTGTTTTACTTACGAAATTACTTTATACAGTCATGAACGCACACACACACATATAATTTTAATAAAAAAGAAAACACAATTTTTTTCCTTATTGAAGCAAACAAGTGGTCAAAAGGCTTGTATTTTTTTATACAAGCCTTTGAGAGGCTTGTTTGGTCGCTATCATAGCACACTCATGATTTGTTCATAAAGTTGAAGCACACACGCAGTATTTGTATGGTTTTAAGTGCCTGCAGAACAGTATTTATTACTCCGCACACACACTGATAACAACACTTGAAAAATATCAAGTGGCTTGTACAGCCTTATAAGACACAGTTTGCAGGGCTCTAGTGGAGACTACCCGTTACTAAAACAAAACTGTTAATACTAAAGACATAAACCGGTTTATTATGGAAACTTTGTGGCAATAAAGAATATACAATTATAAAAATAAACAAGTTAGAATGCTATATTCGGCCATGCCGAATCTTATATACCCTCCACCACTGAGCTAGTGTTTTCATCAGTTTTTATGTAGGAAAAGCTCTTCGGAAAGTGATGTTTTTCTAATTTACTTATTAATTTTTGGCGTCCATAATAGTGTAGTAGTATGAACTTGTTCTAATAAAGATTTTGTATTGTATATAAGATATTTTAACAAACTATTATGCAAATGATGTGTAAAAAGTAAAAAAAGGAGGAAAATCTTGATAACTTATTTTTCTTACAAAAAGTCGATTATTTTGGTAAAAAAAATAGAATATTTCATTTTAAATAAAAGTATATTTTTCATTTAGTAAAAAAATTGCATTTTGTAAGAAAGTTAAATAGTAGTGGCAGAGCGAAACGAACGAAAATTTGTTTTTACTATATACTATCTTCACAAAAAAATGCCTTTTTTAGTGAAAACTAATTTATTCTATAAGAAATCTAAGGGCTAGGAGAAATGAAATTATGTGATTTCTTGCATATTTCGCAAAAATTGGAGTTCTTATCAAAAAACCCGATTTTTACAGATTTTTTTGTAGTTTGATTTGTATAAATTATTTTGTTAGTTTTTTTTAATACCTTGTATGTGTTTGTAAAGAATCTGTATTTTTAGTTTTGTAACAATTACAATTATTACCATTTAAATGTAGAAAATGTGTATTTAACCTATTTCCGACCACTACCCGATTCCGTTAAGATAACTACGAAATTTAGCATGAAGTTTTTTTTTTTGCGACTGTTATAACAAATTAAAAAGATTTGGACACCTACATATTTTTGATTCCGAAATATAATGCTTCGAGAATTTCAGAAATCGTACCATTTTTAGCTTAAATTTAAAGCTATTTACCTTTGGAATACACCCATAATATAAAAACATATTTTCGAAAAGCAGATCTGAAAATATCGCCTTTTCACTACACCAACCATTTATTTGATACACCTGGCTTTAACACTCAATTCTGGACAGAGTATTTATACAAAAATGTATTTTTTCTCTTATCTTTAAGACAACATATTATCTTATAATAGCTGTGAAAAAATTCATCATCGACTGCATAATTAAATAATTAGGCGATGTTAAAGCTACTGATGCGAAAACGCAGCAGCAGTCGTAAATGGGTTAAGCACACTCGAATAATAAAAACATGACTTTTTTTATTTTTATGCAACTTTCCACCAATTTTTTTGTATTTCTGTGCAAAGTCGATTTAAAGAACGAAAAACTGAAATTTTATTTTGCGTTAAAATTTAAGCTCGATTGGTAAAAACAGATTTATACACCAAATAGGCCATAATTATTCAGAAACATTTTAATATTACCGAATTTAAAACTTATTCTTTTAATCAATATAATAAAATTGATCAATTATTTCTGTAAATCTTCGCTTACCTCAAATTTATATTTAACGATTCGATTAGAGAGCCGTTTCTCTGATGATGTTGGAAAAACTAAATAAGTAAACTAAAGCAAATATAAACTAACTATAAGAGTTTCCCTCTTCGTAATTTGCATTTAAATAAATCACCCTAACTGGTCATGAATTAAGAATTTACTGTTGAATTATATTATTTCTGCCCAACGGCGCTCTCAAAATTTTTGAAAAATTATATTTGAAAACTTTTATAAATACTAATCTTTAAGAAAATGATAAAAATTAGCAATGCTTTTTAAAGATAGTTATTTAAATAAATTAAAAAGAGATAAACAAAATTCTAACATAACTAAGTATATTACAGTTTTATTTTTACAATGAAAATTAAAAAAATATCACCACATTTACAAGTTATTAATTATAAACGCACAAAAAACTATAATGAATAAGAAATTATAAAGTAACATAATTATGTATCAGTACTTTTTCTTCAATGTGCTAAATAAAAATCAAAACATTTTCAAAACAATTTCATATTTATGCAATTTATTCCATCAACATTATTTATATCTTTATGTTAGCAGACAAACTTTTAATAAAACCATTACGTATCCTTCTCTACCGATGTGTACAGCTTGAAACACACCGAACTACTAACTAGTTTAATAAACTTATCAACATATGTTGCTAAAAAGTAGCGAACGTACCATATTGTGGTGTGTTCGATGGTGACCACGATCAAACATCAAACTCAACATAGTTGTATGCCTTTGTGTTTATCAACATTCATATTGAGGCGAACATACACATATGCACTCCATATACAAATTATAACATGATGTTTAAGAAACACTTATGACGTTGGAATCATAGAAACTGTTCATACTTTTGCCTATAACTTTTCTCCGACTGAACCGATTTAGCCAATTTTTGGCAGTTATCTAAAGTGAATATAGGTAGACATTTTGGCTAAGTTTTATTTAAATCCGTTGATTGCTTGTTGAAATATTATCAGTTCAAGTGTGGTTTGGGGATTCTTTCAGATTCGGATATATAACTTTTTTTCTACTGAACCGATTTGGCTGGTTTGCAATCCCAAACAGCGTCTGGGAACAACAAATAACCTGAGTAATTTTCATTGGAATAGCTCAATCAGTTTAGACGTGAGAATGTTTTCAACAGACGGACAGACGGACAGACGGACATTGCTTAATCGACTCAGAATTTCATATGGTCCAAGAATATATATACTTTATGGGGTCTTAAACGATTCTTTCTAGGTGTTACACACGGAACGACAAACTTAGTATACCCTCTTTCACCACTAGTGGTGGTGGAGGGTATAAAAAAATATCTTTAAATTTACAATTTATTAATTATAATCGCACAAAAATTATAATGAATTAAAAGTTACAAAGTAACATTATATTTTCTTATATGTACATACATATGTATCTACATGTTAGCAGATACACTTTAATAAATGCATTTACTTAACATTCTCTACCGATGTGTATAGCTTGAAACACATCGAACAACTAACTAGTTTAGTAAACTAATCAACATATGTTGCTAAAAAGTAGCGATGGTGAAAACGATCAAACATCAAACTCAACATAGTTGCATGTCTGTGTTTGTCAACATTCATATTAAGGCGAACACACACACATGCACTCCATATACAAATTATAACATGATGTTTAAGAAAAACTTACGGCGTTGAAATCATAAAAACTGTTCATATTTTTGATTATAACTTTTCTTCTACTGAACCGATTTAGCCAATTTTTAAAGTAATATAATAGATAGATATTTTGGCTAAATTTTATTTAAATCCGTTTATTGCTTGTTGAAATATTAGCAGTTAAAGTTTGGTTTAGGGGTTCTTTCAGATTTGGTTATATAACTTTTTTTCCACTGAACCGATTTAGCTGGTTTGTAACTTCTTAGAGGAACAACAAATAACCTGAGTAATTTTTATTGAAATAGCTCAATTAGTTTAGACGTGAGAATGTTTTCAACAGACGGACAGACGGACATTGCTTAATCGACTCAGAATTTAATATGGTCCAAGAATATATATACTTTATGGGGTCTTAAACGATTCTTTCTAGGTGTTACACACGGAACGACAAACTTAGTATACCCTCTTTCACCACTAGTGGTGGTGGAGGGTATAAAAATTGTTCGGAAAGTGGTGTTTTCTAATTTACTTATTAACTTCTGGCGTCCATAATAGTGTAATGGTATGAACTTTTGTGTTGCATATAAAATATTTTAACAAATTATTATGCAAAAATCTGTAAAAGGTGAAAAAAGAGAAAAATCTATGTTGCCTTTTTTCAAAAAGTTGATTATCTTGGTAAATGAAAGTATATTTTTCATAAAAGTAAAAAAAGGAAAACTTAATAGTAGTGAGCCAAATGAACGACAATTTGGTTTCACAATAACCGTGTCAAAAAAAAAAAAAACTATTTTTATCGAAAAGCAAAATTTTATTCTATAAGAAATCTAAAGGCTAGAGAGAAACAAAATTCTGTGATATTTTACATATATCACAAGCAATTATCAAAATTTTTTGATTGAATTCTGATTTGATTCAATTCTGGTCAAAATTACACATAATATCAAAACCTACTGAGTTATTTTAATAATATTTATGATATGTTCAATGTTTGATGGTATTAGTGCAGCATATTTTGGGGTTTCCAAGTAAAATTTTAAAAATTTTCTTTCATTTGTCTATATATTGGTTAAAAATATATTTTGTTAGAATTTATTACATAGAAATGCATTTTAATATTGTGATCCTTTTTTAACCCAAGTAAATATTTTTTAGTCCATAAAATATTTATCTCTGAAAATTCTTTGATGCGCCTCCGAATTTTCATTAAGCATAACAACAACTTTCTAATTGGGTCGATTATAGTAAATTTCATGCTGTCCACACGATGTGCCTTTGCGAAATATATTTTGACAAAAGTGTTCCGTTTTCTTTTAAAAACGACAGTACAGTTAAATTTTTTATCCCAATCAATTATACTTATCGCCGTATTCGTATATCTATATATCCAGTATTTGTTTAAATTGCAATTTTCTGTATAAAAATACAAAAACAAAAAGTCCAATTTTTGCATAATTTTCAAAGAGTCCATAAAATTTTTGTATTAAATTTATTTTCAATGCTCCTCCGATTTAGTTATGTAAAATGACAATGTAAAATGTTCACGCAGTAATCCAAGCAATTTCATAATTAAATGTGAATGTGCCTCGCGAAGAACTTTTTGAAAAATTTTCGGTCTTGTTTACCAAACTTTGATATTATCTACTACGTTGACTATTTCGGGCACACCAACGTGATATAGCACAAAATACGTACAATTACAACAAGTATCAATCCTCATCCCAAATTTTGTATTCGGTTAAGGGGCGCACAGACCACGCCCAAAAAACTAAAAAATTTTAAAAACCAAAAAATTTTGTCATCATAAGTTTATCACCCTGTATTTAGTTGCTGAAAGTCTGCACAACAACAAAGATGGTGCAGAATTTATAAACAAAGTCCGTTTACTATACTTATGATGGAATAAGATAAAAAGTACAAAAAATGCGCGAGCAAAAATTTATCAATTATTTCCGCAAATCTTTACTTACCTCAAATTTATATTAAATTATTTGATTATAAAGTCGTTTCTTTGATGATGTTGGAAAAACTAAATAACTAACCTAAAGCAAAGTATAATCATTTAACAATAAGATTTTCCCTATGCATAATTTAGGGTGATTTATATAAAAGAAATTACTCTAACCGGCCATGAATTAAGCGTTTACTGTTAATTTATATCATTCTTTATCAAAAGTCCCCTCAAAAGTTTAGAAAAATTATATTTGAAAACTTTTATAAATACTAATCTTTAACGAAATGATAAAAATTATGGATGTTTTTTAAATATAATAATTTATATTTTAAAAATAAACAAAATTCTCACATAACTTAGTATATTACAGTTTCATATTAACGATGAAAATTAAAAAAAATATCACCACATAATTATTAATGCCCAAAAAACTGTAATGAATTAGAAATTATATTCAATATGTATCAATACTTTGTTCAATGTGCTAAATAAAATTCAAACATTTTCAAAACAAATTCATAATTATGTAATTTATTCTAGCAACATTATATTTACATGTTAGCAAACTTTCAATAAACCTATTTTCATACCCTTCTCTACCGACGTGTATAGCTTGAAACACATCGAACTACTAACTAGTTTAGTATACTTATCAACATATATTGCTAAGAAGTAGCGAACATACCATGTTGTGGTTTGATCGAATTTCACCACGATCAAACAACAAACCCAACATAGTTGTATATCTTTGTGTTTATCAACATTTATATTGAGGCGAACTAACACACATGCACTCCATATAAAAATTATAACATGATGTTTAAAAAAAAAAAAAAAAAATATGGCATTGAAATCATTTAACTGTTCATATTTTTGTCTATATCTTTTTTTCTACTGAACCGATTTAACTAATTTTTGGCAGTAATCTAAGGTGAACCTAGATAAACTTTTGTGCTAAATTTTACTTAAATTCGTTTGTGGCTTATTGAAATATTGTCAGTTAAAGTTTGATTTAGGGGTTTCTCCAGATTTTGGTATATAACTTTTTTTCCACTGAACCGATTTGGCTGGTTTGCAATCCCAAACAGCGTCTGGGAACAACAAATAACCTGAGTAATTTTCATTGGAATAGCTCAATCAGTTTAGACGTGAGCGTGTTTTCAACAGACGGACAGACGGACATTGCTTAATCGACTCAGAATTTCATATGGTCCAAGAATATATATACTTTATGGGGTCTTAAACGATTCTTTCTAGGTGTTACACACGGAACGACAAACTTAGTATACCCTCTTTCACCACTAGTGGTGGTGGATGGTATAAAAATAATAAAATAAAAATTAGAGCCAAATTAATTTTATACAAGCAATTGTATGGATAAAAACATGATATAAAAAAACAAGGTAGTTTCACATTCTCTTTTTGTCGCCATGTTAACGTTCTGACGTTTATTAGGATTATGACAAATCGAGCTACCATATTCATTTTAAAAATCTAACTTTTTTGTTTATATTTTATTTATTTCATTTATAAATTTAAAAAATTTATAAATAACACAAATATTATAAAAAAATTTACATTTAAACGCAATGAAAAAAAAAGCAAGTTCAACTTATGTAGTTTAATGGTACCACCACCAAAAAGTAAAGTCTTAAGAGGAACAATACCAGTTCCGTCTTAGTTGGGTTTACTCCCAATCCACAATTCTGGCACCATTTGAGTAGGAAGTCCAGTGCGGATTCCATTACTTCCGAAAGAAGTTTTGAATCTTTACCGTGACCATTACTGCCACGTCATCTACGTATGCAATTGTCTTGTTTTTTCCATGGCCTTCATGTTATGTTCACATAAAACACAACTTGATTTGTTCTTTCATATATTTCCAAGCAAAAAAAAAAAAAAAAAATATCGATCCAAGTTATTTAATTTCTCTGGTCGAAAAAAATTTGTTTTTCGTCCTCTAAAAAAATGTGTGACCACTAGATGGATTTTTTTGTCCACCACCGTATTTCTACTTAATTGTAGGTGTACATTACAGTGCCTTGATTTGTTGGGACAAAAAAAGTTGCAAATGTACCCCCCTAAAATTAAAGTTTGATATGCTTAAAGCTAATTCCCAAAATATTTCGGTTCAATTATTTAATTTACGTGAGCTGGACCATTTTTAAAATACCTCTAAAAATATGGTTTTCGATCAACAGTATACACAATTTTTAACTTTTTGTGAAAAAAATTACAATATATGATAGAAAAACGACGTCTTATATATATTGAGCAAATAATATTTCAATAATTGTTTGCATTCTCGCGAAATTTAAATTTTAGTAAAATTTTCAATGATTTTATTTTAAATAGTATTTTATTAAAGTTTGAATATTTTGGACATTTTTCATCGTAAATAATATTTTAGGGCATCATTGGAAAGGTCTCATTAAATACTATTGACATGTGCATTAATTTAACCCTTTAGTTGCACAAGTAAAATTTTGAGATTTCCGGTCCATAAACTCTTTTTTATTCGATTATTATCGCGGTTTTAAATGAACTTATGTTTTTCATAAATTTGTCAATATTTAAGCGTAATGAGTACTTCCATGCGATTTATTTGTAAAAATTGCTAATTAACCGTTTTGGGAATTAAATGCATCCAATTGACCCTCTGGCTTCTAATGGATTAATTACATGTTATCTTCAATAATAACAGTATGGTACATTAAAAACTAATATATTTTGGAAAATGTCCGAAATATATAAAATTATATGTTTGAACAAAGAAAATATCATAAAAAATTTTAGTAAAATCTTAATATTTCGCGACTGAAAAGATAATAATAATTTACATGAATATTCATGGTCATAGTATGCGTCTAATATGAAGTTAATTTTCTTATAACAAAAATTTTGATAATAATATGAAAAAACTACGTAATTTTAGAGGTTTTTTGAAAATGGTCCAGCTCACGTAAATTTAAAGATTGAGATGTAATATTTTGGGAATCATATAAGAACATACTAATCTTCATTTCTAGAGGGGTACCTTTGCAACTTTTTTTCGTGAGGTCCTTTAGTGTACATGGGTATTTTCACTTAACTGCTAATAAAATCGATATTTGTGCATCAATTTTAATGATACACGCCTTATTTTACCAGCTTTAAGATAAATATGATAAATTGAAACATTTTTGATGTTTTCATATCACTTACGTCACCTTTATTGGGTTATGGTGAAATATACTAAAGTAATGGTCTTATTATGGGCGAAATATTAGACACGCTCATAAAAAAATCCAGACCTGATGGAAAAAAAAAACTGAATGCAGATTCATGTTTAGCATATCAAAACCCACAAATTCCAACTATATTTCTTTGGAGAAGGATTTTTTTTTGTCGATCAGTGTTATTTAACACACAAAAAACAAACTAAATTTCCATACAGGGCAGGGTTGTCAGATTTTTTTTGAGCCTCTGTCGCCAAATAGTTAATCAGAAATCGCCAAAATTTAATTTTATATACTTTTTTTTTTTTTTTTTTTTTGTATCTAAAAAAACTAAAATATTTAGTGCTTCAAATTTTACATAATTTTAAAATGTAAATTCAGCGTCAACAAAGTCAATGATAATTTCAGTAGCTAATAATAATTTGAATAAAAAAAATAATAATTGCAATACACTTTTCTGACATACATAGCTCAATTTTAAGTCAACAATTTTAAAAATTTATTGAAATTTATTATATTTTTTAACAGAATAATTCTAAAATTATTCTGTTGTCCTAATAAACTTATAAATTGTTTTGAAGATTTAATTTATTCATGAACGTTTTCTTTTCATTATGGCCCACAAAATCTTAATATTCATATTTGTAAGATGATGGAAAACAAATTGTCAAACATTTCTTGAAGATATTTATAAATTAAGGATCCTTATTTTGTTATTCAGGGTTCATAAATAGCAACTTTCCTTGCTGCAATTCAAAGTTCGTAGAGGAGAGAGGTAAAGTGAATGTAAATGTTTAGTATTCCCTTCTCTTCTCTCTCCTACGAATTCAGAATTGCAGCAGGAAAAATTGATTTGTGTGATCCCCGACTTAAATCAGGGGTTTTTACAAACTCTTGCTTCGTGTCTTTGATAATTTAAAGGTATTTCTGGAAATACGTACATATGTTGAATTTCAAATTAATATTAATTTGAAAAAAAGTGATACTTTCTCAATTTCATATCAAATGTTATTCCTAAATAATTCTTAATCCAAAAATAAATGAATACTTAAATATAAAAATTAATGGCATATTCTCAATTTGATACCTAATGCTTTTGATAAATCTGGCTATATTTAAGAAAATAGTAAAAACATTTGATTTCAATTAATTATAAATTTAAGATAAAACCTTTGTATTTAAAAATTGGATTTTAAAATTTCTTCTAAATGTCTTATTCCATGGACAAAATATCATAAAATATTTTATACAATTTGCAAAAATTACCAGAATGATAATAAAAATCATGCACAAACAATTGTTTTCGAAATTTTACTCTATATTTTTTGCAACTTTATTTTATAAGTATGGAGAAATTAATATACATACGTGTGTTTAAAGAAATACTTTTAATTTTATGTTCAAGCAGAAGGTCTTAGCGACCACTTAACAATCTTTGTATGGACCCTTTGTTGAGAACCGCGGACCCCCATTTGAGAACCGCTGTTTTGGATAGAAAAATACTAAAAATAGACGTTGGCTAGTAACAAAACGTAATAGTTTTACTATGATACCTATTTAATGATATTTTAAAAATTAGCCAAATAAATCGCCACCTTGTTAAAAATCTCCAAAAAATTCGCCATGTCGCAAAACGGAAAATTCAGTCGCCAAGAGCAATTAAAAATCGCCACGTTTGGCGAAAAATCGCCACATCTGACAGCCCTGATACAGGGAAGAATTTTTTGGAATTTTTAGTATTTCAATTTTTTTTCAACTTCATACGATGGTTAGAACAGGATGTTACATAGCCATTTAAGTTGATGATTCCGCAACAAATCATAATAAAAATTCTCACCAAAATTAATGATATATTAGGGTTCGTTTCGAAAAGAAAAATTTGTTTTGATAGTTTTTAGAAGGTTTTTTGAGCGTAAAAATAATTAATGTTTGTTAGGCTTGTTATTAAATATTTATTATTTTTTTCATTGTTTTAATGATAACCTTTGTTAATATAATCGTTATTTTTTGAGCTACAAGTGTGAAAATTTGTGATCACACGTATTTTGGGAAAATAAACTATATTTCTTCAAAAACACAAATATGAAAATTTGTATGTTACGTTGTTTTGCATTTTCGGTGACGATATGGAGTTTGTAAATATTTTTATATGTTCAACTTAAAACCGCCATAACTTTCGCGCCGCTCACATGAAATGATTAACGCGAACTGATTCTACATGCATTCGAGTCACTTTATATATATACAAAAGGATTTTAATGTGCCATCAAAAAAATTAATATTTTTTTAAAGGGCTAAAATCAAAATTTTTTGATAATGGCCCATATATACATCAAACGATACCTAATAAGAAATCATTATACCTACCTATATTTCGAAAAAAGTTAATATGGACGAAAAAAGGACATTTTATATAAAATTCGCTAGCAGAGATTTACTTTTTATTTCTACGTAATTTTTTAATATGAGTTATTTTTAATAAAATGACGATTTTATCCCTCTTATTAGCGATTTTTGAAAAATAAAAAAAAGTTTCAAAAAATTTTAACTTCTACAGATTAGGTCCGATTTAAAAGATTTTCTGTAAAATGCTTGACAAAATAAGCTTACTCTCCCAAGTAATCTCTTACATTTAAAAAGATATTTACGTTTGAATTTTTGATATTTTACCTCGACTTTATTTCGATTTTCGGGAATAAGTCCTGAGATATATAAGGGATTTTTTTTTAAATATTGTGTAATTTGGAATATATTCCGAAATAATATACAGGAAAAATGTTTTAATTATTTCAATTCGCTTAGACGTGAAAATTATTCAGTCAGTGTACTGAAATCAGTATGAAAAATTGTTATTTATTATTATTATTTTTTTTTTGCAAAAATATAGTACTATTCTTTCACCTTTCTCTCAAAGTTGTTTTAATAAAACATTTTTTTCTTTACATATTTCAAAAGAAAAGGCTTCATAAATGGTTAACGGAGAAATTTTTAATTGATTTAGGATTGCGCCCTACATCCAGCATTGGATGAAAATAGTAAATTTTAAAAAAATGTTATCGATATTTAGTCAGGAAATATAATGAGATCAATTTGACACTAAAGTGCTTCACGACGGCGAAAAAAGAATGGAGGAGAGCAGATTTTATGAAAACAGTAAATTTTTTAAACGACTTTTTTTATTTGCACAAAAAAGAATACTTACATAATATTTTCACTATTATTTCATCTGAAGTGTATAAAACACAAATCAATCTATCATACTTCCAAAAATCATTTAAAAAGCTTTCACAACCAATTCTTGGCAATTTTTCAAAAATAAGCAATATTTAACAAATTTAATTGATTATTACGAATATTATCTAGTCAACAACAAACACGCGCCAATACCATTTGTGTATTGTAAAATATTATAAATTAGTCAATTTAGTGAGAGTTGTCAGATTTGAGGCCATTATAATATCTTTCAAAACGACTAATATAGACGTATTATATATTATTGAATTGGTAAATAAGTCTATTTTTATATTCATTTAATATTTTGTTTTTGGAAAGTGGACAGAGATTTGCTTAAAAAAAGATTCTTTATTTTCTGGATTTTCATTTTTTAAATTTTATTTATATTTGAAAAAATAGGTTTGTAAAGCTTTTTAAATGATTGGAAGGAATTCTAAAAATTAAAACAAATAAACTTTATTTTTCTTTCACAAATATGTATAAAAAATAAAATATAACCTCAAGCACTACAGGATTCTTCACCCGTTTTTCTTTCTTTTGGTATTTATTTATTTTTATTTATGTATTTAATTTAAATTTATTTAAATAAACTCTTTTTCAATTATTGAATAATAAAATTGTATTAAAAAATTTCATATTCACCAAGGAACAAAATTAAGAAATTAAAAAACCTTTATTTCATTAATTTTGCATTAATATTATTCGTTGGGTTATAGTATTAAAACATATTTAAAATCTAGAAAAAAATATTTTTTTCAATGATAGCATTCACAGAGGTTTATTTAATGGCACATATACAGTTGCGAGCATAAAAAATGCAACGCTAGGCTATATGATTTTTGACCGTATTGATTAGTGCTAGAACGTCATTAACCAACTATTGTATGTCATTTTGTTCCAAATTGTTACGCATACGAATAGTTAAATTTTTTTTTTTTAAAAAGTTGTAAATTTAAGGGAGTAAAAAAATGAAACTTCTAAAAAATCACCGGATTTTTTAAAATTTTGATAAAAATAATTATTGAAAAATGCTGAAAACTATAATTTGGTAGTATTACCACTAACTACTACCAATACATATAAATTTAAGGTAATTTTAACTACAAAGGATATTAATAATATATAAAAAAAAAAAACACTCTTTTCTCCATACTTTTTAAGAATTTTGGAATATTTTTGAATAACATTCAAAAATATTCCAATAATGGCAATAAAATAATATTAATATGTAGTTCTAATGTGAAGATTCTTAAAAATTATCTTAAAGAAACAGTACTGAAACGATCATGCCTGTAACAATTGATACAAGTAATTTAACAGTGGATATTTGATATTATCTGAATGAACACATTTGGCCATTTATAGCTAGTATTGCCAATATGGAAAATGGAAATTCTTCTAACACAACACATATTATTTACTAAAATCAAACTACCGCCTTTACTTTTAGAGGTAAGTACTTTATTATTTTTACGACTACTGTATAATGGAAATGAGAGCCTATTACTTCAACTTGAATTAATTTGACTCTAAACGCATATATGTATTTCGATTTTAGACGGTCTAGGCAGACATATTTACTTAAATATTAATTTCCAGCAGTAAACAAGTCCAATAGTCCAATGATGACGACGGATGTACTTTTAATTATTCAACATATGAAGAGGTCAATGTTAATTTTTTCGATGTTTAAACACGGTTTTTAAAGCAAATTTTAAAAGAACCATGTTTAAACATCGAAAAAATTAATATTAACATCAAATTGAACGATCTAAATTTATCATTAACATGATGTTAGTGTGAATGTTAAATATTTTATGTTAGGTGAAGACGACTAGTTAGGACTAGCTGTTAGCAAAATATATGAGAACAAAGATCACATCACATTGCGTTGCATTTTTAATGCTCGCAACTGTAGGTATGTATACCTTTGCCCCTAAATGCATTGCTGCAAATTTTTTTCCAGGATAGTCTTTTGGCCTTCCTGATTGCATTCTTGAAGCTATTTAGTGAAATTTTGTAAGCGATCCAATTTCTACTGCTGGTATTTTCGATCAATTCAAATCTCTAATAATGGATGGACAATGTGGACAAACTTCGCATAACATCCGAGAAAATATTTTTGTTTTTCCCATGTATTTATTTATTTATTTGCGACATTTTGATATTCTCTTTAGTGTTTTATAATATATGAACGGAGGATGGGCAACAGTTAACTAGTCTTTTTATCTTCTTTACGGGTTTCCCGTTTTAATGTCTGATATTTTAAGTTCTCAGATGTTATGCGGAGTATATAAAATTTTACGCCAAAAAATGTTCCACAATATTTTTTGACAAAAAACACAAATGAAGTACGAAATTTATTGCATTTTATATAAGTGTCCCAGTTAAAAATACGCTTAATATGTACTACTTTTTAGCTTTAATCTGATTATTCAAAGATTTAGTTATTGAATTTAGTTTTTGGTTACATCATAAGAAATGAGACAAAATAAGCTATCTCAAACAAAAAACAAATTTTCAATATTTTTATTTTAAGGTTTTATTTTAACGGCGAAAATATAATTATACTCTGTTTGAGATAGCAGATTGAATTCCAAAAAAAAAAAAAAAAAAAATACTAATGCCCCGATTATGTAAGTCGACTGAAATGCCAAAACAGTCACTTATTATTTTTTATGATTTGTGTATAAATATGATATATTTTTCTAAAATAAATAGGAAATAAAATAAGGGTTTTCATTCAACCGGATAAATTTACACAATTCGTAAATTTATACGTATTACTTACATGTTGCATGAACGCCCCTTGTAAATAATTGATATTCTCTTCTTAAAGATTCGGAATTTTTGCAAATAAAATAAGTTTCCAACATTTTTTATTTTAATGCATTGTGTTTTTTATCCATTAGAATATAAAAAATTTTAAATTAATAATTTTTTTCTTTTTTCAAATTTGACTTCAAATATAAAAGTTTACGAATTCATTTACACATTGAAATTGAAGCTTAAACATTTATAAGTTATGTAAATAATTTTTCAAGCTAATTTTGACAAATTTTTTACGAGCTTGTATATTTATCATATTTTTGAGCTTTACAAGTCATTTATGTGATTGAATGAAAACCCCTAATATTTAAAAATTGTGTAGATATGTTCTTTTCCACAAGAAAACTATGTGGAAGCTAAATTTAAAAACATTTGATTCCAGATTTCATGAAGTAACTTTTTAGCTGTATGTGATTAAACGTGATCTAAGCTATGACTAGATTCATTTTAAACTCATTATAATAAAATTTGACATTATGCTTCCTACTAACGAACTTTTGTTAAGTTGTGATAAATGTTTTTTTTTTTTACCGAAAGGGAAGCTGAGGTCAGTTATGGATTGATATCACTTATTAGCGCGAACCACTGTCATTATAATAGCTATAATATGCTCTTTAATGGATTTCTTTTGGAAGTGTGGTTCAATGGGAGCCACGGATGATCCTGGACCGATTTTTGAAAAAATTAGTAAACTGAATTATACTGATTATTTATGAAACATTTTATTTAAATAAAACTTCATTTCCAGATATTTGTAAATGGGCAGGGGGTATAACCAACCAATCAGAATAAAACTTATAAGAGACGTTTTCACCTCGTGCTCCATCCACCTCATTTGCAGCCAATAAGACTAACATCGTTAAATGAGTCGATTTATTTTTGGTCTTTAAAAACTTTAGCACAAAGGGTTTAAAGCTGGCCCAACTGATTTGGTTAATTCTGCATGAGTCTTTCTGAACCAGCTAAAAATTAAGAAACTGCAAATTAGAAAAAAGAAAACTGAAATTTATTTTGTAAAACTCTACCTTCGGAAAAGTTTTCCATCCGTCAGAATGCTTTTCATTGATACAAGTTAAAATGCCGGGAAATATTTTTTAATTTTCACATTTTTTTTATTTTTAGAAATTTAATAATAATGAAAATACAAAATTAAACCTTTTTTTTTATTATTTTTATTTTGTATTCTGTTGAATTGTCACTTTTTGTGCTCAGTGTTTTCATATTCAAAAAAAAAAAAAAAAAAAAAAAAAAATTACATTATATCATGATACAATATCATTATATTATATATTATATTATATCATTATATTATGCATTATATAATAAATTCCATTGAAAATTGTTTTCAATTTGTATTGTTTTCTATACTGGCAATATCGTATTTGAAAGCAACGTATATCATAGACCTTAACCACGTAACGTAGACGAAAAAAATATTTCGAGATAGAGAATACCATTTGTGACTGATTTCCGTCTACAGACGGAACGTAAAATCGAGATAGAGAATATGGGCATAAAGCATAAAAAAAAAATAATATATATTTTTTTTTTTTTTGGAAAATTTTTGAGTGACAATTTGTTCCTGTTTAATACTGAAATTAATTTTTTTTTGTTTCAATTATGCCTCAATTCTCTATGTCGATTTTTGTCGTTTTCCGACTAAAAAACTATTGAGTGTCTTTTTTCATATTCCCTATCTCACTATACGAGCGCTTGGGTTTTTGTCTTTCGTAGTGACAATTTATTACGTTATTTGCTTAAAAATTTTGTATTCTGTAAGTCGATACCAGTCGATTAATATGTCAAAACAGTCACTTATTATTTCCTTATCGTTTGGATTGTGGCAAGCAATAAAAACATGTATTTTTAAAGGTTTTTATGCATAATTGTGATTTAATAAAAATAATTTAAAAACATTTGGAGAAATTTTTTTGGGATAATGTCTTTTAGTCACAAAGGAAACTGTGTGAGAAGCCAATTTCTAATAAGTATTGTAATAATACAATATTTTGTGCGTTTGGTTTTTGGGAAGGATCTAATAGGGAAGCTGTGCCCAAATGTGAACTAATTCCATAGTTTATTTGCATAAAATATTATCTTAAATCTAATAAAAATTTGATACTGTGTTTCTCTCAGGAAATTTGTTAAACTGAATAACGAATTTTAAATAGTGAATATTGTCCTTTTGCGGTGGGATATTTCTGTGGGGGCTAGGAAACAAAATTAATCAATCATAAAGTTGCTACATTGTGTATCAGAATGTTATTTTGTATCGTTTGATATACCAAAAGTTGGATTTTACATCATTTATAGCTGGTATTGCATATATCACAAAATATCCACAACAAATTATAAAATGATATGTAAATCAGCATCTAAAAACTTAAAATTACAAAATAACGTTCGACAAATCTTCAACAAAAGAAAAAATTTATTAGATTTATGTTTTCAATTGTATTTTGTTTATTTTTTGATTACAAGTATTAACATGTTAAAAAAAAGTAAAATTAAGAAAAAAATGTAATAAATTTTTTTAAAATTTATATTGTTTTTAACATTGGCAACATCTCATTTGAAAGCAACGTATATCATAGACCTAAACCACGTAACTCAGACGAAAAAATTATATCAACTTACAGAATACCATTTGTGACTATTTTCCGTCCACAGACGGAACGTAAAATCGAGATAGAGAATACGGGCATTAATGCCCCTATTCTCTATCTCGATTTTTCGTTCCGTCTATAGACGGAAATCACTCACAAATAGTATTCTCTAAGTCGATATAATTTTTTCGTTCGAGTTACGTGGTTTGTGTCTACGATATACGTTGTTTTAAAATGAGAAGTTGCCAGCTTTAAATACAATATGAATCTATAAAAAATTTAGTAGAATTTTTGTTAAAATTTTCTTTTTTTTTAAATATGTTAATACTGATTACAATAAATCTGACAATAAAAAAATAAACGAAATAAAATAAAAAGCAATTCAAATAAGAATATTTTTGACTTTTGGGAAGTCTGTTGAATGTTTTTGATGCTGAAATATGTATGTGTGGTGGTTGTCTTCCGATGTAGGTATACAATACCAATAAAATATCATAAGAAACATTTGACTTCAGTTTATAAAGCTTGTCCGTCGGACAGATTTTGAGTTTGGTGATTGCAATAGTTATGAAAAGCTTTATGGACTTACTTATTTAACGATGTCCCTATGGTAGTTTGTTTATGTAAAATTAGTGTGCAAAGTATTGAGCTCACGTGCATAATATCTTTCCTGGATACGGGTACAACCACATACATAAATGCATTTAATATACATACATATAAATAATTATTTCATATCATAGTATCAAGATAATATTAACTATTCGTATACATATAAGTTGGATGCATAATAACAAATTGTATTTCGAAAGGTTCAAAATTGTCCATAAGTTTATAATTGTTATTATGAAAATTTAGTTATGTCTCAGCTCCCATATAAGATTTTCCCTAAAAAACAATTTGATGTACATACATTATTGTCGGAATTAACCGTTTCGAAATTTGATTTCTTCTGGGAAAGATACACATACTCCTAAGAATATCTCAATTTTAAACATTTCTTTATTCTTGAACAAATAATTCAATACATTTATCCATAAATCATGAAGATACAAGTTTTGTTTCTTTGTAGCAATCAAAACGGTAAGAAAATAACAAGTGACTGTTTTGACATTTCATTCGACTATTATCGACTTACAGAATAACAAAATTTTAGTCAAATTACGTAATCATCGCAGACAAAAACCCAAATAGTCGCAAGTGACGTAGATAATATGAAAAAAAGTATTCAATAACATTTTAGTCGGAAAACGACAAAAATCGAGATAGAGAATAGGGGCATAAATTAACTAATTTATGCTCTTATAAAATTATAATTATGCCCGTATTCTCTATATCGATTTTACGTTCCGTCTGTAGGAGGAAAGCAGTCACAAATGCTATTCTCTATGTCGAAATGTTTGTTTCGTCTGAGTTACGTGGTTTTCGTCTACGATATACGTTTCTTTTAAATTGGATATTGCCAACATTAAAAATATTATAAATTTGAACAAGTTTTGTCTGAAATTTACCTTGTTTTTAGATATGTTAATACTGCCTGAAATAGAAGTGTCAATTCAAAAATAAACAAAATAAAAAGACAAAAAAATTTAATAAATAAAAATTGTTAAGAATTACATAAAGCATTTTCCAATTGTTGAACGTTTATCGATTGTTTTTGTTTTACATCGTGGCAATTAGTTCTGTTGTTCTCCCATCAATGAGACCACATTTTTCAAAGTTTTTGAGACTGCTTCAGATTTATTGCAGAACCTATGAAAATCTAATAACGCTACATCAAGATGAACCTATACCTATAACTAATAGTGATGCTTTTTGCATACTTTATCAGTAAATTATTATTAATGGATGACATATACGATATAATCTAAAATCTAAAAATTATAATAAAAACATTCTTCAGTTGTTAAAAGTTTATCAAATGTTTTTGGAACTTTTGTTTTATCTTAGTTATCAAACACCAATAAAAAATTGATTGTTTTTGTTAATTTTGAAAACTTTGTTCGTCGGAATTTTTGAGATGATTATGTAATGCATGAAAATATGTATATTCATAGTTGTTTATATGTAGGTATATTTCATATAAGGAACATTCCGAAAAAAACATTTCTATGATAGTACAAGATACTAATGGACATAATACTGGACATTTTTGTATAACGATCGGTCCATAATTTACCGTAGGTCCCATTATCATGATAATATATGTATTTAAATAAGTAGCTTTATCATAGGAACTATCTTTATATTATGAATTAGGTTACAGCTTCCAAATAAATCTATCGCTAAAAATCACCTTAATTTACATACGTAATTGGTTGCTTTAAATTAATTCAGAAAATTTAAAATTAACCGTTCTAAAATTAGGGTTCTACATAAAGTCCTTCTGGAACAGAACATCTAAAAACTATAGTTGTTATTTAAGAAAAATTAGCATTTTTCTACATAAATCATTAAAAAAAACACTATTTTACTTCTCTTCCACCAAAACGGTAAGAAAATATTAAGTGACTGTTTTGGCATTTCAATCGACAAATATCGACTTACAAAATAACACATTTTAGCCAAATAACGTAATAAATTGTCATTATCACAGACAAAAACCCAAACAGTCACAAGTGATATAGATGTCCCAATTCTCTATGTCGATTTTTGTCGTTTTCCGACTAAAATTCGATTGAGTGTCTTTTTTCATATTCCCTATGTCACTATACGACTGTTTGGGTTTTTGTGTTTGCTAATGACAATTCATTACGTTATTTTCCTTAAAATTTTGTATTTTATATGTCGATAGTAGTCGATTAAAATGTCAAAACAGTCACTAGTTATTTTCTTACCGTTTTGATATAAAATTTTAACAAAAACATATATTTTTTATAATTTATGTATGTGCTGCTAACTTTTGTTAAAAAATTCTAAACTTTTGAGGAGATGTTCTTGTTTTTCTGTTCCAAGTGGACATTGTGTAGAAGCTAAATTTACATTTTTTTTGTTGTACAAATATATTGTTTTCATACATAAAAAGAAGTTTTATGTAGTTTGACCATTATCTGAGTGAACATAGGTGAATTTTAGGAAGAGTTTTTTAACTATATAAAGTAGATTTATGGGAAGTTATAAAACTGTGTAATGCGTTTCCCATTTGTATAAAAATTTTATGTCCAATATTTGGGTACAACAATGTAAATATTTGGGTACATGTTAGTTATTGTCATTGAAAATACCACACATTTGTTATGCTCGTTAATGAAATATTGAGGGAAAATCTTGAAAGGCTAATTGGCATTCCGTAATGTTTACAATACACATAATAAATTCCCACAATTAAAGGCCGAAGAGCTAAACAGTCATCACATGACTTCTGTAAAGAAGAGGAATTGGCCCCACCAATGAGCTTGTAATATGGTCATTTCCTAATAGAACTAGCACCAATATTCATAACAATATTCGAAAGATTTGGCAAAAAATATTGATGAATGAAGATTTTTTAATGCCCCAATTCTGTAAATCGATTTTTGTCATTTCCGACTAAAATGCTATTGAGTTTTTATTTTTCATATTCTATATGTCCCTTGCGACTGTTTGGGTTTTTGTCTGTAATAATGACAATTTATTACGTTATTTGGCTCAAAATTTTTTATTCTGTAAATCGATTTTCTTACCGTTTTGGTAAGGGAAAAGCAAAAACAGTGCATTTTTACAGAAAAATGTATAAATATAATATTTTTTTTTTAATAAAAACTAATATTTTAGAATATGATCTTTTCAACTTTCTCGAATTGTTGACCTTTTCTAATACTAATATAAAACTTTTTATGTCCATGAATTTTGGGAACTTTATTATATTAAATTGAAGTAGAGATTTGTTGCTCTTCTCCGGAGAAGATTTATATGGGAGTTGTGGTCAGTTATGGTTCGATAAAACTTTAATCGTAATTATGATTGTAAAATTCATATAAAAAATGCTTGTGTCTGAAGTGGAACTTTATTAGAACATACACATATTGGAGTACATTATCTATCTTAAATAAAAGAGTACAAACATCCAGTTCTGTAAATAATCATCTGAGCATACTTAAAAAATGAGCTTACAAAGCATGTTGACCCTGAAAATAAAAAAGCAAGCATACATTTGTAGACGTTATGTCCGTCAAAGAATCATGGTAAATCTTCAGACAAAGTGGCATTCCGCAAACTTTGCAATACATGCAAATAATATAAATCTCCACATTATAATGATCTAAGAGTTAACCAGTATTCATAAGATTCCAATGTATTCGTTAAAAAAGAAATTCTAATATCCACTTTTCTTCTGAAAATTTCGAATTATTTTGCATTTTGAATTGTGAGAAGTAACTATCCGTACTGACGATAAGTGCACATTTAATTGGAAACACACCAGATATAACATAAAATGCAAAATTATCCAAATTGTATTATTTTTAAAGAATAAAAATTATTTTTAGTTTATTTGTTTTTTTTTTTACTTTTTGTAATTTTTTGTACTCGGCATATACATATTGAAAAAAAGTAAAATTATAGAAAATAATTATACTAAAATTTTTTTCAATTTATATTGTTTTTATTATTGGCAATGCCTCATTTGAAAGCAATGTAAATCATAAACATAAACCACGTAACTTAGACGAAAAAAATATTTTGAGATAGAGAATACCATTTGTGACTGCTTTCCGTCTACAGTCGAAACGTAAAATCGATATAGAGAATATGGGCATAAATATAATTATTTTTTATATTTTTTAATTTATTTTTGAATTGTCATTTTAGTTGTAACCAGAATTAACATATTCAAAAAAATTAAAATTTAAAAAAAAATTCGATTGAAAATTTTAACAATTTATATTGTTTTTTATGTTGGCAAGATCCTATATGAGAGCAACGTATATCATAGATCAAAACCACGTAACTCAAACGAAAAACTTATATCGAGTTAGAGAATATCATTTGTGACTATTTTCCGTCTATAGACGGAACGTAAAATCGAGATAGAGAATACGGGCAAGAGAATATGAAAATAAAAACTCAATAGCATTTCAGACGGAAAACGACAAAAATCGACATACATAATCGGGGCATTAATTTATACAATATAAATTTATTTTTTTTTAATAAAAATTAATTTACATTCATTTTTAATGATTCTTAAATGGTCACCTAATTTATTTTTTTATTTATACAAATTAACAAAATTAGATATGATTTTTATTTGATTAGTTTCAAATCTTCGTCTCTTGGCGCCTGTGGACAACGAGTATAAATGTAAGTAATTTTTCTGTTATGATTTGAACATTGTTTTTATTATATAAACTTGTTTTAACATATCTAATTCATTATATACAAATAATTTAATATAAATTAAATAAGGTGACCATAATAATTATTTTGTTACGTCAAACTAACTGATTTTTTTTTATGATAATTTTAATTTTGAATTAATTTTTAATTGGTTTAAATTTGAAGAAGAAAAATAATAATAATGAATAAATATATTAATTTAAGTTTTGTTGTTGTTTAAAAATGAAATTTTAAAGGTTTAATTATTTTTGTTACGAAAGGTTAAGTCATGGCATTGTTATAGATTAGTGATAATAATTATTGGGCTGATAAATGTTCTAATTCAGTATGGTGGGTGGGTGAGCAGATTTTCATCTTATTACTCTATTGCACAGTGGGGCCAAAAGCAAAATAAATGGTAATAAGTTTGGAACTTTGAAACCACTGAACCGATTTAGATGAAACTTGGAACATCGGTAGAGGAGGAGTTAGGCTTTCAGAATATTGTTGGATAGAGTCTGTAGCTTGACCACCTCGAGGGTGAAAAACATATCGGGGCTTATAACTTTTACAAATATTAAACGATTTTAAATATTTTTATATTTTTGAATTCTCCTAAAACTATCTCGTATGATTTAAAAGATATTTAACTTCAAACAATAAATTTCTCATTTTTGGCCTTGACTTTTTTGCGATTTTGCCCTATAACTTTTAAAATAAAATTTCTAAATTTTTTTAAAAATATGTTGAAATTCTCTATAATTTCATAAATTATGCTAATAAAAAAAATTTCTTTGTTATCTCAATTCGATAACAAGAAAACAATTTTCAAAGTCAAAATTTAAAAACAGGTTTTAAAAATTGCAATTTTTTGCCAAAAAAGTAACTTTATATATTTAACTTTTTTAAAAAATTTTGTTAAAAAAGTTTAATACTTTTGGACATTTTCTGAAAGACGGGACCCCAAGAAAACGTGTAAGTGTAATTTTGAAAAGTTCTGAACGTTCTCCCAACATCCAGCAGTGGTCAAAAATGATCAATTTTGGATGAAAAGTTAAACTTTTTGAGTCTGTAAAAAAATTGATTGTCTTGTTTTAGAATTCAAAAATGTAAAAATATTTAAAATCTGTTAATATTTGTAAAAGTTATAAGCCCCGATATGTTTTTCACCTTCGAGGTGGTCAACTTTGGCCCACTGTAGCGACGTCCGTGCTGCAGCTACAGACTCTATCCAACAACATTCTGAAAGCCTAACTCCTCCTCTATCGATGTTCATCTAAATCGGTTAAGTGGTTTCAAAGTTCCAGACTTATTACCATTTATTTTGCTTTTGGCCCCACTGTGCATTGTTATCAAAGTGCATAGCATAATATAGAACTAGTACGGAATGTCTCTCTTTTGGTACCTAACACAGCTATCAAAGGTACGTAACGATAAGAATGTATTAGTAAAATTTTATTTATATGTATTTGTGTAAAAATCACATTCACCACACTTCATATGTACGCAAAGTTGCAAGAAATTGTATTAAAAAATTATTAATTTTTTCTTTTACATGTATGTATATTTGCATTTCTCAACAAAAATTAAAGATTTTAATGTGTACTGTATTTATAATGATTTAATTACTATATTTTTATTGCTAAATATCAACAAAAATATAAATTATTGTAAAATCTACTACATTATTAATACCAAAAATTGCAACTGTTTTTGTTTAGTTTAAAATTCAACAGCCAAATAAAAAATGTCAAAAATATTAAAAAAATATTTTTCTCGTTTGTAAAAAATAAAAACGTGCCGGAAATTAAAATGTGATAAAAGTGTTTAAAAAAATAATAAAATATTATATGTGCATGAAAGAATGTGTTGCGAATGTTATTTTAAAGGAAATTTTGTTAATTTTTTGTGTTGTTTACGTCTCTCTCAAGTGTGTAGAATTCACACAGCATATATATGTGAAGAGTGTTGAATAAAAAAGAGAGTCAGTTTCTATACTAGCAGTGGTGTTAGGCTTTTTTCTCAAAAAATCGTCAAAAATAAGAAAAAATATCGTCAAAATCGTAAAAAAAACGTCAACTTAAAAAGAAGAAGTATTTTTCATAAATAAAGTTAAAATTTTGTTAGAGAAGATAATATTTAAAATAGTTTATACAATAAAACTTCTAATTTGAATTATATCAGCTAACTTTTGACAGAATTTCTTAAGTACAGATTGTTTAACGATTCAATTAATGTGCTAAAATCGCATTGTTAAGACAAATAGGTATTTTGTACTACCATTATATTTGGAAATATATGCTATTGAATAATTATTATTTCCATCGACATTTTTAAATCTTAAAACTGTTTTTAGCTCTACAAAATTTTTTTTAATTAAGTCAAAAGTCCACAGAAGCAAAAAAAGCATAGTAGTTTATAATGTAATTATTATTAATCTTCCCTGAAAAATTATTCGAGTTTTGAAAAAAATTGACGCAGTATCTTTATAATTAATAGGCAAACACATTTCCTGTAATCTCTTTTACGCTCACACTAAACATGCGACTTTTATAGAAAATATACCATTAAAAAGATATTTTCTCATAGATGTGCAGAATATAAATTTTACTAAAATCCGTTCTGTATTTAAGAAGTTATAAGCGGTAAAATTTACTACTCAGACATATACCAAAAAACTCACATTTGTATAAACTTTTTTATTTCAATACTATAGGGGTAGCGAAGCACCCCAGGTGTACTCTCGTATAATTAAATACAACAAATTCAAACGTTAACATATTTTTTAGTTATGAAGTTTTCTTTGAATATTTTTGATTATTATTAAAACTTCAATGAATTATTTTAATAAATTCCTAAGGATTTTTTTTAGATTAATTTGTTTTGTTTGATAATTTTATAGATTTTGTTTTCCAAACAAAAATATTGATATGTATACAAAATATTTTTGCTAAAATTTACAGTCTTTTTATTTGATTTCTGTTATATTATATTATCCTTTATCAATCTTTATCAATCCAATTAAGAAAACTTTTTTATAAAGAAAGTAAGATGTTTCGTACTTATGTATGTTAATTATGAAAATACTTCCCTATATTAAAAGTACAAAAATATAGATTCTTTTTTTGAAATTTGTATAATCGTTGACACAAATATATAAAAAAATGTATTTTATTTTTATATTTAAAGAAATCGTCAAAATATTAGCAACTTACTATAAAAAATCGTCAATCGTCAAATTGCTAAATTCATTGAAAAAAATCGTCAAAATGACGTAAAATCGTCACACCTAACACCACTGTATACTAGTTATATACTATGGTGCGTAGTATAGCTAACTAGTATACATGACTAGCAGTGTTGCCAAAACTTTGAAGCCATGTCCCACCAGATTGTGTTTGAAAAACCGCTAGAAACCGTCTACACTTAAAATGAAATCGCTGAATTTTACCGTTAAAATATTTCTTAATTTTGAGTATCTGATTCAAATCAAATTTACAAACTTGTAATAAATTTTTTTGTTTAGATTAGATATATAGAGCGTACAAAACCAAACATTTGTAGCAATTGCAATAATGGACCGGTTCCTAAGTAGCAATTGACACCTAACTCATCACCAAAGTTCCAGCTGAGAACCAGTTGACACCATCACACTCCAAAATATCTGTTGAGAGTCAATAACAGAAATGTTAAGTGTGAAATTATCAACTTGGGCGAAATAACAATCTGTTGGTGAATGATTAGCGTTAAAGACTATAAAACGTAAGATACATCAGAAGAATTTGGGTTCGAATGCCGCCATTAACGAAAAGTTATAAAATAAAAATATACCTATAATTTAATAGAAATAAAATAGTTTATAAAGTAAAATTTTTACTATATTAATTGAATCTTAACATGTTCTCTTGGACCAGTCTGTGACCTATCCTATGACCTGTTCCAAGGGGCTAATTAGCCACCTCCAATGACATCCACATGTAAAAGTGACAGCTTCCTCCCATATAAAGTTCCGGAACTTGAACCGGACACTAGCCCTGAGAACCTGTCACGGTTCTCTTTCTTCTAGTGATATTTTCATTCTATAATGTTGTGGTGATTTAACATTTTGAGAAAAAAATAATAATCTCATTGTCTTTTTTATTTTTTATGTGATAAAAAATTTCCGGGTAACTACTTATTTTTAATAAATTATTTAGTTATAGAAGTTAAATAATACCTTTAAATTTTCTTATTTCTGTTTCAAACCATGTTTTTACAATAAAGAAAAGTCGCTAGAAACCGCCAGCTAGAAAAATGTTGCAGCCAGAAAAAACACTTAGCGGTTTTTTACGAAAGGACCCGCTATGTACAACAAAAAATCGCCAGATCTAGCGGGAAAACCGCCGTTTTGGCAACACTGATGACTAGTATAGAAACTGACTCTCTTTTTTAGTAAACACTCTTCACATACATATGCTGTGTGAATTCAACACACTTGAGAGAGACCTAAACAATACAAAAAATTAACAGAATTATCCTTTAAAATAACATTTGCAGCACATTCTTTCATACACATAATATTTTATAATATTTTATTATTTTTTTAAACACTTTTATCACATTTTAATTTCCGACACGTTTTTATTTTTTACAAACGAGAAAAATATTTTTTACTATTTTTGAAATTTTTTTTTTTTGGGTGTTGAATTTTAAACTAAATAAAAACAGTTGCAATTTTTGGTATTATTAATGTAGTAGATTTTACAATAATTTATATTTTTGCTGATATTTAGCAACAAAAATATAATAATTAAATCATTATAAATACACGTTAAAATCTTTAATATTTGTTGAGAAATATAAATATACATGTAAAAGAAAAATTTAATAATTTTTTAATACAATTTTTTGCAACTTTGTGTACATATGTAGTATGGTGAATGTGATTTTTACACCAATACATATAAATAAAATTTTACGCAAACACATTCTTAGCGTTACGTACTTTTGATTTCTGCGTGATGTACCAAATGAGAGACATTCGGTATTAGTTCTTATACTATGTCAAAGTGTTTAAATTTTATAGTTTGTTTTTTTTTTTTTTAAATTTAAATATTTTTGTTTTTGTTATTCTTTTCATTTTTACTATCACTTTGGATAGAATTTTAGTAAAATGTCTTTGCTAAAGTAAAGATTTCTGTTGTCGATTTGAATGTATCTCTTAGTAGGCAAACGTACAGCTGTGTGCAAAATAGTACTAGCGCCATATGTAACATTTTTACCTTCAATAAAATGAAGATGTTTTGTTTATTTCTAGAAGTGTTTGTTGTTGGATTTTATATATTTCCCAAATTGTATAAAAAATAAATAAATCTTAAAATTAAACATCGTAATTCATATAAAATACTTAAAGAGATTGAATGCAGCATCGATAAAAAACACCTGTACAGACAAAACTACGTGATTAAGTTTTTCTTTTTTTGGCATATTTTGTTTATACACATTAATATTTTGTGGAATATCATCTTTGACATCTCCCCAAAGATTTTAAATGTAGATCAGATATGCTGCCTGAGTCGGTCCCTCCAAAACATCACTTTTATTTTCGGAAAACCATTTTTTTTTTTGTCAATTTACTCGTTTCTTAGGAAAATTTTCCTGCTAAAACACACATTTGAGTGGCATATTCTTCTCTGAATAAGACAACATGACTGTTCTTACTATTTCCACATACAATGAGGCATCCATGTTACCTCTTATCCAAAATATAGACCATGATATGAAAAACATTCCCAAATGTTGATTTTCCCACCATAGTGCTTGACGGACTTGAACAAATTTTGGGTCATATTATTTGTTATTTGGTCACGTCACATATATTCTTGTCCAATGCTTCACCAAAAAGAACTACTTTGGACGCATTTGTGCAGAGAACGTGCGCCATTTCGTATGGGGCCAGTCGGAGTAAAGTATCGCAAAATAAGGGCGATTGCGTACCTGTCTGTAGTTTAGTAATGGGACTTTCCTTTGGAATCTTGCTAACAGATTTTGTTTTTGGAGATGTCAAAAAATAGTTGACGCATCAACTTTCAGCTCTAAGTCCTAAGTCAATAATTGCAGGAGTACATTCCACAAAATTTTCGCAGAAATTTGTATGTTTTACCTTCATTGGTATTGGTATTTTTACCAATAAGGTACGGGTGCTAGGAATATAGTCTTTGTCACCATCTATTTAAAAATTTTTTTTAAGCAAAATTTCACTGTATGTACAGTACACGGCTATATAATTTACTTAAAATCCGAAAGGATCCAAAATAATAAAACAATAATACTTTTGGACAATGTTTATCATTTTACTACTATTATTTTGCACAGGTAAAAACCAAGCGGCTTAAGTAAAATAACGGTAACTTCCGAAGATGCATAGAAAAACAACAATATTTTTTTTACAATTATTGTCCCTGTTTTAAACTTTCATACACAGAAAAAAGTAAAAATGGACTTCAATTACGAAATTTGTAATATTAATTAACTTTTAATTGATTTTGCTCCAATCATCAAAATGATAATATTAATAACTAGAATAATTGATATTATTACTACTTCTTTTCCTTAAATGGATGCAATGAGTTGAAAATTTTTGTAAAATTACTTAAATTTATTTTATTTCTGTACTTTTATAGACAAATATTTAATTTTTCTTTACATTTTATTAACAACTGTCAATTTATTAAAAAACAAAACTGAAAACCAATTAGAAAATTAATTATATTAATAAATCATATAATTAAATTCCAATATTAAGTTAATTAATAATTTTATTAAAAAATTATTTGAAATATTTTTCTCTGTGTATAAACAAATTGTTTTTGAATTATTTGGGTAGGAATTGAGCAGCAACAAAATCTACAAAGTATATTGTAGTGCTACTATTTTTTTTTCACACAGCTGTTCATAAATACACTTTCTAGCCCATAATTTCACCAATAAAAACGGTCGGCATTACTAGAGATGCAGCATCGACAGAAGAATCGTTACAAACTCTATAATCCGGATTATTCGGTAATCCGGACGCCATTTCTCAACTGAAATTTACAATTAACATTATGCGCCATGAGCTGTATTCTGTTGAATACCTATGTTTTTAGTTGACTTTTGTTCCAACGCATATTTCAGTACATACGACCTTATTTATACGAATGTAAGACGAATTTAAAATTGTTGAAAATGTTTAAATATGAATTGTATTTTGTGAAAAATATAGCTAATTTTACTATTACAAAAAGTATTAAATAACCAATATACATTTTATCTATACAGTTTAAAAAAAATGTCAGAATATAGCCTCGATAATCAGGATAATTCAGATTGAGGTCTGCAATCAATTATGCGGATTATCGAGTATACAGTAGTAAGGAGTGCGATCGAAAAAAACTTAACATACATATATAAAGTTCAATAATTTGGAAACGGTTGATCTTAAAGTTTTGATTATTTTTTTATTTAATTGATATTATACTACAAATTACAGAAAAATATAAATTTTATACTTCTGCCCACTATTTAGTGATTTGATAGTTGTTTCAGTCACTTTTTTGGAACAGTCTGCCCATATGCTTTTAAAATTTTTGATGTTTTAGGAAAACTCTTTTGTCGTCTTCGATTCTCTTTTCACAAAAGTCCAATATCTCTTCAATGGTCTTAGCTCCGGACAATTTAGAGGATTGACCTCCCTTAGTACAAAAATTATGTTATTGCTTTGGTACCACTCCAGAGCTTTCTTACGTAGTGACATGATGCCAAATCGGGCTTAAAATATGTGGACATTGTGCTCTCTTATGAAAGGAAAAAAAAATTTTTGCAAACATTCTTTGATGTACTTTTCGGTATTTATAAAGCCCACTGTAACAAATGACTTACTTCTTTTGCCGCAACGGCATAAATCTTGCAACACCACGAATTCTATATTCAATTTCGTCAGCTTTTCGGTCCTAAACTTATCTTTAACATTTCCTTGAGCATCAGCAACATAAAAATGTTGACCCCGAAGCTGAGAAAAATCAGCCATTACTCATGTGGTTGTCAGCTAGTTATTCATCATTTTAAAAGTGGAAAAACGCAAAGAAAAATTGCAGAAATATTAAATTTGCCATCATCTACAGTCCAGCATATAATAGAGCAGTATTCAAAGGAAAATAGAAATCAAAATTAAGGCAGAATTGCTCCTAACAAGATTTTTTCTGCAAGTGATGAACGGTGGATTGTGAGAAAAGTTAAAGAAAACCCAAGATTATCAGCGCAAAAAATAGCAGATGAAGTGGTCACTGGTATTGGAAAGGCGTGTAGTGTATCTACAATTCGTCGTGTTTTACGATCACATGACTTTCATGGTCGAGTACCACAGAAGAAGCCTTTCATAAGGCCAAAAAATAAAAGTTCACGATTAGCTTTCGCTACCAGCCATATTTTAAAAGGACTAGATTTTTTTAATACCATTATATTTTCAGATGTGTCTAAATTTAGTATATTTGGCTCAGATGGAAAGTCTTATGTATGGCGGAAACCAAATACGCAGCTCCAAACAAAGAACCTTCGCGCAACAGTTAAACATGGCGGAGGAAGTGTTATGGTCTGGGCTTGTATGGCCGCAACAGTCATCGAAGGAAACATGGATAAGACAATGTATTTAAACACTCTAAGAGAAAATTTGGTTCAGAGTGAGGAAAAATTGGGTAAATCCAATGTTGTTCAAAACTGGCTTATATGGTACTGTCCCCATTTAATGGAACCATCTGCACAGTCTCCCGACTTGAACGTGATTGAAAATTTATGAGCGTTATTAGAAAAAAATATCAGAAATCACCATATATCAAGCAAAGAATCGCTGAAAAAAGCTTTACTCGAAGAGTGGAATAAAATACCAGTATAAACCACACAAAAACTGGTTGCCTCAATGCCAAATAGGCTAAAAGCAGTTTTGAATCAAAAAGGCTACCACACTAAATACAAATTTTTATAAAAAATTACATTAAAAAATAACAAAAGTACACTTTTTTTTATTTGCAACACCTTGCATCAAAAAAGCTGCATCCTGTGAATTTGACTTTTTGTTTTTCTTATTTTTTCTACGTTAATATATAATATGAAATAAATAAATTTATGATTTTGGTAAAAAAACACTTTTTTAAATAACTGAGTTTTAAAATTTTTCAGGAATGGAAAATAATTTAAGAGTTAGAGGGATTTTAATATTTTTATTTTGCTTGCATCAAATAAGCTGACAACCACGTACGTTCCATTGTACTTTTTACAATATGAGCATTGTTGTATGAAATTCGGTTTTAATTTCCGTGCCCTATTCTTGGATTCAAAATTTTTTGCAGCATTCCAGTCTGGAACTTTTTGGACTCAGCAATAGCTTTAACTTTTTGCACCAAATAGTCAGAGCACTGAACTAACCGGGCTGCTTTTCTACCAGATGTGTTTAGAGTTCTTTTCAATATGTTTTCAATTTTCTTGGCCTTCCCAATATCATGTGGACTTTTTTCTTCCCGAATCAGGTTACCTATCAATGGTCGTATTCTCCTGATACTGTTTAATAACCTTGGAAACAGTTTGACAGTGGACATTTAATTCTTTGACCAATTATTTGTAGGACCAATTACGTGCTATAATAATTTATAGCACGTACTTCATTTTCGCCACTCATTTTGATGAAAATTGCAACAAATCAACATGGTTGGAATTAAAAATAATAACTGACATATTTTTCAATGATAACTAGATCAAAAAAAAAATTTAAATATTGCTTCGGAAAAAAGTTATGAGGCAAAACGTGTGTTAAGATTTTTTCGATCGCACTCCTTATATATAAGGTGCTTGGCAAAGCTATAAGGTCACTTTTCTTTGCACTGTGTATAAAAAAGTACAAGTGGTTTTGATGGTACTGCTAGGTAAAATACTTATTACTAAAAGATGTTCCTATATACACCGTTTGGAATCATTTACAGTATGTCAAGAAAATGTTTTTACATTAAAAGAAAACAAGATTTGTTCAAAGTTTGACTTCAAAAAGGTATATAATTTTTAGCTAATGTAATATTTTTTAATACGAAATTGTTAATTGATATATTTATTATTATATAACGCAAAAAACATAATATTTAATGATTTAAACTATTAAAAATGGATCAAAAACTAAAAAGACACAGAAATTGTTCGTGTCAAGAAAATCTTTTTACATTTATAAAACTGCTAAAGAAAATCACAAAATTTGGGGATTTAAAATTTAATATGGTAACAGCTGGTATGTATAACTGCTTGTGGAACCTTTTTCATCAAATACATTTTTTAATGATTATCACAGTCAATTGGAATTTTGTATATTCCACCATTAGTGCGTTTTTTAGTTCATTATGGTCACATTTTTTTCACATTAGGTAAACAAAAATTATGTGGGATTAAAGTGTGGACTTTGTACTTGTTTATTCAACACTTTTTGCAAATAAATATTGCCGTATTATGTGCTTGGAGTCATTATTTGTGCTCATATGTGCTTGGAGTCATTATTTTATAAGGACTTGAATTTTGGCTTTTTGTCTTTCATAAACTTATATTTATTACCACTTTTTATTAAACGAGCTTTCAAAGCCTAGAAATGTTGTTGCATATCTATTATATTTCATAAAAACACCGAATTTCCAACTATTCTGAATAAAATACATATGTATTGATCTGCATTCAACAATATCTTTTAAATACGAATGTATAAATATAAATTTTTTGTTTTCTAAATGCATTCTAAAAGCTTTTGAGGGTTTCCGACGCACCCTGACTGGATAATAATAATTCGCTCTATAACTTTTTAAGCTTATTAACATAAATCATAGGCAATGATACTAATTTTTCAACATTTGGCCCTCATAAGAGTGTTTCTCACCATGTAGCTTTTTTTTTTTTTTTTGCATATTTATTAGTTTTTATTGAATCTTTCTTTTTCAGAAATTTACAATAAGTATTAAAATCTTAACCTAAACTTAAATTAATGCTGATATTGCCACTGCAAAATCCAACGTAGAGTTTTTATTGGTAGTGTTATCTTCCAAGATCCAGCGTTTCCATTCTTCTTAGACGTCTGTGACCCTCAAAAGTTAGCAGATCCCTAGCGAGAGGGTTTGGGTGTTCAGATAATTTTTTTATATAATTGATGCTACTGTTCTTTATTTCCTCACGAATTGTAGGAATACTGAGATCCTTGTGGATGTTGCTATTTCTGACGTACCATGGTGCACCTGTTATTATTCTTAGGAGTTTGGACTATCTTCTCTGTCATTTTTCAATGTTTGATGAAGAGGCTGTTCCCCAGAGCTGTATGCCATATAACCATATAGGTTTTATTACTGCTTTATATAACAGTATTTTGTATTCCAATTCTAGGGCTGACTTTGGACCAATTAACCAATGAATTTGTGCAGATTTTAGTTTTATTTGTGTAACTTTGGATTCTATATGGCGAGTCCATGTTAAACGCCGGTCTAGGTAAATACCAAGATACCTTACTTTGTCCTGATCGGGTATTTGGACATTGCTTATTCGAATGGAAGGACAACTTTCCCTGCGTAAGGACACATTTCGTAGCATTCACATTGATCTTCCATTTATATAGCCATTTTTCCAACTCAGTGATATGGGATTGGAGTTTTTCGGATGCAATCACAGGATTTGTATGTATACTTACAAAAGCAGCATCATCTGCAAAAGTTGATGTATGAGTAACGTGACCAGACATCCCGCTTTTCAAACTTCGATCCCGCCTAAAATATTTTTCCCGCTTTTAATTGAGAAATCCCGCTTTTCTAACCTTAACAATTACTTATTCGATTTCCTTATTTACATTTTCTATAAAATTCTTACCAATATTTAAGAGTAACTAAAAACAATTTTTTCACTGGAAAGTTGATAATTCTTTTAAAATCGTTTTTGATAATTAAAAGTTTTAAATATATTATTACGCTGATCATCTTCTCTACTGACAAATCTTAAATGTACCTTGTACGTATTTTTTTGATGACTTACATCGAAGACCTACATATTTTAACATATCTTCAGTTCTTTACCAGTGAATGAAAAATCTCAATTCTGATATATTTTGACTAAAAAACTTTAGAATTTTTTCCAAAAATAGGTATAAAACTTTAATTATTTTAAGAATGTTAGAATAAAATATAAATACATTTTTGAAGGAAGAAATTTTGTTCTTTCAGAGAGATTTTTAGAACATTTATTATTTACCAAAATGTTCCATTTCAAAAAGATGTTTTGACATGAACTTTGATCTCAAGGTTAACATGGATAATTTCATATTGTACCTTTAAGAACCCAGCAAAATAACGATCAAGTGCTTCCTAAAAAGAATATCTTCACTACTTCAAAAGTGTAACTAAGTGCATATTTTGAACTTTTTTGGAAGTTCTTAATAATTACTTCAAAAAAGTGTAAATAAATCAAATTTTTGCGGGAAAAAAGGTTAATAATTTCTAAAAAAATAAAATTTTAAAACATTTTTATTATCTTTTATTACAGTTAAAACAGAATTTTTATTAAAACAAATTTATAAACATATTTTTAAGAGAAGTACTTCGAAAGCTTCGAAAAGTATAAAAGAAGAACATCTTACCAATGACAACCATGGGTTAAAAAAAGAAAAAAAACTCCTGCAGCACTTTTTCACGACTAAGTACTTCCTTCCAATGTTAAATTCATGACTTTTTCAGTTTCTTTTTTGCTGGGTAACTATCTGGAAACATATAAACGATGTGCCTTTGTTTCGGATTGGATACTTTTTTATTTTTGTATAAACTTTTTTTTATAGGTAACGGTATTTTTAGTTATTTCGGCAATGGTATTTTATGGCTAACTGTTGTTTCATAAATTTCGAAGTATCGGTTCAAAACCATAAAATATAATTTGTAGTCACATATTATAATGACAACCTGGGGTAGCTATAACTTTATTACAAGTTTAATTTCAACACTATTAAAAATAATAATATTTCTTAAACCCAAAAATAAGGCTAACGGTATTTTATTGTTATCGGTATTTCAAACTATTTCTGTAACGGTTTTTTTGCGGTAACCGTTTTTCAATTGTTTCGGTAACTGTATTTTAGGAGTTACGGTAGTCAAGTTGAATGTTTTTTTTAGCGGTAACGCAACCAACTTTGGTTTTATTGTTAACGGGTCTAAGAATTATTTAAGAAAATCAAATGCTATCAAATTCAAAAGTACCAAGATTTTTTTTTCAAACCATATTTGAATTCAATCTTGAAATTTAACTAGGAATATTTTGAAAACATTTAGAGAAACACGTTAAAATTATAACTTTTAATGTTTCAGCTTGTAGGGATATATTTACTTATTTCGATGATCCAAAATTCTTATGGGCTGATCTCAATTTGTAACGTCTCAATTAGGTAACGTCTCAATAAGGTGCTTGCGAGAGAACAGTAGATCTAGGTTTTTAATTGAGATATAAAAATAAAATCTCTCTTTTTTTACAAAACTTTTCAAAATCCCGCTTTTTCCATACAATTTTGTTCAGAATCCCGCTTTTTTAACGTGACCCTCTGGTCACGTTATGTATGAGTCATATCTGCCGTATAAAGTATATAAAGAAGAGGCCATAAAATATTTCCTTGAGGTACACCTGCGGAAAGTTTTCTGCATGAAGAAATCACACCTTTCGATCTTATTTGAAAAGATCTATTTAGTATATAATTTCTTAGTAACTTATGAACATTCTGTGCAAGTAACGTGGTAATTTTTGTATTAGTGCCATACTTTATCCAAAGCTTGAGATATGTCAATAAATAATGCAGAGCAATACTGCTTGCTCTCGAAACCTCTTCTTATGAGAGTTACAATTCGATGCACTTCTTCAATAGTACTATGTTTTCTTCTAATACCAAACTGTTATTGTTATTGAGATGTAATAATGGACTTTCAAGAAGCAATTTCTCAAACAATTTCGAAAAAATTTATAATACGCTTATTGGGCGGTAAGATGTTACTTGAGTGACGTCTTTTCCGGGTTTTGGTATCATTACTATCTCTGACAACTTCTAAGTACTTGGAAAGTAGCCAGTACGTAAAATGGCATTGAAAATTAATAAAATTAATTTCAGATCCGAGTTTGGCAAGAAACTAATCATTGTGCTGGTAATTTTGTCCGTTCCAGGAGATTTTCCTGCCTTAAGACCTTTTACTGCTGATTTCACGGCAGAGAGAGGAATGGCAATATGGTCGCTAACTACTACAGGCATTAGAGTTGAGCAGGCGCGAATCCACGGGGAGGGAAAAAAGGAAATTTACCTCCCCAAAATTAAAACGCTTAATGGAAAATCTGTATTAAATCATACAATTTAAGGAAATAGTCAAGAAAATTTTTCTATTTTCCTCCTCCAAAAGCTTGAGCTAGATCCGCGCCTGGAGTTGAGCCTGTGTTATTTGGAGTAAAAACGTTTTCGAAATGACTAGCGAATGCTTCAACTTTTTCATTAGAACTTTTGGCCCATTAGCCATTTTGGAGACATATGTGAGACTCATATGCAATAGGGCATTGCATATTTTTCACCGCCTTCCATAGACTGTAATCTGTTTTCTTAGTAGGGTCTAAGTTTTGCAGATATGTTTTCAATTTGTATTCTTTTTGATTCTTCAGAGCGAAGCGTAATCTTTTGATACATTGATTAATTCTAGTTTTGACGGCTGGTGATCGAGAATCTTGCCATTGACGTCTTAGTTGCCTTTTTTCCCTAATAAGAGATTCAACATTTGAGCAACATTTAATATATTTTGGCCTTCGTGAGAAACTTGAAGGTGTGGATAATATAGCTGCATTAGTCAGGATATCTGTGAAGATATTAACTGCAGATTGTATTTCGTTTCCGCTTTTCAGTGGAATATTTTGTGGTAAGTGGGAGCTTATGTACATTTTGTATTTTAACCAGTTTGTTTTCTTGTTAGGGAAACAAGAGCTTTGGGTTTCAAAGTGGCTTGGACTATTAATCAGCAAAGTCAATAAGATCGGGAATCTTATTGATGTCTGCAGGCCAGTAAGTGGGTTGTCCACTAGATATGGAATCTAGTTTGTTAAGCGACATTGCCTCAAATAGTTGCCTACCCCTGGGAGTAATAAGGCGAGAGCCCCAAAGCATTATAATCTCCCGCTGCTATAAATTTTGGACCTAAGGTGGAAGAATAATCAAGAAACTGATCTTGTTTAATATTGTATTTTGGAGGATAATATACTGAGGAATTTGTTGTTTTATTATCAGGTATATTTATTGAAGTGGCTTGGATGTGTTCCGTTTTGTATTCTGGCATTGGAAAGTGCTTTATATCATTACGGATTAAAATTGCAGTAACACCACATGCCCTACCACTTGGATTTTTTGTGTCGTAGGTGTAGTAGCCATTTACTCTGAAACAATTCTTTTGCACATTGCACATCATTTTCTTGCATCTGTAGAAATTATTGTACTTCATTTTTATGTTGGTTTAAGCCGTTAGCGTTCCAGTAACATATTCTTAGTGAATTCATTTTTTACTTAGCAGAATCTGCATGAGCATGCTTTGATTTTGCATTAATTGTTGCAACATATTTTGCATTTTTGTCATGAAGGTATTCATGGTTTGAATTAAATTCTCAATAGAGCTTTGAGAATTCGCATTGGGAATTGCTGAACCCTCTTATAATGCGTGTTTGGGTAACTGAACCCATTCTTTGAGTTTGCTTGGGAATTGCTGAACCCTTGTTAAATGTTTTCTGAAATGATAGAGCATCACATTCTTTGTTCGATTTCTATTGGCTAGTTAAATCATTTTTGATCGTATGGGCATACAATAATAGTTGATAGTTTTTATTCACATCACCTCTATATTGTGTACTAAAAGTGGGCAAGTTTGGGAAATTAGAATCCTGATATTGAGCATATTCAGGTCTTCTTGCTTTTGATTTGTCCTTAATTTGTTTATATACAGGACGACCACGGTATTTTGCAGTATGATTTTGGCCACAATTACTGCACTTTCTGGCATTGATGTCTGATTTTGAATATGGACAGACTTTTGTGGATATCTCCACATTTAACACACACCGGTGGTAACTTGCAAAAGGACTTCGTGTGTCCAAATTCCTGACAGTTCAATCACTGTGGAGGGCCTTTGCGTTTGATAGGTTCCTCTAATGTTATCCTACGATTTAAAAGATATCTTAAACCGTAAATGGGATGAATATCACATTTTTTCTTCAGTTGGGAAGAGTTAAATGCAATTTCAACCCTAAAAAGGGGTTGAGGTATTTTATTTTTATTAATTATGTTGTTAACAGTCTTGACTTCATATCCTTCGGACTCAAGAGCATATTTTATTTCATCAATTGGAACGGAACTGTCAATACATTTAATATCTACTTTTAGGCCCTTTGCGCTTTTTAATTGATAGGTATAGTAATTTTTGTTTTCACTATCGAAGCTATCAACTAAAGCTCTGAAATATTTTGCCTTGAATGTCTGAATTTTTGTTTCGCAAACATTACTTTTTCGTAAAGAGACTACGTAAAAATTTTCTTTACCTACAAGTTGGAACAATTTGTTAACAAGAGCGTTATTAGTTGGATCGCGCAAGTAGAGGGGTGGTGGCTTATAGTCTTTAACAGGCTTTGTGGGTTCATCTTCATTATCTTGGTTATCAAGAATTGCAAAACGATTTTGACTTACCATATTTTTCTTTTGTTGTTTAGGATTTGGTTCCATGTTTAATGTCCTAGGACTGGACTTACGTTTAGTGATGGTAATATAACGGTGGATCCCTGTTAGAACTTTCCTATTAATATTCGAGCTCACTAAGTTATAATTTTTTGGTATGTCACCAGTATTCTTCAATATTGGCCGTGATGGAGAAGTTGCTTCAATATTAACATTTATTGACGCACTTTTATTAACGGTAGTGGTATTAACAGTGTTAATATTATTATTTGTACTGTTTGTATTATCACTGACTTGCATACTACTTTTTTTTTATCAATCGTTAATATAGTTGTTTGTTCAATTTTTTGATTTTCTTTTGTGATATATTCTACACAAATTGTCGCACTAACTGTAGAGAGAAGAGATCTCTCATTTGTTGGTTTTGCTGTTAACAATGTATGCTGTCAATACAATGTATGCATTTTTTCCATTAGTACTCCTCTCACTTAGTTGAGAGTTAGTGCAACTCATAAACACAAACACTACTAAATATTTGTTTTCTATATTATTTTGTTTCAATCTAATAAAATAAGATTGAATCTAGCATTAAAAATATAATATATAAATAAAATATTTTTTTGTTTACGGGGGGCTTTCACTAATTAATATTTCATAAGATTTATTTAGCGTCCATTCGCTATTTTACTTATCTTATAATTAACTATTGTTGTTATATATTTTTTTTCACAACACTTCACTAAACAAATTATTTTTGAGATCGATGTAAAAAACACGTCTATCCACACCGAGAGTGAATAATTTATTTTTTGTAGCTTTTGAGCCTGAATTTGTATTTAATCAGTGTTTTTTATTGTTTCTTGAAAGATAAACTTGACATACCCTTTCTAGATCCCTTTATTAGGAGCACTGGTGAATATTTTCCAAGTTTCCTTAACTTTTGTACATTCCACTCTTCTGAATATTTTAATTAGAGGGCTGTTAATAGATGTAAGCTCCCAAAATACATATTTCTTGGAGCGATTTAATATTGTATTTGTATTTGCTTAATAAGGAATACATTTATATATTATCTCCAACACTTTTTCAATGTTGGGGTTATAATAAATCACAAATGGGTATATCCCTTGCATTTTTTTCTCTATATATTATTTAATATATAATTTTTGATGTAATCGTAATATACAGTGGGTGTCATAAATAAGTAAACAAAACTATCATTTCTGTTTCGCTTTAAAAAGCGGCAAATGTAACGGTCCATTTTTAAAAATTTACATGTTTTTGATGAAGTCAATTTGTTTTCTTTTACATTGATGACAAATTTTTCAAATATTAATCTATTTTAAGTTTCTTTCTAGAGAAAGTTAAAAAGAAGTCGTTTTCGGGCGAGTCAAAAAGAAGTAAACAAGCAACTATTGGCTTAATTTCTTTAAATTTGTATTAAAAGTAAGTGAAGTTTATGGTTGCAAAATGATTTTAGCACAACAGCGATAGTTATTTCTTACATTATGAGAGAAATAAAAAATCACTTTTTCGATTATATTAGAAAATTTTATAAAAGCAGAAAATTTTAATTTAACCCTAATTTCAAACTAAAGGATGGCAAGTAACGCACAACTAAGTAAAGGAGAACTAAGAGTAACTATCATACAATACGCAAAAGGTGAAACATATAGAAATATATAATAAATCTTTAATAAAACGGCCACTATATTCTCAAGGTGGTTAAATTCTTAAAAACACAATGAACGCGTTGACCGCATTTACTCTCGTAAATGCTTAAGAATCACTAAAAAAAGAATAGATATCAATTTAGCTTAAAAATCCTATTCTTTTTGTTCCAAAATTTTTCTCAAAACTTATTCCGGAAGTCCGAAAAATATGGTCTGAATTTACAACTCACAGAAAAATATATGAAGACGGAAAACATGGTCTAGCTGTACGGAAAATTTTATACATAAGTATAATAAATCTCCAAAATTTGATGACGTTCTATGCAGATTATGTCTAAAAATATGGAAAATATAGAAAATAAGTCTCTGGATTGAATAACCTAAGATTCGCATGAAATATAATGTAGGCTATATGTACGTTTAGCTCTAAAATGTTTAAACTTTAAAATTTAAGTGTAGAAAACCAATACTTAAGTCCGGTAGAAAGGGCTTAAATGGTTTGGAAATACATTTCTATTTAAGGAGTGCGTTCGAAAAAATCTTAACATATATAACATTCAATAACTTGGTAATGGTTGATCTTAGAGTTTTCATTATTTTTTTTATTGATTGATAATTTATTACAAATTGCAGAAAAATATAACTTTTATAGTTCTAGCCACTTCTAATGAACTTGTGGACCATTTTTGATAACCCTTCCATTAGAGATTTCATAGTTGCTTCAGTCACTTTTTTGGAACAGTGTGCACATCTTCTAAAATCTTCGGTATTTTGGGACACCTTTTTTGTGCTCTTCCATTCACTTTTCACAAGAGCTCAATATCTCTCCACTGGTCTAAGCTATGGACAATTTTGAAATTCGACCTCTCCTGGTACAAAAACTATGTTATTGTTTTGGTACCACTCAAGAGCTTTCTTACCGTAGTGACATGATACCAAATGAGTCCAAAAATATGAGGACACGTTGTGCTCTCTTACGAAAGGAAGAAGTCTTTTTTGCAAATATTCCTTTATGCATATTTTGGTATTTATAGATCCGAATGTATTAAATGACTCCTGTTTTGCCGCAACTGCAAAAAGCTCGTTGTACGACGAATTTTGTAAGAATTTTTTTCTACTTTTGGGTTCTAAACTTATCTTTAACATTGCCTCGAGCATTAACAATAAAAAGGTTTGACACATAAGCTGCGAAAATTCTGCAAGCACATACGTTTCTTCGTCAATTATACGACTTGAGTACTTTTGTATGAAATTTTGTTTTAATTTCCGTGCCCTATTTTTGGCTTCTAAATTTTTTGCAGCATTCTTGTTTAGAACTGTTTGGACTTTATATATTATCAACTCTGCATTAGCTTTAAATTTTTGCACCAAATAGTCGAAGCACTGAGATAACTGAGCTGCTTTTCTATCAGATGTGTTGGGAGTTCCTTTCAATTTTCTGGCCTTCTCAATACCATGTGGTCCTTTTTTCTCTCCGAACCAGGTTTCATATCAATGGCCAAAATCTCCTGATATTGCTTAATAAATTGACGGCATAAATTTAATTCTGTGGCCAATTATTTGTAGGACCTATTTGGATTTTTTTGAAATTTTTTAATAATTTGTAGCACGTAAATCTTTTTTGTCACTCATTTTGATGAAAATCATGACAAATTGTTATTAAAAATAATAGCTGATGTATTTTTCCATGATAACAAGATCAAACAAAAAAAAAAAAAAAAAAAAAAAAATTTAAAAATTGATTCCAAAAAAAGTTATGAGGCAAAACGTGTGTTAAGATTTTTTCGATCGCACTTCTTATAAAATAGGAAAAAAGGTGGTACACAAAGGTAAAATAAAATCCCAGATTAATCTTGATCTGTTTAAATGTATACAGTTCCAAAATTTTGTTTGTTTCATTCTTGTGGATTTTATCCTATAGTAGGAAAATTCACCTATAAATTAGAGTGAATTTGATTCAAAATATATAGCTGAAGAAATAATTAACATTTCAGAGTTACCTACTCAAAGTCCAGATGTGTCACCAATAGAAATTGCATAAAATTTAATAAAAAAAAATAGAGTCCCCATAATTGACCAAACTGATGGACTTAATTAATACTAAAATCTCTTAATTTTTTCCAGGGATATGCAGAATATATGTAGTCACTATACCAATACGTTTGGCACTAATGTATCAAAATATAGGCGGTCACAGTGGCTTTCAGAAGCCATGTTTACTTATTTATGGAACATTAATTTTTTAGACTTCTTTTAAAACACTCACATTCACTAAGAAGTAAAGTGTTGAATTGAATCTTTTGCTGCTTATTTTACTAACAAGACATTATATATTTATAATTATATGTTACTTTTGATATCTTCGATCTACAACTTGAAAAAGAACCAATTGAGTTCAAGATACTACTTTGTTTACTTATTTATGACACCCGCTGTACATATTAGGTTAAATTTGAAAATTTTGATTTTGAGATATCATACCTTTTTAGAAGGTTTTTGCAGCAGTAAAAATAATGGCGTATTTTGTTTTTTTATATTCCAACTCCTTCCCCTGCATATCTGCGACTAAAAACGCACATTTTGAGCGCCATTTTGCGCAGAGAATCCAATTGATTTATAAAAAAATTTCTTTTATACATCAATTCTATATAAAATTTTATTAAGAATGAGCACTATTCGACCCGATTAAAATGGATCGTGTTCCAATTAGGGTGTCCGAAAAATTTACTTTTATCAAAAAAGTTTTAAAAATATATATATATATTTTTTTTTATAAGTACAATAAATATTTGTTTGGAAAAATAACGCACAGTGGTTCCAAAACGCTTTATTTTGGAAATAATTCAGTAACTAAAGAACCGTTAGAGGTATCCCTAACTCCTCCGGATTTACTATGCACGCATTTACATTAAGATTTCTTTTGAAAACATTAAAAAAATGATAAAGCTCAGAACAAAAAACTAATTTTATCACTGAATAAATGTTGCCACCTTTTTGGAAAAAAACACAAAAAATGTAAAATTTTTTTAAAGTTCCAAATTTAGATTAATATAACTTTTTAACGTATTGATATAATTATATCATTCTTGCAGTAATATTATTTAGAATTTTATAGGGAATCTGGCAAACATTTTAAAAAAAATCTAGGGGAAAAATTAAGCCCGCCAAGTTTAAAAAACTAAAAAAAGGCGAGGCTAAAAATGAGGTAAACATTTATTTCGACCCGAATATCTCTTAAACTAAAAGAGATAACCTACACATGTAAGCGTATTTTTTGTAGAGATTTACAAGGACTATCTATATATAAAATTTCTTTTCTGTCATATCATAAATGAATTTTTGGCGATTTTTTAAAAAAATTACATACCCAAGATGGGAAACTTTGGAGGGCCACCCACTTCCCCCCTGACCCGCTAGGGGTCTGTACTCCTTCAAATCAACTCGAAAACACCTCAGCTCTGACCATTTGAAATTTTATTGAGATACCTCTACTGGTTCTTTAGTTACTGAATTATTTCCAAAAGAGTTTTGGAACCAATGTGTAACGCAAAATTGTAAAAACATTATCTTGACATACTGTATTTAACATTTGATCTTTTTAGAGACAAACATAGCAAAAATTATATAGTAAATTTTTTTAACAAAATTATTTTTTAGTTTCAAATTTAAATTTAATAAAAATTATTAATTAATATAATTATTTAATTAAGAATTTATACTTCGACATATGTATATTTGAAAATTAAAATAAAAAATGTCAATAAAATAAAAAATTCAATCAGAAAACAAAAATATTTGAAAAAATAACATAAAAATTAAATTTATATCATGATATAAGAACTGTAGTTATATTATGATTTATATTAAATTTAACTTGTTCCAGAACATCCAGGTCTTTTGTATGTCTTTTTACCCGATGGGACATATTATATCTCAACGAATTTCTGTTAATTATGTGGTAAGTATACTCTTTTAATTTAATTTATTGTATTTTAGTGGTAATGTATGTATTACTGCAAATATTCCTGTCTTATCCAGAACATCAAAAATAACGAATTTGGTTTTCATTTTCATGTGGCGCCTCGGATGAACTACAGCAGAATTTACACAAAAATTATTCCATGTGAGTATACATTGTTAGCATTTTGAGGATTTTCCCAAGAAATATTATTGAATATATGTTCCTCTTATAGGATGAATTTCAATTTTGAAAAAACTTTAGTCTAATCTGCTGAAATGTCCTGCTAAATCTGGACTGGGAATTACTATCATTGATAACGAAAATGGAATGTATATATACGTTTGAAAAAGATAATTTCTGCATAAAATGAGTAGTCACGCATTGCTTTTAATTTCTGTTTTAAATTTTCAATCATACAATATATTTTTAATGTCTTTATAGGTGCGTGATCTTTCTATAAAAACTATTTTACCCCAACTTTAACGAAATAGGAATCAATATAAATAGTGAAATACTTATATGAATTTTTTGCATATACATATACATATACCAATTACATGTCATACATTATTTTAAAATGTATGTACATATAAATATGTACATACATTACATGTCAATTTTACATGGATTTTATTTACAAATATTATTGTAAAATATTTATTTAAAATATTATTGTAAAATAATTCAATAAAATATATAATTTTGGAATAAAAAAATTAAATGCAATTCTAATTTCTTTTCTAATGTTTTTAGTTTTTTATTTATATCAACTAATATTTTTCTAAATTTTATGAAAAATTTCAATAAAAATATAATTTATTTGATTAATGAAATTAATTGAAATTTGCAGAACAATCAATTATTTTCATTTAATTAATATTATCATTTTGATGATTGGAACAAAATCAATAAAAAATTTAATTGATATAAGCAATTTCGTAATTGAAATTCATTTTTATTTTTTTCTGTGAAAATTTTCAAAATGTGAACTTTCCAATGCGTCAAAATTCGTTCTTTTCCCCTAAAATCATATTTTTTCCAATTTATTTCTTGAATATCTTTATTTATTGATTTATAGAAGTGATTAGAAAGGGAATTGTTTTAATTCCAAAAAAAAAAAAAAAAAAAAAAAAAAATCATAGATTTAATAGAAACCAACATGTTATCACTAAGTCCAAACAAAATATACTATTAATTTGGGCTTATTTTAAAGGATATTTAATATACTTTAAGAATCTGTTTTAATTTTGTTAACATTTAGATTACTATCCCGTGTTTTATTAAAGGTTTGATTATGAAAAATAAAAAAGTAGCAACGTCTGGTATATCACTACAAAACACAAAGTTGCTCTTTTTGGACTCATTTATCCAATTTTTTCTTAAACCTTATTTGATAACAAATAAATTATTATGTTCCCGTTAAGTATTGAAATATGGCACATTGGTCTTGCATCGATATTACATTTTAATTTTTGTACGAATTACGAATCTTAAAAAGAGAATGATTTTGCTGAGATCCTTTCTTCTCTTTTAAAAGGTATAATTTAGTAATCATCTGTGAAAGTTATCAACAAAGATTAATTAGGATTCAATATTATTAATAGTTCTAGTCATGGTAGAAATTTACTGTTTATGCAATTTGTAAAAACGTGGTGTTAAACATTTATTTTGTTAATTTCTTAAAAAAATAATAAAAGCGAGAAAAGAAGATATAGTCGGTCAAGACCTACCATATGATACCCTACACCATTTCGATCCATATAATTTTGTTTTTACTTACATACAACTTACTTATGTTAAATATTAACATAATACTAATATTTGTATGAGATTTATGTACGTTAAAGTGATTTTCGGGAGAGGAGTTTATATGGGAGCTATGGTCAGTTATGGACCGATCTTCATGAAATTCGGAGGACGGATTTGTGCTTATATAAAACTTATTTGTGCTAAATTTCATTAAAATATTCCTATTTTTAAGGGATCTATAAGTGTTAAAACTCTATTCCGGGATGACATTTGTATGGGGACTAGGTGAAATAATGGGCCGATCATAACAAAATTCAATAGGCTTCATCCTTGTGTTGAAAAGCATATGTACCAAATTTCATCAAATTATCTTCAAAATTGCGACCTGTACTTTGAGCACAAGCTTTACATGGACAGCCAGCCAGCCGTCCAGCCGTCCAGCCGACCAGACGGACATCGTTAAATCGACTCAGAAAGTGATTCTGAGTCGAACGGTATACTTTAAGGTGGGGGTCTGAAGATTTTTTCTCTGCGTTACATTTTTTGCACAAACACATAATACCCCAACCACCTATGGTGATGTAGGGTATAAAAATTCACGTTAAATTATAGAATCATCAGCGATGTCAATTGACTCTTCCAGGTCAAGTTTTCTGAATAATCAGAACGCTATTATCATTGGCATACCAAGTTTCTTAAAACTAAAATAAACATTTCGTTGTAGGGTTTATATGATTTTGAACCGAATTTATTGGAAAATATGCCTCCACCTTTGGGGCGCTAAAGATGTAAAAAACCTTTCTACTGACGATCTATACCTCCTTTGAATAGCCTAAGCTGTATCGGAAGGTTTGTGTCCAGACAAATAGTTCATTCCCGCTGGTTAACAAAAGCCAGTAGAATCTTGCGAATATGTGTATGTTGTAACTAGTCTGCCTTCAACCAATTCAGAAATATTGACTTTAACAAAATTTTATATTGTCGTGAACAATTGTATGACTCAACTAAACTCAAGGCTTATAAAAAGAATCACATTAATTTTAATTGCACAGATTATATGGTCTCTAAAATATGGCTTGAAAAGATGAAACAGAATTAAACCCTACATTATTGAAAAATGTGGTATTTTATGCACAAAATAGTATTTCGCAAAAAAATATATATCTTCAAACATATATCTCAAAACCTAAAAGCGATAGAACATTTCCAAGATCATATTTAACTCAGCATGCAAAAAACATTAAGAAAAGTGTATTTTGGTAAATGTTTTAAGACACTTTTACCAAAAAAAAAAAAAAAAAAACGAAAGATATAGTCAGTCAAGCCCGACCATATGATACCCTACACCAATCCAATCCACATAATTTTGCTTTTATTTTTATACAACTTACTTGTGTTAAATATTAACATAACGTTTGTATGGGATTTATGCACATTAAAGTGATTTTCGGGAGAGTGGTTTATATGGGAGCTATGGTCAGTTATGGACCGATCTTCATGAAATTTGGCAAACGGATTTGTACTTATATAAAACTTATTTGTGCTAAATTTCATAATTTCATTATTCTTATTTTTAAGGCATTTATAACTGTTAAAACTTTATTCCGGGAGGACATTTGTATGGGGACTAGGTGATCATAACCAAATTCAATAGGCTTCGTCCTTGTGTTGAAATTTCATCCAATTATCTTCAAAATTGCGACCTGTACTTTGCCCACAAGCTTAACATGGACAGTCAGACAGCCCACAGAGGGCCAGGGAGATCGATTTTTGGCCAAAACCCTTTATCGTTATCGGATATGGCAAAAAATGTATATTTGATGTCTGCCAACATTTAAAAAAAATTTTCTGAGCCAGCTAAAATTTTGTGTATAGGCAGTTTTAGAGTAACTTAATTTGAAACTGCAATCAGAATTTGAAAGAACAAAATGGCGGACTTAACATGTTTCTTTAAGTTATGTTAATTTCTTCAAAAATATATTTTTTTATAATCGATAAATGTGTCAAAAACCAAATACAAGAAAACTTTGAAATCTGTATTCTATAAAATTATCGAAAATATTAAAAAAATGCAAAATGGCGGAAACAATATGGCGTCCAAAATTTTTTGTTGCTGTATCTTTCTAAAATTAAGTTTTCTGTTTGTTTTTGATTTTACTGAATTCAAGAACAAACATTAAAAAATCAAGTAAGAAAGTTATAGTCGGTCTATTCCGACAATATAACACCCTACACCATTGCGTTTGTACATTAAAATGAATTCCGAAATTTTGGAAAATGGACCTAATTAATAAAAAATTAGTTTATATGATTTTTACTGATTTTAAAGTTAATTGTGTGAAATATTGCCATTACACTGTAATTTATGTTGGATTTTGGGAGTTCAAGTGATTTTCGAAAGTGGTTTTTATATGGGAGCTATGCCTAATTGTGGACCGATCTTCCTGATATTTTGTATTCTGATTTAATAATGTATTATACTTATTTGCACTGAATTTTATTGAAATAGTCATATGTATAAATAAGGAATTTCTAAGCGTTAAAACCCTAAATGTTTTCTTAAAATTTATGTTATTTTGATATCTAGTAAAACTATTATAAATTGGTGCGATATGGTCATTTATCATTTGGAGCAAGTTTGGGCAACTTTTTTCAAAAACTAACATTCTATTAGATATAAAAATAGAAAAAAATTGCTTTTATCGGACTGAGGATTTGTGTGGATTTCTTTGGAAGAAGGTTAATATCAAACAAATTTTAACTTATTTGATTAAAATTTAAAAAAATATAGTATATGTAAATAATTTAAATTCGGGTTATTTTTGTTATAATTGCCGATTTAGATGTTAATTGATGCGAAAAAAAATTCTGCTTTTGTCATAAAAATATGTAGCAAAAACCAAAAAAAAAATGCCCTTCAATAAAATTAATTTCTCACAACTTTTTTAACTTTGAATCGATACAGAAGGAAATGGTGAAGATGGATAACAAAAAAAATTTCGGAAAACAAGCTTTTAAATGTTCCTAATAATTTGTTATATTCGTTATTTTCAAATTCTTAAAAACGACTTATGGCCAAAAATCTATCTCTCTGGCCCTATGTGCAGCCATCCAGCCAGTCAGCCAGCCGACCAGACGGACGGACATCGTTAAATCGACTCAGAAAGTGATTCTGAGTCGAATTTTATTAAAATATTCTTATTTTTAAGAGAGTAATTTTTAATGAGTGTTGAAACTCAATTCCGGGGGGACATTTGTATGGGGGCTAGGTGAAATGGACCGATCACAACCAATTTCAATAGGCTTAGTCCCTGTATCATAAAAGTCCCACGTGCCAAATTTCATTGAATTATCTTCAAAATTGTGACCTGTACTTTGTGCAGAAGGTTTACATGGACAGCCAGCCAGCCGTCCAGCCAGCCAACTAGCCAGACGGATGGACGGACATCGTTAGATCAATTTAAAATGTAATTCTGAGTCGATTGGTGGGTGTTGGATAACGTTTTCTATGCGTTACAAATATCAGCACAAACACATTATACCCCAACCACCTATGGTGGTGTAGGGTATAAATAGGAAGTAATTCTTCTTTTATATATTAAAAAACAATATTAAATTTTAGAATTAAGCAAAAAAAATTGTATAATTTTTTTTAATACTCTATCGAACTCATATAATTTTTGTATTAAAATTTAAAAATGCTCCATAATTAGCGCCATCTGGAGGATTTTTAATGTAATATATCAGGTCAAAAAAAAAAAAAAATATTTTTCTATTCCTCAATTATTTTATAAATTTCGAAATAACTTTTATAATTATTTTAATTTAGTAAAATAAATTACGTAAACATTGAGAACTCTTTGAAATTGAAGTAAAAAGGGAAAATCAGACACTTTTTCAATTTAACTTTTTTTTAAGTTGTGGCAAAAAATAGGCTCTAACTATTCTTCAATCTGTTAAATAACTGTAAAAACTTACATAAACCGTAAAAAAAAATTTTATAATTTTTTATATCCTTCAAATTTAAGGAATTTTTAGGTTTTAAGTAAAAAATATGTGTAAATTTGAGCAATAATATATACATATTCGAAACACTATATTTAAAAGATAATAATAGTTTTAATTTACCAATATTCTGAGGTATTGAAAAAACGAAACTTCGACGCATTGAATCAAAAAACGAATTTTTGACAATTTTTATCCTAAAATAGTTTAAAACCAGCTTTTTGGTTCATTAATATTGGCTTTAAAATCTCTGACTTTAACGCCCTCTAGTAGCCACAAAAATAACTTTTTCCAACAAAAATCTTTTTAAAATTATTGATCTATATTGTTACTAGGGTATTCACTCGAATATTGTTTGTTCGATTAATCGACAAATGAAAATAAAATAATTGTTCGATTAAATTAAAATCAAGAATTTCGAGTAACACTTTATTCGAGCAAATTATGCCGATTAATCGAATAATTCGAGTAAACAAATATTTTAAATATTTGCTTTCTTAACTAGTTTTTAGGATGTTATAATTTTAGTTTTCCAAAAAATTTAGCTTAAAAACAATGTTTCAAAATTTGTATAGAATGTTTCGAATCTAAAAGTGGTACCATAAATTGGAATTTTATTAAAAATTGTATTTAGTAAAAAGAACCAAATATATGCCTAAATTTACAATACGTAGTTAAAGGTAATTTTTTAATTACAAAAATTAAATAAAAATATAAACGTCACTTTAAAAAATTATAAAGTAAAATTCAAATAATTTTAATAGGTATAAATAGTAAGAAATAAATTGAAGGAAGTAGAAAGTACATAGTTTATATACCAATAAATGCTCAGTCTGGTGTGATGGTTTGAATGAAATTTGTAATATAGAAGTAATTTGGATTTAAAAGTAAGTTTAGCATGTAAACTCTTTCTTTATGTTACGAATAGCTGAACCACTTTATCTAAAATGAAATTGAAAAAAGATTCGGCTGTGCCGAATCTTTGATACCCTTCACCATATTACCATCTTACCGTCTTATCGACATCATATTACCATATTACCGACAATTAATAAAATTTTCGCCTTAACGTATGCTTGCATATTTTCTAAATCTAAATTTTTTTCAAACTACGAAAATTTGAATATGAAAAAAAAACAATTATAACAGGCTTTGCTTTTAAAAAAGAAACAACAACAATTCCATATATATTTATTTTTGTATGTACAAACTGACTGAATACACAAAGAACAACAACAACACTGTTATTCATTATATTACTGCTGTTGCTAACTAAACTACTTGTCTATACAAAAAACAAAAAACGTCACTAATAGTCATTACAATGCTTAATATACATGTTTGTGTATGTATTCATGTATATTCTTAACAGATATGTTTTAGTTTTTAAAAATAAACAACTACAATTCCATATCTATTTATTTTTGTACAGACTGCATATACAAAGAACAACAACAACAACACTGTTATTCATCATATTACTGCTGTTGATAACTAAACTACTTGTCTATACAATGAAATTGAAAAAAGATTCGGCTGTGCCGAATCTTTGATACCCTTCACCATATTACCATCTTATCGACATCATATTACCATATTACCGACAATTAATAAAATTTTCGCCTTAACGTATGCTTGCATATTTTCTAAATCTAAATTTTTTTCAAACTACGAAAATTTGAATATGAAAAAAAAAAAACAATCATAACAGGCTTTGCTTTTAAAAAAGAAACAACAACAATTCCATATATATTTATTTTTGTATGTACAAACTGACTGAATACACAAAGAACAACAACAACACTGTTATTCATTATATTACTGCTGTTGCTAACTAAACTACTTGTCTATACAAAAAACAAAAAACGTCACTAATAGTCATTACAATGCTTAATATACATGTTTGTGTATGTATTTATGTATATTCTTAACAGATATGTTTTAGTTTTTAAAAATAAACAACTACAATTCCATATCTATTTATTTTTGTACAGACTGCATATACAAAGAACAACAACAACAACACTGTTATTCATCATATTACTGCTGTTTCTAACTAAACTACTTGTCTATACAAAAAACAAAAAACGTCACTAATAGTCATTACAATGCTTAATATACATGTTTGTGTATGTATTTATGTATATTCTTAACAGATATGTTTTAGTTTTTAAAAATAAACAACTACAATTCCATATCTATTTATTTTTGTACAGACTGCATATACAAAGAACAACAACAACAACACTGTTATTCATCATATTACTGCTGTTTCTAACTAAACTACTTGTCTATACAAAAAACAAAAAACGTCACTAATAGTCATTACAATGCTTAATATACATGTTTGTTGGTGTATTTATATTCTTAACAGATTTGTTTTTGGGCCATAACTCTGTTGATTATGAACGAATTTGGTTTATTAAAAAAACCGAAATTTTATAAAAATATTTATGACTGATCTATATAAAAATAAAAATCTATAGCTTGAACAAGGGCTTCAAAAATAAAAAATTCGTTTTCCCCGATATCTCAGTTATTACTGAACCGATTTATTTAATTTTTTCAGAACAAAAATTCAGAAAATAATTTTCGAGCCCCCTTTAAAAATTCGAAGTCCCTGGTATATGCAGAGGCTTCAGAAACTAAAAAACCGGTTCTAAAAACCGGTTTTTAAAGCATATCTCCACCATTTATAAACCGACCTTCCTGATTCAAAAAACCGAAATTTTATAAAAATATTTGTGACCGATCTGTATAAAAATAAAAATCTATAGCTTAAACCAGGGCTTCAAAAAATAAAAAATGCGTTTTGTCCGATATCTCAGTTATTACTGAACCGATTTATTTCATTTTTTCAGAACAAAAATTCAGAAAAAAATGTCCGAGAATTCTTTGTAAAAACGAAGTCCGTAGTGTATACAGAGGCTTCAAAAACTGGAAAATCGGTTCAAAAAACCGGTTTTTTGAACATATCTCCGCATTGTATAAACCTATCTTGCTGAATTCCAATAGCAAAATTCTCGAAAGCATTTCCGATCGTTTGACATACATATTATATATGTCAGTTATCGGTGGGCTTCATAAACGCCATTTCAACCGACACACGGACGGACGGACGGACGGACGGACGGACGGACGGACGGACGGACGGACATGGTCCAATCGTCATCGCTTCTTACAAGGATTCCGAAAATATAAACTTTTTTGCTCTCCGACGAAAATTGTGGAAATTACAAACGGAATGACAAACTTATATATACCCTTTACACCTGTGGTGAAGGGTATAAAAAACAAAAAACGTCACTAATAGTCATTACAATACTTAATATACATGTTTGTTGGTGTATTTATATTCTTAACAGATTTGTTTTTGGGCCATAACTCTGTTGATTATGAACGAATTTGGTTTATTAAAAAAACCGAAATTTTATAAAAATATTTATGACTGATCTATATAAAAATAAAAATCTATAGCTTGAACAAGGGCTTCTAAAATAAAAAATTCGTTTTCCCCGATATCTCAGTTATTACTGAACCGATTTATTTAATTTTTTCAGAACAAAAATTCAGAAAATAATTTTCGAGCCCCCTTTAAAAATTCGAAGTCCCTGGTATATACAGAGGCTTCAGAAACTGGAAAACCGGTTCTAAAAACCGGTTTTTAAAGCATATCTCCACCATTTATAAACCGATCTTCCTGATTCAAAAAACTGAAATTTTATAAAAATATTTGTGACCGATCTGTATAAAAATAAAAATCTATAGCTTAAACCAAGGCTTCAAAAAATAAAAAATGCGTTTTGTCCGATATCTCAGTTATTACTGAACCGATTTATTTCATTTTTTCAGAACAAAAATTCAGAAAAAAATGTCCGAGAATTCTTTGTAAAAACGAAGTCCGTAGTGTATACAGAGGCTTCAGAAACTGGAAAACCGGTTCAAAAAACCGGTTTTTTTGAACATATCTCCGCATTGTATGAACCTATCTTGCTGAATTCCAATAGCAAAATTCTCGAAAGCATTTCCGATCGTTTGACATACATATTATATATGTCAGTTATCGGTGGGCTTCATAAACGCCATTTCAACCGACACACGGACGGACGGACGGACGGACGGACGGACGGACGGACGTGGTCCAATCGTCATCGCTTCTTACAAGGATTCCGAAAATATAAACTTTTTTGCTCTCCGACGAAAATTGTGGAAATTACAAACGGAATGACAAACTTATATATACCCTTTACACCTGTGGTGAAGGGTATAACAAGCGAAAAATTATATTCGGCCATGCCGAATCTTATATACCCTCCACCACTGAGGCAGTATTTTCATCAGTTTTTATATAGGAAAAATTGTTCGGAAAGTGGTGTTTTCTAATTTACTTATTAATTTCTGGCGTCCATAATAGTGTAATGGTATGAACTTTTGTGTTGCATATAAAATATTTTAACAAATTATTATGCAAAAATCTGTAAAAGGTGAAAAAAAGAGAAAAATCTATGTTGCCTTTTTTCAAAAAGTTGATTATCTTGGTAAATGAAAGTATATTTTTCATAAAAGTAAAAAAAAGAAAACTTAATAGTAGTGAGCCAAATGAACGACAATTTGGTTTCACAATAACCGTGTCAAAAAAAAAAAAAAAACTATTTTTATCGAAAAGTAAAATTTTATTCTATAAGAAATCTAAAGGCTAGAGAGAAACAAAATTCTGTGATCTCTTACATATATCACAAGCAATTATCAAAATTTTTTGATTGAATTCTGATTTGATTCAATTCTGGTCAAAATTACACATAATATCAAAACCTACTGAGTTATTTAAATAATATTTATGATATGTTCAATGTTTGATGGTATTAGTGCAGCATATTTTGGGGTTTCTAAGTAAAATTTTAAAAATTTTCTTTCATTTGTCTATATATTGGTTAAAAATATATTTTGTTAGAATTTATTACATAGAAATGCATTTTAATATTGTGATCCTTTTTTAACCCAAGTAAATATTTTTTAGTCCATAAAATATTTATCTCTGAAAATTCTTTGATGCGCCTCCGAATTTTCATTAAGCATAACAACAACTTTCTAATTGTGTCGATTATAGTAAATTTCATGCTGTCCACACGATGTGCCTTTGCGAAATATATTTTAACAAAAGTGTTCCGTTTTCTTTTAACAACGACAGTTCAGTTAAATTTTTGATCCCAATCAATTATACTTATCGCCACTCGTATATCTATATATCCAGTATTTGTTTAAATTGCAATTTTCTGTATAAAAATACGAAAACAAATTTTCAAAGAGTCCATAAAATTTTTGTATTAAATTTATTTTCAATGCTCCTCCGATTTAGTTATGTAAAATGACAAAAAAAAACTAAGTTCACGCAGTAATCCAAGCAATTTCATAATTAAATGTGAATGTGCCTCGCGAAGAACTGACTTTTTGAAAAATTTTCGGTCTTGTTTTCCAAACTTTGATATTATCTACTACGTTGACTATTTCGGGCACACCAACGTGATATAGCACAAAATACGTAGAATTACAACAAGTATCAATCCTCATCCCAAATTTTGTATTCGGTTAAGGGGCGCACAGACCACGCCCAAAAAACTAAAAAAAATTTCAAAAACCAAAAAATTTTGTCATCATAAGTTTATCACCCTGTATTTAGTTGCTGAAAGTCTGCACAACAACAAAGATGGTGCAGAATTTATGAACAAAGTCCGTTTACTATACATATGATGGAATAAGATAAAAAGTACAAAAAATGCGCGAGCAAAAATTTATCAATTATTTCCGCAAATCTTTACTTACCTCAAATTTATATTAAATTATTTGATTATAAAGTCGTTTCTTTGATGATGTTGGGAAAACTAAATAACTAACCTAAAGCAAAGTATAATCATTTAACTATAAGAGTTTCCCTATGCATAATTTAGGGTGATTTATATAAAAGAAATTACTCTAACCGGCCATGAATTAAGCGTTTACTGTTAATTTATATCATTCTTGATCAAAAGTGCCCTCAAAAGTTTAGAAAAATTATATTTGAAAACTTTTATAAATACTAATCTTTAACGAAATGATAAAAATTATGGATGTTTTTTAAATATAATAATTTAAATGAATTTAAAATAAACAAAATTCTCACATAACTTAGTATATTACAGTTTCATATTAACGATGAAAATTAAAAAAAATATCACCACATAATTATTAATGCCCAAAAAACTGTAATGAATTAGAAATTATATTCAATATGTATCAATACTTTGTTCAATGTGCTAAATAAAATTCAAACATTTTCAAAACAAATTCATAATTATGTAATTTATTCTAGCAACATTATATTTACATGTTAGCAAACTTTCAATAAACCTATTTTCATACCCTTCTCTACCGACGTGTATAGCTTGAAACACATCGAACTACTAATTAGTTCAGTATACTTAAGGCTCCGCTACTCTACCGTAAATGTAAATGTAGCGAATCAGCTGACACGTTTTGCTTATGAGAGTTATGTGTGTTTGTGTACTCAAAAACGTAAATGTTACGTAGCAACCTAATCAAATTAGGTCGCTCTACGTTTTTACGTGACAGCTGAAAGGACAGTGTTGACATCTTTTTATTTCAATATACTAAATCTGCGTAAAAAATCGATATAATAAGTTTATCAACTGAACAATTTGTTTTGCTGTTTTCTTCGGAAAAAACTTGTTAAAATAATTTAAATAAAGTGCGGAGTTTAATCAATAAATAAAAATTTAAAAATTTTGCAATAAAAGCACAAATTTCGTTTTGTATACAAGTCGCTAAAACACAAACCAATAAATCTAGCGATTTTTAAACTGAATTTGATTTACTGGAAAAATGTGTAATTTACATCACTGATGTTGATGTGAACAACACAACAACAAAGTGCTGGCTACATTTACGTTTTTTGAGTAAGCACCCACTTACGTTTCCAGTTACATTTACGTTTTTACATTTACATTTACGGTAGAGTAATGGAGCCTTTATCAACATATATTGCTAAAAAGTAGCGAACATACCATGTTGTGGTATGATCGAATTTCACCACGATCAAACATCAAACCCAACATAGTTGTATACCTTTGTGTTTATCAACATTTATATTGAGGCGAACACACACACATGCACTCCATATAAAAATTATAACATGATGTTTAAAAAAAAAATGATGGCATTGAAATCATATAAACTGTTCATATTTTTGTCTATATCTTTTTTTCTACTGAACCGATTTAACTAATTTTTGGCAGTAATCTAAGGTGAACCTAAATAAACCTTTGTGCTAAATTTTATTTAAATTCGTTTGTGGCTTATTGAAATATTGTCAGTTAAAGTTTGATTTAGGGGTTTCTCCTGATTTTGGTATATAACTTTTTTTCCACTGAACCGATTTGGCTGGTTTGCAATCCTAAACAGCGTCTGGGAACAACAAATAACCTGAGTAATTTTCATTGGAATAGCTCAATCAGTTTAGACGTGAGCGTGTTTTCAACAGATGGACAGACGGACATTGCTTAATCGACTCAGAATTTCATATGGTCCAAGAATATACTTTATGGGGTCTTAAACGATTCTTTCTAGGTGTTACACATGGAACGACAAACTTAGTATACCCTCTTTCACCACTAGTGGTGGTGGATGGTATAAAAAGGATGATTCAAAGAGCTTTTTATCATTTTCAAAATGCAATAACTCTGAAACTAATAAATATATTTTCGCAATTCTTTATGTAAAATATATACTGAGTGTTTTTTTTTTTACATTTATTATTTTAAATTTACAATAAATTTGTCCATTAAATGGAGAAAAGTGAATAGTTCAAACTAAATGTATATTTGACTAATTTATTATAATTTCTTATATTTTTACACTGATATTGTTAAACATTTTTCCACAAAATTGAACTAAAACATAGTCATGATATCATTATAAAACAAATAAGAGTAAATTATCTTAAAATTATCATCTTATTGCCTTTTAAATATTGAACATAATTGAACAATGAATTATAAAACATTCCAAAATCTTATACCCAAAATAAATCTGGGTTTAGTAGATCTTCGATACTAAAAAATATTGTGCAAATATTTTTATTATAACTAAAAGCTTCTGTTGTACATAGGTTAGTATGTGTCCAAATTAAAAAGTGAGGTTATGAGACAAAATCGCAAATTATTATTATAAAAACTCATCATTAATTTTAATTTTTATCAGAAGTGTTGATAATTACCTTTAAATGGGTATAATTTTTTTACAGTGTAAAAACTAGTAATTTTACAGCGTCATAAATGTTACAAAAAGCACTTCAGATTACCCTTAATATAAAATTTGGTTCAAATTGATAGACCAAATTTGTTAGACCTATTTATTTAACTATCAATGAACATATTAAATATAGAGAAACTACGCCATTATCAAAGCAAAAGAAACAAATATTCATAAATATTTACGCAAATTTTAATTTTATATTAATTTGGAAAGACTATTTCTTATTTTAAGATTTCTTTTTTGATAAGCATTGAAAAGTCGAGTAAAATTTTAAGGTATAAATTAATCGAACAACTCGAGTAACTTAAAAGATTTATTCGATTATTCGAGTAACTTAAAAACTGCATTTTCGAGTTATTTGATTATTCGAACAATGAAAAAGTCGAGTAAAATGAATACTCTAATTGTTACCATTCCAAAAACGTATATTTGAACTCAATTTGAAAACTGTTTTTATTTTGATTTTTGTCTATGGAACAAAGCACTGTGGACCGTAACCACAATTTAAAATTTTTTGCTTTAAAATTAAGCAGTTAAGTAAAATTTGTTAATCGTTCACTTAAAGCATAAATAGATAAAGCATAAAACACTCTTCGAACCAAAATTTTCTTAAATTGAACAAATTTTATAACTGTTTCGTTTATGAGATTATTGATGTAATTTTTGAAGATATGAATATGAAATTTTTTGTGTAGATGTAGTTTGGGTCAGCGTATTATAATACAGTGAAAAACCAACGTGTGATTTTTCCGTGGTTACGGCCTTTTGTATTTTAGGTGGCGATATGTAGAATGAAAAAAAAAAAAACTTTAGACCACTAAGCTTCAATTTATTGTTTATTAATAAACCTAGTAGAACAGTCGATTTCATGTAATAGATCCGATCAGACATAACAGATAATATTATCTGTAGCTTTCCAGTTGAAAATTATATGAATAATTAAGGATTTATCGGACTCACTTTCTACTTTTTCTCCTAACTTTTAATGTTAATGTTTTGTCAAATTTCTATGATTTCTATGTCTATAATACTGACAACTTATAACGTATAGGTACATATTTAAAATGTCTACAATATTATTTTAATCAGTTATACTTTTTCACTACCTGGTTTTTAATGCTGACATTTTATTAAGATGCTGAATTGAATGAATGCATAAAGTCATCCCAAATAAACCGTTTAATAAATTATACACAAAAACTTACTAATGGAATTGTTGTTAAGATTTAGTTCCTAGCTGGATTTTTAGTTTAATTTTGTTAAAAAAATGACTGAAATGTTCAATCCTAGTCACATTTTTGTAATTTTGAATGGGATTCCCGGGAATACCCGGGAAGCGTTATATTAAAAATTTTAAATTTCCCGGGATGCATTCTCTAGTGTAGACACTTTTTCGGTAAAAAAAAACACAAAAAATAATAATTTTTTCATTCAAAATCGTTTATTTTTTGACTCGGTAAAGATATCGACTTCAAATTTTCTTTCTTTAATAGATAATTTTGTTCTTTAATTAGCTGAAGAAAAAAAAACTGATAAAATCGGTCGAAAGTACTGGGATATATATGAAAAAATCTGGACCAAGAACTTGCAAAATTGAGGTACTTAGAATTTCAAACGCAAATAACTCAAAAACTATAAGAGATAAATAGCACATACAATGTTTTTGCAGGTCTTATCAAGGCCTACAAGAATATATAAAATTAAAATCGGACGAGAAACTCCCCTGAGGATATGGTTGCCAGACTGCCTTGAATGAACTTGATTGTCAAGATATTTTAGAAGTTGTCAAGTAACAAATTTAAATGTAATTTGTCAAGTCGAAAACAATTTGTAGTGAAGAAGGTTTTTTTAGTGATAAGCCCGAAGCATATTTTTATATTTTATAGAACACAATGTCTTTTGCTGTATCACACCTACCATATGATACCCTACACCATTTCGATCCATATAATTTTGTTTTTACTTACATACAACTTACTTATGTTAAATATTAACATAATACTAATATTTGTATGAGATTTATGTACGTTAAAGTGATTTTCGGGAGAGGAGTTTATATGGGAGCTATGGTCAGTTATGGACCGATCTTCATGAAATTCGGAGGACGGATTTGTGCTTATATAAAACTTATTTGTGCTAAATTTCATTAAAATATTCCTATTTTTAAGGGATCTATAAGTGTTAAAACTCTATTCCGGGATGACATTTGTATGGGGACTAGGTGAAATAATGGGCCGATCATAACAAAATTCAATAGGCTTCATCCTTGTGTTGAAAAGCATATGTACCAAATTTCATCAAATTATCTTCAAAATTGCGACCTGTACTTTGAGCACAAGCTTTACATGGACAGCCAGCCAGCCGTCCAGCCGTCCAGCCGACCAGACGGACATCGTTAAATCGACTCAGAAAGTGATTCTGAGTCGAACGGTATACTTTAAGGTGGGGGTCTGAAGATTTTTTCTCTGCGTTACATTTTTTGCACAAACACATAATACCCCAACCACCTATGGTGATGTAGGGTATAAAAATTCACGTTAAATTATAGAATCATCAGCGATGTCAATTGACTCTTCCAGGTCAAGTTTTCTGAATAATCAGAACGCTATTATCATTGGCATACCAAGTTTCTTAAAACTAAAATAAACATTTCGTTGTAGGGTTTATATGATTTTGAACCGAATTTATTGGAAAATATGCCTCCACCTTTGGGGCGCTAAAGATGTAAAAAACCTTTCTACTGACGATCTATACCTCCTTTGAATAGCCTAAGCTGTATCGGAAGGTTTGTGTCCAGACAAATAGTTCATTCCCGCTGGTTAACAAAAGCCAGTAGAATCTTGCGAATATGTGTATGTTGTAACTAGTCTGCCTTCAACCAATTCAGAAATATTGACTTTAACAAAATTTTATATTGTCGTGAACAATTGTATGACTCAACTAAACTCAAGGCTTATAAAAAGAATCACATTAATTTTAATTGCACAGATTATATGGTCTCTAAAATATGGCTTGAAAAGATGAAACAGAATTAAACCCTACATTATTGAAAAATGTGGTATTTTATGCACAAAATAGTATTTCGCAAAAAAATATATATCTTCAAACATATATCTCAAAACCTAAAAGCGATAGAACATTTCCAAGATCATATTTAACTCAGCATGCAAAAAACATTAAGAAAAGTGTATTTTGGTAAATGTTTTAAGACACTTTTACCAAAAAAAAAAAAAAAAAAAAAAAAAAACGAAAGATATAGTCAGTCAAGCCCGACCATATGATACCCTACACCAATCCAATCCACATAATTTTGCTTTTATTTTTATACAACTTACTTGTGTTAAATATTAACATAACGTTTGTATGGGATTTATGCACATTAAAGTGATTTTCGGGAGAGTGGTTTATATGGGAGCTATGGTCAGTTATGGACCGATCTTCATGAAATTTGGCAAACGGATTTGTACTTATATAAAACTTATTTGTGCTAAATTTCATAATTTCATTATTCTTATTTTTAAGGCATTTATAACTGTTAAAACTTTATTCCGGGAGGACATTTGTATGGGGACTAGGTGATCATAACCAAATTCAATAGGCTTCGTCCTTGTGTTGAAATTTCATCCAATTATCTTCAAAATTGCGACCTGTACTTTGCCCACAAGCTTAACATGGACAGTCAGACAGCCCACAGAGGGCCAGGGAGATCGATTTTTGGCCAAAACCCTTTATCGTTATCGGATATGGCAAAAAATGTATATTTGATGTCTGCCAACATTTAAAAAAAATTTTCTGAGCCAGCTAAAATTTTGTGTATAGGCAGTTTTAGAGTAACTTAATTTGAAACTGCAATCAGAATTTGAAAGAACAAAATGGCGGACTTAACATGTTTCTTTAAGTTATGTTAATTTCTTCAAAAATATATTTTTTTATAATCGATAAATGTGTCAAAAACCAAATACAAGAAAACTTTGAAATCTGTATTCTATAAAATTATCGAAAATATTAAAAAAATGCAAAATGGCGGAAACAATATGGCGTCCAAAATTTTTTGTTGCTGTATCTTTCTAAAATTAAGTTTTCTGTTTGTTTTTGATTTTACTGAATTCAAGAACAAACATTAAAAAATCAAGTAAGAAAGTTATAGTCGGTCTATTCCGACAATATAACACCCTACACCATTGCGTTTGTACATTAAAATGAATTCCGAAATTTTGGAAAATGGACCTAATTAATAAAAAATTAGTTTATATGATTTTTACTGATTTTAAAGTTAATTGTGTGAAATATTGCCATTACACTGTAATTTATGTTGGATTTTGGGAGTTCAAGTGATTTTCGAAAGTGGTTTTTATATGGGAGCTATGCCTAATTGTGGACCGATCTTCCTGATATTTTGTATTCTGATTTAATAATGTATTATACTTATTTGCACTGAATTTTATTGAAATAGTCATATGTATAAATAAGGAATTTCTAAGCGTTAAAACCCTAAATGTTTTCTTAAAATTTATGTTATTTTGATATCTAGTAAAACTATTATAAATTGGTGCGATATGGTCATTTATCATTTGGAGCAAGTTTGGGCAACTTTTTTCAAAAACTAACATTCTATTAGATATAAAAATAGAAAAAAATTGCTTTTATCGGACTGAGGATTTGTGTGGATTTCTTTGGAAGAAGGTTAATATCAAACAAATTTTAACTTATTTGATTAAAATTTAAAAAAATATAGTATATGTAAATAATTTAAATTCGGGTTATTTTTGTTATAATTGCCGATTTAGATGTTAATTGATGCGAAAAAAAATTCTGCTTTTGTCATAAAAATATGTAGCAAAAACCAAAAAAAAAATGCCCTTCAATAAAATTAATTTCTCACAACTTTTTTAACTTTGAATCGATACAGAAGGAAATGGTGAAGATGGATAACAAAAAAAATTTCGGAAAACAAGCTTTTAAATGTTCCTAATAATTTGTTATATTCGTTATTTTCAAATTCTTAAAAACGACTTATGGCCAAAAATCTATCTCTCTGGCCCTATGTGCAGCCATCCAGCCAGTCAGCCAGCCGACCAGACGGACGGACATCGTTAAATCGACTCAGAAAGTGATTCTGAGTCGAATTTTATTAAAATATTCTTATTTTTAAGAGAGTAATTTTTAATGAGTGTTGAAACTCAATTCCGGGGGGACATTTGTATGGAGGCTAGGTGAAATGGACCGATCACAACCAATTTCAATAGGCTTAGTCCCTGTATCATAAAAGTCCCACGTGCCAAATTTCATTGAATTATCTTCAAAATTGTGACCTGTACTTTGTGCAGAAGGTTTACATGGACAGCCAGCCAGCCGTCCAGCCAGCCAACTAGCCAGACGGATGGACGGACATCGTTAGATCAATTTAAAATGTAATTCTGAGTCGATTGGTGGGTGTTGGATAACGTTTTCTATGCGTTACAAATATCAGCACAAACACATTATACCCCAACCACCTATGGTGGTGTAGGGTATAAATAGGAAGTAATTCTTCTTTTATATATTAAAAAACAATATTAAATTTTAGAATTAAGCAAAAAAAATTGTATAATTTTTTTTAATACTCTATCGAACTCATATAATTTTTGTATTAAAATTTAAAAATGCTCCATAATTAGCGCCATCTGGAGGATTTTTAATGTAATATATCAGGTCAAAAAAAAAAAAAAAAAAATATTTTTCTATTCCTCAATTATTTTATAAATTTCGAAATAACTTTTATAATTATTTTAATTTAGTAAAATAAATTACGTAAACATTGAGAACTCTTTGAAATTGAAGTAAAAAGGGAAAATCAGACACTTTTTCAATTTAACTTTTTTTTAAGTTGTGGCAAAAAATAGGCTCTAACTATTCTTCAATCTGTTAAATAACTGTAAAAACTTACATAAACCGTAAAAAAAAATTTTATAATTTTTTATATCCTTCAAATTTAAGGAATTTTTAGGTTTTAAGTAAAAAATATGTGTAAATTTGAGCAATAATATATACATATTCGAAACACTATATTTAAAAGATAATAATAGTTTTAATTTACCAATATTCTGAGGTATTGAAAAAACGAAACTTCGACGCATTGAATCAAAAAACGAATTTTTGACAATTTTTATCCTAAAATAGTTTAAAACCAGCTTTTTGGTTCATTAATATTGGCTTTAAAATCTCTGACTTTAACGCCCTCTAGTAGCCACAAAAATAACTTTTTCCAACAAAAATCTTTTTAAAATTATTGATCTATATTGTTACTAGGGTATTCACTCGAATATTGTTTGTTCGATTAATCGACAAATGAAAATAAAATAATTGTTCGATTAAATTAAAATCAAGAATTTCGAGTAACACTTTATTCGAGCAAATTATGCCGATTAATCGAATAATTCGAGTAAACAAATATTTTAAATATTTGCTTTCTTAACTAGTTTTTAGGATGTTATAATTTTAGTTTTCCAAAAAATTTAGCTTAAAAACAATGTTTCAAAATTTGTATAGAATGTTTCGAATCTAAAAGTGGTACCATAAATTGGAATTTTATTAAAAATTGTATTTAGTAAAAAGAACCAAATATATGCCTAAATTTACAATACGTAGTTAAAGGTAATTTTTTAATTACAAAAATTAAATAAAAATATAAACGTCACTTTAAAAAATTATAAAGTAAAATTCAAATAATTTTAATAGGTATAAATAGTAAGAAATAAATTGAAGGAAGTAGAAAGTACATAGTTTATATACCAATAAATGCTCAGTCTGGTGTGATGGTTTGAATGAAATTTGTAATATAGAAGTAATTTGGATTTAAAAGTAAGTTTAGCATGTAAACTCTTTCTTTATGTTACGAATAGCTGAACCACTTTATCTAAAATGAAATTGAAAAAAGATTCGGCTGTGCCGAATCTTTGATACCCTTCACCATATTACCATCTTACCGTCTTATCGACATCATATTACCATATTACCGACAATTAATAAAATTTTCGCCTTAACGTATGCTTGCATATTTTCTAAATCTAAATTTTTTTCAAACTACGAAAATTTGAATATGAAAAAAAAACAATTATAACAGGCTTTGCTTTTAAAAAAGAAACAACAACAATTCCATATATATTTATTTTTGTATGTACAAACTGACTGAATACACAAAGAACAACAACAACACTGTTATTCATTATATTACTGCTGTTGCTAACTAAACTACTTGTCTATACAAAAAACAAAAAACGTCACTAATAGTCATTACAATGCTTAATATACATGTTTGTGTATGTATTCATGTATATTCTTAACAGATATGTTTTAGTTTTTAAAAATAAACAACTACAATTCCATATCTATTTATTTTTGTACAGACTGCATATACAAAGAACAACAACAACAACACTGTTATTCATCATATTACTGCTGTTGATAACTAAACTACTTGTCTATACAATGAAATTGAAAAAAGATTCGGCTGTGCCGAATCTTTGATACCCTTCACCATATTACCATCTTATCGACATCATATTACCATATTACCGACAATTAATAAAATTTTCGCCTTAACGTATGCTTGCATATTTTCTAAATCTAAATTTTTTTCAAACTACGAAAATTTGAATATGAAAAAAAAAAAACAATCATAACAGGCTTTGCTTTTAAAAAAGAAACAACAACAATTCCATATATATTTATTTTTGTATGTACAAACTGACTGAATACACAAAGAACAACAACAACACTGTTATTCATTATATTACTGCTGTTGCTAACTAAACTACTTGTCTATACAAAAAACAAAAAACGTCACTAATAGTCATTACAATGCTTAATATACATGTTTGTGTATGTATTTATGTATATTCTTAACAGATATGTTTTAGTTTTTAAAAATAAACAACTACAATTCCATATCTATTTATTTTTGTACAGACTGCATATACAAAGAACAACAACAACAACACTGTTATTCATCATATTACTGCTGTTTCTAACTAAACTACTTGTCTATACAAAAAACAAAAAACGTCACTAATAGTCATTACAATGCTTAATATACATGTTTGTGTATGTATTTATGTATATTCTTAACAGATATGTTTTAGTTTTTAAAAATAAACAACTACAATTCCATATCTATTTATTTTTGTACAGACTGCATATACAAAGAACAACAACAACAACACTGTTATTCATCATATTACTGCTGTTTCTAACTAAACTACTTGTCTATACAAAAAACAAAAAACGTCACTAATAGTCATTACAATGCTTAATATACATGTTTGTTGGTGTATTTATATTCTTAACAGATTTGTTTTTGGGCCATAACTCTGTTGATTATGAACGAATTTGGTTTATTAAAAAAACCGAAATTTTATAAAAATATTTATGACTGATCTATATAAAAATAAAAATCTATAGCTTGAACAAGGGCTTCAAAAATAAAAAATTCGTTTTCCCCGATATCTCAGTTATTACTGAACCGATTTATTTAATTTTTTCAGAACAAAAATTCAGAAAATAATTTTCGAGCCCCCTTTAAAAATTCGAAGTCCCTGGTATATGCAGAGGCTTCAGAAACTAAAAAACCGGTTCTAAAAACCGGTTTTTAAAGCATATCTCCACCATTTATAAACCGACCTTCCTGATTCAAAAAACCGAAATTTTATAAAAATATTTGTGACCGATCTGTATAAAAATAAAAATCTATAGCTTAAACCAGGGCTTCAAAAAATAAAAAATGCGTTTTGTCCGATATCTCAGTTATTACTGAACCGATTTATTTCATTTTTTCAGAACAAAAATTCAGAAAAAAATGTCCGAGAATTCTTTGTAAAAACGAAGTCCGTAGTGTATACAGAGGCTTCAAAAACTGGAAAATCGGTTCAAAAAACCGGTTTTTTGAACATATCTCCGCATTGTATAAACCTATCTTGCTGAATTCCAATAGCAAAATTCTCGAAAGCATTTCCGATCGTTTGACATACATATTATATATGTCAGTTATCGGTGGGCTTCATAAACGCCATTTCAACCGACACACGGACGGACGGACGGACGGACGGACGGACGGACGGACGGACGGACGGACGGACGGACATGGTCCAATCGTCATCGCTTCTTACAAGGATTCCGAAAATATAAACTTTTTTGCTCTCCGACGAAAATTGTGGAAATTACAAACGGAATGACAAACTTATATATACCCTTTACACCTGTGGTGAAGGGTATAAAAAACAAAAAACGTCACTAATAGTCATTACAATACTTAATATACATGTTTGTTGGTGTATTTATATTCTTAACAGATTTGTTTTTGGGCCATAACTCTGTTGATTATGAACGAATTTGGTTTATTAAAAAAACCGAAATTTTATAAAAATATTTATGACTGATCTATATAAAAATAAAAATCTATAGCTTGAACAAGGGCTTCTAAAATAAAAAATTCGTTTTCCCCGATATCTCAGTTATTACTGAACCGATTTATTTAATTTTTTCAGAACAAAAATTCAGAAAATAATTTTCGAGCCCCCTTTAAAAATTCGAAGTCCCTGGTATATACAGAGGCTTCAGAAACTGGAAAACCGGTTCTAAAAACCGGTTTTTAAAGCATATCTCCACCATTTATAAACCGATCTTCCTGATTCAAAAAACTGAAATTTTATAAAAATATTTGTGACCGATCTGTATAAAAATAAAAATCTATAGCTTAAACCAAGGCTTCAAAAAATAAAAAATGCGTTTTGTCCGATATCTCAGTTATTACTGAACCGATTTATTTCATTTTTTCAGAACAAAAATTCAGAAAAAAATGTCCGAGAATTCTTTGTAAAAACGAAGTCCGTAGTGTATACAGAGGCTTCAGAAACTGGAAAACCGGTTCAAAAAACCGGTTTTTTTGAACATATCTCCGCATTGTATGAACCTATCTTGCTGAATTCCAATAGCAAAATTCTCGAAAGCATTTCCGATCGTTTGACATACATATTATATATGTCAGTTATCGGTGGGCTTCATAAACGCCATTTCAACCGACACACGGACGGACGGACGGACGGACGGACGGACGGACGGACGTGGTCCAATCGTCATCGCTTCTTACAAGGATTCCGAAAATATAAACTTTTTTGCTCTCCGACGAAAATTGTGGAAATTACAAACGGAATGACAAACTTATATATACCCTTTACACCTGTGGTGAAGGGTATAACAAGCGAAAAATTATATTCGGCCATGCCGAATCTTATATACCCTCCACCACTGAGGCAGTATTTTCATCAGTTTTTATATAGGAAAAATTGTTCGGAAAGTGGTGTTTTCTAATTTACTTATTAATTTCTGGCGTCCATAATAGTGTAATGGTATGAACTTTTGTGTTGCATATAAAATATTTTAACAAATTATTATGCAAAAATCTGTAAAAGGTGAAAAAAAGAGAAAAATCTATGTTGCCTTTTTTCAAAAAGTTGATTATCTTGGTAAATGAAAGTATATTTTTCATAAAAGTAAAAAAAAGAAAACTTAATAGTAGTGAGCCAAATGAACGACAATTTGGTTTCACAATAACCGTGTCAAAAAAAAAAAAAAAACTATTTTTATCGAAAAGTAAAATTTTATTCTATAAGAAATCTAAAGGCTAGAGAGAAACAAAATTCTGTGATCTCTTACATATATCACAAGCAATTATCAAAATTTTTTGATTGAATTCTGATTTGATTCAATTCTGGTCAAAATTACACATAATATCAAAACCTACTGAGTTATTTAAATAATATTTATGATATGTTCAATGTTTGATGGTATTAGTGCAGCATATTTTGGGGTTTCTAAGTAAAATTTTAAAAATTTTCTTTCATTTGTCTATATATTGGTTAAAAATATATTTTGTTAGAATTTATTACATAGAAATGCATTTTAATATTGTGATCCTTTTTTAACCCAAGTAAATATTTTTTAGTCCATAAAATATTTATCTCTGAAAATTCTTTGATGCGCCTCCGAATTTTCATTAAGCATAACAACAACTTTCTAATTGTGTCGATTATAGTAAATTTCATGCTGTCCACACGATGTGCCTTTGCGAAATATATTTTAACAAAAGTGTTCCGTTTTCTTTTAACAACGACAGTTCAGTTAAATTTTTGATCCCAATCAATTATACTTATCGCCACTCGTATATCTATATATCCAGTATTTGTTTAAATTGCAATTTTCTGTATAAAAATACGAAAACAAATTTTCAAAGAGTCCATAAAATTTTTGTATTAAATTTATTTTCAATGCTCCTCCGATTTAGTTATGTAAAATGACAAAAAAAAACTAAGTTCACGCAGTAATCCAAGCAATTTCATAATTAAATGTGAATGTGCCTCGCGAAGAACTGACTTTTTGAAAAATTTTCGGTCTTGTTTTCCAAACTTTGATATTATCTACTACGTTGACTATTTCGGGCACACCAACGTGATATAGCACAAAATACGTAGAATTACAACAAGTATCAATCCTCATCCCAAATTTTGTATTCGGTTAAGGGGCGCACAGACCACGCCCAAAAAACTAAAAAAAATTTCAAAAACCAAAAAATTTTGTCATCATAAGTTTATCACCCTGTATTTAGTTGCTGAAAGTCTGCACAACAACAAAGATGGTGCAGAATTTATGAACAAAGTCCGTTTACTATACATATGATGGAATAAGATAAAAAGTACAAAAAATGCGCGAGCAAAAATTTATCAATTATTTCCGCAAATCTTTACTTACCTCAAATTTATATTAAATTATTTGATTATAAAGTCGTTTCTTTGATGATGTTGGGAAAACTAAATAACTAACCTAAAGCAAAGTATAATCATTTAACTATAAGAGTTTCCCTATGCATAATTTAGGGTGATTTATATAAAAGAAATTACTCTAACCGGCCATGAATTAAGCGTTTACTGTTAATTTATATCATTCTTGATCAAAAGTGCCCTCAAAAGTTTAGAAAAATTATATTTGAAAACTTTTATAAATACTAATCTTTAACGAAATGATAAAAATTATGGATGTTTTTTAAATATAATAATTTAAATGAATTTAAAATAAACAAAATTCTCACATAACTTAGTATATTACAGTTTCATATTAACGATGAAAATTAAAAAAAATATCACCACATAATTATTAATGCCCAAAAAACTGTAATGAATTAGAAATTATATTCAATATGTATCAATACTTTGTTCAATGTGCTAAATAAAATTCAAACATTTTCAAAACAAATTCATAATTATGTAATTTATTCTAGCAACATTATATTTACATGTTAGCAAACTTTCAATAAACCTATTTTCATACCCTTCTCTACCGACGTGTATAGCTTGAAACACATCGAACTACTAATTAGTTCAGTATACTTAAGGCTCCGTTACTCTACCGTAAATGTAAATGTAGCGAATCAGCTGACACGTTTTGCTTATGAGAGTTATGTGTGTTTGTGTACTCAAAAACGTAAATGTTACGTAGCAACCTAATCAAATTAGGTCGCTCTACGTTTTTACGTGACAGCTGAAAGGACAGTGTTGACATCTTTTTATTTCAATATACTAAATCTGCGTAAAAAATCGATATAATAAGTTTATCAACTGAACAATTTGTTTTGCTGTTTTCTTCGGAAAAAACTTGTTAAAATAATTTAAATAAAGTGCGGAGTTTAATCAATAAATAAAAATTTAAAAATTTTGCAATAAAAGCACAAATTTCGTTTTGTATACAAGTCGCTAAAACACAAACCAATAAATCTAGCGATTTTTAAACTGAATTTGATTTACTGGAAAAATGTGTAATTTACATCACTGATGTTGATGTGAACAACACAACAACAAAGTGCTGGCTACATTTACGTTTTTTGAGTAAGCACCCACTTACGTTTCCAGTTACATTTACGTTTTTACATTTACATTTACGGTAGAGTAATGGAGCCTTTATCAACATATATTGCTAAAAAGTAGCGAACATACCATGTTGTGGTATGATCGAATTTCACCACGATCAAACATCAAACCCAACATAGTTGTATACCTTTGTGTTTATCAACATTTATATTGAGGCGAACACACACACATGCACTCCATATAAAAATTATAACATGATGTTTAAAAAAAAAATGATGGCATTGAAATCATATAAACTGTTCATATTTTTGTCTATATCTTTTTTTCTACTGAACCGATTTAACTAATTTTTGGCAGTAATCTAAGGTGAACCTAAATAAACCTTTGTGCTAAATTTTATTTAAATTCGTTTGTGGCTTATTGAAATATTGTCAGTTAAAGTTTGATTTAGGGGTTTCTCCTGATTTTGGTATATAACTTTTTTTCCACTGAACCGATTTGGCTGGTTTGCAATCCTAAACAGCGTCTGGGAACAACAAATAACCTGAGTAATTTTCATTGGAATAGCTCAATCAGTTTAGACGTGAGCGTGTTTTCAACAGATGGACAGACGGACATTGCTTAATCGACTCAGAATTTCATATGGTCCAAGAATATACTTTATGGGGTCTTAAACGATTCTTTCTAGGTGTTACACATGGAACGACAAACTTAGTATACCCTCTTTCACCACTAGTGGTGGTGGATGGTATAAAAAGGATGATTCAAAGAGCTTTTTATCATTTTCAAAATGCAATAACTCTGAAACTAATAAATATATTTTCGCAATTCTTTATGTAAAATATATACTGAGTGTTTTTTTTTTTACATTTATTATTTTAAATTTACAATAAATTTGTCCATTAAATGGAGAAAAGTGAATAGTTCAAACTAAATGTATATTTGACTAATTTATTATAATTTCTTATATTTTTACACTGATATTGTTAAACATTTTTCCACAAAATTGAACTAAAACATAGTCATGATATCATTATAAAACAAATAAGAGTAAATTATCTTAAAATTATCATCTTATTGCCTTTTAAATATTGAACATAATTGAACAATGAATTATAAAACATTCCAAAATCTTATACCCAAAATAAATCTGGGTTTAGTAGATCTTCGATACTAAAAAATATTGTGCAAATATTTTTATTATAACTAAAAGCTTCTGTTGTACATAGGTTAGTATGTGTCCAAATTAAAAAGTGAGGTTATGAGACAAAATCGCAAATTATTATTATAAAAACTCATCATTAATTTTAATTTTTATCAGAAGTGTTGATAATTACCTTTAAATGGGTATAATTTTTTTACAGTGTAAAAACTAGTAATTTTACAGCGTCATAAATGTTACAAAAAGCACTTCAGATTACCCTTAATATAAAATTTGGTTCAAATTGATAGACCAAATTTGTTAGACCTATTTATTTAACTATCAATGAACATATTAAATATAGAGAAACTACGCCATTATCAAAGCAAAAGAAACAAATATTCATAAATATTTACGCAAATTTTAATTTTATATTAATTTGGAAAGACTATTTCTTATTTTAAGATTTCTTTTTTGATAAGCATTGAAAAGTCGAGTAAAATTTTAAGGTATAAATTAATCGAACAACTCGAGTAACTTAAAAGATTTATTCGATTATTCGAGTAACTTAAAAACTGCATTTTCGAGTTATTTGATTATTCGAACAATGAAAAAGTCGAGTAAAATGAATACTCTAATTGTTACCATTCCAAAAACGTATATTTGAACTCAATTTGAAAACTGTTTTTATTTTGATTTTTGTCTATGGAACAAAGCACTGTGGACCGTAACCACAATTTAAAATTTTTTGCTTTAAAATTAAGCAGTTAAGTAAAATTTGTTAATCGTTCACTTAAAGCATAAATAGATAAAGCATAAAACACTCTTCGAACCAAAATTTTCTTAAATTGAACAAATTTTATAACTGTTTCGTTTATGAGATTATTGATGTAATTTTTGAAGATATGAATATGAAATTTTTTGTGTAGATGTAGTTTGGGTCAGCGTATTATAATACAGTGAAAAACCAACGTGTGATTTTTCCGTGGTTACGGCCTTTTGTATTTTAGGTGGCGATATGTAGAATGAAAAAAAAAAGAACTTTAGACCACTAAGCTTCAATTTATTGTTTATTAATAAACCTAGTAGAACAGTCGATTTCATGTAATAGATCCGATCAGACATAACAGATAATATTATCTGTAGCTTTCCAGTTGAAAATTATATGAATAATTAAGGATTTATCGGACTCACTTTCTACTTTTTCTCCTAACTTTTAATGTTAATGTTTTGTCAAATTTCTATGATTTCTATGTCTATAATACTGACAACTTATAACGTATAGGTACATATTTAAAATGTCTACAATATTATTTTAATCAGTTATACTTTTTCACTACCTGGTTTTTAATGCTGACATTTTATTAAGATGCTGAATTGAATGAATGCATAAAGTCATCCCAAATAAACCGTTTAATAAATTATACACAAAAACTTACTAATGGAATTGTTGTTAAGATTTAGTTCCTAGCTGGATTTTTAGTTTAATTTTGTTAAAAAAATGACTGAAATGTTCAATCCTAGTCACATTTTTGTAATTTTGAATGGGATTCCCGGGAATACCCGGGAAGCGTTATATTAAAAATTTTAAATTTCCCGGGATGCATTCTCTAGTGTAGACACTTTTTCGGTAAAAAAAAACACAAAAAATAATAATTTTTTCATTCAAAATCGTTTATTTTTTGACTCGGTAAAGATATCGACTTCAAATTTTCTTTCTTTAATAGATAATTTTGTTCTTTAATTAGCTGAAGAAAAAAAAAACTGATAAAATCGGTCGAAAGTACTGGGATATATATGAAAAAATCTGGACCAAGAACTTGCAAAATTGAGGTACTTAGAATTTCAAACGCAAATAACTCAAAAACTATAAGAGATAAATAGCACATACAATGTTTTTGCAGGTCTTATCAAGGCCTACAAGAATATATAAAATTAAAATCGGACGAGAAACTCCCCTGAGGATATGGTTGCCAGACTGCCTTGAATGAACTTGATTGTCAAGATATTTTAGAAGTTGTCAAGTAACAAATTTAAATGTAATTTGTCAAGTCGAAAACAATTTGTAGTGAAGAAGGTTTTTTTAGTGATAAGCCCGAAGCATATTTTTATATTTTATAGAACACAATGTCTTTTGCTGTATCACACCTTGAAAATAAAACTTGTACAGAACTATACAACATAATGACTAAATTTTAAATAATTTTAAAATCATTTATATTAGAGGATCCTGTTATTTCAAACGATGCGTATTAAAGAGCTGAACATGGAAAAAATATTTAAATAAAATCTTAAAATTCATCTTTAGTTCCCTATTAGCATTTGAAAATCTCACGTCTGCTGCACGTCAGGAACAATATTTTGAAAATTTTATCTAATTTGAAATACAAAATATTGAACTTTTTTTTAATTTATATCCTTATTGTACAGACATATTTATATATTTACTTCCATAAATGTTTCATAAGTAAAAGATTTTTGGCGGAAGTTGTTGGGTCACCCTTCCAAACTTAACATTGTACGCTCCTCTGCTACGCCTATACCAAATTCCACCAGTCGATTAGAAGTTACAGATTTATTTCCAAAAATTTTCGATTCTGCCCCAGTGTGTAGTGTAATTAGCTCTAAATAAATAGGACAAACTTGAAGCTTTATTTTAAAAATTGTTAGATATTGCTCCTGTGTTCACCTCATTAAAACGTTTGAAAGGTATTATTTCATCGAAATCGGAGAAAGAAAATAGTTTCTCCAGTCCCACTAATCTACCTTATTATTTTTTTTTTTTTGTTAAGCCTCAGATATATAAGAGATTTGTGAGTTTATGATTTATTATTATATAAACAATTTGGTATTAAAATATCAGATAGAAGATTCATAAGAAGAAATCAAAATCTTTATACATTAAGTATATGTACATCATATGCACCAATTAAAATAACTTTAACTTTAATATTTTTTGGTTTAAAGATATCTTAAGTAGTCTTATGATACGATACCAATGACATAGTGCAACATAGACAGCGTATAAGATTTATCTGTCAATTTGGATACATGTGATCATGGTGTTCCAAGTCTTTAAATTACTTTTTTTCGAGATAAACAGTAATACGAGTATAGAGTTGGTTTAATGAAATACCAAAAATCTATAAGTCAACTCCACATTACTCTTTAATCTGCCCGATAGTTTCAAAGATATTAAAAAATACGTGTCGAAAAAATATATTTTTATTTTTTATATCTTCCTTTTTTTATAATAATGTTGTTTATGTTACAATTGAAACGATCCATATTCTAAAAAAATCGATGCAAAAATTTCAAATTTATTCAAAATTAAATAATAGTATCTCATTGAAAAAAAAAAAACTATTTTAAAAATCTCATACTGTAGTAAAATAAGTATGTGAAATTGTTATGTATGAAGCGAGCAAATAAAATGTGTATCTTTTATGTTTTTTTATCGTTTTGAAGATCTTGTCAGTTCTGATAATTTTCAAATTTGGCCTTTCAAGCAATTTTCGTGCCCACCCCTGCTATAATCCAAGATTTGTAAAAATTGCAATTTGTTATATAAAAGTACTAAAACAAAAATTCCAATTTTTGCGTAAGTCTATAAATTGTTGCATTAAATTTATTTTTAATACTCCCCCGATTTTATTATATAAAATAAAAAAAAAATAAGTTCACGTACAAATTCTTGCCATTCCATATGATACTGTGAATGTGCCTCGTGAAAAACTGACTTTTTGAAAAATGTTCGCTCTTGTTCTCCAAACTTTAGAACTTTTGATTTAGACTTTTTTAGAGCATTCTTGAGGTTTTGTGCGCTTTAAGAGAGTTTTAAGAGCATATCTTTCTTTTTTACTGCATATTTAATGCGCATAGAACACTTCTTTTAAAGCATATTTGTGTTTTTACTGGTCATAAATAAATAGCTAAATTGATTCCAATTTTATCATTGAAATTGAATGTGGTAGTTAATTTTTATAAGTGTACCATCATCTTCGTGCGTGCAATAAATACCCCACCTTTTTAGAGTAAATTGAGTAAACCAGAGAAATATAGAGAATTTTTAGTTAGAAAACAAATTGCTTTTTTATGATTTTGTTCGTCGACTCTAAACAAATTTAAAAGCGTGGTAGCGTTACGAGTTAATATTCTCGTATGTATATACATACCAACATACCCGTACAATATAAATTAATTTAATTGTATTCTGTTGTATTTGTAAGTTTGTCTCATCGTGTCGTTGGCGCTCGTAGTATATAAAGCCGGCATTTTTAAGATACTCTGCTCAGTTGATTTCCAGATTTGTTGCATTACGGACAGTCTTTGGATATTCTTACTCCTAAACAAAACAAAACAAAAAAAAAATATATATTATTTTTTGAAAGGAAAGAACAATCACCCATTTACAAACATATTAAAGGATTGTAAAATTGCGTGCAATACATTAATTTAAAACTATACATTTCATCCATCCTACCTAGATTTTTTATATTTGAAAAGAACTTATTACCAAACTAAAAACAAAATGGTAAGTTAAAACATACACAAATTTCATAATATACATACATATATTCATATGTATAAATTTCTTTATATACACCAACAACTATGTGTGTCTATTAAATACATAAGTTCAATGACTAAGTGACTGATATACCGGCTGAAGTTTTATTTATCTGACAAAATCTTCTCGAATTATTAATTTGTAAACTTATAGACATTTGAAAAATATGTATGGGTGGATCAATTAAATAGTATATTTGTAAATTTTGGCAAATACTTTCCAATATGTATTTACAATAATTTATTGAAAAGCTTCTTTACGAAAGTTATATGCGCAAATTTTTGTCTTTATTCCAATTTATTAAGGAAAACGTATGTATGTTAATTGATCTGTATACACAGAAATATTCAAATTGATAAATTCAACTCGCTTTTGCGGAACTAGTTGCAAAAAAGAACTTTTATTATATATTAAACAAAACTTATATTGATTTTTTCATGTATTTTAAATTGCGGTTGTATATACGTATGTATATAGTAAGGATAGCAAAAAATACTTAGTTAAACGAACACACCTATTTAATGTTTTATATACATACTTGCAAATAAATATATGTGTGGCACGCACACTTATGCATATAATATATATTTTTCTTTAAATTAAGGTAAATACAATATGAATAGTATACGAAAGTATGTTTAGGAACTACAACACTGAATTTGAGATTGAATCATACAATTATGAGAACAGATATTAAATAATTACTATATTACATCTATAAATATTCTATTTTTTTTTAATAGATTTCATATAAAAAAAGAACAATGTAAATACATTTTTAAAAATGAAACAAAACAATGTTGTGAAATTATTCAGAAAATATAATTTCTAAATTGATTTTCTTCCAAATTTTACATTTTGTTTAAACGGGGGTGAAATCAAATTAATAAAATTAAATGTTATCATTATCTCAATGTCTGGTTACGGTTTATATTACGAAATAAAGCATGTCATAGGGAAAATGGATTAAATGCAGAACACAAAACTTCACAGGAGAAGCATTTTACACTTTGTTTTTAAATTGTTCGTATTATTCGATTACGTAATTAAAATTATTCGAATATTAAAAAAAAAAAATAAAAAAATAAAGTAAAATATTTATGAGTTTTTTTAAAATGTAATTGTAAAAGTATAAAAATGTCATATGAAAAGTTAGTAATTCATTGGTAATATCTTAAAAAAAAAACCATTCTCAATATAAATGTAAACGTATCATTTATTCTGGGAGAGCTTTTTAAGAAGTGCTATTTTTTTAAGAATAATTATATTTTCTTCATATTTTGTATACTAGCATAAGCCATTTAGTTTTTTCATTCAAGATTCAAGAAAATATGTAAGAGCCTATCAAAATTATTTACCGCTGCATTTTTTATGATATTTTGTTTTGAAGTGGCTTTGAAAGCCCTTCTACGTTAACATATTTTAATTTGTGTTGTGAAATTAAAAAAAAAAAAAATGTGATAACAATCAACAACTTAGAAAAATAAAAATCAAAATCCCTTGAAATCTTTTGCCCACGAACATAAAAGTTGCAGTTGCAATTTTCCAGTTAAAATCCTTAATGTTAATAGTCTCTAATTCGCTTAGAAAATTTTAAAATCTGTTTTAAATTTTAATTAATTTTAGCTAAAAAAACTGTTTAAAAAATTAACAAATATTATAAGAAAGTTAATTTTCTTTGAACTACATATCTCCAAAGCAAACAACTTTAGAATAACGTCGATTACAATGCAACTGTCAAAAATCCTCAGAATTTAACTTAAAATAATAAAACTGAAATGAGTACATTTTGTTGTTTTGTTTTTATAAAATTTGATTTTGAAAAAGTTCAAATTTTCGTTGACGAAATTGCATTTATTTAAATTAAGCGCTAGGAAGGAAACATGTTTAGTTATTTTTTTTTTTTTAATCTAAAAAAATCAATTGCAAAAAAAAAAAAAAATATTCGTTTTATTCGAATATTCGATATAATATTCGAATTATTTGTTATTAAAAAAAATACAATTTCTTAAATTTTTCTTCGAATAATTATTTTTAAAAAATTGTTCGAATAATTTCAAAGAACAATCTTCGAATAAATATCCTATTATATAAGTAAAATGTCACCCTAAATAAAATTGCTTTCGCTATAATTTTTTACAGATACATAATGTAAATGATTCTGAATTACACATATTTTCTACCAAAATATTTCAAACTTTTGACTTTGTATTTTAAAATCTCATTTGCCTAGAAAACTCTTGCTGATATTCGTCCATTTTTTTTAACAAATTAAGTTGTCAAAATAACTTCTTTGTATTCAAATAAATATACTTTTACTTGTATAAAAAGTAGTTTACTAAAAAAAAACTATGCTTCTGTTAACCCAAACTAAAATACTCGAATGTACGTTGTACGTACTTACTACATATTCATATATTTTTAAACATATCGCTCATTTACTTCAGTAACGTCATAATTAAAAAAAAAGAGATTTTTAAAATAATAAGATAAACGTGTACATATCGTTTGAGAAGAAACTATTTCGATCATTTTTCTATTAAGGTAAATACATAGTCATTTGAAAACTTTAATTGTGTTTGCAGCAAAATCGTTTTTTTTAGTTATGACAGTCTTGAAGTAAATGAGCGATATAAAAATTAGTTATAAAAAAAATATTTTGCTTTATTTCTTGTTTTTTTTTTTTTTTTTTGGATTTAACATCATCTTTTTTTTTGTTAAGCATTTTATATAGAATTCGAATACACAGATGGAACAACACACCCTTTGTGTTTTTACTATTCTTTTTTATATGACTTCTACATATTTCAAAGAACTAGTGGATTAATTGTTTTTGCTTGTATGTGCATACATACAAATGTACATACATATGTATGTATATAAAGTACATATTTCTTATTTTGTTCATTTCCTTTAAGTATCCACGGGTTTAGCTGTTTCAAACCGACTATGTAGCACATACATACATACATGCATACTTATGTATTTATATACATTGTACATACATATATCAGGGATGGGATTTTTAGCATAATTGTGTCATTTAAAAATTATGTGCATATGTGGTTTTCAAATATCAATTATAAACCCATAAATTGAAGTTATATTTACCATTCTCAAAATTTACATAATACACATCTGCTCAAAATAATAGATACACCTTATAGGATGATATTTAAGTGGCGATAACTTTGGAAAATGCTTCAGAAATACTCCGAGTATTTTTCTTGTAGTAAACAATTTGATCTGGAAATACCAATTGAATGAAAAATATTGGCAAGAATTTGCATTCAAATTGATTTACATATACGTTTTCAATTTAAGTACCAAAAATTGTTCCTCATAATAATAGATACAGTTAACTAATTTGTAATTTTTTTCATATTAAATCGAATTATTTTCTCCATTTTTTATAGATTTTATGGAATAGGATAAGAAAAGTTGAATTTAGGTTGCAAATATTATAAAGAAATAGTATTCTAACATAGAAAATGGAATGAAACAATTATTGTACCAAATAGCAGAAAAGAAATTTTCAAAACAAGAGAAACTGGAAAGTCGTTGCTTGAAATGGCAACTAGGGGCTTAGAGAGAAATCTACATTTTGTTTAAAATGCCTTATCTAAGAATCTGCATATTTAAGATTGTAAGATGCGATGAAAACTTGTTAAAAAACATTTACTTTAGTCTGAATGTGAAGGCGAACAAACAAAAAAAAAAAAATTAAAAAATGAAAATTAATATGTTGGAAAACGACTACCAATGTGTCCGACACCCTAAAGGAAAAAAATTCCACGTTTAATTCACAAAGATGACAGGGAGGTGAGTTTTGGGTATGCTTACAGTATAGATAAATACAATGAACGCAGAAGGTACAGGGATATATTGGAAATTGTTATATTTCCATATGCCGCACGTTAGGGTAAAGTGTGTCAAAAGTGGCGATTAAATGAATTTTTAAATTTAAATTTTTGTAAAAAAGTTGGGTAGCGAATAAAAATAGACAAAATTATGTATCAATTACAATTAAAATCTTTAAGCTTGTTTGTGTTGTTTTCTTATTAGGAACTGTCAAAATTACACCTTTTTTAACATTTTTGAAAACGAGTAAAAAATTAAATTTGCAGTGCATTTGTTTTAAATAAAAAGTCTTTTAAAGTAAAAATTTAAAATGTAACCATCAACTTTAGATATTTCAGTGTACTTTTCTTTAAGTATTTGTAAATTTTATTTTGTCCTAATATTTTTGTTTTTTTTAATTGCAACTTAAAATGTTACAGGATGTTTATTCTGAAAATTCTCTGAAAAATAGTAGTACATATTGTCCACTTTAATATTATGAAAAAAAAAAAAAAAAATCGTGCGCATATATAACCCGATTTGAGAAATTAATTTTTTTCGAAAAAACTCCGGTAGATTTCATTAAAAAAACAGCTTAAGTGCAGACATTTTCTTTGCTTTATCAAACATTAAACAGTGTGGTAGAATCGAAATAAATCTGTAACCTCTAATCAACTAGTTGGATTTACATGACAATTTGAGTTTAGAAGCAGGATCCCATAAACGCTTCAGGAGCTATGGGGGTCCAAAATAGGGTACTAATGTCATAGAAAATGTTTAACCACTAACGAATTTTTTTTCCTTATCCCATTTCTAAGATTTTTATATCACCTTAAAGTCCTTGAAAAATCCTTCAGAAAACATGCTTGCATGTAATATGTCTCCTACATATTCTTCGAGATATATTCATTTGAAATTTCAACAATCTCAGCTTTACAAGATGTTGGTCAAGTCTTTTCCAAATATATTCCAACATTTTCAACAGATTTTATCATATTTTTTGTAATTTATTAAAAAACAAAATTGTATATCGAATAAAGAAAATTTTAAGTCAATACCTTTATTGAGTCAAAAAATAAACGATTTTGAAATGGCAAGTTTGCAAAAATTAATAAACAGACGGACGGAAGGACAGGCATTAGAATTATTTAAAAAAAGTCTTAAAATTCCAAAAATATTTTTTAACCAATATAAAAACTAAATCTAAATACTAAAGTATTGATATCACCTTTCCCTGAATTAAGTGCCATTTTCGACCTATTTAACCAAAATGTATAGACGGATGGACATTGCCATTCTGCCAAAAAATATTTTAGAATTCTAAAAATGCATTTTTTTACTAACTAATAAATATAAAAAATAGAACGTGATCATCAAAATTCGGATATCACTTTTTCCTGAATTAAGCTCCATTTTCGACCCATTTAACCCAAATGTATAGATGGACGGACGAACATTACCATTCATCCAAAAGACATCTCATAACTCTGAAAATGCATTTTTTACTTACTTATAAATAGGAAAATTAAACGTGATCATTGAAGTGCTGAATTATGCATAATTTTCGACCCATTTAACATTAATGTATAGACGGACTAACGGACATTACCATTCTGCAAAAAAAAAATTATAAAACTGATTTTTTTTTACCTAATATTCAGTAAAAAAATAAAACGTGATCATTAAAATTTTGATATCACCTTTCCCCAAATTGATCGCCATTTTCGACCCCCTTTTACCACAATGTTTGCCGTAGGGAACATGCCATTCGAGCAAGATAATGGCCCCAAACACAATTTCAATTTCATTTTTCTTTTTTTTTTTGCAGCTTCTTTTGAATGTATTTCTTCTTCACTAGTTTCACACTCACCGCTTTTGTCGTTTGTATAAAAAGCCCCGGTTTTTTCATCTAAAATAAGCATTATTTTTTGATTATGCGCTATCCAAAATTCTATTATTTAACGTTATTAAAATTTTATTTAATGTCACTTGGACAAAAAAAGACAAATAGAAGTTGTACCAAATATCAGAGGGTATACAATAATTTTTGTAAACAAGTGAAACAATTGTTCTAAAATTTAATAGTGTTATTTTTTATGTAATAATCTTAAAATGAAAGACGTACGGATGTACATCATTAAATTCATAGATGAAGTAATTCTGTAATTTATATAACTAGTCTTGAGATATTTTCTTTTAGGCGTCATCTAAAAATAAATATTTTATGTTTAAATTTTAATATTACCATTATCTCTAAGTAAATTAAAAATATAAATTAATCAGGTATGTGATGAAAATCGATTTCGAACCAAAAACGATTGAAAAACAAAAAAAGTTGTGATACGCATACATTTTTCGATTTCATTTTCGTTTTATTGTAAAAACGGACTCGATTTAATTTTCCATTTTGTTTTATGAAAATCACAATAAATTAGGCTGTGAATGAAAACGAAATTAACATGATTTTATCATTTTCAAATCAAACAAATTTTGGTACTCTTTTTAAAATCGATTTCGTTTAAAACTGTTGTAAAAGTGTTAAGAGTTCGTGGCTTTAACATTTTAAGTATTAAAACATAAAAAATTACATTCTCAGAAGAAAAATATATACAAATAACAAAAGGTAATTTAGATTTGTGTGGAAGCTTAATTTTAATTTAGGGATTCTGTAAATCTCAATATTTAAAATTTTTAATATGCATAGCTGGTCATGTCTCATACACAAGTGTTTTGTACTTAGTGTTGGTACTTGTAATAAAGCAATGATCGTACCGACCACAGCTTATCCCTGAAAAATCGGACATATAATAATATATTCGTTGTTTCGCCGACGTTTTTTTTTAAAATATCTTAGATTCCTTATTATACTGTAAATTCCCATACTGTTTTACAAATTAAAATTTTTAAGTTTCAGGATGTAGTTACCGTAAAGGAGAAATCTGCTTAACACTAGACAAGAAAATAATTTCTCATTAGTACCATTTAAGAAAAATTAAAAATAAAACTTCAAGAGTAAAAGATTTGGTGTTCACTTTTAAATTTTAATTATCACGGTATCAATTATCGGAAGTACCACGGACTTGAAACACTATAAATATGTTATCCCTTAATAAAGTGTTACTTTTATGAGTACAATGATTATCCTGTGTATTGTTCGGAATCAAGTGTTGTCACTTCTGTGGCAGCCTCATCCAGAAACTTTCAGACATTTTGTACGTTATTTTTTAGCGATTATATTTAAATATATTTGATATAAATATAAAATAAATTGTGCTAGAATAAATTAAATACAATTTTATTTCATTTATTGTTAATTTATAAAAAACAAATTTAAAAATATGTAAATGTTTTGATTTGACAAGAAACATGTAGAACAGAAACAAAAATTGAAAAATGAAATCGATCGAAATTCATCACAACCTGATCGATTTGAAAACTCGATTTACCTTTTAAATCGATCGAATTTCATCACATACCTGAATATAAAAAAATTATTTACATAAGTAATTTTGTTGGAGCAATTTATATAAGGAATTACATAAGTAATTTTATAAATCCTAAACCAGTTGAGATATTGACAAATGCTTTGGTGGTCTTATGTATAACTAGTAGGGGATCTAACTGCAGCAATAAAAAAATTCCAAAACTTTTACATAGGTAATTTAGTTAGCGCAGGGACGATATATAACATTATATTTGAGAATATATGGCTGCGACCTTTTGCGATGTTTAAAAATATTAGAAAAAAATGAATGGTATCTCATATTAGCAATTTTTTAAGAATTATTTAGACATTTTAAGGTTTCAGTAAGATTGGTGTGATTAGATCGTACCACGCCTACTTTTAAATATTACTAATTATTGTATACTTTAGAGTTTACAAATTTATAAATTAAAACCTTCAGCTATAAACTTATTTAAATTGCTCATTTATTTATTTTCATTTAAAAATTTTATTTTTTAATTTGAATTGTGGAATATTCAGCTGATCGTTTGAAAGTATCAAATGACTCGAGGGAGTATTTCGGTACTTTTGAATTTTAAAGAGTATCAAAAAAGTACTATAATATCAACTTTTCCATCCCTGATTCATACCCAATTGCTTAGCTTCGTTAACATTCGTGTTCTGTATGTGAAAATGCCGAAAACACTCGGCTCCGGTGTGCTATGGGCACTTTTGCCTGCTCCAAGTCATAGACTGTAGTCTAAACAAAAAATATTTGTCACATACATACATACGTATAGTACAAATTGAAGTAATTAACGTCATTAGTTTTAGTCTTGCGAAAGAGCAAAAGTGCGAAGTTTGTTTTTAAATATGTATAACAACACTTCGCACTTGATAGAACCAAGTGCGTAACTTCTGTGCGAACTTTTGCACAAACTTCAGTTTATAACGGTACTATTTTTTAATGAAAAACCTTTTACAACAAGAAAAACTACCAAATTTTGCAACTAAACGAAGAAAAAATTTTTTTTTAAATGAAAACAAGTTAAAAAAATTACACAAATCTTTAAAAAAAAATAATGCGGTAAAAAAAATATAGTAAAAAAAATCGGAAAATTGTATAACTTTAAACACCAATATCTCTATAAGTTGCTAAAGAATTTTAATAATTTAAATTACATATATGAGATGAACATTTACTATATAAATAATTTAAAAATATTAGCATTTAAAAATGCATTCATAATGCAAATGTAATTTTTTAATTTTATTTTTTTTATTTTTTGTGAGTATATTTTAAAATTATAGCCTGTTTTTCTATGTCGAACGAAAATCTAAGCGAACGAAAGCAAGTCGAACGAATTCGAATCAATTTGGGTTTCTGTATTTCTTACTTATTGTTTTTGTTCTATTTTTCTTTCAGAGTAACTTTTTTTTCGTAAAAATATTAAAAATACTACTAAATTGTTTAAATTTAAAAAAATAAAAAAACAAAAATTTTTTTTAAATTTCTTTACAAATTGTTTTTTTAGATACAAAATCGTCATTAATCGATACAATATTTATCAAAACGAATGATTGAGGAACATTTGCAATGTCCTGATGAGTATTTTTCCTATTTTTCATTAAAAAATTCAACCAGTAGAAAGCAAAATAGCAAGTGACTGATTTTGACATTTTTGTTTTTACCGTTCGAAATACAGAAACCCAATTTTATATAAAAACACTTACGTTTTCTTTCGACTTGTCGTTCGACTCATTGTTCGCATATAAGTGAGTTAGAGAAACCCAAATCAGTTTTCGTTCGCTTAGAAGGCGAAAGAAAGCATTCGTTCATAACACAGAGCTACAAAATGAGAAAAAAAATTCTGCGGCACGGGGTTTCTCAGTCAATTCGGATACACCCAGAGAAATATCAATCACATACGTCTTGAAAACGATACCATTCTGTGTCAATAGTGAATCTACACCGTATGTGTTTAAATTAAACACAGCGTGTTCAATTCTTATTGAAAATCGATACCTAAATGGCACCAAGTTGAAACCATTTCGGTATCAAATTTTTAAATTACATATATTTTGTATTAAATTTGTTAATGAAAGGTATTAAAAAGCTGTTACCGTAAATTACCAATGTGACCACAACCGTTGTTGATTTTGAATCGAATTTTTTCCCTTAGTGTACACGGTATTAATATGTAATAAGCCTCTAATCCACTATTGACTCCAGTTCTCACGATAAGTCACGATTTGTAAATTTAAGGAGGCTGCACTGTATATTGGAGCATATCTCGAAAACGACTTGTCTGATTTTGTTCAAAAAAATATATACAAATTGAAAATAATTTTAATTGGAACTTTTTGATATTTTTTGAACAAAATTAGACAAGTCGTTTTCGAGATATGCTTCAATATATATTGCAGCCTCCTTAATTTTACAAATCGCAATTTATCGCGAGAACTGGAGTCAATAGTGGATTAGAGGCTTATTACATATTAATACCGTGTATCCGAATTGACTGAGAAACCCCGTGCCGCAGAATCAGTGTTTCCCTGTGTAATTTGTTATTTGTGGTAAAATGCCTTTTTGACCCATATTAATTGCAAATGTACTATGTAATAAACATATTTGTCTTCAATATTAAGCAAAAATATTTAAAATAAATAGGATAGATATTTTTAAAAATATATCTGAAATTGCATTCTTGTTGTAAGTGCTTTTTTAGCAAAAACATTATTTTTTAATTATACAATATCAATCACAATATTTATTGTAATAAACTTTATACTGTGTTTTAAATCAATAAAATCCGACATATAATTAAGGGGTTGTAACTTTGAGTCTACATTAGACAAATTTTTATCATGACAAACGTCAAAATGAACTCGAATTTATGGAAGGTGGCAACAATTGTGCAAAAACAACAATATGGCGAATTCATTAGTGTTTTTTATGTATGCAGTTTGACAGCTGTAATAACCAAAAATAATAATCAGCTGTTTAACTGAGGCTACCTTGTATAGATTCGCATCGATTTTGACGTTTGTCTTGATAAAAATTTCTCTAATGTAGACTCAAAGTTAGCACTTACTTATATATTACTAAATGAGAATTAAAAAAAAAAAAAAAAAAAACACATTTTATGAAAAAATTAAATTTTTGTATAAAAAAATTGGTGGTAATTTTTCTAAAAAAAAAAAATATATATTAAAAATAGTAGATTATCTTGTCCCAGAACAATTATAGTTAAGATATAGCTTTTTAACATGTTAAAAGCAATGAATTAAAAGCGAAGGGGTTATTATTATAAAACTGCAATTGCAGTACGAGTGCATTTTTAAATAATTTGCCTTTACTTTTTGACTTTAAAGAGGTCTCAGTTGGCCTTCATTTAGGGTTGCCAGACGGTCTTGAATGAACTTGATTGTCAAGATATTTTAGAATTTGTCAAGATACAAATTCAAATGTAATTTGTCAAGTTGAAAACAATTTGTAGCTATTAAAAATATTTTATATTTTGATAGAGATAATATCAAAGCATATGTTTATATTTTACAGGATACAAATTATATTGCTTTATTACACCCTGAAAGAGAAATTTGTGCAGAACTACACAATATAATGATTGAATTAAATAATATTAAAATTATCTAAATATGAGATATACAAATCATTTTATATAAGAGGACTTTTTTAAATTTAAACAGAACAAATTGATTACAATATACTATTTTACGACTACTATTTTCTCTTGACTTAATTGAAAACTTCCATACGATGTTGTAATTTTTTTTAATGCCGTGAATAAATGTTCAAAAGCATTAATATGGATATTGAAATATTTGTATTGACTTAATATAAAAAAGCTTTGACATATGCTTATTTTTTCAAATAAAAATTGCAAAAATCTAATACCGTATTAATATTTTTCATGGCCTAAACGGATATGCTACTAAATAAACTCTTATTTTCGCCAAACATTTATACCGACAATATGTATTTACTACTTCTATATAGGTTCATATAAGAATTAAAAATTATTGGCTGATGTCGACTGCCAAGTTCTTTTTGGAAAATTAAGCTCGTTTTTCTGGAATGTCAATTTGGATTGAATCTGGCATCCCTACCTTCATTAGAGCCATGAATCGCTAAAATCCGTCTACATCGTAAAAAGATATTAACATTTAGTTACGTACTTTGTTAATTTTTTCAAGAAAGACTAAATGTATCCACAGATTTAGACCATCCGTAAAAAAATTTTATTTTTTATAATTCTCTCGTAGAAGAACCAAAGGAAAAAACTAAAACTAAACTCAGCATATAGTTTCATTTTAATTAATGTGTGATCTAGGCGGTATTTATGGTCAAAGTTCACAAAAATATTTCTTTTTTTGCTGGTTTTGATCACTTTGAGCCACCTCTAAATATTTTGGAATCAATCAAAAATGTTTTATTTCTTTTGTTTTCTAGTGGGTGAGATCAAGGCCACCCATAATGTACATTCATACATTCATACATACATACATACATATATACTAGAGTTGATGGTAGTGCACTAAATTGTGAGTGCAGTATGCTTATCGCTAAATCGTACTATAGTGAACAAATTTGATTCTTTTAACTATTTGTCATCACTACAGTTATAGTGAAACATTTCTTCACTATCATTAAAAATTTTTAGCGATAATGTAAACGTTAAAATATAAGTCAAACCTTAGTGAGATATGATGGTAATTATCAAATTTATAATCATTTTAGAACAACAATATTTGTATATAATATATGTTTTAAAATACATTTTAAATTTAAAATTTGTCTTCATTTTGTATTTAGTGAATAAAGTTTAAAAAACATTAGGTCATCATCAAATTTAGTGAAGAATTTCTAAGTTCCACTAACATTAGTGAAGGATTGTTTTTTTGCACTAGTGTTGAGTGAAGAAGAAAAATGTTGCACTAGGCTTGAGCTGAAAAAATCAACACTATCACTAATTAATTTTAGTGGAAATTGTTTTTTTTTCACCACCACTATTGCTTAGTGAGGGTGATATTTTTTAAGCAAAGACTGCACAGTGGGGCAGAATCGAAAATTTTTGGAAATAAATCTGTAACTTCTGATCGGCTGATTGGGTTTACATGAAATTTGGTATTGGCGTAGCAGAGGAGTGTACAATATTAAGACCCCTCAGGGGCGGAGCTAAAGGGGCTCAAAGTTGGGTACCTCTGACATAAATTTTTTTTAATCGTTTGCCAAATTTTTGTTTCTCGTCCGATTTCAAATATTTTAAGTTCATTTTTGTAGGCACTGATAAGACCTGCATGTCCTATTTATCTCTTATAGTTTTTGAGTTATTTTCATTTGAATTTTTAAGTACCTCAATTATGTTCTTGGTCCAGTTTTTTTTTTCATATATATCTTAGTATATCCGACCGATTTTATTTGTTTTTCTTTAGCTAATTAAATAATAAAATTATTGAACAAAAAAATTTGAAGTCGATATCTTTACCGAGTCCAAAATAAACGATTTTGAATTTGAAAATTGCAAAAATGACGACTTTTTTTTGTTTTTTTTTAGCCGAAAAAGTATCTACACTCTTTTTTCTCTAAAATAAAATTTTCTTTAAAAACATATAATAATTTTATACTTTTCTGAAAGGTATCTTCACAGAGAAGACTTTTAAGTAAAAAGCAAGCCCAATAACTCAAGTGGTAAAGGTACACACCCTCCCGAATTTGACCCATTTTAAATGAAAGTTTTGACTTTAGTCTATATTTTCTCAAATCCCAAAGCACGAATCGGCAAATGGAATGCAGCTTAAGAATCTATAATATGTTGTTAAAAGTTTTCAATCAAAATCTTCGGGACTTCGGAAAACTGTGGATTTTATAGCCAATAATGTGAAAAAACCCATTTTTGGGACTTTCGGCGTTTTTTTTTTGGGAATTGTACTAACAAAGATTTTATTGCAGATAAAATATTTATAGTTACAAAAATATTATTCTAATTGCAAATATCAGAAAAAGTATAAACTCGATTTTTTTTTCATTTAAATTACATTGCTTAGCTGACATAATTCTTCGTTATACAGAAAAAGATTGAAATCAATATCTTTTACAGAAGCGATTAAAAAATGTTTGTGTCATAAGTACCCAACTTTGGGCCCCTTTAGCTCCTCCCCTGAGGGATCTGTTCTTTCCCCCTTCGAAACTTAACTTATTGTACACTCCTCTGCTACGCCTATATCAAATTTCATGTAAATACAACCAGCCGATCAGAAGTTACAGATTTATTTCCAAAAAAATTTCGATTCTGCCCCACTGTGGACTGGAGTGAAACATTTTGCACTATCAATAAGTATTAGGGAAACTGCAAATTTAGTGCACTATCCCAATACTGTATACATATAATATTATATCAATTATTACATATTCAATAAGATTACCATATTTACAGACTTGTATGTACTAGTATGTATGTACATCCGACATTTTTTTATCGTTCACTTTTATTTGCATCTCCTGCAGTGTTTCTTTTGACTTGTTTTATTAAAATACTTATGTATGTATGTAGGTGTGTGTGAGCAATGCATTTTTAGAACGGGACTACGTACAAGTATGCCATTTTTTTAGTATGTGAACAAATACATACAAATTATTATATTGTACACTAACAAAAAAATATATATAAATTAAAATTGCAATAAAATGGATATTTTTTTTTTTAATTTTCGGTATATGTACATATATTTTTCGAAATTAGTAACTGGACAATTTTTTAATTTATTTTAAACATATATACATATATGAAGTAATCATATAATAATTCAAAAATACATTTAAAAAAACTGGTTAACAACCTTTAATAATAAAACCGACATTTAGAAAAAAAAAAAAAAAAAAAAACGGTCTGTGTTCATGCATTGTACATACAAATGTATGTTTGTGTAGTGGCAACCCAGTAGCAATTGACCCTTTTTAAGGTAAATTTCACTGCAATTTTCAGGTTTTTTCCTGTACGTTGAATGAAACCATCTATAAAATAAATACTTATATGTCCATTTAAGAACAAATAAATATGTATATTTTGCAACCATTTCTAAGTGCACATCTTTGCTTATTTTACCCTAATAGAAAATATATAAAAACGGAATAATATTGGAAAGAAATTATGGAAATTCTGTAATCCGGTATGTTGGTATGAAATAAGATGGAAAATAAAAAAAAAATAAAATATATATATGTACGATTTCGATGATATAGACATGTGACACACCTAACTTATTAAATCATTTGTGCATAACATTACTTACTATAAGTACATATATGTATATATACATATGTATGTATGTTACTTATTTTTAATTATAGTAAGAAAGTGGTCTATATTATAATGTGAACCTTTCTAGACAATTGTGTAACAAAGAAACTAATCAACTGAAACAACACACTGAAGTTATATTTTCATCGAGAACTTAATTTTCTTTAATTACACAGCCAACTACTTTATAATGAATATTGTTATAATCTGTTAACCGTAACGGATGTTGAAAGCGTTTTCTAATTTTCTTTTTTTTATTTGCTTTAATTTTTTAGAGGGAATGTATTTCAGTACACATTGGCCAAGCTGGTGTTCAAATTGGTAATGCCTGTTGGGAGTTATACTGTTTGGAACATGGTATCCAGCCAGATGGACAAATGCCATCTGATAAGACAATTGGTGGTGGTGATGATTCATTTAATACTTTCTTTAGCGAAACTGGTGCCGGTAAACATGTTCCACGTGCTGTATTCGTTGATTTGGAACCAACTGTTGTTGGTAAGTAGATACACACATAATACATACATTCATACATACACACACAAACACATGAAACATATATATAACACTCGATTTACACGGCTTGTTGGGATGGGAAAAAACGTAAAACAAGGTTCTTCTGAGTGAAAACAAATTTATATTTCGGGATCAGAATTTTTATTTATCGCGTTAATTAAAACAATAAATTAATGGAAAATATTAGTTTGGGACCTAAAATTCGCGTTAAATTAAAACACATGAAATTTTTATTTTTTTTTATATTGGTTCCAAGCCATCATTTATCAATTCATTTAAAATGTGATGGAAATGTTTCAGCGGCCTTAAGATCGCCTGATAAAGATGCTCTTTTAATTAACCGTTTTCGTTAAAATGCCATTGATAGCCAAAAATTTCTTTCAGATTGTTCGAAGCAATCACAATTGAACTAAATTTAAAACTTTTTGTTCAATCATATTATTTTTATTTCTTTTTGACTATTTTGGTAATCTGGTTATATTTAAATAATAAATGTATTATTTTTTTCTATTATATTGTCTAGATATACTTTTACTTCGAATCGTTTTTTTAACATTTGCTTAAAATAATCTATTTTTTCAATAAACATTTCTACACACGATTCAGTAACAGTAGCTAATGTATTTCGTGCAATTCAAGGTTTTGCGCGTTATATCAATACAAATTTTCTTTAATTGCTAAATTAAAAAAAAAAAAAAAAACAGAAAATAGAAGTTCTATTCAAATGAAACGGAATCTTCCCATATTAAAATTACAATTCATAACACAAGGCAACAAAATCAAAAAAATTTTAGAGGCTTTAAAAACCACTATACAATTTTGATGTATTGCGGTTCCAGTATTACAAATATGGTTCAAATTTTAAATTCTATGGAGAGGTTTTTTTTTTTACATTTTTTTTGTAAAATTAAAAATTTTTGTAGTCGTTTTTCCACATAATTAATGATAACTTAAAAAGTTTTAGTCCGATATTATTGAAACAAATTTAGAAAAATGTATATACATAACCTTTAATCCCTTCATATATTGCGTTTCAATCGGCTCAGTAGTTTCGGAGTTATAATAAAAAAAATGAAACAAAAAATACATTTTTTACGTGAAAATAGCAAGTTTTTTTGTATTAAAAAAATCATTAAAAATCAAAAACGACAAAATCTGTTCTAATTTATTGCTTTATCACAAAGCCACATGTAATAGCAACAAAATGAGATATCGATCATAAAAATTGATTAATTCGTTTCGAAAGTTGTTTTTGCTATTTTCACGTAAAAAACATATTTTTTGTTTCATTTTTATTATAACTCCGAAACTACTGAGCCCATTGAAACGCAATATATGAAGCGATTAAAGGTTATGAAAATATAAATTTTTCTAAATTTATTTCAATAATATCGGACTAAAACTTTTTGAGTTATCATTAATTATGTGGAAAAACGCCTAAAAAAATTTTTAATTTTACAAATTTTTTTTTTTTTTTAAATCTCTCCATAGAATTAAAAATTTGTCCAATTTTTTGACTACTGGAACCATAATACATCAAATCTATATAGTAGTTATTCAAGCCTTTTTTTGCTGTTGACCTGTGTAATAAATAACTAATGGATAAAATGGATATTAAAATTAAATTTATTTTATTATTTAGATGAGGTGCGTACCGGTACTTATCGTCAACTTTTCCATCCTGAGCAATTAATCACTGGTAAAGAAGACGCCGCCAATAACTATGCTCGTGGCCATTACACTATCGGAAAAGAAATTGTAGATTTGGTACTCGATCGCATTCGTAAGTTAGCTGATCAATGTACCGGATTGCAAGGTTTTCTTGTGTTTCATTCCTTTGGCGGTGGTACTGGAAGTGGATTTACTTCTTTGCTCATGGAACGTTTGTCTGTAGACTATGGAAAGAAATCGAAATTGGAGTTTTCAATTTATCCCGCTCCTCAGGTATGTAAACAAATTTATACATCAGATACAATATTTTAAGTAGAATATACACACATATCGTAGGTGCGATGACGAAAAGTCCTATGTGGTATTTTTACTACTTTTCAATAGAACAAAAAAGAAAAAAAAAAATATTTTGTCAATTTGCATTTTGTTTTGTAAATTTTCCTTTGGTGGGTAAATGCATGACTAATAATGCGATAGCTATAAAAAAATAAAAAAAAAAACATAGGACTCTTCGTCAGCGGACCGACGATATTAGAAGTACGTAGTAATAAAAATACATACATATGTATCCAAGTTACGGGAAAAATTTAAATTTTTCAATAAATTTGTAAATTTTTTTATATTTTTACCAAAAGAACAATGTTCCTAATTATATACACTAATAATGTGCGGTTTTTTACTCTTGCTATTTAGTTCATAATTATTGTCTTCTAGGTGCATAATGGTCTACATTTTTGGTGTCCAGGTATTTGTCGTATTATATTCTTTAAATTAATATCCAAAAGAAGTTTTTGAAATATGTGTATTTCAAGTGACGCTTTGCATAATTTCTTAAATTTGGCTTCCAATTTTTAAATTTTTTGATACAAAATGGAAGGCATATTCTTAAGAAGTGCTAAATTTTATTATACTATTCATTGAATTCTATTAAAATTATTATTGCATTTGAAAAATAAGGATAAATTCGGCCATATTATCGGTAAGTCTTCGACCACAACCCAGTAAGGGTTGTGGCAACATGTACTATTTGAACGTAACTGCCACTAACGGAAATATAAACAAATAAAAAACAATGAAATTTTTAAAATAAATGAGTTTAAGCTAACTAAAAGACAACGCCAGAGCAAATATAAATATACACAAAAAAATTATTAACAACTACAGCGGAATAAATATGATTTCATTTATTTCTTTTATAAAGCAGAAAATATGCCAGCTCTGATTACATAAACCGTCCGATGAAAGTTAAATGTCAGATGTTCTTACCTTTAGCTTATTGGTCACTTTTGGCTTAACTTATACTTATAAGAACCAAAAACAGTTAAAGTGAACGATAACATCCTAACTTTAGTTATTGGATTGTTATAATAACGGGCCTTAGAAGTACCTATTCTAAGTAAAAGTCACATCATTTTTGTGCTAATATAACAAAGCGACCCGTAATAGAAAAATAATCGTTAAAGTCCCAGAACCATTCTAAAATGCAGTTATTTGGATGAATAAACATAAATCTTATTAAAACTGAGAAAATTTTGGAAACTGCCATGGAAAAATCTGAAGTTTTAAATTTTTGTATTAGAAGATCGTATGAAAAATGTTTTCTTAAATTTGGTACATATAAAACCCATTTGTTTGAACCTTGTCTTTACAATTAGGCTTGTAATAATTAAAATTACTTCCTCCTTTATCTCTACGCTTAGAAATATGAGATTCTTTTTGGCGAGAATTGCGATATAGTTACGACTTTACTTCGCAGTATTAGGGTTTCTGGCCCTCAATTTCTTATTTTTTCATTCTAAATTGTAATTTTGTATAATGAAATGGTTTTTTTTCTGCCCCAGATTCTAAAATATTGCACTTTAAAGACAATTACGTTAATCTTAATTAATTTTCCCTATCTGGAATCAAGAAATCTTACTGGATTATTTTTCAAATGCAATAATAATTTTAATAGAATTTATGAATAGAATAATAAAATTTGGCACTTCTTAAGAATATGCCTTCCATTTTGTATCAAAAAATTTGAAAATTGGAAGCCAAATTTAGGAAATAATGTAAAGTGTCACTTTATTATGTCGCACAAAATGCATGACCAACACAACACTTTTGCCCCAAATTTGAAATACACATATTTCAAAAACTTCTTTAAAGAATATAATACGACAAATACTTGGACACCAAAAATGTAGACCATTATACACCTAGAAGACAATAATTATGAACTAAATAGCAAGAGTAAACAAGCGCAAATATTCGGCCCGGCCGAATCTAAATACCCACCATCAACTTTTTAAAATTTTGCGTTATATGGAAAAGGGCGGTAATGTGGGAAGTAAAGTAGGCGGACCACGCCCATTTTTTGTTTCCGAGTTTACATTTGTCCTTGAACTATTTGAACACAATTTCGTTGATTTTCACCTTATATGGGAGGTGGGCGGTAAAGTGGGCGGGCCACGCCCATTTTTGGTTTCCGAATTTATATTGATCACCGAACTATACATACAAAATTTCGCTGTCCTACATGCTTTTGTTGCAGAAATATCGGCAGAAAACTATAAAATGGACACCCTGTGTTTCTAGTTTTAAGCTTATAACTTTTTTGTTTATTAACCGATTTTGCCCATTTTCAATCCCAAACAAACCTTATATAAGACAAACATTTGTGCCAAATTTCGTCCCCCTACGTTTCTCCGTTCGAGCCCTATCCTGCTTTCAACAGACGAACAGACGGACGGACATAGCTAGATCGACTCAGAATCTAACCAGGACCCAGAATATATATACTTTGTGGGGTCTTAGATGATTCCTTCGACATGTTACACACGGAATGACAAAATCAATATACCCCCCATCTTTTTGATGGTGGGTATAAAAACAGCACTTTATTTTGTCCGATAGTGTATCTATATGAAATCATGGTTTCATTTATTAATATCATTAAAAGTTATATATCGTAACTTGTTATGCATCCAGTCCTATCATTCTAAAACGTATGTATACTTGAGATTTAAAGAAAACTAATTAACATAAAACTTATGTTCGTAAATTGAAAAGTATAAATTTACAATGAAAAACACTGATCAAATTTCACAAAGTCCAATTTTCGATCAATCTTTTGTAAAAAAATCATTTAAAAATGCACAATTTGCATAGAAATAATTAATTTAAAATAAACAATTTGATCAAATTGTTAACATCTGTTTTTAAGTTTTACCTGAAATTTTCAAAATGGATATACATATGTATAAGATATTCAATTATAGACATTTTTCGAAAGTGATGATTGCGTGTTGTCTAATTTGAAACGTTTTGGTTATTGTTTCTTCAGCTTTAACACTTTGTTTAACAGAAATGTTGTATTTTTACTTTACATCCGATTTATTAACAAAAGAAAAACAAATTTATTGGACCACTTTATTGAACATCTGTTGTATAGATTTTTCTAATTAATGTACCAATATACATGGATATTTGTATATAGCAATTTATGTCTCAAATTTATATTTTTAATTAAATTAAATTGACAATAAATACATCCGTTTACTTTCTAGTATTTTATCAAGATGTATTTATGTATGTATATAAATTAATTGATTTATTTTTAATTTGTTCTTCACTTATTAGGTATCAACTGCTGTTGTTGAGCCATACAATTCCATCTTGACTACCCACACAACACTTGAGCATTCGGATTGTGCTTTTATGGTAGACAATGAAGCGATATATGACATCTGTCGTCGCAACTTAGATATTGAGCGTCCCACGTACACAAACTTGAATCGTTTAATTGGTCAAATAGTATCATCGATTACAGCATCGTTACGCTTCGATGGTGCCCTCAATGTTGATTTGACTGAGTTCCAGACAAACTTGGTGCCATATCCCCGTATTCATTTCCCATTGGCTACATATGCTCCAGTAATTTCTGCTGAAAAGGCATATCATGAACAATTGACAGTAGCTGAAATTACAAATGCATGCTTCGAACCAGCAAATCAAATGGTTAAATGTGATCCTCGTCATGGAAAATATATGGCATGTTGTATGTTGTATCGTGGTGATGTTGTACCAAAGGACGTAAATGCAGCTATTGCTACCATTAAAACTAAACGTTCGATTCAGTTTGTCGACTGGTGTCCAACTGGTTTCAAGGTTGGCATTAATTACCAACCACCAACTGTTGTTCCAGGTGGTGATTTGGCAAAAGTACAACGTGCCGTCTGTATGTTGTCTAACACTACTGCAATTGCTGAGGCATGGGCACGTTTGGATCACAAATTCGATTTGATGTACGCTAAACGTGCTTTTGTTCACTGGTATGTTGGTGAAGGCATGGAAGAGGGTGAATTTTCCGAAGCTCGTGAAGATTTAGCTGCCTTGGAGAAGGATTACGAAGAAGTTGGCATAGATTCGGCCGAAGGAGAAGTAGGTGAAGGTGACGAATACTGAATATGTTTTCATCATGCATATATATATCAACTATTCTAGTATATATACATTAATGCATATATACATGACAATGTGTTGAAATAATGAAACATAAAATTGGAATTGAAACTGATATGAATACAATTGATTGACGAAAAAGATAATTTTAATATTAACATAAAAAACATGCACCTTAATCACGTTTCCGTTTGCTATCGTGTCTGCAATTTTTCCTTACCTTTTGTTATTAACCAAGAATTTATCAATTAACTTAATCATAAGTAATTTTTATAAACTACAACTAAATATCATACTTTTTTATTCAAAATAAAAGCTTATTTTATTTTACAACTTTATTTTCATATTTTTTTTTAACTGAATTTATTACACCCTTTTTGCTGGGAACTTCCAAAAAAGTTAAATAGATGAAGAATTTATTTGGATATGCTGAATAAGAGCAGCAGAAGCAATGATTTTATCCCATGATTGTTGAAAATTTTTTAAAAGTTGATACAAAATATAAAAAATAAACAAGTAAGAAAAATTTAGTCGGTCAAGACCGACCATATGATAATCTACACCATTGTGTATGAGTATACAAATTCAGGAAGCAGTCTTATATTAGACCTTATGCCAATTGTATACCAACACTTTTACTAAGTGTAAAATATAATATACAAATAGATAATAATGCGTTGATACTAAGTAATATATATGGACCATTATCAAAAATTTTTGATTTTAGCCCTTCAAAAAAAAAAAAAAAAAAAAAATATATATATCGTCCATTCCATGAAAGAACGCCCAAAAATATACCAAGTGTCCTCCGATTTTTATAAAATTTTACACGTCTATGGGTGTCTATAAATAATTCCGTTTTCAGATTCGCTAAATTCAAAAATTCGCGATTTTATTTCGCTTTTTCACTTTCGAAAAAACCTAAAAAATCTCGAAAGTGTACAACTTTAAATACAAATATTTCTGGGAAGGTTTTGCAGAAATTTATGATTTAAACGGAGTTTGAATTGTAATTTTATCAGCTTTAACATGAAATAACATGAATATTTAACAAATAAAAAATACTTTTTAAAAATGCATTTTAATGCAATAGCATTTTTTAAATGCATTTTTCTTTCAATTTTTTAATTTTTTTACGTATTTGGAAAGCATGAAATCTTTACATTAAAATAAAAATCTCAAATTTTTGGGACGCACACATGTAATGTGCATAATTTCCCCTTTTCTTTAACTAATTTAAATTTTTTCATATAAAAATTATATTTTTCTGGTATTTTGTTAAAAAAAATGTATTGTGTTATTTTTTAAAAATTCGTAAAATAGTAAAACTTTATGCATCAAACTATTTATTGTTTCAAGTTATAATGAACAAAGCATTTTTAAATACACTTTTGATAAATTAAAATTTAATAATTTTGCAACTAACAAAAATGCATCTAAAAACTGCATTTATATTTTTAAAATATTATGGACCGAAGAGGTGATTTTCAAAATGCTGACTAAATTACAAAAAAAAAAAAAAAAATATATACAATGGCCTTTTAAATACTTTTTAAATTACAGAAGTCCATCAATAACATCAAAAGATATGAATATTTAAAATTACATACTTTTTATATTTTGTTAACTTTTATACAAATTTTAAAGAAAATTCAAAAAAAAAAAAAAAAAAACATGAAAATAAATTATTTTTATATGAAAAATTGGGAACATGTTTTTATAAAAATTGGATTACGCATATAAGATTTTCGCGTCCCAAAAATTGTACACTTTTATTTTAATGTAAAGATTCCAAACTTTTCAATTATGTTAAAAAATTAAAAAATTTTTTAACATAATTAATAGCATATTTAAAGAAAAATGCATTTAAAAAATGCAATTGCATTAAAATGCATTTTTAAAAAATCTTTCTTATTTTTAAAATGTTCGACGTAAAGCCGCCATATGTGAAATTCATAGGCAGTTTAAATCATTAAAATCCATAAATCCTTCTCAAAAATATTGCTATTCAAAGTTACATACTTTTGAAATTTTTTTGGTTTTTGAGAAAATGAAAAAGCGAAATAAATTCACGAGTTTTTGCAATTTCAGGAAACTGAAATTGATAAAAGGCTTAACGGTGTTTATGTATAAAAATTTTTATCGAAATTGAAAGCCATCAAGTAAAAAATACCCTTTTTCGGTCGTTCTTTCATATATATATATATATATATATATATATATATAAAAGAGGGTGACCCTCTTTTGTATGGAAAAAATAAAGGTATTTAAATTTTCAGTCTCACCCCCTACAAATGCCCCAAACCCATATAATACAAAGTTTTAGATTGATTACAACAAATTTAGAGGTGGCTTAAAGTGATTGAAATATTAAAAATTTTAGTTTTTTTATTCTGTCCAACCATAATTTATTCATTAGAACTTAAATTTTCTTCGGTTTCATCTTTTTGAATTCTTCAGTTTATTAACTTTCTAAAATGACCAAAATGAAGAAAATTGAACAACTAATAATATCATAGTTATTAAAATCAATCAAAATGCGTAATTTTCGACCAAATACGCACAGTAAAATAAGATTTCATCTAAAACTTAAGAGAGAGAAACGAAATTTGGCACATAGTTTTGTCTTGGTATCTTATACATCATATCAAAATTTTGTCATCTTGCGTAAGATATTCACGATCAAAATTCACAAAAATCACTTGTTTTGCATATATCTGACCTCCGTATTTTTTTGCTATAACAACAATTTTGGATAATAAAATTATTTACATGATATATAAAATGTCAATAGAAAACTACATACCAAGTTTCGTTTCTCTCCTTCAAATTTTGGTTGAAATTTTATTTTTCGTGGTCTATTTGGCCGAAAATTGCGTGTTTTTTGGTAATTTAATTTTAATAACTATTATGTTATTAGTTATTCAATCTTCTTGATTTTAGAAATTTCAGAAAGCTCATAATATGTGGAATTCAAGAAGACCCAGGAAATTCCATATATCAACTATATATATGTATATATATATACATACATATATACCTGTCAGGACCTGTCAGACTTCCAAATTCTAGTCTGAGTTTGCTGGAAAGCGCTTCTGTTCTAAAAAATAATTTGTATTTTGTTGTTTACATAGCAATAACTAGGGGGACGATTTTAATGCAAATACCAGTTTTTTCTGGATTATTAAAAAACTGTCTTAAGTAATGATCTATCCGTATCAGACATTTTACTAAAAAATATCATTGATTTCTTAGTGTATATTTTTTCTTAATAATGCATATTTTAACGTTTTCTAACTTGAAGTTTCATTTTTTAACACGCATAACATGTGTTCTGGCAATTTGAACTTTCATTTAGCGGTTATTTTTAAACAAGTAATTAAGTAGGGGAAGGGCTTCAATAAATATCACATTATGTTATATTTATCGGATTTCAGTCCAGGGACGAAGCCTATTGAAATTGGTTATAATCGGTCCATTATTTCACCTAGCCCCCATACAAATGTTCTCCCGGAAAAGGGTTTAACGATCATTGTGTCGATTTTCAAAGAGATCGGTCCATAATTGACCATAGCTTCCATATAAACCCCTTTTCAGAAAATCACCATAACGGGCATAAATCCCATTAAAATGTTAGTATCAAGTTAATATTCGACGAAAATAAGTTTTATATAAACGTAAATGATAATGTAAAATTTTACAAAGATCGGTCCATAATTTATCATAGCTCCCATATAAGGCCCTCATTCGGGAATCACCCAAAAATGAATAAATTCATATAAATGTTAGCATCGACGCAATATTCTGTATTCGTATGTTTTATTTTACACTTAATATGAGTATCGGTCAACATTTTTCTCCAAGTCTAATAAAAGACCCCTCTCCTAATTATAATGTACACAATGGTGTAGGGTATCATATGGTCGGGCTTGATCGACTATATCTTTTTCTCTCGTTTTTTATTTGTTTATATTGCCGTTACCGGCCGTTACGTTCAAATAGTACATGTTGCCACTACGTTAAGTGGCTTAAAGTAATCGGTTGTTGCTTTGCTCTTGCTGTATTATCAAAATTATACAATTTATTTAAAAATCATGTTGTAACAACCAAAAAGAGATAAAACTTACTTTATTGCTCACTTTAGTTGATCTTATCTTTAACGGTCCTAAAGCTATGAAAACTGTTAAACGAGTCAAGAAATATTAAATCTAATCTCTCATTTGTTTCTTCCAACCATGGCACTTTGGGTTGAACAGTATCCAAAACAAGGATTAATTAAAAAAATGAAGAATAGGTATTGCAATAAATGTTTATACCGGGTAATAGAAAACGAACTGAACTATCATTACCTGTGAAATTTATTGTTCTATGTTGTTTACTTTTTTTGATACACTCTCTCAAAGTTTAATAATTTTTCATAAATAATCTTATAGTAACAAAAAGTGGAATTTTCTACATTCCAAGTGTGAGTTTTGTTATTTTTTGTAAAACTATAATTCTTTTTTTGAACAGGTGAATTAAGTTCAGATAGTGGAATGTATTCTAAAATAAAATTTATTCGGATATATGGTTTATAAATATTTTTTTAATTATTATTCGAATACGACCCTAAAATGTGATATTTTCGAGATAAAGTAGAGTTTTAAAGAGTTAATGGGTACACATTTTTATATAGTGACGAGTTGTTAACCCGCTTAACTTCGTTAGCGGAAATTTTTTTATAAAAACCATACTATAAAATAAATTTAAAATAGGATTTTCGAAAAGTACAATTGGGTAAAGTACCAATTTTTAACTTCTTTAACATTCGAAAGTTAAAAAACTACCAATATTCTTATTACTATTCTTTTACTATAGAGGAATGTGACTAATAGAGCCTGAGAATTAATATTAGATTTCTAATATTAGAAAGAAAAAAAAAAAAAAAAACACAAAATAACTTTTAAGGATTCTGATTCACTTAGGACTTTACATCTTCAATTTTATGTTTTAGGATTTATATTACAGAACATTCTTATGGATACCCACTCACTTAGGGCCACATAACCTTAACTTCATGTTTCTAGGTTAAATATTATAGAAAATAAAAAAAAAAATAATAATAATAAAAAAATAAATAAAATAAAAAATTTAAAAAAAAAACACTTGTCTTTAATTTCATGTTTCTAGGTTCATTATTATAGAAAATTCAAAAAGTACCATTAGAAGAACAAAAAAGTACCACAAAGTCCCCTCTTATGGATTCTCATTCACTTAGCATCACATGTCCTTAATTTCATGTTTCTAGATTCATAATTATAAAAAATTCAAAACATACCATTAGAAGAACAAAAAAAAAGTACCACAAAGGTCCCTCTTATGGATTCTCATTCACTTAGCACCACATGTCCTTAATTTCATGTTTCCAGGTTCATAATTATAGAAAATTAAAAAAGTACCATTAGAAGAACAAAAGAGTACCAAAAAATCCCCTATTGTGGATTCTCATTCATTTAGGACCACATATCTTTAATTTTATGTTTCTATGTTAAATATTATAGAAAATTAAAAAAGTACCATTAGAAGAACGAAAAAGTACCACAAAGTTCTCTCTGATGGATTCTCATTCACTTAGCACTTTATGTCCTTAATTTCATATTTCTAGATTTATAATTCTAAAAAATTCAAAAAATACCATTAAAATACCAAGAAAAAGTACCACAACGTCCCCTCTTATGGATTCTCATTAACTAAGGACCACATATCCCTAATTTCATGTTTCTAGGTTCATAATTATAGACAATTTAAAAAGTACCATTAGAAGAACGAAAAAGTACCACAAAGTCCCCCCTTGTGAATTCTTTCCAACATCGGACCATGCGCATTCAATTTCTTATAAATAAAAGAGATATTTAAAAAATAAATCTAAAAACCAAGCTTTTACTTGAAAAAGTTAGAAAACCGAAAATAATAAAATAAATTTTAGGGTAAATAAAAAGTTAAATTTTTATTATTATTTATTTTTTTTTTTTCTTACTTGTGTTAAACGGAAATTTGGAAATATCTCAAAAATACGGGCATATGTTCTTTTGCAGATATTTTTTCTTATAAAATTTCATTAGCTAATGATAAGTATGATTTTTAGCTTTGTTGAATATCATCAGTAGTTAATGTCTATCCATTTTGGAAGATGATTTAACGCAATTTGGTCCTAGAACTTGTATAATTCAACATTTGTTCATTATTTCGTCTTCCATACAAATGTCTTTCCAGATATTATTAATACATATTATTTAATACAAATCAATATGTATTAATAATTAAAATTACGTTTTAAATTAAAATTCAATAGGAAAATGAAAATAAAATATTTTACTAGTCTTGCTCGTACAAAATATTCAAGTAAAATATGTATAGCAAAATAGAAAATTATTCTCTCTTGAAATGTTTATAACTTTTAGTAGTTTTATGTGAACAGAAATGCTTTTCGAGTAAAATACTTATAATAATAGAAATACTAGTAAGAATAGCATACAAACGAACAGACCTATAATGTTCTAATCTTCGTAATCGATTTTTAATATATTTTTGAAAATTTTCTGTTAATATTTTGATGTTTTGTATTGCTTAGAGTTAATTTTTTGGATTGTATTTATCACAATATACACATAGAAAATCCAGGAAAATCCAGGAAGTTCAAAATTAAGATTTCAAACATAAAAATCCGCCTCCTACTAATAACAATTGTAACGACTTTTTATAAACGGTGGTTCGAGGTGCTTTTTGTCGTTATTAAAGCTCTATAAAATTATTAGTTTTTGCACTATGGAAAAACTAATGATACCCAATTAAAGGTGATTATCTATACTTTTGACAAAAATAAAAATTAATTCTGAGTTTTTATCCACTTTGAAATAATTAGCGATTTTGTCTCATAACCTCACTTTTTAATTTGCACACATATTAATCTATGTGCTTCACTTCATTTCAAAACGTTTGTACAATATTTTTAAGTATCAAAACTACACTTATTGAAATTTTGGAACATATAACCTATATACTACAATTACTGATCGCCAGACATAGCCAAATAAATTATGTACTTGACAATCTTTAACATGATAAAAATTTTAGTTATTTCATGCTATATTTATTAGTAGAAATTGAGGATGATATCTCTAAATAGCATCGTTTAGAAATTATCAAGCAAGATATAAGAAAAGATACCAGCTTTATAAGTAATTAAAAAAATTATGTCGAAATATATCTTGAGACTTGAATTTCTCTAAATAGCACAAAAACTTGGGCCATCATGCTTAGAACAATTTCTGTGCACCAGGTTTTACAAAACTTTATAATTGATTGATCAATTTTGTTCAATATTTAGAAAGCATTCAGATTATTATTTATTATTAACTTTCCAATAATATCCCAACAAACCAAAAGATTTCGTAATGATATCATAACGATATCATTTCGGTGATAAAGAAACTCTAAAATTATAGGTTGCTTTCTAAAAGGTACACTCGAAAACGATATCATAATTTTAGAAAATAATGATATTAGTAATGATATCGTTAAATTTAAGCAGCGTCATAATTTAGCAATATATTCCAGAATATATACATATCAATATTGGAAAAACATATAATATCCTTTTTTAGCGTGGCCCTCTTTTGTATGGAAAAAAATAAAGGTATTTAAATTTTCAGTCTTACCCCCTAGAAATGCTCGAATACTCCAAAAACCATATAATACATAGATTTAGATTTATTGGAGCAAATTTAGAGGTGGTTCAAAGCGATTGAAATATTAAACATTTTAGTTTTTTTATTCTGTCCAACCAAAATCAAGAAAATTTAACAACTAATAATATCATAGTTATTAAAATCAATTTACGTAAAACGCGTAATTTTCGACCAAATACAACCCAGTAATATAAGAATTCATCTAAAACTTTAGAGAGAGAAACGAAATTTGGCACATAGTTTTGTCTTGGTATCTTATACATCATATCAAAATTTTTCGGTAATCACTGCAGATCTGTCCAAGTATTCTCGATCAAAATCTCTTGTTTTGCATATATCTCACCTACGTATTTTTTGCTATTACAACAATTTTGGATAATAAAATTATTTACAGGATATATAAAATATCAATAGGAAACTACATGCCAAGTTTCGTTTCTCTCCTTCAAATTTTGGTTGAAATTTTATTTTTCGGGGTCTACTTACACGAAAATGAAAGCTCATAATATGTGGAATTTAATAAGACATAAACCCAGGAAATTGCACTTGCAATTAATTTTTTATGATAGACAAAAGGAAAAAAAATTTAAAAATCATCATTTTCCAAATTTTGATCGCTTTGAGCCACCTCTAAATTTTTTTCAATCAGTTCAAAACTTGGCATATCTTAGTTTTTCGACTATCCGTACATTTCCAGGGGGTGAGAATCAAAATCTGGACACCTTTTGTAATGAGGGCCACCCTAATCCTTTTTATTTCATCAATATATAATATCCTTTTGATTTTATCAAAAATTAAAACAAGATAATCAAATGAAACTAAAGTTCATCATGTTCCTAATAATTTTGTATATAATATCAAATTTCTGCGATCCCAAAACGGTTTCCTTTAAATTCCAACCTGATATTGATTCCTTTATGTTAGCCTCTTTTATTGCTAAATTATATATTATTTATATTTATTATATATTATTATTGCTGTAAATATATAATTTTCATTTAATACATACATAAATTATTTTTTTCTACAAAAATTTTCAATTTTTTTTTTTTATATTTTCATAAAAATGTTTGAAGTTATTTTCTAAGGAAAAAATATTGCCAACGAGCCATCTACTTGCTTTTTTTTCCTCTTAACCGTTCAGTGGCAAATCAACTCTAGCACTTACCTTAATTTAAGATAATTTAAGAAGAAAGGAAATTATAACAAATTGAAGTTTAAAAAATAACCTACCGAATACATACCTCATTTCTGGATTTTCCTGCAAACTAAAAGGTGAGAAATTGTTGTTATAAGAACCAGCTACACCACTAATTGAATCCCCTTATTTTTTCTTTATTCCCAAAACCCCCTAAAATTATAATTGCTCTTATCAAAAGAGTAATTATAATTTATTCTCCATTATAGATTGATAACCCCCTTTATCTCTTCAACAACCCCCACTTGTCATCATCTATAAGGAGAATTTACATATAGTAGACAACCGTACTGTATTCAAGTTTATTAACTTAATATGAATTTTAAAATATTAAAATTTAAATTCATTCCTAGTAGGGATGCCAATCCCGAAATCCCGATCCCGAAAATCCCGGGATTTTTCGGGATTTCAAAATCCCGAATCCCGGGATTGGACGAAAAAAATCCCGGGATTTCATTTTCGAGATTTAGTGTCATAAATACAATCCAAAAAATTAACTCTAAGCAATACAAAACATCAAAATATTAACAGAAAATTTTCAAAAATATATTAAAAATCGATTACGAAGATTAGAACATTATAGGTCTGTTCGTTTGTATGCTATTCTTACTAGTATTTCTATTATTATAAGTATTTTACTCGAAAAGCATTTCTGTTCACATAAAACTACTAAAAGTTATAAACATTTCAAGAGAGAATAATTTTCTATTTTGCTATACATATTTTACTTGAATATTTTGTACGAGCAAGACTAGTAAAATATTTTATTTTCATTTTCCTATTGAATTTTAATTTAAAACGTAATTTTAATTATTAATACATATTGATTTGTATTAAATAATATGTATTAATAATATCTGGAAAGACATTTGTATGGAAGACGAAATAATGAACAAATGTTGGATTATACAAGTTCTAGGACCAAATTGCGTTAAATCATCTTCCAAAATGGATAGACATTAACTACTGATGATATTCAACAAAGCTAAAAATCATACTTATCATTAGCTAATGAAATTTTATAAGAAAAAATATCTGCAAAAGAACATATGCCCGTATTTTTGAGATATTTCCAAATTTCCGTTTAACACAAGTAAGAAAAAAAAAAATAAATAATAATAAAAATTTAACTTTTTATTTACCCTAAAATTTATTTTATTATTTTCGGTTTTCTAACTTTTTCAAGTAAAAGCTTGGTTTTTAGATTTATTTTTTAAATATCTCTTTTATTTAACTAGTTTTACTAAAATTTCAAACGAACAAACCTTATGATTTATTTTTAATTTTAGAAATTTATTCGTATTTAAATTTCTTTAATTAAAATATGTATAAAAAATTGATTTTTTTCCATATATTTAAAATGTGTTTTTATATGAAATATAAATCCCGATCCCGAAAAATCCCGAAATCCCGGGATCCCGAAAAATCCCGGGGTCCCGAAATCCCGGGATCCCGGGATTTGAAATTATAAAATCCCGAATCCCGGGATTTGCAAAATCCAGTCCCGTTTGGCATCCCTAATTCCTAGTAGTAACCAAGGCCGCATTAAATTTCTTCTGAGGTATTGCCCATGGTTGTTATATAGGTACTTTTAAACTGTTTTTGATAAATACAGTGAAATTTTTAATTAGAATTGCTCCAACACATAGACACATTTATTTTTGCTTAAATTTTGTTTATATTTTTAATCAAACGTAAATGGTATGGCTTTGTAAAGGCTCCGTTACTCTACCGTAAAGGTAAATACGTAAAAACGTAAAGCGACCCTAATTTCATTAGGTCAGTACATAAAATTTATGTTTATGAGTGTCCGTATACACATAACTCTGATAAGCAAAACCGGTCAGCTGATTCGTTATATTTTTGTTAATGGTAGTCTACCGGAGCTTTAACATGAGTTTTACGTATTCATATAAATTTAAAATTGGACTACGAGTTCTTTTGTCATATCGCTCATTTGCCACAACAACGTCATAACTCAAACATTTTTTTCCAAGAGGCCCACTTTTAGTTTTTAAATTTTTAATGAAAATAATATTTTGGTCAAATTTAATAACTACGATGTTGACTACACAACAGCCCAATAGAAGCACAAACAAAATAATACGATTCAAAGATTATAAAATATGGAAGAAATGATTTTATCGCAATTTTGCTAGAAATATAAACAATTTTTACACAAGACTTTGTCAGTTAAAAAAAAAAAAAGTACTATACATTAGTGATGTTAAGTCAAAATTTGCGTTTTTTTTAGTTATGACGTTGTTGCATCAAATGAGCGATATGTAGCATTTTATATTTACACTTTAAATACAGTTTAGTTAAATATTTTATGAAATAAATATTATATCTAACATAACTTATAATTCTACGGTTGTTATAAAATATGTATGTATGAAATGACACAAATTTTCGGAAAAATTTTATATACATTAATTAAATTAATATTTAAAAATTGTTTATTCAAAAAATTTATTTTCTGTAGGTTTATTCTTCGCCAAGAAATCATCAAGCCAACTTTCAATTACTGGTAAATTTTCGTCACTCCATTTTTCCTCCTCTTTAATATTTCTCAAAGACTTTTCAATTATATGCAGTGCACTGCCAAACTCCTCTTTGTGCTCATCATACAGTTTTTGAACCATTTTGTGACCTTCTTTTGTTGTAAAAACGCCAGTGGCTGAGCCGATCAAACTATTCCATAGATTCACTTTATCTTCAAATCTAAATTGAAAAGTAAAAAAAAGTATAAATTGTTACAAATGGATATACATAAATAACAATAGAAAAAAGGAACGAAATTTAATTTTTTCCATCGAAAAATTTCAAAATAATTAGTCTCCGAATAAAAGCTGATTGGCAGAACAAGAACAACCAAAGTTTTTTTTTTTTTTTTTTTTTTTTTTTTGATAGAGAATTTGATGGAATTTCTTAGCCATTTTCTTACTGGAAAAATCTATCAAGAATTAAAAATAATTTTATTTTATAATTAGGGGCGGATTTATATGCAAATGCATGTTTTTTTTTTTGAGCATTTAAAAATGATCTTGTTATGATGTTGTTATCTATCCGAATCAGAAATTTTACTAAAAAATGGCACTAACAAATGCATATTTTTGCATATTTTGTTTAAAAGGCATATTTTACCCAATAATGCATATTTTTATTGCATATTTTGCATTTTTTTTTTTTTTTTTGGGGGGGTTTTTAAACATTTTTGTTTCAAAAACATTTTTATATTCAATAAAATGGTTGTTGTTTAAAATTTTTTTATCCGATGAAAAAAGTTGAAAATAATTTTATACTTTTGTAACAAATATCACAAAAGATATTTTTATGTTTTATTTCGATCATGAAGAAAAAAAATTAAACTATTGATGAAAATAAAAAAATATGATGGATTTTTTTATTTTTTGAACATTAAGGATTGTTTTTCGATTGAAAAAAAAAAAAAAATAATAATAATAAATAAATAAAATAAAAATATTGTTTGTTTAGTAATAAAATCCGGCCTCTGGTAAAATGTGCATAACAGGTGTTTTAGCGATTTTTCATTATTTTAGCGATGTTATTTCGGAAGAGGGGTTTACATGGAAGCTATGGTTAATTCAGAATCGATCTTAATGAAATTTGGTACACAGATGTTATAATTGTATTAAACTTTTTTATGGCAAATTTCATTAAATTATTTACTATATTAAAGGTATTTATGAGCTTTAAGACCTACTCCAGGAGGACACTTGTACAGGAGCTAGGTGAAATAATAAACCTATCATAACAAATTTCAATAGGCTTCGTCCAAAAATACAAGTGCCAAAATAACTAATTGTGCCAAATTTCATCAAGATTTGTTTACATGGAAATATTCTGAGCATTGAAGCTATGGTACTAATTACATGAGTTCTATGGAATATGAAAAAAATGGTAAAATTTGTTTTGCTTGATTCTGTAATTTAGCATTCTTTTTTAATATATAAATATAAAAAATGATAATTAAAAAAGTTAATTTTTCTTACAAAATATGACTTTAAAATTTATACAATAGCTGTGTTTTGTTGCTAACATTGAATACTAACGTTGATAGTTAACAAAAAACGATATCCACCCGACTTGGTATAACTTAAAATCCAAACTAGATTTGGACAAAGAAATTTAACAAATTTTGTTTTTAAAACAAATAATTAAATTTTTTTTACTTCGTTTCTATTTTATTTTTATAATTTTTTTAATTTATTAACATTCAAATATTCATAATTGTATTTCTGTTTATAAATTGGTAGCACTTTTATCGAAGTTAAAGTTAACGTGTATAATTTTACACGTTAACTCCTAAGGCAGGTATCACACACAGCAATTTTACTTGCCGCAATTCTGAGTTTATAGGAGAAAAAAAAGCAATTACAATGGTTATCGCAAATTCTTATACTGTTTTGACCAGTATTTCAAAAGAAAGAGTTGTGGAGGAGGACTTGAACTTTCAGAAAAATTATCATGTAGTCATCCTGTGATAACACGAGATAAGCTACAGCGTGTCAAAGTTTACCATCTCGGGTATGTAAAAGTTTAAAAAATCGTAACGTCTACAAATTAACTCCGATTTTTTATATTTCCGTAAAGTTGTTGACAAGATAAAGAAAAAAATAAGGCATCTCTTAAAGTTAGAAAGATATTTACGCTGGAATTTTGAATTTTTTATTTTTTGCCTCGACTTTGTTTCGCTTTTCGAGAATAAGTCCTGAGTTAGTATATTACTATATTTATGTAAAAAAAAAAGTAATTTTTCATACTAATTTCAAAAAATTTTCACGTCTATACGAATGGAGATAATGTAACATTTTATATTCCAATATAACATTTTATAACATTTTATATCCAAACACAATATTTAAAAAAATGTTCCTCATATACCTCAGTCGAGGCAAAAAATCAAAAATTCATGCGTAAATATATTTGTTACTGTAAGAGATAACTTAGGTGAGTAAGCTTATTTCTTCTTTATCTTGTCAAGCACTTTACAGAAATATAAAAATTTAATTTTGTAGAAGTTAAGACTTTTTGAAACTTTTTTATACTTGAGATAGTCAACTTTGACACCCTGTAGATTATCTCGTGTTATCACAGGGTGACTACAAGATGATTCTTCTGAAAGCGGCAACTCTACAACTCTTGGTTTTTACTTATAAATACTTCTGTAATATTTTAAAATCAATAACTATTCAATACCTTGGAAGTAATTAGTTCTTGTAATGACATCTATGTAATTACTTTCTAAAATGCCTATTTGTAATAATATGTGGTAAATAGTTGCCTCTAATGACATCACTATGGTAAAATAATGGGTTATTCAGCTAATGTGTAAGTAGTGAAGATCCATTATATTATCTTCTTAACTCATTACCTGGCAACCAAAATTTTTGCATATTTTCTTTTTTTTTTTTTTTGGCACAGCTCCCATATAAACCCCTCTTTCGGAAATCACCTTAACTTGCATAAATCCCACACAAATGTTAGTATCAAGTTAATATTCGACACAAATAAGTTTTATAAAAGGAGAAACAACATTGACAAATTTTATGAGTATCGGTCTATAATTTACCATAGCTCCCATATAAAATAACTTACGGGAATCACTCTAAAGTTAATAAAATTGTATATGTAGATGTTAGAATGAACATATTATTCTGTATTTGTATACAGTGAGACTTCGATTATCCGTAATTGTCGGGACCCGAAGCATACTGGATAATCAGTGTTTATTTATATAATTCAATTATTCAGGTATTTAATATAAATGTTTAAATAATATAAGGAGAAAATAATAATTTTGGAAAAAAACAGTGAACAATACACAAGCGTTTCATTTTACGTAGTTTCTTAAAAAAATCATACAATGTTGTTTGTTTCTTCCTTTTCAAACTCATATTTTTGTTAACTAGTTTTTCATGTATTTTATTTTACACTTACTAAATGTATTGGTCCACAAGTCTAATATAAGTCCCCTTACCGAATTTTTATACTCATGGTGTAGCGTATCATATGGTCAGTCATGAGCGACTATATCTTTCTTACTTGTTTAAAGTGCCTATTTTAGCAACAGATTTCTCTGCACCAAGTTTTATGAAGCTAACTAATTTGGAAATAATTATTGCCGCAATTTCGGCTTTTGGACAATTTGGTGTGTATTTACAGCACTTATTTTTTAGTATAATGAATTAATTAGGCGGTGTTAAATTTACTGATGAGCAGGGAAACCAAAATATGCTCTAAAATAATGGGTTTTATGCGCATTTAATATGCAGTAAAAAACTAAAAATATGCTCTAAAAAACGATAATATGCACTAAAAAACAAAGATTTTTTATAATTTGTTTACAAAATTATTAAAACAAATGGTTTTATCAATATTTCAACGTTATAAAATAAGGCAAATTTGAAATTTATCAACCGGGTCAAAATTTAATCCCCATTTTAAAATTATTATAATTTTTTCTCATTTTTTTATAAAATCAAATTTGAAAAACATTTCATGAGGTATAAAAAAATTATCCTTAAAATGTCAAAATATGCTCTAAAAGGGTTAAATATGACCTAAAAATAACAAGATATGCTATAAATATGCACTAAAAATCTCCAAATGCAAAAATATGTCGTAAAGGGTAAAATATGCAAAAATATGCACTAACAAATCGATGCCAAAATGATTTATTTGTTCCGAAACGGATAAATATTTAATTGATGGCTTCATACAACGTCCAGGAAAAAACATGCAATTGCATATTTTGGTTTCCCTGCTGATGAGTTACTGACGCAACAGAAGTCGAAATTGAGCTAAAAAATACATTTAAATCTTAATTCCATGAGAATGAAAACTAATTTTTTACTTTTTTTTAGCTCATCGAGGCACTTTAATATACATATATTTTCATATTTGTACATATCGTCACCTAAAATGCAAAAGGTCGTAACCACTGAAAAATCAAATGTTGGTTTTTTACTGGATTATTATGTACTGACCCGAACTACATCATATTCATATCTTCAAAAATAATATCAATATTAACAAAAATCAAAAGGGCGTAACATAAACCTCATAAATGAAACAGTCGTAAAATTTGTTCCATTGAAGATAAACTTAGTTTAAAGAGTATTTAATACTTTATCTATTTTTGCTTTAAGTGAACCATTAAAAATTGCTTAATTTTAAAGCAAAAAATTAAAAAATGTGGTTACGGCCTTTTACGTTATCATAATGTTTTTGGCTTCTGCTGTAAAAAATGAAAGTGTGGTTATGGCATTTTGCATTTTAGATTACGATATGTATGTATATCGGCCATTTGCAATAACATTTATTAACTTTGTGAGCCAGAAACTTTACCTGTATGTTGAGGGAATAATATCCTTCACAATTAAACTATATAATATTGAGCGATATCGCCACCAGTTCTTTTATTCATACGAGCATTGCATTAATTGCTCCAATTAGAGTCCATGAAAAAATTACTCTACCTCGGAATTTAATTGAGCGAAGTTAATTTTAGCATATAGTTCCATCTTGTGTTATTAGACGCCAAGACTATAGATTATAACGCCTGGAAAGTTCATATTTACCCTAAATTCTCTCATTAACGTTTCCTTCACACTAAAACTTAATGGCATTTTAATTTTATTTCTCCCATGTCGTAGTTAAGCGCGTGCTTAAAATAAAACAGCGGCGTTTTTACTAAGACTTGTAACTGAAGAGACTTTCAGAACCTTGTATCTTGATTTAAATAGGTCATTCGATAAGCCAAATGGGTCCACTTTTTCTATATATGTCTTTGGATGACGATTCGTGGCTCTTAATTCTTATTTGCTCTTAAAAAGGACACAAAATTCTTACTAATGAGATTTATGACGGAAATTGTCTCCATTTTTTACATATTTCACATTATTTTCATAAAATTACTCAGTATTACTGAAATTGTTGAACGTTTATTGTACCTATTTACCAAAAATTAAATTATCAAATTATCAACATTTATTAAACAAAATTTTATTATGAATAACGAAATTTAAAATATTTCTTATTAATATTTAATAACCTTTATTGAATATGACTTAGTGGAAAATTTTAAAAGCCTTTCAAATGTTTTCAAGAGCTGAACACAAACAAAAAAATATTCTGGTGATTTTTTTTTATCATACTGAGAACATAATGAAATTACTGCAGAACAATGTCTTTAATATTTAATCATAAAATCTTTAAAAGTATGAATTTGTAATCCATTTTGCTAAAAATATTGAAATATTTACCCATATGCCTCCTATAAACCGTCATTTATGCTAAAAGAAGTATATAAACTCGGAAATCGCTAGTATGGAACTAAATACTCATCAAAACGCATCGTTTTGGTGTTAATACATTTGTTTTTCACTACACACTATATTGTTGATTGAAGATTTTCTTTCAAAATTTTTGTAATTCCCAGATCTTTGGAAAGTTTTAATGATAATATTTTTACACAAAATTTTAGAAATCGCACAAAACACCGAATTTATTTAGATCCTCAATAAAGTCGAAATTCAAACGAAGTCCCTAAAAAATTTTCAAAAATATAAAATGTTCTTATTTTATTATTTCGAGATCAATATCAAAATAGAAACACAAGATTATTAAAAAAATTATCGATAATGTAAAAAAATAAAATTTGTTCATTAATAGTTCTAAAAATCAAAATATTTAGGAAAAATTGAAAAAATAAACTTCTTCTCTTTAATTTTTCTTAAAAAGTTGATTTATTAAATTTATTTGTTTTTTTTTTTTTGGACAAAATAGTTTTGAATGAAATTATTCAAATTAGTATAATCAAATTTTAAAATAATCAACAAGAATTTAAATTAATTAGAATTGTCGATTAACTATTTACGGTCTTATTCATAATAAATTCTTATTTTACGTTTATTGTACAAAATAGGTATTAAACTGTTTTCCCTTATTAACTTCTTATAAAAAAAACATTATTCATAATGTATTAAAAGCAGTTCAATAACTATTAAATAGTTTTTGTTTTGTTCTGGCAATGCTATGTTTATTTTCTCTCTATTTTCTATTAGTGATAAATAAAATATTGAACATTTATTCGTAACTTAAAAAAACATTTTAGTTTTTCTTTTATTTCATGTCTTTTTTTACAAAAATATATTAATTTTTATTAGAAAAGTGTCCAATGCTTTAACAATTTAACAGGAGGTAAAGGGATAAATGGCCTTTTTGGTATATTAATTTGTAAAATATTTTAAATATTCGAAAATTTGTTTGTTTTGGTTACTATTTTGCTTTTAATTATTATTATTTTTTTTCATATTTTTTGAATTATTTAAAAAACCATTCTAAATCTATCTACTGACCACCGGATATTATCATAATGAAAGGAAATGAGATGATTTAATGCCTGAATTCTGAAATTTAATATATAAAGCATTATGTCTTTGAAAAAAATGGAATTTTACACATGTCTAAATAAAATGCGCCAATTTAAATCAACGAATTGCATTGCTGGTAGACCTACATATTTTCAAGTATAGTATTTTTTAAAAAGGAACAGTAATTGCAATGAGGAAATTATTGCTAATGCAATTATTTCATTAAACACAACACTCACACAATCCACTTTGCAGATGGAGTTATTAGCACTTTTTCATTAGTGGCAAATAATAAACATCTTCAAAATTGATGGAAGCTCATTGAATATTTTATTACGGGTTTGTTTAAACTGTAAGCACGTTTACTAATATTTTATTAATTAAAATATGCACTTTTATTAGATCCAATAACAAGTATTTTCGGTTAACCGAAAAACCGGTTTTTTCTTTAAATTTCGGCTATTTGCGAACCGGTTAATTTGAAATATTCAATTTCGGTTAACCGGTTTACCCGGTTTTTTTGTGTCGGTTAACCGGTTTCAAAATTTGCTAAAAATATCACTAAATTTCGTCTTTTTTTATTTTTTTCTGAATTTAAAATATAAGAAAATATTTTGAAACTTCTAAAAATGCTTGCTATTTGAGTTAACAAGTAGTCAGGTGATATATTTACTTGTTGGAAGTTAAATATATTTTAAAACTGTTTGTATAATAAATCAGATAGATAATTAAGCATTCCATTTACAAAAACTTTAATTTCATCGAATGAAATTTTCCAAAAGAAGAAAATAACTTTACACCTAATGTATAGCTTAAGAGAAAATAAGATTTTATGTAGGGTAATAGGAAAAAATAAAGACTTCAAAAGTAGAACTAAATAAGTGCAGAAAATTTACTTTTAAATAATCAATAATTCTTCTAAAAATTAAAAACAAATCCGTTTTTAGCAGAAAAAATGTTAATTATTTTTCCAATTTTATGCAGGTATTTTTATGACATTTTTTATAAGAATTATATAAACTTTTCCTTGAGAGAAAAACTTTAAAAGAGGTGAATATAAATCATAATATAAAGTACATTATCCTTCCTATAAAAGGTCCTTTTTATAAAATTTCGATAATTTAATTTTATTTTTAAACTAAGAAAAAAAAAAAAAAAAAAAAAATTTAAAAATCTTTATAGAATAATTTTAGATCATTATAAAGCTTCAAAAGCTGGGCATAAAAAAAATTTTTTGTTATAAAAAAGTTGAATAAAAATTTTTTTTTAATATTTGTAAATGCAACCTTAAGAGCTTTTAATTGACACCTTAATCTTTTCAATCGGATAAATAGTATAGGAAATATTTACGATTTTAAGTGAATTAGGGAGGTATATGAGTACCAAAAGCTGTGCTATAAGATGCCAAAAAAAAAAAAAAAAATGTTTTTATAAATCATAAAAAAAGTCTAAAGGCTGAAAAAAAGTATTATAAATTGTCTATGTAAATCAATCGCAATTTATAAAGAACACTGCAGTGCATAGTTTATTATATGGTGCATGGTTAAACCAATAAGTTGAAAAACACTTTTTTTTACCAAAAATATTTTCTTAAGCTTCAAATTAGAGCAATTATTAAAATGTCGGTTAACCGGTTTTTAAGTCAAACCGGTTTTTTTAAAAGTCGGTTTTTTATAAACACTAATTACATCCACTTTTAATTTTCATGATTACATTGATCCTTGACTATTTATAGAAAATTTCGATGGCTTTTTTTTAAAGAGATATCGGCGTAAAAGTATCAACTAGAGATACAATGGATACTATTTTTTTTTTTTATGGTGGGTTTAAAATTATACGAACTTTTTTGGCTTTAGCAACAAACAAAATACAAATCCATTTGGTCCTACTCTTAATAAGCTAAAAGAACATTGATGTTTTGTTCGCACAAATATAATGTGCAGATATAATTTAAATTTGTTTGGAAAATATCTTTCCATATGTATTTTATGCAACTGAAAAAAAATAGCAGTTATATTTGAAACAATATTCTAATTACTGTCCGGAGTCTGTATAAATAAGACCTAAATATAAAGTAATATGTTTAAAACTATGCAAAACTTTTTTATAAATGCACTCAATTTGCTTAAAAAAAAGTAAAATATTTTTAAAAATTTGTGTTATCAAACTGTTAAAGTAGGTTCTCACCAACAATAAAATTTTTAAATTTTATACAGTTTTATTAAATGCTTATAAAACAAAAGTGATTACGAATAATAAATTTTAAAAATTTCTTATTAACCTTTAATAAAACCTTTTATAAATTGTTCAAAATGATTATGAATAAGGCTGTTAATATATAAGAAGGATAATTCAAATTTTAAATAACCAATTATACGCTTATGCCTAGTAAAAAAAGTTAAAAATTTGGAAACTTCTGAAATAAATTTGGAAACTATGATTTCGTTTACTCAATTCTACAACTTGTCAAAAAAGGCGATACCGTAAATTACTAATGTGTGCACAAACGTGGTAGATTTTGAATCGAATTTCAGTGAAAGAACCAAATCAGAACCATTCAAGACAAATATAGAACCATTTAAGACAAAAAGAACATTACTATTGAATTACCTTTGCTTTATGATGTCCCAGTTGTTAGAAAGAAAATTGAACAATGTAGTGTAACCACTGGAACCGCCGGTTAACATGTTGAATATCAAGAAAATATCATTCTCGGTGAAATTGCTATTGCTTTCTAAAATTGTTATGTTTAGTAGACGATTGATTTTTTCTGGTTGGACCGGACAACCAGCTAATGTTTTTAACAAATACGTTCTTTCGCTTTGTATTCTGGTCTTTGGAAAATTAATAACACGTTCTAAACCAAACTCCCATTCGTCAATAGTACCCCATTTAAAAACGGGACAAATAAACTGGTTTGGAACACTGGAATAAGTTTAATTTTTGTGAAGAAGGTTTATAATTTTAATTAAAAATATATCTAGTGTGATAATACCTACAGTATTTGTTCATCTGGATCCGAACTATCCATCCACAATTTAAATGCTCGTTGCGCTACTTCAATGCATGGTTTGTAACCGGCCCTACATAAAAATGTTTCAGCTATTGATTTTAAATCTATTTGCCATGTTTCATTATTGTTGGGTTCGCTGAGTTCTTCATAGAGAGGTGTTAACAAAACTCTAACGTAGGTCTGAAAAACAATTAATAAAAAAAAAAAAATTATTTAAAAATTTGAATGAAAAAGCGATTTTTGTTCTAATTTATTTAATAAATTTTACGAGGGGTTCCTTTTATATTTTGCGAAAAACATATAAAACGATAATATTTTTTTTCTAAAGATAGTAGTATTCTTTCTAGAGTAGTATTCATGACAGTTAATACCTTTCCCGATCCGTTTGAACCAAGTATTAAGACAGTTTTGTTTTACTTTGATTGAAGCACCTAAAAACACGTTTTATTAGAATATCCGATGTTTCAGGTGTCGAAACAAGTTGGCCAAAAAATTTATTTTGATAAAGGGTAATGAAATGAAGTTATTGGATGCTTCAAGGAAGTGCAACTTTTGTGGGGTTGGGCAAACTTTGAAGGAGTAATACTGTTGACTAATCTTTTGTTTCAGCCTCATAGCAATAGATACAAATTTCGATATCCTTTAGTACTCTCATAAACAGGATTCGAATAACATTGATCGGATTTGTTCATGGTTTCCTTGCAAAATTCAGAGCGAGTTATTATATTACTGTTAAATTATATGAGGTTAAATAAGAAAAACTGTGTAAGTGGAATGAACGTCCAGGAATTCCTCTTTCCTACGATATGTTATATGTCGGCGTTTCTTGATCAGGACACGCACAGCATTACAGTTTTTTAGCAAAACAAAAATTTTTAGAAGGCCTTTAAAAAATTCGTTCTGGAGGTATCCGCGATCATGATTGAATTCCGCATACCATTAATATAAGCAGGCCACGTATGGAGGTTAATTTTCAAAAGTTAATTAAAGTTAACCATTATATTGTTTTTCAATTAATTTACATGGTAAGTTGTAGAAAATAATAGCATGAAAATATTTTATTTCTAAATTGAATATTTTGATAATTTTCTATTTACCTTTAGCAAACAGAAATTGCCCTCGTATAAAAAATTTTTTGAGTTTTAATCTTTTTACAACAATTTAAAATAAGAAATAGTTCTTTAATATACATAATACAATAAGAGTAGACCTGTTGCCAGCTTTTCTTTATAAGATCTGTTAGTTCTTCTTCAGAAGGTTTGCTGGCATTTTTTAATCAAGAGCTCATTTAGAAAGTCTACATCGGGTATCGAATGTCATCGTGTGTAAAAAATTCATGAACGCAAAAAAGGCTGTATTTGGATTTAGAAGCAAATTGTATGACTATTACAATTAAATAAAACCCCCGGTTTAATTAAATCTAACAACTATCACATTCTTTGGGTTATTATATTTATTTTTTCTGATCCTATTAACCTTTTTTTAAATTATTATTATTATTATTTTTTCACAATTTGCTTACCTCAAATTTTTTATGAACGTCAGACATATCAATATGTCGTCCAATATGATCAATGAATGTGAAAACTGGATTCCAGACAATGTGATTGCGTTCAAACTTCATGAAAAGTGTCATGTTTAAAGCTGTTGCGAAACTCAGGTCTCCGGCATAAGCTAAATTCCATGCATCATGTAACAGTTTGGCTCTAAATCCATTAATATATGAACATGTATGAATAATGTCCACAATTTATGTTGAAATTAATTAAAATTTACCTTGTATAAGTGGGAATATATTTTGGGCCTTCAATGGTCTGCAGAAAGGTCGACAGTAAATTCCAATTTGTTGTGTCGTAGTTTACAGGAAATGGTCCGATTTCTTCAGGGTTAATTATAATAAACTTGTCAGGATTTGGTAAATCAGTTAAGATTTGACTCCTCTTCTTTTCGATCCACATCTGGGGTTTTGTGTTTGAGAAATCTAAATTATCTTGCCGAATTGTGACTAAAGGAATCCACCAGAGCATTTTATCACGTTCAGGTACATCATGTGGCCGTTCACGTAAATAAACTTTTTGACTTATTGTAGCCGTTTTCTTTGCGTAATCACGTTCAACATTTATTACCGGCAACCGATCTTTTGTAATCCAAGAACCGGCTATTTCAGCAATGCTATACTGGGAAGGTAAAGTTTGATCAAGAATAGCTTGTTTTGTCAAAGCATCCCATAAATCATCACCAAAAAATGTTCCATAATGTCGATCTGCTATAAATTTCCTTACACCAGCTTGAAACGTGGACCCACCAAGCGTATAATTAAGCATTCGAATTACAAGTTCCGTTTTATATGAAGTTGTTTCCTGCTTCATGCCTGTTATACGTGAATGTGGGTATCTCTTGCTAAATTCATAATAAAGTGAATATAATACCGTCATAGGATATTTTCCATTGAATTCAATGCCGTTGTCAATCTATAGTAATTAAATGTATATGATTTCCAGATTGTTTTTTTCTAATAAATTAATATTCATACCTGTAAAACTATGTTTGCTGCCAGGAAACTTGCCAAAGCCTTGTTTACGTGAGCATCACTCCACCAATAAGGGGTTACCCATGAGCCAAGCCATTGGTAAATCATTTCCTGTGTTAGACCGTAGTAACCACGTTTAAGTAGTTCTCGGTCTCTGTATACAATAAAAAAATTTTATATACCGTCACGAAATTTTGTTTTATAAATTTAAAATTAATGAAATTAAAACAAGCGCGAATGTTATATTCGGCCCGGCCTAATCTATATACCCACTTTTTAAAATTTTACGTTATATGGGAGGGGCGGTAAAGTGGGCGGACCACGCCCATTTTTTGTTTCCGAGTTTATATCGACCCCCGAACTATACGTACAAAATTTCGTTGTCGTGCATGTATTTATTGAAGAAATATCAGCAAAAAAGTATGAAACGGACACTTTGTGTTTTAAGTTTTTAGACCATAACTTTTTTGTTTATTAACCGATTGCCCATTTTCAATACCAAACAAACCTTATATCAGATAAATATTTGTGCCAAATTTCGGCCTCCTACGTTGCCTCGTTCGAGCCCTATCCTGCTTTCAACAGACAGACGGACGGACATAGCTAGATCGACTCAGAATCTAACCAGGACCCAGAAAATATATACTTTGTGGGGTCTTAGATGATTCCTTCGACATGTTACACACGGAATGACAAAATCAATTAACCCCCCTTTTTTTGATGGTGGGTATAAAAAGATTCGGCACAGCAATCACAATTCACCATCTTACCATCTTACCGACCTCATCTTACCATATTACCGACAAATAATAAAATTTTCGCCTTAACGTATGCTTTCATATTTTCACATTTTTAAATCTGAATTTTTTTTCCAAACTACGAACATTTGAATACGAAAAAAAAAACAGCCATAGCAAGCTTTGCTTTAAAAAAATAAACAACAACATTTGAATATTTATATATTTTTGTTTGTATGTATGTATATATATACAAACTGACTGCATATACAAACAACAACAACAATGTTAACCCATTATTGCCCACTGTTGCGTATATGTAACGCGACAATATCTAAGTTAAAAACTATATTGTCAAAAAACGGATAATATAAACTATGATTTTGTTATGAATTGTGTAAATTAATATTCGTCCTTTATCCTCAAATGTTTTTTTTTATTTCTCTCCTGTTATTGCGGCAAAAAGTGTTTTTGTAAAGTTCATTATTTGACAACTTGCAAAAATTCGTTTTTAACGGCACACAGACAGGCATTTTGGCTGAAAACCTGGCCAAAATTATTAGAAGTGTTTTTTGAGTTAATGGCTGGAATTTTTTGATAGTGTTAGTGTTAATTAGGACCAAGGATGAACCCAACTGATTTTGGTTTAAATCGGTCCGTGATTTCGCCTAGCCCCCATACAAATTCCCCTCGAAATTACACTTATTTACACATAATTATGGTAATTATGCAACAATTATGATAAAATTTAGCATGGATCAGTTCTGTGTACTAAGAACCATGGTGTAAAGTTTGGTGAAAATCGGATCACATTTGACCCTAGTCCCCATATAAAGTCCCCTTTAAAAAATCACGTTTACGCTTATAAATGGCTTAAAAACATCGGTATCGTGATGAAATTCGGTATGAACGTGTATTATTTAAATCTAAATCATACTACCAAATTTTGTTATGGTCGGTCCATAATTGCCCCTAGGTCCAACATAAGAAAATATGTTTAGCAATTATAATTGGCTTAAACATTTTATTACCTCGATGAAATTCGACATGAACATGTTTAATATGAATGTGAATCATTTTACCTGATTTTATTATGATCGGATCATAAGTGCCCCTAGGCACTTTTTGGAAAATGTGTAAAAATTTGTGAATGAATTCTAGGTACGATAATATTTTTGTACATTTTTGATTAAAAAAGGTAAAAATTTCAAAAGAAACATGTTCCTGAAAATAGAGATTTTATATTTTATTGCGGTATATAACAATTTTTGAGCACTTGCTACTTTCAGTTTTAAAAATCTTGTGTGTTTCGTTTTTTGGTAAAAAAAAGGGTATTTTTTTTTAATTTTTCAAAAAAAGTAAAATCTTTAAAAAATCGCCAAAAATAATTGCGCAAATTTGCGCAAACTTTTTTTCTTATTTCCGAAAGTAGAGATTTCATATTTTATTACGGTATATAACAATTTTTGAAAACTTGCTACTTTCAGTTTTAAAAATCTTGTGTGTTTCGTTTTTTGGTAGAAAAAGGGTAAATTTTTCAAAAAAAGTAAAAATTTCGAAAAATTGCCAAAAATAATTGCGCAAACTTTTTTTCCTGTTTCTAGAAATAGAGATTTCATATTATATTGCGGTATATAAAAATTTTTGAACACTTGCCACTTTCAGTTTTAAAAACTTTGTCTGTTTCTTTTTTTGGTAGAAAAATGTGATTTTTTAATTTTTTAGCGAATTTTTCCAGCATAAATATTTAAGTTATTTTTTCTTTAAAACATTTAAAATTGTCGTTTATAAACAAAAAAAATATTATATAAACCTCTAAAAAACCCGAAAAATTAACAATTCATACGTATGGTATATAAAAAGTGTGAAATGAACAAAAATTGAAAAAAGTGAAATTTTCAAAAAATCACCGAAAAAAACTTTTTTTTGGTTCCTGAATGTAGAGAGTTCATATTTTCTTGTGGTATATAACACTAAACTACTAAAAACTACTTTCACCTTTAAATTCCTTATATTTTATATATATATATATATATATATATATATATATATATATATATATAGTAGCAGAAAGTAGCAGTTGCTCATACCTTTCAAATAAAAAAATCAAGATAAAATCTCTATTCATTTAACCACAAGAAAAATATTATATAAACCTGTTAAAATTTAAAAAAAAAAAAAAAACAAAAACACTAAAAACGCATTTAATTTTCTTCACTTTCCTGACTTTGACATCGTCTCAAATCTACAAATCTCAACAATTCACTATATAATGCAGAATTTTGTTGCCTATCGAACTGAATACTCAGTTTCTTAAATTTCTTTAAATTCATTTTTGTCTTTTTGGCCAGTTTTTCAGGGTAAATACCGCTTAGTGCGGCAGGAGGTTTGCAAAAAGGCTTTTTATATTCATTCAACATATTTTAATGAACAAAATTTTTGGAATATTAAAAGAAAACAAATCAAATTGTTTATTTAATTGTTTAAAAATATATAAGGCGTATCCGATGAAAATAACAAAGTGGGCCATTCTCAGTACTTTTTGGCCATTCTCAGTACTATTTTCAATAAAAAAAAGAAAGTTGGCTAGATCGCCGTGGACATTAATGGGTTAATCATTATATTACTGTTGTTGCTAACTAAACTACTTGCCCATACAAAACACAACAACAATGCTTAATATAAATATTTTTCTATGTATTTATATTAACAAATTTTTTTAATTTTCGTCCCATAACTCGGTTGTTTATGAACGAATTTAGTTGATTAAAAAAACGACATTTTATACAAATATTTAAGACCAACCTGTTTAATAGCGAAACCCGTAGCTTATATAGGAACTTCAAAAAGTCTAAAAATGCGTTTTGGCCGATATCTGCGATATAATGGACCGATTTTTTTCAGGAAAAAAATTTAATGAAAGATTTTGAATTTTTCGTGTAAAAACGGCCTAGAAAAGCCGACAACAACTACGATTTTTTGGGAGTATTTTCAGTTTTTTTTTGCCGATATCTCAGTTATTTATCAGCCGATTTTGCTCATTTTATTATTATTCTAAGGAATATTTCCTATAATTTGATGTATTAAACATATATATCCGATAAAAACTGATTTCAACAGACAGACGGACATCTTTATATCGTCTCCCCTATCAATAAGGATCAAGAATATATATATTGGGTCTTAGATGAATATTGTAGAAATTTCAAACGGAATGACAAACTTATATATACCCTTTACACCTGTGGTTAAGGGTATAAAAATTTTTAAATTTTCTAGTTTGTAATATATTGCTTATGTATAAATATTGCATGATATGAAAAAACAAGCATGGGATAATTATGTATTGCTGTACAAAAATGTGAAACTCATAACACTTGCTAATAATGTCTAATAGAGTCATTCCATTTAAAACCAACACGAAAAATTACAATTAAGGACCGACTTTAATGATATTTCGTACAATCATTATGCTTGTCAAAACAAAGACTGATTTAACATTTTAGATAATTTAATCGAGTGGTTACCGAAATATAGCGATTTGAAAGTGTAAAATAGCTGAAAAAATTTATACAATTTTTTTTACGTTTTATTATTTTATTGAATCTGTTTTTTAGGCCTTACAATAAGTATATAAATCTTAAAACTAATTGAGATTAATAAGATAATCTCTAACGAGAGCGTAGATGGCATAAATTAACCCTCCTCCTATACCATGGTGCACCCGTCATGGTTCAAAGAATTTTTGATTGGGCCCTCTGTATAAGATCAATACTCGTATTGCTGGCCCTTTCCCACAATTGGATGACAATTTGGATATGTTTCGATTGCCTATTTATTAACCAATGAAGATTGGAAGCTTTTAATTTCATACTAACTCTCATGGTTTCTATATGACGGCGCCATGTAAGTCGCCTATCCAAATGAATACCAAGGTATGTGACATAATCAGACTGGGGAATGACAATATTATATTTTCAGTGTGAAAGTGACATGTTTGCTTTTTAACTCGTCTCCACATGTCTAAGATAATCATCTAGTATATTAGAAGCTACATGTGGGTTTTCATGTGAACTCAATATTGCTGTGTCATCAGCAAATGTAGAAATTGTCAGTTCATCGCATGTTGGCAAGTCAGATGTATAAAATAAATACATAATAGGCCCTAGAACACTACCCTATGGGACACCAGCTTTTACTTCAAATTCTTTTGTCAGAAAGTTATCATACTTCACTCTAAATGATCGGTCACATAGATATGATTCGAACAATTTATGGGTACAAGGTGGCAAAGAACATTTAATTTTATATATTACACCTTGATGCCATACTTTGTCGAAAGCTTGCGCTACATCCAAGAAGATAGCAGAGAAATACTTTAAAAGATTTTCTAATCTCTCCAGTCAGACGATTAACTTGTTCAATTGTTCCATGCTTTTCACGGAAATCAAACTGATGAACTGGGATTATATTTCTATCATTTATCATGATTTTCATTCGGAATACTTTTTCAAATAGCTTTGACAAACAAGAAAGGAGACTAATAATTCTATAGGATGATGGTACGGTTAAATCCTTTCCTGGCTTTGGTATCATTATAATCTGAGAAGTTTTCCAAATTTTTGGAAATACTCCTGGTTTTAAGATGGTGTTATTAGATCATGTCCAGGTGATTTCTTATGATTCATATTCTCTTTGACAATTGTATTTATGTCATCGGGGTTAATCATCATCATTTAATATAATATTATTTGTCTCTCCCAAAATAAAATCATTGGTTGGGGGGTTTGGTTGAAAGACTGTACTTAAATGATGTGCAAATAAATTGGCCTTCTCTTCTGCGCTACGAGCTCAGGTACCATCAGCTTTCCTTAAAGGACTTTGTGCCTCTACCGGTGGCTTAATACTTTTAGCTGCCCTCCATAGGGAAAAGTTAGTGTATTTATTATTCGTCAAACTTTCAACATAACTCTTGTCTCGGCGATCCTCTTCAATTTGAAAGGCTCTTCTTAGTTTTTTGCTTGCAGCGGACAGCCTCAGCTTTGCAGCTGGTGATCTAGTTTGTTGCCATGGAATCTTAGAATGTTCCAAAGCTGAAGCAAAAATATTCTCCTAATTCCGCTTTATTTGATACATTTTTCATGTAAGTGTATTTTCCGTGTAAGAATGATATTTTGTTAAACAAGTCTAAATTAATATTTTTTGGGTACATTTAGGAGATGAATATAAAAGTATTATGACTTGTGTAACTTTGAATTTACTTTACTCAAAGTAATGTTTTAAGAATTTCTATTCATACAAGTTTAATTATTTATGAAGATATAATATTACTACATTTTCATGTGGCTTTTTATAAAACATTCTATCCCAACAAAAAAAGCATCCAAAGAAGTCAGTAAGATTCTTATAATTTTCAATGAATTGAACTTTTTGATACCTGTGTAATGTTCACGTTTTGTGTTAAACTGCAATGAACATCCAAATTTTTTTTAACGTCTCAAGGAAATTATTTTTAATTTTTATTATTATTTTAATAAAGAAAATTATGCACAACATTGTTTTTCATTTGTTTCAGTTATTTTCTTTTTTGTAAAGATAACATCCGAATATCAACGTCTTATAGCAGAACAATTAATTTAAATTTTTCTCTTTTATTACTTCTAAAGCAGAAGAAAAAGTACCTCACTAAAAATTATTATACCCTCCACCACCACTAGTGGTGAAAGAGGGTATACTAAGTTTGTCGTTCCGTGTGTAACACCTAGAAAGAATCGTTTAAGACCCCATAAAGTATATATATTCTTGGACCATATGAAATTCTGAGTCGATTAAGCAATGTCCGTCTGTCCGTCTGTCCGTCTGTTGAAAACACGCTCACGTCTAAACTGATTGAGCTATTCCAATGAAAATTACTCAGGTTATTTGTTGTTCCCAGACGCTGTTTGGGATTGCAAACCAGCCAAATCGGTTCAGTGGAAAAAAAGTTATATACCAAAATCTGGAGAAACCCCTAAATCAAACTTTAACTGACAATATTTCAATAAGCCACAAACGAATTTAAGTAAAATTTAGCACAAAAGTTTATCTAGGTTCACCTTAGATTACTGCCAAAAATTAGTTAAATCGGTTTAGTAGAAAAAAAGATATAGACAAAAATATGAACAGTTAAATGATTTCAATGCCATATTTTTTTTTTTTTTTTTAAACATCATGTTATAATTTTTATATGGAGTGCATGTGTGTTAGTTCGCCTCAATATAAATGTTGATAAACACAAAGATATACAACTATGTTGGGTTTGTTGTTTGATCGTGGTGAAATTCGATCAAACCACAACATGGTATGTTCGCTACTTCTTAGCAATATATGTTGATAAGTATACTAAACTAGTTAGTAGTTCGATGTGTTTCAAGCTATACACGTCGGTAGAGAAGGGTATGAAAATAGGTTTATTGAAAGTTTGCTAACATGTAAATATAATGTTGCTAGAATAAATTACATAATTATGAATTTGTTTTGAAAATGTTTGAATTTTATTTAGCACATTGAACAAAGTATTGATACATATTGAATATAATTTCTAATTCATTACAGTTTTTTGGGCATTAATAATTATGTGGTGATATTTTTTTTAATTTTCATCGTTAATATGAAACTGTAATATACTAAGTTATGTGAGAATTTTGTTTATTTTTAAAATATAAATTATTATATTTAAAAAACATCCATAATTTTTATCATTTCGTTAAAGATTAGTATTTATAAAAGTTTTCAAATATAATTTTTCTAAACTTTTGAGGGCACTTTTGATAAGGTTAGGTTAGGTTATAAGGGTCGCCCGCCATAGCGAGTGCACTCGGAGGCCATTAGGCCCATTGTGATGCCCTATTAGAGAAGAAAACTCCTCTCCCTTTCCATAAACAAAAAACTAACTTTCCGTTGATCTATCCAGAAACCAACCCGTACTCCTAACAAAACCAATCAGGTTTGAAAGTGGCATGTCATTGAGACAATCCAGATCATGGAAGAGTTGTCTACCGAGGTGTCTCAGTCTACGCCCTTTCAGTGCTGGACATTCACATAACAAGTGCTGTACGGATTCCTCTTCTTCCTCATCTAAACAACTTCTACAAAAGCTATTCCCTGGGTAACCCATATGTTCCGACATGCGCCCGATCATACAGTGCCCCGTGATTATACCTACTAGAAGCCTTATCGATGATCTATCAAGAGAGAGTAATGCTCTAGTTCTACTCCGAGACCGGAGCGGCCAGAGAGTTCTTGATAGTCTACAAGTGGTGATTGAGGACCACCTGCTTTCCATCTCATTCACCGCCCATTCATCAAGAGCATTGGATACAGTAACGAAGGGAGTGAGAATGTCCTCGCAAGCGAGTGCCTCGTCCACAGACGATGCATTTACTGCGCATTCATCCGCCATTTCGTTACCTCGTATACCTGTATGGCCCGGAACCCATATCAGCTCCACCCGAAAGTGTCTTAGCTGAGTTAAGGAGCGTATACAGTCGTCAACACATCTTGATCTTACAATGGGGGAGTTCAGAGCCTTGATTGCTGCAAGGCTGTCCACATATATATCAATGTTCGAAGCGCAGAAATTAAATTCCTGAATTCGCTTCGCTGCCACGTTAATGGCATATACTTCGGCCTGAAAGACTGTGCACGAATTGGGTAATCTGAGAGACATCGAAATGTCTAAGTCATCAGAGAATATACCGGAGCCAGTGCCAGTATCTGTCTTAGAACCATCAGTGAATACTGAGATTGCAAATTCCTTAAAGACGGAATTTGTTGCCCAATCTTCCCTAGATGGGATTCTGATATCGAATGTTCTATCAAAATTCATTCTCGGTACTAAATAGTCAGTTCACTTTTGATAAAGAATGATATAAATTAACAGTAAACGCTTAATTCATGGCCGGTTAGAGTAATTTCTTTTATATAAATCACCCTAAATTATGCATAGGGAAAATCTTATTGTTAAATGATTATACTTTGCTTTAGGTTAGTTATTTAGTTTTTCCAACATCATCAAAGAAACGACTTTATAATCAAATAATTTAATATAAATTTGAGGTAAGTAAAGATTTGCGGAAATAATTGATAAATTTTTGCTCGCGCATTTTTTGTACTTTTTATCTTATTCCATCATAAGTATAGTAAACGGACTTTGTTCATAAATTCTGCACCATCTTTGTTGTTGTGCAGACTTTCAGCAACTAAATACAGGGTGATAAACTTATGATGACAAAATTTTTTGGTTTTTAAAATTTTTTAGTTTTTTGGGCGTGGTCTGTGCGCCCCTTAACCGAATACAAAATTTGGGATGAGGATTGATACTTGTTGTAATTGTACGTATTTTGTGCTATATCACGTTGGTGTGCCCGAAATAGTCAACGTAGTAGATAATATCAAAGTTTGGAAAACAAGACCGAAAATTTTTCAAAAAGTTCTTCGCGAGGCACATTCACATTTAATTATGAAATTGCTTGGATTACTGCGTGAACATTTTACATTGTCATTTTACATAACTAAATCGGAGGAGCATTGAAAATAAATTTAATACAAAAATTTTATGGACTCTTTGAAAATTATGCAAAAATTGGACTTTTTGTTTTTGTATTTTTATACAGAAAATTGCAATTTAAACAAATACTGGATATATAGATATACGAATACGGCGATAAGTATAATTGATTGGGATAAAAAATTTAACTGTACTGTCGTTTTTAAAAGAAAACGGAACACTTTTGTCAAAATATATTTCGCAAAGGCACATCGTGTGGACAGCATGAAATTTACTATAATCGACCCAATTAGAAAGTTGTTGTTATGCTTAATGAAAATTCGGAGGCGCATCAAAGAATTTTCAGAGATAAATATTTTATGGACTAAAAAATATTTACTTGGGTTAAAAAAGGATCACAATATTAAAATGCATTTCTATGTAATAAATTCTAACAAAATATATTTTTAACCAATATATAGACAAATGAAAGAAAATTTTTAAAATTTTACTTGGAAACCCCAAAATATGCTGCACTAATACCATCAAACATTGAACATATCATAAATATTATTAAAATAACTCAGTAGGTTTTGATATTATGTGTAATTTTGACCAGAATTGAATCAAATCAGAATTCAATCAAAAAATTTTGATAATTGCTTGTGATATATGTAAAATATCACAGAATTTTGTTTCTCTCTAGCCTTTAGATTTCTTATAGAATAAAATTTTACTTTTCGATAAAAATAGTTTTTTTTTTGACACGATTATTGTGAAACCAAATTGTCGTTCATTTGGCTCACTACTATTAAGTTTTCCTTTTTTTACTTTTATGAAAAATATACTTTCATTTACCAAGATAATCAACTTTTTGAAAAAAGGCAACATAGATTTTTCTCTTTTTTCACCTTTTACAGATTTTTGCATAATAATTTGTTAAAATATTTTATATGCAACACAAAAGTTCATACCATTACACTATTATGGACGCCAGAAGTTAATAAGTAAATTAGAAAACACCACTTTCCGAACAATTTTTATACCCTCCACCACCACTAGTGGTGAAAGAGGGTATACTAAGTTTGTCGTTCCGTGTGTAACACCTAGAAAGAATCGTTTAAGACCCCATAAAGTATATATATTCTTGGACCATATTAAATTCTGAGTCGATTAAGCAATGTCCGTCTGTCCGTCTGTTGAAAACATTCTCACGTCTAAACTAATTGAGCTATTTCAATAAAAATTACTCAGGTTATTTGTTGTTCCTCTAAGAAGTTACAAACCAGCTAAATCGGTTCAGTGGAAAAAAAGTTATATAACCAAATCTGAAAGAACCCCTAAACCAAACTTTAACTGCTAATATTTCAACAAGCAATAAACGGATTTAAATAAAATTTAGCCAAAATATCTATCTATTATATTACTTTAAAAATTGGCTAAATCGGTTCAGTAGAAGAAAAGTTATAATCAAAAATATGAACAGTTTTTATGATTTCAACGCCGTAAGTTTTTCTTAAACATCATGTTATAATTTGTATATGGAGTGCATGTGTGTGTGTTCGCCTTAATATGAATGTTGACAAACACAGACATGCAACTATGTTGAGTTTGATGTTTGATCGTTTTCACCATCGCTACTTTTTAGCAACATATGTTGATTAGTTTACTAAACTAGTTAGTTGTTCGATGTGTTTCAAGCTATACACATCGGTAGAGAATGTTAAGTAAATGCATTTATTAAAGTGTGTCTGCTAACATGTAGATACATATGTATGTACATATAAGAAAATATAATGTTACTTTGTAACTTTTAATTCATTATAATTTTTGTGCGATTATAATTAATAAATTGTAAATTTAAAGATATCTTTTTATACCCTCCACCACCACTAGTGGTGAAAGAGGGTATACTAAGTTTGTCGTTCCGTGTGTAACACCTAGAAAGAATCGTTTAAGACCCCATAAAGTATATATATTCTTGGACCATATGAAATTCTGAGTCGATTAAGCAATGTCCGTCTGTCCGTCTGTCCGTCTGTTGAAAACATTCTCACGTCTAAACTGATTGAGCTATTCCAATGAAAATTACTCAGGTTATTTGTTGTTCTCAGACGCTGTTTGGGATTGCAAACCAGCCAAATCGGTTCAGTAGAAAAAAAGTTATATATCCGAATCTGAAAGAATCCCCAAACCACACTTGAACTGATAATATTTCAACAAGCAATCAACGGATTTAAATAAAACTTAGCCAAAATGTCTACCTATATTCACTTTAGATAACTGCCAAAAATTGGCTAAATCGGTTCAGTCGGAGAAAAGTTATAGGCAAAAGTATGAACAGTTTCTATGATTCCAACGTCATAAGTGTTTCTTAAACATCATGTTATAATTTGTATATGGAGTGCATATGTGTATGTTCGCCTCAATATGAATGTTGATAAACACAAAGGCATACAACTATGTTGAGTTTGATGTTTGATCGTGGTCACCATCGAACACACCACGATATGGTACGTTCGCTACTTTTTAGCAACATATGTTGATAAGTTTATTAAACTAGTTAGTAGTTCGGTGTGTTTCAAGCTGTACACATCGGTAGAGAAGGATACGTAATGGTTTTATTAAAAGTTTGTCTGCTAACATAAAGATATAAATAATGTTGTTGGAATAAATTGCATAAATATGAAATTGTTTTGAAAATGTTTTGATTTTTATTTAGCACATTGAAGAAAAAGTACTGATACATAATTATGTTACTTTATAATTTCTTATTCATTATAGTTTTTTGTGCGTTTATAATTAATAACTTGTAAATGTGGTGATATTTTTTTAATTTTCATTGTAAAAATAAAACTGTAATATACTTAGTTATGTTAGAATTTTGTTTATCTCTTTTTAATTTATTTAAATAACTATCTTTAAAAAGCATTGCTAATTTTTATCATTTTCTTAAAGATTAGTATTTATAAAAGTTTTCAAATATAATTTTTCAAAAATTTTGAGAGCGCCGTTGGGCAGAAATAATATAATTCAACAGTAAATTCTTAATTCATGACCAGTTAGGGTGATTTATTTAAATGCAAATTACGAAGAGGGAAACTCTTATAGTTAGTTTATATTTGCTTTAGTTTACTTATTTAGTTTTTCCAACATCATCAGAGAAACGGCTCTCTAATCGAATCGTTAAATATAAATTTGAGGTAAGCGAAGATTTACAGAAATAATTGATCAATTTTATTATATTGATTAAAAGAATAAGTTTTAAATTCGGTAATATTAAAATGTTTCTGAATAATTATGGCCTATTTGGTGTATAAATCTGTTTTTACCAATCGAGCTTAAATTTTAACGCAAAATAAAATTTCAGTTTTTCGTTCTTTAAATCGACTTTGCACAGAAATACAAAAAAATTGGTGGAAAGTTGCATAAAAATAAAAAAAGTCATGTTTTTATTATTCGAGTGTGCTTAACCCATTTACGACTGCTGCTGCGTTTTCGCATCAGTAGCTTTAACATCGCCTAATTATTTAATTATGCAGTCGATGATGAATTTTTTCACAGCTATTATAAGATAATATGTTGTCTTAAAGATAAGAGAAAAAATACATTTTTGTATAAATACTCTGTTCAGAATTGAGTGTTAAAGCCAGGTGTATCAAATAAATGGTTGGTGTAGTGAAAAGGCGATATTTTCAGATCTGCTTTTCGAAAATATGTTTTTATATTATGGGTGTATTCCAAAGGTAAATAGCTTTAAATTTAAGCTAAAAATGGTACGATTTCTGAAATTCTCGAAGCATTATATTTCGGAATCAAAAATATGTAGGTGTCCAAATCTTTTTAATTTGTTATAACAGTCGCAAAAAAAAAAACTTCATGCTAAATTTCGTAGTTATCTTAACGGAATCGGGTAGTGGTCGGAAATAGGTTAAATACACATTTTCTACATTTAAATGGTAATAATTGTAATTGTTACAAAACTAAAAATACAGATTCTTTACAAACACATACAAGGTATTAAAAAAAACTAACAAAATAATTTATACAAATCAAACTACAAAAAAATCTGTAAAAATCGGGTTTTTTGATAAGAACTCCAATTTTTGCGAAATATGCAAGAAATCACATAATTTCATTTCTCCTAGCCCTTAGATTTCTTATAGAATAAATTAGTTTTCACTAAAAAAGGCATTTTTTTGTGAAGATAGTATATAGTAAAAACAAATTTTCGTTCGTTTCGCTCTGCCACTACTATTTAACTTTCTTACAAAATGCAATTTTTTTACTAAATGAAAAATATACTTTTATTTAAAATGAAATATTCTATTTTTTTTACCAAAATAATCGACTTTTTGTAAGAAAAATAAGTTATCAAGATTTTCCTCCTTTTTTTACTTTTTACACATCATTTGCATAATAGTTTGTTAAAATATCTTATATACAATACAAAATCTTTATTAGAACAAGTTCATACTACTACACTATTATGGACGCCAAAAATTAATAAGTAAATTAGAAAAACATCACTTTCCGAAGAGCTTTTCCTACATAAAAACTGATGAAAACACTAGCTCAGTGGTGGAGGGTATATAAGATTCGGCATGGCCGAATATAGCATTCTAACTTGTTTTTATTTATTTTTACTGGAATAGGTCTATTACACTCTTAAAAATATGTAGTTTACATAAATTTATCACAAAAATAAAATGTTTCCTAATTTATAACTCAACAAAATTATTGCTTAAGTTGGTAAGTATGAAATTTAACTTCTTTGTCATTTAAATAGGTAACAATTATTCTATATGGTTGTAAGTTTTTTATAATTAATCTAATTTTACCGTCTTTAAGTGACTTCCCAACAAACCAAGAAATGATACAGTATCATTAATGATATCATAATTTTAAAATAATATAATCAGGTATGTGATGAAATTCGAACGATTTCAAAAGTAAATCGAATTTCTAAATCGATCAGGTTGTGATAAATTTCGATTGATTTCATTTTCCATTTTTGTTTTAATTCTATATCATTTCGTAGAAAAATATAACTCTAAAATAAATAAATTTAAAGAAAGCAATTCAGACTTGAACTATTTTTTTTTTTTTTATTTTCAAAATTACTAAAACTAATTGCAAAAAATGGCTTTAATTGTAGCATCCATGTTTTCTTTTTTAGAGGAAGAAAATAAAAATGAAAATATAAGAAGAAAACATTTGAGAGACAAATCAAATCCATTGGAGTTGCCGGAACAGATGTATAAATTAATTTTTACAGAATTACATTTCTCTTTAATTTATATTTTTTACATTTATTCAATGTTTTCGATTAAATAAGGAGGGATTTTTAATTGCTTTAAACATGGTTTATATTTTTTGGAAGGATACGTCGATTCCACTTATTTTGCAATTGGCAGCTACGTTATGGTTCTTAGCAGAAAGTAGTTTCCAACGATCTGTTGAGAACGATGTCAACATTTCAATGCATCGTACAACTTTTTCAAAATCTTTTACTAAAATGCTAAACTGCTTAGAAAGAACGATTTGCTACGAACTTATAAAGTTGGAATTAAACGAAGAAGATTTAAGAAAATCTAAGCAATTTTTTTTGAAAAATATGGACTACCGGGAGTTGTGGGATGTATTGATGGTACGCACATTGCAATTTAATCTGTGAAAGATGAGGAACACCTTTATTTTAATAGAAAAGCATACTACAGCATTAATGCTATGATTGTGAGATGATATAAATTACTAATTAACATATTTTGTATCTAATATTTTCTTGTTAATTTAAGATCTGCGACTACAAAATGAACATAAGAGCTGTCAATGCAACTAGACCTGGTTCAAGCCACGATTCTTTCTTAGCTCGGAGCATTTTTTTGGAAAAATATGAAAGTGGTGAACGTGGTTCGTGGCTACTAGCCGACTCAGGATATGCCCTTGAACCATTTGTTTTGACACCGTACAGATGTCCAAGTAGTATTCCACAACAAAAGTTCAATAAAAAACATAAGTTCAATAAAAAAGTTCAATAAAAAACATTGTGGTATAAACCGTTAAAAGCTGTTCAAATTGTTAATGTTTCTTGTGCTTTGCATAACTTATGCAATTCCCTAAAAATTGAACAAATAGTTGAAGTTTTTCCAGAGGAAGTTGATAGTCAAAATGAAATAGATCATGAAGTGGTGTCTAATGAAACTTTACTTCAAAATGATGCGGTATCTATAAGAAACAGTATCGCTGAAAGTTTAAATTCAATTTTTTAAAAATTTAGAAATACAATTATTCGCTTAGTTTTTGTTTAAATACAGCTTTATTTATTATAGGTTCTTAAATTCCTCCAACTGAAGTTTCTTTTGTTTTATTTCGATATCTGCTTTTTTTAACTTATTTCTTTCAACTGCAACCTTTTCTATTTCTTCATGATGCCTTTTGAGCTCATTTATAAGAGAAGTTGTTGAATTTTCTATAGCTTTATAAACACGTCGTATATTGATGCATATTATGTCCAGCTTTTCAGAGTTTTTCTGACATATATCAGTCAACATGTTTAAGGAATTCGACATCTCTTTTCCATTTTGAATGTCATTTCCAATATATTCCTTTAAATGGCTCTTAAAATTGTCGTCTTTATATTTTGGAGTGGTCCGCTTAGATGTATTTGGAGTATCAATAATTTCATTTCTATTACTTTTACCAACAACAAATTCGGATACATTTAAAGGTTCTTCCTCATCTGAAGATAACGATACACTATAGGTTTTATTTGTTCCGAATGAAATGGAATTTTGTATTCCCTCTACAATAACATACAACCCGCACAACTGTCCAATTGCTTCTTCTTTTTTTGAGATATAAAGTTGGTTATATGGTCCACCGCCTGTTGCCTTAGCTTCTATTTTGTTATTAGCAATTTTCTTCTTAATACTTGCCTTCCAATCACACCATACCTATAAAACGATACTTTTTAGTATTAATTACAAAAATACACATTTTTTGTACATGCTTACTTTTTTCCAACCACACGTATCATGTAAATGAGGACCCAAGGAATTAAGTTCCTTTGTCAAATCTTTCCAAAGATTTTCAATGTTTATCTTATCACTTTTGGTAAATCCTCTGGCAATGTCGAAATGACTTTCCATAAACCTAATAAAAGCATCCTCTTGCTGCAAGTTCTTGTGCTTTCCCCTTTAAAATCAACAATTATTTATTTTACTTTTTTTTTTAATAAAATTTACTTACATTTTACTTTATTTTAATTTTTTTTTTTTTTGCTTTGTGAATTAAAAACATAAAGCACTGCCAATGTGATTTGAAAGCGAGTTCAAATCGATAATAACGATTTGTATCACATAGCAAAACATATACTTTTTTCATAGAACGGAATGGAATTTGAAATCGATAATAAAAAATAAGCACATCACACCTTTGACTAGCATTTTCTCGATTTTATGTCGAATTCGATTTTCATCACATACCTGAATAAAATATCGAAATATTTTTACCTTAGAAAATAACTTCAAACATTTTTATGAAAATAAAAATAAATTGAAAATGTTTGTAGAAAAAAATAATTTATGTACATTATAGGGTATTCACTCGAATATTGTTTGCTCGATTAATCGACTAATTAAAATCAAATAATGGTTCGATTAAATTAAAATTAAGAATTTCGAATACAAATTTATTCGAGCAAATTATGCCGATTAATCGAATAATTCGAGTAATTTTTTTTTTTAATATTTCCTTTCTTGACTAGTTTTAAGAATGTTTTTTAAAAAATTTAGCTTAAAAACAATGTTTCAAAATTTTTATAGAATGTTTAGAATCTAAAATTGGCACCACAATTCGGGAGTTTATTAAAAAAATATTGTAAATATTTTGTAAAAATAACCGAATATATGCCTAAATTACAACACGTAGTTAAAGGTCGTTTTTCGACCACAAAAATTAAACAAAACTATAAACGTCACTTTAAAAAATCATTATGAAAAATTCAAATAATAATAAAGAAAATATATTTCTTATAAAACATTTTATATAAAAATTAATTTTTATATATATAGATAAATTTGGAAAAACATATTGGGTCTACGAATGAAAGTACATACTTGATATACCAATAAATTCTCAGTCTGGTGTAAAGGATATAATGGAGATGGCTTGGATAAAATTTGTAATATAGAAGGAATTTGGACTTAAAAATAAAAGGTGGTCCAAAGAGCTTTTTGTCATTTTCAAAATGTAATAACTCGTAATAACTCAGAAACTAATAAATATATTTTCACAATTCTTACAGAGCCTAACTGACACAAGTCAAAGTAATATTTGTATAAAATAAAGAAATAAAAGAAAGGGGAAATAAAATACTGAACATTTTTTTGTAAAAATTAAAGGATAAAAGTAGTTAATTCTAACTAATTGTATATTTGACTAATTTATTATACAAGTTTATAGATTTTATATAGAATTTTATATATTTTTGCGCCGCTGTTGTTAGGAAATTAAAAGTTACGAAACATTTTTGCACAAAATTTAACTAAATCATAATCACGAAATTATTATAATACAAATAAGAGTATATTGTCATAAAAACTATATACATTTGTATAATAAATGACAGTCTAGTACTTAATTTAATTGGTTATGTTTAGCGATCATTGTAGTATATGGGTAATACGTTCCGAAATTTCAATTAGTTTAGTTTTGATTTAAAGACATTTTATTTTCAAAATAAATCTGGGTTTTGTAGATTTCAGATACTTAAAAATATTGTACAAACATTTTGAATATATCTGAAAACCTCTGTGTAGCACATAGATTAGTATGTGTCCAAATTGAAAAGTGAAGTTATTAGACAATATCGCTAATTATTCCAAATTGGATAAAATCATAAATTTTTATTTTTTATCAAAAGTATTGATAATCTCCTTTAATTGGGTATCATTAGTATTTTTCACAGTGTAAATCTAGTCATTTTATAACGTTTCAAATCACACTTTAATATTATATTTTTTAATAAGCATTGAAAAAAACGAGTAAAATTTGAAGGTATAATTTACGCGAATAACTCGAGTAACTTAAAAGTTTTACTCGATTATTCGAGTAATTTAAAAAGTGCATTTTCGAGTTATTTGATTATTCGAACAATTAAAAAGTCGATTAAAATGAATACTCTAGTACATTACCATAGAATAGAACTAGAAGTTTATGTGAGAGCCTCCCTATACTACATTTTTAAAAAATTTACTAATTTTTTTGAAAATACAAAAACAAAATATATGTGACTACATGTATTGTTGTTACAGTGCCTTGACTTGTATGGGGACAAAAAAAGTTGCCAATGTACCAATTAAATATTGATATATTTTTAACTCACTCCCAAAATATTTCGGTTCAATTATTTCATTTACGTGAGCTGGACCATTTTTAAAAAAACTCCAAAAATATGGTTTTCGCTCAACAGTATACACAATTTTTAACTTTTTGTCAAAAAAATTACAACATATGATAGAAAAACGACGTCTATTACATATTGAACAAAAAATATTTTAAAATTTTTTTTCATTCTCGGGAAATTAAAATTTTAGTAAAATTTTCAATGATTTTATTGTAAACAGTATTTTATTAAAGTTTGAATATTTTGGAAATTTTCCATCTTAAATTATATTTTAGAGCATCATTGGAAAGGTCTCATTAAATACTATTGATATATGGATTCATTTAACCCTTCAGTTGCACAAATAAAATTTTGGGATTTCTGGTCCATAATTAATGAAATTAATTTTAACGGCAAATAAATGATTAGTTAATGATATAAATGTCCCCGAAAGCGTAAATTGATCAAAAAAGCTGTAAATTTGTGTAAATTAGCGGCTAAATTTTAAGAACTCCCTTTTATTCCATTATTATCGCGGTTTTAAAGGAACTTATTATGTTTTTCATAAATTTATCAATATTTAATTGTAATGAGTACTTCCATGCGACTTATTTACCAAAATTGCAAATTTAACCTTTTGGGAACTAATTGCATAAAATTGACCCTCTAACTCTTAATGTGTTAATTACGTGTTATCTTCAATAGTAACAGGATAGACCATTCCTATGGTACATTATAACCTAATATATTTTGAAAAATGTCAGAAATATTTAAAATTACATGTTTGAAACGAGAGAAGAAGATATAGTCCGTCAAGCCCGACTATATGATACCCTACACCATTTCGATCCACATAATTTTGTTTTTACGTATATGTATACAACTTACTTGTGTTAAATATTAACATAATACTAACATTTGTATGGGACTTATGTACGTTAGTGATTTTCGGGAGAGGAGTTTATATGGGAGCTATGGTCAGTTATGAACCGATCTTCATGGTCAGTTATGAACCGATCTTTTGCTTACAGATTTTTGCTGATATAAAACTTATTTGTACTAAATTTCATTAAAATATTCCTATTTTTAAGGCATCTATAAGTGTTAAAACTCTATTCCGGGAGGACATTTGTATGGGGGCTAGGTGAAATAATGGGCCGACCATAACCAAATTCAATAGGCTTCGTCCTTGTGTTGAAAAAAGCATACGTACCAAATTTCATCAAATTATCTTCAAAATTGTACTTTGCGCACAATCTTTACATGGACAGCCAGCCGTCCAGCCAGCCAGCCGACCAGACGGACGGACGGACATCGTTAAGTCGACTCAGAAAGTGATTCTGAGTCGAACGGTATACTTTAAGGTAAGGGTCCGAAGATTTTTTCTCTGCGTTACAACTTCTGCACAAACACATAATACCTCAACCACCTTTGGTGGTGTAGGGTATAAAAAGAAAATATGATAAAAAATGTTAGTAAAATATTAATATTCTGCTACTGAAAAGTGACATAATTATAATTTAAATGAATTTTCATGGTCAGTATGCCTCTTTTATAATTTGAAGTTAATTTTCTTATAACTAAAATTTTGATAATAATATTGAAATAAATACGTAATTTCAGAGGTGTTTTAAAAATGGTCCAGCTTACGTAATTTTTAACATGGAGATGTAATATTTTGGGAATCATAGAAGAACATACTAATCTTCATTTCTAGAGGGGTAAATTTGCAACTTTTTTTCGTGAGGCACTTTAATGTACATATATATTACATGAAAATTGTATATTTACAGCAAAATTTAGCGGAATTTCCAAAAATAAAAGAGGCTAACATAAAGAATCAATATCAGGTTGGATTTTAAAGGAAACCGTCTTCGGATCGCAGAAATTTGATATTATATACAAAATTATTAGGAACAGGATGAACTTTAGTTTCATTTGATTATCTTGTGTTAATTTTTGATAAAATCAAAAGGATATTATATATTGATGAAATAAAAAGGATATTATATGTTTTCTGGAATATATTGCTAAATTATAGCGCTGCTTAAATTTAACGATATCATTACTAATATCATTATTTTCAAAAATTATGATATCGTTTTCGAGTGTACCTTTTAGAAAGCAATCTATATCATTTTAGAATTATAAATGATATCATTCTCGAGTTTCTTTATCACCGAAATGATATCGTTATAATATCATTACGATATTTGGTTTGTTGGGTTATAACTAAATTCCGAGGTAGGAATTACTTTTGAAAAGGATTCAATCATTCCGCTAACATCAGCAACATTTGGAATAAATATAGGTGGAGGTTTTGGTAGATTATTATTATTGTTATTATTAGTCTCGTCATCTTTAGAGTCTGTCTCATTATCTTCATTATCAAGACTAGCAAAACGATTTTTGTGTTGAGAAGTATAAGGACTTGTGCTTGTTGTTTTGTTGTTATTTATTTGAAATTGTTTTGATGTATTATCGTTGTTGTTTATGTTTGGAGTGCAATCATTAAAATTTATATTCGCAGATACACTAGCATTGTTGTTGTTTTTTGAAGCAGTTGAATTGTTTAAATATTTTTGGTGATTAATTTTGTCAACGCTTTTTAAACATAGGCTATGTAACTACTTGCCAGCAATATAATCGTTTGTTCAAAAAATTTTTTGGAAATTTTTATTGCACTTTTTATTTTTTTTATTTTTCAATCAATATAAATAAATTTATTGTTCAAAATATTTCTTCATTTGTTGAAAAAATATATGTGAGGGATTTTTATTTTTTATAATTAAATGCAAAAAAAAAAAAAAATTGTATTTAATACTTTGTATGTTTTCCATTTGACTTTATAACATCCTTTAATATCCTAGGCAACTAGTCGACAAGTTTTTTTTGCAAAATTCGGTGATATTTTGGGTTACTCTTTCTATAATGCCAACTAGAGATGATTTCTTCAAATAATGGTACTTTTTCTCATGTTTAGCAATATGCCAAAAAAAAGTACTTTTTCATTTTCAAGCCATGAATGCCGAATGACTTTTAACTTTGAGTCTAAATTAGACAAATTTTTATCAAGACAAACGTCAAAATTTTATCAAGATAAAGATTTGTCTAATGTAGACTGAATTTGTCAGTGTTATTGCAGCGTTAAAAGAAAATTGTCAGCGCTCGAGCTGACAACTTTGTCTTGATAATGCTTAGTAAAAGACGCCATCTTGATTGTTGTTGGGACTTTTTGCATGGCTTACTATGACATACGTTTTCCCCTATAACTTTGAGTCTACATTAGACAAATTTTTATCAAGACAAACGTCAAAATGAACTCGAATTTATGGAAGGTGGCAACAATTGTGCAAAAACAACAATATGGCGAATTCATTAATGTTTTTTATGTATGCAGTTTGACAGCTGTAACAACCAAAAATAATAATCAGCTGTTTAACTGAGGCTACTTCGTATAGATTCGCACTGATTTTTACGTTTGTCTTGATAAAAATTTGTCTAATGTAGACTCAAAGTAAAAGAAAATTGTCAGCGCTCGAGCTCTGACAACTTTGTCTTGATAATGCTTGGTAAAAGACGCCATCTTGATTGTTGTTGGTACTTTTTGCATGGTTTATTATGACATGCGTTTTCTCCTATAATTGATAGAGATAAAAAATTATCTGCAACTCAAACAAAAATTTGACGTTTGTCTTGATAGAAATTTCTCTAATATAGACTCAACGTAATGCTTCGATGATAGAGTCAGCTGCCTTAATATCTAATTAGAGTGTCCCTCACATGTCCTAAAACGATAATATAGGGTGGCCCTTAAAACTTGGATTTTTTAACTTTTGATGAATTTAACGCATTATTTATGTTAACATATACAAATTCAATGTTTTTATTAGTTGGATAGTTAGTCTGGGTAGTAGTCTTCCATTTTCGGATATTGTTGCAATAATACACTGAGAAAAACAAAATGGCAACAACAAAACATGGAAGTAAGAAAATACTACTGCTAACATTTAACGCGGCACAAATTGGACTGAATGTTATGCCTTGAAAGTAGGGTTGCTAGAATTGCTTGGTAGTTTAGCTTGACATTTCGAAAAATTTAACTTGATCTTAAACAAATCAACTTGACATAACCACTAATGTTAAACAAATTTAAAACTGAAGAAAATTGTACACATCAATTATATCCAACAAATATATAATTTTTTTTAACAAAATTTTATTAGAAACTAAAAAATTAATTTAAACAAAAAAAAAAAAAAATATAAATGTTTTTATTACAGCTGCACTATAGGCGCTGTTGAAGTAAAATTTCGAAGATATAGTTTATTTTCTATAGTTATTCTTTTAATATTTTTTAAAATATCTGTTGAAGTTTCATTCGGATCTTCAATTTGTCTACGAAAACCATTTTTAATACTAAAATATTGTACTGCATATGGATACGATTTTATATTTTAAATATTTGAATATTTTCTTGTGAATATGGAGCCAATACATTTCCTGCAATTGCTGCTACTTTAATGCAACCAAAAGTAATTTTTTTTAGCAATTTTACTATCACAGTATAAATATGAACATAATATGACATGACAATCTAAACTGTCCATGTATTATGTATATTATGAAAAACAAGTAATAATTCAGCCTTTGAATCAATTAATTCATCCTTTAATACTGCCGGTACTACAAAATTTGAAATGGATTTTGAAATTTGTTGGAACGATGCCGCAATTTAATTTTAATTTTTATCACAAATATATTTGATATTAAGTACTCATAAATTTCACAATAAAATAAAGCTTTACAATCATTTCTTGCATTTATTGTCAGTGATGGGCAAAAATGCATACAATCAGAGATGCAGATATTTGACTAAAATGTATTATATTTTTTAAGAAATTTAAATTGTAGAGATTTTGAAGTAGTATAGAATATTTTTAGCTTGACAAATTGTACTTTTCGTTTACGAGAAAATTTGGAAAATGTAAGAAAAAAATAGAAAAAATTAAAAAAATGTGTTTTTTCACCTTCATTCATATATAACTTTTGAAGTAGGAATGTAATCTTCAAGCACCACCGCAGAATTTTAGATATTATTGTCAACAACAACTATGTTGACTTTCAAGGCATAACATTCAATCCAATTTGTGCCGTACAAAAAACAATAAAGCCTATTTTCGGAAAATTTTACTCATTCATTTAAAAAATATAGTGCATATTTAAAAAAACGGGAGTTTATATTACTAAAATGAATTATACAATAGTAATTAAGACCATACACACTATTTTTAATTTAAAACCCCATAAAGTATATGTTTTCTGGGTCCTGGTTAGATTCTGAGTCGATCTAGCTATGTCCGTCTGTTGAAAGCTGGATAGGGCTCGAACGGCAGAAGGAAGGGGGACGAAATTTGGCCCAAATATTTATCTTATATAAGGTTTATTTGATATTGAAAATGTGTAAAATCTGTAAATGAACAAAAAAGTTATGAGCAAAATACTAAAAACACAGGGTGTACGTTGTAGCTCATTTTCATACTTTTCTGCTATATCTCTCTAAAATAAAAGCATGTACTATAACAAAATTTTCATGGGTCAATATAAATTTGGAAACCAAAAATGGGCGTAGTCCGCCCACTTTACCGCCCACCTCCCATATAAGGTGAAAGGTCAAAGAAATTTTGTAAAAATACTTCATGGACAAATGAAAACACGGAAACAAAAATAGGCGTGGTTCGCCCACTTTACCACTTACCTCCTATACAACATTCGCGCTTGTTTACATTTGTAATGTTATTGTTTTTTGTTGTTTTTCTTTGTATCACTGTTTTTGTTTAGAACATTTTTTACTGATTTCCGGTTATGTTTCAACCGATTTTCAAAACAAAGCTCTTTTTGGAAAGTTATTCAAATTACCTTTCTAATTACTGAACATAGTTACTATAAATTTTTGCCGCTAGATGGCGCAAAATTAATTTTTTATTAAAATTGCATCAAAACACCCTGTATTTGCAAATATTATGAGTTCATATGTTCAGCAAAAATACTCGCCAAAGGATTTTATACAAAGTTTCCAAACATCATTTGGTCGAATTCGGGAATATTAAAGGTCAAAATTGTGATTTTCTTCAATAACTTTAAATTAACGGTAATTTTGTAAATAACGGAATTATGAAAAAGTCGCAGAACAAAAGTTGATGCTGAAGCCCTAGAGAACTATTTTCAACAATAAAAAAGTCCTTTTTCGCAAAAAGCCGTTTTTGGCATATTGCTAATTCTGTTTAAAACTTTTTATATGATCTTCTACTTCACTGTCGATTTTATAAATATGAAATTACTGATTCCTGAAGCCTCCAGACGTCCTCAGACCATTACCAAGTCTCGATCATGTTCAACTATCTCAACCACACATGTGACATTGACGCCTTCATTCCATCTTTGCAATATTTTCGTGCTTTTTTGGCGCCAAATATTTAAATTTACTTTCGTCATTGAGTAAAACGGTTTCTTGAAAGGTTTAACATTAATTTTTATACTTTTGAGCGAGATTCATACATTTAGTTTGTCTGGCTTACGACATGTAGGGTTCTTACGTGGTAATATTCTATGGAAGTCTTTTTTGTGTAGTGTTCCTAAAATGGTACTAGCACTAAAATAATAAGCGGAAAATAACGTTACTTTTCACCTTTGTTTAAGGTTACTTTATGACGCTCACAGTATATATCCATCATGATGAAAATAATAAATATCTTTAAAAATAAATATCAGTATAAAAATATTTTCAAATGATTTTTTTTTTTTTATTCATACTTTTGTTTTTGTTCCAAAAAATATTTTTTATTCAAAGAAATTATTGTTGTTTAAAAATTTTTTCACCCGATAAAAAAAGTTCAAAATAATTTTTAACTTTTGTAATAAATATCACGAAGCGAAAAGTAGTAAAGTAAATATTTTTGCGTTATTTTTCCAAACAAATAGTATATTTTCATTGTATTTACAAAAAAATTATTTTTAAAACTTTTTTGAAAAAAGTAAATTTTTCGGACACCCTAATTGGAACACGATGCATTTTAAGCGGGTTGAATAGTGCTCATTCTTAATAAAATTTTATGTAGAATTGATGTATAAAAGAAATTTTTTTAGAAATAAATTGGATTCGTCTCTGCGCAAAATGGCGCTCAAAATGTGCGTTTTTAGCTGAAGATATGCAGGGGAAGGAGTTGGAATTTTAAAAAACAAAATACGCCATTATTTTTACTGCTGCAAAAACCTTATAAAAAGGTATGATATCTCAAAATCAAAAATTTTAAATTTACCCTAATGTACATATCTCTGGTTTGTTTCAAAATTTTATTTTACACGCATGATATAACCTACACCACCATAGGTGGTTGGAGTATTACGTATTTCTGCTGATGTTTGTAACGCACAGAAAGAATTAACGGACCCCCACCTTAATGTATACCGTTCGACTCAGAATCACTTTCTGAGTCGATTTAACGATATTCGTCCGTCCCTCCGTTTGGCTGTCTGTCCATGTAAACCTTATGAACAAAGTACAGGTCGCAATTTTAAAGATATCTCGATGAAAGATGGCACGAATAATTATTTTGGCACAAGGCGAAGGCTATTGAAATTGGTTATGAGCTGTCCATTATTTCACCTAGCCCCCATAAAAATATAGCAATATTTTAATAAAATTCGTTGCAAAGAAGTTTTATACAGTAGAGTCACGATTTAACGAATGATATATTGTCAGGCCAATTTGTAAAATCGAAAAATTCGTTAAATCGCGAAAATATTTTACTAACAAAATATACTTTAAAAGATTTATTTTAAAGTCTACATTTTTACTTTTTAACTTTAAAACACAATTTATAACAAGTTATCTATAACAACAAAAGTGAAAAATACAAAAATAAAAAATTAGCAAATTCTTAAAAAACTAAATTCGAATATCAGTATTTTTTTGACAAATTACAGAATTTACTATGGTTGTCAAAAACTAGTAGGCCTTTGATTGCAACTGTTATGAACTGTTTATAATGTTAAATCGGCTTAATAAGTAATTCTCAATTGAATGGATACTTTAAGCGAATTTTTCAGCCTAAACGCATCACATACATATGTACTAGGGTGATCGACGCGGTTTTCCAACCGGTTTTAAAACCGGTTTTTTTCAGTCAATGTGCTGTCGGTTTTTTTAAAATGTTCATTTTTCGAATGTCGAATAGACCGGTTTTTTTAAACACAAAAAACCGGTTTCAAAAATAGCATTTTATTTCAGAAAACATGTACTAAATAGTGATAGTGATATTTGAAAATTTAGGAATAATTTTTTAAATATTCATAAAGACTGATTTCTTATGTTTTTAAAATATAGTTTAAGTCTAAATTGGAATTTATTCTGTAATATTAAACAAATAAATAATTAATAATTATCCTGTATGACCCAATTTATTTTTTTTTTTTTTGATCCAATATTTCCTTTATTTTTTAAAGGTGTTGTGTTAAAAAAGTTTCACCTGCAGAATCGTTTCAATTGAGACAGGCTTCCATATTAAGCCATGGTTTCTGTTTATGCTAACTAAAATTTAGATGATTTTTTCTAAATTATCTTTTAGTCATCTAGATATATAATTTGCTTAGCATTTTTTCTCTTTCTAAAGCTCCCAGAAGACATAGAAAATTAAAATTCAGCTTAATTATAATCCTATTCGTCCTACAAATCCTAACGGAGCCAGATTTTGAAATCTCTATCAGGAAGCGAAAATACGTGAATCTATATATATGGATTTAAATATATCTTTCCTTAGCAATGTTTCCTTTCCAGAGCTTTCTGAAGCTCCCAGACGACGTAAGAAACTAAAAATCGGCATACTTATAAAACTATTCGTTCAACAAATTCTAACAGTGCCAGATGTTTCTATCAGGAACCAAAAAGTTTGTTTTGGTATTAAGAACTTTTGAGTTGCTATACTTATTGTTTGCTCTCCAAATCCTATAAAAAACTGATTCTGTATTTCGGCCAGGGAGCGCTTTTACGACGATTTTTTTTATTTTGAAAGGTTTACGAATTTAAAACTTTAATCAATATAATTCCAATAAATTTGAACGGCTTCAAATAATTGACTTCGATTAGGAAGAGGAAGGTGTCTAAATGTTGTTCATACTTTTTTCTTTTAATTTTCGGATTTGTTTGTGCATATTTTCATTATTGTATTATTTTTCCTGACATTGTTAGGCTTTTACGCTTGTATTTAATAAATTTTAACTTAATTATAAGAATTGATTTTTTTAAAGAAATGTAGTCTTTTGATATAAATATTAACTTCTGCAAAAAACCGGTTATCCGGTTTTTTCTGAATTTCAAAAAGTGCAACCGGTTTTTTTAAAATACCAACTATTCGAACTATTCGAAAACCGGTTTCTCAAAAAAGTCGAATAATCGATCACCCTAATATGTACGGAAGCACATGATAAAATGACATTGCACAAAATACAAACGAAAGCATATTTAAAAAGTAAGAAAATACTGTTTTTTATTTAGAAAATAGTTTTCAAATTAAAAATATTGTCCAAACGAAAATCTCTAATTCTCTTCCTTTTGCGTAAAAGGGAAGAGTAGTACTCTTTCAATAGGATGAGAAATGTGTTTTATTTACTTTCTATTATATTTATAGATTTCAAACCACATTTGTTAGAAAAATACATTATATCGAGTAATAAAGTATATAGATTGTTCGTAATATAAGGTACACAATGTTAAAAATTTTGACGTACGTTAAATCACGAATTCGTTTATTCGTTAAACCGGGAAACCACTGTATAAGTGTCAAATTTCATCAAGACCGGACCATAATTGACCATAGCTCCCATATAAATCCCTCTTCCGAATATCACTTTAACGTGCATAAATCCCATACAAATGTCAGTATCATGTTAATATTCGACACAAATGAGTTTTATTTAAGTGGAGTTGAGATCACAGAGCCAAATTTTATGAGATTCGGTCGATAATTTATAATAGTCATATAAACCCACTTTCGGGAATCACCGTGAAGCGCATAAATTCATATGAATGTTAGTATTAACGCATTATTCTGTATTTTTATATTTTATTTTACACTTAGTAAAAGTATTGATCCACAATCGGCCACAGGTGACCCCTCCCCGAATTTATATATCTTATATCTATATCTTTCTATCTCGTTAAGCTATGACTTTGTACATGCGTACGTGATCGCAGTCAACAGAAGTCTGAAATAATATACCGAAAAAAACATTTAAATTATCTTTATTCATCTTGACGTAAAAAGTTTTCAAAGTTAGCACTTTGAAATTAATATGAAAAATGGCTATTTTTTTTATAAAAATTTACTTATTCACTTTTTTCTAAGTTTTGTTTTTTTAATAAAATTTTTTTTCTTTACATATTTTAAAAGACAAGGTTTAGGTTTGCATCCTACATCCAGCATTGTTCAAAAATGGTGATTTAAAAAAAAAATCATTTTTATCGATTAAGAAGAAAAACGTCACGAGAGTTTTTTTTTTTAAATTACGATTACCCTTAATATATGGTACATACGGAATAACTAACGTGACCAGAGGGTTTTTTTTAAAAAGCGGGACCCGAACGACTAAAAAGCGGGATTCTTAACAAAATTTTATGAAAAAAGCGGGATTTTGAAGAGTTTTGTAAAAAAAGAGGGATTTTATTTTTATGTTTCAATTAAAAATCTAGATCAGCTGTTCTCTCGCAAGAACTTTGTTCACGAAATATTCCTAGTTAAATTTCAAGATTGAATTCGAATACATATTGATAAAAAAAAACATGGTACTTTTTGAATTTGATAGCAATAAATTTTGTTAAATAATTCTTAGACTCGCTAACAATAAAACCGAAGTGTAATTGAAAATATAGTTACTGCTAAAATATATAACCAATAATATCGTTAGCCTTATTTTTGGGTTTAAGAAATATTATTATTTTTAATAAAGTTGAAATAAAACTGGTAATAAAGTTATGGCTACCCCAGCTCGTCATTATATTTTTCTGCAAATTATATTTTATGGTTCTGAACCGATATTTCGAAATTTATGAAACAATTTATGAATACCATTACCAAAATAACTCGAAATATCGATAACGCTAAATACCGATACCGAAATAACTAAAAATACTATTACCTCTAAAAAATCGTTATTAAAATAATCCGATATACTGTTACCTTTTCACCTTTTTCAAAGTTCATGTCAAAACATCTTTTTGAAATGGGACATTTTGGTAAATAAAATTGGTTTAAAAAATTATTTAAATAGCACTAACACAAATGTTCTCACGAAATGAGTTTTTAAAATCTACAAATCCCTTTGAAAGAACAAAATTTATTTATTTTATTTTTTTAAATCTATTTCTGAAAAAAAATTCTAAATTTTTTTTTGTCAAAATATGTATATCAGACTTGAGATTTTTCATTCACTGGTAGAGAACAAAAGAAATGTTAAAAAATTTGTAATTTTGGGAGGTTTTCCTACATCGAAGTCATCAAAAAAATACACACAAAGTACATTTAAAATTAGTCAGTAGAGAAGATGATCAGCGTAATAAAATATTTAAAGCTTATTTATCAAAAACGACTTCTATTAATGTTGGTATGAATGTTATAGAAAATGTAAATAAGAAAATCGAATAAGTAATTGATAGAGATAGAAAAGCGGGATTTCTTAATAAAAAGCGGGAAATATATTTTTGGCGGGATCGAAGTTTAAAAAGCGGGATAATCCCGCCAAAAGCGGGATGTCTGGTCACGTTAGGAATAACAAACCCAATATACCCCCTATGTTTTTTGATGGTGAATATAAAAAAAATATTAGATCTACATTAGTTATTTTTTGTGATATATCGATAATATAGCTTAATATCTCGATAAAAATAAAAACTAATATAACTTACTTGAACATCAACAGGCCCCAGTTATCTGCTGGCCTCACTGATGCAAGGCCTGGTATAGCGAGCACATCAATTTTCGACAATGGAATCGAAATATTAAAATAATCTTTCAAACAATTGTATACTGTTGTTAGTTTTGTATTTACTTCCTAAAATGAAAAAATGTTGATATAAATACGTGGTTTTGTTTAAAAATAGATACCTCTAGTTCGGAATGTAAATCAGGACTCGCCCAAATGGAAATATTAAGCTCAGTCCTTTGGTCCGTTTGATAAGGCACATACTTTTCTAATTGTGAGATGACAAAACCAAATGTAAAAGTTGACATTGGGGGCGTAGTTTCAAAATGATCCAAAACATAAACTATATCGTTGGCATTTTTCGAAGGTCTAAAAAAGAAAAATAAATAAATATTTCCAAATAAAATTGTATATGTTATGCTTACAGTTCATCAGTTCTAAGTAAAGGCGTGTTAAATAACGTTATATAGTCGCGGGGTCTTGAAATGGAAACAGTAAATGGTACCTAAAATTTATAATATCAATTTAGTTTTTATGACATATTAAGCATGTTTTTAGTATTAAAGAACAAATGAAAATATAAGCTTTAAAAAATAGTAGGTATAAATATAAACAAGAAAATGATATTAATACGAGTATGCATTAATTAATATTAAATATATATCGTTCATTCCACGAGAGATTTATAAAAAAAGACAATCCTTTAACGAGTCAATCGATTTTTTTCATATTTGGTACGCATACCACCTATAGGTAGACATTTTTCAAAAATGCATCCTATAAAATTGAATTTGCATTATGAATGTATTTTTAAATTATAATATTTTTTTAAATTACTACACTTATAGAGGATATATTCTTCTTTTATGTGCCAAATATTAGCAAAATTGGAAGACATAAAAAATGTTTTTTGACGGTCTCTCATGGAATGAACGATATGTATTTCTTTATATGTAGTACAAATATGAATTCGATATTAAACCATTTTGTAACGCGAAAACGTAAAATTCAATTTCAAAGATAATAATAGTATACATATCGTCACCGAAAATGCAAAACAACGTAAGATCACTTTTATATCATTTCAGGCGGGTGGGACAAACAAAGTTTCTAAAATCAAAATTAATTGTGCTGCACACAAAATGTTTGGGTTTTTAAATCCTAAAATATCGCCCAATATATTGGTTGATATTTTTATTTGTGTTAAAAATTTTTAAGTTTTGTAGGTTACGTTCGTTTGGATGCGAATTTTCTGAATCTATAAAGACATAACATCTATACAAATTTTAGCAAAAATTGTAATTAACAAGTTTTGTATTTTTTCTTGGTTGCAAATAAAGTAGATACGTCTGAATTTTTTCATTTAAATGGTATTTTTTTCATTACATTTTTCTAAAATTGTGAAAAATTTTTATATTTTTAGTAATTTATAAATCTAAATTCGTTAAAAAATCAAATATTTTGTTTACATTTGTTTAACAAATGTTATGTTACGTTCTTTTGACTTAACAAAATCGTACACTTGTTGATACGTTGTTTTGAATGTTGATGTTAAGTTGTTTTACATTTTCAGGGGCGCAAATTTATGAGTGTTAATATTTTATTTTATAAAATACTTGCAAATTTTAAAACAAATTACTTTTCAAGCAAAAAGCGTAAAAACCTTGCCCTGATAATTAGCTAATGTATTTTTACCTTAAAGCCGGGTTCATCAAAACAAGGAAAAAGGCGGCGTGCATTGTTAGGTCTCATGTATGTTGCTAAATAATATTTCTTTTCTGTTTCGTTAGCAGATGTATATGATCCTTTAAAAAGGCCTTCTGTTGTTTCCCATATATAACCTTCAAAATCGATCTTTAACTCACAATGTGCACATTCGTCTATTTTTTCTTTTAAATATATGACAAAAACCGTTTTCTTCGGCATTCTATCGCCGCGAAGTATGGGTATATTTTCAATTTGTACATCTGCATCTCTGAAAATACAATAAAACACGTAAATTATATGATTATCGCAAACATAGCACATAATGCAAACGCAAACTTACCCGGGATTCGAAGTAATCTTCGCTAGCTTTATTGATCTTTCATTGATTTGTAAATCAAAATGAGCGTGCAAAGAGATTTTCCTAATCGGAACGCTCCAGCTCAAATTCATTTTAATACTTCCAGTGAAAGTGTTTTCTTCAATGTTTGGGCGTAAATCGACTTCATATCCTGAAGGAAGGACATCTTTTGAAAGTCTGGCATCAGGTATGAGTGCATGTGAAGCCGATAAATCAATGCTCCTTCTTGTTTTTAACTAAATAATCGTATTATAAAATATCGTATATAAATAACTATTATTCTATTGTAAAAGATTTACAAATTTGATCTGAAAATTTACTAGAAACGTACATATGTATGAAGACACAAAATGTTGCAAATTAAAGAGTGATATGTTATAAACTAATCCCTAAAAAATTTCAGTTCAATTATTTCGTTCTCCTGAGCTAGACCATTTTTAAAAAATCTTCAAAAGCATGATTTTCGATAAACATATAATATAGAAAACAACTAGAAGTCCAACTTGCTCTTAAACAATCTAACTCAGCTGTTAAAAAACCTACCTTATTTATACGTGTGAAGAGAGTATTTTTTTTTCTTCTGAGCGAATGAAAAGAGTTGGACTTCTAGTTGTTTTCTATGGTTTATAATTTTATATATATATATATATATATATATATATATATATATATATATATATATATATATATATATGGGCAATTATCTTTTTATGTTTGCCTTTATGAAACCGACCTTCATCCTCAAATATTTTTTAGATTCTAACTTTTTTAAACAACTTTTGATGCAAATATGTTAACAACACTTGATACTGTTACAGAAAAAAAATTCAAGACCTGAAACGGTTCCATGTAGTGCCCGCAAGCACCCAAATTCAAAAATTCCAAAAAAAGTGTTTGAAACTAACAAGTTATTTTTATTTCTTTTTATTGCTTTAGCATAAACGTCCAATTCTTCTAATGTAGACTATAAACACTTGTAGAAAAGGACCAGCATGGATTTAATTAGCGTGCCATTAACCAATGTCAAATTGTGTTGTGCAAAAGTCGTGAAACCAAATTTTAAAAAATTTTAAAATTTTGCAGTTTTTTCGCTGGGGATTTTACGCCGTTTCGGATATTTCAAAATTCAAAACATAGCCTAATAGCTCTTGAAATTATGCATCATTTGACATATATCTCGTTAATGTGTCCTCAACAAGAGGTGCCTTTTTCGCGAGGCACACTCGCAACGCTATTTCAGTCACATTTAAAAATTATTGTGGCGTTTTAAAATATTAATTTGCTAAACGTGTATAGCTATTTTAAAGAATTCAGCAATTTTGCATATTTTGTTATAGCGGATGTTGGCGTTATAAATCAATATTAAACTGAAATAAGATCCTGTGTAAAGTTCTTAATTTAACATTAATCGTCGAGGCACACCTAAGGTGCTAATCAAAATGGCTAATAATGGCTTTAATACCATATATCAAAATCAATATGACGTTCGAAAAAAAGTACGATTTTTCATTTAATGCAACTTTAGAGATATGACTAAGAGCAGTTAAAAAATGTATATAAATGACATTGTCTTATGACTTATTAAAAAAAAAAAAAAAATGATGAATTTTGCAATAAATGGATGAATATGAACAACACTACATCACTAAAAACTGAATTTTGCTAATTTTATAAGAAGGTTTAATAATTATTAAATCCCTAATATATCCACGCATACTTAACTTAATTTGTATTTTAGATACAGCATTGTAGAGTACATAAATGCAATAATTTTTGATTTAGGACTATAAATAGAATTTTGGCAATTTTTTTTTATAAATTTTTATCTTAAACCGCCATAACATTGATGCCGTTCGGTAAAAATCATTCACGCGAACAGATCTGTGTTCCATTAGAGCCAAGGAATATTGGTTCTAAATATCGTTGATGTGCCATTTAATAATTTTCGACATTTTTTTGTACATCAAAAGTAAACGAGTTTGAAGAATTTCCCATATACACAAAGGTTCAAAAGAATTAATTATTTAATTCCGTTTTTAAAAATTAGTTAAATCATATAGAATTATTAATTCTTTCAAATAAATTCATTATAATTAATTCTGTAGCTTAATTCCTATAGCTTTTGATATTATGGAATTAATTCATTTATTAATGCTTAATTCTTTTGATTTCATTCAATTTTGTTTAAATTCAAACTAGTATTACAAATTGAATTAAACAATTTTTCAACCATTCAATTTGTACTAGATTGAATTAAAGTTTTATTGTTTAATTCTTTAGATTTTAAACAAATTTATATAATTCTAAAAATGATTTATAGTAAGCCACGTTTATGTACACACATGTTTCCGGGCGTGCATCGCATTTAGTATGAGATAGCTATTATTTTTATTAGCTTTGTATTGAACGTGTCCTAATTGGCATCTGTTATCCCTAGATCTCACAGAGAACGTATTACGAGTATTATTTGTCTTTAAAACTCTGAAGTGCAGCTTCTTTACAACGTTTATTTGGGCACAATCATCTTCTATTTTATGTGGAGTTTGTATTGATTTTAGCAAAATACCACTGATTATCGACTCTTTTAATGCTTATTTTCAAAATATATACAAAAATAGAATTAAAGAAAAATGTTGTCATTCAATTTGTAGTAGAAGGGAATGAAAGAAAAGAATATATCATTCAATTGAATTAAATTTTATAGGGAATTAATTCTTCATATTTTTCATTAAATTTGCAATAGAATGGAATTAAAGAATAATTGAATCATTCAAATTGAATTTTCATTCTCTAAGGAATTAATTCTCTAGGGAATTAATTCAATACAAAGTTAAGCCTAAAGAATTAAGCCTAAGAATTAATTTCTGAGGAATGATTTTAAAGAATGCTAAATTAAATTTTTATAAGCTGAATTAAATTTATACTTGAATTAATTCTAAATAGAATTCATTCTTTCGAAGCTCTGCATATACATATATATAAATTAAAAAATTTTAAATGTGAAAAAAGTAAATTGATAAAAATTTATTAAAAAATCTAAAAAGACTTCGCAAGAACATCAAGTACAATAAAATTTGCACAAACAACCAACATAGGGGCAAATACGTGTGGACATCTGAGGATATTTACGCTCATTGGCCATCAGCTATTTTAAAATTTTGGTGGATTTTTTAGAAAAAGAGATGTGTGTGGAGGTATAAAACTGCAACTTTTTAGCAATTGGGTATTGCAATAATTAAATATCGGTTGTCTTCCGTAGCTAAGTTCATTTCCACCAAATTTCCATTGCACAGTGTGCGATTCAAAAAAATTAAATGGAAATAATTATGGAACTTTGGAACGGCTGCTCCGATTTCCATGAAATTTCACATGGTGATAGTAGAGGTGTACCATATAGACCTACAGGGGGCGAGTCCACAGGGTCCCAAATTTGGATACCTCGGGTATAAAATTTATTAAAAACGATCCTGATTCCTTATATCTTAACCGATTTCAAAGATTATATGGGAGGATTCTGTTAGTCGATATCTACAAAAAACATCGTCGCATACCTATATTATCTCTTTTTGTTTAAGATTCAAAAATTAAAATTTTTACTTTTTAGCCTGTCTTGGTGAAGTTTTTTCGCTGTAACGGGTCCAATTTTAGCCCCATTGTTTTAAAATGGGGCTAAAATTCCAAAGTTCCATAATTATTTCCATTTCATTTTTTGAATCGCACACTGTGCATTGCCTTAAAATATGCATGATGTTTACATACATATGTTTTCATATTTTTTATTCATACACAATTAATTTTTATGAGAGTCACAATTTCTATGACGGTCTACATATCAGGTCTTAATTTTGCCAATTAAAAAAATATTATATTTTACCTTGTGAATTGGAAATTTGTGATTACAGTCACAATTTATGTGTTATGACTATTTTTGAGTCACAATATTTTCTATGAATAGCAGCAGTAATCAGCAAAAAAAAAAAATTGAAATTAGTTTTCATTCTTAAGAAATGAAGATTTTAGTAAAATTTTATATGAATTTTTTTTTTTTAAATACTAGGAATTTTCATTCAATCTCATAATTGCCTTGTAAAGCTAATAAACATAATAAATATACAAGCTCGTAAAGAATTTGCCAAACTTTGTTTGAAAAATTATTTACAAAATTTATACATGTTTACGCTTCAATTTCAATGTGTAAATGATTTTGTAAACTTTAATTTTTGTATATTCAAATTTGAAAGAAGAAAATCAAATTATTTTTTAATTTTTTTTTATGTTAAAATCGAAAGAAAGGCAAAATACAAAAATAAAAAAATTGGAAAAATTTTTTGTTTGCCAAATATCTTCAAGAAAAACAAAGGAATATACAACAATTTCCAAGAGGCGTTCATGTAACACGTGAGTAAAACGTATAAATTTACGAAATATGTAAATTTATCTATTTGAATGAAAATCCTTTCTATTTTATTAAAGTTTAAATATTTCGGACATATTCCATTGTAATTAAGATTTTAGAGAATCGCCTTATTCAGTACTATTGACATAAATATGTACATACACATCTGCTCAAAATAATAATTACACCTAGTGGGATTACATTAAAGTGACGATAACTTTGGAAAATTCTACAGAAATACTTCGAATTTTTTCCTTTTAGTAAACAATTTGATCTGGCAATGATAGTTGAAAGTTCTTTTGAAAATATATTTTTATTTATTTCCAAGCTATTGTGAAAAATGTTATCTATTTTTAATATATATCACCGATTTTTCAGATAAAATAGATAAAAAAGTTGTTTATATGTAAAAATTTTAACATGTCAACTTTTACAATTTTTGGTTAATCGGCAACACCTAAATTTCGAGTAACTGTTTAATTTGATAACTATTAAAAAATGCTCTCTAAAATGATTCAAAATTTCGTGCTACACCCTATAATTAGTGCCAATATTTGTATAATAAGTAAAAAATTGATACTCCAAATTTAGATTTAGGTCCATCTACCCAAATATATTAAGCAAATGTGATAAAACTTATCGATTTATAAAAACTACAAATCCTGCTCTACAAAATAATAAAAACCGTTTCTAGCAGGCTAGGCCCATATTAAAACCAGGGCTTTTTTAAAAAAAGTTCATGAAAAAATTTTTACTTTGATTGCTTATAACATGACAACAAGTCATAGTAGGCTAAAAAATTAAATGTCAAAAATGTCTGCATTTTATTCTGAATAAAAAAGCTTATATAGTTGAAAATATTATACAGAAATAGTATTCTGGCACAGAAAATGGGAAGAAACAATCAGTGCACCAAATAGGACAGAAAAATGGTTCAAAACAAGCGAAAACTACAAAGTCGTTGCTTGAAATGGCAAAAAGGAGGTCTCTACATCTACATAATACATTATCTAAAAAAGGAATCACATAAACATCTATTAGACCTCTTAAAGAACCCCAGAAACGGAAAGGAGGATTAATGTATTGGCAAAAAAGGGATCCCTTCATTTCTTTGAAGGCTATTTCCGCTATAATTTTTAATGAAGTAGGTTCCGAAAATAGTTTGGATTCGTCGTCTGCAAAACAAATTTCCGGAAAAAATTGCCAGAAAAGTTCCATCAATGCGTACACAAAATTTTAAGATACTGTTAAATCTTCTTAAAATAAATGTATTTTAGTCCGAATGTACACGCGGAAAAAAATGGAGAGACATAATATTTTTTGGCGAAATGAAAAATAATTTGTTAGAAAAATTTTAATTAAATTCAAATGGTCCTATTTATCATATTGATAAATACAATAAATGCATATGGGTATTGGGATATATTGGGATATTGCACAAAACGAAGACGAACTCTTTTCGGACCTATTCCATCAAAAATTTCAGCTGAAATAGCCTTCAGAGGATTGAAGGTGCCATTTTTTGCCTATAAAATAATCCTTCTATCTGATTTTGGGGTTATTTTATGAGGTCTATTACAAATTTCAATCGCACAAAAACATTTTATAGATGACGTAGATATTTTCCTAAACCCATACTTGCAATTTCAAGTAAAGATTTTCCATTTGTTTTTTCCCATTTTCTGTGTCAAAATACTATTTCTTTATAATATTTTCAACTATAAGTTCGTGTAAAATAGTGACTAAACTTCAAAGACTTTTAAAGATTTTTTTTTAAAAGATTTTATTTTTTATTTATTTTCAAAATCATTTTCGATACAATGTCAAAAATAAAATTTTTAAATACATCTACCTTACATCTATAATTATAATTATAATTTATGATTTATTTTAGCACGCAAGAATTAAATAATTGTAAAAGCAACGCAAGGAAAAGGAAAATAATTACAAAAACCTTCAATTACTTAATTGAAAATACAATTTAAACTTAGATAAAATAGGTAATGGGGCAACAAATACTGAATTGAAGATCGCAAGAAATAAGTTTATAAAAGGATGCACAAACTAATTACTATTCAAACTTTGTATAGGTTTGAAATGTTATCGTTATTTGAATTTCTGCAACTGACTTGAAATTTGTCAGAAGGTTTGTGAATACGTGTAGTGATATATTCTACATTACATGAAGTATGTAATCTCCTGGTCGAGTAATACCATGGTAATCTTATAATAATTTTGAGTAATTTACTCTGGCTGATTTGTATGTATATGCCCCAAATACGACAAATGTATTATGTGCAATGGCTTCAAAAAATTCATTTAACATTCGTTATTTTAAATTCATGCCTTTTCTGGAGCATTAAAAAACTATCTTGTTATCTACAGACATTTTATTAAAAAATAGCATCGATTTGTTGGTACATATTTTTGCATGTTTACTCGAAAATGTATAGTTTTGCATATTTTCCTTAATAATGCATATAATTTAGCATATTTTTACTTTTTATTAACTTTTTTGTTAAAGTTCTATTTTTCTAATGCGCATAACATATGTTCTAGCAATTTTTAACTTTCAATTCGCGGTTTCTCTCAAACAAGTTATTAAGAAGTGAGTTCCCTGATGCTGAATTATCGACCTGACAATTTATAATGGTAGTAAACCTCTAATATATATATTAGTAACACCAATCTTTTTAAATTGTCTATAACTGCCAAGGACCAGAAACATTTTTTATTTTGTTTTTTAAAAAAAAATATTTTCATTGAAGTTAAAAATTATTTTATAACATACTTAAACAAAAAATATAACAAGCGAAAAATTATATTCGGCCATGCCGAATCTTATATACCCTCCACCACTGAGGCAGTATTTTTATCAGTTTTTATATAGGAAAAATTGTTCGGAAAGTGGTGTTTCTAATTTACTTATTAATTTCTGGCGTCCATAATAGTGTAATGGTATGAACTTTTGTATTGTATATAAAATATTTTAACAAATTATTATGCAAAAATCTGTAAAAGGTGAAAAAAGAGAAAAATCTATTTTGGCTTTTTTTCAAAAAGTTGATTATCTTTGTAAATGAAAGTATATTTTTCATAAAAGTAAAAAAAAGAAAACTTAATAGTAGTGAACCAAATGAACGAAAATTTGGTTTCACAATAACCGTGTCAATTTTGCATAATTTTCAAAGAGTCCATAAAATTTTTGTATTAAATTTATTTTCAATGCTCCTCCGATTTGGTTATGTAAAATGACAAAAAAACTAAGTTCACGCAGTAATCCAAGCAATTTCATAATTAAATGTGAATGTGCCTCGCGAAGAACTGACTTTTTGAAAAATTTTCGGTCTTGTTTTCCAAACTTTGAGATTATCTACTACGTTGACTATTTCGGGCACACCAACGTGATATAGCACAAAATACGTACAATTACAACAAGTATCAATCCTCATCCCAAATTTTGTATTCGGTTAAGGGGCGCACAGACCACGCCCAAAAAACTAAAAAAAATTCAAAAACCAAAAAATTTTGTCATCATAAGTTTATCACCCTGTATTTAGTTGCTGAAAGTCTGCACAACAACAAAGATGTTGCAGAATTTATGAACAAAGTCCGGTTACTTTACTTATGATGGAGTAAGATAAAAAGTACAAATGCGCGAGCAAAAATTTATCAATTATTTCCGCAAATCTTTACTTACCTCAAATTTATATTAAATTATTTGATTATAAAGTCGTTTCTTTGATGATGTTGGGAAAACTTAATAACTAACCTAAAGCAAAGTATAATCATTTAACTATAAGAGTTTCCCTATGCATAATTTAGGGTGATTTATATAAAAGAAATTACTCTAACCGGCCATGAATTAAGCGTTTACTGTTAATTTATATCATTCTTGATCAAAAGTGCCCCCAAAAGTTTAGAAAAATTATATTTGAAAACTTTTATAAATACTAATCTTTAACGAAATGATAAAAATTATGGATGTTTTTTAAATATAATATTTTAAATGAATTTAAAATAATTATACAAAATTCTCACATAACTTAGTATATTACAGTTTCATATTAACGATGAAAATTAAAAAAATATCACCACATAATTATTAATGCCAAAAAAAGTGTAATGAATTAGAAATTATATTCAATATGTATCAATACTTTGTTCAATGTGCTAAATAAAATTCAAACATTTTCAAAACAAATTCATAATTATGTAATATATTCTAGCAACATTATATTTACATGTTAGCAAACTTTCAATAAACCTATTTTCATACCCTTCTCTACCGACGTGTATAGCTTGAAACACATCGAACTACTAACTAGTTTAGTAAACTTATCAACATATATTGCTAAAAAGTAGCGGACATACCATGTTGTGGTATGATCGAATTTCACCACGATCAAACATCAAACCCAACATAGCTGTATACCTTTGTGTTTATCAACATTTATATTGAGGCGAATACACACACATGCACTCCATATAAAAATTATAACATGATGTTTAAGAAAAAATTATGGCGTTGAAATCATATAAACTGTTCATATTTTTGTCTATATCTTTTCTTCTACTGAACCGATTTAATTATTTTTTGGCAGTAATCTAAGGTGAACCTAGATAAACCTTTTTGCTAAATTTTATTTAAATCCGTTTGTGGCTTATTGAAATATTGTCAGTTAAAGTTTGATTTAGGGGTTTCTCCAGATTTTGGTATATAACTTTTTTTCTACTGAACAAATAACCTGAGTAATTTTCATTGGAATAGCTCAATTAGTTTAGACGTGAGCGTGTTTTCAACAGACGGACAGACGGACATTGCTTAATCGACTCAGAATTTCATATGGTCCAAGAATATATATACTTTATGGGGTCTTAAACGATTCTTTTTAGGTGTTACACACGGAACGACAAACTTAGTATACCCTCTTTCACCACTAGTGGTGGTGGAGGGTATAAAAAAAGGTTTAAAAAAAAATGTTTTTCTTCAAGTACAAAATAATAAAGTTCTCAAAAAAAAATTTTTTCCAAAGAAAACAAAACACAAAAAAAACTTTTTTTTTTTTTTTTTTTGTACAATAATTTTTCATTTCAAAGTCAAACATTTATGGAATTGAAAATAAAATATCGATTATAAATGTAAATTTTTAAGACAAATAATGAAAAATTTATTACTCAAATGATGTTTTTCATCTTTATCAAATGTTTTCATCACAAACTAAGATAAATTCCTATGAATGTTTGTATGGAGTATTTTATCTGATAACGATGTTCTCATCTCAAATGAAAATTTATTTCATTCTAAGGTACCGCTTCTCAAAAGTTTGGTTCATATTTCTGCCAAAGGAACAATATGAAAATATGGTATCGCAAGAAAGGACTTTGGGGCTCTCATTTAATGACGTAACAAAAATTTAGGACCAGGTCCAAATAAGTCCAAAATTTTGCAATTTTTCACAAAAAATTTAAAAATTTGAATTTTTTTTTTTAGAATTTGTATTATTCGGGCTCAAGTTCATTGAATAATTGTAGAAGAATACATTGTAAAAGTTTATTGGACACTCGGCAGAATGGAATGCATTTTCTAGTCAGCCACGACCGTCATCAGCACTCTTCAGTGTCCCACCGTGGTGTTCTCTGTAAACATCATCTATTTAACTTACAATTTTTAGGAAATGGAATCTGTGACTTCTTTTCCTAAATGTTATTAAGTTAGACGAATGGTTTACGATAAAGCTTTTTACAATTATTTGTATTCTCCTTTTACAATTATTATTGTTTATATGCTTTTAAAGCTATCAGTTAGGTAGCAAATGAAGCAATGTATAATTGTTATTGTTTAGCCACTTATTAAGTAGCAATGAACAATGTTGTTGTTGTCATTTGTTTTGTCCCTTCTGTTTGTTTCTATTTTTAGAAAGCCTAGCAGGGAAGTCAAGTAACAAGTTTACACCGTGCCCAGTGTGAAGATTAATTTGTTTGTAATTTATTTTTTTTTTTTTTTTGTTGAACTTATTTATAGAGTTTTTTTTTTTTTAGAATTTGTATTATTCGGGCTCAAGTTTCTCAAGTTGAGCCCGAATAATACAAATTCTAAAAAAAAAAAAAACTCTATAAATAAGTTCAACAAAAAAAATTACAAACAAAATTTGAATTTTTTATACAAATACTTAAAAAATTGGGACCAAAATAATACAACGTAATCCTATAGCAGTTACCGAAACGAGTTTTTCTGTTTTTATACACTACACCACCATAGGTGGTTGCGGTATTATTTGTTTGTGCAGAAATTGTAACGCAGAGAAAGAATCTTTGGACCCACACCTGTACAGTTCGACTCAGAATCACTTTCTGAGTCGATTTAACGATGTCCGTCCGTCTGGTCGGCTTTCTTGCTGGCTGTCCATATAAAGCTTATGCGCAAAGTACAGGGCGCAATTTGAAGATAATTTGATGAAATTTGGTACATATGCTTTCTTTAACACAAGGCCGAAGCAAAATTTTGGACTTATTTGGATCATTTCGCGGCCACCCTAATGTATACCATTTAAAACGTTGTTTTTTTTTCGATAATCCGCAGCGACTTTGGTCATTTATTTATTATATTCAAAGTGCAATATGATTACTAAGCAACTATCAAATTTCCAGTTGTTTAAAATAAATTCATTTCTAAATTGATATTTTTAAATTATACAAAGAAAAAGTTTCTTCGTACATAAAAAAAAAACTTTCTTTAAAAACATTTTTTTAAAGTACAAAATTATTTTGTACTTTACTTAAAATGTTTGTTTTAATAATTTTATTATTTTGTTTTTGAACAGTTAAGAAAAATATTATATTTTGAACGAAAGTGTTTTTTATTTTTTCAATGAAAACTTAAAATTTTATGTTTTTTGTTCGTAATTTCTGGTCTCTGCTTTGTGCACGTTTTATCTTAAGATTTCTCATCATAATTTGCATTTAAATTGTGTTGTGTTCCGCCATTTCAGTATACAATGTAAACCAAGATTTTGCCTACAAAATTTTATCAGAACTAAATCCAGTGCTTAAACAAATGAACATCTGATGGACGCATGGACGCTTGTAAGGCCGTATAAACCTGATTTTTAAAAATGCGTTTTTTTTTCCATAATATGAATTTAGTAACCACTTTACATCACATGTTTTGAATAAATGTGATTCTAAGTAGAGCGGTATACTTTAAGGAGGGGTCCGAAGATTTTTTCTGTGTATTACAAACATTAGCACAAACGCATAATACCCCTGTAGTCAATGGTGACTGTCCGAAACCAGTTACTTGACTGACGACATTAGGGCACCACTAGTCACTTTACCAATTAGGTGATTAGTCACTTTAACATGGGGATGTCCTAGGAGGAAGTCTATTGACACCCCAGAACCAAAAAGTGGCAATATTGTGACTAGTACGAAAAAGTTAATTGAAAAAAACACAAATGATTTCTTTAATAAATTGAAAATTCTAATTAGCAAGACGAGGTTTTTCTATCTATATATATAAAAGAGTAACGTGACTGACTGATTCATCATCCCACAGCCCGAACGGCTGAAGCTAGAGAAACGAAACTTGGAACGTAGGTAGGTCTCCCTCCATATAGATCCACTAAGACGGAATTTTTGGAAATTCGAATGTTTAGGGGGTAAAAAGGGTAAAAACGGGTAAAATCGGTAACCTTATAACTCCCAAACTAATAAAGATACAAAAAAAGTTGAATAGTTATCGTTATTCATTTAAAAAATAATCGGACAGGTGTCTGGAACTTTTTTGAAAATCGGTCCTTTTAGGGAAAAAATGGGTAAAAAGTGTATTTTTGTACTTTTTTGTCACCATTTGTATCTTTGAAACCAATAACTTATCAAAAATGAGAAATACAAATTTGGTACTTTTTAGAAATTCGAACGTTTTAGGGGTAAAAATCGTACCTATTTTTGGTACTTTTTTCATAAAACATTTTTTTTATATTTATTGAAATATTCATATGAGTATTTTAATATGGGATATCACTACAATTTAGAAATTCATTGAAATAATATTTTTTATACTTCAATGGGTAAAAAAAAGTACCATAAAGGGGAAAAGAGCAAATTCAATAATGAATTTTCAATTATATTAAACTTAGAAACATGAAATTAAGTAAATGTCCTATGTGGATAAGAATTCACAAGAGTGGAATTTGTGTTACTTAAAGATACATGGTCCTGTGGGTAAGAATTCAAGAGGAAGGACTTTGTGGTACTTTTTTGTTCTTCTAATGGTACTTTTTGAATTTTTTTTATAATTATGAACCTGGAAACATGAAATTAAGGACATGTGGTGCTAAGTGAATGAGAATCCATAAGAGGGGACTTTGTTGTACTTTTTTGTTCTTCTATTGGTACTTTTTGAATTTCCTGTAATATTTAACCTAGAAACATGAAATTAAATATGCATGGTCCTATACGGGAAAGAATTCACAAGACGGGACTTTGTGGTACTTTTTTGTTCTTCTAATGGTATTTTTTTGAATTTTCTGTAATATTTAACCTAGAAACTTGAAATTAAGGATATGTGGTCCTAAATGAATGAGAATCCATAAGAGGGGACTTTGTGGTACTTTTTTGTTCTTCCAATGTTACTTTTTGAATTTTTCTTTAATTTTGGACCTAGAAAAATGAAATTAAAGATATATGTCCCTAAGTGAGTGAGAGTTCACAGGGGGGACTTGGTGGTACCTTTTTGATTTTTATACCCACCATCAAAAAGATGATTTTGTCATTCCGTGTGTAACATGTCAAAGGAATCATCTAAAACCCCACAAAGTATATATTTTCTGGGTCCTGGTTAGATTCTGAGTCGATATAGCTATGTCCGTCCGTCTGACCGTCTGTCTGTCTGTCTGTTGAAAGCAGGATAGAGCTCGAACGGGGCTTCCTTTAATTAAAAATAAAATTATTTAACTATAATGATCGATTTCAGCACTTATCTTTTGTTGTGACCTTCGATTTTACCCATATTTTTAATGTTCCAAATCTATAGATCCTTTCTGATACGAATAGTTCTCGGAATTATATATATATATATATATATATATATATATATATATATATATATATATATATATATATATATATATATATATATATATATATATATATTGGTTCTAGTGGAACACAAATCTGTTCGCATGAATGACTTTTACCGAATGGCGTCAATGTTATGGACGTTTAAGATAAAAATTTACAAAATTCTATTTATAATTCTAAATCAAAAATTATTTCATATATGTGCTCTACAACGGTGAATCTTAAATACAAATTAAAAATATTGCGATAAGTTTGCGTGGATATATTAGCAATTTAATAATTATTAATCCTTTAATAATTATTAATCCTTTAATTAAATAATTTAATAATTAAAATTTTTAATAAGTCATAAGATAATATAATTTATATAAATTTTTTAATTGCACTTACTCAAATCTCTAAAGTTGCATTAAATGAAAAATCGTCCTTTTTTTCGAACGCCAAATTGATTTTAATATGTGGTATTAAAGCATCTACAGATTGACATATATCGTCGCCAATTTTAATTAGCGCCTTGGGTGTGCCTCGACGATTAATATTAAATTGAAAACATCGCGTTCTTAGCCCATGAAAACCGTTGATGAATATTTTTAGTGAAATTATTTTCTCTGCGTAAGTAAAACTTAACACAAGAACTTATTTCAGATTAAAATTTATTAATAACCAAAATCCGCTACAACAAAATATACAAAATTTCTGATTTTTTTTTTTAAATAACTATATACTTTTAGCAAATTAATATTTTAAAATGCCACAATGATTTTAAAATGTAATTTGGAAATATTCTTTGCAAACGCGATACTACAGCTTCATTGAAATAATGTTGCGAGTGTGCCTAGCGAAAAAAGCACCACTTGGAGCCATTCAAATTTTTTCTCTCCAAGTTTGGGTACCTCCTACAGCATTTCTCTTATGGGCACATTAACGAGATATATGTCAAATGATGCATAATTTCTTTGCGATTTTTAACTTTGCTATACCCGAAACGGCGTAAAATCCCTAGTGAAAATCCATGGTAGTCTTTTTCTACAAGTGTTTGAAGAATTGAACACTTATGCTAAAATCCGCGATTACAGCAATCAAAAGAAAGCAAAAAACCGTGTTAGTTTCAAACACTTTTTTTAGATTTTTTGACTTTGAGTGCTTGCCGGCACTACATGGCACCTTTTCAGGTCTTGGATTTTTTTTCTGTTACACCATCAAGTGTTGTTAACATCCAAAAGTTATTTAAAAACATCAGATGTTAAAAAAATATTTTAGGTGTAAGGTCGGTTTCATATATGAGAATTGCCCATATATATATATATATATATATTTAGTTTATTCAATAGTATTGTTTTATTTACTATAAAATATAATACTTTATTGAATAAAACTAATTTTGTTTAAAGATACAAATTAAACAGGTTTCTTAAATATTTAAATTATTAAAAATATACTTGTTGTCTTTGTGGAACTTCTAATTGAAATGGCGGTTCTTAAAGTTGTTTTAAAACGTTTTCTCTAGTAATTGAAGGTTACTTGGTAGCAAAAAGTATTTGGTATCAAACAGTGATGCCACAACATTCCCCCACCAGGGCAGTTTCACCTGAATCTCAAAGGAACCATTACACGTCTACCACTTGTAGTTACTTTAGGTTGTAGCGTATCAGGTGAAAAACTGACGGAGGCATTGGAGTCTGACATTTTATTACTGGAATCATCTTTCTTAGGACCTACCGGGTTCTCGACGCTATCAGGTATATTTTGTATTAACTTCGAGGAAAAGGCAGGCACTGATGAAACATCATTGAGATCATTATTTGAAGTAAAGGCAGGTTTCAGTCGGTCAACACTTATGTTACTTGGACGACCTCGAATTAAAATATTGAAGAACTTGTCTGAACGTTTTATAACCAAGTAAGGACCGTCATATGGGTATGTGAGTAAAGGTCTTACGGAATCGTTACGGACAAACACGTGGGTTGTATTTTGAAGATTTTTTTAAATGAACGTTCGAGGCATTGTGTGGTGGTTTGTGTCGGTCGGCTTAAGTTTTTGCATTGTCTCTCGGAACTCGTTGACGAAATCGCTTGTTGAATCGTTAAAATTTTTTTGTTGAAAGAATTCTCCGGGAATTGTTAATGTCGTGCCATATACTAATTCAGCCGGTGAAGCGTTTAGATCTGGTTTGTATGCAACTCGTAGACCGAGCAAAACTGTTGGTAAATGATGTAACCATTTTGATGGATTATGGCACAAAATGGCTGCTTAGAAAGTGCGGTGCCACCTTTCGATGATAATATTTGATTGTGGGTGGTACGGCGTAGTACGAAGATGCGTTGCACCTATTGCTTTTATTAATTCAGCAAAAACCGAAGATTCGAATTGTCGACCGCGGTCAGATGTTATTTGAGCTGGTACACCAAATCTAGAAATCCATTGTGATAGCAACGCTTTTACTACAGAATCAGCTGACATATCAGGAATAGGAATCGCTTCCGGCCAGCGCGTAAAACGGTCGATTATTGTAAGGCAGTATCGTTGTCCTTCACATAATGGGAATGGACCAACGAAGTCGATGTTTATATGAGCAAAGCGTTCCTTTGGCGGTGTATATTTGGTGGGTATTGATCTGGTATGTCGTTGGATTTTAGATTTTTGGCACTGTAAACAATTTCGAACAAACCTTGCAGCGTCTTTACGAATGCCTGGCCAAAAGAATCTGTAAGTTAGAAGTTTGGTAGTAGCTCGGACACCTGGATGTGACAAGTTATGAATTGTGGAAAGTATTTGTTGGCGAAAGTTTTTAGGAATGTAGGGACGTATATGTGCCGTTGTTGTGTCGCAGATTAACTGGTCATCGCAATTTGGTATTGAAAAATATTTAAAGTTTAACGGATGCCGTTGGGTTTCTTGGAGCATTTGCTGAAGTTCTTCATAATTTTTTTGGGCGATAGCTATTCGATTATAGTCCACGACTGTGTCGATTGACTCGATGCGGGAAAGTGCATCAGCTGTAGCATTTTGTAAACCAGGAGTATGGCGAATATCGGTGGTAAACTGACTAATAAAGTCAAGTTGACGAATTCTACGTGGGGATGCTTTTTCCAATTTTTGCTGGAATGCAAAAATGATTGGTCGGTGATCGGTGACAATGTAGAATCTTCGCCCTTCTACCATATATCGGAAATGACACACGGCTTGGTATATTGCTGTTAATTCCCGATCATATGTCGAGTATTTTTGCTGGGTATTTGTTAACTTTTTAGAATAAAATGCTAATGGCTGAAGATTACCTTTAATATTTTGGTGTAAAGCTGCTCCAACAGCTATATCAGAAGCGTCTACATAAACTGCCAATTCAGCATTTGCAGCAGGATGGGCTAAAAGGGTTGCGTTCGTTAGTTCTTCTTTACATCTTTCAAAAGCAACTTCTGCTGTCGGATTCCATATTAAGGGAGTACGATCGTTTTTCTTGTTGCCGATAATAAGTTGTTGTAATTGCATTTGGTACGAAATCGCATGTGGCAAGAATTTTCTATAAAAATTTATCATAGCGATAAATCTTTTTAATTCTTGAGCCACTTTCGGTTTCGGAAAATCCCGTACTAACTTTTCAGGTAAAGGACGAATACCATCTCCATTGACTTGGTGACCGAGGAATTTTATTTCATTTTTTCCGAATTCGCACTTGCTTAAATTAATTGCGAGGTTGTTATCACGAATACGACGAAAAACTTCGGTTAGATCATGTCGATGTTGTTCCGGCGAAGGCGAGGCGACAATTATGTCGTCGATATACGGAAAAACAAAATCCAGTCCTCGTAACACCTCATCGATGAGCCTCTGAAACGTTTGAGCAGCGTTGCATAGTCCGAAGGTCATGAATTTAAATTCATATAGCCCAAATGGGGTGCTAATGGCCGTCTTTGGAACATCCTCCGGGTGAATTGGGACCTGGTGAAAAGCCTTTTGCAGGTCAATCTTGGAAAATATTTTCTTACCTCTTAAATTTGCTGTAAAATCCGTTAAATATGGTAACGGGTACCTATCTGGCAACGTCTGGGCATTTAAAGCGCGATAGTCACCACATGGCCTCCACGTTCCGTCACTTTTTTTGACTAAGTGCAACGGACTGGACCAGTTGCTCTTTGAGGGTTGACAAATGCCCGCTTTTATCAAAAATTCGAATTCCGTTCTGGCGGCTGAAAGCTTTTCGGGAGAAAGTCGACGAGGACGACAAAAAACGGGTTGACCTGATGTTTCAATTCTGTGTGTAATAGAAGATTTGGTTTTGGATCCATACGGCGATAGTTTGGTAATGTCAGGAAATTGTTGTAAAATATCGGCAAAAGGTTTGTTTAAATCGAAGGTTTTTATAACTGCTGCTTCGTTGTAATTTGTCGATGTAAGTTGTGTCGAAAGACTGGTGACGTTATCTATGAGCCGGTTTCGACGTAGGTCAATAAGCAAATCGTAGTGTTTGATGAAATCGGATCCGATTATAGGTGATGTTACATCAGCAATAATGAAGGACCAAAAAAAAAATCTCGCCGTAAACCGAGGTCTAATTTTATTCGTTTTTCTCCAAACACCTTAATAGGGGAACCATTGGCAGCGTATAACATGACAGCAGTAGGACGAATTTCAAGCGATCGTAAAGTGAAAGGCAAGACCGAAACATCGGCACCGGTGTCAACGAGAAAATGTTGGTCAGTATAATTGTCCTTAACTTGAAGGCGAAAAATTTGGCAATTGGTGGTGGACCTTTCGCTTATATCCTCCACCGGCCTGTCGAGTCAATTTGAAGGATTATTTGTTTGCAACGCATTCACATTACGTTGCCTGTGGCTACAAGGGCTACGACACTTTTCTGCATTTCGTCCGTACTTCTGATGATACCAGCATTCGAAACCAGTCGCTTCGTTGTTATAAGCGGGTCGAGTTTTTGATCGATTTCGTTTAGAACTTCGTCCGCGGGACCGCGAACGAGTTGAAAATTTCTCGAATTTTTTGCTTAATTCGACCACGGCTGCACGAAGTTCGTTAATCTCGTTCGTTGGTTGCACTTGGACGCGATGAATCTGGCTCGGTGACATGGCGTCAACGACTGAGTCAGCAATTTTTGTAAACTCTACGGGAGATCCCGATGAGGCAGCAACAACTGGCTGTGCGAGTTCAGGCAAGCGTTTTGCCCAAAGACCTTTTAAGGCTCCCAGAGTATTGCAAGCAACACGTTTCATCTCAAAATATACTTCAGAAGGTTTCTTGTCACCGAGCGGAAGTTCTGACAACAAGCGATTGAGGCGGCGCTGTTCGCTGTCGGCGAAGTGTTCTATTATCTTTCCTTTAACATATTCGTACCTGTCTGATTGCGGAAGTGTTGCGATAACATCGGACAATTGCGAAATGACGTTCGGATCTAATGCTGCTAACACCGTTGCTGTTTTTTGCCTGTCTGTAGTAATACCAGAAGCCGTAAACCAAAAATCCATAGTCGTGAACCACGCTTCTATGTTGCAGCTCGACATTTGAGGGACCGGCAATCTAGCGTACACCACTATCGTTAGGGCCATGTTGCCCTCCATCTTCGTGAGACATTTTTTGTAATAAAAAATGGCGTCAAATTCGCAAAAAAATTTGCACACTGCTTAAATTTACACGTCGGGGTCACCAATTTAGTTTATTCAATAGTATTGTTTTATTTACTATAAAATATAATACTTTATTGAATAAAACTAATTTTGTTTAAAGATACAAATTAAACAGGTTTCTTAAATATTTAAATTATTAAAAATATACCTGTTGTCTTTGTGGAACTTCTAATTGAAATGGCGGTTCTTAAAGTTGTTTTAAAACGTTTTCTCTAGTAATTGAAGGTTACTTGGTAGCAAAAAGTATTTGGTATCAAACAGTGATGCCACATATATATATATATATATATATATATATATATATATATATATATATATATATATATATATATATATATATATATATATATATATATATATATATATATATACATAGACATATATATATATATATATATATATATATATATATATATATATATATATATATATATATATATTAAGGTGGCCCTCTTTTATATGGAAGAAAATAAAGGTTTTTAAATTTTCAGTCTCACCCCATAGAAATAATAAAATACAAAGTTTCAGATTGATTGGAACAAATTTAGAGGTGGCTTAAAGAGATTCTGTTCAACCATACCTAATTCATTAGAACTTAAATTTTCATCGCTTTCATCCTTTTCAATTGTTCAGTTCATTACCTTTCTAAAATGACAAAAATTAAGAAAATTTAATAACTAATAATATCATAGTTATTAAAATCAATTCACGGAAAACGCGTAATTTTCGACCAAATACACCCCAGTAAAAGATTTCATCTAAAACTTCTGAGAGAGAATTGAAACTCGGCATATGATTTTGTCTTGGTATCCTAAACATTATGTCAACATTTTTCGGTAATCACTTGTTATCTTCGTAAGATATTCGATCGAAATTCACAAAAATCTCTTGTTTTGCGTCAATAGGAAACTACATGCCAAGTTTCGTTTCTCTCCTTCAAATACTGGTTGGAATGTTATTTTTAAATTTGCTCAAAAATCACGTATTTTACGGTAATTTTATTTTAATAACTATTATGTTGTTAGTTATCCAATGTTCTTGATCTTAGGAATTTAAGAAAGCTCTTATTGTGAGGAAACCAACAAGATATAAACCCAGAAAATTGCATTTAAAATTAATGAAAGGAAACAGTTTTAAAAAGTCATAATTTTCAAGACTTTGATCGCTTTGAGCCACTTCTAAATTTTCTTTAATCAGTTCAAAACTTTGCAGGTCTTAGTTTCGACTATTCGAACATTTCCAGGGGGTGAGTACCAAAATCTGGACACTTTTTGTAATGAGGGCCTTCCTAATATATATATAATATATATATATATATATATATATATATATATATATATATATATATATATACATTATTATTATTTTTTTTTTTTTTTGAAAGGGAACGACCAGTATTAATCAAAATGAATCCTTCATGTTAAAAATTTTTAAGTACATTAAAAATCTCATTTATGTAAAATTTATAAAAAATAATAAAAGTGCATTATTAAAAAAGTAAATTAAAATTGAATTTAAAATTTAGTAGTTTAGTAAAATTTTTAATAGTCGTCTATGGATTTTCAAATGCTTTAAATCTTATTAGAATGAGATTTCAGACTAAGTGTAAATGGAGTATAAAGTAATTAACTTACACTAAACCCGATTCCAAATTGAATTACCACCAATAAAGCTAGTATGATACTATAATACTGCATTGTTTTCTGAAAAAATAACAAAAATAAAATCAATTATTTAATTGACAAAAAAAAAAAAATGTTACAAATAAATAAAATGCAATTAATCTATCGAAACATAGCTTTGTTTCATAGACATAAACAGGAAATACAAATACAGTAAAAGCTCCCATAGGCGGACAGCGATCGTCACGCAGATTTTGTCCGTTATCGGGAGATGTCCGTCTATGGGATATGGTACATATTTTTTTTACAAGGGGTAATTCAGTACTATATCTTTTTATTTCAACATCAAAGATTGACTGTAATGAATTAACTTATAGATATACATATTCTTATTTATACATATGTATCGTCAACTAAAATACAAAAGGCCATAACCACTTAAAAATCAAATGTTGGTTTTATTTACTGGATTATAATGTACTGACGCAAACTACAGTTATACAAAAAATTTCATGCTTTATCATCAAAAATTATATCAATATTGACAAAAGTCAAAAGATCGTAACATTAGCTTCATAAAGGAAACAATTAGAGTATTCATTTTACTCGACTTTTTCATTGTTCGAATAATCAAATAACTCGAAAATGCAGTTTTTAAATTACTCGAATAATCGAGTAAATCTTTTAAGTTACTCGAGTTATTCGAGTAAATTATACCTTAAAATTTTACACGTTTTTTCAATGCATATTAAAAAATAAAACAAGCATTTTGTGTGAATATTTGCCTCTTTTGCCGTTGTTTCTCTATATTCATTGATAGTTTAAAAAATGGGTCTATGAAATTTGGTCTATCAATTCAAATCAAATTTTATATTAAAGGGCGGTCCGGAGTGTTTTTTTGTAATGTTTGTAACGCTATAAAATAACTAGTTTTTACACTTTGAAAAAAAAAAATAATAATATTCAATTAAAGGTGATTATCAATACATTTGATAAAAACAAAAATTTATGATGAGTTTTTATCCACTTTGGAATAATTAGCGATTTTGTCTCATAACCTCACTTTTTAATTTGGACTCGTACTAACCTATGTGCTACACAGAGGTTTTCAGTTATATTCAAAATGTACAATATTTTTTAGTATCGGAGATCTACTAAATCCAGATTTAGTGGGGTTTTTAACTATGATTGTCCAGTCATGATGTTTTCTTTTATTTTCTTTTAAGCAATCTTTGTAAAATCTCGTACGTTTTGACGATGATTTTGAGCATGATTGTTTGAAATTTTATGTTAGTGTTGCCGTTGTCAATAGAATTTTATTTAAGAGGAAAAAAGTATTTTTAATTCAATAATTATCCCATTTTACTAAGAAAGCATATTAATTACATCATTTATTAATGAATTAATTAATGTTAACAATAAAATAATTTAACTATACAACAAAATTTATATGTATATTTCTTCATATAAATTATAAAATAAAAATTATTTTCCTTCATATTTGGGATAAAATTACTTTTATTTCAATAATTATTTCTTTTTATTGCCTTTATGAATGATTTAAAAAAAAACAAAATTACACATTTTTTTAATTTTGTGTATAAAATAGAAATTTTACTTGTTAAATTTTGTATATCACAATTTTTCCATATGGTAACACTTATATAAGTTTAAGCATCATAGCGACGATCTTTACACTCTGAAAAGCGAAAATAATTAAAGCAACATAAGAAAAGTGCGAATGCTGTAAATAAGAAACATAAAAAACACACACGAAATCACGATTCGTGCTTGTTTTCTTACCCCTCTTGCTTCTTTACACCTCTTGCCTACAAACTAAAACCATCAGATGCAAAACCATCATCGTCAAAATTGCGCCTTATTTTGAGCATAAAATGCCTTTAAATGGTTTAGTTATAGCGAAAATATATCTCAACATCTACAGTATCAAAACTACAGGCTAAAAGATACTAGCTTCTTAAATAATTTAAAAAAATTATGCCCAAATTTATCTTGGGACTTGAATTGTTCTAAATAAAACAAAAACATAGGAAACCATGCTCAGAATAATTTCTGTGCACCAGGTTTTATAATGTTTTATAATTCATTGTTCAATTATGTTCAACATTTAGAAGGCATTCAGAAAATGTATAAAAATGTATACAGTTTTTTTAAGTTTAATTTACTCTTATTTGTATTATAGCATCTCGTAATTATTATACCCTTCACCAAAAGTGTAAAGGGTATATATAAGTTTGTCATTCCGTTTGTAATTCTCACAATTTTCGTCGGAGAGCAAAAAAGTTTACATTTTCGGGATCCTTGTAAGAAATGATGACGATAGGACCATGTCCGTCCGTCCCTCCGTCCGTCCGTCCTTCCGTGTGTCGGTTGAAATGGCGTTTATGAAGCCCACCGATAGCTGACATATATAATATATATATCAAACGATCGGAAATGCTTTTGAGAATTTTGCTATTGGAATTCAGCAAGATCGGTTCATACAATGCGGAGATATGTTAAAAAAACCGGTTTTTAGAACCGGTTTTCCAGTTTCTGAAGCCTCTATATATACTAGGGACTTCGTTTTTACAAAGAAGTCTCGGACATTTTTTCTAAATTTTTGTTCTGAAAAACTGAAATAAATCGGTTCAATAATAACTGAGACATCGGACAAAACGCATTTTTTATTTTTTGAAGCCCTGGTTTAAGCTATAGATTTTTATTTTTATACAGATCGGTCACAAATATTTTTATAAAATTTCGGTTTTTTGAATCAGCAGGATCGGTTTTTAAATGGCGGAGATATGCTTTAAAAACCGGTTTTTGGAACCGGTTTTTCAGTTTCTGAAGCCTCTGTATATACCAGGGACTTCGAATTTTTAAAGGGGGCTCGGAAATTATTTTCTCAATTTTTGTTCTGAAAAAATGAAATAAATCGGTTCAGTAATAACTGAGATATCGGGGAAAACGAATTTTTTATTTTTGAAGCCCTTGTTCAAGCTACAGATTCTTATTATACCCTTCACCAAAGGTGTAAAGGGTATATATAAGTTTGTCATTCCGTTTGTAATTCCCACAGTTTTCGTCGGAGAGCAAAAAAGTTTACATTTTCGGGATCCTTGTAAGAAATGATGACGATAGGACCATGTCCGTCCGTCCGTGTGTCGGTTGAAATGGCGTTTATGAAGCCCACCGATAACTGACATATATAATATATATATCAAACGATCGGAAATGCTTTCGAGAATTTTGCTATTGGAATTCAGCAAGATCGGTTCATACAATGCGGAGATATGTTAAGAAAACCTGTTTTTAGAACCGGTTTTCCAGTTTCTGAAGCCTCTGTATATACTAGGGACTTCGTTTTTACAAAGAAGTCTTGGACATTTTTTTCTGAATTTTTGTTCTGAAAAAATGAAATAAATCGGTTCAATAATAACTGAGATATCGGACAAAACGCATTTTTTATTTTTTAAAGCCCTGGTTTAAGCTATAGATTTTTATTTTTATACAGATCGGTCACAAATATTTTTATAAAATTTTGGTTTTTTGAATCAGCAGGATCGGTTTATAAATGGCGGAGATATGCTTTAAAAACCGGTTTTTGAAACCGGTTTTTCAGTTTCTAAAGCCTCTGCATATACCAGGGACTTCGAATTTTCAAAGGAGGCTCGGAAATTATTTTCTGAATTTTTTTTCTGAAAAAATTAAATAAATCGGTTTAGTAATAACTGAGATATCGGGGAAAACGAATTTTTTATTTTTGAAGCCCTTGTTCAAGCTACAGATTTTTATTTTTATATAGATCAGTCATAAATGTTTTTATAAAATTTCGTTTTTTTTTTAATAAACCAAATTCGTTTATAATCAACAGAGTTATGGCCCAAAAACAAATCTGTTAAGAATATAAATACACACACAAACATGTATATTAAGCATTGTAATGACTATTAGTGACGTTTTTTGTTTTTTGTATAGACAAGTAGTTTAGTTAGCAACAGAAGTAATATAATGAATAACAGTGTTGTTGTTGTTCTTTGTATATGCAGCCAGTTTGTATATACACACATACAAAATATATAAATATGGAATTGTTGTTGTTGTTTATTTTTTAAAAGCAAAGCCAGCTATGATTGTTTTTTTTTATATATTCAAATTTTCGTAGTTTGAAAAAAATTTAGATTTATATATGTGAAAATATGAAAGCATACGTTAAGGCGAAAATTTTATTATTTGTCGGTAATATGGTAATATGATGTCGATAAGATAGTAAGATGGTAATATGGTGAAGGGTATCAAAGATTCGGCACAGCCAAATCTTTTTTCAATTTCATTTTTTAGTTCAATTTTGTGCAAAAATGTTTCGCGACTCTTAATTTCCTAACAATATCGGTGTACAAATATAAGAAATTCTATATAAACTCTATATTAGTTAGAACTACCTACTTTTCTCCATTTAATGGACAAATTTATTGTAAATATAAAATATATAATTCTTTCTCCCAAATGTACGCGTAATAATTATAATTGCCTCTAAACCATAATTTTTTCTTCCTATTTTTATTATAATTTAGTAAAAAAGACTCAGTCATATAATATTTTACACAAATATTACTTGGACTTTTGTCAGTTAGTTTGTGAAAGAATTGTGAAAATATATTTATTAGTTTCTGAGTTATTGCATTTTGAAAATGGCAAAAAGCACTATGGATCATCCTTTACTTTAGATAAAGAAGTTCAGCGATTCTTAACATAAAGAACAAATTTACATGCTTAACTTAATTATCTCAATTATGTACTTTCATTCGTAGAACCAGTAATATGTTTTTCCAAATCAATTTTAAAATCCTCCAATTTATTTCTTATTATTTATTATATTTATATTAAAACGAGAGAAGAAGATATAGTCGGTCAAGCGCGACTATATGATACCCTACACCATTTCGATCCACATAATTTTGTTTTTACGTATATACAACTTACTCGTGTTAAATATTAACATAATACTAACATTTGTATGGGATTTATGCACGTTAGTGATTTTCGGGAGAGGAGTATATATGGGAGCTATGGTCAATTATGGACCGATCTTCATGAAATTTGGCAGACAGATTTTTGCTGATATAAAACTTATTTGTACTAAATTTTATTAAAATATTCCTATTTTTAAGGCATCTATAAGTGTTAAAACTCTATTCCGGGAGGACATTTGTATGGGGGCTAGGTGAAATAATGGGCCGATCATAACCAAATTCAATAGGCTTCGTCCTTGTGTTGAGAAAATTATCAAATTATCTTAAAAATTGCGACCTGTACTTTGCGCACAAGCTTTACATGGACAGCCAGCCAGCCGTCCAGTGACGTTTATATTTTTGAAATTGAAAAATGACCTTTAACTACGTGTTGTGATTTAGGCATATATTCGGTTCTTTTTACTAAACACAATTTTTTATAAAATTACAATTTGTGATGCCACTTTTATATTTAACATTCTATAAAAATTTTGAAACATTGTTTTTAAGCAAAATTTTTTAGAAAACTAAAATTAAAACATCCTAAAAATTTGTTAAGAAAGGAAATATTTTTCAGTCGAATTATTCGATTAATCGGCATAATTTGCTCGAATAAGTTTTTACTCGAAATTCTTGATTTTAATTTAATCGAACAATTATTTGATTTTAATTTGTCGATTAATCGAACAAACAATATTCGAGTGAATACCCTAGAAACAATCATAAAATTTGTTCCATTTATGATTTATTTATTTTTGCATTAAGTTAACGTTTGAAAAATTTTAATTAATAGATCAATTTTAAAGCAAAAATTCTATAAATTGTGTTTTTTTTTCTGTTGATTCTGCGCAAACGAAGTTTTGCACTTTCATTTAGACATTATTAGCATTAAATTATGATTTCATGAGATCTATTTTATCGAATTTATGGCTACATTTTCATTTTTCGTACGCGAAAAAAATCTTTCAACAGCATTTTTACTAACAATTAAAATCATGTTGAGGACAACTTTGACAACAAAGTCATCTACATATGTTGGCAAGTTGTTGGCATTTAAAAAGAATAGGATTAACTTGGGAAAATGATGTTGGTGGCCTCGATCTTGAGCAGCACCCAATTATTTTTTTTATATGACTGATGACCAGGGAAACCACAATATGCAATTGCATGTTTTTTCCTGGAAGTTGAATGAATCCATCAATTAAATATTTATTCGTTTCAGAACAAATAAATCATCGATTTGTTAGTGCATATTATTGCATATTTTACTCTTAACGTCATATTTTTGTATTTGGCTATTTTTAGTGCATATTTATAGCAAATCTTGTTATTTTTAGGCCATATTTAACCCTTTTAGAGCATATTTTGATATTTTTAGGATAATTTTTTTTATACCTCATGAAATTTTTTTCAAATTTGAATTTATAAGAAATGGATTCCATTTTATCATTGAGAAGCTTGTCTTGTAGCAACAAGATTGAATATTATGATTGAGTTTATGTTGTAAAAACATTATTTTTTATGAAAGCATATCGAGCCCTAACCAAAAAACCTAAAAAAATTATACAATCTTTGTTTTTTAAATGCATATTTTCTAGTTTTTTTAGAGCATATTTTTAGTTTTTTTTTTTGCATATTTAATGCGCATAGAACCCAATTTTTTTAAGGCTGATGACAATGTCGCTCTGGACAACAAGAGCAGAATTTCTATGCCTTTTGTTCAAAAAAGTTGTCAAGATTTTTAGGAATCTGTCGCCATTGTGTTGTAAGGAAAATCATGGACCCATCATCGAGACTGTCTTCAGAACATAGATAACTGGGACAGCATCTATTTTTAAGGATCAAGTTTTCATTTTCTTTTTTCTAGTATGAAGAATTTTTAATGAAGTGTAAAAGTAAAAATTAAATTAAAAAACTAGTTTTTGCTCAAAACCAGCAAAAAGTTAACTATTAAAACGAATAGTAAACTATTTAATTTCAAAAAATGTACAGTTTATGATTTTTGTCGGCCTACGAGAGATGTTTTCTCTAAAAACAGGTGTCCGCGTCCGCCTAGCGGAGATTAATTTATTCTAAAAATGCACCTAAACCTAAAAAATTGTCCGTCTACCGGAGATGTCCGCCTATGGGAGCTGTCCGTTAAGGGAGCTTTTACTGTACTACAATCTTGGAAAAAATTATATTGTTTGATTTGTACATATTTTTTTTTTTTTTTTTTAGTTTTAATTCATTTTACCGCCGCATCCAAATCTTTTTTTAAACAATTCTTTAACTTGAGAATTATTGAAGATACCTAAATAAAATTCCATATGGTTAGAGCTGAGGTGTTTTAGATTTGGGAGACTTTATGCCCCTAACTGGTAATGGGGTGGAGGGTAGAACTCCAAAGTTGGTCACCTTGGGTATATAATTTTTTTTTAAAATTCGCCAAAAAATAATTTATGTCTTGAATGCAAAAAAAAAAAAATTACATATGAGTAGTCATTGTAAACATACATGGGTAGGTTATCTCTTTTAGTTTAAGAGATATTTGTGTCGAAGCAAATTTTACCCTCATATTTGGACTCGATTTTTTAAACTTGGCGGCCTTAATTTGGATTTCTTAGAAAACTGAGCCACGCCATTTACAACGGCTGGGCAATCATTTTAATGAAAAAAGTAAATTTTTAAAACAAGTTTTCCCCGGACAGGAATTTTGGATATTTTCGTATAAAAATGTGGAAGTTTTTTTAATTCCTTGATTTTAAAACAACAATCAATATTGGGCGAACATACAACAAATATACATTTTAGCTCCAAATGTATATTTGTTGTATCCTTCACCACAGGTGTAAAGGGTATATATAAGTTTGTAATTTCGTTTGTAATTTCCACAATTTTCGTCGGAGAGCAAAAAAGTTTATATTTTTGGGATCCTTGTAAGAAAGGATGATGATAGGACCATGTCCGTCCGTCCGTGTTTCGGTTGAAATGGCGTTTATGAATCCCACCGATAACTGGCATATATAATATATATATATATATATATATATATATATATATATATATATATATATATATATATATATAGGAAATCCTCTCGAGAATTTTGCTATTGAAATTCAGCAAGATCGGTTTATACATTGCGGAGATATGCTTAAAAAACTAGTTTTTAGAACCGGTTTTCCAGTTTCTGTAGCCTCTGTATATACTAGGGACTTCGTTTTTACAAAGAAGGCTCGGACATTTTTTTCTGAATTTGTTTGCTAAAAAAAATGAAATAAATCGATTCATAATAACTGAGATATCAGGCAAAACACATTTTTGATTTTTTGAAGCCCTTGTTTAAGCTATAGATTTTTATTTTTATATAGATCGGTCGTAAATAAAGGGGGAACTGTAGCCTCCATAAAAAGTAAATATTAATTATCACATATATTCAGAACTATGATAATCTGGCGGGTACGTCCAGGGGGAGTGATAGCCTCAGACAAAGAAAATATGTACTAATTATCGGGTAACTTAAGTTTATTTAAAGCGAAAGTCTTAAAATTTTACCATAAAATATCTTTCTCATCAACCACCAAACTTAGAATGAAAATGGGACAGAGAAGACCAGGGAAAATGGTACCCCCATACTAAGCAAATATTCTTAATGGCATATCTAAAGAAATATTATAGTGAGAGCTCTCAAATTTTGTGGGAACTACTTTCTGGCATTGATGAATTAAAATTAGGACGGATAGGGTCGCCATATAAAGAAAATATTAACTCGCAAATCTGAAGGAGTAATTTATTGAAAGTCTTAAAAATAAAAAATCAAATTTTTTAATGAGCCAAAAGTTAGTAAATTGAAGTTGAGATTATTTTGAAACTTAAGTAAAATAATTAAAAAAGAAATAGTTAAATAAACAGGATTTGGTAATACTGAAGAGTAATATATTTATTTCAAATATAATGTGCATTTGTTCCGTAGTTTTTATGTGATGTTGTCACAAATATGGTGGCCGAAAAAAGGTCCTTGGCATTTAATTAAATGGTTTATTACTTCCGAATGTCATATGTCAGTCCTTAAATTTGGGACACATATAGTTTAATGTGTCCCAAATTTAATATGAACGGATAAAGTGCTTCAGTCAAAATTCGAGAAAATACAAGAAATTGTTTAAAAGAGGCGTGACATCAAATAAGTCTTATGAGGTTTAGTTTTTTCTGATCGGTATATGTCAAAGGTCAATTTCCATTCAGGGGATTGGTAAAACAGAAAAATCATATCAAATCATTTGTTAGAAAAAGTAGGCGTAAAGAGGTGCGTGATTTAAAAAAATTTAATCGTATAATCTGTAGTTGATTCAGAACTTTGTTTTTACCAAATTTTATGTAAAGTGGTTTAATATTTGGGGTATACAATTTAACAAAATTATATAAAGTATTTTTTACATTTTATTTTTGAGTTATAAATCTACAAAATTCTACGTAAATTAATTCAATTTTTAGATTATATAGGTTATAAGTAGATCAATATAGTCATTCATATTTTATAGACAAAAAATGGTGATACAGTAATGTAGTCAAAAACTTTTCAATTAACCCTCATAAAACCATAAAAAATGTGGTTTAAGGAGTGCATGTTGTGTGGAAATTTTTATTTGATATAGCTAACACATGACCGCAGATCTCACAAATTGTAAAATTTTTAAAATCGCACGGACAAAAAATGCGTAGAACGTCAAAAAGAAAAAAAATACAAATTTAAATTACAAATTCAACAAAAAAAAAAAATTAGAAAAAAATACATTTGGGGGGATTTACAAGGTGTGCTATCATGTCATATTGTCATAATGTCATTTTACAATAGAAAAGCAATAACAATATTTTTTATCCATTAAAGTATTTTAGGACATATGACAATATGATATGATAGCACACCTTGTGAATCCCCAATTTTTTCTGAAATAATAAATTCATAAATTCATTGTTTTTCTATATTTATAAATTCTTTAATAGTTAAACAAATAGGACTAATAATACATATTTATGAATTCGATCAATATTCTGAATTATTTTGGATAAAGATGTTCAGCGGTTCTTAACATAAAATATAAGTTTACATGCTGAACTACATTTAAGTCCAAATTACTTCTATATCACAAGTTTCATCCAAGCCATCATCATAATATTCTCTACACCAGGCTGAGAATCTATTGGTATATCAACTCCATAATTACACATATCAGCTATACTATCATTCCACAGTGGGGTCAAACGCAAATATTTTGGTAATAAATCTGTATCTCATAAATTACACAAAAAAAAAAAAAAAATATTTCAAATTATTTTTTAATAAAATTACACTAATTTTAATTATTACTAACTTTACATTGAAATTTAATTTTATTTTTTATTAATATTGGTTTACAATTTTGTTTTTAAATAAATTGGCAGCTGTTAACAAAATATAAATAAAAATAAAAGATTTGTCTATAAAAATACAGAAATAAAATAAATTTAACTAAATTTTCAACAATTTTCAGCTCATTATATCTATTTAAAAAAAAGCAGTAATAATAAAATCAATTATTCTAGTTATTAATACATATTATTATTTTGATGATTGGAGCAAAATCAATTAAAGATTAATTAATATAAGGAATTTCGTAATTGAAGTCCATTTTTACTTTTTTTCTGTGTACTGCTCGGATCGAATTGTATGTAAGCGTTGCACTATGGTTTCAATGACCACTTTTTTTGGCCAAAATTACCAAAATGAAAAAAAAAAAACAGATTGTCTTGTTTGAAATATGTTTTGGGTGAAAATCAAAGCAATTTAATGTATTTATTTTATATTTCAAAAATTTAATTAATTTTTACACTTTTTATGTGTCAGAAGTAAAGTCATTATAAAGGAAATTTTAACATATTTCACTTATAACTCAACCCAAAGGCGTGCATTTTGCTTTAGCAGCATTAATTTTGATACACAACTATATTTTAGCAATATCTGCTATTTTATTTTTTAATATTGGCATTTTTATTCATTGGTTAGACCTTTGTAAATGATAAGAATTTCCAATGCTAACCTATATGGAAAACATGGATTTTCTCGAAAATGGCAAAAATTCGCAAAACGAGGAAATATGGAAAATATAGCCCAGATATATGTTTACTTATTTCCGTTGAGTTTTTCTTAACCAATTTTCACCAAAAACTTGCAGGTCTAATGAAATGTAAAATTTTGTACGAATTCAATTTCATTTTAGGTTTTGTAAAACAAACTGTATTTTTCTAAGATGACAACAATTTCTAACTGATTTCGTATTCAATTATAAAAGTACTCATCCTAAGTTCTATTTTCCATAATAAACTTATTTAAAAAATTGTTGTATTCAATAATTATAAATTAATGAAAACCGTTGAAAAAAGCCACCTTTTTTATACATATTTTAAATTTGCTTAAGAGACTCAACTTTGATCTATTGTATTATGGCGACAAATTAGTGAAAGTAAGAAAAAACTCGATTTTCAGATATTTTAAAGTATTTGCTATAAAACTACAATAATTAAAACACAAAAAGAAGATGTTACCAAAATTAGTTTTGGCCAAGAAAAGTGGTCGGCGAAACCATAGTGCGTTGTAGAGGAGTTTCAAAAAATCGTAACATTTACAAATTAAGTCTGATTTCAAAGATTTTTATATTTCTGTAAAGAGCTTAACAAGATTAAGAAAAAATATTTACACTTGATTTTTTGCCTCGACTTTATTTCGTTTTTCGGAAATAAGTCCTAAAGTATATGAGGAAACATTTTTGAAGAATATTGTGTGATTTGAAACATATTCCGAAATAATACGCTGAAGAAATTTCTCGATTGTCTCCATTCATCGAGATGTGAAAAATATTCAAAGGCAGCACTCTGAAATTATTATGAAAAATGGCCATTTTTTTACAAAAATATAGTACTATACTTTCACTTTTTTCTCAAAGTTGTTTTAATAAAAAATGTTTTTTCTTTACGTTGCACAATGGGTTGAACTATAGCGAAAAAGGGATTAATTCGTGTAAGCTTTAATTTAGGTTATTATTTTTTTTTTTTTTTTTTCATTGGATACTCATAAATACGTAAAATTTACAATTTCAAATAAAAATATCTTTGAAAACAATATTTTTTTTTTTTTAATTGTTATGGCTACTTTTGTTTTTCAGGGAAAATGAGATTTTATTAGACTAAAAGCTATAAATTAATAAATCAAAATGTAAATTGAAATATACTTATTATTATATAACTTTAAGAAAAATCAGACAAATGCGTTTAATATCAAAATAATGTTATTGAAAATATTAAAAATTAATGCAATTTTTATAGTGAACGAAACAATAATGCAGAAAATCAAGAAATTGCAATTTATTTCATTTAAGACATATTTTAGGCAAGTAACAGACTCAAACTTACGAGAAAAATGTTTTTATTACACTTTTAATGGCTACATTTGTTTAAAATCTTCATTTTGAAGTATATGTGATTCCTCTGGTAGTGTAATATATTGAGGTTTTTGCATATTTTCTACTGGTTTATTTTAATATAAAATGATATATTTTTCGTTTAGGCAAATATTTTCAAAATGTTTTTCTTTATTACACAAGCTAAAATTTTAGATTTTATCACTATATACAATTTTTTACCCAATTGTACTCAGTAACTCTTTAAAACTGTACATATATCTAGAAAATATCCCATAAATTTTATTTTAGAATATACTATCTGAACTTAATCCATTATAGTTTTACAAAAAATAACAAAACCCACACTTGTAATTTTGAAAATTTAAATTTTTGTTACTATAAGATTATTTATGAAAAATTATTGAACTTTGATAGAGTGCACAGTGAGGCAGAATCGAAATTTTTTGGAAATAAATCTGTAACTTCTGATCGGCTGAAATTTTGGATGAAATTTGGTATAGGTGTAGCAGAGGAATGTACAATGTTACGTTTTGAAGGTGGACCGAACAGACCTTTCAGGGGAAGAGCTAAAGGGGCTCAAAGTTGGGTACCTCTGACATAAAATTTTTTTTATCGCTTGCCAAATTTTTGTTTCTCGCCCGATTTCTGCTAGGAGTAGCAGAATGTACAATGTTAAGTTTTGAAGGTGGACCGAACAGACCCCTCTGACATACACATTTTTTAATCGCTTGCCAAATTTTTGTTTCTCGCCCAAATATTTTTATACACTGATATCACCTACAAAAAAATGCTCTCATGTTCTATTTATCTCATATAGTTTTTGAGTTATTTGCGTTTGAATTTTTAAGTACCTCAATTTTGCATGTTTTTTTTCATATATCTAGTATTTCCGACCGATTTTATTTGTTTTTTCTTTATCTAATTAAATAACAAAATTATCTATTGAATAAAAAATATTTGAAGTCGATATCTTGACAGAGTCCAAAAATAAACGATTTTGAATTTGAAAATTGCAAAAATGCCGACTTTTTGTGTCTTTTTATTTTTTTGGCCGAAAAAGTATCTACACTCTTTTTTCTCTAAAATAAAATTTTATTTAAAAACATATAATAATTTTATATTTTTTGAAAGGTATCTTCACAGAGAAGACTTTTAAAAAAAAGCAAGAGCAATAACTCAAGTAGTCAAGGTACACACCCTTCCGAATTTGACCCATTTTATATGAATGTTTTGAATTTAGTCTATATTTTCTCAAATCCCAAAGCACAAATCGGCAATCGGAATGCAGTTTAAGAATCTATAAATGTTGTTAAAAGTTTTCAATCAAAATCTACGGGACTTCGGAAAATTATGGATTTTATAGTCGAAAATGTGAAAAAAAATAATTTTTGGGATTTTCGGCGTTTTTTTTTTTTTTTTGGGAATTGTGGGATTCCTTTTATAAAAATCTTTTAGTTTTTTCATTTTCTAATTTTATACGATAAAGTCTAGACACACCGAAAATTTCGTTAAGATATCTTTAATAACAAAGATTTTATTACAGATTAATATTGCCCCTAATTTTTTAAAATTCTGAATAATATTGCTGCAAGAATCGTATATGAATCCGTAAAAAAGTTATATTAAGCTGAATTTGGAACTTAAAAAAAAATTAAATTTTTTGGGTTCTTTTCCAGAAAGGTGGCAATATTTATTCACTGAATAAATTTGTTTTTTGTTCTGGGCTTCTTTTTTTAGTGTTTTCAAAAGAAGTCTTAATGCATATGCGTGTAAAGTTTGTGGCAAAGTCCTGTCCACAAGCCCTATTCAAATTTTGTAAATTTTTCTTTTTTTTCTTTTATTGATAAGTTCTCAAATTGCAAAGCAGGGATCGACTTAAAATGATTTTAATTATATAGCTCTATATGTAAGGTAAACACCCAAAAGGTATTTTCTGACGACAGGGTGACCATTTCAATGAAAAAAGTAAATTTTTTATCACGTTTTATACGGATTAGGATTTTGGGTATTTTCATGTAAAAAAAATCGGAGTTTTTTTAATTCTCTGATTTTAGGACAAGTTTATACATACTAAATTTAAATAAAATATCACTATTCGTTTAAATTTTATTAAAAGGGGCAATATTAAGCCCGCCAAGTTAAAAAAAAAAAAACGAGGCTAAAAATGAGGAAAAAATTTATTTCCACCCAAATATTTTTTAAACTAAAAAAGATAACCTACCTAGGATTATCCTAATATTTATTATAAAAATGAAGTGTAAGTTTGTTTGTTTGTGCGTCAATCACGTCTAAACGGCTAAACCGATTTTCACAAAATTTGACACACAGATAGTACCAGTGCCGGAGGTGGTTATGGGCTATGTAAGATTGGATGCCACGCCCACATTTTACTCTAAACGGCTGCAGCGATTTTCACGAAATTTGACACACAGATAGTACCAGTGCCGGTGGTCGTTATAGGCTATGTTAGAACCATATTTTACGCGCACTTTGGAGGGCCACGCACTACTACTCCTCCAAATCAACTCGGAAACACCTCATATCTGACCATGTGAAATTTTATAGAGATATCTATAACGGTTCAAAAGATAATCAGAAAGATAACTAAACACAAAATACTCTAAAGATATAGCAAAAAAAGTAAAAAATCCCATTTTTGGACATTTTTTAAAGTTTTTTTTGGAATTGCGGGATTTTTGTAGATAAATCTAAACAATTAAAAATTAAAAAAACGCAAAAAATCACAAATCCATCCATTCTCAGTGTTTTTTGTGAAAACTCTTCAACAAATTTTTGTATTATAAAAATTTGATATATACAGTAAAAGCTCCCTTAACGGACAGCTCCCATAGACGGATAGCTCCGGTAGGCGGACAATTTTTTAGGTCCCTTGGTTTTGGTGGCATTTTTTGAATAAATTAATCTGCGCTAGGCGGACGCGGACACCTGTTTTTAAAGAAAACGTCTCTCGTAGACGGACAAAAATCGTAAACGGTAAAAGAAATGTACCGAATATTTGCTTCATATTACATCTTTATTTGCATTTTTTGAAGTTTTTTACTTAACGTTGTGCTGGTTTTGAGCATAATCTAGTTTTTTCATTTAATTTTGACTATCACACTTGATTAAAAATTCTTCATACTAGAAAAGTAGAAAGGAGAAAATGAAAATTTGATCTCTAAAAATAGATGCTGTCTCGGTTATCTATGTCCTGAAGACAGTCTCAATGATGGGTCCATGATTTGTCCTAGAACACAATGGCAACAGATTTCTACAAATCTTTACAACTTTTTTGAACAAAGGGCATAGAAATTATGCACAACAAGCAGAGCGACATTATTTTAAGTCTATAAAATAAAGTAGTTAGGTGCTGCTAACGAACGATGCCAGACCACCAATATCATTTTCCAAAGGTAATGCTGTTCTTTTTAAATGAAGTAACATGCCAACATATGTAGATGACTGTGTTGTCAAACTTGTTCCAGAATCATAAACACTTTTCAAACAAAAATTTTTCTTAAATCGAATAAATTTTACGACTGTTTCGTTTATGAAGTTAATGTTACAATCTTTTGACATTTGTCAATGTTGATGTAATTTTTGAATTTTTTATAAAAGTAGTTTGGGTCAAAACATTATAATCCAATAAATAAAACTAACATTTGATTTTTAGGTGGTTATGGCCTTTTGCATTTTAGTTGACGATATATATGTATAAATAGAAATATGTATATCTATAAGTTAATTCAGTACAATCAATCTTGATTATTGATAAAAAAAAATATGTAGTACTGAATTATTCCTTGTAAAAAAAATATGTACCATATCGCTGTCCGCCTATGGGAGCTTTCACTGTATTTGAAAAGAGGACAAAATTTATAAACTAAACAATGATATAATATGTATTTTTTATCTATCTAACGGATCTAACAGAAGGATATGAATTTAGCACTATGCTGAAAAAATTAAACTGTGGAACTTTATTAAAATATTTATTTTTACGGCATTATAATGAGCGGCAGTACTAGGGTGATCGACGCGGTTTTCCAACCGGTTTTAAAACCGGTTTTTTCAGTCAATGTGCTGTCGGTTTTTTCAAAATGTTCATTTTTCGAATGTCGAATAGACCGGTTTTTTAAACATAAAAAACCGGTTTTAAAAATAGCATTTTATTTCCGAAAACATGTACTAAATAGTGATATTTGAATCGAAATTTAGGAATAATTTTTTAAATATTCATAAAGACTGATTTCTTATGTTTTAAAAATACAGTTTAAGTCTAAATTGGAATTTATTCTGTAATATTAAACAAATAAATAATTAATAATTATCCTGTATTACCCAATTTAATTTTTTTGATCCAATATTTCCTTTATTTTTTAAAGGTGTTGTGTTAAAAAAGTTTTAACTGCAGAATCGTTTCAACTGAGACAGGCTTCCATATTAAGCCATGGTTTCTGTTTATGCTAACTAAAATTTAGATGATTTTTTTCTACAATTTTGAAACATAATTATCTTCTAGTCATCTAGATATATAATTTGCTTAGCTCCCAGAAGACATAGAAAATTAAAATTCGGCTTACTTATAACCCTATTCGTCCTACAAATCCTATCGGAGCCATATTTTGAAATCTCTATCAGGGAGCGAAAATAAGTGGATCTATATATATGGATTTATATATATCTTTCCTAAGCATTGTTTCCTCTCCAGAGCTTTCTGAAGCTCCCAGACGACGTAAGAAACTAAAAATCGGCTAACATATAAAACTATTCGTTCAACAAAAAGTCTGTTTTGGTATTAAGAACTTTTGAGTTGCTATACTTATTGTTTGCTCTCCAAATCCTATCGAAAACTGATTCTGTATTTCGGCCAGGGAGCGCATTTACAACGATTTTTTTTATTTTGAAAGGTTTACGAATTTAAAACTTTAATCAATATTATTCCAATAAATTCTAACGGTTTCAAATAATTGACTTCGATTAGGGTGAGGAAGGTGTCTATATGTTGTTCATATTTTTTTCTATTAATTTTCGGATTTGTTTGTGCATATTTTCATTATTATATTATTTTTCCTGACATTGTCAGGCTTTTACGCTTGTATTTAATAAATTTTAACTTAATTATAAGAATTATTGATTTTTTTAAAGAAATGTAGTCTTTTGATATAAGTATTAACTTCTGCAAAAAACCGGTTAACCGGTTTTTTCTGAATTTCAAAAAGTGCAACCGTTTTTTTTTAAATACTAACTATTCGAACTATTCGAAAACCGGTTTCTCAAAAAAGTCGAATAATCGATCACCCTAGGCAGTACCATTCATATAAAAATGAGTCAAAATTGGTAAAATTACTTGAAATCATAAATTTATAATCCTTCAATTGCAGACGCAGAAATACCAATATATACTTGTTGTACATCAATGTTTAGGAAATTTTGTCTTCTTTTCAAATATACAATACGAAAGTTTGTTGATGACTTTGAAAAAAATACTGAGATGGATGGATGGATATATATATATGCTTGTAACTTTTGTCTCCGTAAATATTTTTTCAAAATTCTTTCTTTACACAATTTTGCTATTTCTTATTAATAAATTAAGGAAAATTTAAAAAATAGGATTAAAATTTGACCCGCTGTAACGAAAAAACTTCACCAAGGCAGCTAAAAAGTAAAAATTTTAATCTTTGAAGCCTAATATCTCTTCAACTAAAAGAGGTAAGATATTTATACGCAGATCTCAATTAGCAGAATCCTCCTATATAAAAATTTTTGAAATCGGTTCAGATATACGAGATCAGGATCGTTTTTAAAAAAATGTTATACCCGAGGTGTCCAACTTTGGTAGCCTGTGGACTCGACCCCTGTAGGTCTATATGGTCTAAGCTCAAAACTTAAACTCGCCTACACCTCTACTATGAAATTTCATGGAAATCGGAGCAGCTGTTCCGAAGTTCCGTAATTATTTCTATTTCATTTTTTGAATCGTAAACTTTGCGCTGTGCAATTTTTTTTTATTATCTCATCTTGCATCAAAGCGTTTGTCATTATCTAAACGGGTTTCAAATTTACAAAAAGTCATATGTGTAGTGTTCGTTGAAAAAAACAGCTCTTGATTTTTATTAAAATTTCTATGTGTATACACTTAACTGCACCAAAATTTACCAACTTTCGAATTTTGACCGTAACTCCCCCTAGAATCGTTCTTTGTGTTGCAAAAACGTACTGTGTGAAATATTAGTTAAATCGGATATCATTAACCTGGACCTATAGTTTGTAGGGTGCGTTTATATAGGAAAAAGGTTACCTTTTTACAGTTTTTAGAAAAATTATGCTATCTTTGTTTTGCCTCTAAATGTTAAGAAATCGTAATCTACACATAATTATCCATCAAATAAGATAAAAAGAGAAAATCGGATAAAAAATTTTAAAGTTATTACGAATTCCCCGGCACAAATTTCAAAAAAGTTCGACAAAAAACTTGACAGGTTTATATATAACATAATAGAAAATAAAATTAAAAAAGAATTAATACAAGACCTTATATGCCTAAGCCGTATCAGAGATTTGAATTCTGCTGTGACGTGACCCCTGATCCTCTCAATGGGAATATTTTTCCAAGCTGACTGCACTGGCGTCCACAATTCCTGCAAATTTCCCGGTTTCTTTTTAAAAAGAGCATCTTTGACATCTCCCCAAAGATTTTCAATGTAGATCAAATATGGAGACTAAGTCGATTACTCCAAAACATCACTTTTATTTTCGGAAAACAAGTTTTTTTGGACAATTTATTCGTTTCTTAAGAACATTTTCCTGCAAAAACACCCATTTGGGTGGCATATTCTTCTCTGAATAAGACAACATGACTGTTCTTACTATTTCCACTTACATTGGGGCAGCCATATTACCTCTTATCCAAACTATGAACCTTGATATGAAGAACATCCCTAAATGTTGATTTTCCCAACATAGTGCTTGACGGACGTCCGCGGACTTGAATATATTTTGTATCATATTATTTGTTATTTGGTCACGTCACATATTTTCTCGTCCCATATGCACCAAAAAGAATTACTTTGGACGCATTTGTGCAGAAAATGTGCGCCATTTCGTTTGCAGCCAGTCGGAGTAAAGTATCGCGAAATAAGGGTGATTGCGTACCTGTCTGTAGTTTAGTATTGGGACTTTCCTTTGGAATCTTGCTTACAGATTTTGTTTTTGGAGATGTCAAAAAGTAGTTTACGCATCAACTTTTCAGCTCTAAGTCCCCTTTTGCCTTAGTGGATGTCAAACTTTTTTACATGCGAGTTGGTGTTTATTGATTTGGATTATATTTTTTTTAAGTTTTCAATAACATTACACAAAAATTTTAGAGAAATTTGTATGTATTACCTTCAGAAAGTATTTTTAGCAATAAGGTACCGGTGCTTTTTAAATTTTTTAAAAGCAAAATTTCACTGTATGTACGGTACACGGCTATATAATTTATTTAAAAAGCAAAAGGATCAAAAATAATAAAACAATAATACTATATGCCAATGTTTATCATTTTGCTACTATTATTTTGCACAGGCAAGAATTTTTTATTTCAATTTTAGAAAAGAACAATTTAAAAGAAGATTCTATATTAAAATTTTAAAAAAATACAATTAAAATTAAGAATATATATATATATATATATATATATATATATATATATATATATATATATATATAAATTTCAAAAAATTTAAATACATAATCTTCTTTTAAATTGTTCTTTTCTAAAATTGAAATAAAAAATTCCAATTTAAATTATTATTTTCAAAATTATAAATGGAAAACCTAATTTCCAAGTAATATTCTCTCAATTCTAAATAAAAATTCTCATTTTCAATCGACCAGTTCTGAAATTTGTATGAAAAATTTAAATTTCAATTGTTATTTTCTAAAACTAAAAGAGAAATATTAATTAATATGCTCTTTTCTGAATTGTAATTAAAAAATCATAATTTAAAACGATATTTTAAAAATTTAAATTGGAAAATCTAATTTTTTAATTGTTCTTTTCTGAAACTGAAATGAAAAAACCTAATTTTAAATTGCTGTTTTCAGAATATCATATGGAAATTTTAACTTAAAAATGGTGAAGTAAAAATACACATAAGACTTTTCGTCAGCGCAATGACGATATGTTTCATATTTCTTAAGGCTCCATTACTCTACCGTAAATGTAAATGTAAAAACGTAAATGTAAAGGGAAACGTAAGTGGATGATTACTCTAAACACGTAAATGTAGATAGTACTTTGTTGTTGTTTTGTACACATGAACATCGGTGATATCAATTACACATATTTCCAGTGGATCAAATTCAAATAGAAAATCGCTAAATTTATTGGTTTGTATTTCAGCGATTTGTATACAAAACGAAATTTGTGCTTTTATGACAAAAAATTTGAACTTTAAATTTAATATTCGATTCTACGTCTTATTTAAATTATTTCAACAATTTTTTAGTGAAAAAAACAGCAAAACTAATTGTCCAGTATAATTTTTTTTTTTAATATTTGTATTTATTTATTGAATCTTATAGCGTTGAAAATAAAAAGTATTATTTTTAACGCTATCCGGGGTAGCTCCAAAAGCATCTTGTTACTGATTTTATCAATACCAGGGGCTTTTTTGGAGTTTAAATCAACAATAGCCTTCTCGATCTCTCGAATCTCAAAACAAAGGGGTTCAACTGCTCTATAATGGGGTACAACTGGTGGCAACTCTATTATGTCATCTGATAAATTTGGGGTAAAAACATTCTTTAGATGACTAACGAATAGATTCCCCTTTTCGCTGTCATTTCTTGCCCAGCCTCCATTTGTATTACGTAGAGGAGGTCTGCTTAAAACTGGTCTTTTTAAATTTTTTGTAGCTCGCCATAATGAGTAATTTGAATACGGTGTTGCATCTAGGTTTTCCAAATATTTGGTAAGTGATTCAGTTTTTTGATACTCTAGAAGCTTATTAAGGCGTTTTTGGCATTCTCTTAGTTTTGACTTGAGTTGAAGGGATCTATGGAGTTGCCAATCTCTTCGAACTCTTCTTTTTTCAGTCAAGAGCCGTTCGACATCAACAGAACAAATTCTATTGTATCTGTTTTGTCGGGGGGTTAGGGTAGCATGTTCAGCAGCAAGTTTTAAACTTTTTTCAAAATTATTGAGAGAGAGATCGATTTCTTCTGGAGTTTTTAGCGATATATTTCCTGTGCAGTGAGTGCTGATATATTTTCTATATTTTAACCAGTTAATTCTTGTGTTTGATATCGCTAAATTACCAGTGGAGGTTACAATTTCTCGGGGGTTAAATAGAGTAACAAAATTGGGTGAATGATCTGAAGATAATTCCAATGAAAATTCCACTTGAATAAGTTCCAATGAAAAATTTTTTACAACTGCAAAATCAATGACATCTGGTATTTTATTTGGATCAGTAGGCCAATATGTAGGTTCTCCGCTCGAAATTACATTCAATCCCATTTTAGAAATTGTATCAAACAAAACACGATCTTTCGGGCTAGTCAGTCGTGATCCCCAAAATGTATGCTTAGCATTATAATCGCCAGCTGCCAGGAAACAGGGTCGTAGTGATTTATAATAAGTTTCATATTATTTTTCCGATATTGAAAATCTAGGGGGTGAGTATATCGATGAAATCACTAAGTTTCGATGAAAATCTTCAAGGCAAATTGTAGTAGCTTGAAGATATTCTTCGCAAAAATCACACATTAAGAAGTGTTTAATACGAGTTTTTATCAAAATAGCCGAGCCTCCGCATGCTCTACCTCTGGGGTCTTTAGTGTCATAAAAGACATATCCATTCATCTTAAATAAGCTTCTTGAAGTCAAATGTGTTTCTGAGATTAACATTACATCAACTTGATGGTTTTTAAGAAAATATTCCAGTTCATTCTTGTGTTGGTGAACGCCGTTTGCATTCCAAAAACATATTTTTAGGCAGTTCATGGCTTGTTTAGTAGAGCCTGCAATAACAATGATTGCATCTTGAGCATTTCCTGCATCATATTGCTCATAGAGTTTGTAAAATTATTTACAGATTGCACGAGGGTCTCTATTGTAGCTTCTAGCCGGGTGAAATTGAAAGCGGGGGTTTGCTCTCCTACTTCAGGGTTCAAATTAGGATTAGAGTTATTTATCGGCAGTGAATTTTTCTGTAGATTTTGATTGTCCTTAAGAACATTTGCATACGAGACTTTATTGTCTGATGATTTTATTATATGGGGAAAATTTTACTCTAGGAACTTTGTTGGTTGGTCGAGTGAAATTCTTGATTTCTGGGTTTGAAGCTTTTTTACAATTGAGTAAACTGGACAACCTCTATAATTTGCAGTGTGGTTTCCTCCGCAATTGCTACATTTTTTTAACTTAGAATCATTTTTAGATTTGTCACATTGGGACGAGTTGTGCAACTCTCCGCAAGCATCGCAGACGGGTGGTAATCTGCAATAAGCCTTAGTATGACCATATTCCTGGCAATTTACACATTGGACAGGTCCCGAACTTTTATGCGGTTCTTCTACCGTAATTTTGCGATGCAGTAAATACCTAAGGTTGTATATGGGGTGAGTTTCGCCTTTCTTTAGTCTCATATCACCGGGTTCGAGTTCGACTCGGAGGAGCGGTTGAGGAATTTTTTCTCGATTTCGAATATTCATTACATTTTTAATTTTAAAATTTTAGTATAATGAAATAAAAAGCTGTCAACACTGTTGTTACAGCTGTCACGTTTTTTAGTACACATACACACATAATACTCATAAGCAAAACGTGTCAGCTGATTCGCTACATTTTACATTTACGGTAGAGTAATGGAGCCTTTATACAATATGTTTAGTAATGTACTACACGAATTTGCTATCACATAGCAAAAAGATATAGCCATAATGTAAATATACATATGTATATGTAGACATGTGTTTGCATACAATTCAATTAAAATTGAATAAATTAATGTATCATTTTAAAATGTGTTATAGGAATACTTACATACATCCATACATTCATACATACATATGTATATCATTTTATTGTAATTGAAAATTTTAAGCTTTTAGCACTGTGATTATAAATTACAAATAAATCCGTCTTTGACGGTACACTACACGGAGAATGAAAAAAAAAAATCAAGATTTTTTAGCAGATAATAACAATTAATCTTAATTTTTCTATGCATCTGCAACATTCGTATTTTATAATTTTTTAGGTCTAATGGTGAACAGGTCATCTTATAAATATTTTATCTTATAGTTGGTAGAAAAGAATACTAAGAGTGTATGCCAAACGGTAGCAAAGTATGTAGAAAAGTAAAATTTTGAAGCATATGAGATGAATAAAATTTCACTAGCTCAAAGGGCTACATAAATTTTTGACAATAGAATAGAAAAATTTGAAAGTTGTAAAATAAATAATAAATTTAAATAATTTGAAATCGTTTGAGATTTTTAATATTTATTTTATAAAATTGTAGTATTTATCTTTAAAACAAATAATTATTAAAAATATATTAATTTTATTTCAAGTTTTGTGAAATTTTGTTAACGATTTTATCAAAATTTATCACGGGAAAAAGTTTTCATTTGGCACAGCAAAACTATACAATTTTTTCACCATAGGAAAATTTAAAATTTCCACAGAACTTTGCTACCATTTGGCACACGCTCTAAGAATGGAAAATGGGTAAATTTCTTACAACAACAATAATTCTCTCTCCTCACATACAAGTTCTGTGTGAATTCAACACACTTGTGAGCGTGAAAAACAACACAAAATAAAAAAAGTTTTTCCTTAAAATTAAGGAAAATTAAGCACATATGAAAATTTTTGAAAATCTGCGAATATAATTGTGATGAATTATATTATTTAATAATTTTTTAATAAACTTTTGTGCAACTATGTGTGATTATGATGTGTGGTGAAAGTGGTTTCAGCACTAATACATATAATTAAAATTTGACTAACACAATCTTAGTTAGGTTTTTTTTGACAACAAGATTTTGTTTCAGATATTTATAAATCAAAAAAAAAAAAAAAAAAATTATTTAAATGTTTGTTTTGAAATATTTTTTCTTTTTATTTTATATTTCAATTGCATAGTTGTGTATATGATTAAATAATTTAGTAGTATTTTTTTATACCCACCATCAAAAAGATGGGGGTATATTGATTTTGTCATTCCGTGTGTAACATGTCGAAGAAATCATCTAAGACCCTACAAAATATATATTTTCTGGGTCCTGGTTCGATTCTGAGTCGATCTAGCTATGTCCGTCTGTCTGTCTGTCTGTTGAAAGCAGGATAAAGCTCGAACGGGGCAACGTAGGGAGACAAAATTTGGCATAAATATTTATCTTATATAAGGTTTGTTTGGTATTGAAAATGGGCAAAATCGGTTAATAAACAAAAAAAAAAAAAAAGTTATGGGCTAAAAACTAGAAACACAGGGTGTCCGTTAAATACTTTTCTGCTGATATTTCTTCAATAAAAGCACGTACGACAACGAAATTTTGTACGTATATTTCGGGGGTCGATATAAACTCGGAAACCAAAAATGGGCGTGGTCCGCCCACTTTGCCGCCTACCTCCCATATAAGGTGAAAATGAACGAAATTGTGTTCAAATAGTTCAAGGACCAATGTAAAGTCGGAAATAAAATGTAAAGTCGGAAAATGGGCGTGGTCCGCCCACTTTACCGCCACCTTTCAGATAACGTAAAATTTGAAAAAGTAGATGGTGGGTATATAGATTCGGCCGGGCCGAATATATTTGCGCTTGTATATTTCTACTAAATGATTCGAATTCGTTCGACTTACTTTCGTTCGCTTAGATTTTCGTTCGTTCATTGATTTGCGTTGCTTGAGTAGTGTTCCTACATTATTTATCAAAAAAGAAGTTATTCAGGACATAATAAAATATTTTATTTTATATAAGTTGCTCAAGATGCCAGCAATGAAAAATTATTTTGGCACAAGGACGAATCATATGGAAATTAGTTATGAACAACCAATTATTTTAACTAGCCCCCATACAAAAATCTTCCCGAAATAGTGATTAACGATGATAAATCCTTTAAATATAGCAATATTTAAATGAAATTGAGTGGAATTAATTTGGATGTGAGTATAAATCTCAGTGCTAGATCGGTACATAATTTGCCATAGCTCCCATATAAATCCCTCTTCCGAAAATCACATGCATAATTCGTATAGAATTTATCATAACTCCAAGACCCAATTTCTGAAATCATGAGAATATTAAATAGAGTAACGATTAAGACATTGACTGACTGACTTACTTGGTGATTCATCATCGCACAGCCCAAACGATTAAAGCTAGAAAATATGGACTTGCATATTGGGTTTCTATCGAGTTGATCCACTAAGATGGGATTTTTGGAAATTCGAATATTTAGGGGGTAAAAAAGGGTAAAAACCGTTAAAATCGGTAACCTTATATATCCTTAACTAATAGAGATACAATAAAAGTTAAATAGTTATCGTTATTCATTGGAAAAATAATCGGACAGGTGTATGGTACTTTTTTGAAATTCCGCTCTTTTAGGGAGAAAACGGGTAAAAACTGTAATTTGTAATACTTTTTTTTAAACCTTATCTATTTATTAATCCAGTAAGCATTGAAATAACATGTGCATCAAATTAGTATCTTTCCGAAAATTGGCGAATACAAGTTTGGTACTTTTTGGAAATTTGAACGTTTAAGGGGTAAAAATTATACCTGATTTTGGTACTTTTTCACAAAATATTTTTTTCTTTTTACTAATACATATATATGAATATTTTAATATTATATCCCAGTTCAATTTATAAATTCATTTGAATACAATATTTGTTATATTCAGGGGGAATAAAAAGTATTAAAAAGGGGATAAAATAGGGAAATTATATTTTATGGAAATGAAGTGATGCATTTTTTATTATATTAAACCCAAAAACATGAACTTAAGTACTTGAAGTCTTAAGTTAGTGAGAATTTAGAATAGGGGATTTTGTGGTACTTTTTTGTTCTTCTAATGGTACTTTTTGAATTTTCTATAATATTGAATATATTTCATAATAACAAATATGAAATTTTAAACATATTATCCTATGCGAATGAGAATCCAGAAAAGAGAATTTGTGGTACTTCTAATGATACTTTTTGAATTTTCTAAAATACTGAAACATGAAATTAAAAATATATGTCCTAAATGAATGAGAATCCATAAGAGGGTACTTTGTGGTACTTTTCGTTATTGTATTACTCTTTGAATATTATGTAAAAATAATTAACTTTCAAATGTGAAATTAAAGATATATGGTTCTGTGTTTAGAATCCACAAGCTCAATTGGTCACATTCTTCTCTATTAAAATATAATAATAGAAATAATTTGGTAGTTTTTGAAACTTCCAACGTTAAAAATGTAAGAAACTGGTAAATAAAATATTCAAAAATTTATTGTTCTTAATGCTGACAGAACACCAATATTATAACTGTTTCCACGGGTGTTAGGAATCATAGTTGAATTTTACAGTTTTCTCAATTTTTGATATTTCATTTTGTTTTTCCTAAATAAAAAAGCTAACAAGTTTTTATCTGGTCTATGTAGAACTACTGCAAGGTCGTGTTAAATGATATTTGTGTTTGTTAGTCTGTTTGTTTTTGAATTTTATTTTGATGCTTTTATTTTATTTCAATACAATGGGGTAGCGAAGCACACTGTGTTTATGCTATTAGAAATATTATTAAAAAAAATTTATAGTTATAAAATTATAACAACACAATTTGAATTTTTAATATAGTATGTTTTTTATTAAAAAAATCTACACTAACGAAGTAGCGAATATACTGCTCGTATCTCTATAACTGTTGACCGTATTAAAAGGTAATGTTAGAATGACTGAAGACATTTTTAATTTTTTTTTTTTTTTTTTTTTTTGAACAAAATCAGACAAGTCGTTTTTGATAGATACATCAATATATCGCGAGAATTAGAGTCAATTCAAGAATAGTGGATTAGCGGCTTAGTACTTATTGATACCGTGTATCCGAATTGAATGAGAAACCCCGTGACGCAGAATCAGTTTCGCTGTGTTATTTATATCTAACGTGACCAGACGTCCCTTTTTTGGCGGGATTATCCCGCTTTTTAAACTTCGATCCCGCCTAAAATATTTTTCCCGCTTTTCTAACTCTAACAATTACTTATTCGATTTCCTTATTTACGTTTTCTATAACATTCTTACCAATACTTAAGTGTAACTAAAAATATATATATATATATATATTTTTTTTTTCACTGGAAAGTTGATATGTAATTTTTTACAAATCGTTTTTGATAATTAAAAGTTTTAAATATTTTGTTACGCTGTGTGTATTTTTAGATGACTTCGATGTAGGAAGACCTCCCAAAAGATACGCATTATTAAGCTTGTTAAAATAATTTTTTTTTTTTTTTGTTAATATCTTCAGTTCTCTACCAGTGAATTAAAAATCTCAAGTCTGATATATTTTGACCAAAAAAATTTATAATTTTTTTCTAGAAATAGGTTTAAAATTTTAATTATTTTAAGAATGTTAGAATAAAATATAAATAAATTTTTGGAGAAAGAAATTTTGTTCTTTCAGAGAGATTTTTAGATTTTAAAAACTCATTTCGAGAGAATATTTGTGTGGGTATAGCACCCAATTTTATTTACCAAAATGTAGCATTTCAAAAAGATGTTTTAACATGAACTTTGATCTCAAGGTTGACATGGATATTTTCATATTGTACCATTAATAAATATCTGGAACCATATAAACAATGTGCCTTTGTATAAAGTGAAATGATTAAATGTACTTAAAGTTTTTTTATTTTAACTGAATATTAGTGTTTAACTTGTTGGCAGCCGATTCAAAAAGGTGAAAAGGTAACAGTATATCGGATTATTTTGATAACGGTTTTTTAGAGGTAAAGGTATTTTTAGTTATTTCGGTAACGGTATTTAGCGTTAGCGGTATTTCGAGTAATTTCAGTAATGGTATTTTATGGGTAACTGTTCTTTCAGAAATTTCGAAGCATCGGTTCAGAACCATAAAATATTACTTTATTAAAAATAGTATTTCTTAAACCCAAAAATAACGCTAACGGTATTTTAAGGTTATCGGTATTTCGAGCTATTTCAGTAACGGGTTTTTAGAGATATATATTTTAGCGGTAACTTGACTACCGTAAGTTGAATGTTTTTTTTTTTTTGCGGTAACGGCAACCAACCTTGGTTTATTTTTAACGGGTCTAAGAATTATTTAAGAAAAACTATCAAGTATCAATTTTTTTTTATCAATCCGTATTTGAATTCAATATTGAAATTTAACTAGTAATAATTTAAAAACATTTCGAGAAACACGTTAAAATTATAATTTTTAAAGTTTCAGTTTATAGGTATATACTTACTTATTTCGATGTTCCAAAATTTTGAAGAGTCGTTCTCAATTTGTAACGTCTCAATTGGATCGTGAACCAAGTGCTTGCGAGGGAACAGCTGATTTAGATTTTTAATTGAGATGTAAAAAGAAAATCCCTCTTTTTTTACAAAACTTTTCGAAATCCCGTTTTTTCCATACAATTTTGTCTCGAATCCCGCTTTTTAGTCGTTCGGGTCCCGCTTTTTGACAAAAAACCCTCTGGTCACGTTATTTATACCCAACAAACTAAGAAACAATATAGTATCATAAATGTATCATAGTTTTATAATTATACTAGCTTATCTCGGTGCATCAAAAAGGCGAAGCGGCAAACTCTTTTGATGCAACAACTAATATTTACTTTATATGGTGGCTCCACTCCCTCTCGACCTATCTTCTCCTAATATTTCATACAAACATTTTTTCTACAACTGTTTCTAAAACTTTGACTAAATGGCTACTTTAGATATTCGAAAATTAATAATTGCTTTGTATAGAGACTACCCCTTCCCCTGGCCGTATCCGTCCTATTTTTATTTCATGAATACAATATCGTTTTCATTTTGTATAAAATAATTAGAATATTATATATTCCTCCAATCTTGGTATGTATGTATTCTGTATATATTGCTAAATTATCGCGCTGCTTGAATTTAACGATATCATTACTAATATCGTTATTTTTAAATATTATGATATGACATTTTCAAGTTTGCCTTTTAGAAAGCAACCAATGTAATTTTAAAATTATAAATGATATCATTCTCGGACTTCTTTATCACGATATCTTTTGATTTGTTGTGTACAAATCAACTTAGCAAAAACGTTGCTTTCCTAGTAAGTTGGCAAGTAAAATTGGAGAAAAATATAAACTGGTTATTTTTGCCACAATAACTATTTATTATACCAACCATCAAAAAGATGGGGGTATATTGATTTTGTCATTCCGTGTGTAACATGTCGAAGGAATCATCTAAGACCCCACAAAGTATATATTTTCTGGGTCCTTGTTAGATTCTGAGTCGATCCAGCTATGTCCGTCCGTCTGTATGTCTGTTGAAATTTGGCTTTATCTTATATAAGGTTTGTTTGGTATTGAAAATGGGCAAAATCGGTTAATAAACAAAAAAGTTATGGGCTAAAAACTAGAAACACAGGGTGTCCGTTAAATACTTTTCTGCTGATATTTCTTCAATAAAAGCACGTACGACAATGAAATTTTGTACGTATAGTTCGGAGGTCGATATAAACTCGAAAACAAAAATGGGCGTGGTCCGCCCACTTTACCGCCCCCTTCCATATAACGTAAAATTTGAAAAAGTTGATGGTGGGTATATAGATTCGGCCGGGCCGAATATATTCGCGCTTGTTTTTCTTCTCGTTGTCCAAAAAAATTTAAAAAACATAAACAACAATGAAACAATTTTGCAGTTAGTTAGATTTGAACATGGGCACAAATTTACCCTCCGTTTTTAAAGACTAACGACTTACTTAGTAGACTATGTCGTTCAGTTTGTGGCAGCAAATCGATCGATATCGAAGGTTCGTTTATGATATCTATATCGGATAATAAGTGATATCATTAGCGAAACGGAAAAATATTCGTTTTCGATATCGAAAATTGTTCGATATCGATATTACTAACGAATCGTTGACAATAGTTCTATTCTGTTTCATTTTCATTTTGTTTCCCATTTAAAATTAAAAGCTCTTTTAATTTTTAAAGCTATTTTTTATTTTGGACTTAATAAAACAAATATTCAAAAATACATTGTAATGTCAACTTTCTAATACAATTAGAACATAGATAGTGATACATGTTGATGGTCCCAGAGGAAGTCTCAAAAATATTAGTTTTTCTTTTGCCCAAATCCACAATTTTTTGGTCAAAGTTTACTGAATTAATCTGCAAGAAAAAAATTATCATTTAGATAAATATGTTATTTACCGAATGTCTTTAGACATGTAGCAATGTTTCTTACCATTTTTTACTATTTTTCAGAAAGGGTTTTTAAAGTTAAATTTACATCCTAAACTTTAGTCTAATTTATAACCGATCAGTATGAACTATGACTAAAGAATGACATGTACAAACAAGAATATGCGTATTTTTTTAAGTAACAAAATATCAAGAAATTGATAAGAAAAGATAATTTCTCGAATAATTTACTTTCGAAATTTTATCGAAAAAATTTAATATTGCGATAATCCGATATATTAAGATTTCTCGAAAATTTCTCGAACCTTAACTATCGAGAAATTATCTAGTAAGTTACGATGCTACGAACATTCACTTTTTATTTAATTTTCGATAATTTTTCGAATACATTTGTTTCGAAAATTCCTCGTTTTTGATAACATTCACTAATTTCTTATATCAGGTCAAGCGGGAAGGCATTAGAAATGAAAGCATTAGAAGTAAATTGTTTTATTATTTATAGTTTCAATGTTGCAAATGATAGTTAGGGCTTTTTAAGTTGTTTGTAAAATAATGTTTATGTGCTTTGTTTATATGTATGATATTATCTTGTGTGTATGAATATGTATAAGATCAGGTAATCTTACTTTGATAAAGTAACTTTAAATGTTAAAAGAAAAAAAAAACAAATAGAAAAATAAAAAATTATCTTCTACAACGAAATGAGCAACAGATTCAAAATAGATGCTATACTAGTAGTAGTAAGTAGAATCTTTTGCGAAACGAATGTTAAAAAAGCGCACGATTTTTAATAATTTTAATAATTAAAATTTGATTTAATATTGTAATTTCTTAGGGAAATGCCAAAGGCGACAAAAAAGTTCTTATGTTGCGTTTTAGTGGTTTTTGCATTGAATAGACATTCAATGGCATGGAGCTTAAGTTCAAATACTAAAAAGGTACATAAAATGTAACATTTTAACGATTTTTACTTGAACTTAATAATTAATATACATACATATGTATGTATGTATAATACATAATTTTGTAGAAAATTTGTTCTGAAGAAAAAACGACATCAAATGGAAAATTTGAATGGAAGATAAATGATAAGAATGACGTAAACTATGTAATATCACAACCAGATGTGTGTTGGGATAATGACACAATTGTTCTGCGGCAATGTGACTTCAATAAGGGAGAATGGTTTCCGCCTCAAGTTCAATGTAAGAAGTTTCACAGTAAGAATATTATTTGTCCAGACGATTTAATAGAACTACATGTCAAGGGTGAATATGTGTGTTTAAAAATATCAACTGAAGAACAGACCTTTGACGAACACTTCTGTTATGGGTCCAACTTTATAATAGACAATAATAGCGATGATATTGAAAATGGAATTTTAAAGTTCATATCAAATGAATATAATATTACAAGTTTTTGGTTGCCGATGAAAAGATATGAGGAAAATAATTTTAATCCAATTGTAATACGATTACCCGGTAAACAATGGAATGATTTGTATGTCTACAGAGGCTGGCGGCAATCGTTATCAGTAAACAACCATTCGTTATCAGATAAACATTGCGTGGCTGCTTTTATCCAGAAAGACGTTGAAAAACAAAATCGAGCAGCGATGCAAATTGAAATGACTCATTGTAGTGAGTTTCATTATGCTGTATGTGTCTTTAGAAAACATTTCGTTGCAAAATCGGGATGTCCTCAAGATTTTGGTGCCTTAAGTCATAGACCTAATGAATGTTATGGCATAACTTGGGATGGTAAAAAATATCCAGATGATTTTCGTATGCTTCATGTTATGGAGTACTTTAAAAAAGTCAATACTATAAAACTCATATTTGATAAATTCGATATCGTAAACGATAAATACGTTGAAGTTGAGGGAACCGTTAAGATAGCAAATGGAAAATGGGCTTTAAAACCGGAAACAAATCAAATGAAAATTTTCTCATCATCAGAAAAAATTCATGGTTTGTGTGTAGAGTATATTGAGAGCCGAAAGAATGTGGAGATGATGTTACGATTAGACCCTGATTTTGAATCTTTAATTTTGACCGTTTATAATAAGTATTACATTTGGTCCAACGACGAACCGGAGAACAGCATACATTGCTTTACGAATGCCGACTATGAGGAGCTCTCTAAAGTGAAACTAAAAAGGATTTGGGAGAATACTTCGCAGACTAAGACTATTTTTGAATTAAAAGTTGATAATGATGACCCTGGCCAATACTGGTGTGAAGCACATACAATTTTTAACTTTACGCATGTATCGTCTGCAAAAGTCGTAGCTTCTAAAATTAAAAAGGGTCATGCATTTGCAATGCAAATAAATTTTCCCTTGCAAGGTCATCGCTTACCAATGGTATTTAGTTCTGATGACATGAAACGTATAGCCACAATTATTAAAAAAGATATAAAAGATGTGCGAAAAGATCACAGACATCTTAGCGATCTCGTTATTCATAACGTAAGAATTATGGATATTATATACATCCCCCCGAATTCAACATACTTAAGATGTTTTTGTCATATCACAGTTTCAATAAAATCGTCGGCAGTAGACACAAGCAATGAACAGAACAGCAAAGAAGACAATAGCGTTGAGAATGAAAAGGGAGTACGTCACGATACTGCTGTTCGCATGAGAGCCAGGGATTTATTAGTTGATTTAATGAAAAAGTTTCAGCCTAATTTTGCCCATACGGTGCGTAGTACAGAATTTTGTTTTCCCGAAAACGATTGGATATTGGCTCGTATTGGGCAATCAACGACAAAGTCCAAATTATGCTTGCAAAAAAATGGCTTGCCAATTACTCGCAGGTGTCTTGGTGATTTTATTCGGGGCGCCTATTGGGAGGAGCTTACATTTTATGATTGCATCAGTGTGCAAGGAACTAATCTTATAACAGAAAACCTATATAGCGTAGACATGTTGAAAAATTCAAAAGATCAGCCAGAAAAAGCCATAAAAGATGTAAGAAAACTTTTAGAACCAAACTTAAAAAATTTAATTCCTGCCGATTTATACTACTTGGCCAGAATTATACGTAACTCAGTCAAGTCTATTCTAAAGTCCCCAACTTCACCATTTACTAATTTCTTCGAACAGCAGCTTACATCAAACATTTCGGAAATTACTGTTGAAATAGTACGTATTTTCAATTATTTACTAGAGGTCAATGATCGCGTTATTCGTCCTTCAATCACACTTAATTCTACAAATATATTACTTGATGCATTTGAATACCTGATCGACCAAATGTCATCGATGGAAATATTTCAAGCAAATATGAGCAACATAAATAATCAAAGTATGGGTTTAGAAACACAAACAGATGACGATGATAAAGAGATCGAGATTATCGAATATGTAGATGTGGGTGTTGTAGTTAAAAGTGCCACAAATTTTGTAGTATTTGTTATAAATCCGCTAGTAGCTAATGTTACTGGGATTGCTTTGTTTCGAACAGATGTTAACAGTGTCGAAGACTATTACGACGAGGGTATATTGAAAGGTGCTTTCAAGAACGAATACTATCGTTTTATTTTAGCAAACCAGAGCGTTGATGATTTACTTAATGAACCGAATATTTTAATGGGGACCTTTGTGCCCACTTCACTATGGCAACGATTAGATGAAATTTCAATGTTGTCAAATAAAACTTGGCAAACACAGCGTCCCGAACCAAAGGTAGTGATTAAGATTTATGCTAACGACAAATTGTTTCAGGAAACTAATTCAGACAAAATTATTGATGGAAAAGTAATATCTATATCAATTCCCGGTCATGATAAGGACCTCCCCGAAATTTTACCACTCATATTGACCACCAGAGATGTAGAAATAAGCGATGTGGAAAACTACACCGATACGGTTCTACAGAAACAATACTGTAGTTATTGGAACTACCAAACGTGGGCAAGTGACGGTGTTATGCTGCTAAGTCGATCAGAACTGAACAATAATACTGTGCTTTGTGGTTGCACCCACCTGACACCATTTGCTTATTTAATTGGCGGTAGCTACAATTTGTCTGTGGATTCAGATGTCGAAGTTATTGTCAAGAAAATTCATAAACAAGCTTTGGATATAATTACACTCTTGGGCTGCTCCCTGTCCCTGTTTGGAATTGTAGGTATATTTGTGACGGCCTGCACTTTTCGTTCATGGCGAAAAAAAGCCAATTCAAAAGTACTACTTCAACTTTCAGCGGCAATTGCACTACAAATGATTCTCTTCTGCTTCGTAAACACCGAAGAGAACTCACTTCACCTGATAAACAACAAAATATTTACCAGTTGCATAGCTATTGGCGCCTGTTTGCATTATTCAGTACTCGTACAATTCTGTTGGATGGTCATTATTGCATACCTTCAATTTAAACGTTATGTTCAGGTTTTCGGCAACACTCGACCTAAACGTTTCTTTATCAAATCAACTATTTTGGGTTGGGGTTTGCCTCTTATTCCTGTTGCTTGTGTACTTGTGTTTGATAGTGACTCATATATTCCACATCAAAATGAATCAACAAACCCCCTCTGTTATCCATCTGGCTTTTCCTTCTATCTGGGTATTCTTTTGCCAATAACACTGGTTATAATAGCGAATTTAGTGATATTTATCGTTGTCATATACAATATTCTCAAAAATCCAGCTGGAGCTATACGACACACAGAAAAAAGTTTAGCTTTGTCCCAAATTCGTCTATTGGTGCTTTTATTTTTTCTTTTGGGATTTACATGGATCTTTGGTATTTTAAACGCTATGAAAGCCGGCTTAGTGTTTTCATATTTATTTTGTCTCACAGCAACACTACAGGGCTTTATTCTTTTTGTATATTTTATTGTTATGGATCCTGTAACGCGTCGTATGTGGTATGGATATTTTAGAAAGCTATTTGGTTTGAAACCAATTGTGGAGATTTCGTCGAGCATGAAGGAAACAACTCAAAGTTTTTAATTGTATTGTAATTTGAAATTTGAAATTTCATTGAATCTCGACAAATGTATTATTATTTTTATTAATTATTTCATAATTATCATTATTTATTAATTATAAATACCTAAGTATGTATTTCATAAATTATTTAATAACTCAAAATAATTCAAAGTACTTACATCAAACGTTTTTTATATTTATTGAAACATATAGAATTTATGTATGTAGTATATTATAATTGGGTAATCACACTTAAATGTTTTCTTTTTGTTTTTTAATTTTTAAATCCAAAGAATATATTTAAATCCTTAATTATTTAAAATACTTTTACGTTAGTGAATCATGTTTAAATTCTTATTTGTTCTAATAAATAAAAGTTTTAACTACATTATTATCCTTTTTTTCGCTCGTATAATAATTTGTTTTAATGGAAGATTTTGGAACCGTTTGAAGACAAAGCTCAACAATAACTGACAGTGAATGATACTTTAAAAAAAAAGGAACATCTGGTCATATCATTTATTTGTAATGCGTAAATACGTTAAATTAATTTTATTGTATTGTACTTAATTTAATTCTAGCACACAAACAAAATAGGTAATACAATAAGTAACGTTTATTATTACGAGTACAGTTTAGTTATTGTACATAAATAAAAAAAATATATATACATATATACATTATAATAGTGTACGTAGTATGTACGTACATACATAACAATATATGAAGATGAATAGGCTTTGAAGTACATAAGTATTCACATACATATGTATGTAAGTGTGTGTATATTTATTAATAATAGTTAAATTAATCTTTTTTTACTTTACTTATTATAAGTTTAGTGTCAAATTTTAAAGAAATTTCTGTTGTTAAAGATGTTTTTTTTAATGTAAATTCAGGTATTTAAATTTTTTGTAAAAAAACAATTCAGATATTTATTATTAAGTAATTTGAGTTGGAATGAAAAACCATTTTACAAATGTTTAAAACAGAAAAACATTTTTGTAAACGATTGCTATAATTAAAAACTACATGTCCTTCAACACCCTCTCTCAATCATTCACTCCCAGCTTAGCACGACGTTCATTAAAAAGTACTTAATATCTAAAGACTTTGTAAAAATATCAGCTTCGTGATTTTTTGATTAAATTTTTCAAATCCTTTTGCTATGTTATCATTGATAAAGTGATTTCTCACATCTATCGACAATTCGGTGAACGAACGCCAAAAAATTTACCCAGTGTCTTTTGATTTTCATTAAATTTTGCACGCAAATAGTCTACGGATATCTATATTGATTTCATTCGCTTAACTCGATTTTTCATTTCTTAAAAAAAAAAAAAAAAAACATAAAGCATATCAAAAGTAGATAAACAACAATAGGTCTATTCGTTTGCATGCTATTTTTACTAATTTAACTATTTTTGCAAATATTTTACTCGAAAAGCGTTTCTGTGCACATAAAAATAGTAAAAGTAGTAAACATTTCAAGAGAAAACATATTTCTCTTTTGAGTAATTCCATATCAAAATGGACAAAAAACTGACATTTTCGGATGTTATATATCCGATTTCAATAAAATTCGCTACAGTATTGCAAATGTTGCTCAAATCACAAACTTTCTGAGTAAAGACACTTTCCGGTACAAAAATATGACGTTTAAAAAACGAAAAAGCGGTTGATTTTTTTCCAAAAGTAATCACACTTTATTTCTAATAACTTCTAAAATATACAATGTACAATTCTTATTTTTATTTCATTTAATAGAAAAACAGATTGACTTTAAAACGACAAGTAAAACATTTATATACTTCTAAAGTTCAAAGTTCAAAATCGATAACATAAAGATCAAAGTTTAATATCTCAAAAAAAGGTATTTTAAAATTCTTGAAAAATATATATAAAAATATGATAATGTAACCCTACCCTATATTTGTGCCAAATTTCAAGTTGGAGCCTCTTTTGGTTTAGGAGTTATGAAGAAAAATATGGAAAAAAGCAAATTTTCTGTATGGAAAATTTAAAATATTTACAAAAATTATTATTTTGAAATTATTTTTTCTACGAGCACATATTTAAAAAAAATAAAATTTTATATACAAAATTTTTCTTCAGTTTATATTTTGTTACATAACTTCCAAGCTAAAGGAGTGTCCAACATGAAATTTTGCGCAAGTATAAAGAAGAGTTGTATTAATATTATGTATATTTTTTGAACATTTTAAAGATATTACTTTGGGATATATTATGGTTTATTTTTTGTAAGTCTTATTTTGACTTTTGAACTTTCAAACTAACGTAACTCACTGTAGATCATTTGAAAGTGTGGTAGAAAATGTTTTTATGAAAAATAATAAAAAAAAAAGGATTTTTGTAACCGGCAGTGTTTGCCGTTGGTTACGCTACAGCAATTGCCGATCTTACCTTAGTAAGGGCAAAAGGAGATTTTGGAATAAAAACTAAGGCAAAGTTGTTGATTTGAGTCTTCATCTGAATCTCGTTTATTTGTGGCCAAAGGGCTCTTTTTATACAAAAATTTGCATAAATTCTATACTATTCTAACTTACTTTAATTTACATTCTATCTTGCTTAATCCTTACTCTAATTTCGACAGTCGCAACTTGAAGAATTGACCAATCATATTGTCTTCAAACTGGGGAATTGAGTGACTTTATCAATGTCACTCAAACACCAATATGATCCCTTTAAACATTCGTCACATTTCATTCAAGTGCAGCTTGATCGATTTATGTTTATGTTTGCAGTGTGTGGCGTGTGTGTGTTTAATGTTTTGTGTAAAGTACAGCAGTGCGTAATGAAAGAGCACACTACAAATGGTAATGGCTTTGTTTTTAAAATTACACTAAATTAACATTTTATTTTTTATAGCTTAGGAATTATTAATAATTAGATTTTATTTTTGTCCAACTTGAAATTTTATGTCCATATGGTGATAAGTTAAGTCAACAATATATGATTTTTTAAGAATTTTAAAAATACCGGTTTTTGAGATATAATAGTTTGAATTTTTTTTATGTTCAACTTTGACCTTTGAACTTTTGATGTAAAAAACTTTGTATATATCGTTATGAAGGTAATATCTTTGCCTTTAATATGCAGCAACAACTAGAGATCTACCATGTATATTTAAGATGTTATTAAAAGTTAATTAAGTATTCATTTATAAAGTTTTTAACATTTTGTCGTTTTTTAAACCGTCATATTTCCGGACCGGAAAGAAACATTGGTCTGAAATTTATTGTTTTTGGAAACACTTCCAATGGTCAATGCTTGTAGTGAATTTCATTGAAATCGGAGAAGTTAAATCCGATTGCTCTCCGTTTTGACATGGAATCACTCTTTTGCTATATTTTATTTGAATATTTTGTACAAACAAACCTAGTAAAACATTTTTATTTTCAAATTTAAAATAATAATAATTAATTTTCCAACTAAAAGTAAATAAATGGGTTTTAAAAATTGGACCTTGCTTAATGAAAATATGGGTAAAGTTTTGAAGTGACTTAAATTCATAATATATTTATGAATTTTTACAAAACTTTTTCAATTCTACCAATAGGGAATAGTTTTGTAATTTCATTTGTTTTTCTTGGGTTTTGGCATTTCATCAAATTGAAGCTTAAATTGAACGTACGATAAAAAATTTATAATTACTGTTCGCAAAAAATTGTGAACAAAACAACTAACAAAAATGTTTGTTCTTAAGAAAAATATACTTCTAAAAACCAAAAATTATATGAAAAAAGTACGTTTTTTTCTGAAAAAAGTAAATTTTTTGCAGAAAAAATTAAAAAATTATCCTAACAAAGTTTTTTCTGGTAGAGTTCAACCCATTGAATACAAAAATAGCAAAAAAGAAATTTGTGAAAAAATGCAAAAAATACGTGTTTTCTGCGGCTCCTCGTTTATAAATCTATATATCGTCACCGAAAATGCAAAACAACGTAACATCAAAATTTTCAAATTTGTGTTTTTGATGAAATATAGTTTATTATTCCAAAATACGTGTGATCACAAATTTTCAGACTTGTAACTCAAAAAATGACGAAAATATTAACGAAAGCAATCATTTTCTCAAGTCAAAACAACGTAACATCACATTGGTTAAAAAAATAAAAAAAAAAATGTTTTCTTTTTTTTACGAATTTAGATTGCAAATTATTAAAAATATAATAGGAACTAAAATTTTGGAGTAAAAGTTTGCAAAAATTCTTTTAATTACAATTTTTGTAAAATTTTTATTGATGTTACGTTTTTTTGGCTTCACAAAATTGAAATCTTGAAAAACGTAAACCACATAACTTAAAAAATATTTAATAAAATTTTAATTATTCATCATCAATATATTAGGCAATATTTAAGGATGTAATCTTGTTCGTAGGACAATTTGTTTAGATTTTATAAAGTTTTTTGTGGCTCCTGTAAAGTTATGAAAAGTGATGTTACGTTGTTTTGCATTTTCGATGACGATATATAAAAGAGTAACGTGACTGACTGAATGAATGACTGACTGACTGACTGATTCATCATCCCACAGCCCAAACGGCTGAAGCTAGAGAGACGAAATTTGGAACGTAGGTAGGTCTCCCACCATATAGATCCACTAAGACGGGATTTTTGGAAATTCGAATGTTTAGGGGGTAAAAAAGGGTAAAAACTGGTAAAATCGGTAACTTTATATCTCCCAAACTAATAAAGATACAAAAAAAGTTGAATAGTTATCGTTATTCATTTAAAAAATAATTGGACAGGTGTCTGGTACTTTTTTTAAAATCGGCCGTTTTAGGGAGAAAACGGGTAAAAACTGTATTTTGGTACTTTTTTGGCACAATATGTATCTTTGAAACCAATCAACATACAGATAAAATTTATATCGTATTCATAACTTATCAAAAAATGAGAAATACAAATTTGGTACTTCTTAGAAATTCAAACGTTTAAGGGGTAAAAATCGTACCTATTTTTGGTACTTTTTTCATAAAACTTTTTTTTGTATTTATTGAAATATTAATATGAGTATTTTAATATGGGATACCACTACAATTTAGAAATTTATTGGAATACAATTTTTGATACTTCGATGGGTGAAAAAAAAGGGGTAAAGGCGGGAAATTACATTTTATTTAAACTTAATAATGAATTTTCAATTACATTAAACATAGAAACATGAAATTAAGTAAATGCACATGGTCCTGTGGGTAAGAATTCAAGAGGATGGACTTTGTGGTACTTTTTTCTTCTTCTATTGGTACTTTTTTTCATTTTCTGTAATATTTAACCTAGAAACATGAAAATAAATACGCATGGTCCGATGTTGTAAAGAATTCACAAGGGGGGACTTTGTGGTACTTTTTCGTTCTTCTAATGGTACCTTTTGAATTTTCTATAATTATGAACCTTGAAACATGAAATTAGTGATATGTGGTCCTTAGTTAATGAGAATCCATAAGAGGGGACGTTGTGGTACTTTTTTGCTATTTTAATGGTACTTTTTGAATTTTCTATTATATTTAACTTAGAAATATGAAATTAAGGACATGAAGTGCTAAGTTAATGAGAATCCATAAGAGAGAACTTTGTGGTACTTTTTCGTTCTTCTAATGGTACTTTTTGAATTTTTTATAATATTTAACACAGAAACATAAAATTAAATATATTTGGTCCTAAATGAATGAGAATTCATTAGAGGGGACTTTGTGGTACTTTTTTGTTCTTCTAATGGTACTTTTTGAATTTTCTATAATTATGAGCCTAGAAACATGAAATTAAGAATATGTGGTCCTAAATGAATGAGAATTCATTAGAAGGGACTTTGTGGTACTTTTTTTGTTCTTCCAATGGTACTTTTTTTAATTTTCTGTAATATTTAACCTAGAAACATGAAATAAGGATATGTGGTCCTAAATGAATGGGAATCCATAATCATAATTTTCTATATAATTATGAACTTAGAAACATGAAATTAAGGATATGTGGTCCTAAATGAATGAGAATTCATTAGAGGGGACTTTGTGGTACTTTTTTTGTTCTTCTAATAGTACTTTTTGAATTTTCTATAATTATGAACTTAGAAACATGAAATTAAGGATATGTGGTCCTAAATGAATGAGAATTCATTAGAGGGGACTTTGTGGTACTTTTTTGTTCTTCCAATGGTACTTTTTTAATTTTCGGTAATATTTAACCTAGAAACATGAAATAAGGATATGTGGTCCTAAATGAATGGGAATCCATAAGAAGGGACCTTGTGGTACTTTTTTGTCCTTCCTACAGTACTTTTTTAATTTTCTATAATTCTGAATCTAGAAACATGAAATTAAAGATATGTGGTCCTAAATGAATGAGAATCCATAAGAAGGGACATTGTGGTATCTTTTTTCGTTCTTCTAATAGTACTTCTTGAATGTTCTGCAATTTTCATCCTTAGAAACATAAAATTGAAAATGTAAGGTCCTAAGTGAATCAGAAACCTTTAAATGGATTTTGTGGTCCTTTTTCTTTACTCTAATATACTTTTTCGTAATTCTGATATTTATTTTTCATTATTCTAAGATTATAAACCTGAAATTAAGGAAATATTGTTAATTATGGATGGCATAACACCATTATTAAAAATGTTCCCAAGGGAGTTAAGAATCTTAGTTTAAATTTATTATATAGTATAATTTTTATAAAAAATTTCCGCTGACGAAGTAGCGGGTTTACAGCTCGTATTGTTATAAAGTTTAATATATTCTTTTTTTTGAGCATAGTGCTAAATTCATATCCATATGACAAATAGCTTAAACTTAAACTTAAACTAATATTGTCTGAAATTTCATTGAAATCGGACTAGCCGTTTGGAAATTCCAGATTTATTTCCATTTTATTTTTGAAACGGGACACTATGCGCCCTTTTTAACGACAGGGTGATCATTTCAATGAAAAAAGTAAAAATTTTTATTAAAAAAAAAAAACGCAAAAATGCTAAATTTTAAGTCTTTTGAGAAATTTTGCGATCAAATTACATTCCACTAATATTTTTTCAATAAATTATCAGTCTCCATATTCTAAAATTTTCTCGGGTATGAACATTTTTTAAAAGATCGCCAAAATTTGATTTATGATTTGACTGAAAAAAATTTTGCACATAGATAGTCCTTATAATTCTCTATAAAAAATACGCTTACAAAATTTTGACCTATTTTTGGAGTTGTTTTTTTTTTTAAGTTTTTTGAACTTGGCGGCTCAATTTGAGTCCTACAATTTTTCTAAAATATTCACTGGATTTTGTACAAAATTCTAAACAATTTTCCTGTAAGGATCATATACCTGTGTGGTTTAAATTTTTTCACTTTAAGATCCATTATTTTCCTCTGGACCATACATTTTCATGTTTCTAAAAGAATACTTAACATAAATGCATGTAAAACGAGAGAAAAAGACATAGTCAAGCCCGACCATATGATACCCTACACCATTGTGTACATTATAATTCGGGAAGGGGTCTTTTATTAGACTTGGAGTCAAATGTGGGCCGATACTCATAAGTGTAAAATAAAACATACGAATACAGAATATTACGTTGATGCTGACATTTATATGAATTTATTCACTTTTGGGTGATTCCTGAAAGAGGGCCTAATATGGGAGCTATGGTAAATTATGGACCGATCTTTGTAAAATTTAGCACTATCATTTATGTTCATATAAAACTTATTTGTGTCGAATATTAACTTGATACTAACATTTTAATGGGATTTATGCCTGTTAAAGTTATTTTCTGAAAAGGGGTTTATATGGGAGCAATGGTATGGACCGATCTTTTTAAAAATCAGCACATTTATTTAGACTTATATGTGCTAAATTTCATTAAAATATTGCTATATTTAAGGTAAAACCCTTTTCCGGGAGGACATTTGTATGGGAGCTAGGTGAAATAATGGACCGATCATAACCAATTTCAATAGGCTCCGTCCCTGGGCTATCGTTAAATCGACTCAGAAAGTGATTCTAAGCTGATTGGTATAAATTAAGATGGGTCTTAGACCAAAATTTTTGGGTGTTACAAACATCAGCATAAACGCATAAATCCGGGGGCAGTTGGGATAACAGTCTCTCCGCTAGCCCTATCAGAATTTTGTTAATTTTAATTTTTGTGTTTTTAGGTTTTTTTGTGGAGCACAAAAATGTCAAAGCTGATATTAAAATAAAAATACCTTGGAAACTTACCTCCATATGATAGCTAATCCCGCAAAAAATATTTAATAAGCCACGTCTCTTATAACGACAGGGTAACCATTTTACTAAAAAAGTCAATTTTTGAAGCAAGTTTTCTTCGAACTGGAATTTTGGGTATTTCGAAGTAAGAAAATTTGAATCTATTTATTTTCTTCTTTTAATGATAAATTTTTTAATTATTATACTAAAATTTCACAATGATAGATTAATTAATGTAGATTTTATTTAAGTTCAAATATTGATCTTTTTTTTAAAAACAACACTAAATACAAACAAATTTTCGTTTTTCGATCAATTCAATGAAAAAATTTAGTTTGAATACTTTATTAGATAGATGTTTCCCGTGCAAAATTTTAAAATTCAAGCTCTAATAGTTTCTCAGATATACTAATTTTTGTATTTAATTTTTATGGGAGGGACAATACCATTATAATCCGCTAATTTATTAGACAAATGTTTTCATGGATGTCAAAATTCTTTGTGCAAAATTTGAGCATTCCAACTCCAATAGTTTCCCAGATATACGAATTTTTGCATTTAATTCATATGGGAGGTACCATGCCCCCTACTTCTAGTCCGCCCATATTTTTCTTAAATATTAATATTGATACCAAAGCGGCTCCGACAAAATTTTAGAACTCTAACTGTTATATTTTCTCAGATATGATAATTTAATATTTTCTTTATATGGGAGGTGCCTCGCCCACTATTGCTAGTATACCAATTTTTGTCCAAAATATTCATATTGAAGCTAATGTTAGTCGTACAAAATTTGAGCTCTCTAACTTTTACACACCCCCTATTGCTAGTTCGCCTATATTTTTCCAGAATGTTCATATAGGTGTCAAAGTTGTTCGTGCAAAATTTGAGGACTCTAGTATTACCAATTTCCGAGATATACTACTTTAATAGTTATTTAGTAAGTGGGCGTGGCACCTCGCCCACATGGAATTTCAAAATAAAAAGTAGCCTATTTTTCCTTCCAGGCATATAGGAACGCACTGTAAAAAATTCAAGAAAATCGGTTTAGCCGTTTAGGCGGCTATAGACTTCAAACAAACACACATTAATTAATTAATATATATATATATATATATATATATATATATATATATATATATATATATATATATATATATATATATATATATATATATATATATATATATATATATATATATATATATATATATATATATATATATATATATATATATATATATATATATATATATCTCTATTTAAAAGTAGAAAAACAGTATGGAAATTAGTCATGATTGGTCAATTATTTCAACTCGCTCCCAACAAATACCCCACGAAGAGGGTTTTAACGCTTAGAAATTCCTTATTTATATCACTATTTCAATGAAATTCAGTACAAATAAGTTTAATGCAATAGTCGGGCTTGACTGAAACTGTTCCTTTTTGGACCATTTTTTGATCGGTTATATTTAAATAGTGATGTAAATATCAATTTTACAAAATCGTCATTTTGAGGATAAAAATCGGCAAATCGCACTTTGGAATTTTTACAATAAAAAATCGGCAAAATGCATATAAATCGGCAAATCTGGCAACAGTGTTCACAAAGTGTTCTATCAAGTCGTATTATCATAATGTCATAATATTTTACAAAGGAAAAGCAATAACAATATTTTTTATACATTGCACAGTGGGGCAGAATCGAAATTTTTTGGAAAAAATCTGTAACTTCTGAACGGCTGGTTGAATTTGCATGAAATTTGGTATAGGCGTAGCAGAGGAGTGTACAATTTTAAGTTTGGAAGGGGGACCGAACAAACCTCTCAGGGGCGGAGTTAAAGAGGCTCAAAGTTGGGTAATTACTTTATTAAGTTATTTGCTTTTTATTTTAAAGTCTTCTCTGTGAAGATACCTTTCAGAAAAGTATAAAATTATTATATGTTGTTAAATAAAATTTTATTTTAGAGAAAAAAGAGTGTAGATATTTGCAATTCGTAATTTTTGCAATTTTCAAATTCAAAATTGTTTATTTTTGAACTCGGTAAAGATATCGACTTCACATGTTTTTTATTCAATAGATAATTTTATTATTTAATTAGCTAAAGAAAAAGCAAATAAAATCGGTCAGAAATACTAGGATATATATGAAAAAACTGGACCAAGAACATGCAAAATTGAGGTACTTAAAAATTCAAACGCAAATAACTCAAAAACTATAAGAGATAAATAGGGCATGTAGGTTTTATCAGTGCCTACAACAATATATAAAAATATTTGAAATCGGACGAGAAACAAAAATTTGGCAAGCGATTAAAAAATTGTTATGTCAGAGGTACCCAAATTTGAAACCCTTTAGCTGCGCACCTGTCCGGTCCCCCTTCCAAACTCCTCTGCTACGCCTATACCAAATTTCATGCAAATTCAACCAGCCGATCAGAAGTTACAGATTTATTTCCAAAAAATTAATTTCTCAATATGAAAATTTTTACACACGAGTGCAGATAAAAAGTCCAACAACTTTTCAGGGAAAACAATTTTTCTTTTTTTTTACTAATGCAAGCGGATTAAAATTTAAAATGGTTCTTCAATAAAGCTTTAAGATGGTCCAATAAAATATTTTCGGAAAATTACACGAAAAATACTATTTTTGTCATCATCCTCTAAGAAAATTATTAAATTTCAAATAGTCCTTAGTTACATTTTTTTCTTAAAGCAAAATTATGCAACATTTTTTAAAGATTTTTCTTGAAAAATTACCATTTTTAGACATTTATCATTTTACGAGCTATAAAAACGCTACTTCGTCAGCGGAAATTTTTTATAAAAACTATACTATATAATAAATTTAAACTAAGATTCTTAACTCCCTTGGGAAAATTTTTAATAATGGTGTTATGTCATCCATAGATAACAATATCTCTTTAATTTCAGGTTTATAATCTTAGAATAATGAAAAATAAATATCAGAATTACGAAAAAATATATTAGAATAAAGAAAAAGGACCACAAAATCCATTTAAAGGTTTCTGATTCACTTAGGACCTTACATTTTCAATTTTATGTTTCTAAGGATGAAAATTGCAGAACATTCAAGAAGTACTATTAGAAGAACGAAAAAAGATACCACAAAGTCCCTTCTTATGGATTATCATTCATTTAGGACCACATATCTTTAATTTCATGTTTTTAGATTTAGAATTATAGAAAATTCAAAAAGTACCGTAGGAAGAACAAAAAAGTACCACAAAGTCCCTTCTTATGGATTCCCATTCATTTAGAACCACATATCCTTATTTCATGTTTCTAGGTTAAATATTACCGAAAATTAAAAAAGTACCATTGGAAGAACAAAAAAGTACCACAAAGTCCCCTCTAATGAATTCTCATTCATTTAGGACCACATATCCTTAATTTCATGTTTCTAAGTTCATAATTATAGAAAATTCAAAAAGTACCTTATTATCCTTATTTCATGTTTCTAAGTTCATAATTATAGAAAATTCAAAAAGTACCATTAGAAGAACAAAAAAGTACCACAAAGTCCCCTCTAATGAATTCTCATTCATTTAGGACCACATATCCTTAATTTCATGTTTCTAAACTCATAATTATAGAAAATTCAAAAAGTACCATTAGAAGAACAAAAAAGTACCACAAAGTCCCTTCTTATGGATTCCCATTCATTTAGGACCACATATCCGTATTTCATGTTTCTAAGTTCATAATTATAGAAAATTCAAAAAGTACCATTAGAAGAACAAAAAAGTACCACAAAGTCCCTTCTTATGGATTCCCATTCATTTAGGACCACATATCCTTATTTCATGTTTCTAGGTTAAATATTACAGAAAATTAAAAAAAGTACCATTGGAAGAACAAAAAAGTACCACAAAGTCCCCTCTAATGAATTCTCATTCATTTAGGACCACATATTCTTAATTTCATGTTTCTAGGTTCATAATTATAGAAAATTCAAAAAGTACCATTAGAAGAACAAAAAAGTACCACAAAGTCCCCTCTAATGAATTCTCATTCATTTAGAACCAAATATATTTAATTTTATGTTTCTGTGTTAAATATTATAAAAAATTCAAAAAGTACCATTAGAAGAACGAAAAAGTACCACAAAGTTCTCTCTTATGGATTCTCATTAACTTAGCACTTCATGTCCTTAATTTCATATTTCTAAGTTAAATATAATAGAAAATTCAAAAAGTACCATTAAAATAGCAAAAAAGTACCACAACGTCCCCTCTTATGGATTCTCATTAACTAAGGACCACATATCCCTAATTTCATGTTTCAAGGTTCATAATTATAGAAAATTCAAAAGGTACCATTAGAAGAACGAAAAAGTACCACAAAGTCCCCCCTTGTGAATTCTTTACAACATCGGACCATGCGTATTTATTTTCATGTTTCTAGGTTAAATATTACAGAAAATGAAAAAAAGTACCAATAGAAGAAGAAAAAAGTACCACAAAGTCCATCCTCTTGAATTCTTACCCACAGAACCATGTATCTTTAAGTACCACAAATTCCACTCTTGTGAATTCCTATCTACATTTACTTAATTTCATGTTTCTATGTTTAATGTAATTGAAAATTCATTATTAAGTTTAAATAAAATGTAATTTCCCGCCTTTACCCCTTTTTTTTCACCCATCGAAGTATCAAAAATTGTATTCCAATAAATTTCTAAATTGTAGTGGTATCCCATATTAAAATACTCATATTAATATTTCAATAAATATAAAAAAAGTTTTATGAAAAAAGTACCAAAAATAGGTACGATTTTTACCCCTTAAACGTTTGAATTTCTAAGAAGTACCAAATTTGTATTTGTCATTTTTTGATAAGTTATGAATACGATATAAATTTTATCTGTATGTTGATTGGTTTCAAAGATACATATTGTGCCAAAAAAGTACCAAAATACAGTTTTTACCCGTTTTCTCCCTAAAACGGCCGATTTTAAAAAAAGTACCAGACCTGTCCAATTATTTTTTAAATGAATAACGATAACTATTCAACTTTTTTTGTATCTTTATTAGTTTGGGAGATATAAAGTTACCGATTTTACCCGTTTTTACCCTTTTTTACCCCCTAAACATTCGAATTTCCAAAAATCCCGTCTTAGTGGATCTATATGGTGGGAGACCTACCTACGTTCCAAATTTCGTCTCTCTAACTTCAGCCGTTTGGGCTGTGGGATGATGAATCAGTCAGTCAGTTACGTTACTCTTTTATATATATACAGTGGTGGCCACGAATTTAAGACACGACATGTAACGAACTAAGTTGTGATAATTATTACAACCCTGCAATATAAAATTAGATTTTGTTAATTTTTCAGTGTACCCTGTAATGTTAAGATCAATTACCGTTATTTGGTTTTGTTTGTGTATACATTTTGTTGCTGTTTTTATTATATTTTCGTAAAAACGTGCTTTTGAAGCTGGTCACGAATTTAAAACATATAAGAAATATTTGGTTTTTAAGTGATTTTTTGGTGTTTTTTGAAGCTAAAAGATAAGTAATGAATGTTTTATTCCATTTAATGTTAGAATACATCAAAATATTTAGTTAGAAATGGCCAGAGGTACTTGGAGTTCGGATGCCGAGCGAAAATTGATCCAACAAATGAATACTGATGGAAAAACAGTAATGGAAATTTCCAAGCTACTAAAATGTTCCAGATCCAAGATTTACAATGCACTGGAACACATCAAGCAACATGGCACTACCAAAAATGTCAAACAGCACCCTAGAGCCCGAAAAACTACACCCAGGGAGGATAGCTTAATTTATAAATCAGCTGCTAAAGATCCTTTCAAGAGCTCAAGTAAAATTAAAAATGAGATTTCATCGGATTTTGGTATTAATATATCGTCCAGGACAATAAGAAGACGTCTGAATGAGAAGAACTTACGTGGGTGTATTGCACAACGTAAACCACTTGTGTCAAAAAAAAATATTAAATCCCGACTAGCGTTTTCAAGAGAAAATCTCAATAAGCCGATGACATTTTGGAAAAATATACTTTGGAGCGACGAGTCGAAGTTTTGTCGCTTTGGTTCTGATGGAAAACAGTACGTATGGCGTCCTCCAAACCTGGAGCATCACCCAAAGTACACCCATAAAACGGTTAAGCATGGTGGTAGAAATGTCATGGTGTGGGCAGCATTTTCCTGGCATGGTGTAGGTCCCATTCAGAAGATTATCAATAAAATGGACCAGCATATTTACAAAAACATACTGACAAGCATCATGATACCATTCGCTGAAGACAACATGCCTCTAATGTGGAAATTTATGCATGATAATGACCCTAAGCACACTTCACGCCTAGTGAAGAGTTGCTTAGAGGAAAATAATATCACAGTTCTGAAATGGCCAGCTCAATCCCCGGATCTCAATCCAATTGGGAACTTGTGGAATGATGTTGAGGAGCATGTACGAGCAGTAAAGCCAAAAAATTTGACTGATTTATGGGAAGAAATTCAAAAGGCTTGGTATGCCATTCCAAAGGAGCGCTGTATGGCCTTAGTTGAAAGTTTACCCAGGAGATGCGCTGCTGTGATTCAAAATAAAGGATTTCCCACCAAATACTAATATTGTTTTATGAAGCTGAGCTTTACTTTTGTGAATTAACTTTTATTTTGCCTATGTCCTAAATTCATGACCAGGCTTAAACTTGTATTAATCTGTATAATATGTAAATAAAAATTGGAAACTAAATATAGGTAACAAACTATTGTTGATTTTTTTTCATAACATTACTAGGATCTTTAAAAAATAACATGGATCTAAAATTTGTTCGATAAGATGTAAAAATTATCAGAAATATATAAGTGAAATGTCGTGTCTTAAATTCGTGGCCACCACTGTAGATTTCTTGATACTGCATTATCAGAAACGGCTTTACCAATCATAGAAAAATTAAGCAAATTAACCAAATCACATGCAATTATTAAGTTTGAATCCTTTAATTGTATACGCAAAACAGAGGATATAGACTTGTTATACACCAATATTTAGGAAATTATATCTTCTTTTCAAAAATATATAAAATCATTTATAATAAAAAAATTCGTTGCATATTTTTTGCGAATATGTGCCGAGAAAGTGTTAAATTGTTTTTTTTTTTTGCAAATTATTCAGTTTTAATTTTGGAATAACATTTTTGTTAGGTAATATTTTTTAATGAAATTTTGCACCTGAGTAGATTTTTTGATGCTTAATTTGGACCTTTAGTCACTTTTTGGATTTCTCAATAAAAGTCTCGCAAATCCCAAAAAGCTTTCAAAAATTTCCAAAAATGGGATTTTTTAAGTTTTTTGCTATATCTTCCCAACCGATATCGGTTTTATAAATTTCTATTACCAAAAAATAAAAAACACATCAAACTTTGTAGAAACTATAATTATTTTTAATTCCAGTTTTGTGATTTGAGAAATTAAGGAAAAAATTGGAAAATTATAAAAAAATGGGTTAATTTTGAGAGACCCTGGTTCACGCAGTATTAAAGTTTTTAAATATTTTTTTTCACACAATTCCTTAGAAAGTAATCTTTCAGAAAAGTATAAACACTACATATGTTACTTAAGACTCAAAAAGAACGTAACTACTTTTTTCGCAATAAAACGGCGAAAAATCGACTTTTTTCAAAATTCTAATTCAAATGCATATGTGGGGCGTCGCACAATGGTTTCCCTTATATGGACAAGCGGTCAAAAATCAATATCTCCAAAACTAAAAAAGCTAGGGTCTTCAAAATTGGCCCATAGCATGTCCTAAGTGCTTAAAGCATGCAAATTTTTAGGAAAAAATATTAACAACTGTATCCAAAGTAGCCATTTAATCTCTGAAGGGTTAATTGGCTTATAGATTTGTTTTAAGAATTTTTGAAATAAAGTATGAAAATTCGTTTGTTTTAAAACATTTCTGTAAATTTTTTATTCCATTTTAATTCATTTGAAATATACACTGAAAAAAAGCCAAATTAAAAAGTTATACAAAGTTATAAAATTCAGTAAAAGATATTAATAAATAATGTAAGATAATAAAGTAAAATAAGATATTAATATATATCAAATATTAAGCTAATTTAAAACTCCTTGACTTAAACTACTTGTTTTCTTTGTTGGTAAGTTTCGGTCTCCAGAAATACATGGATCTGAACTTAAAAAGAGCGTATTTAAAAAGTCTGTATTTGTAGCAGTGCGCGATATTTTTCTTGTATGTTTCAATCTAAACTGTTTTATATCCTTATTTTTCGCTTCAGCTGCTTCCTCCGATAATTCACCTATGGGCACTAATGCATGCTTAATCACCTCAGCTCCATGGATTAGAATTTTGTGTACCGATGGAGGGAGGTAGTACCAGGGATACTCCTCAACAAGTTTTTTGGCTGTCTCTACAGCATATTCCTAAAACTTTTCGGCATCAATTTCAAATCCAGAATTTATAGCTTGGAGAATTGTGGCACATCTTTGCAAAATGTCCTTATCGATTCCTGTTATTTTTTATGAAAGATCGACATTTTGAAAAAATCTCCGCGCTGTGTTACAATCGTTCGAATTTCCAAAACCACCAGCTTTTGGCCTATCTACCAAAAGTTAGATTCATAAAATTTAGAGTGTTGTTAATAAATTTAGTGCAATAAAGCTTAGAAAAAAACACTAACTTTTTTTGATTTTTGGCCTATGGGGGAAACCAGTGTGCGTCGGTCAGACAATACTTCTTGGGTGTTTACCCTACGTATAGAGCTATATAATTAAAATAATTTTAAGTCGATCCCAGCTTTACAATTTGAGAACATAACAAAAAAGTTATTGGAAAAGTTTTTGGAACCACTGTGCTACCGTACACATAGTTTCTATGTATTTTGTGGTTTTTCTGACAATTGTAACTAATTCTGACTTAAACCTTAAAGTTAGGCAAGTACTGGAACAGAGCTATTCTTAAAAAAAGTTAAAATAACATAAATATGGTAGATGTTAAGTGTAATCTTACCAAATTTCAAAATGAGACAATTTATAATAAAATTTTTCATTGATAATTTTGAACTACATACATGTAAAATTAAAGTAAATAAATAAAAAAAGAAAACCGAAGATTATTTTTTAATTAAAAGCACTGGCAAAATATTTTACTAGTAAATTCTATCGTTGACAAAACGCTTTGTTTTATTTGTAAAAAATATTTTACTTGATTTTTTGTACGGTTGGCAATTTCTGCCTGGGTGGGTGGCTTCATACAGAAGACAAAATGGACCAAGAGAAGTTAGGAGACTTTGGAAGTTCTCCTTGACACTTACTTTCCTGGCTTATCGTACTGTAAATGAGACTATTCATACCATGGACAAATCGCCTGGTCCAGATGAATTTATTCCTGCCGATTTGCAACACAATGCACAGTGGGGCAGAATCGAAATTTTTTGGAAATAAATCTGTATCTTCTGATCGGCTGGTTGGATTTGCATGTAATTTGGTATATGTATAGCAGAGGAGTGTATAATGTTAACTTTGGAAGGGGGACCGAACAGACCCCTCAGGAGCGAAGCTAAAGGGGCTCAAATTTGGGTACCTCTGATATACAAAATTTTTAATCGCTTGCCAAATTTTTGTTTCTCGTCCAAATTCAAATATTTTTATACATTATTGTAGGCACTGATAAGACATGCTTGCATATCCTATTTATCTTTTATAGTTTTTGAATTATTTGCATTTGAATTTTTAAGCACCTCAATTTTGCATGTTCTTGGTCCAGGTTTTTTTCATATATTCCGACCGATTTCATTTGTTTTTTCTTTAGCTAATTAAAGAATAAAATTATTGAACAAACAAATTTGAAGTCGATATCTTTACCGAGTCCAAAATAAACGATTTTGAATTTCAAAATTGCAAAAATTACGACTTTTTGTGTTTTTTTGGCCGAAAAAGTATCTTCACTCTTTTTTCTCTAAAATAAAATTTTCTTTAAAAACATAACAATTTTAAACTTTTCGAAAAGGTATCTTCATAAAGAAGACTTTAAAATAAAAAATCAGCCCAATGACTTAAGTGGTCAGGGTACACACCCTCCCGAATTTGACCCATTTTATATGAAAGTTTGGACTTTAGTCTATATTTTCTCAAATCCCAAAGCACGAACCGGCAAACGGAATGCAGTTTAGAAATCTGTAGTATGTTGTTAAAAGTAGTATGTTGTTAAAAATCAAAATCTACGGGACTTCGGAAAAATGTAGATTTTATAGTCAAAAATGTAAAAAAAAACCCATTTTTGGGATTTTCGGCGTTTTTTGGGAATTGTGGGATTCCTTTTACAAAAATCTCAAAGTTCTTTTTACTTTCTCATTTTATACGATAAAGTCTACATCCACTGAAAATTTCGTTAAGATATCTTTAATAACAAAGATTTTATTACAGATAAAATATTTAGAGTTTCTCAAAAAAACACTTTTTTACAAAAATTTTACTTTAATTTCAAAAATCAGAAAAAGTATAAACTCGATTTTTTTCATCTATATTTTGAAGCAACCGTTTTTTTATTCAACAGATAATTTTGTTCTTTAATTAGCAAATGAAAAAACAAATGAAATCGGTCGGAAACACTAGGATATATATGAAAAAACCTGGACCAAGAACATGCTAAATTGAGGTGCTTAAAAATTCAAAAATTTGGCAAGCGATTAAAAAATGTATATCAGAGGTAACCAAATTTGAGCCCCTTTAGCTCCTCCCCTGAGGGGTCTGTTTGGTCCCCCTTCCAAAGTTAACATTGTACACTCCTCTGCTATACCTATACCAAATTTCATGCAAATCCAACCAGCCGATCAGAAGTTATAGATTTATTTCCAAAAAATTTCGATTCTGCCCCACTGTGCAATGCAGATCTGGTTATACCATGGCTAATTAGTATTTTTAAGAACTGTTTATCATTTACATATGTACCGGAATTGTGGACTAAATGTAATGTTGTCTTTATTCCTTACCTCTGTAAGGTCTCTCATGTTAAGGCGAAGGACTTCAGACCCATAAGTATAGCATCCTTCCTACTGAAAACTTTGAAGAGGGTAATATTTGTGTAATTATTGTGTATCGCACTCTCCTATCTCCTATCTCCCTCTCAACACGCCTACACCGAAGGTAAATCCGTTGACACGGCTATGCATACGCTCGTGTGATTTATCGAAAGATTTCTCGAGTTTGGGAACTTTGCGTTGGTGACCTTTCTTGATATAGAGCAACGGTTCTCAAATGGGGGTCCGCGACCCACAAGGGGTCCGTAAGGACATTCGTGGGGGGTCGCGAAGAGTTTCTGAAACATATTCTTAAACATACAATTTTTCCACTAAAAACGTGAAACTATTTAAGAATGGAAATACATCTTTTTACAAAATACATCCAAATTAAAGACAAATGTAAAATGAGTTATTTTTAGAAACTACTAATGAAGAAACCTTTAATTGAAAATATTATGCTTCAAAAAGACAGCTATAATCAAACGAAGAAAGTAATGCTGTCCAATAGAGTGTCGATATAGGAACACCTCTCGAACGATGCGTAAAAATTTGCTTGGGTCATGGGTCCCATAAATTTTAGTAAAAAAAAGTTTAGATTTTTTAATCGAACTAGGTATAAAAAAACTCGTAATTTTATGCTGGTTATGGAAAAAATATTTTAAAATTTTTTCTGTGGGATTTTGTTTCGCTAGAAGACGTTTTAAGACATTTGATGAACAATTTTTTTGACCAATTTGGAAAATCATATATTATCAACAGTACTTATTAATATAATGCTAATTTTTAATATTTTAGACATAAAGGGAACAAAATTATAAAATTCTTATTAATTGTTTAAGAAAAACATCGAATTTTATTACGGTTAGGAACCAACATTTTTTCGAAAATTTGTTAAAATATTTTTGTTATAATTGGCAAATGATACCCATTTCAAGACCCAACACAATACTATTTTTTAGATGAAATTTTCTAGACCCGTGACTTTTAACCGATGGTAGGGAACTGAAGATCAATTTTAATTTTTTTTTTTTTTAATATTTTTCCCATATTAAGTAAATTTTTATGCATCGTTTGAGGGATCTTCCTACAAAATTTTTGTCTACGGGACACTTCTGTCCAATGACACAGTATAAAGAAAACTTTACGATGTGGCAGGGAAAACAATTAATTAACAAGATAAATATGTAGTTCACTTAAATTTGATGAAACTATAGTTTTTTCACATGAAATTCTACTTTTATTTTATCTTTTTATACAATTTTTTTCAGTACACAAACATTTTATTTCATCGCTAAGTTTCCCGGCTATATAAAGAAAATTTGCTTAAGCAACTTTATAATTTAAAAACAGAAAGTACTATCAATGTTAGTATTGAGAAAGTACCAGGTTCATTTAAAAAAAAAGAGTTGAAATTCGTTGAATTTAATTTTGAATCAACAGATTTAAAAGCATCTTAAATAGTTGAAATATAGCAAAGTATATCTGCTTGTTGGCTCCGAAGCCCTAAAAATATTAAAAAAATTTTCTTCAACATAAATTTTTATGTAAAAATATCTTTTTTACTCTTTTGTTCCTCAAAACAGAGATTCGATCTTAATATTCTTAATATTCAAAGAAAACAATGTCGAAATTATTAATATTATTTTTTAAAATTACTTTATCTTTACATTTTTTCTAATTTTTAAATTAGTCAATGTTGTAGTGGGTCGCGCTTCCATTGCAATATCAAAAGGGGGTCGCGAAGCGAGGTCTTGTGAGAACCCCTGATATAGAGGGTGCCTTCAACAACGTAGAACCTGACTCTAATATTACAGCTCTAATGGAACGGGGACTAGATAAGGATATTTTAGGATTTGTTAATGATCTGCTTAAATATAGGATCATTGTATCTACTCTAGGAACATCTGCTATATCCAGATATGCATTTAGGGGTACTCCCCAAGGTAGAGTCTTGTCACCTTTGTTGTGGAAATTGACTATAAACAGGCTGCTTAGGAGACTTGATTCACTAGGCTATACAACAATCGCTTATGCTGATGATATAGCTGTGGCGGTATCAGAGATCGACCTATACGTTCTCACAAAAGCTTGAAAGCTTGGATGTGCTAACTAAATGGAGCACTGGTAATGGTCGGGTGTAAAGACTTAACTTGTACTATTCTCGGAGAAGTACAAGAATCCTTCTTTTTCTCTTCCCAAATTGAAAGGTGTTGATTTGGCTCTCTCTGATAATGTTAAATATCTAGGTTTGATTCTGGATAGGAAACTGTCCTGGAACTTGAATGTTCAGGCAAGAGCCTTTAAAGCCTTGACGGCCATGGGGCTGAAATGGGGTATAAGGTCAGCTCAGGTACGGTAGTGAGACCAATAATGACATATGGTGGCTCTGTCTGGTGGAAAGCGTTGGACAAGATGTCACTTCGCTATATCCTCACTAAAGCCATGATAACCTCTGTTATTCTTGACGGAGACTATGAGAACAACTCCTACTAAGGCATTATTCGCAATACTTAACTGGCTATCTTTAAATTTGATGGTAGAACAAATTGCGATCAACACTGCAATGAGGCTGAACGCAGTTGAGGACTGGAAGAAAAGGGCTTATGGTCATCCAGTATCACAGGGATCATCCCTGCTCCGTTCTTTAATAGCAGCTTCGGGTTGATTTTTCAGGGGGGAACTGATTTTTATAAGAATTTTAATTGTTTATGGATCTATACTGACAGTTCTAGAAAGGAGAATCGGGTAGGTGGTGGCTTTCCCATAGAGGAAACTGGTACGAGAGTACCATTTAGGCTTCTGGATGTTTGTAGTATTCTTAAGGCTGAAATATCGGCTATTAAGAAGGCGATGAACTGGCTCAGCTATCACATGATTTCTAATAGGAATATTCGATGATGGTCACATTGATCGTCTGTGTAGTCCCTTTGGCGCTCTGCAAGTTTCATGTGAAGCAACCGTTTCTAAGTAGGGCTCAGGTGATTTGGTCACAGGAGAACTTCTGCTCAGTGGCTAGGACTTTATGGCCAAAATTGGACCATAAGTGGACCTTGATACTATTTTCTCTCCATTACTTTCTCTTTAACTATCATTTTTTAAAATTACGATTATTTTTGAATTTTTAAGCGAAAAAGCAGTAACAGATGTGATCTTTATAGTCTACTTTCATAAAGTGATATGATTTTTTTTTTTTTTTTTTTTTTTGAGCAGAAATAAGTTATTTCTGCTCATTTTTATTTTTCATGCTAAAATAACCGCTATTTTTGATTTTTATTTTTTCGATCAGAAATACCGGTTATTTTTTTATTTTTTCGAGCAGAAAAATAGTTATATTACGATTTTTATTTTTTGAGCAGAAATAGAAGACATTTTCTGAAATTTCAAATTTGGTTAAATTTTTATTTTCGTGATTTTGTTCACAAAATAAATATTATTTCTGCTCAAAAAAATAATAATCAAAAATAACGGTTATTTATGCTCGAAAAAAAATAAAAATCAAAAAATAATTGTTATTTTTGCTCAAAAAATCAAAAATAACTTATTATTTTTCTATGATAAAAGTCATAACTGTTACGGTCCCTGATTTTAAATCTTTTCAGGTAGCACAAAGAGAACTCTGGATCCAAGAGTGCCTTCATCGTTACTGGAGGCAGCCTGTGAAACTTAACCTAACATAAATTCAAAAGGCACCCGTATCTATTATCTGTTATACAGTGCACGAAAAAACCTAAGCATACAGAGTAAAAGTTTACATATTTTGCTACCTATAAATATAATTAAAATATGAATTATCTTTTTAGATACTGCAATCTAAGTGCATTAAAGGGTTTATGGAAAATGTAATATTTTATATGGTTTATTTGGAAAAATATAAAAATTTTTAAAAACTCCGAACGAAATAACTTAAGCATACAAAATAAAATTTTGAGATAATCATGATTCATTAGTCAGCATTTCATTAAAATAACACATTTTGATATTAATGTTTCCCTAGTAATTGTACCCTGTATGATTTAAAATGTTTCATTGTATTAATGTAACAGTAATTAACGAAATATCCTGTTGAACGTATTGAATTAAATAACAGTCCGCCAGGTTGACAGCATACAGAATATGTGACTGGATTTTTTGCCAAATATCTGAAAACTAATCCGAAATAAAGGTTATCATATTTATGTGTCCAAACAATTGCGAAAGTTACCGAAAAAACAGTAAACCGCGGAATGAGAAAATCAAATACTTACCAAATTTCTGGTAGGATTTATTATAGAATATCGTGCAAATACTTTCAATAAAATATTTCTAAAGGGTTTTATAACTACAGAAATTTATGATAAACGTTTCACAGTGGGGTCAAACGCAAATTTTTTGGTAATAAATCTGTATCTCCTAAATTACTGGTTGGATTAAATTGAAAAGTATGAAAGAGTTGCCGAGGAGGACCTAAGCTTTCAGAAAAATCATCTAGCAGTCACCCTGTTATAACAATCTTTGACAGGATATGCCCATTCGGTTCCAGGATGAAATAAAGGGTTGATTTATTTTTCTTATAAAACTCACAAAACTTTATTCATTACTTTTTACAAAATAATAATTACACAATCTTAAGAACTAGCCAGCAATTAATTTTCGAAAACAACCGAGAAACGTTTTGCCTGTTACAGTGTTGAATACTGACTCCCCGACCAGTAAAAAGTAGTAGACTTTTATTGAAAAATTTAGGATTTATGGCCATTAGTATTCCTGTGCACTACAACTAATGTGTCTGGGAACTATGGCTGTATCATACCAGTAGTAACCCTCTACACTACTACTTGAGTTATGCTTAACCGTGTTCATATGTGGCTGCTAGTAAAGCTATTACAAACTTGTACTAGCTGTCCGCACACGAGCACAGTCAAAGCCTAACTGAACTGGTAGTGATAAACACTGCGACCACATAATGATTCCCAGCTACGTAGTAGTGATAAACATAACATACTCATTACAAAACGTTAATGAAAGTGTGTGTATACAAGTTAATTGCTGTTAAGTTCTCTTAAACTCGTATCTCTTTAAATGTAAAATTAATCGTACTCTTATATAATTAACATATTTTACTCTTCATATGAAAAATTACATGTTCTAAATGAATAATTTCAATACAATTCAAAAAGAACTAAATTCATTACAATTTAATAAATTAAATTATATAAATTCAATATCATATATAAAATTAATATCGATAATTCTTTATGTAACGAAAGCTTCGTTACATCTCCCTCTTGGTTTATTTTTTTGTTTTTAGTGCTCTATAATAGTGTCATTCCGGGGTTTAAGAAAAATTAGCTTTTCTTTTTCAATAAGTAACCAGACGTCTAATGAACATCGTATATATACAATCACCGTAACTGAGTCGTAGCATCTTTTGAATCGTGTACGTTTACCCGGTGTGATGGGTTCAATCGAATACAGTACCTTCCGAATAAGTTGCCTTTTGTCATCTTCATCTTCTTCCTTGTCCAGCTCTAGATCTTTTACCAATTTCGCGAGAACATCTGATTTTGGTTTTCGAGAACACAGATCATCTGGTAGAGGCAAGTTTGGCAATTTTATAATAGATGTTATTTTGACCTTTTGTATTGGCTTGTTAAGTATATTGTTTTTCGGTGTTTCTATCTTTCTTTGTTCATGGCCTGCTTAAAACGTATACAGCTATTATTGAATTTATCATCCGCCATTTTACTATTCTGGGTAGTATATCTTCAGATCTTTTACATGCGCTGTACCTTTCCGTTTTTTACTTTCTGGATCAATAAGTTCAACAATAACTGGCGATATAAATTTTGTAACTTCATATGGACCATCAAATCGAGGTGCGAGTTTAGCTGCAAAATAGTCAATAGATTTAGATAAAAAGTGTTTTCTTACCAAAACCAAATCTCCTTTTCTAGGAGTCCATTCGCGCCGTCGTAAATTATAATGAGATGCCTGTTGATCTGATGCTGTTTGTAGATTACGCCATACTATTTGGAAGACTTCATGCAGGTGATGATACTTGTATTCAGGGCTTACATGGTTGTTTGCAACTTCTGATTTAGTTTTATCATCGAATAGGCTGTGGGGAAGACGTAGTTCCCTGCCTAAAGTTAAGTATGCTGGGCTATATTTAGTGGATGATTGTTTGCTCGAGTTTATTGCAAGTGTCAACTCAGGTAATTGTTCGTCTCATTTCCTCTTATTTTTCTCGGTATATTGGGCAATCATTGTTTTTATAGTCCTGTTTGTTCTCTCAGTTGGATTCTCGTGGGGAGAATAAGGAGCGGTGAATCGTTGTTGAACACCTAATATTTTGAAGTATTTTTGACAATCTCGGCTTGTAAATTGAGTGCCGTTGTCAGTGAAAAGAAAATGAGCTACTCCAAATCGCGACAATATCCTTTCACGAAATGCTTTTAAAAATGTTTTAGTTGTGGCTTTTCTTACAGCGACGAATTCAGACCACTTCGTAAATTTGTCATGGAAAACGATAAGAGTTGTATTGCCGTGTACAGATCTCGGTAATGGGCCTACAAAGTCGGCACAAATCGTGTGACCAGGAGTTAGAACAGTAGAGGAATACATTTTTCCTGCTGGAGCTTGTTGAAGAGGCTTGAAGTGCTGACAAGTTTCACATTTCCTAACATACTTTGAGATATCACGGAAAATACCGGGCCAGTAATATAATTTTGTCGCGCGTGCGATGGTTTTGTTTATTCCTAAATGTCCAGGAAAAACATCATCGTGACACTCCTTAAGAACGCGGTTCCTATCGGGTTTTCGTACCACTAGTTTCCACGGAATAGGATCATTTTCGTTATATGCGGATGAATCGAAAATGTGTCTTCTTAAGTTTCCTTGTTCATCAATTTGGTAATCGGGAAGTTTTTCTGGATTTGTTTTTACCGTTTCTATTTTTCTCTGATACCAAGGATCATCGTTGTCTGAAACCTTTTGAAGTGTTTGCAAAATTGGTGTTTTATTTTCTAAGTTTTGTGGAGAGCGTGAAAGTTTCCTTTACGGTAACGAATCTCGTAATCGAACTGCATCAACTCCAGTGCCCAGCGTGCAATTCGTCCAGATGGAGATTGAATTGAATTCAGCCACTTTAGTGATTGGTGGTCTGTAACGATGATGAAATGGTACCCTTCGATGTAATGTCTCAATTTTCTAATCGCCCATATAATTGCGAGACACTCCTTCTCGGTAACTGTGTAGTTTCGTTCTGTCGCAGATAACGTCGTCGAATTCCTATGTAAGAACCGCTCCCAAACCTACGTCACTGGCATCTGTTTGCAAAATAAAAGTACGAGTAAAATCGGGACAAGTTAAAGCGGGCGCGTCCATTAGTTTTTGCTTTATTTCTTCGAACGCCATTTTCTGTTCCGTTTTCCAGATCCACTTCTTTCCTATCTTTAGAAGATCGTTCAAAGGACTGGTTAGTGTAGAAAAGTTAGGAACAAAACGCCTATACCAAGCTGCTGTGTTTAAAAATTGTCTTAACTCTTTGAGGTTAGATGGTTCAGGAAGTACTAATACAGCTTTCACCTTTTCGGGGTCTGTATGTATTCCGTTTTCGCTAATAACGTGACCTAAATATCGTATTGTTCTTTTTGCAAAGGTACACTTCTTAGGATTGATCCGCAGCTTAGCAGCAATTAGTCGATCAAAAACGGTTTTTAAATTATGTAAGTGATCTTCTATGGTACTTCCTAGGACAACAATATCGTCCAAGTAAGCAAAAGCAAAGGAGTCTAAGTCTGGGCCGATAACGGAGTCTAATGCTCTCTGAAATGTAGCTGACGAGGAGTGCAGACCAAACGGCATAACACGCCACTGATAAAGCCCGCGTCCTGGTACTGTAAAGGAAGTATAAATTTTACTTTCTGGGGCCATAGGGCTCTGCCAATATCCATTACGAAGATCTATGGTACTAAAATACTTGCTATTCTTAAGTTTTTCTAGTATGGAATTTATTTGTGGAATAGGATAGGCGTCTCGAATGGAGTTTTCATTTATCTGTCGATAATCGACACATAGTCGCCACTCATTCCTTACCAATACAATGGGTGAACTGTAAGGACTTTTAGAGGGTTCGATTTTTCCTTCTTCTAATAGCTCGTCTATCTGATCATTGATAATTTGTTGCATTGCCGGATTTCGTGGATAATAGCGCTGTCGGATTGGTCGAGAATGTTTCATCGTAATAACATGTTGGGTTACTTCCGAAGGAACGTTGATGTCTTCAAAACGTGGCAACTCGATTTCTAGAAAATTTTGAATTTATTGTTCATCTTCCAAATCAACTGTTGGTGTTACCTGTAATGAGCTTATTAAAGAAGTTAGTGACATACCGGGGTTTGTAACATTTGTTCTGGGAATTATATGCAGTTCTCGACCTGTTTGTTGAAAAAAATTCATTCCAATTATTATTGGGTCTAAACAATTTTTCAGTACCAGAAAATCATGGCGATACACGACACCATCCATTACAAACCAAAGATTTACTACACCTTCAACTGGAATTCTAGAGTGGTCTGCTAAGTGCAGGAAATCAAAATCAGCAGCTACGATGGGAACATGCATTTCATCTAAAATTGAAAACTGTATACAGGAATGTGTGGCCCCAGTATCCAATACAGCCGATATCTTTTTATTTTTAATCATTAACCATGTTCGTAAGCGAAGGTTGTCATCAGGTGTAATTTTGATAGGAAAGGTCGTTGATTTCAGAGATCTTCTTCCCTTTCCCATGCTAAAAGACCTCTGTTCAAGTTTTCCGCGCCGGAACGACAGCATTCGATTGTTTTTACATCTCTTTTGCCGCAATCCCAACAAAATAGAACTTACGGTTTTGAACAACCAGCACGACTATGACCTGGTTCGCCACAGCGGAAGCATACATGAGTAGATTTAGCAGCAGCAACCACCGTCTGTATTCGTCGATTTTTTTTTTTTTTTTTTGCTTATTCTCTTCTGCTCGTATGTTTTCATATTCTTGTGCCTGTAAAATGAGATCTCGCAACCGGTTAAAATCTCCTCGTTTAATGTAAATTTTGTACTCTGCTCTGCAATTCTTATATATTCTTTCTAGCTGTTCGCTTATTGTTAAATTAGTCCAACGCATTAATGACTGTATTTCAGTTACGTAATCGACGAAGCATTCATCGGATTTTTGTACCCGTGTTCTAATTTCATCATCCAGATTTTCAAAGAAACGATTTGGCAAAAAGAACAGTTTAAAATCTTCGACAAAATCTTTATAATTCTTCCAATGGATTTTATTATTGCGATACCAAGCCAAAGCGTCACCTTTTAAAAGTTCGGGCATGTAATTTAGTACCATGTTTTTAGGAATAGAATAACACGTGGCTAATTCTTCTATTCTTTCAAAGAAACATGACGGATCTTTTCCGCCATCATACTTTACGCCCCATTTACGTACCTTATCACAAACCTCCGAAATATTAGATGAATTGTATTACTGCTCAAAGTTCATTTGTACCGGAGAAGAAGCGCGAGAAATTTGTATACTAGGTATTTTAATATCCTTACCGGTTTCGTATCTAGACCTTAAATTTTGAATATATGATTCATGTTCAGGAGGAATATCATCTTTATCTAAATATGCCATCATTATCTAAATCGGCTTCTCATTTCCTCCACACTGCCTTCATCACTCATACCCAGATCTCTCAGGCAATTACATAAAATGTCCTTCTTTAGTAGACTTATGAAAGCCCGGCTCATTATTTATTAAAATTTTCACCTGATTTTATTTAAATATATATATATATATATATATATATATATATATATATATATATATATATATATATATATATATATATATATATATATATATATATATATATATATATATATTTTTTTTTTTAAAAATACGCCTTTTATTTACTGTCCCTGCTCGGGCGCCATTTATAACAATCCTGGAACCATTCGGTTCCAGGATGAAATAAAGGGTTGATTTATTTTTCTTATAAAACTCACAAAACTTTATTCATTACTTTTTACAAAATAATAATTACACAATCTTAAGAACTAACCAGCAATTATTTTTCGAAAGCAACCGAGAAACGTTTTGCCTGTTACAGTGTTGAATACAGACTCCCCGACCAGTAAGAAGTAGTAGACTTTTTTTGAAAAATTTTGGAGCTGTTAATGTGTTAGTCACCCTACGCCTGGGACCTATGGCCATTAGTATCCCTGTGCACTACAACTAATGTGTCTGGGAACTATGGCTGTATCATACCAGTAGTAACCCTCTACACTACTACTTGAGTTATGCTTAACCGTGTTCGTATGTGGCTGCTAGTAAAGCTATTACAAACTTGTACTAGCTGTCCGCACACGAGCACAGTCAAAGCTCAACTGAACTGGTAGTGATAAACACTGCGACCACATAGTGAACCCCAGCTACGTAGTAGTGATAAACATAACATACTCATTACAAAACGTTAATGAAAGTGTGTGTATACAAGTTAATTGCTGTTAAGTTCTCTTAAACTTTTATCTCTTTAAATTTAAAATTAATCGTACTCTTATATAATTAACATATTTTACTCTTCATATGAAAAATTACATGTTCTAAATGAATAATTTCAATACAATTCAAAAAGAACTAAATTCATTACAATTTAATAAATTAAATCATATAAATTCTATATCATATATAAAATTAATATCGATAATTCTTTATGTAACGAAAGCTTCGTTACACTGTGATAACACAAGAAAATCTACAGGGTGTCAAAATTGACTACCTCGAATATGTAAAAGTTAAAAAAAATCGTAACTTATACAAATGAGGTCCGATTTTAAAGATTTTTATATTTCTGTAAAGTGCTTGACAAGATAAAGAAAAAATAAAATTCCAAGTTATCTCTTACAGTTAAAAAGATATTTACACTTTACACAAAAATATAGTACAATTCTTTCACTTTTTATTCAAAGTTCTTTTAAGAAAAAAAATGTTTCTTTATATATTTCAAAAGACAAGGCTTCATAATTGCCTAATATAGAAATTTTGAACTGATTTAGGATTGCACCCTACATCAGGCATTGGTCAAAAATGGTGAATTTTGAAAAAAGTTAAACTTTTTATCGATTAATAAAAAAAATGTCACGCAAGCTTTTTTAAATTGTTTGACTATATTTCATCAAAAAATAGATTTAGAACGATTTGACACTAAACTGCTTCCCGCCCGGCCAAAAACGAATGCAGGAGAGCAGATTTCATGAACAACATCAATTTTTTAAACGACTTTTTTTTTAACTGCATATTAGCATAATATTTTCGCAATTATTTCTAGACGCATAGAGATAATCCAAAAATTCTTTCAGTATGTTATTTTGAAATATATAGCAAATTACAAGATATTTTTAAAAAATTTTTACCTCTTATACCTCAGGACTTATTCCCGAAAAACGAAAGAAAGTCGAGCCAAAAAATCAAAAATTCAAAATACAAGTGTAAATATCTTTTTAACTATAAGAGATAACTTGGAAGAGTTTTTTTTTCTTTATCTTGTCAAGCACTTTACAGAAATATAAAAATCTTTAAAATCGGACCTCATTTGTATAAGTTTGATTTTTTGTATAGTTTTGATTTTTTTTAACTTTTACATACTCGAGGTAGTCAATTTTGACACCCTGTAGATTTTCTTGTGTTATCACAGGGTGACTACAAGATGATTTTTCTGAAAGCTTCGGTCCTCCTCGGAAACTATTTCATACATTTCAATTTAATCCAACCAGTAGTTTAGGAGATACAGATTTATTACCAAAAAATTTGCGTTTGACCCCACTGTGCGTTCCTTTTCTTACAAAAAGGATTATTGGAACTTGGTCCATACATTTCACCTAGATGTCAACTCATAAAAAATTAAGAGTTAAAAAAAAATTCTTTGCAGAAAAAAACTGTTGTAATAGGACATAAGTCAGTTTTTCATAGACCTGAATTTGTTCGAGAGCATGCGAGGATTTATATGCCAAACATTTTTTGCGGAAAGGAACCGCTTTAACACTATAAAGACCTTACAAAAAATTCATGGACAATAATAATGGAATATTGACGTATCAGAGAACAGAATGAGACCATTCACGTTTACTGACCATTCGCAAATTCATTGCTTTTGCATTGCTTTTACTCGACAATAATAAAAATGTGCATTGTAGTTTGTTTATTCATTCCTTATTACTGTTTGCTTTTTTACAATCTCTTTTTGTTAAGCCATTATACATCAAGCAACGAAATAATTCAATGCCACATGAAAAAACTAAAAACATTCACACCATTCGTCCAGTATCCGTTGCTTTCAGAATATGAAAACAAACGAAACCTTTCCATGTGTTCAAGAGCAAAAAGAATACAAAACCAAACGAGAACATCTTTTTTTTGTTGTTTTGGTTTTTCTTTTACTCACTACAAAGTTTATTTTTACGATTTGTAGACAGTAAACTTTACTAAAGAGTTGATATTTTGGCAAAGAAAAATATAAAAAAAATGAACTCTGAAAATTTGTTACGTTAATTCTTTGTTAATAAAACTTATTCAATCAGCATTGAAACCATTCACACCAATCGTTAAGTATTCGTTGCTTTTGAGAGTATTCGTTTACATTTGTAGAAGACATGCAATGCATGCATCATTTTTCGTTACACTCCGTTTTTGTGAATAATGTCATGTATTGCTTTACGGAATTGATTTATATTGTCAACATGAGGTTCGTTTTTTCTGATTGTATTCAACAAAGAATACTAAGAAGGGAAAATAGTACTCTTTCCTACAACAACAATATTTCTCTCTCTTCACATACAAGTTCTGTGTGAATTCAACACACTTGTGAGAGAGAGAAACAACACAAAATAAACAAATATTTTCCTTAAAATTTAGGGAAAATTACACACGCGACACATTTTTGCACTAACACACGATATTTTTATTATTTTTTCACACACGTTTATTGTACTTTCACGCCCGCTACACAAATATTTTCCACAAACTGAAAAAATATTTTTTTATTTTATTTTTGACATTCCTTTTTTTATGTTGAAATTTAAATTGAACGAACAATGTTGCTACTTTTGGTATTAAAAATAAAACAAATTTTAAAATAATTTTAAATTATTTTCATATTCATCAACAAAAAGCAAAGAAATGTAATTATATTACTATTTGTGGATGTAACCCGCATCAAAAGATAAAAATCTGCGAATATAATTGTGATGAATTATATTTAATAATTTGTTAATACTCTTTTGTGCAACTATGTATGATTATAATGTGTGGTGAAAGTGGTTTCAGCACTAATACATATAAATAAAATTTGACTAAGACAATCTTAAAGTTAGGTTTTTTTTACAACAGAGTTAGGTTTTTTTGACAAGCCTTCCATTCTTAGTATTCTTTGGTATTCAAAATCAAAAATTAACCAATCAAACCGTTCTCTGTGACGTATATTTTGCCTACAGACTTCTTTATCAATGCCTTTACGATTGGAATATGTTATAAGGAATCCAATTAGCCATAACAACTATTAAACCGCTATAACATTGTATATAATTTAAAAAAAGCAAGCTAATATAATTTGTATGCTTAGGTTATTTCGTTCTACTCTTTTCGATTGCATAATATTTCTTAACAGTGATCTTATGTTTTGTAATTTCAGTGTCAAAATATGTAACTGCAAATAGTTCAAAATAAAATACTGGAACATACTTTTTCGATATAAAATAAAGTGCTTTTTCTTATATTTTTATTGTATATGCTTAGGTTATTTCGCGCACTGTATTTTGGTTCAAAATCTTATCCTCTTACCTTATTGTAATTAAAATATTGAATTTATTTGTATTTCAAAGCAGATGTAATTTATTAATTCATTTATTTTAATACAATAGTACTTATATGGTTTTTGCATTCATTATTATATTTATAATGTTTAATATGTATTCAATGCATTTTTCATTAATGCTATAATAAAGTGTTATAATTTATTCAGTTGATAGATATATAGTAGTAATATAGTTTTTATTCATATTATTTATATGCATAGATATATAATATTTATATGTATTTATGTGTGTGGGTATATAATAATGAAGTTTTCCCGTATTTGTGATTAAGTTTATAAAAATACTCATAAGAATGGGAAAGTATTCTTAAATAAGAATTTATTCTATTATAACTAAAAAAACACATGTTTAAATATGCAGAAACATAATTTATAGCAGATGTTTTCACAAATTCAAATGGTAGGTATTCAAATTAAAAATAAAAATAAAATAATAAAATATTTATATAATAATTATACCAAAGATAAAACAACAAAAAGTCCGATTTCTTAATTTTATTTTTAATTATATGTATGTAGGAATGGAGAATGATTTGTGGCTGTTGTAAATAATTTCTAATAACAATTCCTGCTACAAACAACATTACCATCATTGTTTACTTTTCATTTATTTTTTTATGTCGTAATAATAAAAAAAATAAGTCAAGATGTTTAATAATCTTCAAATCGATTCTTTTTTAAACAGATTTGTGAACAAAGCCAAAATAAAAGTTATTATTTCTTTGTTCATTTATACGAAACCAAAATTTTTGGATTTTATAGCCAATAGCAACTTGCTACGCAATATTGACTTGCTGGAATAAAGGGGTATGTAAAGCCTTGATATACAAGTATTTGCGGTTGGCAAATGCGTATCATCCGCCGGACGTATGGTGACAGATGGCAACGGCTGAAATCCTTCTTCTGACGCCGGCAAAGCAGGAGATCCCGTCCAAAAGTATACCTATGAAAATTAATTTAAAACATGAAATCTTAATGTGCACAATGAATGAATTTGTTGACTATGCATTTTCTTACCAAATCTTGTCGTTCCAATGTATTCATCTTTTCCACAATACTCCAGAACCAACGTTTAAATTTCAGAAGTTTATCCGAACCTTCACTTGACTCATCATTAAATGTTGTATACGATATTAATGTCGACACATTTATATCTCCGACGCCATTTAAAAGTAACCGTAAATCTTCTGCGGTCAAACTTTGCATACAATTATCTGGCAAAACATCAAAAACACCATCACGGATGGCCTACAAAAAGGTGACCAATAACATTAAAAATATTCTATTGAATAAGAAAGTATATAAGTAGTATTTTTTACCTCCAATGCTTTTTCTTGGGCTTTTATAAGTCTATATTCTGTATAACGTCTTATGTAGTCAAAAAGATTTTGAGATGTGACTTGAACTTCCCTGCCTCCAGGTATTAACTCCACACTTCCACCACCCTCTTCTTTCATTAGATCGATCCTGTTGTAAAAAAAAGTATAACGCTTATTTGATGAAACAACGTCATCTCAAAAAAATTTCAGGAGAAATATTTTTAGTTTTTTAGTTGATATATATTTTTTAACTACAAAATAACGTAGGCATAAACAATAAAATACGTTGTTTCAAGGAATACACAATAGTTTATTAAATTTGGATAAAGTTCTTTTATCGCAAAATATAAAGAATTTTTACACAAGATTACACAAACTTATTATTTACTATACACTAGTGATGTTAGTTCGATTTTTGTTTTTTTTGAGTTATGGCGTTTTTGCAGCAAATGAGTGATATATCGTTGGCTTAATATAGAAACGGCGTATCTTTTTTTTTTTTTTTTTGAAATTGTGTTTAATGTAATCAGGTAGATCAATACACGTCGCTTAAAAAATTGAGAGTGCTTCGACTGCAAATATATTTTGAAAGAAACGAACCGAACTGATTTGAAGTTTAATTTATTCTGTTTTTTTATAAAATTCCTAGAATGTATGATGGGAATCAAATTATTGTTTGTTAATGTGTCAATTCTTGTTCATTACTATTAAGTTTATAACACGGAAAAAAACCAATTCCAAAAAACAATTAATTAATCACGCTACCTCCTAACAAATTTAAAATATCAAAATATGATAGATGATCAAAATATGATAGATGAATGATCAACAATAAAAGAAAATCATTTAGTGACATAAATTTTTACTTCGTTCTCAAGATAATTGGCAAAGTCTGTGTGCCCCTATGGCAAATGCTCCCTCTTCTACCCTACATTCAAAGTGAAAGTGTAATAGCAATAGTTTTATTCTGAAATTTAGTAAGAATACACTTCTACTAAAAGAATACAACATCTACTATATTTATTAGAGTTAGGCACTATCGTTCATTTTACTGTTTCATTCACATCATTTAAAATTGCAAAATCGTTCAGTTCAATCATTACGTTCATCGCTGACTAATATTTGAATGAAGAGACAACAGCTGAAACTGAAACAATTGTTTTATTTGTATCTTAGGACACTTTATCAGCAAAAAGTGCTAGATACGAATAAATCTAATCAATTGTTTTAATCAAATATTTATAACAGTATAATAAAAATATTAATTATAATATAAATTAAAATAAAAACAAAATTTGATCTGAAGCAATAAAAAAGCAATGCAAAAATGAACGATATGAATCAAAAAGAATGAATCAACATCGTTCAGTTTACGGATTCGTTCATGAACAACACAACTCTAATATTTATGTTTATTTTAACTTTTTATACCCTACACCACCATAGGTGGTTGGGGTATTATGCGTTTGTGCTTATGTTTGTAACGCATCGAAAACGTTATCCAACACCCACCTCAAAGTATACCAATAGACTCAGAATCACTTTTTATATAAGGTGAAATGTCAACGAAATTTTGTACAAATAGTTCAAGGATCAATGTAAACTCGGAAACAAAAAATGGGCGTGGTCACCCACCTTACCGCCCACCTCCTATATAACGAAAAATTTGGAAAAGTTGATGGTGGGTATGGTATATAAATTCGGCCAAGCCGAATATAACATTATCGCTTGTTTTTTTTATTTTTTTTTTTACTTTATATTTGTTGCCTAACAATTTTTATAATAACTTTAAACTATTGATCGCATAAAAACCAATTGTATACATCATTTAAAGATATTGTAAGCCAAAATTTTTTTAAATTTACAAAATCGGACAAGTTGTTTTTGAGTTATGACAACATAAGTGGAGAAATTTTTCAAAAAACTAAAATTTTGTGAAAATGAGCGAATTTACTTAATTGTGAATAAATTCGATATAGATTTTTATGATCGATATCTCATTATGTTGCTATTTCTTTTAGTTTTGCGATAAAGTAATAAATCTGAACAGTTTTTGCCGTTTTCGATTTTTAATGATTTTTTTAAAACAAAAAAACTTGCTATTTTCACGTAAAAAAATATATTTTTTGTTTAATTTTTTTATTATAACTCTGAAACTACTTAGCCGATTGAAACGCAAATATATAAGGGAATTAAAGGCTATGTAAATATAAATTTTTTAAAGTTTATTTCAATAATATCGGACTAACACTTTTTGAGTTATCATTAATTATGTGGAAAAACCTAAAAAAAAAAAGTTTCTGATTTTACATAAAAATTTAAAAAAAAAAACCTTCCCATAGAATTTAAAATTTGGACCATATTTGGACTACTGGAACCATAATACATCAAAATATGTGTTTTATTTATCAATTTAAATTTTAGCTATCATTCTTTTAATTTGATGACATAACTTTTTATGTTTCTCGTAATTTGTTTGATATATATAATTTCATACTAGTTAAGCTTCTTCTATTAAATTTTATATTTATATTTAATACCTATCTCATAATAATATATACATATTATGTTGGCAGCGTGTTATATATTTAGTTTTTATCCAACGATGCAAAAAACAATTGGCCAATGGTATAATGATGGAGAAATGATTTGCCCGATTGTATTTTTCTACCTTTGTTCCCAGTAAACATATTTTGAAAGACAACTTCCCAGCAAAAAAAAAAGTTGTTCATGATTTCTTTTTCTTATTCAAATGCATTCTAAATTTCTTACTCAAACCTAATATTTTTTCTAAACACATGAAAAACAAGATCTGATGCATACCCACACTTTTAGTTCTAAGTATTTCACTTTAATTGCTTTACTTGTGAATTGAGGAAGATTATGGGAATTTAAATTCATATTAATATTATAAAATCAAGTGTGTGTTTGTTTGTGACACAATCATGCCTAAAGGAACTATATGATATAAATTTAAATTAAATTGATTAAATATTGCAGTATTTTTTTTTTTTTTTTTTTTTTTTTTTTTTTTTAATTTCACTTTTTGGAAAAGGCATTACATTGAAAATAAAGGGGCAAAGCTTCTAATTTTTTTTTAGCTTTTAAGATCCCATTCAACGCAGGGGCATTCGGATCGTAATAAATAAAAAGCTTTAAAAATAATGGTATTTATTCGATTTTAATATTTTTGATAAAATTTGCTGTTATGTGTCCGAATTTATATTTTTTACATAAAAGTTAAAAGAGAAATGAATTTTAATATTAAAAGTGATTGCCAATGAAAAAACACAGTCGTATTTTCATGAGTTTGAAGAACTTATTTAAGTGATGAATTCTAAAGTGAACCCTTGCACTCAAATGCGTGTTTCACTTGTTTCACATGTGAACTTATGCATCTACTACTTCTTTTGCAATAATCTTGCAAAAACTTTAACAAAAATGTTCCGTAAAAGTAAAAGAATTGAAAAAGCGAATTAAAACCTTTTACAGCATACAATTTGAGAGTAGACTAATGTAAAATTAATAAGCGTAAAAAGTACAATATAAAATGAAGAAAATACTTACACAAAAAATAGTTCCATTCTAATGATAGCCTCTTCTCCATCTTCGGTCTGAGAGTTTTGTATGAGTTGTCTGAACGACTCATATATAATGGGATCGAAAAATGCCAAATCATGAAATTTAATTTTTCGACCTAAAATATATTTTAATACGTGTCTCTGCAAGAAAAGTGGTAACAATTCATTTTGCAATAGACATAGTCCTATAAGTCTGATGGAAATAAAGAAAAATTATATAAATTTAAAATAAAATTAAAATAAATAAAAAAAAATACCTTCCGATATTTCTGAATGCATTGATGCGTTCAAATGAGCCATAACCTTGACGAGGAGTGTAGAAACCTCTTTTTCCAGGCATATAGAAGAGTGGGTCATTATCTTCTACGTGACATGGTTCCAGTAAAACGACCGGATTCATTTTTTTCGATTGTCCCGCCGAAGACGATGTGCTACTTGCTTCCGATTTTTGTTTAAATGCTATGATATCCAGAGCTTCATTGACTTTTTGACGCAGCATTTCCTCCGATGACAATATCGATAGTAGTTGTGGCGTTGGAATTTCTAATAACATACCTGTTATTTTGGAAGCATTTGCAGTATTTAAGGAATATATCTACAACATAAATATTTTAAAAATTATTTATTTTGCTCATAACTATGTAAATAAATTTATACCTTGGGATATAGACGTTCTCCCAGTTGCTGTAAATGCATTGATAGATGTTCGTTAGGATTGTCACCGGAAATGTCTGAAATAAGACAGGATTGTTTTTGTAGGAATTATTTTCGTCAGTCCAAATAAATGTTTACCTGAATTGTTTGATACTGGTATATATGGTCTAGCTTCATAGTTTAATGCTTTTCTTTCGCGAGCTGTACGCCAAAGAATCTTGCTACCAGTGCCTCGCCTTTGCAATGTGGGTCCATCTCGACTTGTCGCTCCGCGGTTCCGTAAAATACTCGAAAACGGAACGCCATATTTGCCGCTATTGTTTCCTACTTGTACCGATTCTAAATTCGGCATTTTGGAACTGGCAAGTAGCGCCTCCGATATGGATGTATAAAAACTACGAGCAACTCCAGAACCCTCACCAGGTTCATCCTTGAAAGTTACCTTGACGCGATTAAATGTTAATGGAGGATGAACTCTTCTGTTTTGACTACCAAATTGTGTATTGAGTTCCTTGAATGTCTGAATTATCAAACTATCACGATTCCTTTCTAATTTGCAGAATATCAAATCACGTTGTTGTCCATTACGGAGTTTTTCCATGTGACGTCTAAATCGCATTTCTTTCACAGGGAAACCCCTTAACTCGGGCAGAACAGAACCATGCTCCATGCCAACGTCATCCATAAACACTCTACCAAAGAGATCTAAAGTAAGTTTCCAACGACCAAGTAAAAAGTTCCATGAGGGAGATGTGTCGTTTGAATCGAACTTCTGACAGAAGTGTTGACCTCGAGCAGGAAACATGAACGATGTTATTCTTGCAGAACGTCCCATCATTAAGTTCTTTGCTGGATCATCTATTGATAAATATGGTATTTTAGATTTTTGAGAAGTGGACGCTTCGTCTTGAATTTTCAACGAGGAACTACTACCGCCACCAGCTCGAACTATAACACTTCGTGCCATTGATGATGATGATGATAACCCTGTGCTAGTTGACTGCATTATTAAATCAGATTCATTACCACGTTGTGTTTTTTGAGGCACTATTATAACGTCAGGTCTTGTTGCTATAACACCAGTTTGAACTTGGTTTGAAATTTCAACTTGTGTCTTTTCTATAATATCATTGGCATTACCATTATCCACATCCATATTGTCTTGATCATCTAATTTTTCTTGATTTTCATTAAGTGATTTCGGATCATCTGAATATTGCTTCTTTTTCAATTGCAAATAAACATTACCCCCCACTCCACTACTCGACTCAAGGGAACCAGTACCAATTGATGAATCGGAAATAACACGAAAACCAGCTGAACACATTCCTTTAGGCAATTGGTTTTCACTATTCTCTTCATCATTCTCATCTTCAACCTCATCCTCCTCCATAGTGTTGATTTCCGTTGACTTATTAAGAGGACCTTGTGCAGCCTTACGAGAAGTGTACGAAGAAAATCCTAGTTTAGTTGGAGGGTAGTCGAGAATATTTGACGATGATTCACCACATTGAGGTACATTTTCTGTAGGAGATACAATCAAAGGTAAGTTGGCAAACAAGTCCTGTCGTTTCGAATTTGGTTGCAAAAGATGCGGTTTGTCAGCTAATGGTATGGCGACATCAAGGGGTAAATCAAAACCATCAGGAGCTAAACAGCCAAGACTTAAAGTTGAATCAGATCTTGCAAAAAATATATGACGACGTGACGTTCCCGATGATCCAGTTACATTTAGAGCTGAACTTCCTCCACCAACTTCTCCATAGGGATCCTCACTTGTTATATTAGACAGTTCATCATCAGTATCCTCATTTTCATTTGTATTTAAGGAGCTACTTTGGATTCCCTCATTTTTTTCGTAAAAGTTTGTATCATTTCGCATGTAATAAATGAATCCATCTAATACATATGCGATATGACGTAATGCTGTTATATCTAAAACTGGAAGAGCATCACGGTGTTCGGATGTATGTGCTCTCATAAGAGACAAACAATATGTGAAAAAGTCTCGCCGTGAGGAAGATGCTAAAAAATATAACAATTCATATTTACTCTATCGTTCAACACACATATACTATACACGTATGTGCGTTTACATACCCATAATATTGATACCCACTGACGCTGCATTACTGCCTCCACTATTATTCTGTTGATTTGAGTTATTTTGTGCGGTCAAATTTAATGGATGTAATGGATGCGTAGGGTCTGTGTAATTCGTTAAATATGCTCCAAATTTCAGTTGAGCTTCAGTACTATCCATTACGGAAAACATCCAATCCCATGTAGGTTTTAAACATTTTTCAACAAATTCCTAAAAAAAAAATCAATTTTATTAATCAAGAAAAATATGAATCGACATCTCTTTACCCCATAATCTTAAAAATGCAATGCAAAACAATATAAACAAAACCAAATATAAAATAGTGATGTTGATTTCATCACAGAATATTTGGATACTTATAATTACAACTAACAAAAATTAAATGCCATTTATATACATAAATATTGTAATAAATTCGAAATTTTTGGATGGTTTTTGTATCAGTGAAAAAAAAATAGTGTTTTTATTTCGAAATTCCCAACACCTTCTTCTACATATTCGCAGGTCACTGATTTTGAGCATCATTCGCCGTAGAGCAAATAGTTATCGATATATTGAAAATCTTATTATACTAATCGATTTTACAGAAAATTTCAGCAAAGATAAAGGTGTTCACCTCAAAATTTTGCAACCCTTACAATTTGAAAAAAATTAGATAAAGTTAGCAAAAAAAAGTAAAAACATTTTTGTTGTTTTATTGTTGTTGTAAAATTCCATTAACGGTTAAATAAAAACGATTTCCGTATGAATCTTGGCATTTCTAGCTTAATAAAATTCCGCCAATGTTGTAACTAGTAGCTTTGCATTTGTTATCTAAACGAGCGAATAAGAAATCAGTTGGAAACGACTCTACAATCCAGTGATTCAGCCAATTGGATTCTAGGTAGGCTTTTTAAGCAGTGAAACACATTTCAATGATATACATATTTTGCAATAAACCTTATAATTGTGGAGTGTTTATTTTTATTTTTAAGTGTTTTCTTACAGTAAATTAAAAATAGTATTTTCCTTTTATAAAATATCTATGAATTTACTTACATTTTGTCAAAATATTCAAAAAACAAAAGCTTGTTAATGAAATCCGACAGCTGTTAGCTGCTTGGTTTGTTTCCAATAGAAAAACCGATAAAATTGGATTCTGTGACACCTAAAACCGACATTAATTTAGATTCGAACATAAAACCGATTATATTGGAATTCATGACACCAAAGTAATTTTTCTGTAGTTTTTAAATCCAATTCCGACAACAATTGGATTCTATGACAGCCCTGACTACTATCTTTTACGTTGAATTTGATTTTTCAGTGGTGTTTTTCCGTTTAGAGTTGATTTTTTACTACTATTTACAAATGTTTACAGAGTGACAACTAAAAAATTGTTGCAACTTTACTACTTTTTTACTCTGATAATTTTCCAATTGGTTCTACTCTGACAATTTTGTAAAAGTTGTGCCAAATATTATTCTATGTGGTTGTTATTGTGTGTACAGAAATTGATGCAACTTTGCTACTTTGCAAGGCAGAGAAACAAGAGGACAGGCTCAAAATCGGCGGCTAGCCGCCGCCGCCTAATTTTTCAAGCCGTGGCCGCCGCCGACATGTATCGGCTTAAACGGCTGAGCCGGCTTAAGATAAGCCGCCGATGCAATCGGCTGCGCCAAAGACAAAAAATACTATTTTATAATTAATTTTCTGTACTTTTGGACTTCAGACCCATTTTTGACTTAAATTTTATTTTTTTCTGCCATAATATATTCAAGAAAACGTATTTTTCGGTGTAATGTCCTTTTAGAACACATTTTACTTTTTTGTTTTTTATAATCATTGAATACACTACTGCCACCTATACGTATGATTACCGCACTAAATTTTTTTTATTTTTTGCGCCCAAAAAAATTTTGGTTTTTCTAGGAAAAAACGGCAAGCCGACATATAAGCCGCCGCCGGTACTGTCTTGTGTAAGCCGCCGCCGCCGACCAAAATATGCCGTGCAGCCGCCGCCGACAATTTCGCCTCGGCTTGGTTCTCTGTTGCAAGGGTCTAGAAAAGTTGCAATTTCTAAGGTTAATACCTTTAATGCTTTTGATTGCACTTCACTAGAGTAATCCAAAAATGCACTTTTTTGAGAAAAAAAAAAAAAAGTATAAATGTTTTTATTAGTATATACAATATATTAGTATATACAATAAAAATATCTTTTATTTTTTTGAAAAACTGTACAAAAATATTTTTTTATCCCTTCCCGTTTTGATGCACTTCTGCTCAAAACAATAGATACACCCTTATAGGATGATATTAAATTCTACAGAAATACTCCATGTATATTTCTTTTAGTAAACAATTTGATCTGACATGCATCAAATTGTTGTTAAGCATCAAAAAATCTACTTATGTGTGAAATCTCATTCAAAAATATTCACTAACAAGAATTTTATTGCATAATTAAAAATGAAAAATATGCAAAAAATTCACAAATCCATCCTTTCTCTGTGTTTTTTGCAAAAAGTCTTTAACAAATTTTCGTATTGTCAAATTTTTTATACATATTTGAAAAGAAGACAAATTTTCCTAAACATTGATGTACAGCAAGTATGTATTAGTATTTTTGCATTTGCAATTGAAGAATTATAAATTTATGATTTCAAATAATTTGGCCAATTTTGACTCATTTTTATATGAATGGTAATGCCGCTCATGATAATGCCGTAACAAGAAATATTTTAATAAAGCTCAACGTTTTCATTTTTTCAGCATAGTGCTAAATTCATATCCTTCTGTTATATCCGTAAGACATATAACAAATACATATTATATATCATTGTTTAGGAAATTTTGTCTTCTTTTCAAAGCACTATTCACTTTTTTAGTTTTTTTGCTATATCTTTCCAACCGATAACGGGAAGCAAAAATTTCTATTGCGAGAAAAATTAAAGCACTTTAGACTAAATAAAAAGTATAACCTTTTTTTGATTCCAGCTTTGCGATTTGAGAAATTAAGGCGAAAATTCGAAATTAGTTGGAAAAATAGGTCAAATTTGGGAAACCCTAGTTCTCGCAAAAATCGATTTTTAAAAGCTTTTTTTTCCTTTAGAGTATTTTGTGTTTAGTTATCTTTCAGAAAAATATAAATACTATATGTTACTTAAGAAAATTTTTATATAACAGAAAAATAATGTTACCACTTTTCTGGCAAAAAAAAAAAAAAACAAAAAAAAAAAAAAAACAAAAAAAAAAAAAAGGGAAAAAAATCAACTTTTTTTGAAAGTTTAAATTTAAATGCTTGTAACTTTTGTGACTCCGTAAATATTTTTTCATAATTCTTTCTTTACACTTTTCTATTTGTTTTTAATAAAATAAGAAAAATTTAAAAAAAATAGGGCTAAAATTGGACCCGCTGTAGCGAAAAAAAATTCACCAAGACAGGCCAAAAAGTAAAAAAATTTAATTTTTGAAGCTTAAAGCCCAAATTACATCTACGCGTAGTCAGCAACAGTATCAGCAAAAATGATCAGCTGTTCACTGTCAAAACAACATGTTGCTGCCTTTATAATTACATTTAAGCGTAGGCAGCCACAACTTACAACCACCATCTTGGTTTATTCTACTTGTGAATTTGAGTCTCCCATTTCTTTGCTCACTCTCTTTGTCTCGCTCTCAAACTGAAAGCAGCGCAGTGAATTTAGAAACAGGGCTAAATGAAACAGCACTGCAAACTGCTGCTCACCAAATGTAATCAACACCATAACAAACAGTGCATTCTAAATTATCAGCTGATTGTGTCAGCACACACTGCTGCTGCCTACGCGCTAATGTAATTTGGGCTTAATATATGCATACGACAATGTTTTTTGTAGATATTGACTACCAGAATCCTCCTATATAAAAATCTTTGAAATCGGTTCAGATATAAGGAATCAGCTGCTGGTCAGGAAGCATTATGGTTACGATCGTTTTTAGTGAGCTAGGGGAACCATCAGTCATAAAAATCAAATGCGATAATAAAAGTGCTATTCATTTAACACAAAATAGTTCGTCGCCATTTTATAAGAGATCTTATTGAAGAAAATAAAGTCGTGATTGAATACCTTAGTACTGAGGAAATGGTTGCAGACATTTTAACGAAGTCATTAACAAGTCCTAAGCATTCCTATTGCCGTGAACTTATGTCTATAGGTGCTCAATCTAGTGGGGGTGTTGAAGAATAAGAGTGAACACCTATATAACATATTTTGTATTTAATTTATTTGAAAATATTATATTATGATTTGTATTTTATGTAATTTTAGAAACAAAATTTTTTCGTTATTCTTTGTCAAACTTTCAAACTAATAACAGAACCAAAAACATAAGTCGCGAAAAATTACAAAAACATTGAACTATTATGGATGTTAAAAAATCATAACTAAATAAACAATTTGTTTCCGTAGCCAATGTTCGAAGGTGTATTTGTGCTAAAGTGTCACTTTATTTTGTCGCACAAAATGCATGACCAACACAACACTTTTGCGCCAAACTCGAAAAACACATATTTCAAAAACTTCCTTTGTATATTAATTTAAAGAATATAATACGAAAAATACATGGATACCAAAAAAGTAGCCCATTATGCACCTAGAAGACAATAATTATGAACTAAATAGCAACAGTAAAAAACCACACTTTATTTTGTCCGACAGTGTATAGTGACTTAAATTGTCTTTGAACTGAATTTACATAATTTTTTGTTCAGTTAATGTTTCCGTAGTTATTCGGTAATTAGTAGCGAAATTATTATTATTATTATTATTATTATTATTATTATTATTATTATTATTATTATTATTATTATTATTAATGGTGAAATTGCTATAGCTCTGAAATTCTTGAGCGAATAAAAATATGTTTGATGTACTTTGAAGACAATTTTTGTATGCATCTTTTGGTGTATCATTTATCAAAATCGTGTAAACGGTTCTTTAGTTATAGTCTAAATTTGACAAAGCGAATAAAAAATATTTTTGATGTACTTTGAAGACAATTTTTGTATGCATCTTTTGGTGTATCATTTATCAAAATCGTGTAAACGGTTCTTTAGTTATAGTCTAAATTTGACAAACCATTCTCGAATTTTATAGTGTGACCGATGAATAAGGTGATGGTAATATTCATGCCCAGTACGTGATCGAAAAAAAGTAAATGCAGATTCATGTTTAAATCGTTAAAATTCACATAGTCCGCCTATTTTTGATTCAAGAAAAAATAAAATTTTTACTTAACTGTGAATTAAATCAAGATTTATGCATCAATTTTGAAGATACATCTCTGGTAAGATAAAGATGATAAACTGAAACATTTTTGATGTTTTCATTTATTAAAAGAAATTTTAGTAACAAAAAAATCTAAAATTTAGCATGAAAAGTTTTTTTTTTGGACACTTATTTCAAACTTCGAAACTATTGAGCACATAAAAAAAATGAAGTTTGGATGATTTTTAGTCCGCATCTTTTGGTGTATCACTTATGACAATCTTCGACACTGTTCTTGAGTTATAAGGAAATATACTAGAGTAATGGCCTTACTATGGGCGAAATATTAGACACGCCCATAATAAAATCTAGACCTGATGGAAAAAAAACTGAGAGCAGATTCGTGTTTAGCACATCAAAATGTATCAAGTTCAACTATTCGTCTTTGGGGGACGTCTTTGTCGACCAGTGTTATTAATAAAAATTACAATAATTTCATCTATTTTTATTTTGTTTGACATTCTCAAATACAAAGGTGATAAAAATTCAAATACTTTTGTGAGGTAAATTCGATGACTTTTCATACAATTTCTTGAATAACTTGGAAACAAGGTAATATTTATACCCTACACCACCATAGGTGGTTGGGGTATTATGCATTTGTGCTGATGTTTGTAACGCACAGAAAAAATTATCCGACATCGAGTCGATTTAACGATGTCCGTCCGTCTGTCTGTCTGTCTATGTAAACTTTGTGAACAAAGTACAGGTCGCAATTTTAAAGATATCTTGATGAAATTTGACACAAGGACGAAGCCTATTGAAATTGGTTATGATCGGTCCATTATTTCACCTAGCCCCCATACAAATGTCCTCGCGAAATATGGGTTTAACCATCATAAATGCCTTAAATATAGCACTATTTCAATGAAACTCGGTACAAAGTTTTGTATAAGTGTCAATGTTTGTGCCAAATTTCATCAAGATCGGTCCACAATTGACCATAGCTCCCATATAATCCCCTCTTCCCAAAATCACTTTAACGTGCATAAATCCCATACGAATGATAGTATCAAGTTAATATAAGTTTAGTATCAATGCACTGTTCTGTATTTGTATAATTTAATTTACATTTAGTAAAAGTGTTGTTCTACAATTGGCCACATACACAATGGTGTAGGGTATCATATGGTCGGTCTCGACCGACTATAGTTTCTCTCTCGTTTTGATTGCAGTTTTTTGCATTATGAAGCTAACAAACAGATAAACACAATTCAGTTAATAAATTTAAGAATTATTTTTTTAAATCACGTAATAAACCCGTTTTTATTATTAATTAAAAAAATCAAATACTTTAGTGAGACACTATATACTTAAATACAAAACCGCTAATTTATAAGGCAATTTCAATTTACATAAAATTAAAATATTGGGCGTGACATCCAACATCGGTTTAGCCGCTTAGACGTGATTGACGCACAAACAAACTTACCCTTCATTTTTATAATATATATATTAGGATTTACAATACGAAAATTTGTTGAAGAATTTTTGCAAAAAACACTAGGAAACGATTCATTTGTGATTTTGTGCATATTTTTAATTATGCAATAAAATTCTTGTTAGTGAACATTTTTGAATAAAATTTTACACCTAAGTAGATTTTTGAATGCTTAATTTCAAGCGTTATTCACTTTTTTAGATTTGTCGACGAAAATCCCGCAATTCCCAAAAAAAACTTTAAAAAATTTCCAAAATTGTGATTTTTTACTTTTTTTACTGTATCTTTTCATCCGATATCGCACTCTGTGTCCGTATTTGCAGCTTCAGACCAGAACTTCTTTGGTAAACATGAATCGATTAATAGACATCTTGTTTTCTCTATAATGTTTCGGTTCATTCCCTGACATACCATATTATTGCGGTGTGTACGGGACTGTAGTTTAATGCTCAATAGTCTATAAATGTTTTCTTCATGCTTCATTCAGAACCATTGTCACTTCTTTATCAGCCCAGAAATTCTTTGGTAAACATGAATCTATTAATAGACATCTTGTTTTCTCTATAATGGTTCAGTTCATTCTCTCTGACATACCATATTATTGCAGTGTGAACGGGACTGTAGTTTGATGCTCAATACCATACTCTATAAATATTTTTTTCATTCTGCCATTACGTTATTTAGAACCATTGTTACTTTTCCACTCCGATTTTCCTGGGGGGTTATTGTGTAATTCGATTCGAAAGAAAACACTTTCGAATTTCAATGTATAAAGTATACAAATTCGAAAGATTTTCCTTTCGAATTTAGTTACAAAATAAACCCCCACTCTGATTTTCCAAATGTATATAAAACTTTTGCAAAAAATACCGAAGAAGACTTGATTTGAGATTTTGTGCATATTATTCATTTTTAATTTTGGAATAAATTTGTTGTTAGCGAATATTTTTTAATGAAATTTTACACCTGAGTAGATTTTTTATGCTTAATTTTAGATATTTTTTACTTTTTTGCATTTGTTAACGAAAAACACGCAATTCCCAAAAAAAAAACTTTCAAAAATTTAAAAAAATGGGATTTTTTAAATTTTTTGCTATATCTTCCTTCACATAATTTTCTATAAAGTTTATAACTACACCAAAAAAAAGTCTATGACAACACATTTTACAAAGAAATATTTCGTAGCCATTTCATTCGTAATATATAAGAATATTACTTATATTTTACGAAAATAAATTATATATTTACGAAAATAAATTATATATTTTATTATAAGCATTTTAACATTTTACGAAATTCACATAATCTTTCGTAGTGGTTTCTTTCATAATATTTTAATATTTTCGTTTTATAACAAAATATCCCAATAAACCAAACGATATTATAACGATATCGAAACGATATTATCTAGGTGATAAAAACTATCACTAGTGATAATCGTTTTCGAATCTATAACGATAGTTTTTACGGACTAAAGTGTACCTTTCCTTATGATATCGTTTTTCCATAAAATTATGATGTCGTTTTCGATATCGTTATTTCCAAAAATAACGATAGTAAAATCTTCATGAGCCAAATTTTCTTCTGAATGCCATTTAATACCAATAATTATATTCATATGCATTTAAATATTCTAAATATAATTACAAAGTACCATAATCTGCTAAAATAATAAAAAAAAAATCCTAAATAAAAAATAAAACATAAAAATCATCATACATAACATATGTAATTGCAGAAATGTGTATGTCCCCAAGGAATAATCATATTTGCGAATGTTGTTGATAATATTTGCATAAAATATGTCATGTATGATGATTTTTATATCTTTTAATATATTTATTTAGGATTTTTTTCTCATTTTATAGTATATTTAAATACAAATAAACATAATTTTTAGTATTCAATAGCGTTCAGAACAAAATTTGGTTCATGACGATTTTACTATCGTTATTTTTGGAAAAAACGATACCGAAAACGATATCATAATTTTATGGAAAAACGATATCATAAGGAAAGGTACACTTTAGTCCGTAAAAACTATCGTTATAGATTCGAAAACGATTATCACTAGTGATAGTTTTTATCACCTAGATGATATCGTTTCGATATCGTTATAATATCTTTTGGTTTATTGGGATTATTCTTTATTTTTAAGAAATACATATTAAAAATTTTTATTTTAAACATTTAATAACATAGAATTATATTGTAATTTAAAACATTCTGATTTAAATAATTAATGTATTTTATTATATTTCTGTGTTATTTTGATATAATTTTCATATTATTTAATAATTAAATTTGAAAATTTTAGGACAAAAAATTAACACTTCCATAGAAATTGTTGAATTTTTTAAACAACAAATTGGTTTTGTGAAAAGTTCATGCCACAAATTCATCAAGAGCACTTTAAAGCCGCAAAGGACCCAATTAAAATAGGTTTATTTGAAAAAATCTAGTATTAGAAAACTAACGAACGACGGAATCTTTAAACAAATATTTTACGTAAAACATGCCGCCAACGGAGGGATAAATGTTACAAAATTGAATATCGAATAGGTTTCAAACATAATTTTCTTTATTCGATATTTTGATTTTACACTTAAAAGTTTGACGGTGCAAGGTACAAGATAGAACAGCAAACTTAAAATTTGACGAAGATCTTAAATATTTGGAGTCTAATTCATAAGACAGATACCAATTTAATTTCGATTAATCACATTAAACTGCTTTTTCGATCTTTTATTATTACTTTTGTTGACATCTTAAAAGCTAATTTTGAAAAAAAAAAAATTTACCATTTTGAACTGCTCAGGTCCAAAAGCTTATATACCTTTGTTATTATTTTTAATAAGAATGAATTTCAGATTTTTAATTAAAAAACATATATGAATTGATATTCTAAATCTAAAAAAAGGATTTTTTTTAACTAATAAAAATCACATTCTATTAATATGATATTATAAACTAAAAAAATATGAACGTTTTTGTATGTTTATATATAAAAAAAATTTTTTCGTAAAAAATACAAAGTAACGAAACAATATAAAAATTTCGTAAATAATAAGAAATATATTCGTAAACATTCGTTTATATTACACCATCCTGTCGTAGTCCAAAATCACGAATTCTTTCGTACATTGTACGTTAGTTTTTGTATAAAAAAGAATGTATGCAAAAAAAAAATGGAGAAAAATCTAGTCTTTTCAAAATTCAAATTTAAATGCATATAACTTCTGATTTCGCAAAGATTTAAAAAAAATTTCTTTACATAATTTTGTTATTTGTTAATAAAATAAAAAATATTACCAAAATGTAAAAATTTTAATTTTTGAAGCCCAATATCTCGTAAATTAAAAAAGATAAGATATGCACACGACGATGTTTATTGTAGATCTCGACTAGTAAAATGTACATACCCGAGGTGTCCAACTTTGGGAACCTGTGGACCCACCCCCCGTTTAGTCTATATGATCCGATCTCAAAACTTAAACTCGCCTACACCTCTACTATCACTATGCGCAATCGGACCAGCTGTTAGGAAATTCCAGATTTATTTCCATTTCATTTTTTGAATTTAACAATGTGCAACGTCAATGCAAGCATTCAACACTGGTTTTAACTCGATTGTACTTGTAAATTATTTAAGATTATACATTTTTTATCAAAAGATAAAATCGACAGTTTAATTTATGTCAGCTATATTCTTTTAGTATATAAATACATTAATATCCTCACCACTGAAAAAACGTAGTCGATTCATCAAACTTTCATAGGTTTTAAGCACTCATTTTAATGACGAGTTGCTTCTCTAAAGTGCACTCCAATGACACGTCAATGTTAAAATCATGCATGTTTCACCTAAAAATGAACCAGTGCAACATAACGTGAACTCATGCATTAAGTACTTCTTTTGCAAATATATTTGTAATAGATTTGTTCAAAAACGAACTCCGAAGCTTATATAGAAGCTTATATAGAAGCTTCAAAAAAATCGACATCATTTCGTATAAGGATCCAGAAAATATAAACTTTTTTGCTCTCCGACGAAAATTGTGGAAATTACAAACGGAATGACAAACTTATATACCCTTTACACCTGTGATGAAGGGTATAAAACAATTTTGCCCCTTAAAATTGCTTTTTAACATAGAAGGAAACTATTATACCAAGTACAAAATGCTTTGATAATATAAATATGCTCCGGCTTACCTGCAATTGAGTGGCTTCTTCGGGTTGTATCTTCAAGGAAGTTTCAATATCATTCATAATATTATATGCCAAACTACTTAAAAGTTCAGAAATTTGTCGCACGATTATTCCGAAAGCACGAGCCAAGTTGCTGGACGTTGTGGCCATTGTATGCTGTTCTTGTGGGGGCGCAGCTACGGCAGTGCTTGCGGGCACCGTTGAACGACGTAATGCCATTGGATCAATAAATACTAAACTGGAGCCCGCAGGCATTCGTACAGAAGATCGTCCTGTATCGCGACTTCTTATGGCCCACTGCATTGATTGGGGTGCTAAATCACTGCGGTTGTTAGAACTAGCGCTACGACGCTCTAACTGGTGATCAGCATAAGTAAATTCATCATCGTCATGATCGTCGGTCTCACCGTCTTCAGAACCCTCCTCTTCTTGGGGTGACGAGTCTCCCGATTCGTCTTCAAGAAAAAGAACGCCAATATCTGCAAGGGTAAAGAACTTTAACTCTTAAAAATCAAATAAATGTGGGTATAGAATGTAGTATACAACGCTAAAACGAATTGACTTAATTATAAGACAATACCACACTGTTTACTATTGTATATTCAAATAACAAATGATTTCTAAACCTGTTTCAGAACCAACTGTTGCACCAGTTTGTACACTCCGCTGTGCATCCTGATTGCTTTGATTATCATCTGAATCGGATTCAGTTTCTGGTTCATTGAATGTGTATTCATTGTCGCTTTCGTCGTCTTGAATGCCTTCTTCATTTCGACTTGCTTCCAAAATATCTTCGTCTTGGTTATGACCACCACCCTCTCTGTTGGGAGTTTCTTCATTTTCAGAAGCATCACGCAGAGCTGAAAATAAAAAAACAAAGCATTCGTGAGTTCTAACAACACATGATCTTATTAACTAAGTCTACCGATAATACCGATCCCATCAATGCCATAATTCGGTTGGAAATTAAATCCAGTTGCTTGCTCATTATTTGCTTCATGGACGGTAGAAGTTTCAATTACCGATTCGACAGCTGATGACGGAGCTAATGGTTCTACACTAAACAAATCGTCGGAATTCTAAAAAACAAACAGAAAAGTGGTATTAAATATAATAGAAGAGATAACATACGATGACAATAACTTACATCCATGTTAGAGGAAGATATAAAAGGTGCTGTAGGGCGAACAACACCTAAACGCACTGGCGCAATAAGGGCCTCTGACACCTCGCACAACTCCTGTATGGCAAGTTTGTGCAATGTTTGAAATACTTTGACACAACTTTGAATGTGCTTATGAGGCATAGATAAAGATTTGCGACGTTCAGGATTCGGAAACTTTTCCATATTAAAAATAACAAATACCCGTGCTACAGAACGGACAAAACGACGAGCAACGAATTCAGCGTCTTCCATGCGATCGGGTACAGAATCGTTTTGCATTTCTCGTACTAAAGTCATGAGTAATGTATCGAGATGATCAGCTGAGCACTTGACAAATAAATTGTGCGTAAATTTATCCAACAATGTAGATCCGTTTTGATTTTGCAAGTAAATGTTGTAGTTTTCTGCACTAGCACCATCGATCGAATTTGGTGGTTGCTGTGGTGTGTTTTCACATTTTTCCGCACCAGTCATTATCATTGCACGTACTGCATGCCAATCGATTAGCAATCGTTCTAAAGCACGTCTAGCAAATTTTGGTGGCTCTAAATCGTGATCTGGCATATTGACATCCAAATCTATCGACGCTGAAGACTTGCGAGCAGACGTACTGCCGTTGCTAGAACTTCCAGCATTACCACCAACATTGCGGACTCTGGCATTTGCTCTATACTGACGCTGTTCAACTGCCTGACGTCCAACCGTCTGTATTAGGAAAAGCAATATGGATTCGCCCTTAGCGTTGAACTTTGTAACGAGATCTGTACAGGAGGCCAACTTGCAGAGAAGTGCAAAACGCTTGTTTTGATTACCCGCTATTAGTGCTTTACACTTACACTTTTCCCAGCAGTCACAGTAGGCAGTAGGCGAAGTACGTTTCAATTTGCAATCATGCCCTTTGTGGCAGACTCTAGCACATTCTGTGCAACAGCAAAGTGAATCAGTAAGACCACAAGTTTTGCATTCAAATATATTCTGATTAATGTGGTCTGCCCCGGTCCATGTAAAAGAGCAAGTGTCATTGTAACAGATTACATGTAGTGGCGACTGATCGGGAGGAGAACCAGGTGGAAATATCATTGCATCCTTCATCGCCGTATCTTTCTCCGAAAGACTTAAAATTGTGTTTAAAATTATAAGTCCTGCCTCATAGGCACGACTGTATACCGCCAGCATAAATGGAGTTTGTCCTTGGGCATCTTTGCTGCTGAGCAATTGATAGAGATACGGACGTAGTGCGGGACTTGAGCACATGTGTTGAAGTATCAACGTAGCGTTTTCTCGTCGTTGTATGGGATCAAATACGTAGTTGGGAGAAGAAAGTTTCATTGAATTTGAATTTGAGCAACCCGCTATAATTTTCGATATATCTTCTTCCGCACTATTGCCCATTACAACATCGTTTATACTTGCGCTTGATGAATTTGTATTAGACTCTATGGTCCAAGGAGCCATGTAAACGTTACTTTCTTCGGCGTTTGCTCCACCTGGTACCGAATTTCCTCCACTCGAAGTCGATTGTTCCATGTCCGTGTTTATTAGACGATTCATCATCTCACGTAGACTTACTGTACGACCCTCACGAGTGGATGATGAGCTCGAAGAGGTCCCCATTGCCGATGAAACATTGGGAAAAGCAGAAGTTGGAGCTGCCACATTCGGACTTGACGAAGCTGCTGATGAATTTTCTATAACAGCAGAAACATTTGAGGCAAATACCGATGTTGCGGCTGGAGAAGAACGTGACGTTATACCTGTAAAGTTAGTCTTCTTTTCATCTGTATCTTTGTTTGTAGTAGGAGAACACATTATTGTGCAAGCGTGGAAAATATTTCGTGCTCCATCGCATCGTTCTTCCAAAACTGCCAAGACATCGTTTCGATCCTCCTTCTCTAAACGATTTAAAGCGGCAAAAGCGTTCTTAACATCACATCGCAAAATATGTGGCATTACTTTTTGCGAATCAAATAATAGTGCTGTCATGCATACTTTCGATTTTTGATTGCTATTGTTCAACGATGACGCCAGTGATATTGTTGTCATCGCTACAGCTTTTACAGGAGATAGGTCAAACCACTGAGGATCTTTTATTGAACCAACACAATCTTTTGCCATAGGATATAAAGCACGGTTCCCATCGCGAAGTACGATGGTACTTGTATTACCACTACAATCGTTATTACAAATCATAGAAATGTTACTAGGAGACGAACCAATAAAGGAACTGCTGTCAGTTGGAAACTGACAGTTTTGTTCTTGCTTACTGTTATATAGATTGTAAAGACTATAATGCAATTTAGATCCAAGCTTTTTCACAACATGTATGCCTCTCAAGTCTACGGCAAGTGAAAGTAACTGGAATGCAGACGGATCACTTCCATGGCTAATATTAATCTTCTTAGGTTGTTTTTGAAGCCAGTCAGGGCCTCTTGAAGTCATTGCTGTCTTATATACTTGAACATCTTCACGGCGAAGTAGGCGACATTGCTGCCAATCGTCTTCTTTGCCTTCTGTTGGCAATGAACCCCCTGTTGTGGATGAATTAGGTGTGACTGCGGACATTGACGAAGATGTTGAAGTCACAGGAAACCTAACTGCAACAAAATCACCATCCACTTTAAGAACTTTTCCAATTGGACCAATTTTATCTTCAACGAATACGACATCCTTCAATTGCCATAATTCTTCATCTTTTTTGTTATCGACGTTGTCATCTTTGGTAGCCATGCGTTTAGTTCGTTTGTGAGACGTAACACTTCCTGTATCGCTGCATGTACTAGAAGCTGGAGAAGGGGGTGGTGGCATATCGATTCTATCTGTAGTCTCTTTATTAGAGGTGCTACTTTTTGAAGAACTCGAAGATTGTGATGTCACTGGTTTCGTAATTTCTTTGTCTAGAGTAAGAGTAGCGCTGCTTGAAGTAGAGCTATTGTTTGAGAGTTGTGATTTATCACTGCTTGGAGCAGATGTAACATTAATAATTTTAAATCGACAAACGTCATTTGAATCCCAAACGGAATTAAGCAGCTGGCCAACTTTTGGTACACCATTGGCACAGGTGAAACCAATCGAACCCGTTTGATACTTGGGGCACTTTTTCATTATAACCTGGGTGCCCACGCTGATATCTGAAGCCACAGCCTTAAATGGTTTTTTAGCTTTATTGCGGTATTTATCCCACAAATATCGACGTTGATCGAATGGTAGAACGCCCCACCAATATACATTGTTATTTTCAGTACGAACTGCCGTATATAGGGAACAAACATTCACTGAAACAATTGGATCCATAACAAATTCACTAAACGATGTGGCAGAATGTTCTAATTTAGCTCCTATATAGCCTAATTGCTCATCCATCCACGTTGCAACACGATTATTTTCAGTAACAACTGAGCAACGAATAAAATTTGCAGAAATCAATTCGATCTTCTCAGTTAAATTGAGGGCCACAGTTTTAGGATGAAAAACATTTTCCACCTAAATAAAATACGTACATAAATAATGAAAAAAAAAATTAATTAAACTAATTTATAACAAACTATCTTAACCCGGTTTGATTCCCCTCTCCTATTGATACGATAACTAATATTTACATTTCTTGAGGCCTACCCATTCTTATTTCGACTGCAAAATATAACAAAATTATTTAAACAAAATTTAATGACTTTACAACAGTTCTTAAGATAAACGATAATAAAGATTTTATTTATATGGGGCTCATATATTTATATTTTTGAAATAAAACACAATTCTATGCTTATTTATAAATAATATGCATAGAAAGAGGATAAATATTGTTTTTATTAAACATAATGTTTATCTAATACTACTTTGCTTGGCAACTATAGCAAACATATGAATTTGCTTATTTACAATGTCATATGTTTACAGTAATGTAGCATTTTTTACATCGAAGAATTATTTTGTGATTAATTTGCAATTTATTTTTAATTTCCTGAACAAACATTACAAATCTGGAGTAAACATTCTTTAAAAAATGTTGATAGTAATGGGATGTAATTGTCGGGTTGGTAATGTTTCGTTCGAGTATTATGAGTGTTTTAAGTGGTTGCAACATTTGGATACCAGATTTATTTTACTGCAAAATATTCAGTGTTTCCCGAAATGACAATTGTTCATTATCTAGATTTTAAAGACAAAACATTATTCCCTATTCATCCTCTTCCTTTTCAGTTGCTAAAAGGTGTTGAAATCTGTATATAATAACATCCTCTTCCACATATTTTAGCATCAAGAAGTCATTTTTTGAACTAATCGCAAATTTTCTGTAACATATTTTCATTCCTGGATGCAGATAACTCATCATGATTGTTTTTAGAAGTATTGTACATAGACGAACATTGTGGTCTATCCAGACCAAGAGATCAACTTAGCGTACTTTCTCTTTAAACCCTATTTTTTCTTAGTTATCGTACTCTAATCGACCCAAAACTAATTTTATTTGATTCAGTAGATATCAGTTATAGATATCATGTTCATCTTTTTTTGATTTTTTGCTTAAAATAAAAGATATTGAACTCCAAAGTCAAATTTGGTATGGTCAGACCAAGATAGTAATCCTAGGGTTAAGTATTTCGTTCCCAACCAGTGCTTCAGTATTTGGCTAAAAAAGAATTTCGATTTCTTTTTTCTCGAAATGGATCATTTTAATATTTGAAGATTGGATATTGCAGTTAGAATTAATGGAATTAGTAAAAGGATCTTAAAATCCTCAATTAAAAAAAGCTGATCTTCCACTGATTAAAATTTTTGGAACAACGTATTGCTGCGAGTCTTTATATTCCACTAAAAAAAATTATTAAAAAAAAAACATCGTTTGAAATTCTATAACTAATTGATGCATCAAGGAAATAACTAAAATACCAATTAAATTTAATGTATTATTTTAATTGTTTAAATATTTTTTAACGTAAATTAAAGATTTTTTTTTCTAAATAAATTAAAAAATATACGTACATATATTCTACCGTCTGGTATTGCTCAAATTAAGGATTTTAAAACTTTATCAGAACATAAGGTACGTGAGAAATACTTTCAATTAATTAAGAGCCTGATGCAGTACAAAACAATTATTTAAAAATACTTTTTTTACAGAAACTTCACAAAAAACATGTGAAAGAAAGTAATTTCACACAAAACTTTATTATCAAACAATTGTTCAAAAATAAAAATATTTCAAAAATGGAAATGATTTTTTAAAAATATTTTTAGTTTCGGTTTTTGAACACACAACCCAAAATTAATATTGATAATGCAATTGGGTATATTTTTCGAAATCAAAACGTATTAATGAAGCAAATTTATTTGAGCGTATTTAAGCCATTTTTTTTTTAATATTTTTTTCGCAATAGTTCACAAAGGAACAAACAACCTTGCCCTATTGGAACGTCTATTGATCTCAAATATCTTATCTTCAGAGGGACGTCTGGAACGATATATCTAAAATACCATTCATAATATTTTCATACTTTGTTTCTAAATCATAATTTAAAATGTTCTAGTAAATCATACATACAATTTACACATTTTTTATTTAAAATAAAATTTGATATCTTATTTAAATGAAATTTTTTCTACGTTATGTCCACATGATATTTATCGTCAGAATATTCACTCTAGCCGCAACTTGGTTATTTTTCGATTTTAAGTAACTTTTTATGGTATATTAACAAAATTAATTTAATTCTTATTTTGAATTTTAAAGTAAAAAACAAAACATTCCTACATCCAGTCTTGCACTTTATTGCATCTATATTATATACGAAATAAATGAAGATAATTTACACTACAAGCTCATAGAAGTAGATTTTTTTTTTCAGGTTTTAGAAATATAGTTAAAAGTTTAGTTGTAATTTTTAACCTAAGCGTGAATCAAAAGTTTTTTTAAGTTGATTTTTTTTTCGTGCTTGATTCTCAAAATCTAATTTTATAAAAAAAAAAAAAAAAATTAGAAGATTTTTAAAAATTAAATTTATTGTTGTAGGGATAAGCTGGTTTCTATGCGTATTTCATTGGTTGCTTATGCCTGATCATCAGGAAACCTTTCCCAGTTTTTAGAAAAGCTAAAGTTGTCTATACATATAAAAACTTTTGTAAACTCAATGAGAGTTCATAAAAGCTAAATGTACGAAACAACAAAGCTTTAACAAAGCAGAACAATAAATTTAGATTTTTATTTTTCTTTACATTCTTTTTACATTAAATTTAATTTTTAAAAATCTTCTGATGTTTTTTCCAAAATTAGATTTTGAGAATCAGGCACGAAAAAAAAAACAACTTAAATAAACTTTTAATTCTCGCTTAGGTTAAAAATTACAATTAGCCAGTGCACGGGCCAATAACAAAAACTTACATTTTTATGTTTTATTTACTCCCTTTACCATTACATTTGAGTGTCAGAAAAATTCTGGCTTAATAGGCTGAATAAGGAAATGACATTGGTTTGGAGCGAACGAACTGGGGAGGTAGATCTTTCTTTGCTATCTATTTTTCATATTACTTGGTCTCATCTTTCATCTTTCCTCTTTGCTTTCAAATACCTCTGTCAATACTTTCGTCACTCATACGAAGGGAGGACTCACAATGGACCTCTAGGTCTCCGAGTTCTCTACCTACCTATTTATTATATTCCAAACTTACAACTTCTTTTGCATGTCTTTATTTGCTGGGTTTCAAAACATAAAAATTATATGTTCAATTAGCAGAAATTAAAAATAAAATTTGAACTAGACTAGGTTAGGTTGAAGAGGGTGGCGTATTCACACCTCCACTCAGAGACCAAAAACGGCCCATTTCAATAATCAATCAATAATTTTCAATTTTACGATTAACAAATAAAAAACGTTTATAAACAAATAAAATACATATCTTTAATTCCCATAACTGGTAAGAACTAAAAACTTAAATAACTCCTCAAAAGTTTTGTAGTATTTTAGTTTGAAAAATTATTCAAAATTGTGGCGAATGATTTTTTTTTTTTCATGATTTATTAGTTTCATATTTACCTCAGATTTATATGGTTCCGAATCTGTCCAGCGCCATTGATGTAGTTCACCATTTTCAGAAACACCAATAAATTCCGAATAAATTGCTGCAATTTTTTTGAATTTTAATGAGTTGTTTTTCTCCGGCCATGGTTGCAACTCTTCCGAAATCCATATCGGAGAACTCATAGTTGAGGCATCCTTCTTTTTCGCATCTAACACAATCATACATAAAATTTCATGTTTATATGAAACGTTCACTCACTGATAGCCATTAAAATAAATAAATACATATCAATAAATACCTCCTTCTTTATCCCAAACGTAGTCATCTTTATTAAGCCACCGACGGGGAACATAACATTGGCGATCTCGCCAACGACTAAAAGCTTCTCTTTCAGCACTAACTGATGAAATTTGCGCAGATAAACTGCTAGCTCCAGTTAAAACACTGCTTCCTGAACCAGATGGTCTAGATTGATTGTTATCAGAAGACGCCGAATTTGACTGGTTACGTTCGCTACGTATGCGATCAAATAATAAACTAAGAAAGGGTATTTGCTTAAAAAACGTTAATGACTTTTAGCGGGGAATGGAAGTAAAGTAACAAAAAGTCATTCATTCCCCGCTATTGTATAGACATAGAAATGGAAACTTACTTTCTTATACTTGAATAATTACTAAATATTTCTTCTGTGAAGAGCCCATCAGATGGGTCAATTATTACACTATTGTTGTCTCCATGAAAACCATTATCTAATAAGGATATTAAATCTTCTGGGACATAGTTATCGCCCCCCTCTTCTGTGTCCTCAGCATCTTCATCATCACGAGAGAGTAAATTGTTAACAGCCAAATTCACATCCAAATTAGTACGCTGAAGTATACAATTTAAAATTTTACCAAAATTAAATCTTTTCATAATTTTAAAAATATGTTGAAAATATGTATGTACATTAGTGTGGTATGCATCGTATGCACCATTGAGTATGAGGGATAATAAATTCTTTACAAATATACTTTTTTCAGTACAATTCTATCCTCAAAATTATAGCAGAGCTCCTGTAATTTAGTACAATTATAAAATTTTGCTCTCTTTTTTTTATTAATTGAAAAGTTCATAGACAAAATACAAAAACGTGTGTTTCGTTTTCCATTACTCAATAAGAACATTTAATTTTTATATGAACTCTTTTCACTTCAAAACCTTTGGAACTTACTTTTCATTTATCACTTTTCATTTTCATCATACAAGTCTGAATATTATTAGTAAATGTATTCTTTCTATTTCTATAAACCTATTTCTGAAGAACATTCGTATCGAAGCTAATTGAAATTATATACGTATTTTTTATTTTTATTTATTCCCGGTTTAATCTTTTGTTGTCGTAACAGCTAGAGCTTAACAATTTTCTGGGTAGGAGCTTCTGCATGGAGGTCGAATCCAAGAAATTGAGCTAATTATACTGAGTTTTCACAGAACTAAAAAGCTTTAAGCATATTGCCCCACCCTAATCTCAGTTAATTCGGATCTACTCTTGCTTGCCGTCTGTAATGGGTTCTGCCCGTATACATAATTTCCTTTTTTTAATTTGCTATTTCCCAACTTTAATTTGATTTTCTTAATTTCGATTTGATATTTCCCAATAATAGTTTCGATTTTCTCAATTTAAACCAGATTTTTTAGCATAGCACAGTGAAATAAGTGTGTTTCCAAAAATTATTTATATTATTAATAAGTGGGTTTCTGAAAAATTATTAATATCCATCTCACTAAATTTATACATTTATAAAAAAAAGAAATAGACCACACCAATGTACATGCATGACAACAACTACATACTTGTAATTCTCTTATAATTAAATTTCTGCTTTTTCCTTGAAGCACAACTTCTGCCTGCGAAATCAGTTCTTCAGGAACATATGTGGCTGGAACTGTTACAAGCGGCCGACTTGAGGAACTACCACCAATTATAACTCCAGTACTTCTGGATCCCGATCCCTGACCCCCAGAACTAGATCTTCCTGTTGTTCGCATTAGACGCGCTCGAGAACGAGCTAACTGACGAGATGATGATGGAGCTGACGCTTTAGAATTATTCGACGTGTTCGTTGAATTACTGCCACTAAATGAAAAATACATATTGCACATATTATATTATACATTAGAGTATTCCGCGATGCATCTTTTTTGTAATTCTGATGTTGGAAAAATGTACAAACGATATGTATTGATGATCTGAATACAATATAAATACCAAAAAAATCGTCTTCAGTACCTTACCATCGATAGAAAATCACCCGTCTAGCCTTCCAGTGCGTTCTGCTAAACACATTTTTATGATGGACCATAATTATTACAAAATAAATTTTCAATATTCTTTTCTAAAAGAAACAAAAGTACGAAATGTACTACTGTCCGTTTAACTTCTAGTGTGGCAGTGACTTATGCTGGTGGACCTATAACTTGATTAAGTCAGAGACAAGCAATGGTATCAACGTCTACTACGGAAGTTGAGATTATTGTTGCTAAATGAGTTAGTTTGGTTGAAGAGACTTTTTAATGAAATTATAAATTTAAATCAAATACCAAGCATACAAATTGACAACACTGCAGCAATTCGTTTGGCTTAAAATCCGGAATTTCACAAAAGGACGAAACACATTGCAGTTTAACATTTCTTTATACGGGAATTGGTTACATCATCAGTGGAACAAGTTTCAACGTTACCAAAAATTCGTTTGAAATGTTTATGCAATTTTTTAAATATTTAATAATTATTTAAAACAGGGAAAAGTGTTGAATCTATTTTTTTTTATAAGAAATAATTAAAAGAGTTGACCACTTTCGGAGGTTCTCCTCCTGCCCACAGATAACAGTTGGAAACTACCTTAGCAATAGCTATGTAAAATTTCGTTGAAATATATTGAACGAGTCAAAAGTTAAACAAAGTTATTTAAAAAACACGTTGAAACTGCTGTGCACTTATGTATATAGAATGCTTCAGCACACATTTACCATAGAAATTGAAGGAAAATGTGCAAATTTTGCGGAAGGAGGTAAAGTTAGTTTTTAAACGATTGTGTAAAGTATTTGTGCAAATATTTAGTATCGTTGGAAAGGTCATTACTTGAAAAATAATAATATTTAAATAAAATAGTATTTCAATTAAATTTTTCCTTAAATTGATAAAAAAACAAAAAAATTTTGTATTTAGAGAGTGTGCCAAACGGTAGCAAAGTATGTAGAAAAGTAAAATTTTGAAGTATATGAGGTGAATAAAATTTCACTAGCTCATAGGGCTACATAAATTTTTGACAATAGAATAGAAAAATTTTAAAGTTGAAAAATAAATAATAAATTTAAATAATTTGAAATCGTTTGAGATTTTTAATATTTATTATATAAAATTGTAGTTTTTATCTTTAAAACAAATAATTATTAAAAATATATTAATTTTATTTAAAGTTTTGTGAAATTTTGTTAACGATCTTGTCAAAATTTATCACGGGAAAAAAATTTCATTTGGCACAGCAAAACTATAAAATTTTTTCACCATAGGAAAATTTAAAATTTCCATAGAACTTTGCTACCGTTTGGCACACGCTCTTAGTGTTATTTAAAAAAAAAAATAATAATAATAATATTTGAATTTATATAAAATCTATATTAATAAAGCTATCATTCTGAAATTTTAGTATTATATAAAAAAATGGTTTTTAAAAGAAGAGTATAAATAGATTCCCATTTTTTTACTCCGAAATATCCAAAATTCCTGTTCGGGGAAAACTTACTTCAAAAATTTACTTTTTTCAGTAAAATGGTCACCCTGTCGTTATAAGAGGCGTGGCTTATTCAAAACTTTTTGTGTGTTTAGCCAACATATGGAGGTAACTTTCTACGGTATTTTTATTTAAATATTAGCTTTGACATTTTTGTGCTCCACAAAAAACTAAAAACACAAAAATTAAAATTAACGAAATTCTGAGAGGGCCAGCGGGGAGACTGTTACCGCAACTGCTCTCGGATTTGTTTTACATGCATTTATATTAAGCTTTTAGAAACATGAAAAAAAATTATGGCCCAGAGGAAAATAATGGATTTTAAAGTGAAAAAATGTTACCACCTTTTTGAACAAAATCACAAAAAATCACAATTTTTTTCAATTTTTCTTACAAATTTTTTACAGAATCCAGAGAATATTTTAGAAAAATTTTAGGACACAAATTGCGCCCGCCAAGTTAAAAAAAAACTAAAAAAAAAAAAACATGTCCAAAAATGGGTAAAAATTTTACTTTGGTCCAAATATCTCTAAAACTAAAAGAGATAACCCACACATGTAAGCGTATTTTTTGTAGAGAATTTCAATCAAATCATAAATGAAATTTTGGCGATTTTTTAAAAAAATTTTCATTCCCGAGGTGACCAACTTTGAAGGTCCACCCGCTACGAACCTGTCCTCCTCCAAATCAATTTCCATATACCTCAGGATTGCCCATGTGAAATTTCATTCAAATACATCCAGCAGTTCTGAAGTTACAGAATTATTTCCAAAAAAATCCGTTTTGGGACCACTGTGCGTTGCCGGTTAATCGAATCACGGATAATCGAGGCCCTTATGTGTTGGAAATAAAACTTTCTAAAAATATACTTCTTTATCAACATGAATATATCTAGTCTACATTGAAAACTATTTTGTAAAATAAGTTTTTACTTTCAAATATTTGTTCATTCGTTTTTAAAATTTTCACTTGACACATTCGTTCTTATTAAATAAAGTTTTATATAAAATATTGAATATAAAATATTTTATTCGGAATACTATAAATTATTATTTCCAATAGGTTATGTGCCCAGAGCGTTTGGGTAAATAATAAGAAGTGTAGTGAAATAATTATACAAATCAAGAAATAAGATATATAACGAAACAACATATCACAAGATGGCATCTTCATCCCTTTATCAAATTGAAAAATTGGATGAAAAGAATTTTGAAATCTGGAGTGTTCAAATCAAGAGTGTGCTCATTCATAGTGGATATTGGCGGTATGTAAATGGTGATGAAAAGAAAATTCCAACGTGGGATACTAGTAAAAAGTTAGAATGGGACATTAACGATGAGAAGGCATTAGCAACAATAATGTTAAGCATTAAGTCTTCCCAAATCAATTACATCAAGAATTGTGCAACATCTCATGAAGCCTGGAAGAAACTAAAGGAGATATATAAACCTAGTGGTCCTATACAAAAAGTAAGTTTATATAAGAGACTTTTATGTTTAAATATGAAGGATAGCAACAACATGGTGGAGTATTAATACATTTTCCGATATTGCTGAAAAACTAAATGAAGTGGGTATTCAATTACAAGATGAATTACTCGTTATAATCCTTCTTTCAAGTCTTCCAAAGGATTATGAAAATTTTGTAATGATTATAGAGACGAGAGATGCATTGCCTTCGCTATCTATCACAAAACTTAAACTTTTGGAAGAAGCTGAACGTAGAAATAATCACTAGCTAGAATGATCAAGTACACAGCAAGCTTTCGGAGCTATAAAAAAGGAAAAATTTAATAAAAACAAAAACAACAAAAACGCATCAAACACCAAAAATTTTAAAGGTAATTGTTATGTTTGTGGAAAGAAAGGTCACTATGCCAACAAATGTAGATTGAAAACAGAAGAGAAATCATTTTCGTTAATTGCAATGGTAACAAATGAACATCGAAAATCATCGTCGTAATGGTGCCACAAGCCACATGTGTTCCAACCGTAAGTTATTTACAACATTTGAAGATAGTAATGATATTATGTTGGCAGATAAAAAATCTATATCTGCAAAGGGAACAGGTGTTGTTACATTAACTATTAATGGAAAATCTATTAAATTTAAAGATGTATTGTATTCCCCAGATTTACAAGGAAATTTTGTGTCAGTTAGCAAGGTTGTTCAATATTTTAATAAAAAATAAATAAAATTTAATAAAAACGGAGCTTTCCTCATGGATGAAGACAAGAAATTACTTATACATGCTAAAGGTGAAAATAATTTGTTTGTGTTTGAAACAGAAGAACCCAAAGAACCCGAAGAACAAGTGAATGCTATAAGTAACAGTAATCAAATATGGCATAGACGATTTGGCCACCTCAATTATCAAAGCTTAAAGGATTTATGAAATAAAGAAATGAAGTATTTGAAAAATTTTAAATATTTAAAAGCATGGTAGAGAACCAAACTGGTCGAAAAATCAAAGCCCTTCGAAGTGACAATGGTGGAGAATACATTAACAAACAATTTAATAAATGTATCGAAGAATGTGCTATTCAACGCCAGCTTACAGTCCCTTACACACCACAGCAGAATGGAGTAGCGGTGTTCAAATTACTTGAACATGCATTTTTAATCCCAAAAGCAATAAAACAGTTTTATTACTTATAATTTTCAAGTACGCATGTGTGCATAGGTTTTTCACACATGTGTACAAACAACCCTTGTTATTCACATTCTTATCAAGGGTTTTTATATTTAAGGAAAACACATGTTGATACTCACGTACGCATGTGTTCTAGTTTAGTTTAAGATATTCATTATTAGTACGTAAGAATTTTATAATATAAATAAATTTAGTGCCTTACAAGCATTCATTATAGTGTGACCTACAATCACTCTAAGTAAGAATTATTATTTAGAAAATTATTTAGTAATTTTTACAAGCGGAAAGATACAACAGAACCTTGGTAGAAATGGCACGATGCTATCTTATATTCATTATTAGTACGTAAGAATTTTATAATATAAATAAATTTAGTGTCTTATAAGCATTCATCATTGAGTGACCTACAATCACTCTAAGTAAAAATTATTATTTAGAAAATTATTTAGTAATTTTTAAATTTTTTGGTCCTTCGAGCCGGATCGGCGAACTATGAAAAAATAGTCCCATCCGAAAACTTCAAGGCAAAAACAATATTGCCTCAACTCCGGAACAGAACCGGTTCAATTTTTCTACATACAAAAGAAAAATAAAAAAAACAACAATAACAAAAATGTTGAGTCAACAAGACTTAACAGAACATCAACAATTGCAGCAAATGCAAATGTTTTTTGAACAATCCGAAAAAACAAAGAACAGTCAACAAGCAAAATCTAAAGATGTTGAACAATATAACGATGATGATAAAGTGACCGTAGCTGAAGAAACAAAAACTGAGGAGTCGAAAGAGACAGCCACAAGTAGTGAGGAAGCTATATCAGAAGAAGTAACGGAAAAGCTAGAAGATAAAACGGATGCTGTTTTAGAACCAGCTGTTGAGTCTACCGAAAGTCAAGAAGCAGCTGAATCAAAACACATGGAAACAGAAGAAATACAGTCTGTTGAAAATGTAACAGAGGAAAGAGAAACCCCCACAAATGAAGAGCCTACATCAGCCGTGCATTAGGCAAAAGAACCCACACCAGAATCAGTGGAAGTTGATTCCCGTTCAAAAAGTAATGAAGCTTTACAGAAAATGGAAGTCGATGAAAATGAGGTTGTTAATGAGGAAGTACAAACATCTGTAACACCTACTATTGTTGCCGCTCCTGCAGCTAATATTATTCCCAATAATACATCTGATGTTAAAAGGGTAGCAGAACCTTTAGCTATTGATGTTGTCAATGCAAATGAAAATAATATCCCGAAACTAAGGCCTGGAGAAAGGCTCGAGAAAAAACCCGATCGCTAGATGTCCTCCTTGCTGCCCCGAAGAATCCGGACATTTTTTTTTTTTTATTATATCATATTTTCATAATTTACTTAATTTAATTTTCCCCGGGCAGAATGTTCAAATTACTTGAACATGCATTTTTAATCCCAAAAGCAATAAAACAGTTTTATTACTTATAATTTTCAAGTACGCATGTGTGCATAGGTTTTTCACACATGTGTACAAACAACCCTTGTTATTCACATTCTTATTAAGGGTTTTTATATTTAAGGAAAACACATGTTAATACTCACGTACGCATGTGTTCTAGTTTAGTTTAAGATATTCATTATTAGTACGTAAGAATTTTATAATATAAATAAATTTAGTGCCTTACAAGCATTCATTATAGAGTGACCTACAATCACTCTAAGTTAGAATTATTATTTAGAAAATTATTTAGTAATTTTTACAAGCGGAAAGATACAACAGAACCTTGGTAGAAATGGCACGATGCTTGCTTACAGATTCCAGTCTTGATCACAAATTGTGGGCAGAGGCTATATCAACAGCAGCTTACTTGCGAAACAGATGTCCATCTAAAATTCTGGGCAACAAAACTCCTCATGAAGTTTGGATTGGTAAAAAACCAAAAGTATTTGGTTCAACTGCTGTAACTTTAAATGTAAAACGAAAAGGCAAATTTGATAAAAAAGGTTCAATATTAGTAATGGTTGGCTATTCACTTCTATCTAAAGCATATAGATTATATAACAAAGACACAAATGTGGTAATCGAGCGTCGTGATGTGTTATTTGATGAAAACAGTTTACCAGGATCAGAGGAAATTAATTCAAGTATGGAATTTATAAATTTTGATAAAAGTGAAGAACAAGATGAAGAAAATCATGCAGATACAACATTAACAGAAGATTTTCCTGAAGAAGTTTCAAATGTTTCCCGTGGTCCTGGTAGACCAAAAACCGTTAGAACTGGCTAACCTTACCAAGATAAAATGCAGATGAATTGGCTAGGAACGGCTCAGCTTTGGATGGTGCTGTAAGTGAAAGTGGTGTTAGACCACTATCCTGAATCCACTCTCTAATCAACCTATAACTTCAGGTTGATTAGAGAGTGGATTCAGGATAGAACCAATCATGCATGGAATCGTAGAGCGGACTGCAGAGTGTCAAGGGCCCTTTGGCCAAAACTTGATATAGCAGATAAAAATCTACTATTGAGCATGAAAAGGGGAAACCTGAAAACCATGATAGGTATTCTGACAGGTCATTGTCCTATAGGTTCCTCCGGTCTTTGCAGGATGTGTGAAGATAATGAGGAAATAGAGACAGTGGAACATATTTTATGTCACTGTACATGTCTACAACGGAGTAGGCAGAAATGGCTAGGCAGCCGATTCGTCGACGAGTTAGATAGCTTATCGGAAATGGATATGAGTAGCTTAATAGGATTCGTCATGGGAATAGGCTGGCTAAAAGGGTATCGTTGACTTACGGCGGATGAAGTAGGGCGGTAATATCTTCTTTCAATCCTAAATCTCTTTTTTCAATTCTTTTCTGTTCTTTTCTTGGTCTCAGCTTTCTAATATCTTTTCATTTCTTTCTTACTTACTTTCTCTATAAATTCTTCAAAGGGACTCACAGTGGACCTCTAGATCTCCGAGTGGATGCACAAGAACTCTTTCGAGTACTGTGCAACCCTTCTCTACCTACCTACCTATCTACCTACCTAAATTTAAAATAATTTAATTTGTAAAGGAATATCCATGTTGAGGAGGAGTGTTGGAAATAAAACTTTCTAAAAATATACTTTTTTTTATCAACATGAATATATCTAGTCTACATTGAAAAATATTTTGTAAAATAAGTTTTTACTTTCAAATATTTGTTCATTCGTTTTTAAAATTTTCACTTGACACATTCGTTCTTATTAAATAAATTTTTATATAAAATATTGAATATAAAATATTTTATTCGGAATACTACGGATTATTTCCAATATACTGTACTTGTTCTAATTGTACTTTTCTTATAATCAAATATGTAAGTTTTGTTCAATAATGTTAATAACAATAATAATTATAATTTTTCATAAGCTTAAAATTACAACTCATATTTCTAAATAAAGCTCGATTTTTTTTAATTGACTGAATTTTAATTGCTGGTAGGGAACTGAAGACCTATTTTTAATTTTTTAATAGTTTTTCTACTCATCAATACGCATTGTTTGAATAGGTTTTTTTAACACTTCAACTAGCAAAAGAACGCATTTTTATACCCACCATCAAAAAGATGGGGGTATATTGATTTTGTCATTCCGTGTGTAACATGTCGAAGGAATCATCTAAGACCCCACAAAGTATAATTTTCTGGGTCCTGGTTAGATTTTGAATCGATCTATGTCCGTCCGTCTGTGCGTCTGTTGAAAGCAGGATAGGGCTCGAACGGGGCAACGTAGGGGGACGATATTCCTTCAACAAAAGCATGTACGATAACGAAATTTTGTATGTATAGTTCGGGTATATAAACTCGGAAACCAAAAATGGTCGTGGTCCGCCCACTTTACCGCCCACCTCCCATATAAGGTGAAAATCAACGAAATTGTGTTCAAATAGTTCAAGGACCAATGTAAACTCGGAAATAAAAAATGGGCGTGGTCCGCCCACTTTACCGCCCCCTCCCTTATAACGTAAAATTTTTGAAAAAGTTTATGGTGGGTATATAGATTCGGCCGGGCCAAATATAATTCACGCTTGTTTCAAGGCTTAAATTGGTGATTTGTAATTCACATCATATTAATGAATGAAATGTGCTTGAAGGTAATCAATGAATTTAAAAATATAGACTTAAGATTTTGAATTGATGCGGAAGGACCCCTGGTACATACACATAGCATAAAATAAAAATCAATAGCCCATTGAAAATGTTCAATCACCTAGCAAAAAAGATATGAAAAAGAGGCGAAGTCATGATTCTAACCAAAGTATATACAAGTAGTTCAACTCTTTGACAGGAGTTCCTAACTCTAAGAGTTTGTTTTTGAAAAAGCTTGAAATTACGACAGATAATTACTCAATTTAATATTCGGTTTGGTAGTAAATTTTTGTATAACATTAAGCAAAATGTGTTTTTCTGCATTTTCAGGACTTTAAAATGTGAATTTTATGTAAAATTTAAATATGGACCACAAATGTTCAATATCATTGAGGTCTGGAGACTGTTGAGGGAGCATCATTATATTTGGACATTTATATATTAGCAAAATACCAAATCGGCTCAGATTCTCGGCAATCTGCAATAATAAGTTTTTAATAGCATTGCAACTGAAGTCAAAAAACTTTTTAAAATGCTTGTATTATATTTTTTAGGAATAAACTTATAAGCGCTTATGTAGTAAACCTATTTATTTGCTTGTAACTGTGTGTTTTAAATTTAAATTTATTTGGATTGTCAATTTCAAAAATTAATTTCTACAGCAAACAAAACAAATTGTCAAAAATAATCACAAAAAAATATTTTGTTTGTTAAAAATTAGTGTTACAAAAAATTTTAAAATTGTGTAAACTTGTGTAATGAAATGTAAAAAACGATACTTCGAAAATTTAAATTTTTCCTTTGTTTATAGTTTTCTCACAATTAAAAGGGCAACAGTGTATGTGAGGAAAAAATTTTACCCATAAGAGAGTCGGACTACTTGTTATACTTTGAATTTAACATTGTGTTGCCATGCGAAGAAAGTAAATAGTTTCTCTTTTATGAGGAGAAAGTTCGCAGTTTTTTTTTTTTTTTTTTTTTTTTTTTTGCTGGGTAATGTTTAATTTTTAATACAAACTTTTTTATATTATATTTATAAACAAATTAGCCTTGAATTTATATACATATTTACCTTTTAGAGGAATCATTTTTACTTAGATCTAGACGTTCGGTGTTGATAGAAAATGCAACTCGAAATGCTTTGCCATCTTCCAAGAGTACGCCAATATGATTTGGTCCGATTACAACTTCTTTTACAGGAATTTTAAGTTGTTCAAATATACGATGTGTTCCAAATCCGAACTTATTAACTTTGTCAGAAACTTCTCGTAGTCTAAAATGTTAAATAAGATAAAAATTAGATTTTGTAAATAATCTATGCTTATGAAAATCATTTCAACTTAAAGGTAAAAATTAATGAAAAGTATCAATTAATACATGAGAGCTGAGGTCCATTATGGATCGTTCCTTATCTAATTTAGTGGTGTGACTTTTACTTATTAAGGTTAATAAGTATTTATTATTTTGAACACTTTATAGTCTACTACAGCTGACGAAATAAATATAAGTTCTCTTTATAAAATGTTGGTTTTTACGAAGAAACGGGTATATATCATATTTTTTAGTTCGGTATAATGCTGTGGCGAATTCTGTAATATACCGTTATATTTTTTTTATAATTTAATATTCAAGCATAGGAAACTGATCGTTTTTCCTGTTCTTGCTTAGTTTTAGCGCGAAATAAATATAAGTTCAGTTTAAATAAAAGTGGTTAATTGGTTCATTAAAAGAAAAAGTATTATAAAATTATAATTTTATTATCTGTTAACATGTTAACCTCTTTAAGTTACAATATTTTGCATTAAAATAGTTTTCTGTAAACTTTATTTTCAAATAATTCGTAGAAAGCCGTTTTCCGCAGAAGAACAATGAAAAAATTTGACTTTTAACGATTAAACGGTTTCCACCTGTGCAATTGCTAAAATAAAAGGCAGATCTTTTTATGTAGTGTATAATTTTTTGAAATTAAAATAAAATTATGCCACTAAACAGTTCCGGACGAGATCCAATATTGTCTCTGCACAAATAACGGGTTATTAGTCGATCGGAATAAGCCTTTGAGTTGGTAAAAAAAAAAATCACATGAATTACGGCGAAAAAAAAGAAAGAGTTAGATTTTAAGGACAAAAGGAAGTTCAATTTGGATGTACCCGTTGAATCCAGTGTTGTTTACGCTAAGAAAAGGAGTCAGTATGAGCAGAAATTTTGGAAAAGGTGCTTTTGTGATATTGGCTACATTTTCTTTTGTTGAAAATATTTGAATAAAATTCTATTTTAATTTTTTAGTGTAAATATTATTAAAAAATATAAAACAAAAGAAAAAATTCTAAAAAATTTGAACAATCGATTTTTTTTTTTTTTTTTTTTTTTGAATTTTGTGGGTAAACTTATATTTATGATAGAGATTTACATTTATTTATTGATTTTTATTTAAATTATAGTATTATAATTACCTAGGCAGAAATTGTCAAATCAAGCGCTGGAAAAATATTGTTTACAAATAAAACGGAGCGATTTACCAACGATAGAATTTACAACTAGTAAGCGCATTGGCAATGAGTTTACTTAAAAAATAATCTTTGGTTATCTTATTTGTATTTATTTATTTATTTACTTTACCCTCCAGCCAGAAATTCTTGGTCTTGGTTTGATGACGATTTGGTACAAACGCTTTTATAGAGTTATCAGAGTACTATCAAACATGAAAACATGTTGGTAGAAAGTATAATTATTTTTTATTTTATTTTTTTTTTTTTATGTATTATAAATAAGTATTGCATATTGTTAACTTATTTCATTTAAAACTACTTACTACTACTCTTAACTGCGTATAGTACAAAAATTAGAAAAATTTATAAATTTATTTATTTAAAATTCACAATAATATAAAGAAACCTCATTAGGCCAATTAACATACAGTTAGGGACAAAACTATTTGTACACCTCATATATTTCGTATACCTTCAATAGTTTATAAAGAATTTAAAATTGTCGTATGCAGTATTATTTTTAATATATTTTTATTTAATTAAGTTATAAAAACAAAATTAATATCCAACACATTATTTAAAAAAATACAAAATAATGAAAATTCATTGGGACAAAAGTATTTGTACATATAATCTACACCTACTTATAATACTTATATTGGAAAAATTTAATATTTTGTGGGTCCTCCTTTTGCATCTATCACGGCCTGTAATCTTCTGGGCATCGATCGGACAAAATTTCTCGTTTCATCTGGAGATATTTCCTTCCAGGCTTCCTCCAAAGCAATTTAAAGTTTATCCTTGCTTCGGACGTGCTTTGTAGCGACTTTACGTTTCAAAATATCCCAACAGTGCTCGATGGGGTTTAAGTCAGGTGATTGGGGAGGAGAATTAAGTTGTCTTGGTGCATGGTAAAGCAACCACTCCTTCACTGAACGCGCTGTATGTTTTGGGTCATTGTCCTGTTGGAATATCCAACTTTGGCCAAGACCCAAACCATCTACGGAATCCTTCAAATTGTCTTCCAATATACGTTTATATTGATGCTGGTCCATTACACCATCTATAAATACCATTCGCCCTACCCCACTGGCTGCTATTGCCCCCCATACCATAACACTTCCCCCCACCATGTTTCACTGTTGGGGTCAAATTGTTAACATCTAACGCTGTATTTTTTTTGCGCCACACTTTTCCCCTGCTATCATTTCCGAAAAGATTGACTTTGGTTTCATCAGTAAACAAAACCCTATTCCAAAATTCTTCGTCCTTATCAATGTATCGTTTGGCAAACTCTAAACGCAAATGCTGGTTTTTTTTACTAATCAGCAGTTTCTTGCGGGGAATTCTACTTGCATATCCCGCAGAATGTAAGATCCTCCCTACTGTTTTTGGATGAACAATTGTTCCGGTAGTATTTGCGATTTGTTCCGCTAATTTTGCCCGAGTTACTCTTGGATTTCTTGCCACTTCTTTTATCACCAAGTTCGCTTCCCGTCTGGAAACCTTTTTTGGCCGTCCAGTTCTTGGCACATTTTCAACAGATCCGCTGTTTTTATACTTGTTTACAATGTACCTCTGTCAAATAATTATATGTGCAATATTTGTTTTCTGGTTTTTATATATTCCAAGAGTGATATACATTTCTTTGGTTTACAATTTTTTTTCATTTTTACCTAATGTCCCTATTTGCAAAAATTTTAGGTTCTTCTTGGCCTTGTATTTAAAGTACCGTTAAAATAAACATATCATTCTCTAAATTTTAATAGAAAATAATTATATGAGCAAATTGAAATTTTTACTCAACAGACTGACATGAAGTCCGCAGTTTGAAACGTTTAACCAATTAAAGTTAAAATTAAAGTTATTTGGGGAATATTTAAGATGATTAGACCTAAAAGACCAATTTTTTTTTTTTTTTTTTATTTATAGCCAAAATATGTCACCAGGTCATGAACTGTCAGTTGAAGTGCTGAAATCATTAAAGTAAGACGGCAATTTATGTAAAATTCCAAAAAATGGTGTACACAGAAAATGTTTATCATAATACTGTTGAAAATTTTCAAAAAATCTGAGAAATTGCTATCATTCTAGGAGCGGTAACCCATAATCAATTGCTGATTAGCGGGGCTTAAGGAAATTTTTTTATATTCCGGAGAGATTTTCCTTTTTTATGTTCATCAATAATTAAATTTTTAATATCCAAACTCAACTCTTTTCGCTTTCCCATTTTTGATGTGCTTATTATTCAAAACGTTAAAACCAACTTCTTATTTTGTAAAATAAAACTCGATTAACGAAGAAAATATAATGGTATTTAAAAAAAATCATCATACAAGAGTCCAACGTACAAATAATTGTACAAAGTACTGACGTACAAATACTTTTGTCCCAAAGATTTTTACTTAAATTGTACTTTTTTTTAACAATGTGTTATATATTAATTTATTTTTTATCAAATAATTCAATAAAAATGGACCTGAATTAAAACTACATATAATAATTTTTTATTCTTTATAAATTATTGAAGATATACGAAATGCATGGGGTGTACAAATAGTTTTGTCCCTAACTGTATATTACAAAGATTTACTCCTGAGTAAGGATATCTAAAATTAAAAAAATACAGAGTAGTAAAATACCGCATAAGCTTTAATCGAAATATATTATTCGACTGAGAAAACAAACAAGCTCAAGAGGAAAAAGTTCCCACAACGTGCAATTCTTACAATAAAGGATCGGTCAAAAACGGAGTTCCTAATCCTAGGAATAATAACTTGCGGATTTCTAGAAGAATGCGAAAAAGTGAACACAGACAGAAGTTGAATTTTAATAATCTTGAAGAACATTATCAAATTTCGATATAAAATAAATTTTCTAAAAGAACAACCCAGAAAAAAGCGAACATATTTTGAAACATACGTTCGAGCAGAAATGCAATATACAAACGCGTAATCATGTTGGTAATACGATTAAGTCGAGAAATATTATAAGACACAGTTCCAGATATTATTTCCAGACCGTACAACACATGTGTCATTAAAAGTGCATGAGCAATAACATAGCTCGTACAAGGCAAATAAATATCTAGAGCATAAAGCCTACGTAAATTACCAACAACTCTACAACTAATTCTCAATATGGTAATCAAACAACAGACGTCTGTCGAGATATACACACAAACAATCCAACCTATCAACAAAATTAACACAAGATCCATCAATAACAATCCTCAAAGGAAAACCAATATTACCAAATAAAATCGCCTTCGTTTTTGAACTGTTTACTGTTAACCCGTTATCCATAGAACACTGCATAAAACGAGAAACAGAATACTCAATATTAGACTGTAGTACGTCCCTATTATCAAAAGCAGTTTGAAATAGATGCATAACATCATCTGCAAATAAAAATGATCTACACACATCAGTATCAACAAAGTTCGGAAGGTCATTAATATATAGTATGTCGAGTTTTTGATGATACAGACATATTACGTTGTTTTAAATGTGAAGGATTTAACCATAAATCAGTAGACTGCAAAAATGAGGAAGTATGTTTGAAATGTCACGGAAATCACTATACAGAAGGATATTATAAATAAATGTATTAATTGCATTAGAACAAACAAGAAACTAAATTTGGGACTTGATGATAACCACATGACGACAGATAGAGAGTGTCCAGTTTATAAAAATAAATTAAAAATAAAAAAAAGGAGAATGGGATTAAGTGCATAACAATTAAAAAGCATACAAGGAATATACACAAATATACAAGGACTAACAAACAATTTTAATCAAATTGAAGCAATTGCAAATATTGAAAAGCCAAAGTTCATAATACTATCGGAAACACATTTGACTGACAGCATTGATGAATCGGAAATACTATTGGAAGAATTTTGTCAATTTTCAACTCCATCAAACTCTACGAGAACCGGAGGAGTAATATTATATATTAATAAGAACTGGCATGTAAACATTTTAACCGAAAAAGTGTGTGATTTCAAATATTGGATAAGTGCATATAATGTTAAATACAACAACTCATCAATTATAATAGCAGCAGTTTACAGATCACCAAGAAGTCAAGAAGCGGAATTTTACGAAGTATTTGAAGAAATTGTAGAAGAAATAAGTGAAAGAAATACAGATATAATTATTGCAGGTGATTTTAATATAGACAGGGCAAAAGAAAGTTTATATAAAAAGAAAATAGAATCAATAATAAATGATAATGGATTACAACAAGTGATGACAGAGATTAGTGCATTTATCAACTTCAATGAAGATCACGATGTGAATGATAATGTTCATTATTTTGATATGGCTTTCGAAAGAACAATTGAGAATCAATCAATAAAAAAGAAAATTAATGAAAAGAATATTGTAAATAAGTGGTTTAATAGGCACTTGCATTTTCTAAAAAGAGACAAAAGAGTGAAATATAATAAGGCCAAAGCGATAAATAACTATGAAGCTTGGAATGAATACAAAATAGTCAGAAATTTATATATAACGAAACTTAAAAATAAAAAAATACATATATTAATAATACAATAAGTAATACCAAAAACCAAAGAAAAATGTGGAGTAACATCAAAGACTTAGTACTAAAGAAAACAAAAAATGTGATAAAATCTGTGATATTTACAAATGTAGAATATAAGGACAGTTATGAAATAGCAAATCAATTTAATAAATATTTTGTAAATAGTATAAAATAAATAATAGATAATATAGAATATGTGCAATATGTAAATCAAATATCTATGATAAACTGTAGATTTAAATTTCGAGAAATAACAATAATAGAACTTAAAAATGTATGTAAGAGCATGAAAAACAAACCGGACTATAATAATGTTAATATAAATATGATATTAGACAATTGGAACTTGATTGGAGAAGTGTTGCTAAAAATTATAAATAAATCTCTAATAACGGTTATATTTCCTGAAAATTGGAAAACATCAATGGTGACGCCAATTGAAAAGGTTGCTAAAACAAATAAATGTGAAGAATTTAGACCAATAAACTCACTAAAATTATGTAAAAAAATCCTTGAAAAAACTGTTAAAATACAACTAGAAAATTATCTTGAAACAAACAACATTTTATCGAAATATCAATCTGGTTTCCGAAAAAGATTTTCATGTGAAACGGCAGTAAATTACGTCATAAATAGATGGAAATGTAATGGCAGAAATAAAAAAATATGGCAATTTTCCTCGATTTTAAATGAGCTTTTGAAACAATAGACAGAAAAATAAAATTATATCACTACGGAATACAAGATAAAGAATTAAATTGGTTTGAATCATACCTGACAAACAGAAAACAAATAACAAAAGTGAACTGCAATAAATCCGAGACAATTAATAATGAATATGGAGTACCACAAGGTTCAATTCTTGGAGCTTTATTATTTATAATTTATATAAATGATATGCCAGCTGTAATAGACAAAAATGAAATAGTACTATATGCGGACGATACCCTAATATTTAATATAGCGGATACAGATGAGCAGTGCCTGGAAAACTTATCGTACGATATGCGAAATATAAATGATTGGTTAAAAATGAATAAACTAAAATTGAACGAAAATAAAACAAAAATTATGGAAATAAATATGAACAACAGTACTGAATTTAAAATTAATAACAAAATCATTGAAGTTGTAGACAAAATAAAATATTTAGGATTCATAATCGATAAAAACATGAATTTTAATGATCATATAGAGTATATATGTAAAAAAAATCGGCAAGAAAATAGGCTTTTTTAGAAGGATTAGAAATCAAATATCAACAATCACTGCAATAAATATATACAATACAATAATTAAACCACATTTTGAATTCGGGTCAACCGTTTTATACACCTGCTGCACAAACATACAAATAGAAGGGTTACAGAAATTACAAAATAAAGCTATGCGATCAATTTTAAAATGTAGTAGATATACACAGATGGACAAAAGTCACCGTCATTTGCCTTTATGTAAGTTTGAAGGGCCTCTGCGCCCATAAAACAAATGATATATAAAAATAGTTTAATTCTGCATAAATTATGGTTTATTTAAAATGTTTTTTAGTTAAAATAATTTTTCTTTCATTAACCTTATTAACAAAAATAAGTATTTATTATTTGAAGTTCATATTTCTTGTGGACAAAAGTCACCGTCACTGCATCTAAATATTAAAGAAACTTTAAGAAATCTCGCTCTTACCAACACTTCTGTCTAAATTCGTGTAATATGATAACTTTAAGACTGATCTGTCAAAATTTAATAACGGTACTGAATTTAAAAAATTTGCTAACGCCACTTCTATTAAAAATTAGTGAAAAAAGAAAAGAAACTACAAATGAAGAACGAAAAATTATTTTAAGTGCGTACAAACAAAATAAAACGATCCGGGAAATATGCACATTGGTTAACCGTCCACGTATTACCATTGCTGGAATTATAAAACGTTTTAAAGACGACCCAACATGTGAGTATCAGACAAGAAGTGGACGACCGCCAGCACTATATGTTCGGGAAAAGAGTGAAATAGTAAAAATAATTAAAAAAGAGCCTAAAACTTCATCGTCAGAAATTACTGCAATGTTAAAGGAAAACACTGGTACAGGTGTTCACCCCCATACTGTACGTCGATTGTTAATTCCGTCGGGTATAATGCCAGAGTTTGCAGGAAAAAACCGCAGATTAGCAAGGTGAACCAAATGAAACGCCTTTCTTTCGCAAAAGAGCACATAAATAAAGAAATAGACTTTTGGGATAAGGTAATATTCTCTGATGAAAGCAAATTTTCCATATATAAATCAGACGGACGCGTTTTGACATGGAGAAAGAAGGGGAAGGCTTTGCAGGAAAAACACATTCAGTCAACTGTTAAACATGGTGGTGCTGATGTCATGGTATGGGGTTGTATGTCGGCGGCTGGGGTTGAGGAACTAGTATTTATTGCTGAAGTAATGGATAAAAATATTTATTTTAATATCCTTAAGGATAACTTGCATAAAAGTGCTCAAAAATTTGGCATTGAATCCGAATATTTTTTCCATCAGGACAATGACCCTAAGCACATGGCGGAAATTGTTCGATTATGGATCTTATATAACACCCCTCACACTCTTAAAACTCCTCCTCAGTCACCCGACATCAACCCAATAGAGCATTTATGGGACCACTTGGATAGACGGATTCGAGAACATCACATTACTTCCAAAAATATGCTTAAATAGATATTAATGGAGGAATGAGAGAAAATTGATTCGAAATTGACGAAAAAGTTAGTACATTCTATGCAGAAATGTTTGCAAAAAATTATTAAAAATAATGGCAAACATACCTCATATTAAAATAATAAAAGTTTTTAATTAACTTTACCTGACGGTGAATTTTGTCCAGTAGTTATATGAACTGTTTTGTATATTTTTAATTTGTTTTTTAATAAGTATAAGAAAAAGGAGTTATTTTAACTGAAATAATACTTGAATAAAATATACTTTTTGTTTAAGTTAACCATTTTTATATTTCAATTGTTTTCTGAGCATGGGGACCTTTAAACATTGTACATGATAGATGACGGTGACTTTTGTCCATGTGTGTACTTCGATACAATCATACATGGGAATATTTCATTGAGCATTGAATTTTCATTACCATTACTTAAAAAAATTATATTTAAAAAAAATTAACTACCATTTAATGATATTGATTTTTTTTTAATTATAATTTTTTAAGTAATGGTAATGAAATTACAAGAAAATGCTCAAATACTAATTATAATTACTGAAAAAAGCATTGTTTGTATAAAAAAACAATTTTTTCAAATGTGTTTCTAGTATTCGTGGAGTAGTTTAATATCGTTTTAATAAAGATTTTTAAATCATTTATATATAAATCTCAATTACAGCACGATTAAATGAATATAAAACGCAGTATTTTTGAAAATTATGCAAAAATATATGTTCTACATAGAAGAGTAAACGAATACAAATTAAATATATTAAAAAAGTAGCTAAAATTGTACGAAAAATTCTGCTAAATAATGACAATGAATTTATAAAATTAAATCATTATTTAATGATAATGATTTTATTTTTTTTTTTTAATAATTATTAATGAAAAGATATCATTGAAATACATTACCATTACTAAAAATAATGGTAATGAAAAAAATTATAAGTACCATTGTTCAATTTAATGGTAATGAAATCGACAATTCATTAGTCGATTTAATGAATTACTCCCATGTATGGATACAATATATGCTTGACACATTGAAATGGATGAATATCAGACAAAGACTCCAGTTTAACACGTGTATTCTTATATTTAAAATGAAAATGTGTTATGCGCCAGAATACTTGACTCAGGAACTATCATATGTGAATGAAGTCCAGCCATATAACTTAAGGAATGGTAATGATTTCCGGATAAATAGAGTAGCAACAAATAAAATGAAGAGATGTTTGTTATACAAAGGACTACAATTATTTAACCAACTTCCAAATTATGTTAAAAATGAAACAAATATTAATGCTTTTAAGAGAAATTGTGTAATTCATGTAAAAAATGGTGTTTATCAGAGCATTTAAAAATATAAAATTTTATGTATTATAGTCTTAAGAAAGTATTTAAAATACTACTAAATAAATGAATATATTCTTCCCAAAAGAAGTGGGCCTAAAACTGAACCTTGTGGAACACCAGAAGCCAAAGCAATAACGTTCGAATATGTACCACCAATATCAATAAATTGATATCTATTAGTTAAATACGAGAAAATAAGTTTACATGATGATTTGGCAAAATAAACCAAATATATAGAAAAAAATTTATTATTTATAGTATTAAAAGAGTTGATGAATTTAATTTAACCATAGTTGGCGAAAAGAAGATATGTTTTCTATATATTATGAACAAGCTCTTTAAAATATTTTAATTCATTTATCAGCGACATCTTTTGCAGTATAAAATTAGAAAACAAAAAGGATTATATGGGGCCATTTCGGATGTTATGTCGCAGCATTTACAAGTCTTGTTTAGCGGATGTGGCAAACCCATAGAGGAGTGTTCAAGGAAAAATTTGTGCAACAAACACATATAAGGCAATGAAAGGTACTCATAATTTTATCTAAAAATTAATTTTTCTTACTCTAATTTTTGGTATTTATAGATTAGTCTTCTGAAACAATTTCCAATTGAAACTGAAGGAACAGTATTAAAAAAAACAAGTCGATGATTAGCCACAGAAAAAGATAAATCTCTTGGGCGCTCCTAAATATCATGTTTCAATAATCATTTTAAACATTTTACATTAATTTTTCATTTTATTGTACTTTACAAATTTTATTTATTTATTTATTTATTTAAATATTTTTTTTTTTTTTTTTTTTTTGCTAATTTGAAGTTATGAATTTTTTTTATCGAATTTTTAATTTTCTAAAATCGGCATTATTCAATGCTTTCTTAATGGAAAATTTTTAATATAATTTAATAATTTTTGTTTACTTTTTTATTTTCTATCTTTTTAAAGTATTTTTTGCATAAATATTAGTAACAAAACCCCAATTTAACCCCCAGAAGAAAAATCTTCGTTGCTGAGTTGACAATCTTTGGCCCAGTTGAACTCGGGTCGTTTCGGAGCGGAGATCCAATTTTCGTGAGAACAGTCAAATAATTCTGTAATTCTCCCATTGAACTTTAAAAACAACAAGTGCGTCAAGAATTTTTCAATAAATTAAAAAATGATAATACTAATTTATTGGGAAAATTAAGAATTCTAGTCTTTGGATAATTACTGCCTGTCCTACGATGTCGAACGAAAATTCATTTCGACTAACAATATGTAATTTTTTAAACGTATGCTTTTGTTTTCCTTTTTATGTCTTTAATATATAAACGTTTTGTACAGTCAAATAAATAATGTTACTAATCCACAATAAAACAACTTCTGCAATAATCCATTTCTCAAGACCTTGTTTGACAATTCGACCAGAGGAATTTGGTCATCCATCTGTGATTCTGTTATATCTGTAGGCGAAAAATGTATCCCCATCTACAAAAAACTTGTAGTTGAAATTTTCATTTTTATACGTTCTATTACCCATAATTCTAATAAATTTAACATATTTAAGTAAAATTATAATAATAGATGGAACCACTGCCTTCTTCGAATAGAATAGAAAAATATGTTTCTTGTTGAATTTTAATAAAAATTTAAAAATTTTGGCAGCTGATTTTGAGCCGATGAAAACGGCGGCGGCGCATGAAGTAGCAAATTCCCCGGCGGCGGTGCGAACCGATCGGCTTGTATCTCTGCTTTGCATATGGCAACAACAAAACTACATGTATAAACATTTTTTTCTTCCTCTCTTAAACTCCATATAAATTTACATGCCTATTCATAGAAAAAGTCTTAAAAAAGTCACAATTTTATTATGACTAAAAGTTACGACTATACTTGTGACTAGGTCATAACTTCATATTCTGTTAACATAATCACAAAACATGCTTAACATCTAAAAATGTTGACTTTTCTTGTCAATTAAAAATAAAAATTAAAAATTAAAAATAAAAAATTTTGTAAAAAATTTGAAATTTTTAGGGAAGACTATAGTTACAATTTGTGTTTTATGACTATTTTTCAGTCACAATTTTTCTGTGAAAAGGCATGTTAATGTAAGATTCATTTTGCAACAACGGCAACACCGACAGAAAGGAAGAGTAAAAAAAGTAAGAGCTTTTGAGAAACCGTTGTGAAAATAAAATACATTTTAATTTTGAACGTTTTTGCTGTTCTGTTTTAGTTGTCAAATCTTCATATGATTGCTTGTTTTTGGGCACTTAGTTGTTAAACTAGTGTATTCAAAAAACCGACACTTTCAGAAAACCGCTTTTCGAATTATTTGAAAAATAGCTTTTTTAAATAAAACCCGGTTTCGAATACGGTTTCACTTAAAAAAATACCGGTAAATCGGTTTTTATTGAAAATACAATTATATTTTAAATATTTAAAATTTTTAATAAAAATGTACGCTTAAAGTACATATCATATGTAATAATAAGTAATATAAAAATAAAAAGTCATATCGCTCTTCTGCATCTAGGTTATCATGCTGAAAATTTTGTTTTTTAGTTATTCAATGAAATTTTCTTTAAGGTGGAAAAGTATTTCTTGTGACAATCGTCAAAACTAAAATTTACGTTTATTTTGTTAACAAAAATATATTGGACAAATTAGTGTTAATAAATTAAAAAAAAAAAAACATACAAATATCAGTTGTCAGTACGTCTGGTGTTACTCAAATTACTAACTGAAAATTTTAAACATCTAAACTATGATAATAAAGTAGTTTAAAAATACTTTCATATATTTTAGGGCTTTATTCAGAACAACAAGCGACACAACACGCTTGTTAAAATTTGTAATTTTCAAACAATTTGACTTGTTTAATGAATCAGCACTAAGTTGCCCCGGGCAAATATAAACAATGCAAAATATGGGTTGTTTAGTAAAAAAAGTAATAAATAACATTTTTAAAAATAACCAGTTAACTGACAGAAAAAATTCGAAAATAAAAATTATTCGAAACCGGTCGGTTTTTCAAGAAGTTTTTGAATACACTAATATCTACTTACATATATGCAAATTTAAACGTATAACGTTCTTTACTAATTTTACAAATAATAGATTAAAAAATCGATTATGGCGTTCGATTAATCGACTTAAAAATTATAATTAAAATGGTTGATCGAAAATCGATTATTAACTTTCCGTAAAATTCACTAGTATCAAAATTACCTTTCTCAACATTAAAATTGTCCGACGACGTTCATTGAGGTGTATAATTATAGGTAATAAAATTACCTGATACCTAAAATTTTTTAAATTTGTTTCTTTTCGCAAAAACGAGAAAAATATTTTTCTTATAGTAGTTTATAGTACTTATAGTAGTTTTAATAAAAATTATGATCTGTGATAATATAGACCGATGCAATAAATTTTAATTTTGGTATACAAAATGGAAAGCAACTTTGTTTTATAATACAAATTATAAAATACTGAATAATTAAGGTATACACATTTATTTTGGAAGCACAATTTAAAATATTATGACTTCTAAGTGCATGTAAAAGAACTTCCGCTTCGTTCAGTTATTATAAAAAAATAAATAGGTAACACGTTATAAAAATAAATTTGTCTACATATAGTTTATATAGTCTCTAAGTCCATTGAAAGCATTTAAAGAAGATACAGGCTAAGAAATACAGCACTGCTCACTGAAAAGCTTGTTCAATTCTGTTTTTAGAAAAGGAACAATATATAAATTCATATAAATACGTTGCTTTCTTCCTCAAAGCAACAAAATTAATCATATTAAAAAAGAAAAGTACTTTATTTAATTTAAAACTGTGAGCCGATACGCAACATCGGACAACAAGGTATTCTGTCAAGGTGTACATCTTAAACAGCACAGTTCCAAAAAATGATTTTGTGCATAGACAAGATGTAATTATGACTGTACTTGAGTTCTAGCAAAAAACTATGTCCTTTTCTTAGAAATCGAATGAAATTTTCATATTTTTAGGTTAATAGGTTATCAAAAAGCACAGAAATTTTGTTATACATAGAGAAATTATCTTCTTAAATTCTATGTTTTTGCATGGAAAAAATGCACAATATATTTTAAAACTTTTGAAGGATAGGATTAAAAGTAATTGCTTTAAATTTTTACTTAACATTTTTTAACCATGTGGTCTAACACTCAGAAGCAAGACTCTGCGAAAGATATTTTTATGCGGCTTCAAAATTAGTGTAGTCTGAAGTGTTGTGTAGTCAACAAATTCCATTTGGACCATTCTAGCAAAATCAATGAACAATTTAATCGGGCACTCATTTATCTCCCTAACTCACGTAAATATTTCCTATACTATTTATTCGATTGCAAAGATTAAGGTGTTAATTAAAGGCTCTTAAGGGCGCATTTACGAAAAATAAAATAAAAATAATATAAAAGTTTCATAAACACAAATTTTAAGTATTTTGTAATTTCTTGTGCAAAAATTTTTTTTATTTATTTGCGGTCAAAAATTTTTACATCATTATATTCACCGTTAAAAGTACTATCAATGGCAAAAAATCAAATAAATCGGAGCTGAATCAGGGTGGTCTATTTATACCAAAGCTTTTAATGGAGCATTTAAAATAAAATAAAAAAATATGTTTCATTAACGCAAGTTTTTTTAAATATTTCGTAATTTCTAGTGTAAAAAAGTTTTTGTGGAAATTTTTTTCTTAATAGCCTGCCTTCGGCCGGGCGGAAGTGTTTTTAAGTCTGTGGTATGTCCAAAATCGCTAACGCAATTCTTTTTTTTTTTCCAACTTTTTTTATAACAAATTTTTGTGTACACAACTTTGTATATCGTTACTGAAAATGCAAAATAACGTAGCATCAAAATTTTCAAATTTGTGTTTTTGATGAAATATAGTTTATTTTTCCAAAATACATGTGATCACAAATTTTCAGACTTGTAGCTGAAAAGATAAGGATTATATTAACGAAGGGAATAATTTTCTTAAGTCAAAACAACGTAACATCACATTTGTTAAAACAAGAAAAATATTTTTCTTTTTTTTACGAATTTAGATTGCAAATTATTAAAAAAATTAATTTTTCTAAAATTTGTATTGATGTTACGTTTCATTTCTTTTAACTCAATTATATACTACGTTCAATGTGAAGAATACTCTCCTTTTGAACTACAATTATTCAAATAGGCTCCTATAACATCTCTTGAAATGGGAGGATTATTTTCTATGAATAAAACTGTCTTCGCCAAAATAGACAATCGTTTACGTTTGACATCTTAATAATAAAAAATTTTTATACAGATAAAATTCTATTTACCGTTGTATTAAACTTAATGTTACGAATTTAAATTCAAAAAATTTAAAAAAAGAGCTCAATTTTAAAAAAGTATAAAGACATACAGTGAGTGTCACTTAAAATCGTACACCATGGTATTTAAAATTTATTTATTAATTTTAAGACATTTTTGTTTTGGAAATTATTTAAAATGATCTTTTGATATTGTGTATGTTATTAAAAATCACAAAATATGGTAAAATTGTATTTTCCTTATCTAGAAATAAAAAAAAAAATTGGGTAACTCCGTCAATGTCCAAATACAAACGCTTCATTTAAAATCGTACAGAAAAAAATCAAAGGTGTTATTGCTACATTAAAATAAAAATTTTATATTAAAGTGAGTTTTTAGTGTTAATAGATCCAGTATATAAAGTTTTAATTAATCAGATTTAAATTTCCAAGCAGTTTGCGTAAAAAATCTTTAAAAATGAAACAAACTAGTGAAAGTGAGAGACAATTGGTATTTTCATCATAAAAAAGGAAAATCACTATCCCAAATATCGGAAATAATTAACCGAAGTCGAAGTACTATCCAATACATAATCAAAAGGTTCCAAGAAGAAAATCGGATAATCAGATAACTAGAAACCTTTCCAATAAAAAGGTAAGTCATAATGATGAGCGCTGGATAATCAGAAAAATAAAGCAAAATCCTCGACTTTCAGCCCCAAAATTAGCCAGTGAATTAAAAATATATTTGCAAAAGGAAGTATGCGCTTCTACGGTTCGAAGATGCCTCCGTAAAAATGACTATCATGTCCGAATTGTCAGAAATAAGCCATATATAAATGACCGGAATAGACGTAGAAGACTAATGTTTGCCAATGAATACCTAAAACAACCAACCGAATTCTGGAACGATGTAATATTCACTGATGAGTCGAAATTTAATATATTTTCCTCCGATGGAAAAATTATGGTGTGGAGAAAACCCAATAAAGAGATGGATGTTGCCAACTTGAGATCAACTGTGAAGCACGGTGGGGGATCACAAATGGTTTGGGGTTGTATGTCAGCTTCGGGAGTGGGAAACTTAGTGTTTGTTGAGGGCAATATGGATAAATTTTCGTATTTGAGAATTTTAAAAGATAATTTAAGACAAAATGCTGAAAAAATGGGTATTTTGGACACTTTTAAGTTGTACGCCGATAACGACCAAAAACACTCTTCCCATATTGCTTGACTCTGGACAATATATAACTATCCAAAAGTTATTCAAACGCCCGCCCATTCACCAGACATGAACGTTATTGAACATTTATGGGAAATATTAGACAAAAAAATTAGAGAACATCCCATATCTAACATAAGTGACCTACGAAAAATACTTCAAGAAGAGTGGAATAAAATAACACCTGAAACGTGCAAACATCTTGTGGAGTCCATGCCAAGAAGACTACAGGCACTAAAAAATAGCAAAGGATACCCCACAAAATATTAAGATTACTTTACATTAATATTTTCTTCCATTTTTTTATGTATTAGTTATAAGTTATTATAAGTGTACGAATTTAAGTGAAACGTGAATTTTGTGAAAGTTTATAATTTGTGTCAATTTTTCTTAAAGAATTAAAGTTTTCTTTTTGTTTTTTGTTGAAATACATATTTTTGTCCAAATTAAAAAAAATGCATTTTAATTTTTTTAATTTTAATTATTATTGACTTTATAATTTAATAATATTTAAAAAAATTATGTCGTACGATTTTAAGTGACACTCACTGTAGCTTTAACTTTAAAAAATACAGTGTTAGGCATTACTTAGCTTACCATTGACTGATTTTTGTTTTTCTTATAGAATAAATTTTGTTATTCTCTTTTATTAAATAAAAATTATAAAAAAAAAAAATAAATGCATATTTTTCAAATTTTTAGGGATTTTGATTTTTTAAGTGCATTTTTAGGCACATACAGTTTGTCAAAAAAATCTTTGCACAGGAAAAAAACTTGTAAAATGTGATCTTCATTCAAGAATTCCAACAACAAAATCTTTACATAATTTTTTATTTTTGCACACAATCTATTACTGTACTTGTTTACAAATATAAGGCGCCAATATTTTTCTAATAGTCACACACATTGCAATAATAACAACAACAAAAGATGTTTATACAGTATAAAAAGTGTCAAAAAAATCTTTGCATATTGAATGAAGATAATTCAAAAATTAAAAAAAATGCCGTTATTTCCCAAAAATGTTGTGCACTTTGGGTTTTTAACAAATGAGATGGAATGCTAAAGAGGTAAACAAGGTTTTAGTAATAAAGTGATCGTTCTTAATGCAACAAGTGTCTTCATATTTGAATACAAAAAATTTCAGGAAAGCGAGTTTCAAAAAATATTATACAATTGATCTATTTCAATTACTACAAAGGCAAATCTGCCAAAAACTCAAAAAATTATATCCCGAGCTGAAAAAGAAGAACGACTATACTTAGAACGATCCATGGGCAGGCCAAAAAAGGTGATGTAGCAAGTTGAAAGAAAAATTATCAAGTGGAAAAAGACTTTGGGTTACGTGTTTGCATTGAAACCATCAGAAATGTTCTTCAAAAACACAAATATTCTTCAAGAGTGGCTAGGAAAAAAACACCTGCTGTCAGCTTAAAATGTCAAAAAGATATTAAGATTTGCCACCGAATACATTTCACTTCCTACAGAGTACTGGGACGGTGTTATTTTCTCAGATAACACGAAAATAATGCTTTATTACCATGACGGACCGCAAAGAGTTTAGTATAAGCGTCTGACTGCACTAGAAAATAAAAATCTTACTCCTACAGCAAAGTTTGGAAAACTGTCCATAATGGTATGAGGCTGTATATCCAGCAAGGGGGTTGGTGTAATCAGGATTTTTAATGAAATAATTACTAAGGAATACCTCCTTATATTTTAAAAAATAAACTGACCGCCAGCATTAAGAAATTTGGTTTTATAGACGCGGATAATCCGAATAAATTTAATCACAAATAATATCAAGATAATGATCCTAAACATTAATCTTATTTATGTAAGTCCTGGTTACTATACAACTGCACCAAAGTTATTGATACTCCTGTCTAAAGTCCTGATATTAACCCTATCGATAATTTGTGGGTTCATCTGGAGAAAAAGGTAGGAAAAAGATGGCCAACAAATAAAAACGAATTGACAAGGTTCATTAAAGAAGAGTGGGAAAAAATACCATTAGAATATAACGTTCCAAAGCTTATTCAATTCATGAGAAGGCGTCTGCAAGCGGTAATTGATGATCAAGGTGAACACACAAAATATTAGCACTAAAAATTTTAAAAAATTACTTAAATCGAAATATTTTATCAAGTGTGCAAACATTTTTTGACAGTAGTAAAATGGAACTATTTTTATTTTTTAATTTTCATCGTTATAAAAGTCTTTTATTTATTATGTTAACAAAACATGTGTTTATAAAATACTGTTTGAAAAAAAAAATAAAAAAGTTGGTTATTTATATTAGAAATCAATGCTTTTTCTAAGTTTTTATTTTCTTCTATGTGCAAAGATTTTTTTGACAAACTGTATTTTCAAAAAAAAAAAAAATAAAAAACATAAAAAAAATGGATTTTTTAAGCCTCAGTTGTTAGTACCTAATACCTATATTATTTATACCCATAATTTACTTTGTACATATATATTTTTTAATAAATAATAATAAATTTATGAAATTTCCTACTGATTCATCCAAAACTTTACAACCTATAATATAGAGTAGGAACTAAAGCCAAATCATGTTGCTGAGTATTTTAGAACCTTTTGAAGTCACATTTTAAAGTCTGTATTTTTAACTTTTCTTAAAAATTTCTTATTTGGGAGACAGTTGCTATAGAATATCATTTTGCAGAAACGGTCGAGTTATACATACATATATGTATGAATGTATGTCATATATGCATATGCACTTATAATACATACATACATACATAGTATGTATGTATGTACATACATTCATACATACATATGTATATATAAACTAACAATATTCATCCACAAAATGCATAATTGAAATATACGATATATTTTTAAGTTTGGCCAACAAAAGAAAAATAATAATATATACGTACATATGTATGTAAAAAAAAATTGACAATTATTTTTGCCGACAATTACTTCTGCGTCCAATAAAAGAAAATGTAACCTGGAAAATTCATAATTCTCACCTGTCAATGAATTGTTCATCCGTTCCTGGTAATGGTTGTAAAACAAACTGCATTGATGCCATCTTTGATATAGTATTAATTAGTTGAACACTGAAAGCAATATCATTGATTTACATTCCACTTTTTTCAAAAATTTTCATTTAAGAAAAATATGTTGTTCGAAGTATAACACCAGGAAATGTATGAAGAAAACACGAGAGATTCGTAGTCAATGTTCTGTCTAATGGCCACAGTTGTAAAAATGTTTACTACTAATTAAAGCCACCTTTTAGTAATGAAATTTCTTTTTTATTGTAACTTTAAAAAAAAAAAAGTATATATTTTGATGGAATATTGTTAGAACTTGCTTTTCTTTCCCAATAACTATACCAAAATCACTTTGAAATCGAAAAAATCTTATAAGTTATTATTCAGTACAAAATTGAACAACTGTTATCATTAACGCTTTTAAACAAGCATATGCTTGAATGTTAACAATGCGACAACAGTGATGGAAACTCAGCTGTTTTGTCGTCAAATATAGCGATTTTAAAACTATAATTAAATGTTATACACGCAGATAATATTTGAAATTAACGTAGGGTCTACACCATAGCGTAATTAAAAAGTGCTCGTACATCTACAAAAACAACAATTAAGCCCAAATTACAATAGCGCGTAGTCAGCAGCAGTGTGTGCTGCCATAATCAGCTGATTATTTAGAATGCACTGTTTGTTTTTTTGCAGTGCTGTTTCATTTAGCCCTGTTTCTAAATTCACTGCGCTGCATTCAGATTGAGAGAGAAACAACGAGAGTGAGCAAATAAATGAGAGGCTAAAATACACAAGTAGAATAAAGTAAGATGGTGGTTGTAAATTGTGGCTGCCTACGCTGAATTGTAATTATAACGTCAGCAACATGTTGTGCTGACAGTGATCAGCTGATAATTTTTGCTGATACTGTTGCTGACTACGCGCTATTGCAATTTGGGCTTTACTTGTATTCTGTTGTAAAACTACTACAGTGTAAAACTACTGCACATAATGTCAAAATGCTTTGAACAGAAATGGAAAAAATGAAGGAGAAGAAGAGTAAAAAAACTCGAAAAAAATGTTGCATATGAATACAAAAACAATTTGACAGTTCCGCGAGGTATGTCAATGAAAAAATTGTAAAACAGCTGTTCTTACGAGTATACTATGGTCTACACTAGAGATTTTTAAATCATAAAGCCCAAATTACAATAGCGCGTAGTCAGCAACAGTATCAGCAAAAATTATCAGCTGATCACTGTCAGCACAACATTAGACAAATTTTTATCAAGACAAACGTCAAAAAGAACTCGAATTTATGGAAGGTGGCAACAGTTGTGTAAAAACAACAATATGGCGAATTCGTTAATGTTTTTTACAAGGTAGATTAAGAAGGTAACGACATTAAAACAGCTGAGAATTTTTTTTGTTTTTGAAATCAATATGGCTGCCTGTGTTTTGTAATTTGAAGTGTCAAATTTTTGTTTATGTTTACATTTTTTTTTTTTTTTGCTTACTTTTGTGTTATTGCGTCTTTCCCCTCTCTTTTTACTACATGAATTGTTTTTTGTAAAGAAACATGAGAAATGACAAAATTAAAGTTGACATAAGAGATGACAATGCAAAAACAAAATACATGGGGTTTTTTTTGGTGTTGTAGAGTTGTCGTTACCTTCTTAATCTACCTTGGTTTTTTATATATGCAGCTTGACAGCTATAACAACCAAAAATAATAATCAGCTGTTTGACGGAGACTACCTTGTAACGATTCGTACTGATTTTGACGTTTGTCTTGATAAAAATTTGTCTAATGTAGACTCAAAGTAAGCGCAGCTGATTTACAATTTTTTCATACACATACCTCACGAAACAGTCAAAATGTTTTTGAATTCTTATGAAAACTTGTTCAGTGTTTTTTTTTACTCTTCTTCTACATTTACTGTTATTCTGTTCATAGCATTTTGACATTATATGCAGTAGTTTTACAATAACAAGCAATTGTTGTTTTTGTATATGTGCGGTCACTTTCTTGTTACACTATGATAACATGTAACAAAACGTCACCAGAGCTACTGCAATTTCTTATTTATATCAGCATATATGGGTACACGTAGATTAAATTTTATTATAGTAAATCATTTTTTTCTTAGACACAATTAAAAAGAATACCTCTTGATCTTGATCAAATTGAGAGCACATTAAGCAAGGAAATCGTTAAAGCTTTTAACATATCCTGCCCAATGACGAAAGCTAAAAAGAGTTCCCCCCCTGGTGGAACAAGGAACTCTCGAAGCTGCGCAAGGATGCACGCAATGCTTTCAATATTAGCTACAGGACTAAATAGTGGCAGTTTTATCACGATAAGCGCAGAGAATATAAGAAAGCAATAAAGATCGCAAAAAGAGATTCATGGAAAGGTTTTTCTATCAATCTATCAACAATACCAAGGAATCTGCAAGACTCAGTAAGGTTTTGGTGAACAGTCATAATAATCCATCCTTTATTAAAAGGATGGATGGCTCATGGTCAGAATCGTCGGCGGAATCTTTGGACATTTTACTCAATACTCATTTTCCTGGCTGTACAGATGTTACCGACCTGGAGATGGGGCAGATTAACTCCTCGCAAGGAATCGAGAATGACATGATATCCGTAGAGAAAATTTCATGGGCAATGGATAGCTTCTCTCCGTACAAATCTGCAGGGCCTGATGGCATTATACCACGGATGCTATAAAGTGCAAAGGTATACATCATACCCTGGCTACATAGAATCTTTAAACTCTGCCTAACCCTCAACTATGTTCCACGGAATTAGAGAAGAGTGAAGGTAGTGTTCATTCCTAAAACCGGAAAAAGAAGTAATGAGAATGCAAAGGACTTCCGTCCGATTAGTCTCTCATCTTTTCAGCTGAAAACCCTGGAGAGACTCATTGATTTACATATAAGGCAGCGTCTAGGGGGTACAACTCGCCTCTCAAGAAGTCAACACGCCTACATTAAAGGACGGCTCTTCATGAAGTCGTAAGGGTCATCGAGCGATCCATTGAATTAAAAAAAAAACACAATGGCTGCCCTTCTGGACATAGAAGGCGCCTTTAACAATGTCACGACTATGACGATACAGAGAGCTCTGCACGAACTAGGAGTTGAGGATTACATCACCAAATGGCTGGTTTCAATGCTAGAGACAAGAATCGTCATTGCGAATTTAGGCAACAGTGTTTAGACCAAACAAGTTATGCGTGGAACTCCACAAGGAGGTGTGATTTCTCCGCTGTTGTGGCTTATTGTTATTAATACCAATCTGTGCGAATTGGACGACAAAGGAGTAAAAGTCGTGGCTTATGCGGACGATGTGATGATTTCCTTGCTAGCATCAGGATTGTTTCTGAACGTGATAAGCGATATCATGTCTGCTCTGACTACATTCAGCAACTGGGCCAGGTTTCCTGCGTATAAGGATTACTATGGTAATGAACAGGCAGACATAAATTTCTGGGAAGGTACCAATTAGACAACCCCTGTGAGATATCTGACACTAGACTCAGTGATATTATTAAATATCTCTATGCTACTAGCTGGATCTAATTAATTTATGCTCTCATTTTTCTTCCATACATTTCTATCTCATTACAGACTCAATCCAACTCATTCACCTGGCGAGTAGTGTGGTCTTATCAAAACGGAATCTAACGAGTCTAATTGATTGCCCGTAAGTTGTACGGGCTACCACGTAAACCAACCAACCAAATCATTTTTATTGGTTTTTGTCAAGGAATGTTGTCAAAATTTAATGGTAATTTTTTTTCTTTCTAATTTCATATTATTTTGTGTTGTTTTTGCTCCAAATAATTATTTAATTTAGATTTCCATGAAGAATTGCGTTTTTTCTTAAAACAAAGTAAACGTCAACAAAATACAACAGCATAATGGCTTTTGATATCAAAACACATTTATCTTCGCTTGAGCTCTAACAATTATATCATCACAATTATTCTTCTTTTTAATTTTCTCATTTTCGCATTTTGACATTATGTGCAGTAGTTTTACACTAACAAAATACAAGCAAATGTTGTTTTTGTAGATGTGTGGCTACTTGACATACGGTTTTGACAGCTGTAACGGGTAGTCTCCACTAGAGATGAGGTTAAAATATCATGTTAAAATTATATGCTCAAATTTCAATATTTTCAATATGGCGTACTTGCATTCATGTTAATTTCTTTGTGTGTGTTAGTAAAAACATTGTGTGTGATGCTTTATGTTTAAACCATAGTATAATTATAAAGTATACTCGTAACAGCTGTTTTACAATTTTTTCATTGGCAAACCTCGCGGTACTGCCAAATTGTTTTTGTATTCATATGTAAAATTTTTTTAGATTTTTTTTACTCTTGCTCTCCTTCATTCTCTCATTTTTCCGTTCAAATCATTTTGACATTGTGGGCAGTAGTTTTACACTAACAAAATACAAGCAATTGTTTTTGTAGATGTGTGAGTACTTTATTATTATACTATGGTTTAAACATGGTTCTTTTAACATTTGATTTAACAACGGTGTTTAAACATCGAAAAAATTAACATCAAGTTGAACGGTCTACATTTACCATTAACATGATGTTAGTGTTAATCCATAGTATAATAATAAAGTATACTCGTAAGACCAGCTGTTTTACAATTTTTTCATTGGCAAACCTCGCGGTACTGTCAAATTGTTTTTGTATTCACATGTAAAATATTTTTTGAGTTTTTTTCTCTTGCTCTCTTTCGTTCTCTTATTTTTCCGTTCAAAGCATTCTGACATTGTGGGCAGTAGTTTTACACTAACAAAATACAAGCAATTTTTGTTTTTGTAGATGTGCGAGTACTTTATTATTTTTCCGTTCAAAGCATTCTGACATTGTGGGCAGTAGTTTTACACTAACAAAATACAAGCAATTTTTGTTTTTGTAGATGTGCGAGTACTTTATTATTTTACTATGGCCCCAACCACTCAACTAAAAATCATCGTATCGCAATCAGCTGTTTCAATCTGCTTTATGCAGGTGTGTGTATGTAGCTATAGACACAAAAATTCTAGGTAGCGTATCGCAGAAATCTACAGAAAATAGATTTTTACAAAGGCAAATTTATTTATCAGGTAAAGTCAGTTAATCAGCTGATTTTTTTTTTTTACTTTGTTTTGGATATTGCATCTGTCAAACTTTGTTTACGTTTACCAAAGAACAAAGCGGACCGGCAGCCAATCGCCGCATAATTTTTCTAGCCGTTGCCGACGCTGACTCATACCGGCTAGAAAGGCTGAACAAAATACAAATAAAAATTTACTTAAAATTCATATGTTAAACGGAAATTTTAGTTTTTAGAAATAAACATAAGAAATTTACTTAATTTATGTAATATAATATAAAAAACATTTTGAGCCGACAAATAAGCTGCCGCCGATATGATCTTGTGAAAGTCGCCGCCGCCGATCATAATAGGATACACAGCCGCCGACAATTTTGCGTCGGCTTGGTTCTCTGATGCTTACTTTATTTTTTGTTACTTTGAGTCTACATTAGACAAATTTTTATCAAGACAAACGTCAAAATTTTATCATGATAAAGATTTGTCTAATGTAGACTGAATTTGTCAGTATTATTGCAGCGTTAAAAGAAAATTGTCAGCGCTCGAGCCCTGACAACTTTGTCTTGATAATGCTTGATAAAAGACGCCATCTTGATTGTTGTTGGTACTTTTTGCATGGTTTATTATGATATACGTTTTCCCCTATAATTGACAGTGATAAAAAATTATCTGCAACTCAAACAGAAATTTGACGTTTGTCTTGATACAAATTTCTCTAATATAGACTCAAAGTTATGTTTACAAATTCGCTTTGTTTCTAATCAGCCGATTTTGACATAACTAACCAGCAAACCATTTAAAAAGTGCCTGTTGTTTTTGTATTGTTGTATTTGTTGTAGAACTGACTTTACCTGATAAATAAATTTGCCTTGATTTTTACGTAGCTGGGTAAGTTTTAAACAACCCTGTAGTTTATTTTGTTCACAAAATAACCGAAAAACAGAGTTGTTTACACAATGAATGTTCAAAAACATATGATACGTTTTCTTTTGTTGACTGGTTGTACAAAATGTTTCACGCTACTTTTCTTTATTCTGCGTTGCGTTGGAAAGTTGACTGGTTGGGCCTTAAATGTTTAATGTAACATAGAGTCTACACGAGAGTTTTTTATATCATATTATCTCACGTGTAGACTAAAAAAATTTTACAAAAAACCATAGTAAAATAATAAAGTACTCGCACATCTACAAAAACAACAATTGCTTGTATTTTGTTAGTGTAAAACTACTGCCCACAATGTCAAAATGCTTTGAACGGAAAAATGAGAGAATGTAGGAGAGCAAGAGCAAAAAGATCGAAAAAAATTTTACATATGAATACAAAAACAATTTGACAGTACCGCGAGGTTTGCCAATGAAAAAATTGTAAAACAGCTGGTCTTACGAGTATACTTTATTATTATACTATGCAAAAAACATTGCTTTCATGTACTTTCAAAATACACATGCACACATACAAACAATCTTTCGTATATGTGTATTTTTTGACAGTAAGTCTTATAAGATAGTTGTGTAGAGAAATCTTATCACAACAGTCTCATAATATTTCTTATAATACTAATATTTTAGTCTACACGTGATATAATTCTCTCAGAGAGCGAATTTGACACTCTCTGTTACATATTATGATATAAAAAACTGTCGTGTAGACCCTATAATACATAAAACACTAACACTAACACTAACATCATTTTAATAGTAAATGAGAATGTTGAGCAACTAAATATTTTAAAATTTTAACTTTCCGTATTGCCAAGATGTGCACTAATGAGAAAGTGCTCCAAAAGTGACGGTCCATTAGGGTAAGATGGCGACGTATCACATATGCGAGAAACATCTAAGACCTGATCATTAAGCCAGTTATATAGAATCCACCCATTGCAGGTTTCCAAGGAATCGCCCCAGCTTGGATGTCTGGCATTAAGGTCTCCCCCCAGAATGAAGCCGTCAAATTTACTGGCTGTCTGTAGAATTTGATCAAGACCTTTATGAAGTTTAGAGGTAGTGATATTGCATGGTATATAAATAGAACCGACTAGAAGTTTTTTATGTGAGTTCGATATTAAGTTCTATTTCAAAAAGTTTGTTTTCTAATTCTGAATTACTGATATATACGTTATTATATGCAATTGATTTCCTGATTGCTATGACCACTCCTACATGCGAGTTGTCGTATAAAAAGTTAAATCCATTAAGTTGTAGTCTTTGGTTTCTTCAAAGGTGACATTCTTGAAGGAATGCTATATAAATTTTATTGCGTGTAAGAGTGTTAAGAAGATCAATTTGGAGGCTAGTGCCGACAATAGAACGTACATTAAGTGTGAGAAAATTTAACTTTCTATGGGCCATAATTGTTGTTTACTTTTCTAAAAGACGCAAATATTCGCCTTTAGCTTCATTTCTATGCATATTTTTATAGTTGCTCAAGAATTTATTAATTTCCTGTTCAAGTGTCAATTCCTCTGGTTCGATAAAAAAAAATTGCTAATTTTAAAAACTCGCTAATTATAGGTGTTCTTTTCTTAGGAGTATAATTTTCATCCAACTTTGAGTGAAACAGGCTCGCAAAAGTTATACCAGGTGTGATATTTGGCGTTTCTAATACCTTGCATACATTAGTACTTACTTGCAGATTTTGCTTTCGAGTTTTGTTCAAGCGTTCTTTTTTGCTTTTCACGTATTTTGTATATGAGACGCAACCTCTCCAATTAGCTGGGTGTCCATGTTCACCACAGTTAACACATGTCGGTTTTACATCCGACGCTTGAGAAAGTTCACATTCACCAGGAGGATGTGATTTGTCGCATTTTACGCATTTAAAATCTCAATTACAGTTTCTTGCTACATGATCCCAGAGTTGGCACCTTTGACATTGAATTTCACAATTTTTTTTTTGGTTTCTCCCATACCATTGTTTGGTTAAGTAGGTATTTGACATGAGAAATGTCACTAAGTTTTTTACCAGGAGCAAGTACCATTAAAAAAGGCCGGTGTCTATGTTGTTTTTCCTCGAGAGAGTCATTGTGAATTTAGAAATACTGCATACAGTATTCGGCACCACCTGATCTTTTTTTTTAACGTTACTTCCTTTATTTATTGGATCTGCCTTTAATTAAATTAAAATATCAGTTTTCATAAAAAAAATATTTTCAATTAATAAATTGGTAGATCGGTTCTTCGAAGCCTTGATGATGTTTGCGTTCTGGTAAGCAGCCTTGCCAATGGGTTAGGGTGAAGTTGTAGTTTCAAGACGTATCTTTCACGAATTTTTACAAATTCTTCTTTTACCAATGGTATTTCCAAATCCTTGTGAATATTTTCGTTTCATATACACCATGGTGCTCCCGTCATGGTTCTAAGTATTTTCGATTGGGCCCTCTGTATAAGATCTATATTGGTATTACTTGTTGTTCCCCATAATTGGATTCCATATGTCCAAATTGGTTTTAAGATGCTTTTATACAGGATGACTTTACAGTCAAGGCTTAATTTTCATTGATAGTTGATTAGACAGTGCATATTAGAAGCTTTGATTTTCATTTGTAGCCTCTTGGCTTCTATGTGTCGACGCCAAGTAAGACGTCTGTCTAGATGTATGCCAAGGTATGTCACATTAGAGAAATTTGTATCAAGACAAACGTCAAATTTTTGTTTGAGTTGCAGTTAATTTTTTAACTCTATCAGTTATAGGGGAAAACGTATGCCATAACTTTGAGTCTACATTAGAGAAATTTGTATCAAGACAAACGTTAAATTTTTGTTTGAGTTGCAGATAATTTTTTATCTCTATCAATTATAGGGGAAAACGTATGTCATAATAAACCATGCAAAAAGTACCAACAACAATCAAGATGGCGTATTTTACTAAGCATTATCAAGACAAAATTGTCAGAGCTCGAGCGCTGACAATTTTCTTTTACTTTGAGTCTACATTAGACAAATTTTTATCAAGACAAACGTCAAAATTTTATCAAGATAAAGATTTGTCTAATGTAGACTGAATTTGTCAGTATTATTGCAGCGTTAAAAGAAAATTGTCAGCGCTCGAGCTCTGACAACTTTGTCTTGATAATGCTTAGTAAAAGACTTTTTACATGGTTTATTATGACATTCGTTTTCCCCTATAATTGATAGAGATAAAAAAAATATCTGCAACTCAAACAAAAATTTGACGTTTGTCTTGATACAAATTTCTCTAATATAGACTCGACGTTAACTTTGAGTCTACATTAGACAAATTTTTATCAAGACAAACGTCAAAATGAACTCGAATTTAAGGAAGGTGGCAACAATTGTGCAAAAACAACAATATGGCGAATTCATTAATGTTTTTTATGTATGCAGTTTGACAGCTGTAACAACCAAAAATAATAATCAGCTGTTTAACTGAGGCCACCTTGTATAGATTCGCACCGATTTTGACGTTTGTCTTGATAAAAATTTCTCTAATGTAGACTCAAAGTAAGGCTGCAATAACACTGACAAATTCAGTCTACATTAGACAAATCTTTATCATGATAAAATTTTGACGTTTGTCTTGATAAAAATTTGTCTAATGTAGACTCAAAGTAATAAACCATGCAAAAAGTAGCAACAACAATCAAGATGGCGACTTTTACTAAGCATTATCAAGACAAAGTTGTCAGAGATCGAGCACTGACAATTTTCTTTTAACGCTGCAATAATACTGACAAATTCAGTCTACATTAGACAAATCTTTATCATGATAAAATTTTGACGTTTGTCTTGATAAAAATTTGTCTAACTTTGAGTCTACATTAGACAAATTTTTATCAAGACAAACGTCAAAATTTTATCATGATAAAGATTTTTCTAATGTAGACTGAATTTGTCAGTATTATTGCAGCGTTAAAAGAAAATTGTCAGCTCTCGAGCTCAGACAACTTTGTCTTGATAATGCTTAGTAAAAGACGCCATCTTGATTGTTGTTGGTACTTTTTACATGGTTTATTATGACATACGTTTTCCCCTATAATTGATAGAGATAAAAAATTATCTGCAACTCAAACAAAAATTTTACGTTTGCCTTGATACAAATTTCTCTAATGTAGACTCAAAGTAATGTAGACTCAAAGTTACATTGTTAAACGTGACAGGAGGACAGATGCCCATCCTGAGCGCATATGTAACGTGTTTACTTTTGAGTTCATTTGCTTTTATACGCCAGTTTCTCAACCACGTCTCTACTCGTCTTAAGTAATTATTGAGTTCTCTAGATGCTTTGTACGGATCCTCATTTGAGCTAAGAACCGCAGTATCATCGGCAAACGTGGAGATAGTCAATTTATCACATGTTGGTAGATCAGAGGTGTATATTAGGTAGTGTGTCGGTCCGAGAACACTTCCTTGCGGAACACCAGCATTGATTTCATAATCTCTTGTAAAGTATTCATTATACTTTACCCTAAATAATCGGTTGGAAAGATAAGACTGTAGTAATCCATGAGTACTAGGAGGCAATAAGTATTTAATTTTGTATATTAGACCTTGGTGCCAAACTTTATCAAAGGCTTGTGCCACATCCAGAAAAATGGCAGAGAAATATTTTTTCTGTTCAAAAGATATTGATGTTCGCGGAAACCGAACTGGTGAACTGGGATAATGCTATTATTATTTAAAAATGGTATGATTTTTCCTTGAAATACTTTTTCGAATATTTTTGACATGCAAGGCAGCAAGCTAATGGATCTATATTAGGGATGCCAAACGGGACTGGATTTTGCTAATCCAGGGATTCGGGATTTTATAATTTCAAATCCCGGGATTTTTCGGGATCGGGATTTATATTTCATATGAAAACACATTTTAAATATATGGAAAAAATTAATTTTTTATACATATTTTAATTGAAGAAATTTATTCGTATAAAAATAAATCATAAGGTTTGTTCGTTTGAAATTTTAGTAAAACTAGTTAAATAAAAGAGATATTTAAAAAATAAATCTAAAAACCAAGCTTTTACTTGAAAAAGTTAGAAAACCGAAAATAATAAAATAAAATTTAGGGTAAATAAAAAGTTAAATTTTTATTATTTTTTTTCTTACTTGTATTAAACGGAAACTTGGAAATATCTCAAAAATACGGGCATATGTTCCTTTGCTGATATTTTTTCTTATAAAATTTCTTTAGCTAATGATATGTATGATTTTTATCTTTGTTGAATATCATCAATTTAATGTCCATCCATTTTGGAAGATGATTTAACGCAATTTGGTCCTAGAACTTGTATAATCCAACATTTGTTCATTATTTCATCTTCCATACAAATGTCTTTCCAGAATAGAGTTTGACATTTCTAAATTTCCTAAATGTGGTAGAGTTCAACAGAAATAAAATCGTTTGTAATCTTAAACTACCAAATCAATTTTTTTAACATTAGACTATAATTAACCATAAGCCCCATACAAGGACCTCCATTAATTTACATAAACGTTCATTAATCAGGAATAAACGTCAATGTGTAGACGAATTGGCACATATTATTTAATACAAATCAATATGTATTAATAATTAAAATAAATATGAAAAGCACTGTATACCAATTTTTAGAAGGATCCGTCCATAATTGACCACAGCTCCTATAACAAGGCCCTTTCGAAAGATCATTTAAAGGTGTATAAATTAGAATCACAATACAATTTTGTATACCTAAGTTTTATAAAAGTATAAATTATAAATCCAACAAAATTTTTTTAAAAAATTAAACGTATTTTTTATTAGTCCGTTTCAAATTAAAATTCAATAGGAAATTGAAAATAAAATATTTTACTAGTCTAGCTCGTACAAAATATTCAAGTAAAATATGTATAGCAAAATAGAAAATTATTTTCTCTTGAAATGCTTACAACTTTTACTAGTTTTATGTGCACAGAAATGCTTTTCTTACAATAATAGTAAAACTAGTAAGAATAGCATACAAACGAACAGACCTATAATGTTCTAATCTTCGTAATCGATTTTTAATATATTTTTGAAAATTTTCTGTTAATATTTTGATGTTTTGTATTGCTTAGAATTAATTTTTTGGATTTTATTTATGACACTAAATCCCGAAAATGAAATCCCGGGATTTTTTTCGTCCAATCTCGGGATTCGGGATTTTGTAATCCCGAAAAATCCCGGGATTTGGCTTTGGTATCATTATAATCTGGGAGATTTTCCAATTTTTCGGAAAAATTCCTAGTCAAGATTACATTAAATAATAAAGTTAAGACAGTAATTGCAACTCTCGGTAGGTTTTTAATCATTAATGGTGTAATTAAATCATATCCTGGTGATTTTTTTAGTTTGGTATGCTCCCGTATAACTTTGTGAACATCCTCGGAACTTATCATTAAGTTCGCTTCTGATACAGTACTACAATAATGTTCATCTAGAACAAATTCATTTGTTGTGGGGTTAGGTCGAAATACATTACTTAAATTCTCAGCGAATAATTGCGCTTTGTCCTTTGCACTTCGTGCCCAGGTACCGTTTGCTTTTCGCAGTGGACTTTGACCCTCTACCGGTGGTTTTATGTTTCTAGTTGCATTCCATAAAGAAAAGTTTGTAATGTTTAGTATTTGTTAAACTTTCAATATAACCGTTGTTTTTATGATCCTCTTCCTTGAGTAGAGCATTGCAGTAGATAGCCTCTGCTTTGATGCAGGAGATCTATTTTGTTGCCATTCTTTTCTTTTTTCTCAAAGAAGTTTTTCAATATCTGAATTTGAAATATGTCTGTTTGTCTCTGAGGGGATATGGCACTTAGAATGTTCTAAGGCCGAAGCAATTAAGGACTTAAGGTCATTGATATATTCATCTACATCCTCCTCACACTGTAAATAAGGATTGGTGTGGATATGGTTACTGATGTATTTTTTATATTTTAGCCAATCAGTTTTAAATTGAATATTTTTTGAAGGGTTTTCATGTATGTTATTTTTTCCGTAGTAAGTAACTATTACGGGAGAATGGTCAGAAGATAGTTCGTTAGACACTTCTGTTTTTATTGATAAGCGATTCAAATTTCTTATTATTCTAAAATCTATAAGGTCAGGAATTTTTTACGATCAGTAGGCCAATATGTTGGTTGGCCACGGTATACAAAATCCAAATGACTTTTACTATTAATTAGAACTTTGTATAGCTGTTTACCTCTAGGATTCATAATTCTCGAACTCCAATACGCATGCTTTGCATTATAGTCACCGCATGCTAGAAAACAATCTCCCAGTGTACTAAAAAAATGCTTAAACCTTTCCTTAGTCATCGGGAAGCGTGGGGTACAATATATCGAACTGACTGTTAGATTTCCTGCCAAACATTCGAGGCGAATGGTTGTTGCTTGCATAAAGTCTCTTGAAAAGTCTTCCAGAGCATAATGTTTAATCTATTTATAATCAGAATACCAGTCCCACCATGAGCCTTACCGTCGGGATGATTGGTATAATAAAACGTTAAATCTGGAATTTTAAAATTGTATTTATTTGTAAGATGAGTCTCTGAAATTAACATGATATCGATATTATTCTGAATGAAATATGATACTTCGGATTTACGTTTATTCAAATCGTTTGCGTTCCGAAAACAAATTCTTAACAACTCATTTTCTCGTTAGGAGGATTTGAATCATTTGATTCTGCGCTCTCAAAAGCTCTTGTATATTGTTTTGCATGGATGTCATAAAGTTTGACATATTTTGATTAAGTGAAATAATATTCTGTGTAAGAGTCTGCATTAAATTGTCTAACCTTCCCATATTTTGGGGAATATTAGGTTTTTGATTACTTGATTTTAGAACATTAGCATAAGAGGTACAACTAGAGCTATAGGGTTGATTTACTTGTGAAATTAAATTTCGTTCCGTTGAATTAATATTCTCGTTAAGAGATAAAACTCCAGAGTTAACTGGCTTAGAAGTTGTGTTGATCTAACGCATTTTTAATTTCTTCCAAATCTGTCTTATAATATAAACCACGCAAAACAAGGGATATTTGTTTAAATTCTTTTGGAGTGAAATAATATGACTTTATCTTCTTTTCCCTGAAAAATGCCATCATTTCATTATGAACAATAGGGTTTGCGATATGTGACTTACACTAACATAATGTTAATGGTAAATGTAAACCGTTCAACTTGATGTAAATGTTAATTTTTTCGATGTTTAAACATGGTTCTCTTAACATTTGCTTTAACAACAGTGTTTAAACATCGAAAAAATTAACATTAACATCAAATTGAACGATCTACATTTATCAGTAACATGATGTTAGTGTTAATGTTAAATATTTTATGTTTTTTACTAACACACACAAGGAATTTTTTGCATCTGCTTAGAATGCAACAACAAAACAATGAAAAAATAATAAATTAATATGAATGCATGTACGCCAAAACATTGGAATTTGAGTTGAAAACTTTAACATCATTTTATCTCTAATGAAAACTACCCGAAAAGCTCGTGTGGACATTAGGGTTCATTAAACCGAATTTGGAACAATCGACTTTTTGTCGACTATTTAGTTTGTAATGGTTAAGTTTAAAAAAAAAAAAATTATTTAAAAAAAAGTGTCTTAGAACTTTTTATGTGAACTACAATATCTAACTGTTGGAATTTTTGTATGTAAACATCACTTTTATTGCATAGATTGCCAATTAAGATTAATATGCAGTGGTTTCCCGGTTTAACGAATTTTGTCAGGCCAATTCGTAGAATTGAAAAATTCTTTAAATCGCAAATATATTTTACTAACAAAATATACTTTAAAAAATTTATTTTAATGTCTACATTTTCACTTTTTAACGTTAAGACATAATTTAGTTGTCTTATAACAAAAAAGTAAAAAATAAAAAATAAATAAATAAAAAATAGCAAAAAAAAATTTTTTTAAAAAACAATTTTTTTTGACAAATTACAAAAAAAAAAAAAAAATACTATGGTTATCAAATACTAGAGAGTAGGTCTTTAATTGCAACTGTTCTGTACTGTTTAAAAAGTTAAATCGGCTTAATAAGTAATTGTCAATTGAATTTAAGCGGATTTTTAGCATAAATGCATCACATTGTATGGTGGTATATGATAAAATTGCATTGCACAAGATATGAACGAAAGCATATTTAAAAATTAATAAAATATCAGCTGTATAACGTATTCTTATTATTATTATTATTTTTTTTTTTGCTTTGTTTTTTTACTGTTTTTTATTTAGAATTCTCTTCCTTTTGCATAAAAGGGGAGAGTAATAATACTCTTTCAATAGGATGAGAAATGTGTTTCATTTGCATTATCTTATTTTTATAGATTTCAAATCTCATTTTTTGGAAAAAATTGTTATATCGAGTACTAAAATATTAGTGTATTTAAAAGCCGAAACCGGTTAACCGGTTTTTGAATTTTAAAAAACCGACCAGTTTTGAATAATTTCTACTTTCGAATTATTCAACATGCCGGTTTTTTCTGTCAGTTAACCCGTTTTTTGATGGAAGGTACTTTTTAGGGTTTTCACTAAAATACCCAGTGTTTTTCATTTACAGAAGCAGGCATCAATATTGATAATACTTTAACAATCTGTTGCAATGTCGGAGTAGTAATTAGAAAATTACGTAAATTTATAAAATTCTTAAATAAATAGAGTGAAAAGCAAAAAGAACTGCAAAACTTTATACAAAAGCAAGAAGGTAAAGAGCTACGATTAATTTGCGACGTAAAACACACAAGTTATACAAGTTTTTGTATAACAATTTGAAAATGAAATTAAAAAAAGATTCGGTTGTGTCGAATCTATGATACCCTTTACCATATTACCGACAAATAATAAAATTTTCGCCTTAACGTATGCCTTCATACTTTCACACTTATAAATCTAATTTTTTTTCCAAACTACGAAAATTTTAATAAAAAAATAAATAAACATTGCTTTAAAAAATAAACAACAACAATTCCATATTTATATATTTTTGTATGTATGTATATACATTAGAGTGTACCGAGGAAACCTTTATTAGGAAAACAAATATACATCAGTGCTTGTGTTTATAAGTTGCTCTAAAGCCCAAATTACAATAGCGCGTAGTCAGCAACTGTATCAGCAAAAATTATCAGCTGATCACTGTCAGCACAACATGTTGCTGACGTTATAATTACAATTCAGCGTAGGCAGCCACAATTTACAACCACCATCTAGCTTTGTTCTACTTGTGTATTTTAGCCTCTCATTTATTTGATCACTCTCTTTGTCTCGCTCTCAATCTGAATGCAGCGCAGTGAATTTAGAAACAGGGCTAAATGAAACAGCACTGCAAACTGCTGCTGACTAAATGTAATCAACACCAGAACAAACAGTGCATTCTAAATAATCAGCTGATTATGGCAGCACACACTGCTGCTGACTACGCGCTATTGTAATTTGGGCTTAACTCTCAATTAAGTGAGAGGAGAAAAAATGAGTACATTGTATTAAGCTTCCCGAACAACAATAATAACAACAATATTAAAAACTGCATATATGATCCACAAAAAAACAAAAACTACTTAACAGCAAGACAAACATCAATTACTTGTGCGCCAATTTGTGTAGAACATAGCACAAAAGAAAATCAAAAAAATAAACAAACAATTGCTTTAATGGATGACAAAAAAAGTAATATGCAAACCAGTGATAACGTTGAGTCGATATTAGAGAAATTTATATCAAGACAAACGTCAAATTTTTATTTAATTTGCAGATAATTTTTTATCTCTGTCAATTATAGGGGAAAACGTATGTCATAATAAACCATGTAAAATGTACCAACAATAATCAAGATGGCGTCTTTTACCAAGCATTATCAAGACAACGTTGTCAGAGCTCGAGCGCTGATAATTTTCTTTTAACGCTGCAATAATACTGACAAATTCAGTCTACATTAGAAAAATCTTTATCTTGATAAAATTTTGACGTTTGTCTTGATAAAAATTTGTCTAATGTAGACTCAAAGTAATATAGACAAATAATAATATTAACACTGTTGATACCTCTAATGTTGATAAAAGGGCAATAATAATGTGAAGCAATTTCTCCGTCATTTCCAATATTGAAAAACACTGGTGCCATACCATAGTATAATAAAGTACTCGCACATCTACAAAAACAACAATTGCTTGTATTTTGTTAGTTTAAAACTACTGCCCACAATGTCAAAATGCTTTGAACGAAAAAAATGAGAGAATGAAGGAGAGCAAGAGTAAAAAAAATCGAAAACAATTTTACATATGAATACAAAAACAATTTGACAGTACCGCGAGGTTTGCCAATGAAAAAATTGTAAAACAGCAGTTCTTACGAGTATACTTTATAATTATACTATGGTGCCATACCAAAAAATAAAAATTTAGTGAGTTCGGATATTAATGGGAAAGTTCTAACAGGGATGGACCGATATATTACCATCACTAAACGTAAGTCCAGTCCTAGGACATTAAACATGGAACCGAATCCTAAACAACAAAAGAAAAATTCGGTAAGTCAAAATCGTTTTGCAATTCTTACATGCCTATTCACAGAAAATTTGTGACTGAAAAATAGTCATAAAACAGAAATTGTGACTATAGTCTTTAATTTTCTATTGACAAACAAAAATTTATTAATATTTTGTTTTAAAATTAAGACCTGATATGTAGGCAGTCATAAGAATTGTGACTATCATAAGAAAATATTTTAATTGAAAATAAAAAATATGAAAATATAGAAAAATGTGTTGTAGAAAAAACAACGCATACATACATATTTGAAATAATTGAGGGCCAAAAAGCGACAAAACATTTATGCAACACACTCTTACTTACATTTTTTGCAGATTTTCATCAAGTTTTGCAGTATTCTTTGCAAATTTTTATTCTTCCCTAAAAATTTCAAATTTTTTACAAAAATTTTTATTTTTAATATTTTTTTTTAATTGACAAGAAAAGTCAATATTTTTAAATGTTAAGCATATTTTGTGACTATGTTAACCGAATATGAAGCTATGACCGAGTCACAAGTATAGTCGTAACTTTTAGTCATAATAAAATTGTGACTTTTTTAAGACCTTTTCTATGAATAGGCATGTTAATAACCAAAATAATGAGCTGGACCCACAAAGCCTGTCAAAGACTTAAAGCCACCACCCTCTATTTTCGCGAGCCAACTACTAACGCTCTTGTAAACAAGTTGTCCCAACTAGTAGACAAAGGTAATGTTTCTGAAACAAAAGTTCAGACAGACACAGAAAAAGATTTTTGAATCATAGTTGATAGCTTCGATAGTGAGAACAGGAATTACTATACCTATCAACTAAAAAGCGCAAAGGGTTTAAAAGTCAGTGACAGTGGCGTACCAACTAATGAGATAAAAGAAGCTCTCGAGTCTGAAGGCTTTGAAGTGAAGTCCGTTCACAACATAATAAATAGAAATAAAATACCTCAACCACTTTTTAGAGTTGAAAAATCGCAAGATAACAGTAGAGCAGGGGTTCTCACAAGATCTTCCTTCGCGACCCACTTTTGACTTTGCGATTGATGCGCGACCCACTACAACCTTGACCAGTTTAAAAATCAGATAAAATGTTATGTAAATATAAAATTTAAAAATAATATTTATAATTAAGATATTGTATCTTTAATCTTTAATATGAAAAATACATATCTATTATCATACTTTGTGCACAAAAGATCGATACTTTGGTTTGATCGACAAAAGATAGTTTAATATAAGAATGTATATTGTTAAAAACTGTTGTAATAGTTTTTGTGTTTCTGAGCCAAAAAGTGGATAAACTTTGCTATATTTCAACTAAAATGCTTTGAAATCTGTTGATACAGAATTAAATATTAGACATGTGTTACATTTTAAATCCCCTTGTTTGTTATAAGATAAATCCTTTCAATATGGATTTGTCAGCTTTTAATTATAAAGTCGTTAAACTAATTTTCTTTTTATTTCTTTACAAAACAAAACTTTTGTGTACTCAGCATTAAAAAGTCGCTCCATTCGATCAAATTTTAAAAATTCTATTTAACAGGATGTTATTCTATGGTTAGATTTGCAAACGACATTGATACGACTTTAAAAAAAAAAATGCTTGGCATTAATATTTTTGCAAAAACAAAAGTAAGGTTTCATATGAAAAATCGATAGTTTCATCAAATTAAAGTGAACTATTTTTATCTTTTTAATTGTTTTCCCTATCACATCGTAAAGTTTTCTTTATATTGTATCATGGTTCAACATCACTTTATTTGATCATTGTTGTCTTTATAAATCATAATATTTTCATCCGAAGCTCTGGTTTGTTTTTTTATTGGTTTTTCATGAAGCTGATGCTAGTTGATTCTTAAAAGAACTCATTTTAGAAAAAATGTTTTTATTTTTTTCTTTAATTTCGGGATGTTTTTTGTATAAAGATTTATTTCCATTTTTAAATAGTTTCATCATTTCATTGGAATTTTTACTTCAACATTTAACTAATATGTATTTACTTACATTGAAAAATTTTTTATTCAGGAATATTTTTCAAGATCTCTTCGCGACCCCCTACGAATGTCCTTACGGACCCCTTGTGGGTCGCGGACCCCCATTTGAGAACCGTTGCAGTAGAGGAACCGATGAAACGCAAAGGCTTAAACTGTCAACAATTGGGACACACTAAGTCCTTTTGTAAGTTACCGCCGGTTTGTGTAAGATGTGGAGATATTCACCTGTATATGCTCAATATTAGGAATCGAATTTCCCAAATCTAGTGCACAATATAGAAGTAATATAAATATAAATGATCAACAATCATCGTATGCCCATACGGTCAACAAGGGTTCAATTACCCAAACGAAAGTGAAAGCAAATGATGCTCTATCATTTCAAAATGCATTTAATAAGGGTTCAACAATTCTCAACTAAACTCAAAAAATGGGTTCAGTTACCCAAATAAAATAAAATGGGACATTATTTTCATATGCACATGCATTGAAAGAGGGTTCAGCAATTCCCAATACTAATTTTCAAAACTCAATTGAGAATTTAATTCAAACCATGAATAGCTTGAGATCAGTTTCTTGATTACTTTTCCACCTTAGGTCCAATATTTATAGCAGCAGAAGACTATAATGCTAAACATACATTTTGGGGTTTTCGTCTTATTACGCCCAGTGCACAGAGGGCCAGAGAGATTTTTGGCCATAAGTCGTTTTTAAAAATTTGAAAATAACGAATATGGCAAATTATTAGGAACATTTAAGAGCAAATTTTCCGAAATTTTTTTTGTTATCCATCTACACCATTTCCTACTGTATCGATCCAAAGTTAAAAAAGTTGTTAGAAATTAATTTTATTGAAGAGCCATTTTTTTTTGGTTTTTGCTACATATTTTCATGACAAAAGCTGAAATTTTTTTTCTCATCAATTAACATCTAAATCGGCAGTTATAACAAAAATAACCCGAATTTAAATTATTTACATATAGTATATTTTTTTTAAATTTTAATCAAATAAGTTAACATTTTTTTGATATTAACCTTCTTCCAAAGAAATCCACACAAATCCTCAGACCGATAAAAGCAATTTTTTTCTATTTTTATATTTAATAGAATGTTAGTTTTTGGGAAAAGTTTCCCAAACTTGCTTCAAATGATAAATGACCATATCGCACCAATTTATAATAGTGTTCCTAGATATCAAATTAACATAAATTTTAAGAAAACATTTAGATTTTTTTTCAGATAAATAATTATCGAGTGTATTTACACAAAAATGGATACTTTCAATGCAATTATAGATGCATTTAATTTTCTATCTCTATTTAAAAGAAGAAAAACAGTACGGAAACTGGTCGTGATTCGTCAATTATTTCAACTCACTCCCATACAAATACCCCACGAATAGGGTTTTAACGTTTAGAAATTCCTTATTTATATCACTATTTCAATAAAATTCAGTACAAATAAGTTTAATACATAATTAAACCAGAGTACAAAACATAAAGAAGATCGATCGGCCCACAATTAGGCATAGCTCCCATATAAAGCCCACTTTCGAAAATCACTTTAACTCCCAAAATCGAACATAAATTACAGTGTAATGGCAATATTTGACACAATTAACTTTAAAATCATAGAAACTAATTTCATATTAGATCCATTTTCGAAAATTTCGGAAATAATTTTAATGTACAAACGCAATGGTGTAGGCTGTTATATTGTCGGAATAGACCAACTATAACAAGCAGAAAACTTAATTTTAGAAAGATATAGCAACAAAAAATTTTGGACGCCATATTGTATTCGCCATTTTGAATTTTTTTAATATTTTCGATAATTTTATAGAATACAGATTTCAAAGTTTTCTTGTATTTGGTTTTTGACACATTTATCGATTATAAAAAAAAAATTATTTTTGAAGAAATTAACATAACTTAAAGAAAAATGTTGAGTTCGCCATTTTGTTTTTTCAAATTCTGATTTCAGTTTCAAATTAAGTAACTCTAAAACTGCCTATACACAAAATTTTAGCTGGATCAGAAAGTTTTTTAAAAATTTTGGCAGCCATTTTGGTTCCTCCATTTTGAATTTTTTATTTTTTAGTTAATTTTTGCAATAAACAAGTCCAATAACCTTGAAATATGAATTTTTTGCCATATCCGACAATGATAAAGGGTTTTGGCCAAAAATCGATCTCCCTGGCCCTCTGTGCAGTGGTTGGCAACTATTCGAGGCAATGTCGTTCAACAAACTAGACTCCATATCTAGTGGCCAACCCACTTACTGGCCTGCAGACATCAATAAGATTCCTGACCTTATTGACTTTGCAATAATCCGAAATATAAAATGCAAATTTATATCAGTGATCCCTTCACTGGATCTCTCGTCGGATCATTCGCCTACTATCCTGAGACTAATTAATGATCCAAGTCAACTGGAAACCCAAAACACTCGTTTTCCTAACAAGAAAACAAACTGGTTAAAGTACAAAATGTATATAAGCTCACACTTACCACAAAATATTTCTCTGAAAAGTGAAAACGAAATACAATATGCCGTTAATATTTTCACAGACATCCTAACTAATGCTGCTATAGTATCTATACCTCCGTGTTTCTCAGAAGGCAAAGATTTATTAAATGTTCTTCCAATGTCGAATCTCTTATTAGGGAAAAAAGAAAATTAAGGCGTCAGTGACAAGAATTTCGATCACCAATTGTTAAGACTTATTCAATGCATCAGAAGATTATGCTTCGCTCTGAAGAATCAAAATGAATCCGAATTGAAAACATATCTGCAAAACTTAGATCCTACTAATAAAACATATTACAGTCTATGGAAGGCTGTGAAAAATATACAATGCCCTATTGCATATGAATCTCCCATATGTCTCCAAAATGGTTAATGGTTAATGAAAAAGTTGAAGCATTCGCTAGTAATTTTGAAAACGTTTTCACTCCAAATAACACAGGCTCAACTCTAATGCCTGTAGTAGTTAGCGACCATACTCCCATTCCATTTAAGTTCCGGCTATCTGCCGTGAAGTCAGCAGTAAAAGGTCTTAAGGCAGGGAAATCTCTTGGAACGGACAAAATTACCAGTACTATGATTTCTTTCTTGCCAAACTCGGCTCTCAGATTTATTTTATTTATTTTCAATGCCATTTTACGTACTGACTACTTTCCAAGTACTTGGAAATTGTCAGAGATAGTAATGATACCCAAACCCGGAAAAGACGTCACTCAAGCAACGTCTTACCGTCCAATAAATCTACTATCAATTTTTTCAAAATTGTTTGAGAAATTGCTCCTTAAGAGCCTATTATTATGTCCTAATAGTAATAACAGTATACCTAACCATTAGTTTGGTTTTAGAAAAAACATGGTACTATTGAACAAGTTCATCGAATTACAAATCTCATAAGAAGAGGTTTCGAGAGCAAGCAGTATTGCTCAACGTTATTTATTGACATTTCTCAAGCTTTCGATAAAGTCTGGCACGAAGGACTTATACATCAAATGACCACGTTACTTCCACAAAACGTTCATTGTAAAACTAAAAAAAATTTCCACAGGTGTACCTCAAGGAAGTATTTTAGGGCCACTTCTTTATATACTTTATACGACAGATACGAGTCCCATGACTCATATACATATCAACTTTTGCAGATGATAGTGCTTTTTTAAGTGTGCACACAGATCCCGTTATAGCATCCAAACAACTGCAATCCCACATCACTGAGTTGGAGAAATGGCTACACAAATGGAAAATCAATGTGAATATTACGAAACGTGTTCATGTTACATTTACTTTACGCAGGGAAAGTTGTTCTCCCATTCGAATCAACAAATCTCTGAACAGGACAAAGTAAGGTATCTTGGCATTCATCTGGATCGGCGTCTAACATGGTCTCGTCACATAGAATCCAAAGTTACACAAAGGAAACTAAAATCTTCCCAAATCCATTGGTTAATTGGTACGGAGTCGGCCCTAGAAATGGACTATAAGGTTCTCTTATATAAAACAAATCGGATCCTTTGTAAAACCAATTGTGTGGAATCTAATGATAGTGGAACTATTGTAATTTCATTATTGGCCAACTGGGATTTCTAATTACATAATAAATAAATAAATAAATAAATAAATAAATAAATAAATAAATAAATAAATAAATAAATAAATAAATAAATAAATAAACAAATAAATAAATAAATAAATAAATAAATAAATAAATAAATAAATAAATAAATAAATAAATAAATAAATAAATAAATAAATAAATAAATAAATAAATAAATAAATAAATAAATAAATAAATAAATAAATAAATAAATAAATAAATAAATAAATAAATAAATAAATAAATAAATAAATAAATAAATAAATAAATAAATAAATAAATAAATAAATAAATAAATAAATAAATAAATAAATAAATAAATAAATAAAATAAATAAAAAAAATAAAAAAATAAATAAATAAATAAATAAATAAATAAATATCGAATAGAAAATGTTTATTATATCACACGTCTACATTTATTTAAAAAATGCAAAATGTAACTTTAGGACCAAAATTTTTGATACAAAACTGTAACTTTTTTCAAACTACACCTGGCAACACTGTCGCGGACATTAAAATTTCAATGCTTTCATTACTTCGAGTGAACATTAGACAAATTTTTATCAAGACAAAAGTCAAAGTTTTATCAAGATAAAAATTTGTCTAATGTAGACTGAATTTGTCAGTATTATTGCAGCGTTGCGTCGAGTCTATATTACTTTGAGTAGAGAAATTTGTATCAAGACAAACGTCAAATTTTTGTTTGAGTTGCAGATAATTTTTTATCTCTATCAATTATAGGGGAAAACGTATGTCATAATAAACCATGCAAAAAGTACTAACAACAATCAAGATGGCGTCTTTTACCAAGCATTATCAAGACAACGTTGTCAGAGCTCGAATGCTGACAATTTTCTTTTACTTTGAGTCTACATTAGACAAATTTTTATCAGGACAAACGTCAAAATCGGTGCGAATCTATACAAGGTAGCCTCAGTTAAACAGCTGATAATTATTTTTGGTTGTTACAGCTGTCAAACTGCATACATAAAAAACATTAATGAATTCGCCCAAGGCAAATTTATTTATCAGGTAAAGTCAGTTAATCAGCTGATTTTTTTTTTACTTTGTTTTGGATATTGTATCTGTCAAACTTTGTTTACGTTTACCAAAGAACAAAGCGGACCGGCAGCCAGTCGCCGCATAATTTTTCTAGCCGTCGATGACGCTGACTCATACCAGCTAGAAAGGCTGAACAAAATACAAATAAAAATTTACTTAAAATTCATATGTTAAACGGAAATTTTAGTTTTTAGAAATAAACATAAGAAATTTACTTATTTTATGTAATGTAATATAAAAAACATTTTGAGCCGACAAATAAGCTGCCGCCGATATGATCTTGTGAAAGTCGCCGCCGCCGATCATAATAGGATACACAGCCGCCGACAATTTTGTGTCGGCTTGGTTCTCTGATGCTTACTTTATTTTTTGTTATGTTTACAAATTCGCTTTGTTTCTAATCAGCCGATTTTGACAAAACTAACCAGCAAACCATTTAAAAAGTGCCTGTTGTTTTTGTATTGTTGTATTTGTTGTAGAACTGACTTTACCTGATAAATAAATTTGCCTTGAAGGTTGTGTTACCGCTTGTTGCTTGAGATACACTCATGAAAAATGTTTAATGTAAAGTGACAGTATGAGTTCTTGATGGATGAACAAATAATGATTATTTTATATTTTTATTATTTACTCAAATAAAGATTTCGATCTTTTGTCTTATATACTAAGAATATAAATTTTGTTATATTCTAAGTTAAAGTCACATAAAACTATTATATTTTAATCAAATACAAAAATATAGTCATTAAATCATCATGTTTAGGGTCGCTGTTTATTACTATTCAAATTCTAAACTATTTAAGCTTATTTCCGTTTACATATCCTAAATTCACGAAGAAACTTTCAAAATTAAATTACTACAAACAAGAGGTTATTTTTCTGGTGTATAATTTCAAACTGAGAGAGTTAGACAAAACATACACAAAGACAATTGTGTATGTATGAGTGTGGGGATCACTGGCGTAGATCATAGCGTAATCAGGGTTGTCAGATTTTTTTGAGCCTCTGTCGCCAAATTGTTAATCAGAAATCGCCAAAAATCGCCAAAATTAAAATATATATATTTTTTAAGAAAAACTAAAAACAACTAAAATATTTAGTGCTTCAAATTTTATATAATTTTAAAATGTAAATTCAGCTTCAACAAAGTCAATGATAATTTCAGTAGCTAATAATAATTGAGTAAAAAAATATTAATTTCAATGCACTTTTCTGACATATATAACTCAATTTTAGGTCAACAATTTAAAAAATTTATTGAAATTTATTATACAGAATAATTCTAAAATTATATAATGAACATTTCTGTGACGAAAAGGAAAAACTACATAATTAATTTTTATTTCTTTTCAGGAGACCGATTTTAAGGTTTAAAATTTAAGTTAAAGGTTATTGGTATACAATTTTAAATTACCTCCCATGTAAATATATGTGCAATTCGTGTAAAAACTATTTGGTATATTTTTGGAACCGCTATGTATACTGGTTATCGAATAATACAGCAATTAAGTAATGGTGTTGTTTTTCCCTTTATAAAATTTATATTTTGTTTCAATAACCCAGCAAAAACTTGGTAATGGTATGTATTTACAGATGTAGTTACTTTTCAATCATAATGCACTACATGAAAGTAGATTAGTAACTGCTTACTTTTAACTTGATATGTAATCAGATACATAAGATCAGATTTTTGGAAATGTTACTTTTTATCTATCTCTTCATTTATATTATAAAAATTATATATTTTAAAAGTGGGTAAAATATGAAAATACATTAATTATTTGTTAAAGTCACGAAGACTTAAACAAATAATTAATCGTAAACACACCAGTCTTCGGTGAAGTCGAAACAAATCCATTAGGCCACTTTATACGTACATGAATTCATTCATGAACTCTGTAATTTGAGTTTATGTAAAATACTACATCAAATATAAAATACGGTATAACTCTTAAACCAATAAAGAGGTATATAATAGGGAATGGTAAATCGATTTCGATTTTAGTCGAAAATCGATTTTCAGGGGGAAAAAATCGGTTGTTTGCAATCGATTTTATGTCAACGATTTTATACTGAAATCGATTATTTAGTTTCAAAAATCGATTTTGTTTCAAAAAGTTAAAAAAATATGTACAATTAAAAAAATCTTATAAATTAACTATTTTTTTGTTGGTAATAATAAAGTTATGGTTAATCAGATCTATGGCGATCTACAAAGGACTAAAAAATATCAAAATTTAAATTCGGTAAATGTCTCTACGACATCGGAAAAATGTTTGAATTGCGTGCAGACAAAAAATCATTCGGCTTTAATCTCGTTTGATGTCTGCTTTTTTAACATCATTTGGCGGTGAACATTTAAGGAGTAAAAATTAAATTTAAAAATGGTCCCAAATCGAGTTTTCCAATGTTTTAAGAAAATAGAGAATTAAAAATCCCAATATTCAATTCGCAAAAGAGCTTAGTATTTTCACATATCATCCCTAGCTGGGCATTTGGCAAAACAGTCGTCTAAATCCTATGAAGGAAAAAAAAAATAAACAATTTATCCAAGTACTAATGAAATATCTCGAGAATATCAGTACCGTATGAACGTATATTCTTGAAGGATGGCCTTATAATAACCCAACAAAGAACAAGCTTAGTAGTGAACATTGATTTAAATGTAAGACTTTTTTACAAAGTCTTACTGGAGAAGATTGGTTTGATGGATAAATTAAATAATCGCAGATTTCTTATATTTTATATACATAGCTTTTATACATGTATTACTTGTGACCTGCATATTTGAAATCATTTTATATGTTTATTTTTTCATTTTTAGTTGTTTTTGATACACTTTGAATTTATCAATAAAAAATCGACTTTAAAATAAAATCGATTTTGGGGACCGATCAAACGGTTTTGAAAATCGAAATGAAAAAAGTTGATCGTAAAATCGAAAATCGATTTTTGGCATTGTTTACCATTCCCTAGTATATAAATGTACTAGAGGAAATTTGTAGGAAATTTTATTATCTATTAATGTTGTATTAACATCAAAATACGTACTATGCTCAATAAGCTAGTTATATGCAAAAAGTGTTATTTTTCATTTAATTTTACTGTCTTGTGTACTAAATAAATTTTGTTTTTAAAAAAAAGTTTGTCAAATTTTTCAAAATTAAAAATTCTTGACATAAAGAAAATAAATTCAAGAAAATACAATTTTTTTGTTAATGTTTACAAAAATCAATTTCTTATTTCAAAAGGCTATTGGTAAATTATTAGTGTTTAGAAGTGGTATCTGAATATTACTAAAAAATATCCACTGATTTGTATTGTTTCTCTTATGCACAATAATACCTTTAAACTCAACAGGCAACAAATTTGAAGCGATTACAATTTAGGAAATACAATTACATAAAGGTAAGAAAAATTCATTGGCTATCTTAAAACAATTTGTTAAACGTATTAAACTCTTAACAATTTTCAGACGGGGCAGGTCAGTAAGGTCCGGTATTTTATTCATATCTTAAAACAATTTGTTAAACGTATTAAACTCTTAACAATTTTCAGACGGGGCAGGTCAGTAAGGTCCGGTATTTTATTCAATTTCTGCACGGGTCGCAAGAATGCGCTTCAAGAATTAACTCCAAGTCTATGGTATGAAATAGTATGTCAAATTCTGATTTCCGCATATTTTCAAATAAATAAATTTCAATACTTCAGTACTTACTTGTAACCGATAATGTAACTAGTTACTATTCATTTTGCTAATAATGACTTCTGTAATACTTTGAAACTAATGGCTGATTGAATAGCTACAATGTAATTAGTTCTTGTAACGACATCTAAGTAATGACTTTCTGAAATGCCTACCTGTAATGATATAGAGTAAGTAGTTGCCTCTAATGACATCGCCGTGTTAAAATAATGAGTTATTCATCTAATGTGAAAGTAGTGTAGAGCCATTATATTAGCTTCTTATCTCATTACACGGCAAGCAAAGTTTTTGCTGGGAATATCTCAAGTTATACATTTTTTCCAAAACGGAATTTTAAAATATATGTTGAGTTATGTACTTATTCCATTTCCATATTAAAACAAATAAAATTTATGTCTTAAAAAACTACATATTTCAAATAAGTATGTTAAATTCAATCATGAATTTTAACTTAGGAAATATGGAAAAAAAGCATATGTTAATTTATAAATTTTTTACATTTAAAAAAAAGGGAAATCAAGTGAATTATGATGTTATTCAGATTACTAACTCTTAAAGTAATGGACAGATTTCTGCAAAAAATTTACACAATATGTAATGAAATACAACAATTATAAAATTTAAAAAAACCAATAACGACATAACTCAAGTTATGTAGTTTTTCCTTTTGGCCAAAGATTTGTACTATTAAACTAAATTGTTTCGAAGAATTAATTTATTCATGAACGTGTTCTTTTCATTATGGCCCATAAAATATTAATATTCATATTTGAAAGATGATGGAAAACAAATTATCAACCATTTATTGAAGATATTTATAAATTAAGGATCTTTATTTTGTTAGTCGCGGTTCATAAACAGCAATTTTTCTTGCTGCAATTTTGAGTTCGTTGACGAGAGAGGTGAAGTGAATGTAAATGTTTAGTATTCTCTTCTCTATCCTACGAACTCAGAATTGCAGCAGGAAAAATTGCTGTGTGTGATCCCCGACTTAGATCAGGGGTTTTTACAAACTCTTGCTTCGTTCCTTTAACTTTAATAAAAAAAGTTTGAATAAAAATTAATATTCATTTGAAAAAAAGTGATACTTTCTCAATTTCATATCAAATATTATTCCTAAATAATTCTTAATCCAAAAATAAATTAATACTTAAAGATAAAAATGAATGGCATATTCTCAATTTGATACCAAATACTTTTGTTAAATCGGGCTATATTAAAGAAAACAGTAAACATTTGACTTCAATTAATTATGAATTTAAGATAAAACGTTTGTATTTAAAAATGGATTTTAAAATTGCTAATAAACGTCTTATGCCAAGGACGAAATATCATAAAGGCTTTTTTACAATTTGAATGATAATAAAAATCATGCACAAACAATAGTTTTGGAATTTTACTCTATATTTTTTACAACTGCAACTTTATTTTATAAGTATGGAGAAATTAATATACATATGTATGTGTGTTATCTGGTTAAAGATCCCCTTGTTGAGAACCGCGGACCACCATTTGAGAACCGCCGTTTTGGATAAAAAATACTAAAAATATACGTTAGTTAGTAAAAAAAACGTAATAGTTTTACTATGCGAATGCCTATTTAATAAAGTTTTAAAAATTAGCCAAATAAATCGCCACCTTGTTAAAAATCGCCAAAAAAATTCACCGCAAAACGGAAAATTCAGTCGCCAAGAGCAATTAAAAATCGCCACGTTTGGCGAAAAATCGCCACATCTGACAGCCCTGGGCTAAATGACACAGCACTGCAAACTGCTGCTGACCAAATGTCATCAACACCATAAAGCCCAAATTACAATAGCGCGTAGTCAGCAACAGTATCAGCAAAAATTATCAGCTGATCACTGTCAGCACAACATGTTGCTGCCGTTATAATTACAATTCAGCGTAGGCAGCCACAATTTACAACCACCATCTAGCTTTGTTCTACTTGTGTATTTTAGCCTCTCATTTATTTGCTCACTCTTTGTCTCGCTCTCGCACTGCAAACTGCTGCTGACTAAATGTAATCAACACCATAACAAACAGTGCATTCTAAATAATCAGCTGATTATGGCAGCACTCACTGCTGCTGACTACGCGCTATTGTAATTTGGGCTTTAAGCCTTCAGAAAAATCATCTTGTGGTCACCCTGTGATAACACAAGATAAGCTACAGGGTGTAAAAATTGACTAACTGGAGTATGTAAAAGTATAAAAAAATCGTAACGGGGTATAATGTAAAACAACTGAACATAATGTCAAAATGCTTTGAACAGAAAATTAAGATGAGTAAATAAAGGTGCTTCGCGCGGAGCATACATGGAAAAGTTTAAATCAGCTGTTCTTCCGGTGTCACTTTCTTATTACACTATGCCTTTTAGTACTTTTTGGAGCGCAGTTATTGTACTAAAATTAATGCTGAAATTTCAACTCTGAAATGCGGCCGTTGACATTTCTATTAAACAGACCTCGATATATATATGAATGTGTGTAGAAGTGTCAGGTTGCCAGATTGTGTATTTTAAGTATTTTTTAAATAATTAAAAAATTTTACATATATATATATATAAAGAAGAAAGATCTGAAAAATATAACATTTAATTAATTTAAAAATATCGTAATAATTTTTTTTTTTCGCACTCTAATAAATTGGAATTGTAAATCACATTTAAATTCCACAAATTGCACACTAAGTCCGGCAACTCTTGTAGTGTGCAACAAAAAGCAAAATGGTTGTTCTTTATTCTAAAGGAGGAGGAGAAATATAATATAAAAAGAAAGAATTGAAAATACACCACAGTCCAGTCTAGCAATTATTGATAAAAATTTTAATAGATATTTTATTTGTGTTTACAATCGTTTGTGTTTTTAGATATAATTTTTAAGAGGTAATCATTATTAATAATTTAAGCAAAATTTACAAAGCGGCGATAAAATTCGATTTTCAATTTGCAGCAAAGTTCGCTGAATTCTACAGCAAATGTCATCAGGCGTGTCAGATCAGGTAATTGCCATTGAATTTGTGTATTTAGTGGTGCCGAAGAGGCCATCAAACTTACAAATTGAAAAAAAGTGAAGAAAGTCGTCAATAACTTTTGATTATAAAAATTTGTAATTTTAATAAAATTTTATATCGTTTTCTTTGATTATTTTAGATGAAAGTACCCGGAAATACAGGTAATGTAGCAGAAACCAGAATAAATCCCACCGTCGTCTTTACCTTTGTCGACGTAATTGTAACTTTTTTGTTGTGTGATTGAACGAACTGTGTCATAGAGTATGAGAAAAAAATTATTTGACCTGTGCAAAAAGAAACAAGTTGCGAATTTACAGATATGCTTAAAATTCAATTAAAATACTTTATAATTATTGATACATAAAAATAAGTTCGATAGGAGACAATATATGAAAATGTTTTAATTAAAAGAAAGTAATATAAAAATACAGTGTGTATGTACAATGAAATAGGGGATTTTGTGTTTGATGTTTAGATTTTTGTATGTATTCCTCATTCCATCTTAATTTTCTATTTATGTTATTTAGCAAAAAATGTTGAGGAGCGCAATATACCATGGAGTCAGCAAGTGGATGAAGCGGCTTCTTATGAAAATCTAGCTTCTCCTATTAACGAAGATAATTCATCGGGTAAGATACATATGTATTTAGTTAATTTTATATAGTTATATTTTTTCTCAAATTGTTTATTGACTGATTTTAAATTTTATCATAAATTATTTTCTATTTTTTATTTTATTTAATTAAAGCTGCCAATCAAAGCTCCTCGTCAATGCAGTTTCAGTATCCACCATTCAATGCAAAAGAGAATCAAAGCAACTCTGCACCATGGGGCAATTATAAATCTCGTAAATCAAGCACTCAATCTTCAACATCTAATTATGGTAAGAAGTTATTTTACAATATACATAATGCTACCGTTTTTATAACATTTATTATCTTGTAACTGCATAATTTTTTTTATGTGATTAATATTGAAATTACGAGGGGAAAATCAATAGTTTTTGCAAGAATTTTTAAAGTTTGAGTAGAACATATTTCTTCTTATAACTATAACTTCGGAATTAATCCATATTTGAAAAATAATAATAATATACCGATATGTAAAAAGTTATGTACACTAAAGTTCTTTGATTTGTATGGGACAAAAAAAGTTGCAAATATAACCCTTAAATTAAAGATTGATATGTTTTAAACTTATCCCCAAAATATTTCGGTTCAATTATTTCGTTTGTGTAAACGGGACCATTTTTTAAATACCTCCAAAAATATGGGTTTTGATCAACAGTATACACAATTTTTTTTTTTTTTTTGTAAAAAAATACAACATATCGTCCATGCGCTGACTGAATTACCTATTTAAAAATTTTGGAAATTTTTTTTAATGCTGTATTCCGATCCCCTACTAGTTATACATACATATTATACTAGTTTTGGATTTACAAAATTACCTATGTGAAACCATATATAAAATGCTCCAACAAAATTACCTATATAAATAATTTTTCATACAAGTTAATATTATTAATATTCTCAGAGAAAATGGTAATATTAAAATTTAAACATAAAATATTTATTATTGTATGCTTATGATATGTCGCCTGAAAGTGTACATCCCAAGACTAGTTTCACCAAAATTAACTGATATAGACTTACGTCACCTAAAGCTTTAATGATGTCTGTCCGTCTTTCTGTCTTTCAGTTTCAGATTATTATAAAATTTATTATTATTTTTTTTTAATAATCAGAACAGAAAAAAGCTCGGGAGACCATACTGTTAATGACATCTGAGCGTTACCTATTATATGTTGTATTTCTTTTAATAAAAAATTAAAAGTGTAGTGTTGACCGAAAATAATATTTACTTTAGGTACTTTAAATTTGGTCCAGTTCACGAAAATTAAATAATTGATTGCTAATATTTTAGGAATTAGTTTAAGACATATAAATCTTTAATTTTAGAAGAGGGTACACTTGCAACATTTTTTGTCTTCGCTCAAATTGTCGTACTTTATTAAGTTCAGGAATTTTTAGTAAATCGTTAATATTATCTTATTTAAAATCTTTTTTCTGAAAATCATGAAATACGGGTTCATTATTTTTTCTTTAGCTATCGTTTGATACATTTAACATTAATATTGGTGAATTTTGTTTTTAATTTTTTTGAAGATTTTTCTGGGATCATCAAAAAATGAGCGTTTAATAGCATGTTCCAATTATCTTAGGAAGACGAAATTTGATCAATATATTACTTATAATACCTCCTTTCATAGTTCAAACTTATATTTAAATGAACTTAAGAACCTGCAAAAAGAAAAGCACAATCATATCTTAACAAAAAATTTACATAGGTAATTTAGTTAGTGCAGGGGCGATATAATAGAAAAACGACGTCTAATACATATTGAGCAAAAAATATTTAAAATTTTGTTTTCATTTTCACTAAATTAAAATTTTAGTTGAATTTTCAATAATTTTATTTTAAATAGTACGGGAAAAACTACTAATCAATAATATTTTGAACTCTGCAATGAATCTGTTATAAAGAATGGATAATTGTCTAACGTTTTGGATGAAAATAATAATTAATATGTTTTTTTTTTTCAAATCAAATATTTTTGGGGCAAAATGGGACTAGTAAAAATGCCATGTTTATTTAGAGTTTATTAAATATTTTCAATTGATTTTTGTAGTAACGAAACCACCCGAATAGCAAAATCAAGTGTGAGATGAATACAGATAGTGCAATATGGCAACCATGTACCAGAAGTCTTTTTTTACAAAAAACATAATATATACAATAAAAATATGCGAAAAAATTAAAATTTCTTTATCACACCATATGCCATAATACCCCACTTTCCCCTACTTTATTAAAGTTTGAATATTTTCCATCGTAATTTATATTTTAGGGCATCATTGGAAAGGTGTCATTAAGTACGATTGTTATGTGTATTCATTATCCCTTTATTTGCACAAATAATATTTTGGAATTTACGGCCCATAATTGGTTGTTAATTTTATTTTAATGTCAAATAAATAGGGGCTAAATTTCAAAAACTCCTTTTTATTTGATTATTATCGAGATTTCAAATAAATTTATTATGTTTTTCATAAATTTATCGATATTTAAGTGTTATAAGTACTTCCATGCGACTTATTTGCAAAAATTGCTAATTTAACCTTTTGAGAACTAAATGCATAAAATAAGGGGTTAATTACGTGTAATCTTCAATAGTATCGGCATAGATCTTTCCAATGGTAAATTAAAACGTAATATATTTTGAAACCCAACAAAAATAAATCGAAGTGGTTCAAAGCGGGTGCCATTTTCAGGACTTCTAAATCAATAGTACAATCAAATTCAATGTCTTTTTAAATTCGAAATCGTTCGCCACTATGGAAATGATTAAAATGAACAGTCAAACATATAATTCACTTATATTCAGAATTTTTGTACACAGGCCGAAAAAAGTATTGGCACAGTATAAATTATTACAAAATCGGTCACTGCATTTAAACTTATTAAGTTTGAAATGTAAGAGTTAGGTATTGCCAAATATTAATTATTTCCTAATATTTTAAGGAAAAAAGTATTGGCACAGAAAAGTAAAAATACATTCATATTTTGAGATTGGTTTGGTCTATGGTTCAAATTTTAAGTCATATACTACAGCTATAATATTTTTTATGATTTTGACTGTTTGTATCTAAATTTCATTAAATTGATCCCAAAAATATCACGAAAGATGCCAAAAATTAAAGGATTATTTAAAGGAGTATTAATATTAATATCGAACAGAAATTAATACAGTTGATAAAAGAAGTATTTTAAAAATTACAAAATGGAAAGTATTTCGCGGAAAGACAGGGTTCCCAATAAAACTCATTAAAGTTATTCATCTCAGAAATTTGCAACTTTGCAAGATCCTTGCAAAGTAGAAAATTTTCATCGATTTCTGTAAACACAACAACCACATAGAATAAATTTTGCACAACTTACTTTGCTAGGGTCTTGCAAAGTTACAATTCCTGAGGTGAATACCTTTATTATAAACTGACAGCATCATTTCAATGATGTAGTGAAGAATTAGCAAAAAAGTTCAGATCATAAAAAAAAAAAAATTTGGCAATAATATAATCCCAATATCTGAACGGTACTCTCTGAAAATAGCTGGGTATAGATGAGGAGTTTTTAATAAATAAATTCCCATACAAAAAACTATAAAATGTATGAAAATCAATATTCATAAGATATACCCAGTATTTTTTAAAGAGATTTGGACCTATATTAAAATACAACCTGTGTTGAAGTGATGCTGTTCGTTCATATCGAGTTTTTCGTTCATATTGAGTTTTTTTCTTTTTTTTTGGGATAAATTTAATGAAATTAAGGTACAAAGGCTCTAAATCGAAGAAAATATTGTAGTTGTAGTATATGACTTAAATTTTGACCCATAGACGAAACCAGTCGTAAAATATGAATGCATTTTTTACTTTCCTGTCCTTAAAATATTAGGAAATAATTAAAATTTTGCAATTTTTTTAAAAATGATTTGCACTACTGTCACTAATAAACTTACATATCGTCACCGAAAATGCAAAACAACGTAACATCAAAATTTTCCAATTAGTGTTTTTGATGAAATATAGTTTATTATTCCAAAATACGTGTGATCACAAATTTTCAGACTTGTAGCTCAAAAAATGACGATTATATTAACGAAAGCAATAATTTTCTTAAGTCAAAATAACGTAAGATCACATTTGTTAAAAAATAAAAAAAAAAATATTTTTTTTTTTTTTTTTTTACGAATTTAGATTACAAATGATTACAAATATAATGGCTATTAAAATTTTGGAGTAAAAGTTATCAGAAATCGTTTTAATTACAATTTTTCTAAAATTTGTATTGATGTTACGTTGTTTTGGCTTTCGAAAATTGAAATCTTGAAAAACGTAAACCACATAACTTAAAAAATATTTAATAATAATAAAAATATTCATCATCAATATATTAGGCAGACGTTAAGGATGTAATAACGCAAAAATCTTGTTTGTAGGACAATTCGTTTAGATTTTAGAAAGTTTTATGTGCCTCCTTTAAAGTTATGAAAAGTGATGTTACGTTGTTTTGCATTTTCGGTGACGATATAGATGTATCAAATACCTAACTCTGGTAATAAATACAATTTTTATTTAAAAAATAAATAAGTTTTTTAGTCTCATGAAAATATTGCTTTCGAAAACGAAAAAATAAGATTTTTTTAATACAAATTTTAATTTATATTTCGGCATTATTTAAATGAGCTCTCAAAAAAACTATTTCTTTCACCAATGTAAAATCGTTTTGAGATCATGAAACATGCATATGTTTATCGCAATCATTTAAAAGAAAAGCCGTTTCATTGAATTTTCGAATTAATACATAAACTCCAATGACACGCTAATGTTAAATTCATGAATTTTTCACCTAAATTGAACCAGATATTTTATCACTTGAACCACTGAATCAACTCGAGCTTTGTTATGTAATTTTTTTCTGGGTAGTTCAAAGTTTTATAACAGTGGGTGCATAATTGACCATAGATCCAATATGAAATCTATTTTTTTGAGTCATGCGCATAATAAATGTCATTTAAAAGGTAATATCACAATAATATTACATAAACATATGTTTTACAGAAATATAAATTACACCACCAAATTATATAACAACCGGTCGACAATTAACCGTAAGTCCCATGAAAGAGACCTTAACCGAAAATATTAAAAATGGATACATGTTGCTTACTTGTTTTTCTGCATAAATTTGTATAAATTATTAACAAAATCACATCAAATTATCTTATTATATTATTAAAATTATTGCTAAATGCCTTTTTACTTGTTTCTAGTTTGATACATTAAACTTTAGAAGTTAATAATATGAGTAAATATGACATTAATTTTAAATGTCTTCTTCATACTCTGAAATTTATCTGTCATCATAGTTATAAGTGCGTTCATTTACCCAAAAATGTGTACTGTCCAGTAAAAAGTTTTACTGGATTTGCGTTCGCGTACCCAAAATCCAGTAAAGAGGTGAAAAATTTAGAGAATAAAATGACAGTTTATAAACTGAGTATTTGCAAATTTCACTAGTTTTATTTTTGCTTGAAAATCCAGTAAATCATATGATTTTAAAAAGTAAACAAAACAAAAAGTTAAAAAATTAAAACAATTAAAGGAAAAACAAAAACAATAAATATATTTATTCATTAATTGATAATTTTTGTCGTTGTTTTATAAGTGTGTGATTGTAACGAACCGTCTTGTTTATTTTACTCGATTTTAAAAATATTCCGTTCGCGTACTTTTTTTTTTTTTACAAGTGATTTTGAGAGTAAAATTTTAAATTTAAAGTAAATACTCAGTTTACTGGAAAAGTAAAATTATTCAAAAACAACCAAAAATCCAAGAAAAATTTTGTATGAAACAATAAAAATTCCATAAAATTGAGTCTTTAAAGTAATTTTTTCGTTGTCGGATCTTTGAAATAAGTTTTGTATAAATATTATGCAAGAAAAAATTAATTTTGGAAAAGTAGCCGGTAAAAAAGAAGCATACTATTCATTAGTAAATTCACTAATGCTAATGAATTCGAACTTGTTTCAATTTTGGTGAGACATCAGTAAATTTAACACGTGGTTGTAATAGGAAGGAAGTATTCCAAATTACTGAACAGAATATTATGAAAGATTGTCTTTTTGGTATTGGATTTTCATTACTGAAATAACGTTATTCAACATTTTTCAGTGACGAACAAAGTGATTTTTAATAAGTCCATAGGAACTCTTTCATTAAAAAATTTCAAAAATACATGACAATTACATTCAAACCACTTTATATTTATTATAAATATTTAATATTTATTGCTAATGCTCGAAGCAATGTTAGAGATAAGTTTAAGACCCAAAAGCAGCAAAAATTTCTTACAAAATTCATGGTATGACAAGCTTTTTGCAGTTACGGTAAAACAGGAAAGTCATTTTATACATTCGGATCTATAAATACCAAAATATGCATAAAGGAATATTTGCAAAAAAGACTTCTTCTTTTCTTAAGAAAGCACAACGTGTCCACATATTTTTGGACCCATTTGGCGAGTGAAGAGATATTGAGAGATACTGAAAAGTGAATTCAAGAGCACAAAAAAGGTGTCCCAAAATACCGGAGATTTTAACAGAAGATGTGCACACTGTTCCAAAAAAGTGACTGAAGCAACTATCAAATCTCCAAAGAAAGGGTTTTCAAAAATGGTCCACAATTTTATAATTAGTGGTTAGAACCATAAAAATTATATATTTCTGTGATCTGTACTAAATTATCAAATGATTAAAAAAAATAATGAAAACTCTAAGATCAACCGTTTCCAAGTTATTGAATATTATGTATGTTAAGAATTTTTCGATCTCACTCCTTAGCTACTCGATTCAATAAAAGTGTTGTGAATTTGGAACAACTTCCAATATAATTTGCTGGGTAGGTTTATAAGCCCTAATACGCGTCCATGCTTCATATTTATGTACAATTTATTGAATTGGCTTTCTTTGGTACACCGAAAAAAAATCCATGCATTATATGAACGAAATCGGATGTGGGCTGTAGACCTTCTTGAGTAAAATTGGAAAATTTTAACTCAACCATAATTGGCAAATACAACACGATTAGGTGTAGTAGAACTAAGATTAATTATTATACATTACAAAAAAGGTGAAACATATAGACATATGTATGTCAAGGTGGCTAAATACTATAAACACAATGAACGCGTTGGCCGTAATTACTCTCGTAAATGCCTAAGAGCTAGTTTTTACTTATTAGTTAAATTTCCTTTAACTTGTTAAGTAAATCCACAAACAAATTTAAACGAGCTTTAACTAACAATATTGTTTTTCAGTGCTAAATTAAAAGTATCAATTTCGCTAGAATTGCCATACTGAATTTTAAAAACAGGTGAGATTTTTTGTTAAAATTATGGAAATGCTTTAAATTTAATAAACAAAATAGCAAACAAAATGGAATAAAATTTATGCACTTAATTTACTTATGTTTATAATATCAGATAAAATATAATGTTTTTTATTATATTTTCATATTTGTTTTTCTATTCAGCTGTGTATGTTATAACAGTACTAATGTGTTTAACTGGCAAATATAACTGAGTTAAACCTACAGTTAAGGAAAAAACTCTACATACACCATTTGATTTTGTCGTTTTAAGGACTTTTCAAAAAGAAAAATAAAATTAAATTATTTCATTATGTACTCATAAGAAAAAAGTCAACATACAGCCAGAAAATATAAATATTAATTAAAAATTTTGTACATAAACAAATTAAAAATAAAAAAAAAGTATTTAGTTGGCCCACCTTGGGCATCAATTACTGCTTGAAATCGGCGGGGCAAGGACATAACCAAATTCTCGGTGATATCGGATGTTATTTCGTTCCAGGCACGATTAAGAGCGGTTTCGAGAGTTTCGCGACTTCTGATGTTATATTTTCGCACCAATTTTTCCAAAATATCCCAAATGTGTTCTATGGGGTTAAGATCTGGTGACTAGGGTGGTGAATTTAGCTGTCTTGGCGCATAATATAGAAGCCAGTCGCAGTATGCTTGTGATCGTTGTCTTGCTGGAAAATCCATTGATTTCCCAGGCCCAAGCTTTCAACATACATCTTTAGATTTTGTTCCAATATGTTCTTATATTAATACCGGTCCATATTACCTTCGACAAAAACCAAATGACCCACCCCCGATGACGCCATAGCTCCCCAAACCATAACATTCCCTCCACCACTATAGGTATAATATTTTTTAGATCTAGGGCAGTGTTTGGTTTTCTCCAAAACTTTGATCGGCCATCATTTTCAAAAATGTTGTACTTACTTTCGTCGGTAAATATAACAGATTTCCAAAAACTCATATCCTTATTCAAATGAGCTTTAGCAAATTCAAGACAAAGTTGACGATTTTTTGCTGAAATTAATGGCTTTTTGGGTGCCGTTCTGCTTCTAAAACCGTTGTCATGTAATACATTTATTATTGTTCTGGGTATGACAGTAACACTAGAATGTCTTTCAAGGTATTCCGCCAATTTAGGAGCACTAATTTTTGGTTCTTGGTTGACTTCTTTAATGATACTGCTTACATCGCGCCTTGAAAGCTTCCTAAGTCTCCCCGATCGTGGCTTATTTTCGGTACTGTTTGTGCCATTTATAGTTCCTAATAATGGTTTGAACAGTCGACCGACTTGGTTTAAATATTTTTCCAATTCCACCATATGATTTATTTTCACTACGCATTTTTACCACTAAATTTCTAACTAAAAGCTGTATTTCTTTTCTATTTTCCATTTTAAAAGAATAAAATTCAAATGCAATTGAATGATAGAAAGGTTTGCAAAATGAAGCAATTTAGAAAAACTAACGGGTTTTTTCCATTCTTTGTTACAATTTTTCTGTTTTATTTTAGGAGCTACCACACTGTATGTAGACTTTTTTCGCATTAATTATTATGTTTAATGCTAGTAACTTCTATGCTATTCATATTTTTTTGGTTTTTTTTCTTCAGATAGTCTTAAATATTATTTAAACTATAATTGATTTATAAATTATTTCTATTTTCATCAACAATGCATTTAAATTTAAAAATCATAGGGTGTATGTAGGATTTTTTCCTTAACTGTATATTATATACCAGATAATCTATTATTGAAAAACATCATTATTGGCTTAAGTTACTTTTAACCAATAAATATATATAATCGACATCCAAAAAACTAGCCCTAAGAATCGCTACAAAAAGAAGAGAACAAATTTCTCTACATTATATAAATAAGTACTCAATAGTATAATAGCAGATTAATTTACAATCACGTGAATCAGTTAGCAAGAGCGCTGGATTAGCAACCAGAATATTGCTGGTTCAACCCCATTTTGATGCTTTTAGTTTTATTAACAAAATGTCTAAAAATATATTTTATACTAAAACAAGTTTTTGTCACTTGGAAAATTAAGTGCGTCCCAAGTTCAAATCTCACTAACGGCAAAAATTATATACACATCTGGTCAAAATAATAGATACACCTAAGTTCGCTTTATATAGGGAAGAAAAAACGTAAGTTTTCGTTCATTAAATAAAATTCAGTCCATACTTATTTTTATCAATTAAAAAAGAACAAATAAAGTTAAATAAGTGATAAATTATATTGGATTATACGTTAATTTCATAATTATATTGGTATGTAAGCAATTTTGATGCTAAAAATAATAGATATAATTAAAAGAAAAATACATAAATTAAAAGATAATTTTAACAACACATACATAAGTATATATTTTTTTTTTTGTCACATTACACAATGATGATGAGGAAGCTCTATTTCTTATATCAAATAAAAAACTGCATAATGATCAAATTTATTATCGACTGTGTTCTACTCCCAACATAATAAACAAGAATCGTAAAAATGTCGAAAATCTATCTACAGGTAAATTTATAACAATAGTGTAAATTGTAGAAAAAGAAAAATAAGATTTTCGGCTAAAAAAAAAAACACTGAACTACTAAGGGATACTGTAAAAAATGCAAAAAAGTATCACAAATTTGAAATATGCACAGAGTATACAAAAACATTAATTTTTAAACTTTTTTTGGTTAGAATAATTATAGGATACACACATTTAAAAAAACGTATGTTGCCTATATCAAATTTTTTACACAACTAACACAAAGGGTACTTATGTAACACCATCTCTGGAATGGTACAAATATTGAGGTCTTTTCAGTTTCTGCTTAATATTTAAAAAAAAAAAAGCGGAAAGCATTTAGGATTTTTTGCTGTTATTTTATTTAAATTAATTCATTAACTAAAAATCAACAATTTTATTTTTCATTTTAATGATATGTCTTGAAATATTTTTAAAAAAAGTTAGTGTTAGTCGTTTCGACTAACGAAGCTCTCGGAAGGGTAAAAATATCGAAGTCCTGCCAGGGTTAATAGTCTCTATTTTTGAAAATTTCTTTCGACAGCCTTTTCTTCAAATCATTTAACAAGTTATCTATAGGATTTTGATCCGGATATTGACTTGAACGGCCTAAAAATCATACATTAATATTATTATTAATAAATATTATTATTATTATTCTATTCATAACTAACCTCGAACTGTGTTTGAGGCCATTATTTTGCTCGAATGTCCAAAGTGAATGACATATTATCTACAGCATATGGAAATATAACAAATTCCCATATATCCTTGCACCCTTCTGCGTTCATTGTATTTATCCATACGATAAAAAGGACCAACACAATTCTATTTAGATCATTCCCAAACCTTTATGTTCTCACCTCCCTGTTAAACAGTCATCTTTGTTTAATTTAACGTGGAATTTTTTCTCTCTGGCGCAGTGGAAATTACTTTGGTAGTCGTTTCCAAAAAAAAAAAATAATATTTTCTTTTCGCCACTTAATAACATGTTTCTCCATTTTTTTTCGTCTTCACTTTCAGATTAAAGTAATTGTTTTTTAACAAGTTTTAACGTATCTTCAAATTTTGTATAGGCATTGATGGAACTTTTCCGGAAATTTGTCTAGCTCAAGACGAACCCAAACTGTTTGCAGACGTACTTCATTAAAAATTTCAGTTTCAGATAATGAAGGTTTTCTTTTTAGGCAATACAATAACTTTCCTTTCCGTTTATGGGGTTGTTTTAAGAGGTCTAATACGAGTTTCTATCGTTTGTTTTTTAGATAAGGTATTTTGGACAAAATGTAGATATTTTCCTAAGCCCCTGTTTGCCATTTCAAGCAACGACTTGAAATTTGGTGCAATGATTGTTTCTTCCCATTTTCTATCATAATACTATTTCTTTATAATACTTTCAACCTAAATGCAACTGTTCTTATCCTATTATGTATCTATTATTTTGAGCAACAATGTTTGGCACTTTAATTGAAAACGTGAATGCATATATTTGCCATATTTTTCATTGAATTGACATTGCCAGATCAATATTCGGAGTATTTCTGAAGAATTTTCCAGTTTTCGCCACATGCTTCTATTATTTTGAGCAGATGTATAACTCAATATTTGAAATTGATTATTATTTCCTCCACTCCACTACATAAAGAAGACTCAGAAAAATATAAACAAAGCAATTTAAAGTATTAACCCTTCGTCTTACAAACTGATCTGGCCAGACCAATTGCAGATTTAAATGTAAATTTCATATATTTATAATTTAGCTAGAGACCTGAAATTCCAGGTACCCTCCTACAATTTTGTTTTCTAACGATCTGTGAAAAAACCAGAATGATAAAACTAACACAATGATAGTTATAAGGATAAATTGGTTACATGTCACATTCGTACCTAATATGGTCTGGCTTGACCAGTTATATTTTGTACCGAAAATTATATAGTTTGACGATACTATTCGTTCGTTTTATATTGTATATTATTTTATTAAATCCTTTTAAATTAAAATCTCATCAGTTTGCACACATTATTTTATGATTTTCCACGTTTTCGTTCATATTTTGTCTTATGAGAGTAATACCTATAAAACATCAAATGTTTGAAAAGAAATATTGTATGCGTTTTTAGACCCAAAATGGGGAGAAAAGCATAAAGTGTATCAGTGGAGAAAAGTTACATCTTGCAAAGATTTGTGGTAGTGATGGTAGAATATAGTTATACAAATGTAATAAAATAAAAAAATCATAAAAATTTTCATTTAAATATATAGAAATGCCCTACTGGTCTGGTCAGACCATATTTGTTACGAATGTAACAATTGAAACATCTGTATGACGAAGGGTTAAACTCTTTTTTATTGTGTTTATCACTTCTCTCTTAAAAATCTCTCAATTATCTTGATAATGCGAGTAATTACTTTTACATAAAAATTCATATTTACTAGAGTACGACCGAACGCATTTTTTCTAACCCAAACCTGTACCAGAACTTCGTTCAATTTTGGAAAGTTCGGCCGAACCCGAACTTTTTGTTATAGGACCTAAAAATTTTTAAAAAATATTTATTATTAACCAAATTTTTTTTCTAGACGCTGCTTCACCATACAAAAGAAATATAATTTTAATATCTATAGATATTTTTATTCTGAGAAGTTAAAGTTATAGTCAAATAAATTTAATTTTATTTATTAAACTCCTTTTATTATTTTCTTTGTGTTTTTTTGTACTTTTGATTATTTTAATTGTAATTGTATTATTTTTATATTTTTGGTGATCAAATATACCCAAACCTCTTTTTATGCGATAGATACGTTCCAAGGAATATCTTATAAAAGAAAATCACATAAAAATAACTAAATTTTCATAAAAAATTGGTAGGTGCGTTCCAATTTATTCAAAATTCGCATAACTTTAAAATGCAGCACAAAAATTCAAACAAAATCGAATGAAAAATTTTTATCGGAAAAAAATTTTTATTCCTTTGAGACCCAAGCTATAAAAACGTTTCAACTTAAAAAAAAAATAATTATTTTGAAATAATATTATTTTTATCAGAATTTTTAAGATTTTTTGACAACAAAATTTTTGTAAAAAGGACCAATCACAATTGTACGTTTTGGGCAGAATTTAACAACGCATGCCTTTTTCTTATCTATGTGAAGCATTTTGTTTCACTGATAAAAGACGATTTTTATTGTCTAAAATATGGAAATTTTGAACAAAAATATTGTATTTTGAATAAAGTTATGAAATATTTTAAAAAATATTATACAGAGGCCGAAAAAAGTATTGGCACAGTATATAAATTAATATTAAATCGGCCACCACATTTAAACTTCATTAATTAGAATTTTGAGTTTTATGTATTTGATACATCCATGTGTAAGTTTATTAACTACCATTAAACTTCTGCGATAATGCAAATCGTTTGCAAGAAAATTGCAAAATTTTAATTATTTTCTAATATTTTAAGGTAAAAAGTTTTGCACAGGAAAGTAAAAATCCATTCATATTTTTATATTGGTTTCGTTACCGTCATATACTACAATTACAATATTTTCTTCGATTTAGAGTCTTTCTATCTAAATTTCATTAAATTTATCCCACAAATATCACGCAATATGCCAAAAATTATAACCTTTTAATGTAGAGATTTTAAGGAACTTCTAATATCAAAATCGGTCAAAAATTAATGCAGTTGATAAATAAAGCCAGTATACATCCGAGTTTTTTGATTATCCACAGCCATTCCCAATAATCCCAATGAAATGGACAAAAAGAAATTAAAATAAATATGGTAGATGTTAAGTGTATTCTTACTAAATTTCAGAATGAAAAAAAATTTATTACCCTTTTGCTTTAATATTTTCAATATACATGTAAAATTAAACTAAATATATAAATAAAAAAATGTTGAAAAGCATTGGCAAATCATTTTACTAGATTTAAATTCAAACGTTGGCAAACCGCTATGTTTTATTCGTAATATACAGTTTCTGCCTGGGTAGATGTACGTTTAGCTCAAAAATAATGAAACTTTAACCTTTAAGTATTAAGTTCTGCGGAAAGGGCTTAATGGTTTGGAAATGCATTTCTATTAATAAAATAGTAAAAACAGTGATACACAAAGATAAAATAAATTCCCAGATTTACCTTAATCTGTTCAAAGGTATAATAGTTCCAAAAAGTTATTGTTTAATTTTTATGGATTTTATCCTACGGTAGAAAAATTCACCTATAAATTAGGGTAAATTTGTTTCAAAATATATAGCTGATGAAATAGTTAGCATTTCAGAGTGACCTCCCCAAATTCCAGACCTATCACCAATTGAAATTGCATGAAATTGATTAAACAAATGAGTCCCACAATTTGACCTAACTGATGGATATTTTCTCCAGATATATGGAGAATATATATAGTGACTATGCCAAAAAGTTTAGTACTAATGTGGCTGTTAGAAACCATGTTTACTTATTTATGAAACATCGATTTTTTTACTTCTTAAAAAAGAATCATATTCACTAAGTAGTAATGCGTTGAATTAAATATTTTTCTGTTTATTTTACCAACAAGACATATAATTATAATTATGTGTTACTTTTGATGTCTTCGATATATAACTGGAAATAGAACCAATTGACTTCAAGATACTTTTTTGTTTACTTATATATGACAGCAACTGTATATATATATTATAAAATTCTATTTTATTTATATGCGTTGAATCATCGTCTTTTCAACGCATATTTCTGTTAATAATAAATATTTTTTGGCCTTTTTAGGTCCCATAACAAAAAGTTCGGATTCGGTTCGGGTTCGGCCGAACTTAAAAAAGATAGAAATTCAATGTGGATTTTAGAAAATGAAAAATTCGATAAAAAAAAAAAGCATAACTTCAAATTCGGGTAAAAAAAATTGCATAAAAAGACATGTTAAATTCAGATTTTTAAGTTTGGTGTTCGTTAAAAAATTCCCGAACTTCACTTTCTACCAAACATTGTAGCTGAACCGGAACGTTCTGTTGTACACTAATATTTACTAAAAATGAAAAGAAACGGTAAAAGAACAAAAAGAAAACACATTTAAAAAAGCAATTCAAATTATTTCTTTTTATACCCTACACTACCATAGGTGGGGGAGGGTATTATGCGTTTGTGCTAATATTTGTAACACCTAAAAATATTGGTCTAAGACCCACCTTAATTTATAGCAATCTGCTTAGAATCACTTCCTGAGTCGATTTAGCGATGTCCGTCCGTCTGTCCGTCTTTGTAAACCTTGTAATCAAACTACAGGTCGCAATTTTTAACAAAAATTAATAAAATTTGGCGCACAGGTTTCTTACAGTCCAGGGACGAAGCATATATAAGTTGCATATAAGTCTAAATAAGTGTGCAGATTTTTAGAAAGATCGGTTCTTAATTTACCATAGCTCCCATATAAACCCTTTTCAGAAAATCACTTTAACGGGGATAAATCCTATTAAAATGTTTATATCAAGTTAATATTCGACACAAATAAGTTTTATATAAACACGAGCTGTAAACCCGCTACTTCGTCAGCGGAAATTTTTTATAAAAACTATACTATATAATAAATTTAAACTAAGATTCTTAACTCCCTTGGGAACATTTTTAATAATTGTGTAATGTCATCCATAAATAACAATATCTCTTTAATTTCAAGTTTATAATCTTAGAATAATGAAAAATAAATATCAGAATTACGAAAAAGTATATTAGAATAAAGAAAAAGGACCACAAAATCCACTTAAAAGTTTCTGATTCACTTAGGACCTTACATTTTCAATTTTATGTTTCTAAGGATGAAAATTTCAGAACATTCAAGAAGTACTATTAGAAGAACGAAAAAAGATACCACAAAGTCCCTTCTTATGGATTCTCATTAATTTAGGACCACATATCTTTAATTTCATGTTTCTAGATTCAGAATTATAGAAAATTAAAAAAGTACCGTAGGAAGAACAAAAAAGTACCACAAAGTCCCTTCTTATTGATTCCCATTCATTTAGGACCACATATCCTTATTTCATGTTTCTATGTTCAATATTACCGAAAATTAAAAAAGTACCATTGGAAGAACAAAAAAGTACCACAAAGTCCCCTCTAATGAATTCTCATTCATTTAGGACCACATATCCTTAATTTCATGTTTCTAGGTTCATAATTATAGATAATTCAAAAAGTACCATTAGAAGAACAAAAAAGTACCACAAAAACCTCTCTTATGGATTCTTATTCATTTAAGGCCACATATCTTTAATTTCATGTTTCTGGGTTAAATATTATAGAAAATTCAAAAAGTACCATTAGAAGAACGAGAAAGTACTACCCCCTTGTTAATTCTTTACAACATCGGACCATGCGTATTTATTTTCATGTTTCTAGGTTAAATATTACAGAAAATTAAAAAAGTACCAATAGAAGAAGAAAAAAGTACCACAAAGTCCATCATCTTGAATTTTTACCCACAGGACCACGTATCTTTAAGTACCACAAATTCCACTCTTGTGAATTCCTATCTACATTTCTTAATTTCATGTTTCTATGTTTAATGTAATTGAAAATTCATTATTAAGTTTGAATAAAATGTAATTTCCCCTTTTTTGGTACTTTTTTTTCACCCATCGAAGTATCAAAAATTGTATTCCAATAAATTTCTAAACTGTAGTGGTATCCCATATTAAAATACTCATATGAATATTTCAATAAATATAAAAAAAGTTTTTATGAAAAAAGTACCAAAAATAGGTACGATTTTTACCCCTTAAACGTTTGAATTTCTAAAAAGTACCAAATTTGTATTTCTCATTTTTTGATAAGTTATGAATACGATATAAATTTTATCTGTATGTTGATTGGTTTTAAATATATATATGGTGCCAAAAATGTACCAAAATACAGTTTTTACCCGTTTTCTCCCTAAAACGGCCGATTTTCAAAAAAGTACCAGACACCTGTCCAATTATTTTTTAAATGAAAAACGATAACTATTCAACTTTTTTTGTATCTTTATTAGTTTGGGAGATATAAAGTTACCGATTTTACCCTTTTTTACCCCCTAAACATTCGAATTTCCAAAAATCCCGTCTTAGTGGATCTACATGGTGGGAGACCTACCTACGTTCCAAATTTCGTCTCTCTAGCTTCAGCCGTTTGGGCTGTGGGATGATGAATCAGTCAGTCAGTCACGTTACTCTTTTATATATATAGATAAATGATAGTGTCAAATTTTACAAAGATCGGTTCATAATTTACCATTGCACCCATATAAAGCCCTCTTTCGGGAGTAAGCTTTATCTTACCAAGCACTTAACAGAAATATAAAAATCTTTAAAATCGGACTTCATTTGTAGAAGTTACGATTTTTTTAAACTTTTACATAATCGAAGCTGGGTAATAATACACCAAATTGAACCTAAAAATTATTTGGAAGAAATCCATGAAGTATTAATCAATATGTTACATAGACGAACCATTTGAACAAAATTCCTTTCAATTTTGCAATGTTAAGCCAATAATTTATAATCTAGTTTTAACTAATAAAACTTTTAAATCTTGTGCAATATTTTGGAAAAAAAATAGTATGAAAATAGTAAAGGTATTCACCTCAGAAATTGTAACTTTGTTAGACCCTTGCAAAGTAAGTTGTGCATTTTAGTCCTTCAAAAAAAAGTATTATTTTTTGATGGCACATAAAAAAACATATAAATATAAAGTGACTCGAATGCATGTAGAATCAATTCGCGTTAATCATTTTGTGCAGGGGCGCGAAAGTTATAGCGGTTTTAAGTTTATTTATAATTCTGGTAAAAATTACGCGTAATATCAAAACTTACCGAGTTATTAAAATTAAATTTATGACATTTTCAATGTTTGATGGTATTAGTGAGGCATATTTTAGGGTTTCCTAGTAAAATTTTAAAAATGTTCTTTATAATAAAAATCGCGATTTTATATGTTATTTCTCCATATAGTATACGAAAATGTATTTTATCACCGTTTATTATAAAGAAATGTTATTTAATATTGTAATCCGTTTTTTACCCTAGTCAATATTGTGTGGTTCATAAAATTTTTATTATTCGAAATTTTTTAATGCGTCTCCGCATTTTCGTTAAGCATTACAAACACCATCTAATTATGCCAATTATAGTTAATATCGTGCTGTCCACACGATGTGCCTTAGCAATATGTGTTTTGGCAAAATTGTCCCGATTTCAACTATCAAAGAGATTTGACTTAAATTTTTGGTGCCAATCAATTATATTCGTCGACATTCTTATATCTACAGTTAGGGACAAAACTATTTTTACACCCCATGCATTTCGTATATCTTCAATAATTTATAAAGAATAAAAAATTATTATATGTAGTTTTAATTCAGGTCCATTTTTATTGAATTATTTGATAAAAAATAAATTAATATATAACACATTGTTAAAAAAAAAAAGTACAATTTAAATAAAAATCTTTAGGACAAAAGTATTTGTACATCAGTACTTTGTACAATTATTTGTACGTTGGACTCTTGTATGATGATTTTTTTTAAATACCGTTATATTTTCTTCGTTAATCGAGTTTTATTTTACAAAATAAGAAGTTGGTTTTAACGTTTTGAATAATAAGCACATCAAAAATGGGAAAGCGAAAAGAGTTGAGTTTGGATATTAAAAATTAAATATTGATGAACATAAAAAAGGAAAATCTCTCCGGAATATAAGTAATTTAGTAAATTTGCAACATTCTACAGTACAATACATTGTAAACAAGTATAAAAACAGCGGATCTGTTGAAAATGTGCCAAGAACTTGACGGCCAAAAAAGGTTTCCAGACGGGAAGCGAACTTGGTGATAAAAGAAGTGGCAAGAAATCCAAGAGTAACTCGGGCAAAATTAGCGGAACAAATCGCAAATACTACCGGAACAATTGTTCATCCAAAAACAGTAGGGAGGATCTTACATTCTGCGGGATATGCAAGTAGAATTCCCCGCAAGAAACTGCTGATTAGTAAAAAAAACCAGCATTTGCGTTTAGAGTTTGCCAAACGATACATTGATAAGGACGAAGAATTTTGGAATAGGGTTTTGTTTACTGATGAAACCAAAGTCAATCTTTTCGGAAATGATAGCAGGGGAAAAGTGTGGCGCAAAAAAAATACAGCGTTAGATGTTAACAATTTGACCCCAACAGTGAAACATGGTGGGGGGAAGTGTTATGGTATGGGGGGCAATAGCAGCCAGTGGGGTAGGGCGAATGGTATTTATAGATGGTGTAATGGACCAGCATCAATATAAACGTATATTGGAAGACAATTTGAAGGATTCCGTAGATGGTTTGGGTCTTGGCCAAAGTTGGATATTCCAACAGGACAATGACGCAAAACATACAGCGCGTTCAGTGAAGGAGTGGTTGCTTTACCATGCACCAAGACAACTTAATTCTCCTCCCAAATCACCTGACTTAAACCCCATCGAGCACTGTTGGGATATTTTGAAACGTAAAGTCGTTACAAAGCACGTTCGAAGCAGGGATGAACTTAAAATTGCTTTGGAGGAAGCCTGGAAGGAAATATCTCCAGATGAAACGAGAAATTTGGTCCGATCGATGCCCAGAAGATTACAGGCCGTGATAGATGCAAAAGGAGGACCCACAAAATATTAAATTTTTCCAATATAAGTATTATAAGTAGGTGTAGATTATATGTACAAATACTTTTGTCCCAATGAATTTTCATTATTTTGTATTTTTTTAAATAATGTGTTGGATATTAATTTTGTTTTTATAACTTAATTAAATAAAAATATATTAAAAATAATACTGCATATGACAATTTTAAATTCTTTATAAACTATTGAAGGTATACGAAATATATGAGGTGTACAAATAGTTTTGTCCCTAACTGTATATATCCATGATTTGTATAAATTGTAATTTGCTATGTAAAAATACAAGAACAAAAAGTGCAATTTTTGCTAAATTTTCAAAAAGTTCATAAAATGTTTGTATTAAAATTATTTTTAATGCTCCTCATTGAGAGACGCACAGAACCTGCTGAAAAGAACAAATATTTTAAAAAATTAAAAAATGTTGTCATCAAAATTCGATTACCCCGTATTTAACTACTGAAAGTCAGCAGCATAATAAAAGAGATGGTGCAGAATTGATCCACAAAGTCCGATTAGTTTATATATGATAGAATGAGATCAAAAAGTATAAACGCGCAAACGAAAAATGTAGAACAATGGGAAAAACTTAAGTAATTTTTAGGCACTTTTCTAAGTTTTTGAACTTTGAACAACAATCATGACTGTAAGAAGAAATATATGGTGCTAAAGTGTTGCACTCAATTAGCTTCAAGTCTTGTGAGTTCAGATCTGTAACTAATTTTTTAAAAAACTCTTTACCATAAAACTTATTAAGGATTTAAGTCAGTTTCAGCCAGGTAAACATTTTTGATAACGGTCCATATACCTATAACTAAATGAAACTGATTATTTTTCACACAATTTCTGTAATAATATGCATTTAATAAATATTTTTTATAACAAATATTTGTTTTAAGTATTTGAAGCGGTATTCCGGTAAATGCATTATTTTTTCAACTTTCCTAGGAATATAAAAAAATTGGGAAATAAAACTCCTATTAAAGTAAATTAATAAATAAAAATAATAAAAACAAACATAATTTTTTTAATACAAAAATTAGTAAAATATTGAAATAGTTGTAAATTCTGTCGTTGACAAACCGTTTTCTTTTATTTGTAAAAAATTATTGTGCCAGCGTTTAATTTTTCTACGGTTTACAATTTCTGCATGTGTATACATATTTTTGGATATACATTTTTATCACTTTCATAATAACAAATACACTCAATCCTCTTTTTATGCGGTAGTTGCGTTCCAAGGAATATCGCATAAAAATTACTCAATAGTCATACAAAATTGGTAGATGCGTTCCAATTTATTCAAAATTCGTATAACTTTAAAATGCAGCACAGAAATTCAAACAAAATCTCATAAAACATACCCAGGCAGAAACTACCAACCGTACGAAACATCAAGCGCTGTCAAAATATTTTTTACAAATAAAACAAAGCAGTTTTCCAACGCACAGTGTGCGATTTAAAAAATGAAATGGAAATAATTATGGAACTTTGGAACGGCTGCTCCGATTTCCATGAAATTTCACATGACGATAGTAGATTTGTAGGCGAGTTTAAGTTTTGAGCTTGGACCATATAGACCTACAGGGGGCGAGTCCACAGGGTCCCAAAGTTGAACACCTCGGGTAGAAAATTTATTTAAAACGATCCTGATTCCTTATATTTGAACCGATTTCAAAGATTTTTATATGGGAGGATTCTGCTAGTCGATATCTACAAAAAACATTGTCGCATGCCTATATTACCTCTTTTTGTTTAAGAGATATTAAACTTAAAAAATTAAAATTTTTACTTTTTAGCATGTCTTGGTGAAGTTTTTTCGCTAAAGTGGGTCCAATTTTAGCCTCATTGTTTTAAAATTTTTTCTTATTTCATTAAAAACAAATAGAAAAGTTGTGCAAAGAAAGAATTTTGAAAAAATATTTACGGAGTCAAAAGTTACAAGCATTTAAATTTAAACTTTCAAAAAAAGTTGATTTTTTCCCGTTTTTTTTTTTTTTGTCAAAAAAGTGGTAACATTCTTTTTCTGTTATATAAAAATTTTCTTTGGTAACATATATAGTATTTATATTTTTCTGAAAGATAACTAAACACAAAATACTTTAAAGGAAAAATAGTTTTTAAAAATCATTTTTTGCAAGAACCAGGGTTTCCCAAATTTGACCTATTTTTTCAACTAATTTCGAATTTTCTGCTTAATTTCTCAAATCGCAAAGCTGGAATCAAAAAAAGGTTATACTTTTTATTTAGTCTGAAGTGTTTTAATTTTTTTCGCAATAGAAATTTTTGCTCCCCGTTATCGGTTGGAAAGATATAGCAAAAAAAGTAAAAAATCTCATTTTTGAAAATTGTTAGTGAATATTTTTGAATGAAATTTCACACATAAGTAGATCTTTTAATGCTTAATTCAAAGCGCTATTCACTTTTTTAGACTTGTCTACAAAAATCCCATAATTCCCAAAAAACTTTAAAAAATTTACAAAAATGGAATTTTTTACTTTTTTTTGATATATCTTTCCAACCGATAACGGGGAGCAAAAATTTCTATTGCGAGAAAAATTAAAGCACTTTAGACTAAATAAAAAATATAACCTTTTTCGAAATTAGTTGAAAAAATAGGTCAAATTTGGGAAAGCAAAAATTCTTGCAAAAAATTATTTTTAAAAACTATTTTTCCTTTAAAATATTTTGTGTTTAGTTATCTTTCAGAAAAATATAAATACTATATATGTTACCAAAGAAAATTTTTATATAACAGAAAAAGAATGTTACCACTTTTTTGACAAAAAAAAAAAAAAAACGGGAAAAAATCAACTTTTTTTGAAAATTTAAATGCTTGTAACTTTTGACTCCGTAAATATTTTTTCAAAATTCTTTCTTTGCACAACTTTTCTATTTGTTTTTAATGAAATAAGAAAAAATTTTAAAACAGTGAGGCTAAAATTGGACCCACTTTAGCGAAAAAACTTCACCAAGACATGCTAAAAAGTAAAAATTTTAATTTTTTAAGTTTAATATCTCTTAAACAAAAAGAGGTAATATAGGCATGCGACAATGTTTTTTGTAGATATCGACTAGCAGAATCCTCCCATATAAAAATCTTTGAAATCGGTTCAAATATAAGGAATCAGGATCGTTTTAAATAAATTTTCTACCGGAGGTGTTCAACTTTGGGACCCTGTGGACTCGCCCCCTGTAGGTCTATATGGTCCAAGCTCAAATCTTAAACTCGCCTACACCTCTTCTATCAGCATGTGAAATTTCATGGAAATCGGAGCAGCCGTTCCAAAGTTCCATAATTATTTCCATTTCATTTTTTAAATCGCATACTGTGCAACGTTTGAATTTACATCTAGTATAATGATTTGCAAATGTTTTTTTTTTTTTATTTTTGTTTATATATTTAATTTTACATGTATATTGAAAGTATTAATGCAAAAGGGTAATAATAATTGTTTCATTCTGAAATTTAGTAAAAATATACTCAACATCTACCACATTTATCTTAATTTCTTTTTGTTCTAAATCTTTAACGACATATAATCCCATTTCATTGAATTGCTGTGGATAATCAAAAAAACTCTGATGTTTTTTTATAAATACTGCCTTTTAAATAAATATTATTACATTTGAAATTAATTTATTACTGAAAATTTCAGATATTACCATAACTTTTCCATTGCTTCTTTAAACATACATAGAAAAAATTAAAAATGAACTTCAATTATGAAATTGCTTTTGCTCCAATCGTCAAAATGATAATACTAATTAACTAGAATAATTGATTTTATTATTACTGTTTTTTTTTAATAGATATAATGAGCTGAAAATTGTTGGAAATTGACTTAAAATTATTTTATTTCTATATTTTTATAGACAAATTTTTAATTTTTCTTTATATTTTTTAAGAGCTGTCAATAAATAAAAAAATAGGAAAATTAATTATATTAATAAATAATATAATTAAATTCCAATATAAAGTTAGTTAATCATTTTATTAAAAAATAATTTGAAATATTTGTTTCTGTGTATATTATCGGAGAGAGTAGCTGTAATTTTGTAGCCACAAATGTTTACAAAAGAAAACTTAACTTTAGATTCAATTGTTTTTATAAATTTTCCAAGTAAATATTTTGGTATTTCAATAAAAGGATTTTTTAATATCACAATTTTTATAAAACAATGTGAATCTTAAACAGAGTCTTCTATTTAAACCAAAATAAGTCGTTGGCTATTTTATTTCTTATTATTCGAATGTTAAGAAAACTTCGTATTTTCGGAGTTTTGGGAAAATGTTGTTAAAAAACAATTTTCGTTTCATTATTGTTTTTTTTTTTAAACGTACTTTTTTCATAGTATATAATACTTAACATATTCAATATTAAATAAAATTCAAAGTTCAAAGCCATATATTTCAAAATCCTGTACTTTAAAAAATATCCAAAATTATTTATTTATTTATTTATTTATTTATTTATTTATTTATTTATTCATTCATTTGGTAAGAACCTATCCCATTGACCATAATCGGTCCACTTAATCTACTCTAGGGTTTATAAAAAACCGAAATTGGGCAAAATTAAAAAACCGGTTTTTCGGTTAACCGTCTACTTAAAAACCGGTTAAACCGGTTAACCGACATTTTAATAATTGCTCTAGTTTGAAGCTTAATAAAAATATTTTTGGTTAAAAAAGTGTTTTTCAGCTTATTGGTTTAAACATGCACCAAATAATAAACACTGTTCTTTATAAATAGATACTGATATACATCGAAAGTTTATAATACCTTTTTCAGCCTTTAGTTTTATAAAAACAATTTTTTGACATCTTTTAGCATAGCTTTTGAAGCTTTATAATGATTTAAAATTATTCTATAAAGTATTTTTAATATTAGTTTTTTTTTTTTTTTTTTTTTTAAATTTTTCTAATTTAAAAATAAAATTTAATCGAAATTTTAAAGCATCTCAACAAAAAGGAAGCTTCAGACATAGGACTTTATATTATGATTTATATTCACCGCTTTTGAAGTTTTTCTCTTAAAGAAATGTTTATATAATTTTTATAAAAAAATGTAATTAATTAAAATATCTGTATAAAATTTTAAAAATAATTAAAATTTTTTCTGCTAAAAAAAGATTTGTTTTTGATTTTTAGAAGAATTCCTAATCATTTAAAAGTATATTTTCTGCACTTATTTAGTTCTACTTTTGAAGTGTTTCTATTTTCCCTATTCTATATAAAATCTTATTTTTCTTTTAAGCTATACATTAGTAGGTGTAATGTTATTTTCTTCTTTTGGAAAATTTCATTCGCATGAAATTATAGTTTTAGTAAATGGAATGTTTAATTATCTATCTGATTTTATTATACATACATTTTTAAAATATATTTAGCTTCCAACAAGTAAATATATCACCTGACTACTTGCTAACTCAAACAGCAAGCATTTTTAGTTATTTTAAAAAATTTCTTATATTTTAAATTCAGAAAAATGTAGTAAAATGAGGAAATTTAGTGATATTTTTAGCAAAATTTTAAAACCGGTTAACCGACACAAAAAACCGTATAAACCGGTTAACCGAAATTAAATATTTCAAATTAACCGGTTCGCAAATAACCGAAGTTTGAAGAAAAAACCGGTTTTTCGGTTAACCGGTTTATAAACACTAATCTACTCACAATTATACTTTATATTAACAAATAATAACATTCATATTCATAATAATTTATATAATGATTAACACAAATTAAATTCAACACATTTAAAAACAATGTAGAACATATTGATAAGAATATCCTTTTCGATATTTAAACCAACTTTAAAAGTGGATTCTCTTTAAGATTGGAATAAATTTAATACGATTTAAGACGATAATTTAATTCAAGCTATATCTTTAAACCAATATTTAATAAATAAAAATGAACTTAAACTTCATTTAGCTTTCAAATTGATCTTTCATTAAAAAAGAATTTTAAAATTCGTTTTTTGATATATAAAACCTTTAATTTTATGCTCCCATCTTTTACTATGTATAATTCAGTTATTAGCAATTGTTTGAAAATATTAATTTTATCTCATTTTTAATCCGGTATTTTTTTTTAATCTTTAAGGGTCCTGAGTCAAAAAAGTTTGTGATTTAAGAAACACTTCCAATATGTAATATCTGTACTGAATTTCATCAAAATTTAAGATTTCATATCTAATTTCTGTCCGTTTTAATATGCAATTATACATTATCCTTTTCGGATATTTTATTTAAAGCAAAAAAGCAGTATTTCTGGATGATTGAAAATATTCTGCAATAATATTTACGTTTTAAAAAATACACTCTCCAAAACGTACTTTTTCAATATTTTTTTAACAAAACTTTATTTTTCGACATTTTTGAACAAAACATACTTTTTTAATAATAGAAATCCTTGGATCTCATACATCCATAACACTATTAAGATGATTTTTTGTAGTTTGATACATCTTATGATTGGTAAACAGATTCTAATTATTTTTACCTTCATGGTGCTTTATAAAGGAATGAAAAACATAATACTCAATTTCCCAAGAATTTTAAATGAACAAAAAAGTACGTTTTGTTCTGCGGCTTCTCAAATATTGTTGAAATCATTGCTTGACAAATTTTTCAAATTAATCATATCTCCATACAACTAATCGAAATGAATTTTTCGTTCGACATCGTGGGACAGTCGGTAAATATCTAAACACTAAAATTCTTCATTTTGCCAATAAATTAGTATTTCGTTTTTTTATTTATTGAAAAATTCTTGACGCACTTGACGTTGTTCAATGAGAGAATTACACCAAGATATTTGACTGTTCCCACGACAATTGGATCTACGCTCTGGAACGACCCGAGTTCGACTCCGCGTAAGATTGTCAACTCAGCAACGAAGATTTTTCCCCTGGGGGTTAAATTGGGGATTTTGTTACTAATATTTATGCAAAAAAATTTTAAAAATGATAAAAAAAAATTAAACAACAATTTTTCGATACCAATATTTTGAAAACGCATAACTTCAAATTCGCATAAAAAGAGGTTTTTGAGTGTAAATTTAAATTTAAAAAGGCAACAAAAATAAATTTTGGTTGTGCTATTAATTTGGATTTAATTTTTTTCTGGTTGATTACATAATCATATAATTAAGTATTTCAAGTATTTTTAGTTGGAAATCGGAAAAATTGTCTCGTTCATTCCTAAATAGGTTTCTCAATATCGAAGTTCTCTTTTTTCATTGCAGACAACAATAAGAAATATAATAAGCCTGCATTCTATAATAACTCGAAGAGAGATGATTATCAATCCAACGCATGGGGAACTAATAATTCTCGTAGATCCGATAATTCGTCAGGAAATTACAACAGGGTATTGATTGTGACATATATTTTTATTTAAAAAGTGTAAATAAAATAAAAACTTTTTATAATATAGGCGAGACATGAGGATAGCGGTCGATACGATAACTATGCTTCAGAGAAATTGGACAACAGACCAAGCGCAAATAATGTGCCAGATGAGAAGAAAACGAGTGCAGCTGCAACAGCTGCAGCACCCAAAAAGACTACATGGGCTTCAATTGCTTCACAACCTGCTAAGCTCACATCCAGAGTGAGTGTGATTTTATTGTTTATTCAATAATTTTGAAGAATCTTTCTTGTTAAAGCCGATAATTTTTGTTTCTTAGACTACACTTACAACTTCCAGCCACAAAAAGAAGGGACCCGGCATGCCACCCCCGCCAATGGTGCCAGGAAAACACAATTTGGACGTGAACACTTGGGATTTGCCGAATAATAATCCACCTCCCGTGCCGTCGCCTCCACCTCCTATTGATTTGGGGTCAAACGAAATTAATTCAGATTTCTCACCAGGAATAGGTTCTGATTTTGATTTGGGTGGTCGTACTGAAAACAATAGTGGCCATAATAAAGGCCAAGACGTGCTTCGAGATGAAAGTAATAAGCAGAATTACAACAGTAATTTTGGGCGTGTCCGAAGCTCACCAAATGGTCATTCGCGCAAAAATTGGTCGACTCAGCATCCCTTGTATCAGAGTGGCCGCCAGCCTAGTGGTGGATCGTCATCAGGTCCTATACGTCGTGGTGACGCCTCCTCAAGTGGAGGAGAAGGTGGTATGAGCGGCGGTGGAGGTAGTGGTAGTAATGTCTCAAGCGCCGGTCGCTATGGGGATCGTAGGAGTAATTACGGTTCTTCCAGGCATGAAAATGACAGTGGATCTTTTGATTACCGCGAAGAAAGCAGTACTAGAAGTGTCGAGGTAAATGACAGGGCTACCGTTGAATCGCCACAAGCGGTATTAGAGGAACTCCGCGATAAAAATAATTACAATCCGGCTGAAATTGATTTAGATAGGGCTACTTCCGCTAGGTAAAGTATATCTCCTAATTATACAAATTTATGAATGAAAAAAAATTATACATTACCCCAGGTTCTTTGTTATCAAATCGTACTCGGAGGTTGATGTTCATCGCAGTATAAAATATGAAATCTGGTGCTCAACTGATCATGGAAATAAGAGACTTGATGATGCCTTCAAAGAACGCAGCAAGGATGGTGGCAATATTTTGCTCTTTTTTTCAGTAAATGGATCAGGTCATTTTTGTGGCATGGCTCAAATGATGACTCCGGTAGATTACAACTCAACGTCAAGCGTTTGGTCGCAAGACAAATGGAGGGGAAAGTTTAAAGTAAAATGGATTTATGTGAAAGATGTGCCCAACAAAGAGCTTCGTCACATAACACTCGAAAATAACGAAAACAAGCCCGTAACAAATTCTCGCGACACACAAGAAGTTCCACATGCAAAGGGTATAGAAGTGTTACAAATTCTTCATACGTATAAACATAAAACCTCCATATTCGACGATTTTTACCACTATGAAAAGAAACAAGAAGAGGAAATGTCATCAAAGAAACCTCTAGGTGGCTACGATGGCCCTCCAACAACAATAGGTCGTAATTTCAATATGCGCCAAAATGATGATAGAGATCGCGACCGTGACCGCGATCGAGAGCGGGATCGTGACCGAGATGGACGAGGCAGTGGTCTAGGTTCAGGAAATAGCGGAGGAGGTCAGAAATATTTTGGTGAAAGTTCTTCATTTCGTGATCGAAATAACTCATATCGTGGTGGTTATAATACGTATAACGAACATCGACGTTATGACAGTCACCGAAGTGGTGATCGTGGAGACTTTAGAGATACTGATGCCGATCGAGAGAACAATGAACAATACAATAATTCAAGCCGACACATTTCAAAGTACGATTACAATCGTGGTCGAGACGATCGAGCTATGTCCAAACACAATAATCGGGAGCGGGACTTTCCGGATGAACAGCACACTAAAAGCGAATCGTCACGAATTCGCTCTGGACCAAGAGAAAATCAAAAAGTTAGTATACTCAAAAAAATTAAAAAAAATTTCATATCTATGTAAATGCATATCAATTGTCAAAAAATACAAATTAAAGGTATTCACCTCAAAATTTTCAACCCTAGGAAAATTGCACTTGACGTGAGGAACCAATTTTGAAAAAAATCAGATAAAAGTTAGCAAAAGAAGTAAAAACTTTTTTCTCAAAACACTGAAAAAGTGATATTTCATTTCTAAAATATTTTTTATATACAGTGGCGGCCATGAGGTTAGCACACTTGCTACTGCCTATATTTAAAAGCAAATATTTCCTATATTTCTTTATTTTTTTTAATATTTCTTTTATATACGTGTAACATGTCTTGCTAAGATCACGTCACAATATATTCATTGTCATTCCTATATATACCTTTGCTGTTTTTCTGTTCAGAATAGAATAATCGTCAAAAAAACACTGGACAGTATTTTAGCACAAAATAAAAAAAAAATTTATTCACATTTAAAAAAAGTAACAAAACAAAAAAATTATTTCACTATAAACTTAGTACTTAGTTGGGTATCATTATTTTTTATTACAGCTGCCAATCTCCTTGGCATACTTTCCACTAGTCCCATACAGCGCTCCACTGAAATAGCATACCAAGCTTTTTCTATTTATGTCCATAAATCGGCCAAAGTTTTAGGTTTTGCTCTCATTACGTGCTGCTCCACATCATTCTAAAGGTTCTCAATAGGATTGAAATCCGGAGATTGGGCTGGCCATTTTAACACGTTAATATTGTTCTCTTCCAAGCAACTCTTCAGTACGCGTGAGGAGTGTTTTGGGTCATTGTCGTGCATAAAACTCCACCTAAGTGGCATGTTGTCCTCTGCATAAGGCATCATTGTATATAGTAGTATATTCTGGTATACATATTGGTCCATACGTGTATCAATCTTGCATATAGGACCAACGCCAGAAAATGCTGACCACACCATCACATTTCCTCCACCGTGTTTCATTGTTTTAGAAGTGTACTTTGGATTGTGTTGCATGTTTGGAGGACGCCAAACATACCTCTTACCATCCGATCCGAATGTACAAAACTTGGATTCATCACTCCAGAGGACATTTTTCCAAAAAACTAATGGCTTTTCCAAATGCTCACGAGCAAAGCACAACCGATCCCGTAGGTTCTTATTTGAAACGTGTGGCTTATGCTGAGAAATGCATCCACGTAAATTTTTTCATTAAGTCTTCTTCTTATTGTTCTGCAGGACACGTTGATACCATATTTTCTTGAAATTTCCCTCTGGATTACGGTGGATCTTTTAAAAGGATCTTCGACAGAGGTTCTATATATTAAGGAATCCTCTTTACGTGACGTTTTTCTTGGCCTAGGATCCTGTGTAACATTTTTAAATGTTTCATACTTCCGAATATGGTTTAGTGCATTATAAACCATCTTTCTGGAACATTCCAAAGTATTAGCAATCTCACTTATGCTTATTCCTCTTGAGTACATATGTTGAATAATCTTACGTTGTTTCTCTATACACCACTTTTTTTTAGACATGTCTAAATAATCTTTATTTAATTTTTTATCTTCATTGATGAAATAATATCTAAACTTACCAATTAATTATTTATATTCACAAAAAACATATAAAAAATTTAAATATACTTGCTTGTGCTAAAATTGTGACCAGCTTATTTTGCCTATTACTGCACTTAAATTAAAAATTAAAAGAGAATTGCGATAGAATGCAAAAAAAAGTAACGGGACTTATTGCAGACACCATAAACAACACTAAAGAGCAAAAAGTTTAGTAAATAATTGTAATGAGACGAAATAATTTTCTTTTAAAAACCGTAGATATGATGTGTGCTAACCTCATGGCCACCACTGTATACAGTCACGAGTAAGTAAATAGGTTCACTTCGTAAGCCCTTATAAATTTATTCCTTAAAAATAAATACTAAAATTTCAAAAAAGTTTATGGCCTCTGTTGCAATGTTATATGGTAGCCTTTGATAAACAATAACATTTCTTTAGATTAAATAAGAGAGAGGGGATATATATTTACAAATAAAAACAAGCGCGAATTTTATATTCGGATCGGCCGAATCTATATATCCAACATCAACTTTTTCTAATTTACCGTTATATAGGAGGTGGGCGGTAAAGTGGGCGCACCACGCCCATTTTTTGTTTCCGAGTTTACATTGGTCCTTAAACTATTTGAACACAATTTCGTTGAAGTTTCACCTTATATGGGAGGTGTGCGGTAAAGTGGGAGGACCACGCCCATTTTTGATTCCCAAGTTTATATTGACCCTCAAACTATTTGTACAAAATTTCGTTGTCGTTTAAGAGATATCAGCAGAAAAGTATGAAATTAAGCTACAATGGACACTCTGTGTTTCTAGTTTTTAGCCCATAACTTTTTCGTTTATTAACCGATTTTGCCCATTTTCAATCCCAAACAAACCATACGATAAATATTTGAGCCAAATTTCGTCCCCCTGGGTTGCCCGTTCGAGCCCTACCCTGCTTTCAACAGACAGACGGACGGACATAGCTAGATCGACTCAGAATCGAAGCATGATTCTTTTGATGGTGGGTATAAAAAGTGTTAATAATTGTCGAGCATATAAATAAGTTAATTTGAAAAAAAAAATGTTATTTAGCTCCCAAAAACCTATGAGTCATACAGTTAACCAATAATTTAAAGAAGTAAAATACCATCATGGACAATTCTTCAAAGCTTCTTAATCAGATTTAGATTCAATGTATAAAAAGTCCATTCCATGAAGCTAAAATTTTGGATGAAACTAATATCGTGACATCAGATTCAATTTACATTCGGTGTATAATAGCATTGTATTGTTAAGAATATTGTTAAGGATATGTTGATTCATATTTTCCTTTATTCACAAAATAGAACAAACGCCAGACCAAGAAAATCAATCCCATATTAATATACAGTAGGGCCTCGATTAACCGGCAACGTCGATTATCCGCACAAGAAAATTTGTAATTGTTTTCTTTTTTTCCATCCATCCATTCATTTAATTTTTTTTTTTTTTTTTTTGTATCGACTAACCGTGATTTATCCGGGATTAAAATAGATAAAATATAAGTTAATCGCATTCATGAAAAGCTACTGTTTTTTTTTTTTTTTTTTTTTTTTCAAAATTATTATTTTTTCTTTGTATTATTTAAACATTTATATTAAATCCTTGAATAAATGAATTATTTAAATAAAAATACTACTCAAAATTTTTACTCAATTAACCGGGAAAATTGATTATCCATAATGCTTTCGGTCCCGACCATTACTGATAATCGAGGTCTCAATGTATTTTGATCAGCTTGCTATATGGCTTTTGTGGTGCACTTTGAGTGATATGATAAAAGTTTTGGCCGTCTTACCTATGTTCAGCCATAAAGTTCGTCCAAATTTATTTCCGACTCGTAGGACAATAGAAGATTTCTCTATTACATTCTGGTCTAATCTAATACAAGTATTCTAACGCGAAATCATTTCTTTTATTACTTGGTTCGGCATTTGTTCAATTTTTGAGAATCAAAGAAAAAATTAATAGATATCTCTTTCCCTGTATTCTTAACATTGCAATGCTACTATACACTGAATGTAAAATGACTATGAAGATGCGATATCATAGAGATAATGACACTAATCATACCTCGAGAATAGAACAATTTTAGTTTCGAATGGAAAACTTCTTGGTGTGGCCTTCTTATCCTCGGGATCTAAAACTAATTAAGAAACTTTAGAGAGTTGTCCAGGATGTTATTTTACTTCTTAAAGTCACAAACAAGAATGAGTTATGAACAATAGTTCCGAATGCTTGGTATTCGATGTTATCAGAATCATGTAATCCATTGACCCATAGGTTCTTGGGATCTATATAATTTAAAGGATATTTAACTAAATATTGCAAAATATTCCTCCCCTTAAATTATTTTTGAGAAAGTATAAAAAATTTTTCAAATGAACTTATTTATTTACTCGACAAATATTAACAGTTTTTAAACATTTTTAACTATTTTTTGTGCCTCCTGTAAAGTTATAAAAGGAGATGTTACATTGTTTTGCATTTTCGGTGACGATATGTTCCATTAATTTTAACTTTATTCTTGTTGTTAAATTTTAAAAACTGTTTTTTTACGTTGAATTTGATTTTTCTGTGATGAATTCCAGTTTAGACTTGATTTTTTAGTATTACATATTTTTACAGTCTCAAACATGGATCTGAGCGCCCCTCAACGGTATACAAATTTTGAAATAGGACTTGATACTTGTGCGTATTTTATCCTATAAGTATCTTGTTGTATCTTATCTAGTCTCAAAAAAACAAAAGCGAATATTTTTCAAAACGTCGGTTTTTTTGCTAGGCACATCCGGATTTTCATATGTAATAGCATGAATTACTGCGTTTTTTGTTAATTTACATAAAGTCGGAGGATCAATAAAAATAAATTTGTTAAGGAAATTGTATTGACTTTTTGAAAATTACGCAAAAATTTCACTTTTTGTTTTTGTGTTATTATATAGGAAATGGCAATTTGTGCAAATCTTGGATATATAGATATAAGAACGGCGATAAATATAATTAATTGGAACCATAAATTTAAGTCAAATGTCGTTGACTGTTGAAAGAGATTTTGCACAGGCACATCGCATGGACAGCACGAAATGAACCGTAACTGGCATTTATAGGTGGTGTTTGTAATGCTTAACGGAAATTTAAAGGCGCTTCTAAAAATTTCGATTTATGGAAAAAAAAAAAAAATATAAATTACTTGGATACAATACTAAATAATATCAACTCAAATTATATTTTCGTATAATATAGGGAGAAATAATTCGAAAGCCATTTTTCGCAAAATTTTAAAAAATCACGATATTATTTATAAAGAAAATTTCTAAAATTTTACTAGGAAACCCTTAAATATGCAGCACTAATACTATCAAACATTTAAAATATCACAAATTTTATTTGAATAATTTAGTAAGTTTTGATATTACGCAGTTTTTTACCAGAATTATACATAAACTTCTAGTTTGTATGTTCAACTTAAAACCGCTATAACATTCGCGCCCCCTGCACGAAATGATTAACGCTAACTGATTCTACATGCATTCGAGTCACTTTATCGCCTATGTGATGAAAATCACGCGATTTCAAAATGGCCAAATTTTATTTAGCATATGTTCGATTATGAAGGATGCTGTAAATATATACAATTTAAACTTTAATTTGTATATATGTACACCTGATTATCGGTAACTCGCCCAGAATAAACTATATTATACGTACTACAAGTTTCGTTTCTCTGCATTTAATTCAAGTGTTTAGTACTTTTTTTTCCGGATTTTATTGACCAAAAAATTTATATTGAAATAAATAGTAAAATATTTATTATGTATTTCAGTTGTAATTCATTTTTATATTTTCTACAATTTTCATATTCATTAATATACATTATTTTTCTAGGACAACGAATATCCCAACTCGGATCGCATTCGGGGCACTGACTACTGATCAGTATAAAAAGATCAGCTAAATTTTATTGATAACGATAGAAGACAAACTAATACAAATATTCAGAAACATATGCATTCAACACACCGATGTATTTATGTACGTGGTAGAAATAAGCTGTTAATGGGTTCGAAACAGTTTGCCCAACATAATCGAGAAGCAGTTCAGAAGATGTTAAATATTCGATTGATTTGTTGAATGCCGAATGGATTTGTGTTGTCGCTATAAATTTTACTTCATTATTTTCTAATAAATATTAATCACCACTTATAAAATAAACGGAAATCAATCTACAGCATTATATGCCTGAAACAGCAAGAATCAGCAAGTAAAAACACCAATAACAAACAATATAAATTAAGCAACTGCTAAAGAATTTTATTACGATAACAATTAAAATAAAAAAATATGCATCTTTCTAGGGATATATTAAATGTATTTTAAATGCCGATTTTTACTCCATACCGTTGCAATTAGTAAAGCGTCAAAATCAATTTACGTTAATAAAAATACCAACAAAAACTAAAAAATATATAAATATAAATATTATAAATAAACTAAATAATTAATGATTAATTATAACAATGATTATGATAAACAATATTGAGAGAAATATAAAAAAGAGAAAAAAACAAAAACTAACGATAATATTTTTACGTAATTATTTATTAGTATATAATGATTATTCTAATTTTGATTGATTGATTGATTATTAATTATTTAATTATTAATCGACAACATAAGAGAGAAACAAGAAAATAATAATTTGATTATAAATTTTCAAAGGTTTGCTAAAGTCATTCCTTGTAGTTGCACTGTAATAAATAAATAAAAAAAATGAACATACAAAAAATAATAAGTAATAATAAATAAAACCACACTCAGTTTAATAAAGAATCAACAACATTAAGAAATTATTTGCATCATATTATTGTATGTACAAGTCTAATTATGTATATTACTACCATGAAGTAAATTTTCATCTTATATACCTAAAAAAATAAGAAAATTAAAAAAAAAAAAAAAATCAAAAAAAAAAAAAAGTATGTATGTTATTATTTCAAAGAAGAATGTCATTCAGTTTTTTTCTATTTAAGAAAATTTATGCTTCATGCTTTTTTCTTTTAAGTAAACGGTTCAAAAATGCTACTTAATTGGTTAATTTTAAAGTCTTTTTTTATTTTAGATATGTATGTGGTCATGATTATAGCCCACTATCATTAATTTTTTTTTTAACTTAACTTTATTTTTCAATATAATGCATATAATCAGCTAAATGCATTGCAACTATGTTTTCGATTCCCGGGAATTTTAGCTGAGAATTTAAAAGTACCATAAATTCATTTTTTTTCGACAATTTTTTTTTTATTAAATATCATCTCATTGAGAATAGAGCAGAGATGCACAATTTGCAAATTTCCCAGTGTTGCCACTTCATGTGTAGTTACACATATCGTGTGTAATTTTTGTGTAATTAGTTTCATGTGTAATCTATGTGTAATTTTAAGTCTCAGTGTAATGAAGTTAATTTTTTTCTTTTTAAACATTAGTTTTATTTGCCAAATTTTCTTTTTACAACACTTTCATGAAAAACTACACTTCTTAAGAAAAAACAATTGTACTTGAATCTTATAGGGAATTTTACTTAGAAATACATCAGTTTAAATCTAAATTTGATTTAACCGATAATATTTTTACTCTTGTAGATATTGTTAATCTCAAAATTGTCCAATCTTTTCAACCAAAGAATATACATGCACTTTAAGGTAATGAGAAATTTAATATCAATAAAGGTCACCTCAGAAATTGCAACTTTGCAAGACCCTTGCAAAGTAAGTTGTGCAAAATTTACTCTATGTGGTTGTTGTATTTACAGAAATTGATGTAAATACAACATTTTATTATTATTGCAAATTTCTAAGGTGAATACCTTTAATGTAAATGTATACTGACCAAAAAAGTTTTCATTTAATGGGAGAACAATTATTTCAAATTAAAAAAAAGTAATTCAGTTCATTTTTACATTTTTCTAATGTTATAATATTTAGTAATCTAATTAATTTGAAAACAGATAAAATGTAAATGATAAATTGGAACATAGTTCGACATAATATATTTATTCTAAAAATTATTGGATTTTTTTTATATATTACATTGTATTTATAAAAATGCATGATATGTTTAATGGTTATCTATGTATGTTAAAATAAAATTTCACGTGTAGTTTTTCTTCAGATGTGTAATTTGGCCATCGGTTATGTTATTTGAGTATTTTCACTAATTTGTGAATAAAATCAAAACTTAGGCACTGATTTTAATGAAATATGTGTTGTTTTATTTGCAACAAATTTATCTCCATGAACAAATAACAAAAATTTTAATTTTTAATACTTTCGAATTTTTATGATTTTTTGAAAATTTTTTTTCTTGAAATTTTGTATAAAATTTCATTTTTTCTCAAAAGAAGGGCTTAATATCTCCATAACCGTTGATGGTATAAAAAAAGGAACATTTTTGATATTTCTTTGAACTAAATCAAAGTAGTCGTTTTCGAGATATGCTCCAATATATAGGGCAGCCTCCTTAATTTTACAAATCGCGATTTATCGCAAGAACTAGAGTCAATTAAAAAAAAGTGGATTAGAGACTTAGTGCATATTAATACCGTATATCCGAATTGACTGAGAATCAGTGTTTCCCTGTGTTATTGAAATTATAAATATTATTATAAACTATTGTATTAAAAAAAAGCAGAAAAGAAGCTTCAGAACTGGAAGAATGTTCTTCTTATGGTTTTTATTCACTGCTTTTGAAGTTTTTCTGTTAAAGAAATGTTTATATAATTTATATAAAAAATACCCAGCAAAAAAATGTGCAGAAATTTGAACGTGGAGATAAAATCTTCGGACCTCAACCTTAAAGTATACCTTTCGACTCAGAATAATTTTCGAAGTCGACTTGACGATATCCATCCGTCCGTCTGGCTGTCCATGTAAAGGAGAAGTACAGGTTGCAATTTTGAATAAAATTTTATGAAGTTTCGTACATATGAATTTTTTACACAAGAACGATGTTGACGAATGAGAACGAACTTTGTTAATATTCACATTTTTTGTGAAATATGAAAGTTTATCGCAGCGCGCAGTGGGGGCAGAATTGAAAAATTTTGGAAATAAATCTGTAACGTCTAATCGGCTGCTTGGTTTTGCGAGAAATTTTCTAAGGGGTCTCAAAGTTGGGTACCTTTGACATATCGTCACCGAAAATGCAAAACAACGTAACATCCAAATTTTCAAATTTGAGTTTTTGATGAAATATAGTTTATTAATCCAAAATACGTGTGATCACAAATTTTCAGACTTGTAGCTCAAAAAATGACGATTATATTAACGAAAGCAATAATTTTCTTAAGTCAAAATAACGTAACCATCACATTTTTTAAAAAAAATATATATATTTTTTTTTTTTATAAATTTAAATTGCAAAGATAATAGCTATTAAAATTTTGGAGTAAAAGTTAACAGAAATCTTTTTAATTACAATTTTTCTAAAATTTTTATTGATGTTACGTTGTTTTGGCTTCAGAAAATTTAAATCTTGAAAAACGTAAACCACATAACTTTAAAAATATTTAATAAAAATAAAAATATTCATTATCAATATATTAGGCAGTATTTAAGGATGTAATAACCCAAAAATATTGTTTGTAGGATAATTCGTTTAGATTTTAGAAAGTTTTTTGTGCCTCCTGTAAAGTTATGAAAAGTGATGTTACGTTGTTTTGCATTTTTGGTGACGATATACAAAATTGGTTTTTGGAGAAACTATAAATATTTTATCTGTAATAAACTCTTTGTTAAGATATCTTAACGAAATTTTCGGTGGTTGTAGACCAACGGTAAAGCGTAAAAAACTTTAAGATTTTTGTAAAAGGAATCCCACGATTCCCAAAAAACGCCGAAAATCCCAAAAATAGGGGTTTTCACATTTTCGGCTATAAAGTCCACTTTTTCCGAAGTCCCGTAGATTTTGATTGAAAACTTTTAACATATTATAGATTCCTAAACTGCATTCCGTTTGTAGATTCCTGCTTTGGGATTTTAGAAAATATAGACTAAAGTCAATACTTTTATATAAAATGGGTCAAATTCAGAAAAGTTTAAAATTATATGTTCAGAAAAGTTTAAAATTATATGTTGTTAAAGAAAATTTTAATTTAGAGAAAAAAAAGAGTGTAGATACTTTTTCAGCCAAAAAAACACAAAAAGTCGTATTTTTGCAATTTTCAAATTCAAAATACTTATTTTTGACTCGGTAAAGATATCGACTTAAATTTTTTTTATTCAAAAGATAATATTGTTCTTTAACTACATAGTAGGGTGATCGACGCGGTTTTCCAACCGGTTTTAAAACCGGTTTTTTCAGTCAATGTGCTGTCGGTTTTTTCAAAATGTTCATTTTTCGAATGTCGAATAGACCGGTTTTTTTAAACACAAAAAACCGGTTTTAAAAATAGCATTTTATTTCAGAAAACATGTACTAAATAGTGATATTTGATTCGAAATTTAGGAATAATTTTTTAAATATTCATAAAGACTGATTTCTTATGTTTTAAAAATATAGTTTAAATCTAAATTGGAATTTATTCTGTAAAATTAAACAAATAAATAATTAATAATTATCCTGTATGAATTTTTTAATCTATTGTAATATCTGTAATATTTTTACACCAAATTTAATTTTTTTAATCCAATATTTCCTTTATTTTTTAAAGGTGTTGTGTTAAAAAAGTCACCTGCAGAATCGTTTCAATTGAGACAGGCTTCCATATTAAGCCATGGTTTCTGTTTATGCTGACTAAAATTTAGATGATTTTTTTCTACAATTTTGAAACATAATTATCTTCTAGTCATCTAGATATATAATTTGCTTAGCATTTTTTCTCTTTCCAGAGCTTTCTAAAGCTCCCAAACGACGCACAGTGTGCGATTCAAAAAATGAAATGGAAAAAATTATGGAACTTTGGAACGGCTGTTCCGATTTCCGTGAGAGTAGAGGTGTAGGTAAGTTTAAGTTTTGAACTTGGACCATATAGACCTACAGGGGGCGAGTCCACAGGGTCCCAAAATTGGACACCTCGGGTGTAAAATTTGTTAAAAACGATCCTGATTCCAATGTTCCATAATTATTTCCATTTAATTTTTTGAATCGCACACTGTGCGACTTATAAAATTAAAATTTGGCTTAATTATAAAACTTTTCGTCCAACAAATCCTAATGGAGCCATATTTTGAAATTTTGATCAGGGATCGAAAATACGTGGATCTATATATATAGATTTATATATATCTTTCTTAAGCATTGTTTCCTCTCCAAAGCTTTCTGAAGCTCCCAGACGACGTAAGAAACTAAAAATCGGCTTACTTATAAAACTATTCGTTCTACAAATTCTAACAGAGCCAGATGTTTCTATCAGGGACCGAAAAGTCTGTTTTTGGTATTAAGAACTTTTGAATAGCTATACTTATTGTTTGCTTTCCAAATCCTATCAAAAACTGATTCTGTATTTCAGCCAGGGAGCGCATTTACGACGATTTTTTTATTTTGAAAGGTTTACGAATTTAAAACTTTAATCAATATTATCCCAATAAATTCTAACAGCATCAAATAATTGACTTCGATTAGGGAGAGGAAGGTGTCTAAATGTTGTTCATATTTTTTTTTCTTTTAATTTTCGGATTTGTTTGTGCATATTTTCATTATTATATTACTTTTCCTGACATTGTCAGGCTTTTACGCTAGTATTTAATCAATTTTAAATTGATTATAAGAATTATTGATTTTTTTAAAGAAATGAAGTCTTTTGATATAAATATTAACTTCTGCAAAAAACCGGTTAACCGGTTTTTTCTAAATTTCAAAAAGTGCAACCGGTTTTTTTAAAATACCAACTATTCGAACTATTCGAAAACCGGTTTCTCAAAAAAGCCGAATAATCGATCACCCTACTACATAGTTAAAAAAAAACTAACAAAATCGGTCGGAAATACTGATATATACAGCTGTGTGCAAAAAAATAGTAGCACTACAACATACTTTGTAGTTTTTGTTTCTGCTCAATTCCTAGACAAGGAATTCAAAAACAATTTGTTTATATGAAAGTCTTAAACAAGGTTTAAATATGCAGTTCTAGCTAAAAAAATTTCTCTTACGACTGCACAGTGGGGTAGAATCGAAATTTTTTGGAAATAAATATATATTTATTGTGGACTGTGCAATAAATATACAAATGTTTCATTTATACAATACACAACATCCACACTATAACATCGTTATACTACTAAATTTGTGACTCGTCTCTGCAATTTGCAGCAGCAAAAGCAAACCATTGCACACGAAGTAAAATATATTTCTGTAGAGTTGCGCACGTACAAATTTGTTGAACCCATATTGCGCAGTATTATTTATTTTCATTTTGGTTTTACTGCTATAGTACAATGTATTTTTTTTAACGTTTTCTTTATTTATATATTGAATCTACCTTTTTTAAGGCCTCACAATATGTATTCAAATCTCAAAACTAAAAATTAAAGACTACTTTATCTCTAATTTGGTTGAACTTCAGTAAGTAGTCTTGCAAGCGGATTGGGGTGAGTCTGCAAATTTACAATGTATTTTTCACTGATTTTCTCAAACTCGTCTTTTATAAATGGAACCTCTAAATCTCTATGGCTATTCTCATTTCTTATATACCATGGTGCACTTGTCATGGTTCTAAGAATTTTTGATTGGGCCCTCTGTATAATATCGATACTCGTTTTACTGGCTGTACCCCATAATTGGATACCATATGTCCAAATTGGTTTTAATACGGTTTTATACAGGATGACTTTATTGTCAAGGCTTAGTTTTGATTGGCTGTTTATTAACCAGTGAATGCTAGAAGCTTTTAACTTTATATGAAGTCTCTTGGTTTCTATATGACGACGCCACGTTAGTCGCCTATCTAAATGTATACCAAGGTATGTAACGTCTGACTGGGGTATACTTGTCATTAAGTTTAACAGGAGAACAATTTCTTCTTCTGAGGGTGAATGTAACGTGGTTACTTTTCAATTCATTTACTCGTATACGACAGTTTTTCAACCATGTCTCCACACGTCGGAGGTAAATATCAAGTTGTCTAGATGCTAAGTGTGGGTTTTCGTGGGAACTGAGTATTGCCGTATCATCAGCAAATGTGGAAAGTCAGTCCATCGTTCACTGGTAAATCGGAAGTGTAAATTAAGTACAAGGTAGGTCCAAGAACACTTCCCTGTGGTACACCTGCTTTTATTTCAAATTCTTCCGTACAAATTCGTTATATTTTACTCTAAATAATCGGTCAGATAAATAAGACTCCAGCAATTTGTGGGTACATGGTGGTATTAAACACCATGTACCGACAAAGTTGTGCCAAACTTTGTCGAAAGCTTGCGAGATGTCTAAAAATATAGCTGAACAATACTTCTTAATTCAAAACATTTCCTTATCTCTCCAGTTAGACGATTCACTTGTTCTATGGTTCCATGTTTTTCTCGAAAGCAAAATTGGTGAACTGGGACGATATTTCTATCGTTCAAGAATGGCATAATTTTCTTTTGAAATACTTTCTCGAACGGCTTTGACAAACAGGATAGAAGGCTAATAGGTCTATAAGATGATGGTATAGTATAATCTTTTCCTGGTTTTAGTATCATTTTGATCTGAGATGTTTTCCACATTTTTGGAAAAACTCCTAGTTTTAAGATTGCATTAAAAATAATTGAAAGCAAGATAATTGCCACATTCGGTAGGTTTTTAATCATGGATGGTGTTATCGAATCATATCCAGGTTATTTTCTAATATTTATATTTTCCTTGATTACTGTATTAATATCCTCTGGGCTAACAATAATTATATAATCATTATTTAGAGTAGTTTCAGGTGTCTCTCCCAATACAAAATTATTTGTTTGGGGATTTGGTTGAAAGACGGACCCAGGTACCGTCAGCCTTCCTTAAAGGATTTTGTGCCTCTACCGGTGGCTTAATATCTTTCGTTGCCTTCCATAGGGAAAAATTTTTATATTTATTATTTGTTAAACTTTCAATGTATTTTCTACTTTGGCGATCCTCTTCTAATTGAAGGGCTTTTCTTAGTTTCTTAATTGCTGTAGACAGCCTCAACTTTGCAGCCATTCTCTTCTACATTTTCTTTTTTCAAGAAGTTTTTGAATTTCATAATTAGAAATATGCTTATTATCGTTCTTAAAAGTTTCACTTTTTGAGTGGTCTATAGCTAAATTAATTAACGACGTAAAGTCTTGTACGCATTTGTTTATATCTTCCTCACACTGAAAATATGGATCTGTGTGGATATGACTACTGATGTATTTTTTATGTTTTAACCAGTTTGTCCTATAAAAAGTATTAGTAGGATAATTTGGTAAGTTAGTCCTTCCATAATAAGTTATTATTATCGGAGAATGGTCAGAAGTTAAATCATATGAAATTTCCGTAGTTATTGAATTTCAGTTTATATTTTTAGATATGGCAAAATCTATGAGATCAGGAATTTTCCTAGGATCAGCCGGCCAATATGTCGGATGTCCAAGGGACACAAAATCCATGCCATTTTTGCGATCAACTAGTACCTTATAGAGCTGTCTACCTCTGGGATTTATCAATCTGGAACCACAGTAAATATGTTTGGCATTATAGTCGCCACATGCCAGGAAACGATCTCCTAGTGTCTCAAAGAATACTTCAAATTTTTCCTTGGTCATAGAAAATCTTGGTGGACAATACACCGAGCTTAGCGTTAAGTCACCAGCGAAATACTCAAGGTTAATGGAGGTTTCGAGAATTCATTTAGGGCATAATGTCGTATTCGATTTCTAATTAATATACCAGTACCACCATGTGCTTTTCCATCCGGATGATTTGTAAAGTAGAATGAATAACCTGTAATATAAAAATTGTATCTATTTGTGAGATGAGTCTCTGAGACTAACATCACATCAATATCTTGCTGCTTCATGAAGTATGATATTTCAGATTTATGTTGGTTTAAACCATTTGCATTCCAAAAACATATTCTCAAATAACTAATTTTTTCGTTAAGAGGATTTGAATCATTTGGTTCTGCGCTCTTAAAAGCTCTTGTATTGTGTTCTGCATGGATGACATAAAGTTGGTCATATTTTGGTTTAGAGAGGTAACGGTTTGCGTAAGAGTTTGCATTAAAGTTTGTAACCCTCCCGAATTTCGGGGGAAATTAGGTTGCTTGAAACTCGTTCTTAAAACACTGACATAGGAGGTATTTCCAGGATTGGCTGTACTCGATTGGTCAGTGTTTAAACTTGGGTTAACTGAAGCCATACCCTCATTACTAACACTTACTCCAGAATTTATTTGGTTAGTAATGGTATTTACAGGTGCGTATTCAGCAATTCCATTTCTTTTTAGCTTTTGATTCTCTCTTAACCTTTTCAACAATTTCATATATACTGGGCAGCCACGGTAATTGGCGGAATGGTCGCCACCGCAGTTACCACATTTTCTCTTGAGACCTTTTTTTCACAACATCACATTGAGATGATGAATGAAGATCTCCGCATGCTATTTTTTTGCTTTTAACAATAAGCTCAATAAATGTCTTAACCAAATTATTGGAACTAGGTTCGCGAAGATATATTGGTGGGGGTTTAACTGATTTTTTAATAGAATTATCATTTGAATGACTTTTTTCTATATCATCACTCAATAAGGCAAAACGGTTATTCATCAAGGGTTTATCAATTACCTTTTGTTTCTTAGCAGAAGTAAAACTTTTCTGTGGGCTTATATTTCTTTTGTTAATACTTACATATCTAAGCATACCTGTTGGAATTGGAGATTTTGTACTTATCTTCTCTATCTATGCTGCCAGTAGGGTTAATTACATTCAAACTCTCACTAGTTGTTGATGCTAGTGGTTTACAAACTTGTGTTTTAACAGACAATGATTGAGTTGTTTTTATATCCATGAGTGTTGTTGTTGTATTTTGTTTTTTCTTATTTTTTTTTATGTTTTGTTCTAAACAGTTTTTGGATGTTGATATTGTTTGTGTATTTTCTTCATGTAATTGAATTACGGGGGAACAAGAGCGAGCTCTCTCAAGTGGTTTGGCGGTTACTTTGAGTCTACATTAGACAAATTCTTATCAAGACAAACGTCAAAATCAGTGCGAATCTATACAAGGTAGCCTCAGTTAAACAGTTGATTATTATTTTTGGTTGTTACAGCTGTCAAACTGCATATATAAAAAACATTACTGAATTCGCCATATTGTTGTTTTTGCACAACTGTTGCCACCTTCCATAAATTCGAGTTCATTTTGACGTTTGTCTTGATAAAAATTTGTCTAATGTAGACTCAAAGTTAAAGCCCCAACCACTCAACAAAAATCCATCGTATCGCAATCAGCTGTTTCAACCAGCTTTATGCAGATGTGTGTATGTAGCTATTGACACAAATATTCTAGGTAGCGTATCGCAGAAATCTGCAGAAAGTAGATTTTTACGTAGCTGCCTAAGTTTTAAACAACTCTGTAATTTATTTTGTTCACAAAATAACTGAAAAACAGAGTTGTTTACACAATGAATGTTCAAAAACATATGATACGTTTACTTTTGTTGACTGGTTGTACAAAATGTTTCACGCTACTTTTCTTCATTCTGCGTTGCGTTGCAAAGTTGACTGGTTGGGGCTTAAGTAATTTTTATTATATTGTGGATCACAAATATTTTTATTTTTAACACTCTCCCCGTTGAGAAATATATAAGCATTTCTGCCGTTTAAACTGAGTCGACTCTCATCATTTAAACAACAACAAATCTATTTATAAAAAGTACATTGTTTTAAAGGCTCCATTACTCTACCGTAAATGTAAATGTAAAAACGTAAATGTAAAAGGAAACGTAAGTGGATGATTACTCTAAAAACGTAAATGTAGCCAATACTTTGTTGTTGTTTTGTACACATGAATATCGGTGATGCCAATTACACATATTTCCAGTGGATCAAATTCAAATTGAAAATCGCTAAATTTGTATTTCAGCGATTTGTATACAAAACGAAATTTGTTCTTTTATGACAAAAATTTTGAACTTTAAATTAAATATTCGACTCTACGTCTTATTTAAATTATTTCAACAATTTTTTAGTGAAGAAAACAGCAAAAATAATTGTCCAATTTATAAACCTATTACAGCGATTTTTTTACGCAGATTTTGTATACTGAAATAAAAAGTTGTCAACACTGTTGTTACAGCTGCCACGTAAAAACGTAGAGCGACCTAATTTGATTAGGTTGCTACGTAACATTTACGTTTTTGAGTACACAAACACACATAACTCTCATAAGCAAAACGCGTCAGCTGATTCGCTACATTTACATTTACGGTAGAGTAATGGAGCCTTAATTCCCTTCTCTAAGAAGGAAAGAAAGACTACAGTAGTTGAAAAAGCAAAACCATGCAGAAACCGTTACAAAAACAATATCAAAATTCAAAGCAGAAATTCCAAAAAAGAATGATAAATCATTTAGTTGTCTCCAATTATTTGTTAGAATAGGATGTGATTTTCTAAGTTAATTATATTTTTTATTTATGGGTTTTATTATAAGTATTTTATTAAAAACTTACAGCCGTATTCACAAAAAAAATGATGTATGCTTGATAACGAGTTACTAACTTTTTGTATGTAAATTTCCATAAGAAAAAGTTAGTAACTCGTTATCAAACCTAATTTTTTTTAATACGGCTGTTAATCGTTTAACAAAAATTTTAAGTTTTTTCAGGAATATTAAATAAAAAATCAACAATTTCTATACAAATGCCATTTTCAAATAATTTGTCTTATATCGACTTAAGATGTTTTGTCAAAAGTTAACAGAAATGTTTTTTTAGTATTGATTTTTTTTTTTTTTTTTTAAGTTTTAAACATTTTACAATAATTTAAAATAAAAATAATATATATTTTATATAAATAGAAAAATATTTTATTAATAGTGTAGAAGGCTTTCTGTAGGACTCTTTTTAGTACTTTTACAGAAGGCCTGCTTGCAGTTTTCAATAAAAAGGTCTTCTAAAAGGGCTGTATCGGGTCGCGAATGTGTAAGGCCTACCTCCCAATGACATCGCGTGTAAAAATGAAATGAACATGGAATGCAGGGAGAAGGTTTTCTGGACATAAAAAAGGCCTTCTAGTAGGGCTCTTACCATTCTTGTTTACTCAATGAATGTTCAAAAACATATGATACGTTTACTTTTGTTGACTAGGTGTACAAAATGTTTCACGCTACTTTTCTTCATTCTACGTTGCGTCGCAAAGTTGACTGGTTGGGCCATTACAATTTAACTTACAACTCAACCATAGTAAAATAATAAAGTACTCGCACATCTACAAAAACAAAAATTGCTTGTATTTTGTTAGTGTAAAACTACTGCCCACAATGTCAGAATGCTTTGAACGGAAAAATGAGAGAACGAAAGAGAGCAAGAGAAAAAAACTCAAAAAATATTTTACATGTGAATACAAAAACAATTTGACAGTACCGCGAGGTTTGCCAATGAAAAAATTGTAAAACAGCTGGTCTTACGAGTATACTTTATTATTATACTATGAACTCAACGAAAGAGCTTTTCTTGCTGCAGCGTTGTATTCTAAAGTAAAGTCATTGTCATAGTATAATAATAAAGTATACTCGTAAGACCAGCTGTTTTACAATTTTTTCATTGGCAAACCTCGCGGTACTGTCAAATTGTTTTTGTATTCACATGTAAAATATTTTTTGAGTTTTTTTCTCTTGCTCTCTTTCGTTCTCTCATTTTTCCGTTCAAAGCATTCTGACATTGTGGGCAGTAGTTTTACACTAACAAAATACAAGCAATTTTTGTTTTTGTAGATGTGCGAGTACTTTATTATTTTACTATGGTCATTGTGTTGTATTTATAAGCAAAAGTCACACATGCTAGTGACTTACAAACAAAAGTAAACAAAGTGTATAAAGTAATAAAGTGTAAAAAAATAATGATAATAATTGAAATGATGATCTGCTACAACCTTGGTCTTAAACAGGGACAATAATTATAAAAAAAATATATTTTTATTTTTCTATGCATCTTCGGAAGTTACCGTTATTTTACTTAAGCCGCTTGGTTTTTGTCTGTGCAAAATAATAGTAGCAAAATGATAAACATTGCACAGTGGGGCAGAATCGAAATTTTTTGGAAATAAATCTGTAACTTCTGATTGGCTGGTTGGATTTGCATAAAATTTGGTATAGGCTAATTAGCTAAAGAAAAAACGAATGAATCGGTCGGAAATACTAGGATATATATGAAAAAAACTGGACCAAGAACATGTAAAATTTAGCTACATAAAAATTCAAATGCAAATAACTCAGAAACCATAAGAAATAAATAGGACATGCCAGAATGTTTTTTGTAGGTCTTATTAGTGCCTATAATACTGTATAAAAATATTTGAAATTGGACGAGAAAGAAAAAATTGGCAAGCAATTAAATTTCTATATCAAAAGTACCCAATTTTGAGTCCTTTTAGCTCCGCCCCTGAGGGGTCTGGTCGGCCCCCCCCCTTCCAAACTTAACATTGTACACTCCTCTGCTATGCCTATACCAAATTTTATGCAAATCCAACCATCAGATCAGAAGTTACAGATTTATTTCCAAAAAATTTCGATTCTGTCCCACTGTGCATTGGCAAAAAGTATTATTGTTCTATTATTTTGGATCCTTTTGGTTTTTAAGTAAATTAAATACGCGGCTGCATATACAGTGAAATTTAGCTGTTAAAAATTTTAAAAATAGGTGGCGGCAAACACTGTATTCCTTGCACCCGTACCTTATTGGTAAAAATACTTTCTGAAGGTAAAACATAAAAATTTCTGCAAAAATTTTGTGAAATGGTTCTCCCGCAGTTATTGAAATTTTCAAAAAATATAATCCAAACCAAGAAACATGAACTCGCAAGCAAAGAAATCTTCCAAGTGACTCTACTTGTACAAAGCGAAACTCAAACACATTTGAGACGTTCACTAAAGCAAAAGAGGCCAATGTACGCGGCACGCAGCCATCAGCTGATCATGTTTTCTCCATATAAAAAAAAAGTTGAAACAAATTCAACTTTGACGCGTGGCCGCGTGGCACAGCATTGCCAGATTATTTATGACAGTGTTCTCAAATTTTCCTATGTCACTTTTTTGTAAACAATTGATTAATTTTTAAGCTGGTAATAATGCTGCCGACCGTTGCCGCGTGACGCGTACATTGGCCTTCCACTATTAGAGCTGAAAGTTGATGCGTCAACTATTCCTTGACATCTCCAAAACCAAATCTGTAAGCAAGATTCCAAAAGAAAGACCCATTACTAAACTACAGACAGGTACGCAATCGCCTATATTTCGCGATACTTTACTCCGACTGGCCCCATACGAAATGGCGCACATTCTCTGCACAAATGCATCCAAAATAGTTCTTTTTGGTGCATATGGGACGCATGGGACAAATAAACAATAATATGACCCAAAATTTGTTCCAGTCCGTCAAGTACTATGGTGGGAAAATCAACATTCGGCGGCGGCTAAATTTTCGGCTGAGATTTAGTAAATATTACATTGTGCCGCCCGGGTGCTCCCCATCTACAAAAAACTTGAAGTAGTAGAAATAGAAGTGAGGATTTCATCATTTAATAATTATTAATTAAATTTTTTACGTTCCATATTGGGGTAAAAGGGGTCGAAAATGGCGATTAATTCAGGGAAAGTTGATATCAATATTTTAATGATCACGTTTTATTTTTTTATTGATTATTAGTTAAAAAAATTCAGTTTTAGAATTTTAAGATTTTTTTAGCAGAACGGTAATGTCTGTCCGTCCGTTTATACATTAGAGTTAAATGGGTCGAAAATTATGCATTATTCAAAGAAGGGTGGTATCAACACTTTAATGATCACGTTTAAGTTTTTTATTTATTAGTAAGTAAAAAGATTTATTTTTAGAATTATAAGATGTTTTTTGGCTGAATGGTAATGTCCGTCCGTCTATACATTTGGGTTAAATGGGACGAAAATGACGCGTAATTCAAGAAAAGGTGATATCAAGATTCATTTGGTTTTTATTTTAATCGAGAAGTGGAAAAAAAATCTTTTAGGAATTTAAATTTTTTTTTAAAGAATTCTAATGTCCGTCCATCTGTCCGTCTGTTTGTTAATTTTTGCAAACTTTCCAATTCAAAATCGTTTAACTTTTGACACAATAAAGATAACGACTCAACATTTTCTTTGTTCGATAGATAATTTTGTTTTTTAATCAACTACATAAAATATAATAAAATTGGTTGAAAATATTTGGCTTTATATGGAAAAATCTTAACCAAGATCTTGTAAAATTGTGATTTTTGAAATTTAAAATGTATATAACTCGAAAAATATATAAGATAAGTAGTACATGCAAATACTTTAAGGTGATATAAAAATCTTGGAAATCGGGTAAAGAACAAAAATTTGCTAGTGGTTAAACATTTTCTATGACACTAGTACCCTATTTTGAACCCCCATTGTTCCGCTCCTGATGTGTATATTAGATCATACTTCTGAACTCAAAATGCTACTGTTCTCTGCTACGCTTTTGTGAAATTTCATGCAAATCCAGTTTTTTTGAAAAAAAAAAAATTATTTTCCCAAATCTGGCTATATATGCGCATGATTTTTTTCCATAATATTAATGTGGACAATATATACTATTTTTCAGAAAATTTTCAGAGCAAACATCCTGTAAAATTTTAATTTTCCATGAAAGTTGAAAATTAGTGTATTTAGGACAATTTTCAAAAAAATAACAAAAATATTAGGACAAAATATAATTTGCAAATACTTGAAGAAAATTACACTTAAATATCTGAAGTTGATGGTTTCATTTTAAATTTTTACCTTAAAAGACTTTTTATTTAAAATAAATACACTGAAAGCTAATGAAAATTGAATTTTTTACAATTTTTCAAAAATGTAAAAAAATTCTTAACTTTGACAGCTCCTTATGAGCAAAGAGCACAACTTAGCCTAAAGATTTTAATTGATATTGGTACATACTTTTGTCTATTTTTATTCGGTACCCAACTTTTACAAAACTTTAAATTTTACTCGAAGCCGGCTCTGACCCCAATGTATGTGGAAATAGTAAGAACAGTCTGTTGTATTATTCAGAGAAGAATATGCCACTCAAATGGGTATTTTCGCAGGAAAATTTTCCTAAGAAACGAGTAAATTGACAAAAAAAAATGCTTTTCCCAAAATAAAAGTGAAGATTTAGAGTGACCGACTCAGGCACCATATCTGATCTACATTGAAGACCTTTGGGGAGATGTCAAAGATGTTCTTTTTAAAAAGAAACCGGGAAATTTGCAGGAATTGTGGAAGCCAGTGCAGTCAGCATGGAAAAATATTCCCATCGAGAGGACCTGGGGTTATTAGTGGACTTAGTGACCGCCGCTGCGCCGCTGTCAAAACCAATAAGGGTTATTTCACAAAATATTAATGTGTATAAACGTAGTTTTGTCTGCACAGGAGTTTTTTATCGATGCTATTATTATTTTGCACAGGTAATTTCTTGTGTATTCAATTCTTTAAGTATTTTATCCGAATTACGATGTTTTATTTTAAGATTTACTTATTTTTTATAAGATTTGGAAATATATAATAAAATCAAACAACAAAAATTTCGTGAAATCAACAAAACATCTTCATTTTATTGAATATAAAAATGTTACACAATGAACAAACACCAAAAAAATTAAACACGTAAAAAAACTCAAATGCAGTGAACAATCATCCAATTTGAATTTATTTTTTTTTTGTGCGTTTGTTATGGGGTTTGAGCGATTTTCCCTTGGGTAATTTTTCGTATGAAAAAAACTGGATCAAGGACTTTCAAAATTGAGGTACTTAAAATTTGAAACGCAAATATCTCGAAAATTATAAGAGATTTTTGATGGTCTTATCAAGGCCTACAAGAATATATTTGAAATCGGACGAGAAACAAAAATTTGGCAAGCGATTAAAAATTTTATATGTCAAAGGTACCTAACTTTGAGCCCCCTTAGCAAATTTCAGGCAAATCCAACGAGCCGATTAGAAGTTACCGAAGTATTTTAAAAAATTTTCGATTTTGCCCAACTATGCAGCGTTTTTTAAACTTTTTTTGTTGCTCAAAAATAGTTCTACGCTAAAACATTTAAATTAGTATTGTGAAACTTTGAACTGTTTTTACTTGCAACCTGTCAAAAATCGTCAGGAATTAACTTGAAAAAGAATAATATTTAAATGAGTAGATTTAAGTCGATTTTGTTTTACTAAAATTTTATTTTGAAAAAAGTCAAAGTTTCGTTGGCGAAAAAATATTCGTTTTATTTGAATTATTCGTTATTAAATTCTTCGAATAATTATTCGTAATGAATGTTCGAATAATTTGTTTTCGAACGAATACCCTATAAGCTATACATACGAATCTAAATAGAAAATTTTTCTAAATAAAGTGCTTGATTACAATCTGATTTTATTACAAATAATTTTTCATTTTCTCTGGTTTTAAATTCGGAAAAAAGTAACAAAGGGATTTAGGTGATTAAAGAAATTAATGATTTGAGCATTTACTCTTTCATAGCTTTAATATGTTTCTGTTTTTAACGCCTCAATGAAAAATTTACATTAAGCACAATAAATACTAAAGGCATTTTCAGACGTTAATACTGAAAATTAAAAACTCGGTAGAAGTGATATTTGAAATTAATCCAAAATATTTCGTCGGTGCGATGATGAAAAGTACTATGTTTTTTTTTTGGCCACTTTTCACGAGAAAAAAGACGTTTTATTTTATCATTTCGCAACTATTCGATTACACGATTTTTTTACTTCATATTTTTATACTCTTCCATAAATTTTAAATGGTACATTATCATTACCATTTTAAATATTCATTTAAATCTCATCATGGCTCTGGAAGGTTTTTTCATATATTTTTTTTTTTTTTTGCCAATATAGTATAAACTCGATAATCCGGATAATTGATTGCAGACTCCAATCCGTATTATCCGGATTATCGAGGTTTTTTCCTTGTACACTTTTGTTGAAAAAAGGTACCCAAGTCCATATTTTTCATCTAATAATTTAAGTTTTTCAAAGATTTTTAATTTAGCAAAAAAAGTAAACTTTGTACTTCTATCACTTAAAAAACTTGGAATTATACTTAACTGAAAACGAATGAATTCAACGAAAATCAACTCTTACATCATAATTTTTATTATACCCCTTTCAAATAATTATATGTACAATATTTAATTTCTGGTTTTTATATGTTCCAAGATTGATAAAAATTTATTTTGTTTATAATTTTTTTCATTTTTATCTTTTATCCCTATTAGCAAAAATTTAAGTTCCTCTTAGCAATTAATTCGTAGTACCGTAATAATAAACAAATCATTGGCGTAAGTTTAGTAGAAAATAAATTATATGTGCAAATTGATATTTTTACTCAACAGACTGTCATAAAGTCCACAGTTCGAACAGTTTAAGCAATTAAAGTTGAAATTAAAATTATTTGGGGAATATTTAAGATGCTTGGACCAAAAAAATTATATTTTTTTGTTTGTTTTTTAGTTAAATTTATAGCCAAAACATGTCACCAAGCGCTGAACTATCGGTTGAACAGCTGAAATCATTAAATTAAGACCACTATTTATGTAAAATTTTGCAAAATAGTATATAAAGAAAATGTTTATCATAATACTGTTGTAAATTTTCAAAAAAAAGGGAGAAATTACTATGATTCTAGGAGCAGTTACCCATAATCAATTGCTAATTATCGGGACTTCAGCACATTTTTCAACGAAAAATCACGGGTGTTACAGAAAAATAAAGACGAAATGAATTTTTTTAATAACTAGACGTGTGCAACAAATAATAAAGATTTTTTAGATCAAAATTATGACTCTTTATTTTATAATTAGTATACATTTTAACTACACCATGGGTACATGTGCATAAGAGATGAAAAATATTATACACTCCGTTGCAGAACTATAAATACACTCTATTATTGAGAATTTCTGAAGAAATAAAAGTCGTAGAATAATGAAAATTGGCAGTGTGTGAAAGCAATAGATATAGAAAATATTTCTATGAAAATTTTTTCCATACTTCGAATTTCACTATGTATTTTAATGTAAAAATTACTTAGTAGTGTTTCATAACTATAAAGACACTTAACTAAAAACTTCAAAATTTTTAAAACAGAAAGAACAAAATATAAAAAGAATATAAATTAATAATGAATATGTTGAGTTATATTTTTGAATATTGAAAATTATTCTCACCGGCGTCCAATTTACCAGTGTTGCCGTCATGTTTTCGCTGAAGGACCTCCAGCTTCAATTATTTGATATTTTCGATGGAAAGCACTTTCATATTTGAGGGTTTCAGAGTAAATCCGACGAAATAATAATCCTCAAATATTTCCAATTGGGTTTTGATCCGAAAATCAAGTGGGTGATTCAAAAAATATTCTATTATTGTAATGTATTGCTATTTTTATCAGTTGAATCGGGTGGGCTGCACCATTTTTTGTTTGAAAACTGACTCATATCTGCGAAAATTTTCTACAAAAGGAACAAGTTTGTTATCTAAGTACTCCATAAAATCATCGTGGGTGCAAATGAGCCCCAGCTTAAACATTACTTCAACATAGAAAGACGTCAAACGTAGTGCAAATCTACCAATGAAATTTACTTAAATAAAACGTCGAAAATCCTTAAGTAGGCCAATGGTATGCCTTTTTTATATAGAGATTTAATGTAACCCGCCTGCGTAGCATTTAGTAATTATTAGAGAGACCTGCGAAAGGATTTTCCATATCTCAACAAAAGTACAACTTAGTGGTGAATCTTCAATGAGTTTGGAATTTTTCTTCTAGCCATTTCATCAACTTTTTAGAGTAAATTGGAGTGTAATAAGTTCAGCATGTTCCTCTCATGGACAATTTTCATAGATAAGACCTAATTTTCCTTCAAAACAAACGCTTCAGATGACAAAATTCGTCTGACAAAAATGTGGAAACATTACAAAGATATGATTTTTTCATTGTCTGCACAATTTTTGGATCAAAACCCAATTGGATATATTTGGGTATAGTTATTCGGTCGGATTTATTCCGAAAACCAGAAATATAAAAGTATTTCCATCCAAAATAATTAATAATTAAAGCTGGAGGTACTTAAGCGAAACATGATGGCAACTCTGGTAAATTGGACGCCGGTGAGAATAATTTTCACACACTGCCAATTTTCATTATTCTACGACTTTTAATTCTTCAGAAATCCGCAATAATAGAGTGTATTTATAGTTCTGCAACGGAGTGTATTTTAATAATTAAAGCGTTTCTCATAAATATTAAATGGGTATTCGACGTCCACAAAGTGCATGCTTGAAGCGTAATTATGGTGTCGAATCGCACATAATATAAGTCGATTTTAGTTATAGAGTGAAGTTGGAAATATTTATTGGATATAGAAAAATTAATTCACAGCACTCAAAATCGAATTTTGAGTCACAGCATATTATATTTCTACAGCAATCAATATTGATCTTCAGACCTTCATGACAAGGATTTCCAAAGAATACTGTCTGCTGAGATATATTTAGATTCAGAGGTATATGCCAATATGTATTAAATGTTTCAAATTGATTTTGTATAAGTATACTACAGTTTTGACCTCAATATTTAAAGGAAAAGTACGAATCGGTATCACGAGGGATGCATCTGGCAACGTTACATTAGGACAACACAATTTCTTAACAAATATCATGAATATTGAAAATTAACTTTATTTAAATGAAGGATTTTTATAAAATTTTATATAATTATTTTCTATGAAAAATTTTAAAATCAATTAAATTTTGCCACAAAATACGCATAAGAAATAAAATGTTCATCTGACTTATAAAGCCCCAATAAACATGAAAAGTATAAAAAAGATTTGAATTTGAAAGTCTTACGTTTGAAGAAAATAAATTACTTTATAGATATGCACATATAATTATTTGACTAGGGTATTTTTGAAGCTATACTTAAATTTAAATAAAAATATAACTTTTTAAATTAAATCCGGATTACCGAGTTGCAATCAATCCGGATTATAGTATGTAATGAATTGGAAAATGCCGTCCGGATCCGGATTATCGAGTTTATACTGTATTTTTAGATTTTTGCGATAAATTAAAGTTATGTTTGTAATATGTACAAGATTTTATACTAAATTCAAGTACGATTTTGAACCATATTTAGCATCATCAAACGTAAATGATTAAATGTGTAAATAATTTTGAAATATAAAAAATAAAAATGGATAAGAACTTTTCTATTAATATCAGAAATAAACACCGCTACTTTTTCAACAGTTATTCCAATCTACACATTTTAGGCGTTGCAACAGCAAAACAATTATGTATTTCAACATATTTTATAACATCAATATTTTAATTTTTTTCTATATGTATTTGACTATGAATGTATTTAATTTTTCAAAAGTATGAATACGTCACGTCTTAAGATGATTAAAGCCCAAATTACAATAGCGCGTAGTCAGCAACAGTATCAGCAAAAATTATCAGCTGATCACTGTCAGCACAACATGTTGCTGCCGTTAAAATTACAATTCAGCGTAGGCAGCTACAATTTACAACCACCATCTAGCTTTGTTCTACTTGTATATTTTAGCCTCTCATTTATTTGCTCACTCTCTTTGTCTCGCTCTCAATCTGAATGCAGCGCAGTGAATTTAGAAACAGGGCTAAATGAAACAGCACTGTAAACTGCTGCTGACCAAATGTAATCAACACCATAACAAACAGTGCATTCTAAATAATCAGCTGATTATGGCAGCACACACTGCTGCTGACTACGCGCTATTGTAATTTGGGCTTAACAATGAACTAATTTTTATCAGATTTCCGAACACTATATCACACAATGGTTCAAAAAGCTTTTTTGTAAATAATTCTGTAGCTTTTGAACCGTTGGAAATATGTTAATAAAATTTCACATGGTCAGAGCTGAGGTATTTTCGAGTTGGATGAGTACAGGTTTGTAGCGGGTCATGGGGGTAATTAGTGGCCCTACAAAGTTGGCCATCTCGGGTATGTGATTTTTGTGAAAAATCGCCAAAAATTCATTTATGATATGACAGAAATGAAACTTTTTATATAGTTAGTCCTTGTAAATCTCTACAAAAAATATGCTTACATGTGTAGGTTATCTCTTTTAGTTCAACAGATATTTAGGTCGAAATAATTTTTTACTCCAGGCTCCTCCGAATTTACTTTGCACGCATTTGCATTAAGACTTCTTTTGAAAACATTAAAAAATGATACGTCGCAAAGCAGCTCTGGATAGATAAACATCTACCGTGTCATCGTCATTATCGCTTAAGAGCGATCAGGTTGTACTTTGTTTGTTTGCCTTCGAGAGTTTTGCGTCTACTCTCGCATTGGCTAATGTTTAAGACGTCGCATAACTGTTCGCGTTACGGTTTTTTGGGGTTTTTTGCATTGGCCACATGCAATCGTTTTTAACCTTAAACTGTCGTAACATGGTGGAGACCATTAATACTCAAAATTAATGCAAGATTCTAGGAGTCCCCTTCCTATACAAAGGTATAGGTCGTTTTTAGGAACTACAGGAATCATCGTGGAATAACCTGGCAATTTGTATGCTGCTTGCATCGCCATTAAATTTTAAATCACAAAAAGAAAAAAAAAAATTATAAAGCCTAGAACAAAAAAACAAATTTTATCAGTGAATAAATATTGCCACCTTTTTGGAAAAAACAAAAAATTTGAATTTTTTTCAGATTAATATAACTTTTTAACGGATTCATATATTTATATGATTCTTGCAGCAATGTTATTTAGATTTTTGTAAGGAATCTTGCGAATATTTAAAAACACATTAAGCCCACCAAGTTGAAAAAAATAAATAAATAAAAACGAGTCTAAAAATGAGGTAATCAATTATTTCGTCCTGAATATCTGTTAAACTAAAAGAGATAACATACACATGAAAGCGTATTTTTTATATAGATTTACAAGGACTATCTATATATAATTATAACTTCTTTTCTGTCATATCATAAATGAATTTTTGTCGATTTTTCAAAAAAAGCGTTTTGGAACCACTATGCATCATTGAAACACAAAATATTGTTCAGAACCAATTTTAAAAATTTTCTAGATTTGTGTTTTACATTTCTAAATTAGAACGAATTCAAACGATAAGAAAAACTTTTTATAATGACATTTTTAGCATAGATTAGGGCTTATATTCTTATTTATTTATGGCATAAAAAACTATTTAACCTAAAAATCTGAGTTATACAATTTTTTATATAACTTACAATCAGAGCTTCGAAAGAATTAATTAAACCTTTGTTCAATTCCCTTAAATCTTAATTTTGAATTATGAAATACTAATTTTCCATTCCATAATACCATTCCCAAAAACATAATCCTATAGCTTCATTCAAAGGCTTTTATTTGAATAGAATTAATTTTTATTGAATTAATTCCTAAAGAAATAATAAAATTTTTGTTAATTCAAATCTTCTCTTAATTGAATGAAAATATTTTTCTACCATTCATTTCTTAATATTTTGTTTTTTAATATTTTACACAATGAATTAAAAAACATTTTGTAAAGCTAATCGTAGTAGATTTAAATGAGAGAAAATTTGAATGATTAAATATATTTTTTAAGCTTGAATTATATAATTTGTAGTAAATTCTTTAGGGAATTAATTCATGTGAGGTCAAAAAATTTAAATCTATGAATTAAATTGTTAAGAATGCTTTAAATGAATGACTGGGGTCATAAAATTAATTCGATTTTTTTTTATAATGTGTTGTAATATTGAATAAAAAAAATAATATTCTTTATATAATCATTGCTTTTTTCTTATAATTTAAGTTTAAAAAAAATCCCAAGAATTACCGGGAAATAGAATTTTTCATTCCCGTTTACAGGGAAACGAAATATCACGGGAAACTGCAGACACATGAAATCATTAGAATGTTAATGGTTGCGGCAGCCTTTGTCTAGATATGAATTCAAACGTAAAACCAAAATCTAAAGGTAATCTGACAAGACGAAAATGTTGCAGGTGGTGCAGATAAATCCGTATCACAGTAAGGTCAACTCTGCCAAGCTAATAACACACTTCAGCATAACACAGGAGGATGTGATCCTAATGTAAAAACTTTGGATCAACAGGAATAAGGTTCGCGGCTTAGAATGACAAATGGTCAACGATCGTTTACACTGGCCTCGGTATATTTTCAGTATGAAACTGCAGATCCATCAGGCAGCAGTGTGCAAGAGCTTACCGAGTATGCGAGGAGAAGAGGTGAAGACCTGATACTTGGTGCAAATGCACACAAAAGCCAGAAAACAAGGATATAAACAGAAGCAATGAGTCAGTTTTTAACTGTAAATAAGCTTCTGATCTGAACTAGGGGAAATACTCCAACTTTCATGCATACTCAATTAATTATCTCTTACAGTTAAAAAGATATTTAGCAGTTTTTTTGGTTTCAGTACTGTCGGTTTTTTTAAAATGTTAATTTTTTTAATGTCGAATAAACCGATTTTTTTTGAACACAAAAAAACCGATTTTAAAAATTAGATTTTATTAAAAAAAATGTACTAAATATCATTTGAATGGAAATGTACTAACTACAAAACAAGCGCGAATGTTATATTCTGCTCGGCCGAATATATATACCCACCATCAACTTTTTCAAATTTTACGTTATATGGGAGGTGGGCGGTAAAGTGGGCCACGCTCATTTTTTGTTTCCAACTTTATATCGACCCTCGAACTATCTCAACAAAATTTCGTTATCGTACATGCTTTTGTTTAAGAGAAATCAGCAGAAAAGTATGAAATGAAGCTGAATAAATAAGCTTACTCACAAAAGTTATCTCTTACAGTTAAAAAGATATTTTCATTTGAATTTTAGATTTTTTGGCTCGACTTTCTTTCGTTTTTCGGGAATAAGTCCTGAGGTATATGAAGTAAAAATTTTTTAAAAATATCCTGTCATTTGCTATATATTTCAAAATAACATACTGAAAGAATTTTTGAATTATCTCAATGCGCCTAGACGTGAAAAATATTCAAAGTCAGCACTCTGAAATTGATATGAAAAATGTCTATATTTTTATTCTTTCACTTTTTACTCAAAGTTCCGTTTAAGAAAAAAATTTTTCTTTATATATTTCAAAAGACAAGGTTTCACAAATGGCTAGTGTAGAAATTTTGAACTGATTTAGGCTTGCACCCTACATTAGGCATTGGTAGAAAATGGTGAATTTTGGAAAAAGTTAAATTTTTTATCGATTAATAAAAAAATGTTACGCGAGCTTTTTTAAATTTTTTTACGATATTTCATAAAAAAAATACAATTAGAACGATTTGACACTAAACTGCTTCCCGCCCGGCCAAAAACAAATTCAGGAGAGCAGATTTCATGAAAAAAAGTCAATTTTTTAAACAACTTTTTTTAATAGCATAAAAAAGCATATTTGCATAATATTTTCGCCATTATTTCTTACGTAGTATATAAAATACTTACCGTCATTCAAAATTCAAATGAAAATATCTTTTTAACTGTAAGAGATAGCTTGGGTGAGTAAGCTTATTTCTTCTTTATCTTGCCAAGCACTTTACAGAAATATAAAAATCTTTAAAATCGGACTTCATTTGTATAAGTTACTATTTTTTTAAACTTATACATACTCGAGGTAGTCAACTTTGACACCTTGTAGATTTTCTTGTGTTACTACAGGATGATTTTTCTTAAAGCTTAGGTCCTCCTCTGTAACTCTTTCATACATTTCAATTTAATGCAACTAGTAGTTAAGGAGATACAGATTTATTACCAAAAATTTGCGTTTGACCCCACTGTGCGACGTTTTGTTCTTGTGCGAACAAGAAAAAGGCTAGTATAGACGGTACGCTTGACATAAAGTCAATGTTGAAAAATTATTTTTCTGGAAAATAATTAACATAGCTGCAAAGCTTTTCTATTTATAACTTCATAATTACTTTTTTAGTTTATGATCTAATGACGCGTGTGCGAGGCATCAAATTTAAGAATTTTTTTGTTGTATTTTGTTTGTATTCTTTTTATTTAATATTATTTTTAAGGTTAAAAAATATCATTGCATGTAATTTTTCTGAAAATTTATAATTTCTATATTAAATTTACGACTGTTTTAAATACAATGACATTATTTTAAGCTGCGATTTCTTGCAAAGTTTTAGTGATTAGCAAAATCTTATCGTACTGCTTTTTAAAAAATTTCAAATAACTTTTGAAAGAGAAAAATTATATTTTGGTCTCTTAGCCACCATTTGCATTTGTTGAGCTGACATTTTCATCAGTCTCAGCACATTTGCTTATATGTTTTGCCTCTTTTTGCCCCACGGAAGCATACACTTGTATTTCTAATACTCTATTCAACAATATGAATTTGTTTTTACTATTTTTTATGAATTTTTCAAATTTGTATGCTTAATATTATCATGATAATAGTAGCATTAATATCGATTTTATTATGCATGTTGTTGTGACTCTCAGATGGGGATATTACATTAAGGCGATGGTCAATTAAAGACCGATCAATATGCTTTCGACTTTCGTTAAAGTGATTTTCAGAAGTGAGCTTATATGGGAGCTATGCTAAATACAGAATCAATCTTCATGAAATTTGGCACACTTAAATACGCTTATTAAAAACTTAGTTTTGCTGAATTTTGTTTAAATCATGATTAATTAATCTTAAAAAGATCTTAAAATCACATTTTGGAAGGACATTTGTATGGTGGATTGGGGAAATAATGGACCGATCCTAACAAGCTTCGGCCCACTTCGTCATTATATCAAAGTAAATATACGTGTAAAAATTTATTACATCAACCTCCTATGGTTTAATAAGTTAATTAAAAATTCCCATTCATACAATATAAAAAAGTTTGCCTTCCAAATTTGCATAAAAAATTGCATTAAGCGCAAACTTCTTTTTCTTAATATGATATCTAAAAGACTTCCTTTTTTCAACGAGACCAAACAATACAAAAACTTGCTAGTTTAGTTAATGATAAGAGCCTATTTACATTGGGGATTATCGCAGCAATTTTTAATTATATTTTCTTTTGAAGTTGTTTCCAAATCCCTTCTGCATTTACACATATAAGTTTGTATTGTGAAATTTTTTCAAAAATGTTTGACAAAAAAACAACAAATCATAAAAATTTTAAATAAATTTGAAAAAATTTCATGAAATTTTTTGGCTTTGCGACGACATGCAACTTTTCTTAACCCGCTTACCTCTCTACACCTCTTGCCTACAAACGTAAAAGTTGCAGCGATTTTTTCTAGGGAAAATCCCCAATGTAAATGAGCTCTAAGTTTTGTTCAAGGCGACACCAATGTGCATTTTGATGAAATTTACTAAAATGGATCTAAAATTTAGATTCTAAATACATAATTTCACAGTATTTCATTTACAAAAAGATAATTAAGATTTGATCTTAAGGTATCTTCAGACTAGTCAAATATTTGACCAAAATGACGTACACTATATAAAACATTTTCTAACTTCTCCATTTTAATGGGAAAATATTTTTTACTTATCATTAATCATAGCTGCTAATAATTTATCGCGTCTTGTTTGACGCTGCACAGTGGGGTCAAACGCAAATTTTTTGGTAATAAATCTGTATCTCCAAAACTACTGCTCGGATTAAATTGAAATGTATGGAAGAGTTGCAGAGAAGGACTTAGGCTTTTAGAAAAATCATATTGTAGTCATCCTGTAATAACACAAGATAAGCTACAGGATGTCAAAATTGACTAACTCGAGTATGTAAAGTTTAAAAAAATTGTAACCTACAAATGAAGTCCGATTTTAAAGATTTTTATATTTCTGTAAAGTGTTTCACAAGATAAATAACAAATAATCTTACTCACCTAAGTTATTTCTTACAGTTAAAAAGAAAAGTTTTTCGGGAATAAATCCTGAGGTATATGAGGTACAGTTTTTTAAATATCGAGGGCTTATATTCAAATCGGGCCTCATGCAGATTTAGGATTTTTTTTTTTTGCCTCAGACTCTTCAGTTTTCTATTTTTTATATATGGTGTTAATTTTGAAGTCAAAAGTTAATTCTAACATTACGTTTTTCATTTTTTATTTTTTGGGCTATCTACAAACAGTATATTTTTTTTTAAGGCAAAACGGGCTATGTGCAAGTTTTTGTTTGATTTTCAAAGAAATGTTAAAATAAAAATTGATAAATAATGAGAATTTTCTTTGCGGACAGGAATGAAAAGATTTTAATAAAATTCTTAATTATAAGCAAAACATCTTAGATACCAAAATCAGTTTCTTAAAAAAATTATAATTAAATAAAAAGTGCAATAAACATCGTCTTTATAGGTTTTAATAATTTTTGAGTTGTTGATAAGCAATTTAATACAATATTAATTGGTTTAAAATTTTGTTTGCAAAAAATTTTTTTGCAATTTTTTTCGCATGCAATTTTTTTTTTTTTTTTAATTTAATTTATAATTTCAATTTTGAACACATTTTCGTCCTTTTAGTAAACATTCCTGTTATTTGAAATTTCAAACGATTAAAAATTGTCCAGCCAACCACAAAATTTCTTTTTTTTTATCTCCTGATTAGTATGATATCATAAATTTAACATATTGTCAATTTTTTTTCCAAAAATACTATGTTTTACTTCTTTAATTTCCAATAAACAAAACGGGCTTTCTACCATAACTTCGCGAATAATGGAGTTAAAATATTTTTCAGTGTGAGGTTTAGTAGACGTAATATTAATAAATCGTAGAAGAACATTTTGCAATATCTTCAAAAATGAGGGAAATAAAGAGTTTTTACGTTCTCCTGAACAATGGTGATTTGCATGAGGCTCGTTTTGAATATAAGCCCTCGATATATTTTGTGATTTGTTTGTTATATATTTCAAAATAATATGCTGAAAGAATTATCTCAATTCGTCTAGACGTGAAAAATATTCAAAGTCAGCACTCTGAAATTAGTATAAAATATGGATATTTTTTACAAAAATATAGTACAATTCATTCACTTTTTTTTCAAAGTTCCGTTAATGAAAAATTTTTTCTTCGTAAATGTTTAATAAAGATATTTTGAATTGATTTAAGTTTGCACCCTACATCAGGCATTGGCCGAAAATGGTGAATTTTGGAAAAGAGTTTAATTTTTATCGATTAATAAAAAAAAATAAAAAAATTTCACGCGAACTTTTTTAATTTATTGACGATATTTTTTGAAAAAAAAAAAAAAAAAAAAATTGATTTAGAACAATTTGACACTAAACTGCTTCCCGCCCGGGCAAAAACGAATGCAGGAGAGCAGATTTCATGAAAAATTCAATTATTTAAACGACTTTTTTTAATTGCATAAAAAGCATATTAGCATAATATTTTCGTCCTTATTTCTTATGTGGTATATAAAATGTATATCGATCTTTCACTCCTGCAAAAATTATTTAAAAAGCTTTACAAATAAATTTTTGGCAATATATTTTATATACTAGATAAAAAACAATGGCGAAAATATTATGCTAATAAGCTTTTTTATGCAAATAAAAAAAGTCGTTTAAAAAATTGACTTTTTTCATGAAATCTGCTCTCCTACATTCGTTTTTGGCTTCATTTGTAGAAGTTACGATTTTTTTCAATTTTTCAATTTCAATTTAATCCGAGAAGTAGTTTTGGAGATACAGATTTATTACCAAAAAATTTGTGTTTGACCCCACTAAGCGCTATTTTCTCTTACAAAACATTTACAAGATCAAACAAGGGAAAATTTTTTTTTGTAAAACTAGCGGTCACGCAAATTTGGTCAAATATTTTACAAATGTGAACATTGCTTTAGACTTTTGCAAAAAGATGGCAAAATGATATGATGTACTAAAATTTTAGACTAAAATTTCTGCGAGAAGAAATTTATTTTTTATAACGAGATCAAAACTGTTAGTAGGGAACTGGTGCTGAACTTTATATATATTTTCCAGTGTTATCCCCAAATTTTGAATTTATTTGTGGGAATATAGTGAAAAATTTGGTTTGGGGATTTATTGGGAATAGTTTTTAGGTATTCGGATTTTTTGGCCATTTTTTTTTTTGGGGATTTTTATTACATTGTTATAATTTATCTTTTTGACTTAAGAAAATTTGATGTAGGATATGAAGTTTTGTAAGAGAAATCTGTATTTATATTAGTACCCAGCAAAAAAAGAACTGAAAAAGTCATGATTTTAACATTGTGTTGTCATTAGAAGGAAGTACTTAGTGGTGAAAAAGAGCTGCAGAAGTTGGCATTGGTAAGATGTTATTCTTTTATACTTCCTGTTCACTGCTTTTGAAGCACTTCTCTTAAAACTATGTTTATAAAAATTTTTAATAAATATTCTGTTTTTGCCCTATTAAATAATAATAAAAATGCATTCAAATTTTTAAAATTTGAATTTTGTTACAAGTTATTACCATTTTTTCCCGCTAAAAATCCATTTGTTTTCACTTTTTTGGAAGTTCTTAATAATTACTTCCAAAAAAGTTTAAAATATTCACTTTGTTCCACTTTTGAAGTTGTGAAAAAGTTCTTTTTCTTGAAGAACTTCATCGTTTTTTGCTGGGTAACAGTGCACTGAAGTCAATCAAAATAACTGTATTACTAAATTATAAAATCAATTGTATATGTGTTTGTTTATTTATATGAACCTATTTTAATAAAATTTAAATATATGGTAGATTTATTTTCAGGTTAAAGGAACTATAGGATATAGATAAAAATATAAACAAAATTGCATCTTTATAAAAATTATGAAAATTTTACAGTTTTTTCAATAATTTTTTTTTTCATTTTTCGATAAAAGTATGAAGTTTTTTTTTAATAGAAGAAACGGGAGACATCGATATTTAAAAATAACTGGACAAAACTGTAAAGTTTTTTATTATCTTTTTAGATACTATGTAACGCAGGGGCATTCAGCCCCAAAAGTTAGAATCATTAATTCAAATTTCTGCTTCGAACCTTTGAAGATGATATAAAATTTTAATTTTCTTTGGTTATTCCCATAGCGTAATTAGAATTTACTCGCACATCTACAAAAACAACAATTGCTTGTATTTTGTTAGTGTAAAACTACTGCACATAATGTCAAAATGCTTTGAACGGAAAATAAGAGAATGAAGTAGAGAAAGAGTAAAAAAACTCGAAAAAAATTTAGCATATGAATACAAAAACAATTTGACAGTTCCGCGAGGCATGTCAATGAAAAAATTGTAAAACAGCTGTTCTTACGAGTATACTTTATAATTATACTATGGGTTATTCCCAACAAACCAAATGATATCGCAATGATATCATTTCGGTGATAAAGAAGCCCGAGAATGATATCATTTGTAATTCTTAAATGATATCATAATTTTTGAAAATAACGATATTAGTAATGATATCATTAAATTTAAGCAGCGCGATAATTTATAGCCTGTTTCTCTATGTCGAACGAAAGCTTTCTTTCGCCTTCTAAGCGAACGAAAACTGATTTGGGTTTCTCTAACTCACTTCTATACGAACAATGAGTCGAACGACAAGTCGAAAGAAAACGTAAGTGTTTTCATATAAAATTAGGTTTCTGTATTTCGAACGATAAGAACAAAAATGTCAAAATCAGTCACTTGCTATTTTGCTTTCGACTGGTTGAATTTCTTAAAGAAAAATAGGAAAAATACTCATTAGGACATTGCATATGTTCGTTAATCATGTTTATTATTCATTTTAATGTATTTGGTGTCCATAAATGATGATTTTGTGCCTAAAAAACAATTTCTAAAAAAAATCAAAAAAATTTTTATTTTTTTATTATTTTAATTTTGTTTGTTTATTTACTTGGTTGTATATATGTTTAAACAATTTAGTAGTACTTTTAATATTTTTACGAAAAAAAGTTACTCTGAAAGCAAAATAAAACAAAAACAATAGGAAAAGACGTAACTCCATGCGAACGAAAGCGTAGGAAATACAGAAACCCAAAATTATTCGAATTCGTTCGACTTGCTTTCGTTCGCTTTGAGTTTCGTTCGACATAGAGAAACAGGCTATTAGGATAATATTTGTATAATATCCATTTTATTTTATTAAAAATTGCAACAAGACAATAGTAATCTAAAGTAGTAGTACGGAACATCAGCGGTCTCAAAACAGTTCCCTTTAAAACCCGACTTGATATTGAATCCGTTATATTTTCCTCTTTTATTTTTTGCCCTTCCACTAAATAAACATAAAAAATTTGTTTCTACAAAAATTTTCAATTTATTTTTATTTTCCTGAAAATGTTTGAAGTTAAGGAAAAATATTTCGATATTTATCATATAATTACAAACTTATGATATCATTCATGATATTGATATCGTTTTGTGGTGTGTTGTTTTTATTTATCTAAAAAGTTTAATGAATCAAATGTTAATTCCCATATAATCGAATTTCTTTGAAAACCTATAGGAAATTTTCTTTTTGGAATATTGCTACTTACCTACCCAAATCTGCATCTATAATGGATATGGATTTAAGAAGTACAAATAAAAATTTAAATTAAAGTACTATTTTAGTGGGGATTTTTGGGGATAATATAAGTAGTTATTTAGAAAATCTTGGGAGTAAGATTATGGTATTTGGGGATATGAATCGAAGAAAATCTGGTAATCCTGATATTTTCTCTGTATTCAACTCAACGAAAAAACGTAATCATTAAATAAAACCACTAACAAAACCTTCATTGAAATAATGATAACACGAATAAATTTCTTCGTACTTATCTCAGTTATAATTATTTGAAATCAAATGTCCACTATATTTTTTAAAAATTTAAATTTTTTGAATTTTTTTGAGTATTTATTTTTTTTTTATTATTTCGAGTATTTATTTATTTTTAAGTATAAAAATTGTTTAAGATCAATTTTTGATATTAACAGTGCTATTCTCGAATTCATGACAATTATCACTCATTAGTTATTATCAGGGCAAGTTTTTATATGCACAAAAAAAATTTAAATATGCGCTTGAAAAAGCACGAAAAAATGGTATAATATGCACAGAAATATGCAAAAATAGCATGAATATGTATATAAAAACTAACGAATTTATGCATTCTTATATATTAATGTGAAGAAAATATGCACAAATATGCATTTTTTTAACTTTCAATCTCAAATAGATTTCGATGTTTATAAATATATAACTATTTTAATTTTAAGTATCATATTTGACGCTTCCGAATTTTATTGTTTACAATATTTACAATGTACTCAAAATACCCACAAAAAAATTTTTAGAAATCATTTGACTGAACTCCAAAAAATCACCAAAAAATTGTGTTTTTGTTAAGAAAGCTAACATTTGTATCCATTATATGCAAATTTATGCAAAGATTTAAAATATAAGCATTTTTTGTGAAATTCTTTTGAAATATGCAAATGTTTACTTTCCAAGCGAAAAGCTTGAAAAACTTGCCCTGGTTATTATCATATACTTTTATGAATGTGACAACTATCACCAAAAATTTATACAAAAAAAATTTATTTTTCAAAGCCAGAATAGAAAAATTTTTTGTATTGTCACAATTATTTTTACTATCACAATAAATTTCTTTGTCACTCGGTCGAGAATAGCACTGTAAATTAATAAAGTATCACTTTCATGAATCCCAATTTGAAACTTAACTGGAATTTTTTTAATATATTTTTTTAGAAACACATTAAAATTGCCATATTACAAACGTTTGAGTTTGTACGTATAATAAGTCTTAAGTTCTCAAGTGGGCCGTGAAAGAAAGAGCTTGTGAGAACAGCTGATTTAAAATTGAGAAATAAAAAGAAAATCCCTCTTTTTGACAAAACTTCAAAATATCGCTTTTCTCAAAAAATTTTCTTTAGAATCTCGCTTTTTAATAATTCCCCAGTAGTCCAGAAGTCCATTAACTACACTTTCATTTCAATGTAGAGGACAAGTTTGAGAACAAAGTCACCTATGTTGACGTTTTACCTCATTTTCGACGACTGTATTAAGAAAATATACTAAATTGTCGTACTTCGAGCCATATTCATTGCAACGGGAGTGCACGACATGCTGCATGACTATTGTGACCAGACGACCCACTTTTGGGGATGGATTATCCCGCTTTTTAAACTTCGATCCCGTCTAAAATATTTTTCCCGCTTTTTATAAAGAAATCCCGTTCTAAAAGTTACTTATTATATTTCCTTATTTATGTTTTCTTTAACTAAAAATATTTTTTCCACTGAAAATTTGATAATCGTTTTTACAATTAAAAGTTTTAAACTTTTTGTTACTATGATCATCTTCTCTACTGACTGATCTTAAATGTACTTCGTGTGTATTTTTTGATGGCCTCGATGCAGGAAGACATCCCAAACGATGTGCATTGTTAAGCTGAATATGGACAAAATATTTACAATTTTTTTTATACCCTTCACCACAGGTGTAAAGGGTATATATAAGTTTGTCATTCCGTTTGTAATTCCCACAATTTTCGTCGGAGAGCAAAAAAGTTTACATTTTCGGAATCCTTGTAAGAAATGATGACGACAGGACCATGTCCGTCCGTCCGTCCATGTGTCGGTTGAAATGGCGTTTATGAAGCCCACCGATAACTGACATATATATTATATATATCAAACGATCGGAAATCCTTTCGAGAATTTTGCTATTGGAATTCAGCAAGATCGGTTCATACAATGCGGATATATGTTTAAAAAACCGGTTTTTAGAACCGGTTTCCCAGTTTCTGAAGCCTCTGTATATACTAAGGACTTCGTTTTTACAAAGAAGTCTCGGACATTTTTTTCTGAATTTTTGTTTTGAAAAAATGAAATAAATCGGTTCAATAATAACTGAGATATCGGACAAAACGCATTTTTTATTTTTTGAAGCCCTGGTTTAAGCTATAGATTTTTATTTATATACAGATCGGTCACAAATATTTTTAAAAAATTTCGGTTCTTTGAATCAGCAAGATCGGTTTATAAATGGCGGAGATATGCTTTAAAAGCCGGTTTTAAGAACCGATTTTTCAGTTTCTGAAGCCTCTAGACTTTTAAAGAGGCTTCAGGGGCTCGGAAATTATTTTCTGAATTTTTGTTCTGAAAAAATGAAATAAATCGATTCAGTAATAACTGAGATATCGGGGAAAATGAATTTTTCATTTTTGAAGCCCTTGCTCAAGCTACAGATTTTTATTTTTATATAAATATTTTTATAAAATTTCGGTTTTTTTAATAAACCAAATTCGTTCATAATCAACAGAGTTATGGCCCAAAAACAAATTTGTTAAGAATATAAATACACACACAAACATGTATATTAAGCATTGTAATGACTATTAGCAAAGAATATTTATATATAGAAGGCGCATCATGTAGAAACAAAATTTCTTATGGCGGGTTCTAATCATAGAACCCGCTCTCAACGTTTTGCATTGATGGGGGGATAAGTAACAAGGGAAAATTAAATTCACCACCAAAACAGAGAGAGAAAGAAAGAGTTTAAATATATGTGTTTGTACATGTGTGTATTTCTTCCCAGCAGGCCACATGTCCATTAACGACAAAAATTTGTCACGTCACTAAGAAAGGTATAAGCACGTCGGTGCAGATCAAAGTATTTCTACTTGTAAAACAACAAAACATGTATGCTATGCCCTACAGTAATATTAACGTTCATATCCTTCCATTAGTTAATAAACAACTAAAATTTCTGTTGGCACTTTTTATTTCAAAATAAAAGAAACAAATATTATTTGTTTCTTTCAATTTGAAATAACCCAGCAGGCCATGTCTTGTAGAAAATATCGACGATGTCTTGATGATTTGTCACAGTCTTCGATGACACATGTACGACAGCTCCGAACAAACATTGGTGACATTTTCGAACAAAGGGCACTTAAATCATCAACGATAACCTGAGCGACAGTGTCATGTATATTTTCGTCAACCATTTTAAGAAAAATAAATGAAAAAATAGTAGGGTTCCGCCGAGATTTGAACCCAGGCCACCAATTTCTCTCTTTCTTATTGAATAGTCAAGCACACTTACCACTTCAGCTACGACACTCTCTATTTTTAATGGTTTTATTAATGCTTTTATTTATCTTATAGGTATATACGACATGCTGCATGACAATGTCATGTAGCATGTCGTGCATTTGGTCTAACTCACGACATTCTCGCTGTACATTTTACTCATGTTGTCACCGAACTAAATATTTACGACAAATTTTTATATTTTGTTATTGAAGTCGCCGAAAATGGGGTATGATGACAATATAGGTGACTTTTAATCAAACTTGTCTTCTACATGCATTTTCTTGACGACAAATTTAGACGACATCATCGATGAAAGTGTCGTTAATGGACATGTGGCCTGCTGGGTTTTAATGGTTTTATTAATGCTTTTATTTATCTTATAGGTATATACGACATGCTGCATGACAATGTCATGTAGCATGTCGTGCATTTGGTCTAACTCACGACATTCTCGCTGTACATTTTACTCATGTTGTCACCGAACTAAATATTTACGACAAATTTTTATATTTTGTTATTGAAGTCGCCGAAAATGGGGTATGATGACAATATAGGTGACTTTTAATCAAACTTGTCTTCTACATGCATTTTCTTGACGACAAATTTAGACGACATCATCGATGAAAGTGTCGTTAATGGACATGTGGCCTGCTGGGTTTTATATAGGCACTACACCAGCGATCGCCACACTCATACATTCACAATTATGTTTGTGTATGTTTTGTTTTTCTGTCCCATTATGAAATTATACACCAAAAAAATAACATCATTTTTATAGCAATTTAATTTTGAAAGTTTCTTCAATTCAAGACTTGTAAGTGGAAATACACGTCAATAGTTTAGAATTTGAATAGTAATAACCAGGGATCGCAACGATTACCATAGTAATCATAAAAATTACGATTTAATGTTTATTTTTTTTTTTTACTCTTTGATTAAAAAAATAACGACATATAAATAATTAATGATTTTGGATTTTAATTTCTTATTAAAAAATATCGAATAATACTAAATTTAATTCAGCACGAACGATTATTTCAAAATTGTATTTAATAATAAAAAATGAAAATTAATTGTATTAAATTATTATTTCTTAATTAAAAAAGATAGTTGTTTAATTAAGAGATAAAAAATCATATTAATATTTTTCATGAGTGTATATCAAGCAACAAGCAGTAACACAACATCCTTGCTTGAATGCTCGTGCGAGACCACAGTATACATACAGTAGTGTAAGAAAACAGAGACATAAAATGTATACTATTGGTTTTCATTCACACCAAATTCTCTAACGGAGTTTTGTTTTGATCATCCATTCTCGATTTATTTGTTTTTACTTTTTAAATCGTTTAAATAACAAAAAATGCAATTTTAAAATATTAGAAATGCCAAATTTATTTTATTATATTTTATAGTTTGTCTTAAAAACATGTAAATGATTTAAAAGTAGCTTGTTAAATTTGTTAGTGACCAGAGGATTTTTGTCAAAAAGCGGGACCCGAACGACTAAAAAGCGGGATTCTGAACAAAATTGTATGGAAAAAGCGGGATTTTGAATAGTTTTGTAAAAAAGAGGTATTTTATTTTTATATCTTAATTAAAAATCTTAATCAGCTGTTCTCTCGCAAGCACTTGGTTCACTACCCAATTGAGACGTTACAAATTGAGAACGACTCATGAAAATTTTGGAACATCGAAATAATTAAATATATCCCTGAAAACTGAAACATTAAAAATTATAATTTTAACGTGTTTCTTGAAATGATTTCATAATATTCCTAGTTAAATTTCAAGATTGAATTCAAATACGGATTGATAAAAAAACTTTATACTTTTTGAATTTGGTAGAAATATTTTTTCTTAAATAATTCTTAGACCCGTTAACAATAAAACCAGGGTTGATTGTTATTACCACTAAAAAAAACCATTCAACTTGATTATCGTTACCCCTACACTGAACCAAAAAGGTACATAAATACAATGAAAAAGTTCATTGCTACAATGAATTTGTGCACTAATTTTGACCCTATGTACAGGTTCATTGAAACAATGTATTGCCATACATTAATATTAAAATTCAATGTTCAAGTTCATTGATTAAATTTATTCTTACATTGAATCAATGAACACGTTCATTAAATAAAATAAATAATTCCAGTGAACAGTGCATTGATTTCAATGAACTCATATTTTGTCCCAATGAAACTATACATTAAAAATGTATTATAACAATAGGCTTGTTCTGTATTTTTGGTTTTTATTTTATTTTAAATTAAATGAATAAATTATTTGATATTGAGTTAATATAAGCAAAAATTAAATATAAATATAAAAATATTACATTTCACTAAAAAATGTAAGTAAACAAAATGCATGTTACAGATGTGAACGTGTTTATTTTGTCATTTATAATAATATAGTAATTCCTGTTGTCCTCTATATTGCTCAATGATGACATGGAATATCCATTTAAACGCCACATTAATATAACAACAGCATTATCCTCATCAAAAGAAGTTTATAAATACAATTTTTAAAATTCGTTCAATTGCTTAAAATATTTGAAATAGTTACCTTTAAATCCTTTTTGTCTATAGAAATTCCCTTATTTTAATGATCACCAGATATAGCATCGAAATCTTGATCAGTCTGTAATATATTTTTATTAAGAATTCAATTAAAATATTTCATATATTTATGTATACTTACGAATAGAATCATCCTCTTGGTTTTGAAATCACAATATTTTTTGAAACTCTAGTATTTGAGGCTAATAACACATTCTTCTGCGCCTTAGTGATTTTATCTACATATAAATGAAATGTAATATTTAAAAACCGTTTAAAATCATAAACATTATTAAACTTACGTGTTAGGAAGGCAAGTCTACAAATTCCTGCATTTGGGTAATTCATTTAATTTGGTGTATTCAATTATACTGCTCGACTTCTCTATTGCGAATAAATTATATTTATATATTTTAATAATTCGATTTATAATTTATTTACTTTTTAATTATTTTCGATTTTTAACACAACACTGATTTATATTATTTTTTGTCTTTTATATAAAACGCGTCATTTCTTGTTAAGAGGTGAAAGAAAACTGAATTGTATTTGTTTTCATTTTACTTTATTTCCCGTTAGAAAGCATTTATTTTAATATAATTTAATGAAATATTTCATTGATTCAATGCTTTTGTTCATTGTGTAATGCTTCTTCTTAATTAAATCAATGTATTAGTACATTGAATAAATTAATTCAATGAACTAATACATTAAATCAAATACATGATTTACTTATTGTATTAAGAAATAAATTTAATGAATGGTTTCAATGTAAAGTTCATAATAGCATTATTTTTTTCATTGAATTTTAATGAATGTTTTCATTGAAACAATAAATTCGTATATAAAATTAATAAATTCTTGGAAAAATATAATGAATTTCATTTAATGTACTTCATTCATTGAAATTACTTTTTTCAGTGTAAAATACAGTGACGGAAATAATTGAAAATTCGGTTACCGCTAAAATACATAACGCTAAAAACCGTTACCGAAATAGCTCGAAATACTGATAACGCTAAAATACCGTTAGTGTTGTTTTTGGGTTGTAATAAAGTTATGGCTACCCCAGCTCGTCATTATAATACTTAACTACAGATTATATTTTATGGTTCTAAACCGATACTTTGAAATTTCTTAAGCAACAGTTACCCACAAAAACATTATTTCAGATATTTCTATAACTTTTATTTTATACAAAAATAAAAAAAGTATCCAATCCGAAACAAAGGCATGTCTTTTATATGGTCCCAGATATTTATTAAAGGTACAATATGAAAATATCTATGTTAACATTGAGTTCAAAGTTCATGTCAAAACACCTTTTTGAAATGGCACATTTTGGTAAATAAAATTGGTAAAAATTAAAAATTAGTTTTTAAAATCTAAAAATCTCTCTAAAAGAACAAAACTTCTTCCTACAAAAATTTATTTATATTTTATTCTAACATTCTTAAAATAATAAAATTTTAAACCTATTTCAGGAAAAAAATGTAAACTTTTTTGGTCAAAATATATCAGACTTGAGATTTTTCATTCACTGGTAGAGAACTGAAGATATGTTAAAAATAAAAAAAATTGTAAATATTTTAACAAGATTAATAATGCATATCTTTTGGGAGATCTTCCTATAACGAAGTTATCAAAAAATACACACAAAGTACATTTAAGATTATTCAGTAGAGAAGATGATCAGCATAACAAAATATTTAAAACTTTTAATTATCAAAAACGATTTTTAAAAAAATATCAACTTTCCAGTGAAAAAATTATTTTTAGTTACACTTAAGTATTGGTAAGAATGTTATAGAAAATGTAAATAAGGAAATCGAATAAGTAATTGTTAGAATAAGAAAAGCGGGATTTTTTAATAAAAAGCGGGAAAAATATTTTACGCGGGATCGAAGTTTAAAAAGCGAGATAATCCCGCCAAAAGCGTATCACTTTTACATTCGTAAATTTTATATTTATACAATAGTTCTATCTCTTTTTCCCGCCATATTCTAAAAAACTGATTTTGGCAAATTTGAAGCCTCGATATCACAAAGTAGAACGGAGTCGTCATATCGAGGCTTCAAATTTGCCAAAATCAGTTATTTAGAATATGGCGGGAGAAAGAGATAGAAATGTTGCATGAATATAAAATTTACGAATGTAAAAGTGATACGCTATGTTGGTTGGAATTTTGAAACGAAGCAGAAAACCAAAACAAAACAAACAAAAATCACATTCTACATAAAAAATTATTTAAAAGAAAATCTTTAATATTTACATTTATGTGGAATTAAACAATATATCCACAAATGAAATTTGTTTTCAACACGTAATAGCTGAAATCCAGTTAGTTTCTAGCACATAAATAATAACTTTTAATTTAATAAATAGATAATTTTATATTAATTCTGTGGCCAAAAAGTAGAAAGAAAAGAAAATCGACAAAATCGAGAATGAATAATCAAAACAAAAACAAATTAGAGAATTTTGTGTGAGTGATAGGCAATAGTGCACACTTTCTGTCTGTTTTCTTACTGTGCTCGATATGACGACTCTGTTCTACTTTGTGTGCGAGACTGACTTTTTTGTGTGTTTTTTATTAATTTCAAGAGCATAACAAAAGAGATAAAAAACACGCAAGCTTCTTTTCCTTTTGTCTTCCCTCCCGCATCATGAAATACTTTTAAAAAATATTTCAGTTTTCATTGACATGCGCTTTCTATATGTTGTATATTCTTTGCTATTAGTCAAGGTACGGAAAAATTCGGATTACGAATTTAATTTTCAGATTTTTTTCGCTCTTTTTAATATAATTCGTAAATTTAAAAATAAAATTCACTTTTTGGATTAAATTTGAATTCTTCGCTTTTTTAATTTGGGTTACGAAAATAATCTAAAAAAACTTTTTTTAAATTTGTATTTATGTGGAAGATCGTTATTTTACGATTACAAACGGTTCGGTCGCCACACATATTGTACAATGATGTGCGCAAAAAAGTGGTTGAAAAATAGTAAAAACAGGTTCATTGTGTGCATGTACACTTATACATGTAGATGTGTATAAAAAATATTCTTTTTAGCGGCATACTGTCGTTTAGAAAAAAACCTAACTATGAAACTGCAATGATATTTGTTGTTTTAAATTTGTAAGTTTATATGTATGTAGGTAAGTATATGAATTAATTTTTGGCTGTGATGCAAATATGTAATTATCAGGGCAAGTTTTTATATGCACAAAAAAAATTTAAATATGCGCTTGAAAAAGCACGAAAAAATGGAATAATATGCACAGAAATATGCAAAAATAGCATGAATATGTATATAAAAACCAACGAATTTATGCATTCTTATATATTAATGTGTAGAAAATATGCACAAATATGCCTTTTTTAACTTTTAATCTCTAATAGATTTCGATGTTTATAAAAATATAACTATCTTAATTTTAAGTACCATATTTGAAGCTTCGGAATTTTTTTCTTTACAATATTTACAATGTACTCAAAATCCTCACAAAAAAAAATTTTAGAAATCATTTGATTGAACTCCAAAAAAAATCACCAAAAAATTGTGTTTTTGTTAAGAAAACTAACTTTTGTATCCATTATATGCAAATTTATGCAAAGATTTAAAATATAAGCATTTTTTGTTAAATTCTTTTGAAATATGCAAATGCTTACTTTCCAAGCGAAAAGCTTGAAAAACTTGCCCTAGTAATTATTTAAAAAGTAGCTGTCGTAAAAAATAACAGTGTTGTTGGTGTAATATCGATAATTTTTTATTTTTTTTTTTTTTTTTTTTGTGTAAACAAGAAATGCAATAGCAAAAAATAGAATTTGTTTATAAGGTTAATAAATTTGAGTATTTTAAATGATTGTAGAAAGTAAAAAGGGTTGATTACAAAGCCAAACTAATTTTATAACAATCATAAACATGTATTGCATAGATTGATTGGAGAAAAATTTTATGGGATTATTAAATTTTGTAAATTAAATATTTACAGCAAAATATATATGCATACATATGTACGTACAAAATAATTATTTTTATTGCTGTCATATAAAATTATGAAACATGGATTTAAATGTGCAAAAAAAAATATACATATGTATATTAAAATAATTCTAATTTGTCTATATTACTAATTGAAAAACATATATTTACGTACATGAATATATACATACATATGAAAATAAAAAAAAAATAAACTCAATTAATTATTGCCATAAACATTGTGTTGTTGCTTCATTTTAACAAACAAAAGAAAAACACGCAGTTATAAACACACAAGCGTATGTACAAATGTCTTTTATATCCACACGTCTTTCTTTCAACATAAGACAACACATTTTTTATATCGTTGTACACGACTTCAATTCGAATCATTCGTTTTGGGTTAATTCCCAAATAATATTTTTATTTTCAAAAATAAAATTTTTGATCTTCGAACAAATCTAAAAATTAAATTTGTAAACAAAAAAATAAAATTCGTTCAAAAAAATTAGGATTAAATTCGCTGATAAAAATTGTGTTCCGAATCAATCAAAAAGTGAGGGTTCTACCTACCCTGCTATTAGTGACGTTTTTTGTTTTTTTGTATAGACAAGTAGTTTAGTTATCAACAGCAGTAATATAATGAACAACAGTGTTGTTGTTGTTCTTTGTATATGCAGTCTGCACAAAAATAGATATGGAATTGTTGTTTATTTTTAAAAACTATAACATATCTGTTAAGAGTATACATAAATACATACACAAACATGTATATTAAGCATTGTAATGACTAGGGCAAGTTTTTCAAGCTTTTTGCTTGGAAAAAAAGCATTTGCATATTTTAAATGAATTTCACAAAAAATGCTTGTTTTTAAAATTTTGGCATAAATTTGCATATAATGGAAATAAAAATTAGTTTTCTTAACAAAAATGCAATTTTTTAGTGTTTTTTTTGAGTTCAATCAAATGCATAAATACGTCGGTTTTTCTGTACATATTCATGCTATTTTTGCATATTTCTGTGCATATTATCCCATTTTTTCATGCTTTTTCAAACGCATATTTTAGTTTTTTTCATGCATATTTAAACTTGCCCTGGTAATGACGTTTTTGCCTATAAGACAAGTAGTTTAGTTAGCAACAGCAATAATATAATGAATAACAGTGTTGTTGTTGTTCTTTGTATATTCAGTCAGTTTGTATATACACACTAAACTGTGTCTTATAAGGCTTTACAAGCCACTTGATATTTATACCCTACACCACCAAAGGTGTAGGGTAGCCCCCATACAAATGTCCTCCCGGAATAGAGTTGTAACACTTACAGATGCCTTAAAAATAGGAATATTTTAATGAAATTTAGTACAAATAAGTTTTATATCAGCAAAAATCCGTCTGCCAAATTTCATGAAGATCGGTCCATAACTGACCATAGCTCCCATACAAACTCCTCTCCCGAAAATCACTAACATGCATAAATCCCATACAAATGTTAGTATTATGTTAATATTTAACACAAGTATGTTGTATACATATACGTAAAAACAAAATTATGTGGATCGAAATGGTGTAGGGTATAATATAGTCGGGCTTGACCGACTATATCTTCTTCTCTCGTTTTCAAGTGCTTTTTTGCCACACCACTTGCACCACTTGTTTACGAAAACGATTTGAACGCACGGATTTGCAGTCGCTGATACACAGTAAACACTTGCTTTGCTTCGGGCAGCGAACAGTACGAACAGTATTTATTGTTGTTTTTGCCCATGTTGACTATGAAACACACACTTGAAATTCAAGTGGATTTGCTTTTCAAATCATCTTACGCAGCAGTTTAATACACACATAAAAAAATAAATAAATATGGAATTGTTGTTTATTTTTTAAAAGCAAAGCCTGCTATGATTGTTTTTTTTTCATATTCAAATTTTCGTAGTTTGAAAAAAATTTAGATTTATATATGTGAAAATATGCAAGCATACGTTAAGGCGAAAATTTTATTATTTGTCGGTAATATGGTAATATGATGTCGATAAGATGGTAAGTTGGTAATATGGTAATATAGTGAAGGGTATCAAAGATACGACACAGCCGAATCTTTTTTCGATTTCATTTAACATCAGTGGTGTTAGGTATGACGATTTTACGTCATTTTGACGATTTTTTTCATTGAATTTAGTAATTTAACGATTGACGATTTTTTATAGTAAGACGCTAATATTTTGACGATTTTCTTAAATGAAACATTTTTTACTATATATTTGTGTCAACGATTATATAAATTTCAGAAAAATTTTGTAAGAATCTTTATTTTGGTACTTTTAATATAGGGAAATATTTAATTTTGGGAATTCATTCATAATTAACACACATAATTTGGATGTCTTTTTAAGTCATAAGTAGGTCTTTATTAAAAAGTTTTCTTAGTTGGATTGATAAAGAATAGCAGAAATTAAATAAAAGAATTGTTAGTTTTAGCAAAAATATTTTGTATTCATATCAATATTTTTTTTTTTTTTTAAAGGAAATCTATAAAATTATCAAACAAAATAAACGAAACTAAAAAAAATCCTTAGGAATTTCATAATTTAAAATAAATCAATGAATACTATTTTAAAAATACTTCAAAGAAAAGTTCATAACTAAAAAATATGTTAACGTTTAAATTGATTGTATTATATACTGCGTCAAATTTTCTTCAAAACTCGAACAATTATTTCAGGAAATATTAATAATAATTACATTATAAACTACTATGTTCTTGTAAATAATATATCTGTGGACTTTTGACTTAACTAAAAAAACTGTTTTAAGAATTAAAAATGTCCATGGTAATAATAATTATTCAACTGCATATATTTTCAAATATAATAGTAGTAAGAAAATACCTATTAGTCTTAACGATGCGACTTTAGCACGTTAATTTAATCGTTAAATAATCTGCATTTAAGAAATTCTGTCAAAAGTTCACTGATATAATTCAAATTATAAGTTTTATTGTATAAACTATTTTAAATATTATCTTCTTTAACACATTTTTAACTTTATTTATGAAAAAAAAAAAGTTATTTTTTAAAGTTTTTGATAGTGACGTTTTTTTACGATTTTTTAAAATTTTTGTGACGATTTTGACGATATTTTTTTTTTATTTCTGACGATTTTTTGAGAAAAAAGCCTAACACCACTGTTTAACATACATATCTTGAGTTAAATTTTATAATAATTTCTCTACCGATAGACCACTTTTTTGGCAAAAATTATCGACATACATATATATTTTTTTACACTAATATCACTTTGTTTTACGACTTTCTTCATAATATGTTGACTAAAAATTTTATTTTGTTCCATTTTCGAATAACCTTTTGAAATACAAATACATAATTTTTGAACACAAAATGTAAGTATAATATAGATTGGACACAATTTTTTTTTAATTTAACTTTAATAAAAATAATTTTCATATATTTAAAAATATACTTGTATCTTTATACAGAGTTGAATTTTAGCCATAATATTTTTACTATAATATCATTAAAAATTAAACTCTGAAAGTACCCCAAAAAAAAAAAAAAAAAAAAAAAAAAAAAAAGGGCAAATACTCGGTACTCGATCTTTATATTCAATGCTTGCACAGCACTATTTATATATATAAAAATTAATGTGTGTTTGTTTGTATGTATGTTTGTTTGAAGTCTATAGCCGCCTAAACGGCTAAACCGATTTTCTTGAATTTTTCACAGTGTGTTCCTATATGCCTGGAAGGAAAAATAAGCTACTTTTTATTTAGAAATTCCATGTGGGCGAGGTTCCACGCAAACTTACTAAATAACTATTAAAAGTAGTATATCTCGGAAATTGGTAATACTAGAGTCCTCAAATTTTGCACGAACAACTTTGACACCTATATGAACATTCTGGAAAAAAATAGGCGAACTAGAAATAGGGGGTGTGGCACATCCCACGCCTAATATTGCTTGCCAATACCAAATGCCGTAAATTTAGGAAACTATAACAGTTACATTTCCCAAATTTTGTACAATAAACTTAAGTGTCAGTGTGAACATTTTGTGCAAAAATGGGCGGAAAAGAAATAGTGGGCGTGTCATCTCTCATATAAAGTTAATACCAAAATGTTTATATCTGGGAAACTATAAAAGTTAGAGAGCTCAAATTTTGTACGACTAGCATTAGCTTCAATATGAATAAATTGGTACACTAGCAATAGCGGGCGTGGCACCTCCCGTATAAAGAAAATATTAAATTATCATATCTGAGAAAATATAACAGTTAGAGTTCTAAAATTTTGTCGTATATCTGGGAAACTATTGGAGTTGGAATGCTCAAATTTTGCACAAAGAATTTTGACATCCATGAAAACATTTGTCTAATAAATTAGCGGATTATGGGGGATGCCACGCTCACATTTTACGCCCACTTTTTAAAAACTCTTAAACGGTTGCACCGATTTTCACGAAATTTGACACACAGATAGTACCAGTGCCGCTGGTCATTAAACGCTATATATGAACTAGGTTGGATCCCACGCCCCCATTTTACACCCACTTTTTAAAACTCTCAAACGACTGCACCGATTTTCACGAAATTTGACACACAGATTGTACCAGTGCCGGTGGTCGTCATAGGCTGTGAAAGAACTGGGTTGGATGCCACGCCCACTTTTTGAAACTGTTAAACGGCTGTACCGATTTTTAAGAAATTTGACACACAGTACCAGTACCGGTGGTCGTTTTAGGCTATGTAAAAACTGTGTTCATGCCCACTTTTTAAAACCCCTAAACGGTAGCAAATGTTTGATATTCCCTATTAGGGGGTAGCGAAGCACACCGGGTTACGCTCGTTATATATAAAAAAAAAAAATAATATGTACATTTTTTCGATTAAATTTACTTAAAGTTAGTGATAAAGAAAACCATGGGTTAATGTTTTATTTTAACATTTTATTTTAACTGAATGTTAGTGTTTAACGGACCTAAGAATTATTTAAGAAAATCACTTGCTATCAAATTAAAAAGTATCACGTTTTTCTATCAATCTGAATTTGAATTCAAACTTAAAATTTAACTAGAATTTTTTTTTGAAAACATTTCGAGAATCCAGTCAAAATTATAATTTTTAATGCTTCAGTTTATAGGGATATATTTAATTAATTTGTTGTTCCAAAATTTCGATGTTTCAATTTGTAATGTCCCAAATGGGTCGTAAGCCAATAGCTTGCGAGAATCTCTGATTTGGATTTTTAAATAAGATATAGTCATACATAACGTGACCAGAGGGTTTTTATCAAAAAGCCGAACGATTAAAAAGCGGGATTTTGAAAAATTTAGTAAGAATGAAATTGAAAAAAGATTCGGCTGTGCCGAATCTTTGATACCCTTCACCATATTACCATATTATCATCTTACTATCTTATCGACATCATATTACCATATTACCGACAAATAATAAAATTTTCGCATTAACGTATGTTTTCATATTTTCACATATATAAATCTAAATTTTTTTCAAACTACGAAAATTTGAATATATAAAAAAAACAATCATAGCAGGCTTTGCTTTCAAAAATAAACAACAACAATTCCATATTTATTTATTTTTTTATGTGTGTATATACAAAGTGGCTGCATATACAAAGAACAACAACAACACTGTTATTCATTATATTACTTCTGTTGCTAACTAAACTACTTGTCTTATAGGCAAAAACGTCACTAATAGTCATTACAATGCTTAATATACATGTTTGTGTATGTATTTATGTATATTCTTAACAGATATGTTTTAGTTTTTAAAAATAAACAACAACAATTCCATATCTATTTATTTTTGTACAGACTGCATATACAAAGAACAACAAAAACACTGTTATTCATTATATTACTGCTGTTTCTAACTAAACTACTTGTCTATACAAAAAACGTCACTAATAGTCATTACAATGCTTAATATACATGTTTGTGTGTGTATTTGTATTCTTAACAGATTTGTTTTTGGGCCATAACTCTGTTGATTATAAACGAATTTGGTTTATTAAAAAAAACGAAATTTTATAAAAACATTTATGACTAATCTATATAAAAATAAAAATCTGTAGTTTGAACAAGGGCTTCAAAAATAAAAAATTCGTTTTCCCCGATATCTCAGTTATTACTGAACCGATTTATTTCATTTTTTCAGAACAAAAATTCAGAAAATAATTTCCGAGCCCCCTTTAAAAATTCGAAGTCCCTGGTATATGCAGAGGCTTCAGAAACTGAAATACCGGTTTTTAAAGCATATCTCCGCCATTTATAAACCTATCCTGCTGATTAAAAAAACAGAAATTTTATAAAAATATTTGTGACCGATCTGTATAAAAATAAAAATCTATAGCTTAAAACAGGGCTTTAAAAAATAAAAAATGCGTTTTGTCCGATATCTCATTTATTATTGAACCGATTTATTTCATTTTTTCAGAACAAAAATTCAGAAAAAAATGTCTCTTCTTTGTAAAAACGAAGTCCCTAGTATATACAGAGGCTTCAGAAACTGGAAAACCGGTTCTAAAAACCGGTTTTTTAAACATATATCCGCATTGTATGAACCGATCTTGCTGAATTCCAATAGCAAAATTTTCGAAAGCATTTCCGATCGTTTGATATATATATTATATATGTCAGTTATCGGTGGGCTTCATAAACGCCATTTCAACCGACACCCGGACGGACATGGTCCTATCGTCATCATTTATTACAAGGATTCCGAAAATGTAAACTTTTTTGCTCTCCGACGAAAATTGTGGGATTTACAAACGGAATGACAAACTTATATATACCCTTTACACCTGTGGTGAAGGGTATAAAAAAAGGGATTTTTTTCTTTCTATATCTTATTTACAAATCCAAATCAGCTATTCTTGCAAGCTCTTGGTTCATGAACCACTTGGGAGGTTACAAATTGAGAAAAACCCATAAAAATTTTGGAACAAAAAATTAATTAAATATATCCCTACAAAGTGAAACATTAAAAATTATAATTCTAACGTGTTGCTTGTAATGTTAAAAAAAAAAAAAAAATCCTAGTTAAATTTTAAGTTTGATTTCAAATTCGGATTGATAAAAAAAAACGTTACTTTTTAAAAAAGATTTGAAAAATATTATCAAATTTTCAGTGGAAAAAAAATATTTTTAGTTATACTTAAATATTGTTAAAAATGTTTTAGAAAACATAAAAAAGGAAATCGACTCTAAAAATATTTTAGGCGGGATCGGAGTTTAAAAAGCGGGACGTCTGGTCACGTTATGCATGACAAATGTCATTAACATCTATTTTAAAACATATTTTAAAATCAGGTGAGTAAAATCATTGATAAAATCATTAAAGCCTTGGTTAGACCGGAGCGAAATTACGTAATTTCATGCCGAAATTACGAATGAAATCTAAACTGACTTATTTTACATTTGATGTAATTTCATGAACAGCTCTTTTTGTTTGTACGAATTTGTTGTGTGCATTATTTAAAGATTATTGTTTTTTTTAAATGAAATATATATATATTTTTTTTTATTTGTAAAGTTCATTGTTTGTTCTTTGTTTGTTCTTTTGCCATAATTTTGTTTAAAAATTTAACAAAACAAAATTTGATTCATTGTTTTGTGTTGTATTGTATTGTTTTTTTTTGTATATGTGAAAAAATTTGTCAGCTGTTTTTGTTAACATCTCCATTTGGAAACAAGCGCGAATTTTATATACCCACCATCAAGTTTTTTAAATTTTACGTTATATGGGAGGTGGGCGGTAAGGGTGGGTGGACCACGCCATTTTTTTTTTTCCAAATTTACATTGGTCCTTGAACTATTTGTACACAATTTCGTTGAAGTTTCACCTTATATTGAGGTGGGAGGTAAAGTGGGTGGGCCACGGCCATTTTTGGTTTCCAAGTTTATATCGACCCTCGAACTATCTGTACAAAATTCATCGTCATGCACATCATATTAAGAAATGCAAGAATGTTATTCGGTTTGGCCGAATTTATATACCCACTATCAACTTTTTCAAATTTGACCTTATATGGGATGTGGGCGGAGCACGCCCGTTTTTTGTTTCCGAGCTTACATTGGTCCTTGAACTATGTACAAAATTGTTGATGTTGACCTTGGGCGGATCACGCCCATTTTTAGTTTATGAGTTAATATCGATATTCGAACTATACTTTTATTGAATTTTAAAAATTTCGTTGTCGTACGACGAAAAGAGAGATATCAGCGGAAAAGTATGAAATTAAGCTACAACAGATACCCTGTGTTTCTAGTACATATTTGGCCCATAACTTTTTTGTTTAAATAACCGATTTTGCTCATTTTAAATACACTGCCGCTCACTTGATTACAACACATACAAAAATTGTTTTTGGCATTTAATATCTCGCTAGTGAATAATAACTAAAGCAATTTTTTTTTAAATTAAATTAAACTTTATTTATACGATATATTATAATTCATAATAATTCAGGAATACGTGTTAAAAACAAAAAAAAAAAAAAAAAAAAAAAAAAAAAATTATAAAATAAAATAATGTCTAAAAGTGTTGGCTCATTACATTGCGACATATAGCTTTAAATTCAATAAAAGTTTTAATTTTCGAATTTTTTCAATATCTATTTTTACTTCTTGGTTATTTTAGTAATGTGTACTTCCTCTTTTATTAAAGATAATCTCAAAAATGCGGTTTGGAATTGAGTCATAAAGGCTTTTTATGTAATCCAAAGAAATCGTACTCCAGCTTTGTTAATGGCTTCAATTAGGTCGGATTTTGTTTCATATTGTTTACCAGATTCATGCACTTTACTTTACCATCCCCATATATTTTCCATTATATTTAAATCCGGGGGGGATTGGCGGCCAATCAAGTAATGTCTCATTTTGTTTTCTAATCCAGTTTTTAACTACATTTGCAGTATGAATAGGTGTATTTTCATGTTGATATATCCATGATATAGTGCTAAAAATGGATGGCTTCTTTTTAATTTTTAATCGTTTAAGATTAATAGCTTTTTGTATTATACGCTTTACTGTTGCTGAGCTTGCTTTAACGCCAGTTTTTATTTTTTTTTTTTTTTATTTTTGCAGCAGAGTCTTGGGAGTTTGAAGCACTTCTGATAATTGCTCTTTTATCTGCAGCCGAAAGAACAGCATAGGTACCTCCTTTCATATTGTTTCCATAATTGAATCCATCCAAGATAATTACTAACCACATAACGAGTTCGATCAATTTTATTTGCTATTTGGCTAATATTTAGTCCACATTCCTTATAGGCTTTAATTTTGCCAATTTCCTCGTTGGACAACACCTTTTTTCTTCCCATTTTGTAGGAATTCAAAATAAACTAGTTTAATTTTTATAAAAAATCATTAAAAACATACTTTTCAGTTGTTACTTTGTTACAAAATAAAATATATAAAAAAAATGTCGTATTCTGATGAGCTAAAAAAACATAATTTTTTTAAGAAATTAAAATTACGTTTAACGAATTTATAAAAGCAATATTTAAAAATTCTTTGTTTACTCTAAATGAAGGACATTAATGTTAACATCAAACTGAAACTGTAAAAACTTTAAATACTCTTATGAATTTTGAGAGAGAAACCGAAAAATCTGAATAACATTTATGTCGTATTCAGATGAACGGCAGTGTACCAAACAAACCTTAAATAAGAAATATTTGAGCCAAATTTCGCCTCCCTAGGATATCCCGTTCGAGCCCTATTTTGCTTTCAACAGACAGACGGACGGACATAGCTAGATCGACTCAGAATCTAACCAGGACCCAGAAAATATATACTTTATGGGGTCTTAAATGATTTTTTCGACATGTTACACACGGAATAACAAAATCAATATACCCCCATCTTTTTGATGGTGGATATAAAAATGTTCGTTTTCAACCATGTAGGTACAGAGCATGTACCTACAATTTTTCATTGCTGAGCGAATTAAGAGTTGGATTTCGCCAGAAAATCTTTGATATATAATACAATATATCAAAGTTGAGTTTCTTAAGCAAATTTAAAATACATATGTATAAAAAAGGTGCCTTTTTTCAACGGTTTTCATTAATTTATAATTATTGAATACAACAATTTTTTAAATAAGTTTATTATGAACTTAAGATAAGTACTTTTTTAATTGAATACGAAATCAGTTAGAACTTGTTGTCATCTTAGAAAAATACAGTTTGTTTTACAAAACCCAAAATGAAATTGGATTCGTAGAAAATTTTACATTTCATTAGACCTTCAAGTTTTTGGTGAAAATTGGTAAAGAAAAACTCAGCGGAAATATATAAACATATATCTGGGCTATATTTTCATTATTGTCTCGTTTTGCGATTTTTTGCGATTTTCGAGAAAATCCATTTTTTCCGTATAAGTTAGCATAGGAAATTCTTATCATTTCAAAAATTATTTAAATTTTTGAAATCCAAGTAAATACATTAATTAAATTGCTTTGATTTTCATCCAAATTATATTTCAAACAATACAATCTGTTTTTTTCCAATTTGTCCAAGAAAAGTAGTCAGCGAAACCATAGTGCGCTCCAAAAAATAAGTAATTTGGGATCTTACATCTATTAACAGCCGTTTAATTGAAATATAAAGCAGAGTGGAATGTAGAAAAGTAAAGGAAACATGGAAAATATTCACCAGTGATCCTGATAAAGGGATCTAGAAAGGGTATGTCTAGTTTATATTTCAAGAAACAATAAAAAATAACACTGATCGAATACAAATGAAGGCTGAAAGCTACGTGGAAAGAAAAACTTATGGGGGCCAAATGTTGAAAAATTAGTATAATTGCCTATGATTTATGTTGATAAGCTTAAAAAGTTATGGAGCGGATTATATGTTGTGTAGGAATGTTGATATTATGTTGAAGTATAATTGAATCCAGTTAGGGTACGCCGGAAACCTTCAAAAGCTTTTAAAATGCATTTAGAAAATAAAAAATATATATTTATACTTTCGTATTTCCATTCAATTTTATTCAGAATAGTTGAAAATTTGTTATTTTTATGAAATATAGTAGATGTGCAATAACATTACTAGGCTTTGAAAGTCCGTTTAATAAAAAGTGGTAATAAATATGACTTTATGTAAGACAAAATTCAAGTCCTTATAAAATAATGACCAAAAACACATATGAGCAGTCTTATAATACGGCAATGTTTATTTACAAAAAGTGTTGAATACACAAATACAGAGTCCACTCATTTTGTTTGTCTAATGTGAAAAAATGTGGCTAAGATGTACTAAAAACGCACTAATGGTAGAATATACAACATTCCAATTGACTATTATAATCATTAACAAATTTATTTGATGTAAAAGGTTCCACAAGCCATGATGCAACGAGTAAATTGTTGTACCATGCCACAAGCAGTTATACATACCAGCTGTTACCATATTAAATTTTTAATCCTGAAATTTAGTGATTTTCTTTAGCAGTTTTATAAATGTAAAAAGACTTTCTTGACACGAAAATTTTTGTGTTTTTTTAGTTTTTGCTCAATTTTTAATAGTTTAAATCATTAAATGTTATGTTTTCTTGCGTTATATAATAATAAATATATTAATTAACAAATTCGTTTTAAAAAATATTACATTAGCTAAAAATTATATTATTTTTTAAAGTCAAACTTTGAAGAAATCTAGTTTTCTTTTAATGTAAAAACATTTTCTTGACATACTGTATTTTCTGTGTCCTGGTTAGATTCTGAGTCGATCTAGCTATGTCCGCCCGTCTGTCTGTCTGTTGAATGCGGGATAGGGCTCGAACGGGAACTCCTACAGGGATGAAATTTGGCTCAAATATTTATCTTATATAAGGTTTGTTTGGTATTGAAAATAGGCGAAATCGGTTATTTAAACAAAAAAGTTATGAGCCAAATATGTGCTAGAAACACAGGGTTTCATACTTTTCCGCTGATATCTGTAACGACGTGTTTTCACTATATGCTGAGGTGAAGCTCACGGCTTCCAGGGTTCGTTACAAATAATTTAATTTAAAGAGAGTCAAAAACACAAGAGAAATTTATTTTCTAATAAACGTAACACTTTATTTACTATGTATGACTTATTCTAATTTACAACATACCGACAGGCGTCTTAAAATACCACCGCTCTCAGTACCGACCATACACCACTATCACGTTGCGTTCTCTCCGCTTGTGGAACTCTCCGACGTCGACTATACACTCTCGAGGATCGGCTGCCGACACGATTTAATCAGGCTGAATAAAATTCTATCCCAATTAAATCTAGTCACCACTACATAAACTTGTTCACGTTAAGCCGAATAACATTCTAAATCAACGTGAACGTCGTTTGCCGTCGTCATCCACTACCTTTGTCTGCTCAGGCCGAATAAAATTCTGTCCTGAACAGATAATGGTTCCCTACTCTGACTTTTTGGCAGACTGAATAAGATTCTATTCTGCCAACACAACACCAGAGATTCCTACTTAGCCGAATAAGATTCTGATCTAAGTAAATTATGACTACTAGTTGCTTGCCTTAAACCCTTTCTTTTAATTAAGTCGAATAATATTCTGTTCTTAATTAAATGCTGTCCGCTCAGGTTGCCGGTCAAGCACTAACTAACTCTATTTTTCATCTTCATCCTTCTTTGAAGCTGTCGATCAATCTATTTACGCATACACATACAACTACCACGCATCAGCTGCTTTTAGTGGATGGTCAGAGTTGTAATCTAGCGTATTAAATTCCATATATTTCTCTACAGAGCGACAGATGTCAGGTCGGTATAAAATGATTTTAACGGCATTATCATTTAAATTATATTTTAAATAAATAAACAAAACTTCTTACTTCATGTTACCTTATATTTTACAAAACATAATAAAATATAACATAAAATTCATTAAATGCAATCCATATTAATTTGATTAAACTAAGGGATAGAAAATAAATGAAAAACATTATATTAAATCAACAAATAAATCAATTCATGTGAACAAAAACGATTAACTGACTTTTGTTCGTCACATTGCCTCCCCTCTTTAGAAAAAGAAATTAAATGGAACAAATATGAATTCATCCTATTACAGTATTTGAAACACAAAAGGACGAACACAATTTTAACAAAAATGTGGCTTTAATTCGCTGATATGGGCAGTGCGCGTCTCTTTCTTTCCCTTGTTTCTTATTTTAACGATTACTGGTGATACAAATTCTTCTACTATGTACGGCCCTCCAAATTTTGGTGCCAGCTTAGCTGCAAACTTATCAGTAGCCCTGGATAACGGATGTTGCTTAACTAATACATGATCACCGATATACGGTTTCCATGGGCGACGACGAAGATTATAGTGACGTTGTTGTTCTACCGATGCATTCATTAAATTTCTTCTTACGATGTTAAAGATTTCCTGCATTTCTTTGGCACGTTCATCGGGGTGGTGATTTTCAGCTCCAGTTCCAACAGTAACTTCGTCGTACAGGGCTTTAGGTAGCCGGGGTTCTCTTCCTTGGATGAGAAATGCCGGAGAATAACCCGTTGCTTCTGACACACTGGTATTCATCGCTAACATAATCTCTGGTAGGAAATCATCCCACTTGTTATGTTGATTCTCTGCAAATTGTGCAATCATTGTTTTTATCGTACGATTGAAACGTTCCGTGGGGTTCTCTTGCGGGGTATATGGTGCTGTAAACTGTTGGTGTACACCAAAGTCAGTTAAACATTTTGCAAAAATACGTGACGTGAACTGGGTACCATTGTCGGTTATTAAAACTTTGGGGACTCCATATCGAGCTACGATGCGTTCTCGGAATGCCTTCACCAAGCTTTCTGAAGTGGCCTTTCTTAATGGTATCAGCTCGTTCCATTTTGAAAATTTGTCTACAAATACCAGCAGCATTGTACACCCATGCTTTGTGCGGGGTAGTGGTCCTACGAAGTCAGCACAAACTGTTGCCCAAGGTTCCTCAGGAATTTGTGTAAGCATCTCTCCTGCGGGACGTTGTTGGCTTACCTTATACCTCTGACAAGATTCACATTTACGGACATATCTTTTTATGTCACGGAACATTCCGGGCCAGTAGTATCGAGTAATGACACGGTTACTGGTTTTCCTTATGCCGAGATGGCCGGCAGCTGGAATGTCGTGATTTTCTTGTAAAACTCGACCTCTCAGAGGAGTTGCAACACACAATTTCCATTGATTGACATCATCATCGTGAATATGGCGGGGAAAATGACGATAAAGTTGACCATTTACTATATTGTATTCTGGGTACTTGTCGGGTCTTTCACGCACATCTTTCATCCTTTTCTCTAGCCATGGACACGTAATGGAGGTCGATGGAGTACTGATGGTGTTCGCTGTTTCAAGAGGTTGTCGGGATAATGCGTCTGCTATTACGTTTTGTTTCCCTTTCCGGTATTTGATGGTGAAGTTATATTGTTGCAACTCTAAGGCCCATCTTGCCAAACGTCCTGTGGGACTCTCTATAGAATTTAACCATTTAAGGGATAAATGATCAGTAATAATAATGAAATGATAACCTTCTAAATACGGTCTCATTTTTCTAATTCCCCATATAATGGCCAAGCATTCTTTCTCAGTGGTGGAATAGTTTTGTTCTGCCTTATTTAGATGACGACTGGCATAGGCGATCACCCTTTCTGAACCTTCAAGTTCCTGTGTAAGGACAATCCCTAGGCCGTAATCACTTGCATCTGTTTGTAAGGTGAACGTGGCACTAAAATCTGGACATGCCAACACAGGGGCTTCAGTTAGATTCCTTTTCAGGTCCTCAAACGCCGATTGTTGATCTTCTGCCCAATTCCAGTGCTTTCCCTTTTTTAGTAGTTTTGTGAGTGGTTGTGAGATATTGGCAAAATCTGGAACGAATCTTCGGTACCATGATGCTACTCCTAGAAAACGACGTAACTCTTTTAGATTGCGTGGCGGTGGTATCTCTTTAATTGCTGCTACTTTTTCGGGATCAGTCTTTATTCCTTTACCGCTAACTACATGACCGAGATATTTTGTTTCACGCTTGCAAAAATCACATTTTTCTGGGTTGATTCTCAAGTTTGCAGCTCGCAGTCGTCGAAAAACTTCTCTTAAATTTGATAAATGTTCTTCAAGTGTTCTTCCGATTACTATGATATCGTCCAGGTATGCAAACGCATGTGGCTCCATATCAGCTCCAATAACGCTATCTAAGGCTCTCTGAAAAGTAGCGGGAGCAGAGTGTAACCCAAATGGCATTACGCGCCACTGGTATAATCCTCTACCAGTTACGGCAAATGCAGTATATTTCTTACTGTCTTCATCCATAGGGATTTGCCAATAACCGTCTTTCAGATCCAAGCTACTTATGTACGTTGCATCTCGTAATCTATTTAAAATGGCGTCTATTCTAGGCAATGGATAAGCATCGGGACCTGACCTGGCATTTAGTTGTCTAAAATCCATACACAATCTCCAGGAACCATTCTTCTTCTTCGCCAGGGTAATGGGAAAGCTGTAAGGACTCTTGGATGGTTCTATGTATCCTTGGGATATCAATTTGTTAACTTCTGCATCTATTATGGCTTGCATGGCCGGATTTCTTGGTGCATACCTTAACTTGATAGGGCGATTGTCGTTCATAACAATTTTATGTGATGTGATGTTAGATAACCCAGAAATATTACCAAATTTAGACAACTCCGCTTCCAGAAACTTGACAATAATATTTTGTTCCACTGCGCTATGCTCAGCTATAGTGCGGTGTTTAGCGACATGTGATGTGGTATCAGGGGCTTGATTAGGAATTGAATTGTTTGTATGTTCTTTTGGACTGCTTTCTGTACCAAGTTCATCAGATTCCATTACGGTTTGTTTATTTTCACAGGTAGTAGATAATCCAGCACAAATAAGTATGGCGCCAAAGTCTCTTAAAAACTCCAACCCAAGTATTATGTTCTCACTACAGCCTGGCATCACTAAGAAAGTCGATGTTTTTGTTTTAGTACCGAGAGTGACAGTATATTGGACACCTTGTGATATCTGCTTTCTCGTACCATCGGCAAGAAATACCTCGAGGTTCTCCTCTATAATTATTGGTGCAGTTTGTAGTTCGTTAACTAATTCCGGTTTTATAAAATTTCTTGACGCTCCCGTGTCGATGGTAGAGGTTATAATTTCCGTTCCAATAATTATTGTTGCTGTTAATCGAGTTTCTTCGCAGTTTAAAGTTGTTTCTGAGGGTTGACTATCAGGAGGAACGGCTAGCCTCAGTTCCGTCGTCCTCCTGAACGGTTTCCCGTATTTTGTGTATTGTTGAGGCATCTATCAACTTGATGGCCTTCGCTGCCGCAAGAATTGCATTTATTACGATGTTGTCTACTCGATGTAGGTACTTCAAAAGACATTGGATAACCTTCACGATTATGAGTAGATGTTTTTATATCTTCTAAATCCTCGGCAAGGGCTATAAGTTCTTCTAACGTTGAAAAATCTCTTCGACGGATATACCATTTAAAATCCGAATAAGCGTTTCTAAAAATCCTCTCTAATTTCTGATCCTCGGTTAGATTTGAATGTCGCATAAGATTTTGTAGAGCGAGAACATAATCCTTGAAGTGTTCATTGTTACCTTGTCTTCGTTTTTGGATCTTATCTTCTAGACTTTCGTAATAATTTGGGGGCAAGAAAAACTTACAGAAATCGGTTTTAAAGTTGTTCCATGTCTGCCATGATTTGTTGTTATTTCGAAACCAGACTAGTGCTCGATCACATAAGAATTCTGGCATTATTTGAGGCAACTGATTCAGATATATACAATACATCTGGGATAGTTCTTCAAGACGTTCCACGAATTCTAGAGGATCACGTACGCCATCATATCTTAATCCCCATTTCCTTACTTGATCTATAATATTACATCTAGTTTCTATTTGGGTTAATCCTGTATTCTGGGTAAGCACATTATTTTTTCCGCTCACCGTTTCCTCCTTCATAGGGGATTTAACTAATTGACTATTACCTGTTGGCACTAACAGATTTGGAGATGGGATATTAAAAGATGTTTCGTGATTTGCTTGAATTTCCAACAATCGCTTTAATCGATCATCATCGTGCTCTACACCAAGAAATTTAGCCCAACGCCTTCTCAGCTCTTCCACAGTACCAGCAGGATCCATTTGGAATTCATTTAAATATTTTATTAATTCATCCCTCTTAAGGGAATAAGCCCATGATGTTTTTAACATTTTATATCACTTTTTTTTTTTTGTATGTTTATTCCCGTTATTTTTATATTTACTTTTTTTTTTTTATTTTTTTTATTTTCGGACGATGAGTACCATTACAAATTATACATAAACACAAGTAAGGCACAAGTACAGTCAAGATTACATAATCTATAGTTTATTAATTTTTCTTCGTAGTGTATAGTATATAATATAGTATTATTTTTTTTATTTTATGTTGATTATTTGCACTCTTTTGTTTGGGACTATTACTCAATGTCCCTGCTCGGGCGCCATTGTAACGACGTGTTTTCACTATATGCTGAGGTGAAGCTCACGGCTTCCAGGGTTCGTTACAAATAATTTAATTTAAAGAGAGTCAAAAACACAAGAGAAATTTATTTTCTAATAAACGTAACACTTTATTTACTATGTATGACTTATTCTAATTTACAACATACCGACAGGCGTCTTAAAATACCACCGCTCTCAGTACCGACCATACACCACTATCACGTTGCGTTCTCTCCGCTTGTGGAACTCTCCGACGTCGACTATACACTCTCGAGGATCGGCTGCCGACACGATTTAATCAGGCTGAATAAAATTCTATCCCAATTAAATCTAGTCACCACTACATAAACTTGTTCACGTTAAGCCGAATAACATTCTAAATCAACGTGAACGTCGTTTGCCGTCGTCATCCACTACCTTTGTCTGCTCAGGCCGAATAAAATTCTGTCCTGAACAGATAATGGTTCCCTACTCTGACTTTTTGGCAGACTGAATAAGATTCTATTCTGCCAACACAACACCAGAGATTCCTACTTAGCCGAATAAGATTCTGATCTAAGTAAATTATGACTACTAGTTGCTTGCCTTAAACCCTTTCTTTTAATTAAGTCGAATAATATTCTGTTCTTAATTAAATGCTGTCCGCTCAGGTTGCCGGTCAAGCACTAACTAACTCTATTTTTCATCTTCATCCTTCTTTGAAGCTGTCGATCAATCTATTTACGCATACACATACAACTACCACGCATCAGCTGCTTTTAGTGGATGGTCAGAGTTGTAATCTAGCGTATTAAATTCCATATATTTCTCTACAGAGCGACAGATGTCAGGTCGGTATAAAATGATTTTAACGGCATTATCATTTAAATTATATTTTAAATAAATAAACAAAACTTCTTACTTCATGTTACCTTATATTTTACAAAACATAATAAAATATAACATAAAATTCATTAAATGCAATCCATATTAATTTGATTAAACTAAGGGATAGAAAATAAATGAAAAACATTATATTAAATCAACAAATAAATCAATTCATGTGAACAAAAACGATTAACTGACTTTTGTTCGTCACATATCTCTCTTTTCGTCGTACGTTAACCATGATAATGAAAAATAGAAATAACTTGGTACAGAGGCAGTGTATCGTATTGGTAGCAATATTAGCTATGTTAGAGCTACGTTCACATATTACGGCAAATTTTTAAACAAGTAATTTTTTATATTTTTTGCATTTTTATATTTTTTGCACTTTAAAATTTCATTAAATAAGTATTCGCATAGTAAAACTATTACGTGCGCAATAGTTTTACTATGCCAACATCAAAATTTTTTAGTATTTTTCTATCCAAAACGGTGGTTTTCAACAAGGGGTCCATACAAAGATTGTTAGGTGGTCGCTAAGACCTTTCGTTGAACATAAAATTAAAAGTATTTCTTTAAACAGATAACACACGTATATATATTAATTTCTTCATACTTATAAAATAAAGTTGCAAAAAATATAGAGTAAAAATTCTAAAACAATTGTTTGTGCATGATTTTTATTATCATTCTGGTAATTTTTGCAAATTGTAAAAAACATTTAATGATACTTCGTCCTTGGAATAAGACATTAAGTATCAATTTTAAAATCCATTTTTAAATACAAAGGTTTTATCTTAAATTTATAATTAATTGAAATCAAATGTTTTTGCTATTTTCTTAAATATAGTCTGATTTATCAAAAGCTTTTGGTATCAAATTGAGAATATGACATTAATTTTTAATTTATTTTCGGATTAAGAATTATTTAGGAATAACATTTGATATGAAATTGAGACAGTATCACTTTTTTTCAAATTAATATTCATTGTCATTCAAACTTGAAATTCAACATACGTATTTCTAGAAATACCTTTAAATTGTCAAATTTAAAGACACGAAGTAAGAGTTTGTAAAAATCCCTGATTTAAGTCGGGGATCATACACAGCAATTTTTCCTGAGAAAGAGAAGAGAAAAGTTAGTATTTCTGAGTCTACGAACTCAGAATTGCAGCAAAAAAAGTTGGTGTTTATGAACCTTGAATAACAAAATAAAGGTCCTTAATTTATAAATATCTTCAATAATTTTTTAACAATTTGTTTTCCATCATCTTTCAAATATGAATATTGAGATTTTATGGGCCATAATGAAAAGAAAAAGTTCATGAATAAATTAATTCTTCAAAACAATTTATAAGTTTAATAGGACAAATGTTCATTATATAATTTTAGAATTATTCTGTTAAAAAATATAATAAATTTCAATTTCAAATTTTTAAAATTGTTGATCTAAAATTGAGCTATGTATGTCAGAAAAGTGTATTGAAATTAATATTTTTTTATTCAAATTATTATTAGCTACTGAAATTATCATTGACTTTGTTGATGCAGAATTTACGTTATAAAATTATGTAAAATTTCAAGCACTAAATAAATTAGTAATTTTTAGTTTTTCTTAAAGAAAAATATATAAAATATAATTTTGGCGATTTCTGATTAACAATTTTTCGACAGAGGTTCAAAAAAATCTGACAACCCTGATTAGCAACAGTTTTTCTAGAGAGTCAAACACTCTTATATGTTTATACCATTTATGCATTAACCCGTCTTTTTTATCTTGGTTTGAGTTTTCTTAAAAAAAAAGAAATTTGCAAAATATTCTTTCTAAAAATACTTATTGTTTTATTTGATACACATTCGTTATTACTAGACAAATGTATAAATGTTTACAAATAGACTTCTATTATAGACTGTGTAACAACAACAAATATTATCATCGTCATCCTCACTTTAATACTAATTATACGATATTTATTCATTTTGTATAATAAACATATAGAATTTGCTTCGTTTTTGTGTGTCGGCGGCGGCTGCTGTTTAGTTTACGAATATTTTAAAGTCTTAGGAGAAACTCTGTGCTGTCTTAACTTTAGTTCTCTTTATATTGTGATTGCGCTGGTTTCGTGTTTGTTTTTATCGTATTTTGAGGTGTACGCTAAAAATATATGTGTAAAAAAATATAAAAGAAAAAGCTACATTAAATAAGACGACTGACTAATTTGGAGTTTTACAAATAATAAAATAAAATAATAAAAACTTCAACGACCTTCAAAAATTGTATATCAAGTACAAAAGTACACATACATATATATTTAGCAAAAATAAATCTGTTGAATACACTTTTATACTATTAAATCCTTAGAGAAAAAAAAAGTAAAGTGAAATAAATCATCATGGATGAAGAAAAAATGTGGAAAAATTTCTATGAAAAGTTACAAGAAGCCAAAATGAATCCTCAAACTGAGCATGAGTGCAAGTAAGTAAAAAATATAAAGAGAAAAAGAGAGTTGTCTAAGAAATACCTGAATCCATTGTCTTTTATTTTGTTATATACATATATTTTGTTATATTACTCATATTAGATTAGACGTGTTCAAAAAATAAATTTCTTATTTTCTTTATTACCTAAAAATAATCACTGCAAAATTTTAAGTCAATTGGAAAATGGAATTCCTTGCTGTATATCGGTTTAAAATGGTTAAAAATACCACTTTACATTACAATATTGATTTCCGTTAATTTTAGATGTTACAGATCAAATTAGATCCATTCAAGTTAATAAATAAAAAAATTCAAGTTAGAAAATTTCCCATACAATGATGAACAAGTTTAATATACTACATTTACTGCACTACACAATTTTTGTTCTATTAATTTCTCTAAATCAGGGATGGAAAATATGAGGTATATACATATGTACATAGGGTTTGTACGGAGGAAAATAAGATATTGATGTTTCCAATTTAAATCCTTTCGCGAACTAAATTAAAGCCATAGTATAATAATAAAGTACTCGCACATCTACAAAAAAAACAATTGCTTGTATTTTGTTAGTGTAAAACTACTGCCCACAATGTCAAAATGCTTTGAACGGAAAAATGAGAGAATGAAGGAGAGCAAGAGTAAAAAAACTGTAAAAGAGCTGTTCTTACGATTATACTTTATAATTATACTATGAATTAAAGCATGAAATATGTTTCATTTAAAGTGGGAACATCGAGAATAGTTATGGGACAACATAATTAGGGTGATCGATTATTCGACTTTTTTGAGAAACCGGTTTTCGAATAGTTCGAAGAGTTGGTATTTTAAAAAAACCGGTTGCACTTTTTGAAATTCCGAAAAAACCGGCTAACCGGTTAATATTTATATCAAAAGACTACATTTCTTTAAAAAAAAATCAATAATTCTTATAATCAAGTTAAAATTTATTAAATACAAGCGTAAAAGCCTGACAATGTCTGGAAAAATAATATAATAATGAAAATATGCACAAACAAATCCGAAAATTAAAAGAAAAAAATATGAACAACATTTAGACACCTTCCTCTCCCTAATCGAAGTCAATTATTTGAAGCCGTTAGAATTTATTGGGATAATATTTATTAAAGTTTTAAATTCGTAAACCTTTCAAAATAAAAAATCGTCGTAAATGCGCTCCCTGGCCGAAATACAGAATCAGTTTTTGATAGGATTTGGAGAGCAAACAATAAGTATAGCAACTCAAAAGTTCTTAATACCAAAACAGACTTTTCGGTCCCTGATAGAAACATCTGGCTCTGTTAAAATTTGTAGAACGAATAGTTTTAAAAGTAAACCGATTTTTAGTTTCTTACGTCGGCTGGGAGCTTCAGAAAGCTCTGGATAGGAAACAATGCTTTAGAAAGATATATATAAATCCATATATATAGATCCACGTATTTTCGCTCCCTGATAGAGATTTCAAAATCTGGCTCCGTTAGGATTTGTAGGACGAATAGGGTTATAAGTAAGCCTATACGTCTTCTGGGAGCTTTAGAAAGCTTTGGAAAGAGAAAAAAATTTTAGAAAAAGACACATAAATCCACTTATATCCGCTCCCTGATAAAAATTTTAAAATATGGCTCCATTAAGATTTGTTGGACGAAAAGTTTTATAATTAAGCCAGTTTTTTTTTCTACGTCGTTTGGGAGCTTCAGAAAGCTCTGGAAAAAGAAAAAATGCTAAGCAAATTATATATCTAGATGACTAGAAGATAATTATGTTTCAAAATTGTTGAAAAAAGTCATCTAAATTTTAGTTAGCATAAACAGAATCCATGGCTTAATATGGAAGCCTGTCTCAATTGAAACGATTCTGCAGGTGAAACTTTTTTTACACAACACCTCTAAAAAATAAAGGAAATATTGGGTGTAAAAATATTACAGATATTACAATAGATTAAAAAATTCATAAAGGATAATTATTAATTATTTATTTGTTTAATATTACAGAATAAATTCCAATTTAGACTTAAACTATATTTTTAAAACATAAGAAATCAGTCTTTATGAATATTTAAAAAATTATTCCTAAATTTTGACTCAAATATCACTATTTAGTACATGTTTTCTGAAATAAAATGCTGTTTTTAAAACCGGTTTTTTGTGTTTAAAAAAACCGGTCTATTCGACATTCGAAAAATGAACATTTTGAAAAAACCGACAGCACATTGACTGAAAAAACCGGTTGTAAAACCGCGTCGATCACCCTAAACATAATGTATTATGCACATTTGGTGCCTATAACGTATAAACTTGGGAAAACCAAATAAAAGTCTTTAAATTTGTATAAGAAATATAGTGTGCGTACGAATTAAATATAACATGTAAATGAATTTTTAAATAAAAAGTCGTTTTGATTTAACCACAATGCTAAACTGTCCGTCTCTGCATTTAATTTATACGATAATACTATAGTTGGTATTTAAATTATGGGTTTCATCTAGTGTTTGTAACGTGTAATATTAATTGGACAAACCCAGCTGACCACAATCTTCAATAATGACATAGTGTAATAAGAAAGTGACCTCGTAAGGCCAGCTGATTTACAATTTTTTCATGTACATTTTCAAAATCAACAAATGTCAAAAATTATTCGATATGGATATTGGTCTGCAAGAAAATAAATTCAATATTTAGATAAATATACTATTTTACAAATAAATTAAGACAAACGTAACTTACCACTGTTTCTAAAACTAAATTATATTTTTTTAATTACAAAATTGCAGAGAAACTAACTTAATGAATTTTAATGGAAAATATTTTACAACCATAACTAATGAACTACGACACTTTATTCTCTTTAAGTACTTTGCATACACAAACAAGAATCCTTGAGAAATTGAATGAAATAGATAATTTATCGATGCATTTAATTTCGAGATTTTATTCAGAAAAGTTGAATATTGCGATATGTATTGCAAGTTTACTATCGGAACAACTTAGATTCTACGGGCATTCATAATATTAAATTTAATTGTCGATATTTACTCGAACATTTTGTTTCGAAATTTTTCGTTTTTTTGCGAACATTCACTATTTTTGCATCAAGCTCTGAATTCTAATACATAAAATGTTAAATATACAAATTTTACTCTGGTAATTTTTTCTCGTTTATAAAATTTGAAATTTAGATTTTTTCATTTTGGTTTTTCAGTGCTATTCACGAATTGTCAATCATACAAATTTGTTTGTAATTGAAATTTTAATCACCTATTCTGGAATTGTTGTGACAAGGCGAAAGTTTAACTTAAAATCTGGTATAAAATTTCGAAGTTAGGAACTTGAAATAAATTAGGTCGGAATTTAAACAAAATTTACTAGTGGTGTAGAGTAATATAAGAGCGTAGTTTGCCGGTATACATTAAAAAAAATTAACATACAAACAATATACATACATACATACATATACATGTGAACCAATAATTTTGAAAGTGACCTAAGTCCATCTATCAAAACAGCCAAGTAAGGTATGAAAATATGTAAACTTTTACGTATGTATTTTGATTATTATTTGATTTTGTCTACTGTATTAAAACATTCTGATAAAGGAAAAACTTAAAAAAAACTATTACGTCAAAATCTATCTATTTGTATGCCTAACTAGATTTTTTGATGAAGGAACATAGACCATTTTCAAAATAAACCGCTCATACATACAGTTAGGGACAAAACTATTTGTACACCTCATATATTTCGTATACCTTCACGCACATTTTCAACAGATCCGCTGTTTTTATACTTGCTTACAATGTATTGTACTGTGGAATGTTGCAAATTTACTAAATTACTTATATTCCGGAGAGATTTTCCTTTTTTATGTTCATCAATAATTAAATTTTTAATATCCAAACTCAACTCTTTTCGCTTTCCCATTTTTGATGTGCTTATTATTCAAAACGTTAAAACCAACTTCTTATTTTGTAAAATAAAACTCGATTAACGAAGAAAATATAACGGTATTTAAAAAAATCATCATACAAGAGTCCAACGTACAAATAATTGTACAAAGTACTGATGTACAAATACTTTTGTCCCAAAGATTTTTACTTAAATTGTACTTTTTTTTAACAATGTGTTATATATTAATTTATTTTTTATCAAATAATTCAATAAAAATGGACCTGAATTAAAACTACATATAATAATTTTTTATTCTTTATAAATTATTGAAGATATACGAAATGCATGGGTGTACAAATAGTTTTTTCCCTAACTGTATATCTCATATGCTTTTCTATTTATTCTACATTATTTATTGTTAGTCAGCGGGCATGAGTAAACAATGAATTCTATTCATAAATCCGGTTTTCTCATTTTTCTCTTTTTTTATTTTTTTATTTTCTATTCGTATTCGTACTACATACGTATGTATATTGTACATACGTAATTATTTGTTTATATTTTGTGAACATTTTGTATGAGTATTTTCAATTCACGAAATCCATAATGATCACAAAACTCTCTGTCTATATGTACATTTACATACATACAGTAAGTATAGTACTTGTACAAGTTTACTTAGTAAAGCTAAATAAGAAAAAAAAAATTATAAACAAAAGTTTTGTCTACAAACTTGACATAATTACTCTAGACGAGTCATGATGTTTAAAAAACGTTCGTGACGACATGACTGAATCAGGGGCCGTAATGATTATGAGCAATATCAGCTGTGTTTTGTTTCAAACGTTTATAGGCAATTTCAGGAGTTAACGTGTAAAATTTGACATGTTAACTTTAACGTCGATAAAAGTGCTCCCAATTTATGAACAAAAAATACAATTATGAAAATGATTCGACAAGAAATGAAAAAATATACAAATAAAATTATATTCAAATAAAAAATTTCTTAAAACGTGTAAATTTTACAAATAAAAGTGCTCCCAAATCGGGTTAATGCATTTTTTTCTAACAGTCAACGTTAACACTCAGCGAGAACAACAAAACACAGCTATAATTAAAATCAGAATTTAATTATGTATTTTTTTTTTTCATTTTTAAGCCCCAACCACTCAACTAAAAAATAATCGTATCGCAATCAGCTGTTTCAACTAGCTTTATGCAAATGTGTGTATGTAGCTATTGACACAAAAATTCTAGGTAGCGTATCGCTGAAATCTACAGAAAATAGATTTTTACGTAGCTGCGTAAGTTTTTAACAACTCTGTAGTTTATTTTGTTCACAAAATAGCCGAAAACAGAGTTGTTCACACAATGAATGTTCAAAAACATATGATACGTTTACTTTTGTTGACTAGTTGTACAAAATGTTTCACGCTACCTTTCTTCATTCTGCGTTGCGTTGCAAAGTTGACTGGTTGGGCCTTTACATGCCTATTCATAGAAAGTGACAGGAATCAGCTGCTTTAAATAACAGGACGACACAAAAATTTTTAAAAAATTATTTCAAAATTATGTCACAGAATTTAACAGTCAGGAAACCAATGGCATATGTCAAATCATATGGTTAATTTAAAATTTTTCACAATTGACAATTATGGTAGGTTACAGAATGAGAAAGAAAAAATTTGCATTCAAATAACAATAAGTTTGTGAAACCAACTACAAAGTATTTTTCAAAAATGTTTGGTAGATAGGGTTTCTTTAGAAAATTTTGATACTGGATTTTTTTTTTTTTTTTTTAATTCTTTATTTTAATTTCCTCAAAAACAATTTGTGAATAATATTATTCGGAATATGCAATTGGGAAGTGTGCTTATAAAGTCGACTTACACAAGTATGATTTATTTACAAATTAATAAAACTTCTAAAGCATTAAAATGTATGGTTTGTTATTACTGATAAGCTTTTAAATTGTAATGTGAATAATATTACAGCATTATACAATCAGATTAATTTTTGCTAGATTCTATTCACTTATATAATAATATAATAATATGCATTATATGTTATACCGATTAAGAGTTAACTCTTAGGGCCGTTATTATAACCTACCTATAAGGTATCAGATAGTTAAAGGTAAGATAAACTAAAGTGAACAATAAAGTGAGCTTTATCTACTTTTGGTTATTACAACTTGGTTTTAAGGTAAATTTTATAATTTTGATAATACGGCAATATCAAAGCAAAAACCGATTACTTTTGGCCATTTAACGTAGTGGCAACATGTACTATTTGAACGTAACTGCCATAGATTAACAACTAGATATTTATGTGAGAGAAAAAAACCTAATTCAATTGTCAGAAACCATAGAGTAACATATAGAGACGAAATTCTCGATTGACAATTGAAAAAATGTGTTGCTTTGTAAACAAAAATGTGTTTTTATTTTCTTCTAGCAACAACAAAATGTATTTGATTACATGTATTTTGTTGTTGCATGAGTTAGGTTTTTGACAATCGACTTAGGTTTTTGACAATTAGTCTCGTCTCTTGTTACTCTTTGTCAGAAACCTAATTCATACAAAAACAAAATACATGAAGTCACATATATTTTGTTTTTGTATTTTCAAAAAAATGAGTAAATGTTTTGAAAATTTAGTATAGGGTGGCTCTCACATAAACTTCTAGTTCTATTCTATGGTAACTGCCACTAACTGAAATATAAACAAATAAAAAAAAAGAAATTTTTAAAATAAATGAGTTTAAACTAACAAAAAGACAACGTCAGAGCAAATATAAATATAGACAGACAAATTACTAAAAACTACAGCGGAATAAATATGATTTTATTTATTTCTTTTATAAAGCAGAAAATATGGCAGTTCTGAATACATAAACCTTCCGATAAATGTTAATGGTCAGATGTTCTTACCTTTAGCTTATTGGTCACTTTTGGTTTAACCAAAGAATATACAACATAAGAAGGCGCATGTCAATGAAAACTGAAATATTTTTTAAAAGTATTTCATGATGCGGGAGGGAAGGCAAAAAGAAAAGAAGCTTGCGTGTTTTTTATCTCTTTTGTTATGCTCTTGAAATGAATAAAAAACACACAAGAAAGTCAGTCTCGCACGAGCATTCAAGCAAGAATGTTGTGTTATTGCTTGTTGCTTGAGATACACTCATGAAAAATATTTAATATTAAGTAGGATTAATTAATATGATTTTTTATTTATATAACTATCTTTTTTTAATTAATAATGTACTACAATTAATTTTTTATTATAAAATACAAATCTGAAATAATCGTTCGTGCTGAATTATTCGATATTTTTTAATAAGAAATTAAAATCCTAAATTAATAATTTATCGTTATATTTTTTTTTAATCAAATAATAGAAAAAATAAACATTAAATCTTAATTTTTATGATTACTATGGTAATCGTTGCGATCCCTGGTTATTACTATTAAAATTCTAAACTAGTAACGTGTATTTCCACTTACAAGTCTTGAATTGACGAAGAAACTTTCAAAATAAAATTACTATAAAAATGATGTTATTTTTTTGGTGTATAATTTCATAATGGGAAAAACAAAACATACACAAACATAATTGTGAATGTATGAGTGTGGCGATCGCTGGTGTAGTGCCTATAAAAAAGTAGAAACAAGGAATTGGTCGTTTATTTACTAAAGGAGATAAAATACGATCGTGTATGTTAGTGTAGGGCATAGCATATGTGTTTTGTTGTTTTAAAAATAGAAATACTTTAATCGTCACCGAACTACTTATACCTTTTTAAACGTCATATGAGCTTATGTAAATATACTTTCAGAATATCAAATTTGTATTTTAAAATTTGATTTGTGTAGTTTTGTTACTTATGTATTCAAAGTAACAGATGTTAAAGTTAAGTATATTAATTAATTAAATAAATAAAAACAAAAATATAAAATTATATCCACTTGAAAAAAATATAAAAAAATATTTTTATTTTTTTTATTCATAACAAATTTGTCACCAAAAAAATTAGATTTTTCTTTAATAATTTTGTTTTATTCTGTAAAGAAGGTGGAATTATATTGAAAAAAGATCATTTGAAAAAATATTTAATTTGTATATATACCTTCTATATAAAAAAATTATTATGACAAAAATAAATAAATGAATAAATAAAAAATAACTTATTTCCTGCCAAAAAAATAACTTATATATTAAAAAAAATCAGTATTTTTGGAAGGAAATCAAAAAAACTTCTTTATTTTTCAAAATAAATGTTATTTCTGCCCAAAAATAAAAGAAATGAAATACTTTTTTTATTCAAAACTATTTTTTTACTAAATAAAATATATATTATTTAAAAATAAGTTTTAAAATTGAAAATATTAATATTATTTATTTCTAAAAAAATGTATATTTTAATAACAATTTCTTGATTCAAATAAAATACAACTCAAAAACATGGAAAAAATCACAAAATAATTTTTTTCCGAAAAAAAGGAAAAACTTTTATTTACTATTTACTTTATTTTTATTTTTCTTTCTAAAAAATCCAAAAAATGGAAAAATATATACTTTTAAAAATGAAAAAATTTAAATATTTTTTTTAAATAATAATTTCAAAAACTAAAAATTCTCTATAAAAACTTTTTTTAATAATAATAAAAAAACACCAAAAACAAATTATATGCACATTTTATGAAATATATAAAAATATAATATATAAAAGTAAAATATAACAATTATTAGTTTATCAAAAATATAACTATAAAATATAAATTGACAATCATATAAAAATTTGTCACGTCACTAAGAAAGGTATAAGCACGTCGGTGCAGATCAAAGTATTTCTACTTGTAAAACAACAAAACATGTATGCTATGCCCTACTGTAATATTAACGTTCATATCTTTTCCATTAGTAAATAAACAACTAAAAATTCTGTTGGCACTTTTTTCAAAATACAAGTAACAAATTGTTTCTTTCAATTTGAAATAAAGATATACATGTACAATCTTATATATATGTATGCGTGTTTTTATTTGCAATTCTTTATAAGGAATACACACATGTACAAACACATATACTTAAACTCTTTCTCTCTCTCTGTTTTGGTGGTGGATTTAGTTTTCCCTTGTTACTTATCCCCCTCATCATCGCAAAATGTTGAGAGCGAGAATTACATGAGAGCAGGTACTATGATTAGAACCCGCCATAAGAAATTTTGTTTCTACATGATGCGTATTCTATATATGAATATTCTTTGGTTTAACTCATAGTAAAATAATAAAGTACTCGCACATCTACAAAAACAAAAATTGCTTGTATTTTGTTTTTGTGTAAAACTACTGCTTGTATTTTGTTTTTGTGTAAAACTACTGCCCACAATGTCAGAATCAGTGTTACCGTTGTGCGACCTTAGTCGCAAATTGACCCTTTTTTAACTCCCTTGCCACTTTTTGTGTCCCTTTTTTAAAATGAACTATTTTTGCAACCTTTTCATGTTTAGTGCGACTATTTCCCCTTTTTTAAAACCAATTAAAAATTTTTGCCCCATTTTTTAACGCTGACACTTTTTCCCTTGCGAAAAATTGGGATCGAATCTAAATTATTTCTCCATATATTGAATGAAAATATATTTTGTTAGAGTTTATTACAAAGAAATGCTATTTAATATTGTGATCCTTTTAACACAAGTAAATATTTTTTGGTCCATAAAATGTTTATCTTTCGAAATTTTTTGATGCACCTCCGTATTTTTATTAAGCATAGCAAAGACCTACAAATTATGCCAATTACAGTTAATTTCATGCTGTCCACACGATGTGCCTTAGCGACATGTGTTTTGGCAAAAGTGTCCCGTTTTCAACTATCAATTATTATACTCAATTATATTTATCGCCGTTCTTATATCTATATATCCAATACTTGTTTAAATTGCAATATTCTATATAAAAATACAAAAACAAAAAGTGCAATTTTTGCTTAATTTTCAAAAAGTCCATAAAATTCTTGTGTTAAATTTATTTTTAATAACAAAAAACTAAGTTCACGGAGTAATCCATGCCATTGCATATAAAACTGTGAATGTGCCTCGCGAAAAACTGACTTATTGAAAAATTTTCGTTCTTGTTTTCCAAACTTTAAGTCTATCCACTACGTTGACTATTTCGGGCACATCAACGGCATATAGCATATATTCGGTTGAGGGGCGCACAGACCCAGCCCAAAAAACTGAAAAATTTAAAAAACTAAAAAATTTTGTCATCAAAACTTGACTATCCTGTAATTATCTTTTGAAAGTGTGCACAACAACAAAGATAGAGCAGGATTTATCTGCAAAGTGGAATTGGTTTATTTATGATAGAATAAGATCAAAAAGGTATAAACGCGAGAACAAAAATTGTAGAATGGGAAAAACTTAAGTAATTTTTAGCAGTTTTTCTATGTTCTTGAATTTTGATTATAAAAAGAAAGATGGTGCAAAAATTTTGTACTCTATTAGTTTAAAGTCTTGTGAGTTCAGATCTGAAATCAATTTGTTTAAAATATCATTACCACAAAACTTATTAGGGATTTAAGTCAGTTTCAGCCAAGTTAAACATTTTTGATAACGGCCCATATATATAATATATTTATTAAATCTTTTCTCATCTTGTAAACAATTGATTTATATGTTCTGTAATAATTAAAGATTTTTTAATAAAAGAACAAAATGTTGTATATAAAAATAGTTATATTTATTTTTTGTTAAAAAAAATTAGTTGGCCCCTTTTTTTTCAAAATCCCCTTTTTATGCGACTTTTTTAGTAAAAATCCCCTTTTTGTGACACTTTTTGAAAATTCTCAACGGTAACGCTGGTCAGAATGCTTTGAACGGAAAAATGAGAGAACGAAAGAGAGCAAGAGAAAAAAACTTAAAAAATATTTTACATGTGAATACAAAAACAATTTGACAGTACCGCGAGGTTTGCCAATGAAAAAATTGTAAAACAGCTGGTCTTACGAGTATACTTTATTATTATACTATGGTGAATACAAAAACAATTTGACAGTACCGCGAGGTTTGCCAATGAAAAAATTGTAAAACAGCTTGTCTTACGAGTATACCATAGTAAAATAATAAAGTACTCGCACATCTACAAAAACAAAAATTGCTTGTATTTTGTTAGTGTAAAACTACTGCCCACAATGTCAGAATGCTTTGAACGGAAAAATGAGAGAACGAAAGAGAGCAAGAGAAAAAAACTCAAAAAATATTTTACATGTGAATACAAAAACAATTTGACAGTACCGCGAGGTTTGCCAATGAAAAAATTGTAAAACAGCTGGTCTTACGAGTATACTTTATTATTATACTATGGTTTAACTTATACTTATAACAACCAAAAACAGTTAAAGTGAACTATAACATCCTAACTTTAGTGATTGGAAAGTTATAATAACGGGCCTTAATGTGTTAATGTTTTAGTTGTATACATACATATGTTTCAAAATTTGATCTAATGTTTTTATTTGTCAAATACATTATGCGGATCGGATCATGAATAATGAAGGTATTAGAGATTATCAAAATAACTTACCTTTAAAGCTACAAAATTCTTAAGGTAAAAGCAAACATATGCATTATTTTAAATAAATTTTTAAATACGAAACATTAATATCTTCCATCATAATGAATTCCCAAAATGTTTTCCCGGGAACTTAAAATGTTTGGAAATAAAAAACCCTAGCTGCAGAATTTTTTTAGTTTAAATCAAAATAAATAAATAAATGTAAACATTGAACTAATTTTAGAATTTCTATAAAATAATGAATGAATACAAATTCAACAAGCGCGAATGTTATATTCAGCTCGGCCGAATCTATATATCCACCATCAAATTTTTCAAATTTTACTTTATATGGGAGGTGGGCGGTAAAGTGGGCCGACCATGCCCATTTTTTGCATGCATGTTTTTACAACTTTTTAAAATTAAACTTTTTAATTTAAAGTGCAATTCTAGTTTTTTTGGCTTTTTTGTTTAGAAATAATTCGAAATGCTTAGCACTTTTTTTTTAAAATAGAAAAGATTTTTTGCTATGAAAAAGTGCATTTTTCGTTTTAGCGCTACACATGGTAGGTGGAGTATAAAGCGTTTTTATGCTGATGTTTGTAATACACTGAAGAAGACTTTGGACCCCCACATTTAAACCATTTTGAAATATTACCAGATCTCGTTAAGATAAATTTACATTTTGGTATGGGGTCAATTTTAGTAAGTTTTTGGAAAAAAATGTTCCATTTCCCACTTTAATTACATACAAAATATTGAGGGTGTCCATACTAAGGGAAACTTAAGGCATTTTGATTTCTGATTTCCAACTGGCTCATAGACTTTATATTTTAACCCTTTCGCTACAACTTTTTATTGGCTTTTTCAAAAAATCGAATTTTATGGATCAATACTACTATTGACCCTGGGAACAATAATCAATAAAAAATTTTAAATATTTTTACCCTAAATGTGTTTTTTAGTATGTATCCATATGGATACAAATTTACTTATGGGAAAGAAAAATGCTGAGATTTTATTAATTTGATATTAAATTTTTTTATTTATTTTTTTATTTATAAACATAAAGATACATTTTTTGGTATAAAATAAGTATAAATAATTCATGCAGTTAAAAAACATAAATACAAATTCGATTAATACATAAAAATAATAAAATAATGTATAATAGAATAACTTACCAACATATTATTCGTTCGATATATAATGATAATCCTTGAAACAATTTCTGGATCCATTCGGTACACATAAAAGTACATCACACTTGGAACATTTATATCTTGTTTGACCCTTACATCCTTTATATTTGCATCTACCTTTATCAGTCACATGTTCCGGCCAATGTTGGTTACCGTCATATTGCACAGAAGTTGCTGGTTTTACTTTTCGACATTTACCGGATGTTGAAGGACTAACTGAAATATCATTAGAGCTTGATTTTGGACGCCCACGTTTACGAGAGCATGCTTGCTGATTGGATCGAGCAATGAGGCCATTTGCAACATCATTGCGAAAGCTCAATAAATCCATACATTTATTTTTGATATTACTGTGTTCGTTGTCTATTTTGAACTCTAACCACGAGTTACAAATAGCCATATCAATGAAATGATAATATATTTTTAGAGTCCACTTTGTAGATCTTATGGAAATTCTGTACAAAGATAGAAGGTAATCCATTTTGTCTACGCCACCCATATTTTTGTTATATTCGGCTACTATTTTTGGCTGTGTTATTTCGATAGTTTTCTTTTCTTCAGCGGAAAATCGACGCACTGAATTGAGTGGTTCGGATCCATGAATTGAGGAAACAAGTTGAACAATTCCTCCATCAAGCCGTCTGAGGAGAAATATATTGTCCGATCGTTCTATACGGTAGTCAAAACTTCCACGACCTTCTTTCTTCAATTCTTTTTCAGATTGTAGATCATTTTTTCCGAATTCATTTCCTCTTATCGTTCCTGTTGACCAAATTCCCTTTTCCGCAAATATAAAACAAAGTTTAATGTCGTAAAATAATTGTCGAAATAGAGTTTGTGATGCTTTTGCTCGGGAATAGTTTTTGAAATATGTATTCCGATATTTCTGATAATGATATTGATCTAGATGATGATAATAATAATGATCCTACTATATCTAAAGATATAGTAGAGCATCCCTGCTCTACTATTTTGTTCAGATATAGTAGGATCATTATTATTATCATCATCTAGATCAATATCATTATCAGAAATATCGGAATTAATGTAATTAGTTAAAATTTTTTCAATTTCAGAGTCCTTTATTTTTCTAGGCATTTTTTATTTCAACAAGTACAAGCCTATTTGAAAATAAACGTCTGCACCATATCAGCATCTAAATACAAATGACAATGTTTGTTTATTTTTTACACCAAAACATTAATTTGTATCCATATGGATACATGCAATTTTAAAAAAATTCCTACGGCTTTCTTAATTTTTTAATCTTTAAACTTTTAATGGAATGTATTAAAATAAAGGTTTTTGAAGGTTTTGATTAGTCTCCTGCGTAAGATGATTTGAAAAGCAAATCCACTTGAATTTCAAGTGTGTGTTTCATAGCCAACATGTGCAAAAACAACAATAAATACTGTTCGTACTGTTCGCTGCCCGAAGCAAAGCAAGTGTGTACTGTGTATGAGCGACTGCAAATCCGTGCGTTCAAATCATTTATCGTAAACAAGTGGTGTGGCAAAAAAAAGCAAATCATACAAGACGTTGAGAAATGATTTAAAGATTTCAATTGGGCTTAATGATTTGTTTGTTTTTTGTAATACGTAGTTGCTGTGTGTGGCAAAAAATCTTCATAATGTGTAAAAAGTGGTTGTTTATGAATATTCTTGCATACACACACATATATACAGTATGTCTATATTTTATTGTTGGTTCTTCTTTTCTAAATAAATGTAAAAGGGTGAATTCATAAAGTTATTAAAAAATACTCTTTATTAAGAGTTAAAAAAGTAAAAAAATTAAAGTTGACATTTGAAACTGTCAGTTACATATGTAAGTTAGAAAACTTTTATCTTTAGTATTTATTTATATTTTAAATAAAGTTAGTCTTATAATTAATTGTATGTTTATAAAAAATTTTAAAATTGTACTTATTTATATTATGATAGATTTTATTGCATTTAATTTATATTTACTAAGTAATCATTCTATTTTAAAACTAAAAGGAAATAATTGTTATAACTAGTAACATTAATAATTTATTTGATCGTAAATAACAATAAGTTTATAAACAATACTTTTAAACGACTGTTTTACTTACGAAATTACTTTATACAGTCATGAACGCACACACACACATATAATTTTAATAAAAAAGAAAACACAATTTTTTTCCTTATTGAAGCAAACAAGTGGTCAAAAGGCTTGTATTTTTTTATACAAGCCTTTGAGAGGCTTGTTTGGTCGCTATCATAGCACACTCATGATTTGTTCATAAAGTTGAAGCACACACGCAGTATTTGTATGGTTTTAAGTGCCTGCAGAACAGTATTTATTACTCCGCACACACACTGATAACAACACTTGAAAAATATCAAGTGGCTTGTACAGCCTTATAAGACACAGTTTGCAGGGCTCTAGTTTTGATATGTTTTCATAAAGAAAAAATTTAATATATGTATATTTTTTTTTGAAAAAAAAAAAAAAAAAAAAAAAAAAACAATAAAACTATTTTTTTAAAATAATAAATATATTAATAAAAACGATAATAAAACTCATAAAAAATATTTTTAATCATTAAAAAGGCCTTAAAATAATATAAACTATAAAATCCCAAACTTTTTTTCTTGACCAGGAGAGTGTAAAGTGCTTCTAAAGTTACATGTATCCATATGGAATATGCAAATCCAACCAGCCGATCAGAAGATACAGATTTATTTCCAAAAAATTTCGATTCTGACCCACTGTGGATTGTTATATTCGGCTTTACCGAATCTATATACCCACCATCACCTTTTTATATAGGAGGTGGGCGGTAAGGCTTTAATAAGATGTAAAAATATTTAAAATCGGATAAGAAACAAAAAATTGATAAGCGTTGATAACTTTGAGCCCTCCATAGGTCCGCTTCTGAGGGGTATTGGGGTCCCCCTTTCAAACTTAAATTGTGTGATTAATGTATAACTAAACACAACAAGTCCGGATTCCTTTACGTTGTTCGGATATTAAATTAAACAAAAAATTAGACGGCAACGGAAAATAAAAAACAATTTTATTTATTTTCTTTTCATTTCATATTTTACTTCAAACATTTTTAAATTTGGTTTATGAAGTTCATATATTTATAAAAATTTTGTAATATTTTTGTTAGAAAATGAAAACAACAAAAAATCCGGAGAAAATTTAAAATAAAATTTATTTTCAAACCATGCTTTGCGCATTTTTCATACAAATTTGTACGGAAATTACCGGACCCGGACTTCCCAACAAACCAAATGATATGGTAATGATATCATAACGATATCATTTTGGTGATAAAGAAACCCGAGAATGATATCATTTATAATTCTAAAATGATATAGGTTGCTTTCTAAAAGGTACACTCGAAAATGATATCATAATTTTTGAAAATAACGATATTAGTAACGATATCGTTAAATTTAAGCAGCGCGATAATTTAACAATATATTGCAGAATATATACATATATTTTTGCTAATATTGAATGAATATATAATATTATAAATATTTTATTGAAAATTAATAAAAAATAACCATAATAAACAAAAGTTTATCCTGCTCCAAATTATCAAAAGAATTATAATCCAAAGACAATTCCCCTTTAAATCCGAGCTGATATCTCTCTCTTATCCTCTTTTATGTTTTGCGATTCCACTAAATTTTGCTGTAAAAATATAATTTCCATTAAATGCATAACATAGAATATTCTTCTAATAAAAACATTTTTCAATTTAATTTTATTTTCCTGAAAATGTTTGAAGTTATTTTCTAAGAAAAAAATAATTTCGATATTTTATCATATAATTTTAAAATTATTTCATACAATTTGGAGAAGATTTGAATTAACAAAAATTGAATGAATTTTTTGTGAATTAATTCAATAAAGAATTAATAGCATGTTTCTCTATGTCGAACGAAAGCTTTCTTTCGCCTTCTAAGCGAACGAAAACTTATTTGGGTTTCTCTAACTCACTTCTATGCGAACAATGAGTCGAACGACAAGTTGAAAGAAAACGTGTTTTCATATAAAATTGGGTTTCTGTATTTCGAACGATAAGAACAAAAATGTCAAAATCAGTAACTTGCTATTTTGCATTCGACTGGTTGGATTTTTTAATAAAAAATATTAAAATTACTAATGAGGACACTGCAAATGTTCCTCAATCATGTTTATAATTAGTTTTATATATATTATGTATCGATAAATGACGATTTTGCATCTAAAAAACAATTTCAAAAGAAATCTAAGTAAAATTTTTGTTTTTTCATTTTTTTAAATTATTTTAATTTTGTTTGTTTATTTACTTGGTTGTATATACGTTTAAACAATTTAGTAGTATTTTTAATATTTTTACGAAAAAAAGTTACTCTGAAAGAAAAATAAAACAAAAACAATAGGAAAAGACGTAGCTTCATGCGAACGAAAGCGTAGGAAATACAGAAACCCAAAATGATTTTCGTTCGACATAGAAAAACAAGCTATAATTTTGTTCAAACAAAACTGTTTGAATGAAGCTATAAAATTATGTTTTTGGGAATGGTAATATGGAATGAAAAATTAGTATTTCTTAATTCAGAATTAGGATTTCCAGTTGAGCTGAGTTATTCAAAGTAAACAGACGTATTCTGTGTATTTATTTTGTGACTATTTCATTATTTTACAAAAAACCAAAATATTCCAATAACAAAAGTGCATTCTTAAAAAAAAAAAAAAATAATAGTAAAACCAATAAATGTACATTGCATTCAATTGCATTGCATTAAAATTAACGGTCAAGCTAAACAACAAAATACACTATTGCTTCGAAAATGACTACAGACAGTGATGATGATTGTAGCTCTAGTGAAGACAATTTACTTAGCTGGCAATATGTTACAACAAAACTTAAAAAGACAATTAAAACAACAAATATTTCAAAAAACAAAAAAGTTCTACTGATAAACCAAGCTGTTCAAATATTAATAAATTTGCTGAACTTGCTAATAATATAGATGAAAAAAATGATGATGATGATAATGATGACGTTGAGGATGATAATGAAGCTGAACCCACTGCAAAGCCGTCACCAACATTTGTTAATAATGTTACTAACATAACTAAAATGTGTAAGAAGTGTGATTGCCAATACGGATTTTAATTACAAAGCTTTAAACGACGGTCAAGTTAAACTTAATATAAAAACAGTAGACTCTTATCGAAACTTAGTAAAATATTATGATGCTAACGACTTAAGTTATCATACTTACCAGCTAAAAAGTGAGCGTTCATATAGATTTGTAATTAAAGGACTTCATTATTCTACTAAGATATAAAAGCAGAGCAGAAGATATAAAAGCAGATCTGTTATATAAAGGTCATCTTGTTAGACATATTACCAACGTTAAAAGTAGATTTACAAAACAGCCATTATCAATGTTTTACGTTGACGTCGATCCAAGTCCGAATAATAAAAAAGTTTTTGAAATACGTGAAATAAACCGTTGTGTAGTACAAATTGAAGACCCTAAAAGTACAAACAATATTGTACAATGCCACCGTTGCCAACAATTCGGACACTCAAAAACTTATTGCAAAAAAGCATTTGTATGCGTAAAGTGCGGACTTGGCCATCCCACACCCAAATGTCCAAACGACATAGAAACCCCTCCTAAATGCGTCCATTGTTTAAAGCAACATACTGCCAGCTATAGAGAATGTGAAGTTTACCAAAATATATTAAAAAAAGAAAAACTTTCGGATAGACGACCAATTAATCATCAGCGATTCTTAATAAATAGAGATAATTTTCCCCAAATTAATCGCAATTCCAGTTCTAATACTGGGTTTAAAAACACATACTGAATCCTATGCCAATGTAGCAAGTCATAATATCAACAATAATATTATGAAAAACATAGAATATTTATTAAATAAACAAATAGAATTAACTAATACTCTTATGAATATGATGTCACTTTTAATTAACAAATTATGCAAAAAAATTTGAGAATAGCAGTATGGAATGCGAACGGACTAACAAACAAACTGAACGAAATAAATCATTTTATAAAAGAAAAGCATATTGATATATTTCTTATTTCTGAAACTCATTTAACTGGAAAATCTTATATAAAAATTAGAGGCTATGATTTTATACATACAGATCATCCTGATGGAAAAGCTCACGCTGGAGCTGGCTTATTTATAAAATCTAGCATTCGATATGAACTAGCGGAAGAATATAAAAAAACTTATTTACAAGCTGCCCGCGTTAAAGTAATTTGCAATAATTTACCAATCAACATCTATTCTATATATTTCCCACCAAAACACACAGTAAAATGTGAAGATTATGAGACATTTTTGATTATAACGCAAATCCGAAGGGCAAACAACTATATAAGTGCATTTTAAAAAATAATTATAGCGCATTATCAGGAGGTAGACCAACATATTGGTCCCTCAAAAATACCAGATCTCCTTGATTTTATTATCTTTCTGGCATCTCCAGACATTCTCTTGATATTTTAAATGATGATAGTTTAAGTTCGGATCACACGCCTTTTCTTGTTAATTATAGTATACATGTTAAACTAGTCCATAAACGAAACACCAACTTAAGCATCTTTAGTGAATTTATCGAAAATAATCTGGATTTTAACACTAAAATTAAAAATGGAGAAAATTTAGATGATGCTGTTGAATCTTTTTCTTTATTGATACACGAAGCTTCGTTTTTATCTACAACACAAGTAGTTAATTCTCAGGATTTAGGTCGAAAAGTCCAAGCATCAGCAACGGCAAGAGAAATGATTAGACAATCTAGAAGATTAAGAAGAGTTTGGCATCGTACGAGAAATCCAAGGGATAAGACCAATTGGAATTTGGCAATAAAATTATGCTCAGAAATGTTGTCAAAAGAAAGAAATGAAAGTATAAATATATATCTTAGAAAACTTAAACCTCATAGCAAATATAAAGAACATGAACTATATAATGCCACCAAGTATCTAAAACGACCAGCAAACAGAAATGTCCCCATTAAAAATTCAAATGACGTTTGGTGTATAACAGATTTGGAAAAATCGAATGCTTTTGCAGACCATTTCGAAGGAATTTTTAAGCCTCATTACTCCAATAATAATATCGATGATATTTCGAATTTTTTAGATATAGCGTGTCAAATGGAACTACCTATAAAACATATTTCTCCAAATGAAACAAAAACAGAAATAAACAAGTTAAATAACAAAAAGTCTACAGGATACGATAAAATAGATGCCATTACAATAAAGTCATTACCATCTAAAGCCGTTTTGTTTTTAACTTTGTTATATAATATACAATGGAAATGTGCGGAAATAATCATGATTCTAAAATCGAGTAAACCAGAAAATGCACTGTCCTCTTACCGACCCATTAGCTTGCTACCAATTTTCTCTAAAATATTTGAAAAATTACTTTTAAAGCGTTTAACACCTTATCTTAATAAAAACGAGATTATTTCCGACCATCAGTTTGGTTTCAGAAGAAATCACGGTACACCAGAACAGTGTCACCGCATTATAGAAGTGATATCTGATTCTTTTGAAAATAAAAAATACTGTTCAGCTGTGTTTTTGGACATACAACAAGCGTTTGATAAAGTTTGGCATGAAGGATTACTTTACAAACTAAAAAATATTCTTCCAGCTCCTTTTTATTTGTTTTTCTTATCGTATTTAAAAAACAGATGCTTCTATGTTAAAATTAATAATGACATTTCTAAAATTTGCCAAATAAATGCTGGTATCCCACAGGGTAGTGTGCTTGGCCCAGTATTGTACACCATATTTACATATGATATGCCAATAACGGATGTTATTACTGTTGCAACATATGCCGATGATACGGCATTTTTGTGTTCACATACTTCATCATCAGAAGCCTCCAGAAAACTTCAAATACAACTTGATAGTCTTTACCAATGGCTTTTAAAATGGAATATTGTAGTTAACACTCAAAAATCAAATCATATTACATTTACAACAAGGAAAGAAAATTGTCCACCTGTATTTCTAAATGGCTCCGCTATACCTAAAAGTGATGTTGTTAAATATTTGGGTCTTCAACTGGACCGGCGTCCACATAAACTCAAAACGGAAGCAACTGGATAAAAAGTTTTATCAAATGTATTGGTTACTTGGGCGTAAATCCCAATTATCACTTGAAAATAAAGTTTTATTGTATAAAACCATATTAAAACCTATTTGGACCTATGGGATAGAATTATGGAATATAGAAATCTTACAAAGATTTCAGTCAAAAGCATTACGGTCTATAACAAACGCTCCGTTTTACATTACAAATAAGGCATTACATAATGACCTTAAAATTCCTTTTATAAAAACAGATATAAGAAAATTTAACAGCAATTACTTAGAAAGACTCAGCAACCAACAAAACTTAAACGAAATCACATTTTAGATCTCCCTTTTATTTAATCTTAAGAATAAGTACATAATTAAATAATAAATTTAATTTTAATATTTATTTATTTATAATGAATATATATCTATATTGAAATAATCTGTATATATGAATGTTACATACATATATAAGTTATATTATTGTTTCTAATTGGAATCAATAAGTCATGCTATTTTTTTATGTTATAAAATATATATATATATGTATATATATATATATAAGAATTAGGATTTAAGGGTATTAAACTAGGATTTAGTTAATTCTTTCGAAGTTCTGTTGTATAATATTTTTCAAAACTATAACACTTTATAGCACTTATCCAATTAATTCCACTTGATAGAAATATAAAATTGAACTGACGTTGTGAGTTGAATGCACGGATTTTTATAGAAGATTGAACTGACGTTTTGAGTTGAATGCACGGATTTTTATAGAAGAAATTCTAGTCGTATTAGTTCATAAAATATTTATATTTTAAATAAAAAATTGTACAGTAATTACATATCATCATAAAAATTAAAAATTTAATGACATTTGTGGGAAATTTATTACCACTTTTTGAGCAAATTTAAAATATTAAGCAATAAAATGTTAGCTTTTTTATTCATTCGTACATATTTAGCACATTTCTGGTAAATATTCGCATATTAGTGATCACTGGGGCAACCAAAAATATTTTAGGCTTCTAATGAACCAAACTGTTACTTATTTATCTGTTTTAGACAATACTAAGTATTTTGGAATCCATTTTTTATAGCATATTTTTGTATATTTTGGTTATAACAGCATATTCGTTCATATTTTGGGCTTAGCATCATATATCGCCATATAAATTGTATATTTAATATTTTTTATATTTAAGGGCGTAATTTAACATGTATTTTACTAAAGAGCATAATTTTTCATATTTTACATCAAGAATAGGTTTATCAAATCCGATTCCCTAATCATTTTTATCTTATAAATTTATTTTTTTTTATAATTTCCTGATACAATTTATCTCTAATTGTTGTTAAGAGGAAAACGAAAATATATAGCTATTGCAAGTAAAAATCAATTTATTTTTAGCATAATAACAGACAATTTAAACTTTTGTCAAGAAAAAATATATATCATCCATTCCACGAGAGGTTAATAAAAAAAAAAATGGAAATTTTTGATGAAATCTCATCAGATTTTGTTCATATTAGATACGCATATGGATCCATCCAATGGAGCCATTTAGTCTTTCTCATTATTTTATTAATGTATTTAATCGATATCTAATTTCTTACTGGGAGCCAATTTTACCTTCTAATACTACAAGATCGGAATTGAATTTTAACGAATTCAAATGCTTTAATAAAAAAAAAAAAAGAGTTAAAAGGTTAATATAATTTTGTAATGTTTATATCTTCTTACGGATTTTAATGATTCAAGGCCGTAATGAAGATCGACTGAAACTTTTTTAAGGGCGATAATGCAAAGGTAAATTGTTTATTTTAAAATGCACTCGTTATACAATTGCAGTTTTACAATGCATTTTTGAAAAAATTCTACCTCTACGATTTTAATTTATAATTTAAAATGCTTAGAAGCAATATCTTTACTAATGGATCCATAGTGTACGCTTATGCCGAATATTAAAAAAGGCGAAGAAGTATTTTGTGTTTCAAAATTTAAACTTAGTTTGATATAAGGGTGCTCCTGATTTTATGAACGCAACAGTAAATTAGGGATATAACTTAAAAAAGTGGGTACCATGTCATAATGCACGTTGTTCTGATTCTAAAAACCATTTTCAAAAGTTGTTTCGATGAAAAAACCTTCCGCACCGAAACCATCGGAAATTCTTTTTATTAAATTATTATTCTTTTAATATAAAAAATATATATATTTTGTTCATATTTGCAATAAAAATTGGAACTATACTAAATATTCTGCTCATACCAAATGGTTTTTAATTATTTCCTTAACCCTTAAATGCATAACGTACCATATATGGCACATAACTTTCATTGAGGTTTTAGTTCATGGTCATATTCATGAGATGCACACAAAGCAGTGATGCCAGATAAAATTTAAGAAAAATCCCTTTTTTTTTCTATTTTTCCCTCCTCCTTAAAATTGCTATTTTTTAACAAAAAACTACATTTTTTAGTAAAAATGCAGTGAAATTTACATAAATGTAGTTTTTGTTTGTAATTCAATAAAAAAATATTAAAAAAAAAAAAGAATGAAAACACTGAAAATATCCATTCCGCAAATTAAAATTTCTATTTTTAAATGAGTGTTTATGATAATATCGCAATTTTTCCTTAATTATTTAAATTTTTGTCGTTTTTTGAAATAAATTTATACATATTAAAAATGCCCTTTGCTTTGATAAAAATTAAAATTCCCTCCCTTTTTCCCTTCGGCTAAAGTTTGCCTTAAAAACTCTCTCAAAAAGGGAAAATTCAGATGGAGGGACATCACTGACACAAAGTGTTTACTTCACCTTAATGTGAATAAAAACGGAGTTGTTTTCTTGATTAACACACTATATAAATAAGGAATTACATAGATTTTTATTTTAACATAATTTTTCATCAATTTCTACTTATTTTTAAAGATTTTTCAATAAAATCTAATAAATAAAGAAAATAATATTTGATTTCAAATGTGTATAGAATGCAAAATTACTCATCAGAAAATGTTATTAAATTGGTGAATTTTTATGAAAAATTAATGCCATCAAGCATTTTTACATTAGGGTACCCATGAATGAATTAAAATGCATTTTAATATTAATTTTAACAAAGCCATTCATAAACGTCATATTTAAAGAAAATAAAGTAAACAAATTATGAAAACTAATATTATGAATTTTTGCAAACAAAATATGCGAAATTATCGCTTTTTATGGAAAAAATTATTTAGTTGATGGCAATGCCAGCAGTGATACCAACTAATTTGGTTTCTAATAAAAAATGCATTATACATATGAACAAATTTAATAATTCGTCCGAATTTTTCGAACAATTTATATCGAATAATTATTCGATTTTGACAAGTTTGATGGTAATCGGTTTTTAATTAACCATCGTCTTCATGTAATACCACAATCCGAGAGTCACAATAACATGAATTAAAGCCATATAAATTCTAAAATCATGATAATATTATGAATACAAATTTGAAAAATTCATAAAAAATAGTAAAATAATTTCATGTTAAATAGAATTTTATATGCATATGGTGACTAAGAGGCCAACAAAAGCGAAAATATTTCTTCTGTCTCTTTCTGTTTTGCAAAAAATTAGAATATTTTTAAAAATTTCACTGATTGCTTATGCCAGTTCATCAGGAAACCTTTCCCAGTTTTTAGAAAAGCTATAGTTGTCTATGCATATAAAAACTTTTGTTAACTTAATGAGAGTTCATAAAAGCTAAATGTACGAAACAACAAAGTTTTAACAAAGCACAACAATAAATTAAGATTTTTATTGTTTTTCTTTACATTATTTTTACATTAGGCCACAATTTTTTGACATTCAAATGTAATGGCAAATTTTCAAAAAAATCACATGAAATTATATATAATTAAGTTTGAAAATAATGATATTAAATAAAAAAAAAAAAAAAACAAAGTACTTATAAAAAAATAATTGTTAACTTGAATACAACCTAAAAAAGTAATTATGGAGTTATAAAGATAATAGTCTTATAGCGTTTTCTTTTCTGAAGAAAGATGTTACCTTGTTACCCTCATAAAATGATATCTTTTTTATGATTACAATAAAACAAAAAAATCTTAGATCAATTTTGTTATTTTTTGAGGATATCGAATTGTGGGTTAAATTTCGGATTTTGGGTAAAATTTTTAGTTTTTGGTAAAATTTCGGATTTTTAGCGAATTTTCCAAAATTTGGTGAAACATCAATTTTAAAGCACAAAATATTAAAAATAATTTTCTCTCGATAAAAATTTTTAAGTTTGCTGTTAATAAAGTGCAGCATGTTCACATGTAACATATTTTTATTTAAAGACAACACTATTACAAAAGAACATCCGTCCCATTTACAGCAATACCTTTTTTTTTCAGAATAGAACACAAAAAAGGACATAGGACAGAATAAAGGCAACATTTTATCCAGAAAAGAAAACGCCACTAGCTTTTAAATTAGATTTCCAGTCATATTAAAATCAGCACTTAAATATTCAGCGCCAGCAAAATTTCTTTTACTTACGACTATGCAATATATATTAAACTCTTTCATTTTTACAACACACGGCAACTAAAAATGTTCCAAATATTATTTCGTGTTTCTAGTAACAATGTCAATCGTCTTTGCAATTTGTAGCAGCTAACAGAAAATATTGCTCATAACGTCAAGTTAAAACACCTTTAGTATTTTTATTTTGGCAATTTTGTTGCTGCTGAAATTTCTTTTATGAAGCATAAAACACATGTATATTGAAGTTACCTATCCAAAATTTTATTTTTTACAGTTTTTAGTAATTCATATAATCATTTCGGTGAGAGGTGCAAATTTAAAAAAGTTTTTAATTGAATGAATTATTTACTAAGTAAAAAAAGTAATTTTAAAATTGTTTCATATAACGAAGAGATAGTTAGTTCAGTGTGCTTTCTGGTTATGCATTCTTTATTTAAATAATTTTATTTTAAATTATTCAGAGGATAACACAAAAGTAAAAACACACCTTTAATAATTAAAATCCATTCAATATTCCCTAAAAAATTTGTATTTAAAGATTTGTAATTGTGCTTATTTGTTTGTAAAATAAATAGTTTTTCTTTGGCTGGATTCGCGCCTGAACCAGGACAAACAAAAATATTCTATAAAAGGTCTTATGCGTATAAATTAAAATCAGAAAATATGTCCTTAAGTTAAAGAATATTCCCTTAAAATGTATTTTTTCTAGCTAAATTTTAAATTATCTGATATTCATGCTAAAAATAATTTGATTTTTATTAGCATTTACTATAAAATATGTTCTTTCTGCACTTAAAACACTCAAATCTAATATATTTTATGAGGAAATTACAAAATTTTTATCAATTTTAAGATAAAATTAATAAGGAATCGGATTTGGAAAACGTATGTGACAGTAAAAAGAAAATTTCACTAATTATATAAAAAATTCTATTGGCTGAAAAATATTCCTTAGTGTAAAATATGCAAAATTGTGTTTATGTATAAAATATGCTCTAAAACAATAATTTTTTATGAAAATATGCAAAAATATTATGTTATGTCCAAAATATGCTGTAACAAATTGATGCCAAAATGCTTAAAAATATCTGAATCAAATAAATAACTAACAGTTTGGTTCATTTGAAGCTCAGGAAGAAGTATGATTTTAGATATTTTTGGTTTTCTTGGTTTTAACAAATTTGTAGGATACTAATGATAAATATTAGAAAGTTGATTGTGAATTTTCACTTTTTTGGAAAAGAAGCTAAACATGTCATTTGACAATTTCTCAAGGGTTCGTTTTTCTCTATGTTCGTTTCGAATTTGAAAATTTTTTAGTAATATGATTCTTTATTTGTAAAATAAAGACCTGCTCAAAATAATAGATACACCTAAGTTCGCTTTACTTAAGGGAGAAAAACAGACACGTTCTCGTTCATTAAAAAATTAAAAATTAGTTCATACATATTTTAATCAATTAAGAAAGTAAAAAAAAAGGTAAGCAAGACATAAATTATACGGTAACTTCATAATTACATTGCTATGTGCGCAAGTTTGATGCTCATAATAATAGATACATTTTTATGAAATATATATAAATTAAAAACTACTTATGTTTTTATCAAAAATTATTAGGTAATGTTAAGGAAGGAAGAATATCCTGTACACCCATCTTTATTTTGGCCAACTTTCTGCATTCGTCTGGACATACTAGACATCAACTTATTACAAGTATCCAATGGAGTCTTGCACCATATTTTTTATATTTTACTCTATAATTCATCTCTATTTTTGAAAATTTCTTTCGACAGACTTTTCTTCAAATCATTCAACAAGTTATCAATAACATTTAGATCCGGAGTTGAACTTGGCCAGCTTGAAACATGGACGTTACTCTGTTAGAACCTATTCTTAACTAACCTAGAACATTGTTTGAGGCCATTATCTTGCACGAATGATCAAGGTAAATGGCATTACTCTGCGACATATGGAAACATAACCATTTTCAATGTATGGGCCGTTACCAAAAATGTTTAACCAGGCTGAAACTGACTTAAATCCTTAATAAGTTTTGTGGTAATGATATTTAAAAAAAATTGGCTACAGATCAGAACTCACAAGACTTGAAACTAATAGAGTGCAAAATTTTAGCACCATAGGTTTTTTCTTACAGTCATGATTGTGGTTCAAAATTCAAAAACTTAGAAAAACGGCTAAAAATTACTTAAGTTTTTCCCATTCTTCTATACTTTTTGTTTGCGCGTTTATACCTTTTGATCTCATTCTATTATAAATAAACTAATCGGACTTTGTGGGTAAATTCTGCACCATCTCTGTTATTCTACAGACTTTCATCAGTTAAAAACAGGATAACCGAGTTTTGATGACAAAATTTTTGGTTTTTTGGGCTGGGTCTGTGTGCCCCTCAACCGAATACAAAATTTGGGATAAGGATTTATTCCTGTTGTAATTATGCGTATTTTTCGCTATATCTCGTTGATGTGCCCGAAATAGTCAACGTAGTAGATAGTCCCAAACTTTGGAAAACAAGCGCGAACATTTTTCAAAAAGTCAGTTTTTCGCGGGGCACATTCACAGTTTCATATGGAATTATAATGATTAACAAAAATACGGAGGCGCATCAAAAAATTTCGAAAGATAAAAATTTTATGGACCAAACAATGTTCACTAGGGTAAAAAAAGGATCACAATATTAAATAACATTTCGTTGTAATAAACTGTGATAAAATATATTTTCGTATACTATATGGAGAAATAACTTATATTTGCGCATTTTTCGAAAAATTTTTAAAAATCTCAATTTTTATTAAAAAGAAATTTTTTTAAATTTTAATATGCCTCACTAATACCATTAAACATTGAAAAATATCATAAATTTAATTTGAATAACTCAGTAAGTTTTGATATTACGTATAATTTTTACCAGATTTATTTATAAACTTCTAGTTTGTAAAAATTTTTATATGTTCAACTTAAAACCGCTATAACTTTCGCGCCCACTGCATAAAATGATTAACGCGAACTGATTCTACATGCATTCGAGTCACTTTGTATTTGTTCAAATAGTTTCTAATGTGCCATTAAAAAAAAAAAAAAAATTGATAATGGTCCATATCCCAGTACCCATATGCATTAATTGTATTTATTAATTTGAATTTAATTCAATTAGAAGCAAATCCAAACCTTTATATTTTCACCTCACTCTGAACAGTCATCTTTGTGAATATAACGTGGAATTTTTTCCCTACAGGGCGGCGGACACTTCTTTGGAAGTCGTTTCGAAACAAATTAGTTTCCATTTCGCCAGAAAATAATATGTCTCTCCCTTTTTTTATTTTTAACAAATTTTAACCGTATCTTCAAATTTTGTATACGTAAATTTGTCTTACACAAAACAAAGACGAACTCTTTGCGGACCTAGTCCAGAAAAAATTTCATCTGAAGAAGACTTCAGAGAATTGAAGGGGTACTTTTTTTTGCCTTTAAAATAATCCTCCTATCCGATTTTGTGGGTTTTTATGAGGTCTATTACAAGTTTCAATCGTTTGATTTTTATGTAAAGTATTCGTAGAAAACGTAGATATTTTCTTAAGCCCCTACATGCAATTTCAAGAAACGATTTTCCAGTTTTCTCTTTTGTTTTGAAAAAATTTTCTCTTCTATTTGGTACAATATAAAAAAATTAGAAATAAATTAACTTTATCTATTATTATGAGCAATAATTTTCGGCATTTAAATCGAAAACGTATGTGTAAATCAATATTTATGCATATGCTTGCCATACTTTTCATTCAAGTGGCATTGCCAGATCAAACTGTTTGCTAAGAGAGAAAAAAAAAAAAAACTCGAACTATTTCTGAAGAATTTTCCAAAGTTTAATATTATCCCATAAGGTGTATCTATTATTTTGAGCAGGTGTGTACATATGTAGGTATGTAAAAACATTCATCCAAAAATTATATCTAAAAGATAAATCACAAATATTTATTAAAAGAAAAAAAATTATTTTGAATGAAAAAAGGTATCTTTTTGTTGAGTTGGGTCTGTGGGGTCAATAGTTCGTACCTGAATATTTAAAGGAAAAACATGCAAATGGTGGTTTAGGTTCGAAGTAATTTTTTATGTATGAAATTGTTTTGTTTAACAACTCTAGAGGGAAAAGAACTAACACAAAACATGTTACGGGATTGGTCCAAAGTGATAGAGACCGGTTCCAGTTCTAACACTTTGTATGACACTTTAAGATGGCGTTGGCCTAAGAAGGGAGAAATTCACCCTTTTTAGCAAGTTTTGGGACAGTTCACAGAACTAACCCAAAGGGGCATATTCAGTATTAATAAATATAATACAATTTTGGAAAACAAATTAGAAATTGTTTTATTTTTGTATATTTTTTAAAATATTTTCATTTGATGACGGAACCTCGAATCGAACCCAGTTTACTCTTACTTATCTCATGTTTTATAGTCTTACACGCTTATCACCCAGCCACAGATTGTTATTGCGTGCGAGTTGCTAATTGTGCATTTAATAAGCAAGCTAAAAATTAGCTCTCACTGTACTCAACTGTAACTTTGGTGGCTATTAGGTGTCAATTGGTACTCAACTGGTACTGAGAAACCGGTACTATTGCACCAATTGCTACAAATTTCCCGCAGGAAAGTAACTGACATATTTCATTCAGTTATATTTAAGTCATACTTTTCAGTTAAATTTTTACTTACTTTGGTGCTTTTAAATGTTTGCTTCATATCGTTCATATCATTATTAACCATGATGTTGTACGCATATGTACCAGAGTTGGGGGAAGTGCACTAAATTTTTAGTTTCCACTAATACTTAGTGATAGTGTACAATTTTTAACTACAATCTTTACTTTTTTATGGTGCGTTAAAAAATATCAGCCTCTCTAAGCATAGTGGTAGCAAAATTTTTGTTTGCACTAAAATTAATAAGTGAAAGTGAAAACTTGTTCAACTAAAGCCTAGTGCAACATTTTTTTCATCACTAAATACTCCCAATAATGTTAGTGGAACTTAGAAATTCTTCACTAAATTGAAAGATGAGTTAATGTATTTTAAACTTTATTCACTAAATACAAAATAAAGACTAACCCCCATTTGCACAAACCAATTTTAAATTTAAAATGTATTTTAAAACATTATTGTATACAAATATTGTCTCTTAAATATTATAATTTTCAATAATCCCTTCACAGTGGGTATATTTGGTAGGAGACCAACATACGGTTAAAATTTCATCTCTCTAACTTTAGGCGTTCGGGCTGTGGGATGATGAATTAATAACGTTACTCGTTTATATATGGATGGCTCAATATACACAAATACGCTTATAAGATCTACAAAACACACTAAAAGAAATTCTAAATTAAGTAGTGTTGTTCTGAAATTAATATAAATTTGATAATTACCATCATAGCTCACTAAAGTCTGTTCAGTAAGTTCTGATTTATTGGAATAATTTAATGACCACATACATTTTAACATTTAGTGAAAAAATTTTAATTGCAGCTTATGTGTAGTGATTTTTCTGATTTTGCACTATTGAGAGTAGTGCTAATTTTTTCACTACCACTAATTTAGTCATAGTGAAAAAATTGCACTATCACTGTTTAGTTTAGTGGTAGTAAAGAAATGTTTAACTACAACTTAAGTGATGGCAAATAGTTAAAAATCAAATTTGTTTCACTATAGTGCGATTTAGTGAAAAGTTGAATGCCCTCAAATTTAGTGCACTACCCTCAACTCTGATATGTACCAGTCAATTAAAATGTCTTAGGCTTTATTCAACAAATATTTACAGGATAATAAACTTAAAAGTTCACACATTCCAACGAAAAAGTTTACAAATTCATTGTAGAAGTTTTGCAGAAAAGCTTATGCTTCATTATATCCAATAAAAAAAATCATTATTTCAAATTTAAATTACTGAAAACCGGTTAACCTGTTTTTTCACGTGTATAAAACCGGTCAACCCTTTTTTCTAAAATGAAATTTTTCGGTTAAACCAAAGACCAGTTTTCTAAAAAAGTCGGTTTTTTCTAGTTGCTGCACAATCTAAAATAAAATGCAGCCCTTAGAATAAAAATGAAAATTGACACCAACATGTGAAAGTCAATATGACAAATATTGCTCCAACGAATGTCATATTTGAATTCAGCGCCCCAAATAACATTAAAATCTATTCAGGTCCAAAAGTTGACCCGAATTTGTAAACTTGTGTGTCCAATTAGCTTTTAGGTAAATTCTGAATGAAATAAGTACCACGTTGTTAGCTTTTTAACGAAACAGGAATTAAACATAAACTCTCTAAAAGATTGTTAAAATATTTTATAAAAAATTTCTAAATAAAATAAATACATTTTTTTTTTTATTATGAACCTCCACTATGTGTTGTAACATTTTGTACATAAATTAACATTGCACTGCTTGTATTTAAGTATAACAACATACATAAATTTGTTTGTTATTTGCTTTAATGCCGGTATAATGTACATATTACGACTTAAACAACAGTTTTATTTAAAATTCGTGTATAGTAAAAAGTTAATCCAAAGAAAACAACAAAAGAAAAAAAAAACTTGCATAGACATACACACATACACATGGTATACATTATATTACACACTCAGTTGGCAAATGAACTATTCGAAACAAAGTTGTAAATTAAAGAAATAAAATATAAACCCCAAAATTAAACAGTGAAATATGAAATGTAAATGCAACTCTATAGAATGTAGAACTACATATATAAGTCATTAAAATATTAGGGTAGCTTCAAGAAAAAATGTTGACGGGATTTCCTATTAAAATTAAAGTGTTCTTTTTACCCTTCACCATAGGTGGTTGGGGTATTATGTGTTTGTGAAAAAGTTGTAACAGAGAAAAAAATCTTTGGACCCCCATATTACAGTATACGGTTCGACTCAGAATCACTTTCTGAGTAGATTTAACAATGTCCGTTCGTCCGTCTGGTCGGTTAGCTGCCTGTCTATGTAAAGCTTGTGCGCAAAGTACAGGAAGATGAAGATAATTTGATACAAATTTATACATATTTTTTTTTTTTTTACACAAGGAAGACATTAAATTTGGTTATAATCGGCACATTATTTCATTTAGACCCCATGCAAATGTCCTCGCGGAATAGAGTTTTAACACTCATAAAAGCCTTAAAAATATGATTATTTTAATGAAATTTGACTAAAATAAGTCTTTTATAATATTAATCCGTTTGCCAAAGATTAGTCGATAATTGACCATAGCTCCTATATGAACCCCTCTTCTGAAAATCCTTTTAACGTACATAAATCCCACGTAAATATTAATATTATATTAAATAGAAACTACATTGCCAAATTTTGCGTAGATCGACCCATAATTCACCATAGGTGTCATACAAGGTCTACTTCCGGGAATTAATATCAATGTATAAATGCCATATACATAAATGTTGATATGAACATGTATGTTTTATAGAAATATATGTATATTACATTTAACACAATTATCGGTGCACAATTAGACACATGTGCTTTATAAGACTCCTCTCAAAATTTCGATGCACATATACAATGGTGTAGGGTATCATATGGTCGGGTTTGACCTACTATATTTCCTGACTTGTTTTAGTACATAATTCTCCTTGGTCTAGTCGTTGGTAAGATGGATCAAAGGACATATATATGTATGCTTATTATTTAGATCTTATGTTATACATTTTTTTGTGCTTTTAAAATTTAAATGAATCGAATATTTTTTATTGAAATTCGAAATTCTTTTAAAACTGTGTGTTTTTTAAATAAACTTTTAGAACATCAAATACGTTGTTTCGATACAAACGGTAAACCCTAATGTTTATAAACATGTATGTATATATAAATATGTACGTACGTGTGCTAACTATCTCTAGTTACTAAATTTAAGAGAATAGAAGGAAGAGCGTACGAGTGGTAACCACCGAAGTGTAAAGTTGGCGTTCAGCGGTGGCGTTGTTGTCAGTGGCATCGTTGGGTCTTGGGTTGTAACAAAAGTTTCTGTTGAAATAGTTTACTAGTGACAAAGGTAGTGTTTGTTTTGATAATATTATGTCTGTATAAAAAAATCAATATAATAAAATGAAGTTTTCAAAAAGTTAGACAAAAATATAGAAAAAGAAAATTACATAAAATATTGTTCCAAAAGAAAAAATAAAAAACATATAATTGATTAAATGAAATTAAAACAGCGGTTTAAGGAGTTAAGGCACGTTTGTGCTCAAAGTATTGTTATTTGTGGACATAAAAGGTATATTAATCCACTTACTTCCAATATCACCGACAGTATCTATAGTGTCGGGATGTGTATGTATGTAGGTAATTGCACTGGTAAAATTTTAGAATAAATACTTAGCTAAGAACGTTTATTAATTATTATGGATAATCAATACTAAAGATATTTAATTTCGTATTATTTTAATTTACACGAAAGAGTTTTAATCCACTGGAATAACAATATAAATTTGTTTGAAATCTCCAGGTATATGTATTAAGATATAAAATTTAACATAAAATATACAAAAAGCATAAAAAATAAAAAAATTATTTGAAAATGTAAAAATCATTTGAATGGAAACACTTGTTCTCTTGTTCAAACATACAATTCTGTACATAATATTTGAATATATAAATAATTGTATTGATGTATATACAAAAAATAAATAAGGGAGTATTTTATCTTCATTGTTTGTCCCCATAAGAGGTATTCAACCATACCTTTGTTAGAAATGCACTATTGTGTGAGGTCATCCAAGACAAACAACTATCTGTTGGATTCCCGGCATAAATAATTTCCTCTGGTTTGTTTGAAGCATAACAAACTATATTCACAAACCCCACTTTTTCGAAAAACACAATTCTTCAGAAGAGCAAAAAAGAAAACTTTTTTTTTTTTTGTTATTTAAAAATATTGTTTAACTATTTATTTATTTTGCCATTTAAAACAGAGATAGAGGGTTTTGAAAATTTAAGTAATACACAGAGAAACATTTTTTCTTGTAATTTGCAATAACAAATTACTCTCTGTGTGTAACAAATAGCAAACAAAGGCACTTTATAGCATAATTTTTGTGGGTATTTCACTGAAACTGAATTTATTTTTTAGTTTTTAATAAATGTATGAAGTGTTTTATATCATTAAAAAGCTTTTAAAAACATGGGTATTTTGATGCAAAATTCCTATAAAACTTTCTGATGTAAAAACATTTAAGAATTTAATGCAAATACTTGTTTTTTATGGGCCTGACTAATATAACACCCTTAATGAGGTGTTAACACTTGTATAACTCGAAAACGGTTTGTCCGATTGAGTTAAATACATAAGTGAAAATAACAGTTTTTAAGCAAAATTTGAAAGCTTTAGCTACTTAAAAAATTTAATTTCGTTTTTCTTCTTTGTTTTTAATCGGTAATCATCAGAGAAAAATCGATCACATACGTGTTGAAAACGATCCCAGCAAAAACTTGGTAATGATATGTAGTTACGGATGTAGTTACTTTGTAATGACAACAACATACTGTCTGCATTACATAAAAGTTGTTTAGTAACTGATTATTTATAACCCGAATGTAAATAATTATTTATGATCAGATTTTTGAAAATATAAATTTTTATTGATTTTTATAATGCAGTTACCAATTCATATATTTGAACAAGGGATATATAAATTAAAGGCAAAATTTGCGTATGAATTAATTTGTAATCTAAAATAGTTTATTTTTATTACATTTATTTTAATTACATACTTGGTTGTTTTTAAATTTTTAAATTAAAATTTATAAAATCTTTTTACAACAACAAAAAAACCTATTTTATATCCTGATATTTCATTTATAACATAAAATGTAACTAGTTCCTATTGTTATTACTAAAGGTATTTTCAGACGATAATATTCAATATTAAGATTTGTCAAAAATTTGAATATTAAAATATTTACTTATCGTCTAAATATAAATTGTTTGATTATGAAAAATTACTTATGATTTTTTTGAAAATACTAATGGTATTTTTTATTTTTTAAAATTGTTCAAAAACTTTTGATTTTCATGTTATATTTTTCATAAACAAAAAATAAAAACAATAAAATATTTATAAAAGTAAATATTTCTTTTATAAATATTTTATTGTTTTTATTTCGCATTAAATTCATCATGAATTTCATAATAATTTGCAAGAATAATATACAATATGTGTTACCGTGTAAACTACTTTAGGATTTCCTATTGGATTTTTTGACATGCCGATGAAATACGTAATATTTTACTGTCGAAAAATCTTAATAAATATTATCGTCTGAAAGTACCTTAATCATGACTTCAGCAATGCTTTAAAATCAATGCGCTATTTGACAGCGTGGAAGTAATTAGTTATTGTAATGACATCTAAGTAATGTATAGGGTAAGTAGTTGCCTCTAATGTCATCACCGTGTTAAAATAATGAACCAAAAAGGTACATAAATACAATTAAAAAGTTCATTGTTACAATGAATTTGTGCACTAATTTTGACCTTATGTACAGGTTCATTGAAACAATGAATTGTCATACATTAATATTATAATTCAATGTACAAGTTCATTGATTAAATTTATTCTTACATTGAATCATTCATTAAATAAAATAAATAATTTCAGTGAACAGTACATTGGTTTCAATGAACTCATATTTTGTCCCAATGAAACTATACATTAAAAATGTATTATAATAATAGGCGTGTTCTGTATTTCTTGTTTCTATTTTATTTTATATTAAATGATTAAAGTATATGATATTGAGTTAATATAAGCAAAAATTAAATATAAATATAAAAATAAAATTATTACATTTCACTAAAAAAAAAATAAAAAAAAAAAAAAACGCATGTTACAGATGTTATCGTGTTTGCTTTGTCATTTATAATAATATAGTAATTCCTGTTGTCCTCTATATTGCTCAATGATGGTATGGAATATCCATTTAGATGCCACATTAATATAACTACAGCATTATCCTTAACAAAGAAAGTTTATAAATAAAATTTTTAAAATTCGTTCAATTGCTTAAAATATTTGAACTAGTTACCTTTAAACCTTTTTGGTCTATAGAAATTTCCTTATTTTGACGATCACCAGATGTAGCATTCAAATCTTGATTAGTCTGTAATATATTTTTATTAAGAATTCAATTAAAATATTTCATATATTTATGTATACTTACGAATCGAATCCTCTTGATTTTGAAATCGCAATATTTTTTGAAACCCTGGTATTTAAGGCTAATAACACATTCTTCTGCATCTTAGTGTTTTTATCTACATAAATATAAATGAAATGTAATATTTAAAAACTGTTTAAAATCATAAACATTATTAAACGTGTTATGAAGGCAAGTCTCCAAATTCCTTCTTTTGGGTAATTAATTTAATTTGGTGTATTCAATTATGCTGCTCGACTTCTCCTTTGCGAATAAATTATATTTATGTATTTTAATAATTCGATTTATCATATTTAGTTTTTAATTATTTTCGTTTTTAATATAACACTCATTTTTTTACTTTTTGCTTTTGTTTAAAACGCGTCATTTCTTGTTAAAAGATAAAAGAAAACTGAGTTGTATTTGTTTTCAGTTTACTTTATTTCCCGTTAGAAATCATTTATTTTAATATAATTTAATGAAATTTATCATTGATTCAATGCTTATGTTCATTGCGTAATGCTTCTTATTAATTAAATCAATGTATTAGTACATTGAATAAATTAATTCAATGAACTAATACATTAAATCAATTAACTAATTTACCTATTGTAATAAGATATAAATTTAATGAATGGTTTCAATGTAATGTTCATACTAGCGTTAATAATTTCATTGAAGCAATGAATTTCTACATTAAGTTAGTAATTTTTTGGAAAAAAATTAATGAATTTCATTTAATGTACTTCATTTATTGAAATTACTTTTTTCAGTGTAATGTGTAAGTATTGAAGAGCCATTATATTAGCTTCTTAACTCATTACATGGCAGTCAAAGTTTTTGTTGGGATACCACTCAGAATCAATAGTGATTATGCTCAAATTCAACAACACAAATTGACACCATTTCAGTATCAAACTTTTAAATTAATAAACGTTATAAAAAGTCAATATCGTAAATTATCGAATTTGTTTCTCTCAGTTTAAAGACACCGACATTTAAAATCTTTATATTTAAAATAGGTTACCGTAATTTATATCGATAGCGAAATAATTGTTTTTCAAAAATACCGGTATGAAAATAACGTTTTCCTTTGTACTGGTAAATACCGGTACAGTGGTTTCCCGGTTTAACGAATGATATATTGTCAGGCCAATTCGTAAAATCGAAAAATTCGTTAAATCGCGAGTACATTTTACTAACAAATTATACTTTAAAAGATTTATTTGAAATTCTATATTTTTTACTTTTTAACGTTAAAACACAATTTAGTTATCTTATACAGCAAAAGTGAATAATAATTGCAAAATTAAAATTCTTAAAAAATTAAAATGTTTTTTTTTGTTTTTTTTTTTTACAAATTACAATGAATACATTATGGTTGTCAAATACTAAAGAGTAGGTCTTTGGTTGCAACTTTTATGAAGTTTTATAATGTTAAATCGGCTTAATGAGTTCAATTGAATGGATACTTTAAGCGGATTTTTCAGCATAAACGCATCACATATGTACAAACAAAAGCATATTTAAAAAGTAAAAAAATAACAGCTTTATAACGTATTTTTACATAGTTTTGTTACTTTTTTTTATTTAAATTACTTTCTCTTATTTTATCCTTAATGTAATATTTAGAATTAAACAATTTCCATCACGTAACAGTTTTATTAGATAACGACATTTCAGTACTGCGATGAACGTTGTCCAGTTTTTTTGTTAACTGTTTGATATTTGCTTCTATGAATATCCACTTAATTTTAGTTTCTTTGAGTGATCAAAAAATGTGCAGATCAAAGCTTTAAGAATGAATTTGAAGAAATAAATTTTCTGTTTAAGCGATTTCAAAATTTGTATTCTCAAAGTTTTTGCCTCTCGTTTCGCCAAAGTTGTGGCGCAATAAAATGGAACTTTTTAGTCCTTTTCAACCTTAAAAACTTTTAATAGGTGAATGTGGTAATGGGGAGTTAGTAGTTTGTTTTTGTAGCATTATTTCTCCTCTTATCCCTTATCTAAACATTTATATAACCTAAAAACTCTTTGAGGAAGCATATTTTTTTAATAGTTTTTATAGTGATTGGAATGAGAATTTCTGCGTTATCCGTATTTTCAAATTTTTAGCCTTTTGTTATGCTGTTTTGTTTTTGTATTTTTCTGCTACTACACTGATTTTTTTGCCTTAATGTAATTTTATAACTTGCAATTTTTTATTTAACCTTGTGTTTCCATAAAATAAGTAGAAAATCACTATAAAAAACCACGTCAACGAAATTGATGCCGTATTTCAAATAAACTGAACTTACAATATAAACCAAATTATACTGGAGAAAATTTGAACCGCGATAAAAACTAAACGACAACAAAATTTTAAGCTTTAAATTTTATTATTTTAATTAACAATTTATTATTTTAATAAGTAATTTCATGCTTTTTTCTTTGCGAAATTTGATTCAAATTAATTAAAGTATTTAACTTTTTCACGTTTTTATTAATAAAGATACACAGTATTTTAGTTTCGGTAACTATATATCGATATAATTTCAAATACCGTTACAGGAATAAGAATAAATTTAATACAGATTATTAGTTTCAGTTTCCATACGCAATGTAGTCATACAATTTGTATGCTATTTTAGCGCATTAATTGACGCATCTTAAATGAGAATTTACCTTCTATAAAAAAAAATAAAATATTTAATCCACATAAAAATAGTAAAGTGGAATTGATAATTTTACCGCATTTAAATGTAACAAACTTTAAAAAATTAATACAAACAAACAATAAACATTACTTTTGTTAACTGATTTTCAGAAATTCCAAATAAAGTAATTTTTTAAGAAATTTAATATTTTTTTATACTAACAATAAGTGAATAAAATCGCTATTTTTGATTAGTGAACACAACAAATTTTAAATTTAATTTAAAATACATCGAGGGCCTATATTCAAAACCCTCTATCTCGAAAAAGACAACTTTTCTGGAGAGCAAAAAATAAGATAAATAATTTTGCAAGTACAGTGCACTCGCGAAAACGTGAACACTCGAAAGCGTGAACGACTCAGAAATGTGAACAAATGTGAACTATTCTAAAACGCGAATAAAAAATGAAAGCTCAAAAACGTGAACAATTTTTATTTATTTTTTTTAATTTTTAGTGTTTATAAATTGGGAAATCCCCGAATAAGAATAAAATGTTTTTATTTCTAATCCTAGAAGCATACATGTTTTTGTTCGTTAAAACAAAAAAGTTTTATATTTATGTTTACCAATCGAAAAAGTGAACAGTCTCGAAAATGTGAACATCTTTGGTAAAAAATAGTTCACGTTTCCGCGAGTCTATTGTATTCAAAAAACGTTCTCTTACAACATTTTTTTTATAACCATCACTAAATTTTACATATAATTCCTTTTTAAAATTTTACAATATTGGAAATTTTAAAGAGTGATAAAATATTCAATGTGTATAAATAAAATAACGATAATGAGATATTTTAAATAAGAAGGAATAATCTCCTTATCAAGAATCATAACTGATATGAAAATAGGGTGGACAGTAGACTACCCATAAATACAAAATTGTAATGTTTCAAAATTTTATGCTGCAACCTATATTTAATGTTAATTCCCCAAATTCAGAATTCGGTCTATCTACACTAAAATAGTAATCATATGTGCGAAAATTTATTGATTTATAAAAGCTACAAATGTTGTTTATGGTGTCTGCAATAAGTCCCGTTACTTTTTTTTTTGCATTATATCGCAATTCTCTTTTAATTTTTAATTTAAGTGCAGTAATAGGCAAAATAAGCTACTCACAATTTTAGCAAAAGCAAGTATATTTAAATTTTTTATATGTTTTTTTGTGAATATAAATAATTAATTGCTAAGTTTAGATATTATTTCATCAATGAAGATAAAAAAATAAATAAATAAACATTATTTAGACATGTCTAAAAAAAAGTGGTGTACAGAGGAACAACGTAGATTATTCAACAGATGTACTAAAGAGGAATAAGCATAAGTGAGATTGCTAATACTTTGGAATGTTACACAGGATCCTAGGCCAAGAAAAACGTCACGTAAAGAGGATTCTTTAATATATAGAACCTCTGTCGAAGATCCTTTTAAAAGCTCCACCGTAATCCAGAGGGAAATTTCAAGAAAATATGGTATCAACGTGTCCTGTAGAACAATAAGAAGAAGACTTAATGAAAAAAATTTACGTGGATGCATTTCTCAGCATAAGCCACACGTTTCAAATAAGAACCTACGGGATCGGTTGTGCTTTGCTCGTGAGCATTTGGAAAAGCCATTAGTTTTTTGGAAAAATGTCCTCTGGAGTGATGAATCCAAGTTTTGTAGATTCGGATCCAAACATGCAACACAATCCAAAGTACACTTCTAAAACAATAAAACACGGTGGAGGAAATGTAATGGTGTGGGCAGCTTTTTCTGGGCATGGCGTTGGTCCTATATGCAAGATTGATACACGTATGGACCAATATGTATACCAGAATATACTACTAAATACAATGATGCCTTATGCAGAGGACAACATGCCACTTAGGTGGAGTTTTATGCACGACAATGAGGAGAACCAACTAAACAGGCTGTATCATAAATAATTATTTTTGTAGTTTTTATTTGGTTTTCAATAAAAACTAGACGAAAGTGGTTTTTGATTTGTATGGAAAAACCAAAGAAATTCATGTAGTTTTTCAATCAAAAACCGAATGAGGCCAAACACTACTAGTTTTTGTTTGGTGCAAATGTTGTATTAATTGTCATCAAAGCATTATAATGACAATCTAAATTTTTTGTATAAATATTACTTGCTTCAAAAAATTACAATTCTCTTTTAAATTTATTTTCACGTCTTATGCTTTGTTTTTTATTTTTGAGTTTCTTTAGCAATTTAATGTCATATTCCAATTTACTTCTAAAACTTTGTTCGATATGTATTACGGAATCATTACTGTCACCGATTATATTGTGCAGATTTTAAGGATTTTATTAGTGACATCATTTTGCTGTTATAATGCTCATTAATTTTTTTTTTTTATTGTTTGAACCTTATTTTGGGAAAGAGTAGAATTGATTGATAACAGTTGTTAATAAAGAGTGTTCATTATAGCATCGTCAATCAATAAATTAGTTTCACTTTGGCTTAACGCCTCCACTGCATCCTTAATGGGATTTAAAACTTCCACCAACATTTCAAAAAGTGTTATATACTCTTTAGTTAGCTATGATCTTGATATAAAATCTATTAAAGGCTTTTTAATTGCATTCTTGAGTTTCAGAAAGCTTTACAACCATGCTGTTCCACCTAGTTCGTACATCTAGAATTAGGTGACACTCTTTATTAAATTCTTCTTTTACATATTTTTGCAGACAGAGTTTTTTTAAATTTTTTTTATTATTCTTGTAGATTCAGCAGCATCCCTATAATTTTCTGAAAATAATTAATTTAATAAAAATGGCATGTAAATAAACTTTAAAAATTGATTTATTTATATCTATTTTTTTAATATTTAAAAAACTGTCAATAGTTTTAGTTTATTTTCATAAATCTACACATAAACTTTTATAAATGCTCCTAGAAGTATGCTAATAATAATCACATCTATTTAAATTAAAATATCTATTTGACGTTTTTTTTTTTTTGAAAAACATGTAAATTTATAAAACAAATTTTTTCGAATAATGAATTTACCAAAAATATAATACGTATCCACCTCTATTGTCACTTTATGGTTTTCTAAAGACAAATTGAAGTTTTCATGTCTTATATCCACCAATTTTCTTATTACAGCTGCATTACAGCTACCACTTATAGGTATTAAACCTAGATTGCCATTTAAGCACACATTTTAATACCTTTTTTGGGAAATGTTTCAGATTCAGACTTCAGACTCTTTCATAACATACATAGAACTAGTGGCGTCTCAACTAATTTTGGCACTGATGGAGCAGAACCTTCTTATGTTTCTAAATTGGTTTTAAGGAATATTTTTGATAACTAGCGCTTAAGAACCAATTCTTTAAGACTTCTACATCACTTCCCAGAACAAATTACTGGTTCCTAAATTATTTAAAAAAAAACAAGAGTTTAACAAAATTAAATTGATTTAAAAAGTGCTATAAATGGTTCATTAAAATAAAAAATAAAAGAAATATCTTTCGAAACCGTTCCTTAAAGTTTCTATGGAATGAGTTTTGAATGTGAAAATTCTTAAACTATTTTTGATAAAATGTATAAAAAAAAAACATTTCACTTATGTATTTTATTAAACAAATATTATTTTTATATTTTTAATTATAAAATTAAATAAGTTTTCCATGTTATGTGTTTTTTTTTTGAAAGATTTTAGGATATTTTATATAGAAAAAAATTTACGTAGTGAAAATTCTTAAAAAGTACTTACATTTTATCATAACAAATAAAAATGGCTTAAGTGGCTAAAATGAAAATTAAAATGGGTAACGGCTAAATTAATTTTTCAATGGCTAAACAACATTGAAAATGGCAAATGGTGAGAATAAAATTTTTAAGATATGATTTGGAATCATCAACACAAATGGCCGTGTTGCATCCTGTTTCAATTTTGTAAATAGTGTCCCCTTTCATAATTTTAGGTATGTACGTCTAAATGTTCTTACAAGGTTGGACACCCTTAATGCATACCCTGCAAAAAAAAATAAATAAATATATATATATATATATATATATATATATATATATATATATATATATATATATATATATATATATATATATATATATATATATATATATATATATATATATATATATAATTTCTAAGAAAATTAAAATTTTTAAATATTCCAATTACATTTTAATAGAGCAAAGATAGAATTTTTATTAAAAATATCGTAAACATATTTTTAAGATAAGAACTTCAAAAGCAATGAAAAAAAAATCATTAAAAAGAACATCCTACCAATGACAGCCATGAGTTAAAAAAGAACTCTGCAACTTTTTTCAGCACTAAGTAATTCCTTCCCATGTTAAAATCATGACTTCAGCTCTTTTTTTGTTCCTTGTTTTTAAAATTTTACATTAATACAAATTAATATTTTTTACAGGTTGCAAGATGCTGATGGAGGATTTTTTGAAAAATTTGGGTCGTTATTGCGGCAACAGTCCCAACTAGAAGAAAATGACCTTAAAACGTCATTGGCGCCATTTAAAGAAGACGTCAGTGCGGAAGAGGAAATTGAAGAACTTGATGAAAACGTTGAAAGTTCGGACAGCAATGAAGAGTTAGATTGTTCTCCTGTTGAACAATTAGAACTCGAACCAGATTTAGGTATAAGTGAAGTTAAGGAACGGAAGGAAAAGCTTTTTGAAAAATCAGCTGGTATGAATGTAAGTTAATTTTTAAAAATAATTATCTAGTGTAGGCAAAAAAAAAAAAAAATTTTCTAGTTTCAACAGACTGACCAACTTGTCTAGTTAGTATGTAGCGTCATTACTAGCTAGATCGTTTTTTATACCTTACCCTGAAACATTATTTGAATTAAATAATAAATACTGTGCAAAATTTTAAAATTATTTTAAATAGAATTAAAAAAGTAGTAGTAAAAAAAAAAATTATTTCGTTTATATGACAACTTTGATATATCTGACTGCTATTAATTTTTAAAAGGCTTTAGTAATTATTAACTATAGAAAAATATTAGAAAAAATTTATTACTTTACTTGTGTGAAGTTTTGGGAATTTATTTTCCCTATATCGGACTAATTTTAATAATTTTTAAGCGGATGTCAAAAATAAGTAAACAAAGTAGTAACTTGAACTCAATTGGTTCTTTTTTAAGTTGTAGATCGAAGATATCAAAAGTAACATATAATTATAAAATATAATGTCTTGTTAGTAAAATAAGCAGCAAAAGATTCAATTCAACACGTTACTTCTTAATGAATGTGACTGCTTTTAAAGGAGTCTAAAAAATCAATGTTCCATAAATAAATAAATAAACATGGCTTCTGATAGCCAAGGTGACCGCCTATATTTTGATACATTAGTGCCAAACGTGTTGGTATAGTGAATACATATTCTGCATATCCCTGGACAAAATTAGGAGGTTTTAGTAATAATTAAGTCCATCAGTTCGGTCAATTATGAGGATTCTAATTTTTTTTTAAATTGGTTAAATTGGTTACACATTTGGACTTTGTTTAGGTCACTCTGAAATGTTAACTGGTTCCTCAGCTATATATTTTGAATCAAATTCACCCCAATTTATAGGTGAATTTTCCTACTATAGGATAAAATCCACAAAAATTAAACAAAAACTTTTTGGAACTTTATACCTTTTAACAGATTAAGGTTAATCTGGGATTTTACTTTGCCTTTGTGTACCAGTTTTTTTTTCCTATTTTATAAATAGAAATGTATTTTCAAACCATTAAGACCTTTCTGCCGGACTTAAGTATTGGTTTTCTATACTTAAAAGTTAAATTTTAAACATTTTAGAGCTACACATACATATAGCCTACATTATATTTCATGCGAATCATAGGTTTATTTTCTAGATTTTTCATATTTTTAGACATAATCTGCATAGAACGTCATAAAATTTTGGAGATTTATTATACTTATGTATAAAATTTTCCGTACAGCTAGACCATGTTTTCCGTCTTCATATATTTTTCTGTGAGTTGTAAGCTTAGACCATAGTTTTTCGAACTTCCGGAATAAGTTAAAAAAAATTTTGGAGCAGAAAGCATAGGATTTATGAGCTAAATTGATATCTATTCTTTTTGTAGTGATTCTTAAGCGTTTACGAGAGTAATTGCGGTCAACGCGTTCATTGTGTTTGAAGCATTTAACCACCTTGAGTATAAAGTGGCCGTTTTATTAAAGATTTATTATATATTTCTATATGTTTCACCTTTTGCGTATTGTATGATAGTGACTCTTAGTTTTCCTATACTTAGTTGTGCGCTATTTGCCTTCCTTTAGGTTGAAATTATGGTTAAATTAAAATTTTCTGCTTTTATCAAATTTTCTAATATAATCGAAAAAGTGATTTTGTATTTCTCTCATAATGTAAGCTGTTTGTGATAAAATCATTTTGCAACCATAAACTTCACTTACTTTTAATAAAAAATTAAAGAAATTAAGCCATTAGTTGCTTGTTTATTTATTTTTTACACGCCCGAAAACGACTTATTTTCAACTTTCTCTAGAAAGAAAGATAAAATGAAATAATATTTGAAAAAATTGTCATCAGTATAAAAGAAAACAGATTGAATTCATCAAAAACATGTAAATTTTTAAAAATGGACTGTTACATTTGCCGCTTTTTAAAGCGAAACAGAAATGATAAGTTTGTTTACTTAATTATGACACCCGCTGTATATTTATGTAATAAATTTCATGACTAGGATATCTCCATCTACTTTCATATTTCTATGGGCCCGCTAATGCGGAGTTAATTTTCGATTAGCTCCACTCGTCTAGACGTGAAGAATTTTCAAATTCAGCACTTTGAAATAAATATGTAAAATGGATTTTTTTTACTAAAGTATAGTACTAATCTTTCACTACCTTTTTTAAAGTTGTTTTAATAAAAAAAATGTTTCTTTATATATCAAAAGACAAGGCTTCATAAATGACTAATAGAGAAATTTTGAATTGATTTAGATTGCACTCAACATCTAATGTTGGTAGAAAATGGTTAATTTTAGAAAAATGTTTAATTTTTATCGATTAATAGAAAAAATCCCACGCGAGTTTTTTTAATTTATTTACGATATTTAGTAAAAAATATATTGAGATAAATTTGACACTAAATTGCTTCCCGCATATTAGCATAATGTTTTCACTTCTATTACTTATGTAATGTATAAAATATATATCAATCTTTCATTCCTACAAAAATCATTTTAAAAGCTTTACAAGCGTTTTTGGAAAAAAGATATGAAAAAATAAACAATTTTTAAAGCAAAACTTTTCAAATATTACAGGAATATAAAAATAGACTTATTTAACAATTCAATGATGTACAGTTAGATACAAAACTATTTGTACACCCCATGCATTTCGTATATCTTCAATAATTTATAAAGAATAAAAAATTATTATATGTAGTTTTAATTCAGGTCCATTTTTATTGAATTATTTGATTTTTTTTTTTGGGTCTTGGCCAAAGTTGGATATTCCAACAGAACAATGACCCAAAACATACAGCGCGTTCAGTGAAGGAGTAGTTGCTTTACCATGCACCAAGACAACTTAATTCTCCTCCCCAATCACCTGACTTAAACCCCATCGAGCACTGTTGGGATATTTTGAAACGTAAAGTCGCTACAAAGCACGTCCGAAGCAGGGATGAACTTAAAATTGCTTTGGAGGAAGCCTAGAAGGAAATATCTCCAGATGAAACGAGAAATTTGGTCCGATCGATGCCCAGAAGATTACAGGCCGTGATAGATGCAAAAGGAGGACCCACAAAATATTAAATTTTTCCAATATAAGTATTATAAGTAGGTGTAGATTATATGTACAAATACTTTTGTCCCAATGAATTTTCATTATTTTGTATTTTTTTAAATAATGTGTTGGATATTAATTTTGTTTTTATAACTTAATTAAATAAAAATATATTAAAAATAATACTGCATACGACAATTTTAAATTCTTTATAAACTATTGAAGGTATACGAAATATATGAGGTGTACAAATAGTTTTGTCCCTAACTGTATAACATGTATACATAGATCGTTTTAACAAAGTTATATCATAGCCTCACATCTGACGACTTAAGTAAACTATCACCAAATTCACTGTTTTACAATATTTCCATATGTGCGTATACATACGTAACACACAATTGTATTGGCTCGTTTTGGTTGTTGAACGAGATAATATTCGTAATAATCGATTAAATTGATTAAATATTGTTTATTCTGAAAAATTTTCAAAAACTGATTTGTAAAGCTTGAAAGATCGATATTTAGTTTATACATTAAGAAGAAATAATATTGAAAACATTATGCTATAATCTTTTTTGTCCAATTGAAAAGGTCGTTTTAATCTCAGCACATTTCTTGACTAAATATCGTCAATAAATTAAAAAAAACTAGATTGTCATTTTTTTCATTAATCGATAAAAATTAAACTTTTTTCTAAAATTTACAATTTTCGCCTAATGTTGGATGTAGGTAAATATTTTTATTAACCATTTATTAATGAAGCCTTGTCTTTTGAAATATGTAAAAATTGTTTTTTGTCATCTTTGAGAAAAAAGTGAAAGAATAGTAGAATGATTCCATATCAATACAGCAATCGGACTTCACATTTCCGATGTTTATAAAATTCACTACAGACATTGGCATTTGGAAGAGTTAAAAAAAAAAAAGAAAAAAATGTAACAACTTTACAAAGGTCTACTTGTTTAATTGCTAATAACTTCTAAACTATACATGGTAGTTATCTAGTTTTAGTTTCATATTAAAGACAAAGATATTACTTTGATAACAATATTTATAAAGTTTTTTTTACATTAGAAGTTCGTGGGTCAAAGATAGACATATAGAAATCAAATCATTATATATATATATAAAAAAAAAAATTTAAAAAAACATATAAATGTTGACATAACTCTTTTTCCTACGCACATAAAAGTTCATTTAGTTTAGAATTTAAAGACCAAATTAAAATCTTATTACTTATAACATCTGAACTAAAGATAACGATATTGCCTTCAAAATGATATGTAGTAATTTGATTTAATTCAAAAAATCATAGATCAAAATTATACTTGTAAAAATTAAACCTTTATTTCTCCAAAACCGATATCTTTAAAATTCTTAAAAAGATTATATTATGTTAGCATAACTCTTTTCCATACCCGTGAAAAATTTTATAGTGGACACTCCTTTAGTTTAGATGTTATGTAACAAAATATAAACTTTAGTCAAATTTTGTATATAAAATTAATTTTTATTATTATTTTTTTTTTTAAATACGAGCTCATAAAAAAAATACTTTAATACTTTAATTGTTGTAAATATTTACAATTTTTACAGAAAAAAAAATACCATATTTTGCTTCATAACTTCTAAATCAAAATAGTCTCCAACTTTAATTTTGGTTCGAGTATAGAAAAGTGTTAAATTATCAATAAATATATTTTTTTTAAGCATTTTAAAATACCGTTTTTTGAGATATTTTATGGTTCCAAAGAGAATATTTCATACAAAAAACTACGTTTATAACGAACTAGCGAACTAGCTAATTTTAAATAAATAGAATTGCACATTTCAAAATTTTTTAAAAATGTAAAAACTAACAGAAATAACTTTTATTCATTTCAATTTAAATTATTGGACAAATAGAAATAATTTTCATTAATTTTATTTTAAATTATCGGACAAATAAAAGAAAAATTTTATATATACAGTTTTTGGAAATATGTTTTTGTATATACCCAACAAACCAAGAAACGATACAGTATTATTAATGATATCATAATTTTAAAATTATGTAATAAAATATCGAAATTATTTTTTCCTTAGAAAAAAACTTCAAACATTTTCAGGAAAATAAAATTAAATTGAAAATATTTGTATTAGAAGAATATTTTATGTTATGCATTATATGGAAATTATATTTTTACAGCTAAATTTACTGAAATCGCAAAAAAATAAAAGAGGATAAGATAAAGAAACCAATATCAGCCCGGATTTAAAGGGGCATTGTCTTTGGATTACAAAAGTTTCGTATTGCATGTAAAATGATTTGGAGCAGGATGAACTTTAGTTTATTATGGTTATTTTATTAATTTTTGATAAAATATTTAGAATATTATATATTCACCCAATCTTATCATATATTCTGTAATATATTGCTAAATTATCGCGCTGCTTAAATTTAACGATATCATTACTAATATCGTTATTTTCAAAAATTATGATATCGTTTTCGATTGTACCTTTTAGAAAGCAACCTATATCATTTTAGAATTATAAATGATATCATTCTCGGGTTTCTATATCACCGAAATGATATCGTAATGGTATCATTGCGATATCATTTGGTTTGTTGGGTATATATATATATATATATATATATATATATATATATATATATATATATATATATATATATATATATATATATATATACATATATACAAAATTTGTTAGCATACACATTTATAGAAGATATCTAAAATTTAAAACTAAGAGGTTTAAAATCTAAATAATAAAATATCGTAGTGCCTCAAAGAGTAAACATCTCAAAACATGCCAATTTCGAAACCTAGGTAATAAAAGAAAACATCACTTATGAAATTACTGATGGATGGAAAAATATTCTTCGTGATATATTGAAATCAATAATATATAAAAGTCATAAATACAGTTAATTTTTAAAGGAAAGAAATACGATTTGATTACAAATATTAGTATCGTAATGATACTAATAATTTTGTCGGTCCCTTCGAGTTCTGTATAACCGAGTTCGACTGTATTATCGATTTTAACCTTTGAACTTTTGAAGTAATTAAATTCAATAACCGTCATTTTAAGTCAATATATATACTTTTTCGATAGTTTTATCATTTTTAAAACGTCATAAATTTGGTCCGGAAGTGTCCTCAGTATAAAAGTTTGTAATTTGTGCAATATTTGCAATAGGTGATAACTATAGCGAAATCGGAGAGATTAAATAAGAAAATGACATTTGTTTTCCGTTTTGATATGTAATTACTCAGTACTAAATGCTTGACCTTAGAGTTTCGATTTGTTTATTTAATTGATATTATATGTATTACAGATCAGGGAAAAATATAACTTTTATAGTTCTAACCAGTACTTATGAATTCGTGGATCTTCTATTAGAGATTTAATAGTTGTATCAGCAACTTTTTTGGAACAGTTTGCCCATCTCCTTTTAAAATCTTCGATATTTTGTGACACTTTTTTTGTGCTCTTCAATTCTCTTTTCACAAGAGTCAAATATCTCTGGTCTTAGCTCCGGACAATTTGGAGGATTGACGTCTCTTGGTACAAAAACTATGTTATTGTTTTGGTCATGATGCCAAACCGAGCTAAAAATATGTGGACGCATTGTGCTATCTTATGAAAAAAAGAAACCTTTTTTGCAAACATTCTTTGATGTATATTTCACTATTTTTGACCCGGAAGCTGCGAAAATCTGCCAGTACATACGTTTCGTCGTCCACTATACACATAATACCCTACACAACCAAAGGTGGTTGGGGTATTATGTGTTTGTGCAGAAGTTGTAACGCAGAGAAAAAATCTTTGGACCCCCACCTTAAAGTATACCGTTCGTCTCAGAATCACTTTCTGAGTCGATTTAACGATGTCCGTCCGTCCGTCTGGTCGGCTGGCTGGCTGTCCATGTAAAGCTTGTGCGCAAAGTACAGGTCGCAATTTTGAAGATAATTTGATGAAATTTACATATGCTTTTTTCAACACAAGGACGAAGCCTATTGAATTTGGTTATGATTGGCCCATTATTTCACCTAGCCCCCATACAAATGTCCTCCCGGAATAGAGTTTTAACACTTATAGATGCCTTAAAAATAGCAATATTTTAATGAAATTTAGTACAAATAAGTTTTATATCAGAAAAAATCTGTCTGCCAAATTTCATGAAGATCGGTTCATAACTGATATAGCTCCCATATAAACTATTCTCCCGAAAATCACTAACGTGCATAAGTCCCATACAAATGTATGAATACAAGTTACGACAGACACCCCGTCTTTATGAGCCGATTTTGCCTATTTTCAATACAAAACAAACCTCATATGAAACAAATATTTGACCCAAATTTCGTTCCCCTATGTGGTCCGTTCCGAACCCTATCCTACTTTAAACAGACAAACGGACATAGATAGATCTTCTTAGATTTTCATGAGGACACCCATAATTTTTATTTTATTTGATATGTTCGTTCAAATTACAAACTTTCAGACTGAAGATCCTTTCCGGACGAAAAATATAACATTTTTAAAATGAAAAAAAAAAAAAAAAATCATCAAATTTTAACCAAAATTGTACACACTTTATTGCTAACTTCTAAACTATACATTAGAAAATTATCATTTAATAGAAAAAGATATTGACTTTAATAAGACAGAAAACTGTCTTTTATAATTCTTAAAAATATATATATTCATAACTTCATTCTATAATCGAGCCAAAATTTAATTTGGGGACTCCTTTGGTTTAGATGTTATGAAGCAAAATATTGTAAAAAGCTATTTTTGGTATGTACAAATTAAAAATATTTACAAAACATAATTTAAAGTATTTTTTATGAGCTCATATTCCTAATCTATAGACAAGAATTGTGTTAGAAGTATATTATTGTTTAAGAATTGTTAAAAAATATTGGAGATATAAAGGTTTAATTTTTATAAATCTAATTTTGACCTTTGAACATTCGAATTAAATCAACATACTATATATAATTTTTAGAGCAATATCTTCATCAAATTATACTAAAACTAAAAAATTATTGATTATAGTTCAGGATTTATAAGTAATTAAATTTTATTTTGGTCCATAAATGAGTCTTCAATTTGAAATTTTATGTGGGTAGGAAGAAGAGCAACGTCAACTATGTATATTTTTTCAGAATTTTAAAAATACCGTTTTTTGATATATAATGACTTGATTTGTATATGTCTAACTTTGATCTCTGAACTTTTGATGTAAAAAAACTTTGAAAATATCGTTACAAAGGCAATATCTTTGTCTTTAATATGAAACTATATATCTACCAACTATAGTTTAGAAGTTATTAGCAATTGAAAAAGTAGACCTTTGTAAAGTTTTTAGCTTTTTTTTGTTTTTTAAATCGTCATATTTTTTTACCGGAACATATGTATGGACATGTATGTAAGTATAAAATTGTATGATTTGAGAAACATTTCAATTGCCAATATTTGAAGTGAATTTCATGGACACAGGAGATGTCAAGTCCGATTGATATCCGTTTTTACATGGAATCACTCTTATTCCACTTTAAAAATAAAATCTATTGAGATGTTGATTACTTTTGATAACTAAAAAGTAATAAATATCTCAATAGATTTTATTTTATTTTTTTCACCCTTACCGATTTAATTATTTTGAAATATTTTGTTTATGAATAAAAAGGAGGTTCTTTCGATGTAAGTACATACACATATGAGTATACATACATACATATATATTTGAAGATGTTATCTTTATTAGTAATTAGTTCTCTAAATATTAAATATTTAAAAAGTGATAAGAATAAAAAGTTAACAGCTAAAATCAAAACATTTTTAATTTAAATATCATCTATTTTGGAACAATAAAATAACATGTGATTTAATATTTTGTGAATATTGGCAACATATGAGAAATTTAATTACATTAATAAAAATGCACTCGTTCTCACTCCCAGAAATATGCAAATAGCCTAAAAACTAAGAAATACAAAGTTTTATACCTTTATTTAAACTGATTTTTTGGAAGTTGATTGTGAATATCTCGCGAAGATACGATATAATTATTAGTGATTTTTGGTAGAATGTATAATATACTAAGGTGAAACTATATGCTGAGTTTCGTTCCATTCCTTAAATTTTTTTTGTTGAACTTATTTTTACTTTAAATTTATTTTACAAACTACTTCATTATTGGTAGTAACATTTTCTATTTATACCCTACACCACCATTGGTGGTTGAGGTATAATGCGTTTGTGCTGATGTTTGTAACGCACAGAAATAATTATCGGATCCCCACCTTAAAGTATACCGTTCGACTCAGAATCACTTTCTGAGTTGATTTAACGATGTCCGTCCGTCCGTCTGGCTGTCCATGTAAACCTTGTGAACAAAGTACAGGTCGCAATTTTAAAGATATCTTGATCAAATTTGGCACAGATAAGTATTTTGGCACAAGGACAAATCCTATTGAAATTGGTTATGATCGGTCCATTATTTCACCTAGCCCCCATGCAAATGTCCTCCCGGAATAGGGGTTTAACGATCATAAATGCCGTAAATATAGCAATATTTCAATGAAACTCGGTACGAAGGAGTTTTATATAAGTGTTAATCTTATCAGGATTTCATCAGGATCGGTCCATAATTGACCATAGCTCCCATATAAACCCCTCTTCCGAAAATCACTTTAACGTGCATAGATCCCATACGAATTAAGCATCAAGTTAATATTCAACACAAATAAGTTTTATATAAGTAGAAACAACATTGCTAAAATTTATGAGAATCGTTCCATAATTTACCATAGCTCCCATATAAATGCAATCCGGGAGTCCACCTAAAGGGCAAAAAAATCATATAGATGTTAGTATAAATGCATTATTCTGAATTTGTATAATTTATTTTACATTTAGTAAAAGTGTTGGTTTACAATAGGACACAGGTCTAATGGTGTAGGGTATCATATGGTCGATCTTGACCGACTATAGTTTCTCTCTCGTTTTTTTTATATTTTTTTTGCCATTCCGTTTCAATTTCAATATATTAAGCCATTTTAGAATTAATACATACTTACATATGTATATTTTTTGTTGAACAAGCCCAGTCCTTAGTAATTACTTCCAAAACAGTGAAAATAAATGAATTTTTAGCGGGAAAAAAGGTTAATATAATTTCTAGGAAAATTAAATTTTAAAAAATTTTAAAGCATTTTTATTATATTTTAATAAGACTAAAACAGAATTTTTCTTAAAAAGTTTTATAAACATAGTTTTAAGGGAAATACTTCAAAAGAAATGAACAAGAAGTATAAAAGAAGAACATCCTACCAATAACAACCATGTGTTCAAAAAATAACTTCTGCAGCTCTTTTTCACCATTAAGTACTTCCTTCCAATGACAACACAATGTTAAATTCATGACTTGTTCAGCTCTTTTTCAGTTCCCTTTTTTGCTGGGAAATTACGAGTGTAATGCATAAAATCAAATAGAACTTTTAGAGAAAATACCCGCATTCGACAATCACAGGTTTTGTCGATATTTTTCTCGAAATAAATTTGAATTTACAATATACCAAAGTTACTACAAAATGTTTTTCCTTTTTCTATATTTTACGCATACAAGCATGAATTTTTTCTCTTTGTGTAAAAAATTATCGAAATTTGATTCAAATCAGAGCTTCGAAAGAATTAATTTAATTTTAGCTTAATTCCCTTAAATCTTAATTCTGAATTGGGAAATACTAATTTTTCATTCCACAATACCATTCTATAAAATATAAGTCAATAGCTTAATTCAAAGGCTTTTGTTTGAATAGAATTAATTCCTTATTCAATTAATTCATAAAGAATTCATTCAATTTTTGTTGATTCAAATCTTCTCCAAATTGAATGAAAATATTTTTCTTTCATTTTATTTGTAATATTTTGTTTTTTAATCTTTTACAAAATGAATTTAAAAATATTTTCTAAAACTAATTTGTAATAGATTTGAATTGAATAAAATTTTAATGATTCAATGTATTTTTTAAGCTTGAATTGTATAATTGATGAATGAATTCTTTAAGGAATTAATTCATTGCACAATTAATTCAATTCATATGAAGTACAAAGAATTTAAGTCTATGAATTAAATTCAAATGCTTTAAAAGTATGACTAGGATAATAAATTTAATTCGATTAAAAAAAAAAAAAAATTGAATTAAAGAATTAAGCCTTTCGTACCTTTGATTCAAATGATGTACTAAAAAATCTCCCTATGAATCGAAATAAAAAATAACTTTGCGAAGACGACATAAAAAGTGTTCCATTGATTCGATGTAATCTCTACAAGCTTTACATTCGCTGTTGCTTCCCACGTCATTGCGGAATAAACTCACCTGTAAGTTTGAGTGCCCCGCACGTAGCATAGTAGGTTTCCATTTACCTTAATAAAATCATCCAATACTATCTACATCTTCGTAAAAACGATCCCTGGGTTCATTTCTAATAACCACACTTTTTATTTTTTTACAGCAGAAGCAAAAAATATTATGAAAAAGGCCGAAATCACAATTTTTAATATTTTTCTTTAAAATTAAGCAATTTTACGATTTTTTCTTTCATGAAGTTGGTGTTACCATTGGTGTTTGTTATTATTGATGTAATTTTTTAAGATACATATATACATATGTTTATAAAATTTTTTGTGTAGATGAAATTTGGGTCAGTGCATTAAAATACAACAAAAAATAAACATTTGATATTTCAGTATTTACGGTCTTTTGCAATTTAGGTGACGATATGTATTCCTTATTCTGTCATTCTTTTGTTGTTATTTTTTTTTCTTTTTTAAATTTCTTTGGAAATTAGGAGAATCAGGCTTTTATTATGTTTTCGTCAAATATTAAAAGTTAATTTTTAAACAATATCTAGAAAAATAAAATTTTTCAAATATTATATGACTTTAACTGTGATTTACACTCAGACCTCCATTTTAGTCGTTTCGCTTTGCGCCGCATATGCTTTAGTAAATGTATGTTAGAATTTTATTGATTCATTAATTTTCCTATTAAATTTCTTGTTTTTAATTAGAAAATCAAAATAGTATTTATATACTATATATTCAAAAAATACTCCTTTTTTTATTAAAGATTAACTTCTAATCGTTCAAATATATTTATTCTGGAACTAAATATTAAGAAAACAGTGTAAATACATAGCAAAAATGATTCGATTTGTGTCGTTTCAGTTTGCGTCGCAATTCTCCAGTCCACATTAACGAAATAGACCGGGGTCTTAATGTATTGAGTGATTCCATATCAAAACGGACAAAAACAGATATTTTCGGATTTGATATCTCCCATTTCAATGAAATTCCCTACAGATATTACGTATTGCAAATGTTGCTCAAATTACAAACTTTCTGAGTAATGACTCTTCCCGGTCCAAAAATATGACGTTTCAAAAATAAAAAAGCGGTTGAAATTTTTCCGAAAGTAATCACATTTTATTGCTCATATCTTTTAAAATATACATTGTACAATTTTTATTTTATTTAATAGAAAAACACATTGACTTTAAAATGACAAGTAAAATATTTATATACTTCGAAAGTTCAAAGGTCAAAATCGATAATATAAAGATCAAAGTTTAATATCTCAAAAAACGGTATTTTAAAATTCCTTAAAAATATATATTTCGGAGATATAATGATTTATTTTTTGTAAGTCTTATTTTGACCTTTGAACTTTCGATCTAAAGTAACTCACTATCTATCATTTTTAAGGTAATGTATTTGTTTTTAAAATTATACTAAAATGAATATTTTATTTTCTATAGTTTAGGAGTTATTAATAATTGGATTTTATTTTTGTCCATAATTTCATGTTTTTGGAAACACTTCCAATTGTCAATACTTGTGAATTCGTGAATAGTGAATTTCGTTGAAATCGGAGATGTCAAATCCGATTGCTGTCCGTTTTGACATGGAATCACTATATTACAATTTTTTTTATAAAAGCCTATAGATGGATACAAAGGTTTAAAGGTATTTTGTATTTTCAAATTAGTAAGATAAAAATTTTATATTTTATTAAATTTTATTTAGGAAAACTAACTAACCATACACTTCTTAACTTTTTTTGAATAAGCAACAAATAAAAAATATAGGAGAAAACTATATCTTAAAATATATGAAGAATTTTGTGATAAAATTTTAGAAAAGTTTTTAAGCGTTTTTATATAGCGATATATAGTTTTATTATAAACAAAATGGCATTTTAAATATTATATATAGATATGTTTAGTCCTAAAGAAAACAATACAAAAAAATTACATTAAGGTCATAATTTAGAGAAATTGAAAATAATCCAAATTAATGAACTACGAGTTCTTTAGCAGGAACTACCCTAAAACCGGTTTTTCAAAATATTTCAACATTTAGGGAGTGTTTCGAAATTTTTGAAAATGGTCATGTGATGTCTTCAAGAAGGTCTATACCTCCCATTATATTATTTTTGGAGTGAAAATAAAAAAATAAAAATAACAATTTCTTATTTTTGTATCTGTTTAGTAAAAATCATTTCTAAAGTGCATGAATAAAATCATTTTTGTACTTTACTGTATAAACGGTTTTCGATGCTTGAGTTTTATTTACACTTCTTACACGTTCCTTCAGCGATGTGGGCAAACATAAGCATATATGAGAGCGCCAAAAATTATATGTATATTGTCTGATAATGACCTTAGCAATTCTTTAATTCTGCTACTTGTGTTTGTTTAGTTTTAAATAAAAAATACTTTCCACTCAATAGGGCTTACTTATATTGAGTATGTAAAGTGTGCCAAATATAAAGGTGAAAATATAGATATATGTCGAATCATAAGTGCACATTAAAAACTAGCATAATAACATAGACCATCATAGTTGTAGTGAATCAGACTAGATTCTCTGGTGGGAATTGAACTTACTATCCCCAGACTAATAGACTAGATCACTAGCTTACCGGTGCACCCTGTATAATTATTATTTTGTATGTAATATTTTATTTATTTTCTATTATGTAAAATTAAATATCTAAACAAATTTAATGAGAATCGATCCATAATTTACCATAGCTTCCATATAAACCTACATTTTGGAATCACTCTAAAGTGCATATATTCATAAAAATGTTAATATCAAGGTTATATTCTATGTTCGTATATCTTGTTTTACGCTTAATAAAAGTACAAGTCCACAATTGACCACAGGTCTAATGTAAGAACCATACACTATGATGTAGGTTATAATATGGTCGGGCTTGACCGAGTATATCTTACTTACTTGTTTACATTACAATGAGTTAATAAATAATAATAATTTTGTTAAAAGTTAATCAAAATACATTAATAAAATAATTAGTTTCTTATAAATAAAAATTTTTTATTTTTTTTTTTTTTTTCACTCTTATAAAAGCAACTGTTCCAAAAACATATATATGTACATACATTTTTAAGTAGTTTTTTTTTTTTTGGAATATATAAGTACATAAACATGTTTCAAACATTTCGATGAGAAAAACACGCATACCACTTGTGTATAGCAATGAAAATAAAAGTGAATAAAATTTCATTCCAACTTGTAAGAACCGCAATATTAAATAATTTCTTATTGTCCATATGTACTCATAAGTAATAAAATGTATAATTTTATAATCTATTTTTTAATTTAATTTTTTGGGATTTTAAAAGAATAACAATGCAAGTACATTCTAATATATATACATATGTAATTTGTTCACCAAAAGTTTTGAGTTTTTCTTCACTATTATTAGAATGTATTCAGCAAATAAAAAGAAAAACAAAAAAAACTCAAAAATAAATTCTCTTGGTGGCAATCGCCAACTACCGATCGAAGAAATGAGCGAGCGTCTGAACATGCACTCACATTGAAATGAAAATTTTCATTCAAAATCATTAAAATCGGCTCACGGTCAACATCAACATTCAGAGATCGGCGGAATAAAAAGCAATAAATGCCCTACGTCAAGTGTGTTTCGTGGTGGTGGTCAGAGAGCGTCCTTCGGTCAATGTTTTCAATTTACGTATTCTTCAATATTGTTTCAATATTATTCCAAAAACGAAAGTATACTAAATAAACAAGTCCAATATATTCAATTTTATACGTACTCACGTTAATATACATATAAAAGAGTTAAATTATTTAAATACGATTTCCAATATACATACATTTATGAGAGATTTCTATTAGAAGACGAATAAATTTTAATATATATTCGATGCATTTATATAGATTCACGTAACCTTTTATCTAAAATTTTGTAAAAGAAAAACTGAAATTAAAATCGCATAACAAGATTTGGAAAAAAAATATTTAATAATAATAAGAAAAAAAAAATATATATACACGAAAAAATTTGAATAACATAATTTGTTTTATTGTGTGAAAATGAGTTTTCTTTCACTTCCACGTAAACTGACAAGTGAGAGTCGTCGGAATTCCAATACTTCCGTTGATCAAAATATCAAATATTTGAGTTTAAATAATAGACGAACAACAAGGAAAACAAATTTATATAGTGGTGGATCTACATTATCACTTCAAGTACCACCACGTAGAGGGATTTTAAATAGAAATGGCAGTATTTCGTCCAATTATTTTCGTGGAGTACACAAACATCAATTGGAGCAGCATGCCGAAACAGTCTGTCACACAATGACCGTAAGTAATCTAGAAACCTTTTAGTAAATTATCTAAAATGGATACAGAAAAAAATATTTGTAAAAATTGTTTAGAAATTTTAGTTTCATTTGCAATTATATACATAGATAGTATTTATATACATACTTAATGAAATTTGTGGAAAGCATGAGTTTTTACTATTTGTGAACGATTTAATGTTTTATTTAAAACATGAAACAATATTTATTTCTAACGAAAATATATAAAAATCAATAAAAAAACATAGCAAGTCAAACTCGATCATATTAGTTCCTGCAAGTAACTAATATTTTAATAAATAGTATAAAAAACATTTGATACTTATTTTGGCAGTATGATATCTGTTTAAACAATTTTTAAGGGTTTAATTGATTTTTCGTGACAGACATTATGTGTACTAGATTCATTGAATAATAGCCACCAAATTTTTTAATGTGATTCTGTTAAATGGATGTTTTGTTTGTGGACATTTAGGATATATTGAAGTCTGACTTATCCTCACGTATTACAAAATATTTTAGCTATATTCCGGTGGAATAATTGTATGGGAACTATTTAAAATCATAGACCGATTCTATTCAATTTCAAACATCAAAATAAACGCTGATGTTATAATTTTACCTTCATACTGTCATGCCTGCCAAATTTGCAGATATTTTTCAAAATATTTTTTTGGGACGTTTTTTTAAGAATTTTTCAAAGCAAATGAAATTATAAATTGATTGCTCTGTAAGTTCCACATTAGTATTATAACTACGGCAATTTGAAGTATTTTATATCATATACAGTGTCTCACTAAAGTATTTGAATTTTTTTTATTAATAATTAAAACGGTTTAATTACGTGATTTAAAAAAATTAATTCTAGATTTATTAACTAAATTGTATTTATCTATTTGTTAACTTTATAATGCAGAAAACTGCAATCAAAAATATTTCATTGTATCCAAGTTATTCCAGAAAGAGTATGAAAATTCATCTAATTTACCTCACAAAAGTATTTGAATTTTTATCACCTTTGTATTTAAAATGTCAAATAAAATACAAATTGGAGAAATTCATGTATTTTTTTTATTAATAATTGGTCACAGGTATCACAATTAAATGTTTACTAATTTATTTCCCCAATTTGGAGTAAAATTTTGGGGGATTTTTGGTCCAATTTTATATTTAATGGACTTAGAAGGTTGATTTCGAAAGAACACGCCTAGTTTACCTTTATAACTGACCAAAACAATATTTTTTTTGTCATTATAGTAAAAAAAATAATAAGTTTTTAGTTCCTTATGAGTTTTTTTTTGTTAAAACCCCATATACGAAGGGTCCAAGTCGATAATTATGAGGCATGGCACCATTAAAAATTGTATACCTTAAATATCAAGCCCATTTTGATTCCCTACGTATCAAAAATTTATTTTAAAATGTTGGGGAACATCTTCCCGATATATAGCCAATTATAAATTTGAAGGCTAAAATACCTGACATTATGATATAGCTCCAATATATACCCCGACATAATTGTACTTGGGTTTATTTTTCTAATTACTTAGCCATATTATTTTTGGATCAATAACTTGCAGTCCAGAAATGTTGGACCGAAAAATTTTTAACTTTATTTTCATCAACATAAGTAATATTAACAGAATAGTAAACTTTTTTGGGTATTTTTACCTTTTTATAGTTTCCCGTATACCTTGAAAGTCATATAGTTATGTAACTTAAAATATGCCTTTTGTCGCGTTTTACACTATGGCTCCAATTTCTCTGTATTTTTGTAGCCAGTATCTAAATCTCCCATTTAGTAACAGCTAATACCTAAAGAAACACAATCTGAAAGTTTTGTTAAAATATGTGGACCAATACTTCAGTAAAATAGGCTCAATATTGAAGATTTTTTAATTTTTAACAACATAATGAAACTACGTACCCCGCTTGGAATGTCAATATTTAGAACTTTTGCAGTAAAAATTATTTTTCGAAGACATGATATAGTCCATTTATATTTCCGAATAAAACAAATTAAATTTAAGAAATAACTTAGGAAAAATTACCCGATTATTCCAATTTTCCCTTTTGTAAGATACATGTAAAGAAACTTCGCTTAATTTCTCTAAAATTTTACCCCCAAATTTATAAAAAGAATTAGTAAACGCTTAACACTAATACTTAATAACAATTGATATATAAAAAAACATATATTTTTTTGCCTTTTTGTATTTTGAGTATCTTCAAATATAAAAAAATTAAAAAATTCAAATACTTTTGTGAAGTACCTGAAATGACTGCACGTGTTATTTCCCTCAATTTCTCGGAAACGATTCAACATTTTGTGCTACTTTTTGCAGCATTTGGTAGAAGACAACTCAGGCAAAAAAATCCCATTAATAAAAAAATTATTATTTTTTATTTACCTAATTTTATAACTAAAAATAACTCATTTTTTTATTTAAAAACTGAAATTCACTAACTTATGTGAGACACTGTATATATTTTTTTTTTTTGTTTAACAAAATTTTAAAAATTTTTTCATTGGTTTTTCATTTTGGACTTAAGAGCATATTTTTAGATATTTTACTATTCGAAAGCATATACAGTCTTAGTCGTATTTATTTGCACTTTTTTTTTAAATTTTGGACATTTGAAAAATATGTCAAATATCTTTTTGTTTTAATATATTTGGATATAATTGTTTTTTGTTGTAAAGCCTGAAATGTGTAGAGTAGATTGTGTCAATTTCTGAAAAAGTCGCGGAATTATTTATATTAAAAGAAAAATTCGTATGTATTTTGTATTTCAAAATTATTTACACAGCTTCAAAAATCAATTATTTACGCTTAACATTGCCAAAGAAAGATAAAATTGAGTTTTAAATGACACTTCGTCATTATGGTTTAAAAAGGGGAATGGGAATAGTTAAGGGGTGGTATAATTCTTAGTTAAATGATATTATTATCCGAAAATGAAAGCAATTTGAAAAAAAAAAATTGGAAAAAATCTGTCAGAAAAATTTAACATCGTTTGGAATATTTGCAAAATTGTTTGCAATTATTGGTATGTTCGGCGAGAATGTATGATTTTTAGAAAGGTTATGATTAGTGTTTATAAACCGGTTAACCTAAAAACCGGTTTTTTCTTCAAATTTCGGTTATTTGCGAACCGGTTAATTTGAAATATTCAATTTCGGTTAACCGGTTTACCCGGTTTTTTTGTGTCGGTTAACCGGTTTCAAAAATTAGGTAAAAATATCACTAAATTTTGTCTTTTAATTGCTTTTTTTGAATTTAAAATATAAACAAATATTTTGAAACCTCTAAAAATGCTTGCTGTTTGAGTTACCAAGTAGTCAGGTGATAGATACATTTTCCATAAGAAGAAATTTATAGCTTAAGAGAAAAATTTTTGTAAATGATGAATGATGAGAAAAATAAGATTTTATATAGTATAATAGGAATAAAGACTTCAAAAGTAGAACTAAATAAATGCAGAAAATGTACTTTTAAATGATTAATAACATTCTAAAAATTAAAAACAAATCACATTTTAGCTGAAAAAAATGTAATTATTTTTCCAATTTTGTGCAGATATTTTTATAACATTTTTTTTATAAAAATTATATAAACTATTCCTTGAGAGAAAAACTTTAAAAGCGATAAATATAAATCATAATATAAAGTACATGTCTAAAGCTTCCTTTTTGTAAAATTTCGATAATTTAATTTTATTTTTAAGTTAGAAAAATTAAAAAAAAAAAAAATACTTTATAGAATAATTTTAGATCATTATAATGCTTCAAAAGTTATGCTAAAAGATACCAAAAAAGTTATTTTTATAAATTATATCAAAACTAATCTAAAGGCTGAAAAAGGTAGTATAAATTTGCGATGTAAATTAATCGCAATTTGTAAAGAGCACTGCAGTGCACTGTTTATAATTTGTTGCATGGTTAAACCAACAAGTTTAAAAACACTTTTTTTAACAAAAATATTTTTATTTTGCTTTTTAATTTTACCTAATTTTTGATTAACCGTCAAACCGGTTTTTTGAAAAGTCGGTTTTTTATAAACAATAGTTATGATGTTCGCAATATAGAAAGTGTAATTCAATATTTCCACAATAGTTTTTCTGTAATATAATATCCCAGCAGTTCGCCGAACTAGTTCCGTTACGTCGAATTCGTTAGCCACTAAGAACTACCACTAGTTACTTTTCAACCCACTCACAATGCTTTTAACTGGTGAATTTAACACGGGGATGTCATTGGAGGTAACCAATTGGCCACCCTTTGCATTACTATTCACTAGTAGTTTGGATGGTGCCATTTTTCTAGTTATTTCGAATGAAACATAATACTACACATTGAACTGTTCGTAAGAAAATAGCACTATCAGCATAACAAGTTACTAGTATTTTCATTAGTACAAAAACTCTAGTATTTGGGACGAAAAAGTTGAAAAAATAAAATTGTACTTTTATTTTGTATTTTTAAAGTTTTAATTTCCCTGATAAGTAATTATTGTTTTTTTATTTTATTAATTTAGTTTTTTTTTTAAGAATTTTCTGATGTTTTTATTTTATATTTTTATTCATCGATGTCTTCAGCTGGGCTTGAACTTCTAACCTTCTGGTTTGTAGGCACGCGTATTAACCACTGGGCTATTGATCTCTTTGTTTAACATTCTGCTATGTGCTGTTTTCAATTTCAAGAGAATATTTGTTGTAATGTATGCATCATCTGTGCCAAGAAAATGATACTAAAATACTAACGGCGAATTTCTGCATTACATGTAGTTAGTGAATTGGCTATTTATGTATGGTTTTATTTATGAATTAAGAGAAAACGTGTTATGAAAACAATAATGGGGAATTTGTGCATTACATGTAGTTAGTGAATTGGTAATTTAAACGTATACTTTTTTATTTTTATATTATTTATTTAGACAAAATGTGAACATTTAACAAACAGTTAAGTTATTAAAAGTAACTGATATAAGATATTATATATAATAATGTATTAAGTGTAATGTTGTCCTATGAAAGATTTTTTTTTACATTTTTTTAACAGTTTTTAAAGAAAAAAGACTTTATATTTTAATGATTTCACTAAATTTTTAAAAAATAAATAAATAAATAAATAAATAAATAAATAAAAGCTAATGATTAGGTATTTTATTATGTTGTTCTTGCAACTTTTGTCTCGATAATTAAACTCTACACTACCATAGGTGATTGGGGTATTATCGGGTTAGGCCGATTATATGTTTTTTATTTTTTACTTTAAATTTATTAGGGTCCTATTCTCAATATTCAACGGAACAATTTTTTTACTATTTTTGTTATAATTTATTTAATAATTAAATAAAAAATTGTTTCATATAAATAAATTGTCACTAACTTCAAATATGATATATCTTTTTTTATCGTAGCAGGGGAGTGATAATCTGAAGAACTATTATGGTGAAAACCATCAATCTTCATATGAACGTCCAGCTTATTATATCGCTTTGATAAAATGAAAATGGATATAAAAAAATATATTAATTTTCGCATATCTAAATGAGTATTATAGTGAAAGTCTTAAAAATTTTTGTTGTAATTTTCATATTAAAATTCGAATAGGTGCGAGGGGAGTAGTAGCCCACATATAAAGTAAATATTAGTTGTGGCGTTAAATGGGGTAGCACTGGAAAAAGCTAGTATTAAATATTTTTGTTAATAAATTACATACATAAAAAAGTTTAATAATTTATTGACTTTTTTAGTTTATATACAGAAAAAATTATTACCATATATTTTTTAATTAACAAAGTTGTTTAATTTTGCTTCAAAACTTAATAAATATATTCAAATAAGAATCAAATTTTAGTAATATTTTTATTACTCATTTAAATTATTAATTTATTCAATCACCCACTTAATTGACTTAATTAACTTATTAATTGGGAATTTTTTTCTGTTTTGTATTTTTTACAGTTTTTAGTAATTGATATAATCATTTTGGTGAGAGGAGCAAATTTAAACAAGTTGTTGATTGAATGAATTATATACTAACATATTTGTTGATTGATTTTATTTTTTTATTTTTCTGTGTATATCTCTTATAAATTTTGCAAAATAAATGTATATACCGACCAAAGTATTTGAGAACTTATATTGTACATAGACGCACTTATAGGAAAATAGTTTTAAAAATATGATAAAAACAGACTACCATTCCTTAAATATATTTACATTTGAGTAGTAAAATAAATCAATAATTGTAAAAATGAATTGTGTATTCACTAACAAAATAGTTGTATCGAATTTGTTTACAATGTAGGGAATTTCTATAGATAAATGCAATACTTTTTGGCTAATTGGCCACTTATTACATTATATTTCAATAGTGAATTTAATAAATTAATAGTTGTAACGAAATCGTACACTTTGTGAATTTCTGAAAACGAAGAGCCAACAATTTCACTACAATACAATAGTGTATTCACTAATGTAATAGTTATAAGGAATTCCTATATAATCAAGTTTAATTCTAGAGACAAATTTAAGATTTTTTGCCGATTGGATACTAACTGCATTACATTTCAATAGTGAATTCACTAAATTAATAGTTGTAGCGAATTGGCATATATTAATGTAAATTTCTGAAAGCGAAATGCCACTATCTGCACTACAATTCAATAGTGAATTCACTAAAAGAAATTTTGCAGCATATTCATATATAACACGAGAATAAATTTCTCAATTTACGCTTTTAAAGCTCACAACGGCAACTCTATGCATTACATGTAAACATAGAAGTGGCAGTTTACTTTTAGATATTATATTTTCTAGTTAAAACAATAAACATTATTTAGTAGTTATTTAACTAGTGAAATGTAATGCAGAATGTGATCGTTTATCAACCACTTGCACTACCAAAGGTAACTAGTGAATCGTCTAAGTAGTTATATATCTAGTGATAATGGGCAAATTGGCACCTTTTGAACTGCTGGGATATGATTCATTAGTACTACCAGACTACTTATTATTGATTTTACTTTTGTATTGAATTTTCTATGTAATTAAAATAATTCTAATTTTTGTTGTTAAATTTTTTTTTCTAAAATCCCTAGTTTTGCTACAGAAAAACAATTATAGAACATATGTATTGTACTTTTTACAATGGGAATATACCTTTATAAAAATCATAATTTCTCGCTGAACAAATGGATGACTACTGAGAATTTTGCTAATATTTATAACGATATTGTTATAATTATATAACAGATTTTCACTAATTTCGCTTTCAAATGTTTCTATTTTTATAAAGGGGATTACTTTTAGTTATGACTACATGGTATTTTAACAATTTCCATACTCTATTACAAGATGATGTGCCATTTTAAATCTTCATTTAAATCTCAACTTGGCCCTGAAAGGTTTTTTCATAATTATTACCAATATTTTTAGATTTTTGTGACTTATTAAAGTTGAGTTTATATCATGAGATTTTATACTATCATAACGTCAAGATTATTGACCATCTTTGGCAATGTTAATCTTAAATAATCGACTTTAAAGATGTGTAAATACTTTTGAAATGAAAAATGCATACGATTTTTTTTTTAATATCCGTAATAAATACCGCGTCTTTTTCAGAAATTACCACAATCTACTCTACACATTTCAGGCTTTACAATAACAAAACAATTATTTAAAAATAGCTTATAACAAAAAAATATTTGACGTTTTTTCCAAATTTTCAAACAATTTAAGTGTTAAGTGTTAATATACATATATGGCTATGACTATATTTTTACAAATTCTAGGTACATTTTTAATATTTAAACTTACAGCATTTGAATATTTGCATATCTTGTAATTAGAGCATTTTTTAAGGCATATATGCACATTTTCCATCTCTTTACTGTCAAATTAGTTTTTTTTTAAATCCTAATTCCTTCTTCTTTTCATCTCATTTTGTTATAATGCAATTTTCTGACAAACTACAAGCTTTGAAATTTTCTTAAGTGCAAAATTTTTTAGTAATTGCTAATAAAAAACATGTAATTTTCGCTAAAAAAAAGTAGAATGTTTTAAACCTGTAACCCAATTTTTTAAGATTATACATATGTATAGTATATATGTATTTACAAATTTTAAGGGCATATTTTTTGTTAACAATACCAGACAAAAAAATACAACCGGGCCAACGTTGGCAAACGATTTTTCAAGGTGGTTCAAAAGTTGGCAAAACGTGGGACGTTCTTCTATTAAAACGTTAACATCATTCTACCATTGGTCAATTGTTTTTTGCATAGTTTGTAAACATTTCCGAAAACTAAATAGCTAACGCACTGTCAACATATTTATATTTTTTTAACAGCATTTTCCCAGCTCTTTAAACTCCCAAAATGCGATGTTTTCTTAACATTCGAATAACAAGAAATGAAATGAAATTCGTCTGATTCTTCCTCCATAACAATCTTTCGCTGATGCTAGCCAACGACTTATTTTGGTTAAAATAGAAGACTCCATTTTAGATTCAAATTGTTTTATTAAAAAATCTTGTTATTTCTACTTTTTTTGTAAACATTTGTGACTACAAAATTACAGATACTATATGTTTACTAAACAATGGAAATGTTATGGTAATATCAGAAATTTTCAGTAAAAAATTAAGTTATTTCAAATATAATAATATTTATTTAAGAGGCAGTGTTTATAATAAAATATCAGATTTTTTTGATTATCCACAGCCATCCAATGAATACAAATATGGAAGGTTTTAAGCGTATTCTTACTAAATTTCAGAATGAAACAATTGTATTACCTCTTTACATTAATACTTTCAATATACATATAAAATTATACTAAATATGTATATAAATAAAAATAAACAAAATAAAAAAAAGCATTGACTAATCATTTTACTAGAAGTAAATTCAAACGTCGGCAAACCGCATTGTTTTGTTTGTAAAAAAGTATTTTTCCAGCGCTTGATGTTTTGTACGGTTGGCAATTTCTACCTGGAATGTTACAACACATATCATTAACATTAATTTGAAAGCGTGTACTTCGCATAAAGATTTCCTCCCTCCTTTAAATAAATTTAACTTTTTATACGTATTACATCTATTGACACTATAATGATTCTAAAATACTTTATTCTTATTGTTTTCAATAAAAATATTACTTAATTTTATATTATGTTCACACATAATCGTTTTCGACTTGTTTTTTGGAAAACACAATGAGTTTAAACATCACTGTTCACATATCATTTTGTTGTATTTTTCCTTTTGGCCTGTTTTTCGTTTGCCCAAAATATTTTCACAAATTTTTGGTTTAAATAAAAATTTCACTTACACACTTTCTAATTGAAAAAAAAAATAATAATAATAATATAATATAATAATATAAAATAAAATTTATGAAAAAATATAAATTTCATTCATAATTTTTAATTTTTGGTTTTTAAACTATTTGACAATTTTTATAAATTCTTTTTTCAACAAAATACTAAAAATTTCTTCCCTGTATGGATATTTAATATGTTTTTATTGTGTTAAATAATTAAAGAACTCGAATCGAGATGTTTTCTGGCTTTGAAATATATGAAAAAACAAGACAATTTGTTTGCGTTTTTTGAGAAAACGACTCGTTTTTCAAAAAACATTAGAATTAAGTTTGAAACATTATTTAATTGTTAACATACTTTCAATAATTTTCATATTGAGTTGAAATCAATTAATCAATTTAGTGTTTATTTTATATTTTAATATACATTTTTTTATATAATTTATCCCATTTGATGAACAGTGTTGCCAGGACTTGAAAAAAAGAAGCTAAATTGGACTTAAAAAAAGGTCAGAAAAGGCTAAATGCCCCAAAAAATAAAGCCAGAAAAAAGCTAACATATTTTTTTATTTAAAAAAGCATTAATTTTTTTGTTCTCATTAGATTTTGGTAGTTGTTAAATATATTTTAGTGAATTTGAAAATATAAAGCAATTAGATTATATGGGTACTAAAGTTTGTCAAAAAATAATTGTAATATTTTTGTAGAATGAAGCGCCGCAGTCGAAAATTTTCATTAAATATAAATAATTTCGATATTTTTGTAAGAATTAATATACACAAATGCTTAAATTGATGATTTTGTAAAAATAAAATTTGTAAAATTTTAGCCTTTTTAAGGCTATGTTAAAAATAAAAAAGGCTAACAAAAAAGCTAGAAGCTAAAACGAAAATTTTGAGGCTAAAATCAAAATAAAAAGGCTAGATCTAGCCTTAAAAAGGCTAAACTGGCAACACTGTTGATGAAACTCTCGTTATTTTTAGTGTAAAAGAGTCGAGCTAATAGCTATCGATCATCCCAATACTTTTTATAAAATAATAAATATAGCCAATATTTATGTGTTTACAACAAATAATTATGTTCACATTTTTTTATTTATTATTATTATTTTTTAAACCCGAATTCTTCAGCATTACCAAATACTTTATTGTTTATAAAAATTTTATACTTTTTTAATAGCTAAATTTTGCAAGAAAATTTCAATTTTTTTTAAATAAAAAGTAAATAAAAAGTATTTACGTAAATAGTACTTTGAGGGTCAAACAAGTACTCTTCATTTTTTATTTTATAAACACGCAGAAATTTCATATAAAACATTTTCTGACGTACACATGTACATTAGGGTACCCCGTAATTAATTTATGTATTTCCAACTAAAATTAATGTATGTATACTTCATTTTAAGATATTTTTTAAATTTTTTTACCTGTTTTTCATATTTTTTCCATAGGAAAAATATAAAGTAATATACTTTGAGAGGACTTAGTCCGAATATATTCGAAATGTTTTAATTTTCAACCAAAAATTTACATAAATACATATTTTTTTTTTACATTTACGTATTAACAAATTCAAGTTTTATGAGAATAATCTGTATATAGATATAATTTTCGTAATAACTTTTACTGTCGTTAATTTTAAATAATTTTCTGAATCACAATATGTGCGAAAGATATGTCAGATTTGTTAATAACATGTTTGATTTATGTTAAATGTAAAATAATTTAATTAAAATTTACAACTTCATGTAAAAGTCAATGTCCAAATTACGAATCTCTGAATCTGAAGGAGTCGAAAAAAAAAATCGACGTAATCAATAAAAACGTTTTTATATTGGCATGATAAGCCTTATTAACAGAAAGTACAAACCTAATTGTCATAGAGAAATTTTGGTCATAATTTAAGTTAAGTAACTTTCTGGCCTTAACAGCTTAACGCTATAAAATTTTAAAAAATTTGAAACAGACTGGTTTTTCACTATGGAAAAATAATGAAAGTTTATTATCTATAGTATAGATTACACAGGTCAACACTAAAAAAGTATCGTGAAAAATATGTTGCAGGTATTGCAGGTATAGTCATCCCAATCATCAGGAACATTTCGGTTTTTCTCTTTTATTCGCGACACGTTTTTAACTCATTGAAGCCCAAGGAAATATGCTTCTCTGAGGAGATTTTATATAATAAATTAAGTACTTGACAATTTTTACTATCATATAATTTTAATTAGTTCTTGCTACATTAATTAATATAAATATTGTTTCAATGTATAAAGTTTTTAAGATAATTTTGTACAAAAATATTTTTCAAGATTCTAAAAATTTTATAATCAATTGGTCAAATATATAATTATTTACAACTAACTACTTTGTCTCTTTAATAGTCAAATTTGTTGCAATTTTAAAACATAGACAATTATTTCTCCCAAATGTACACGTAAGAATTATAATTGGCTCCATAATTTTTACCAAAAATGTCCTATTTTTTTTCTAGTTTTACTATTTTTGTCATAACTCAGTAAATATTTCATTTAATAGGATGTGAAGGAATTATGGAAATATATTTGTTAGTTTCAGAATTATTGCATTTTGAAAATGACAAAACGCATTTAGGACCACCCTTTACTACGCATGGAACAACATATTAAAGTCTATTCGGAATTGCTCCAGTTACTTCTGTTATAGTACATTTGTGAAAATATAATCCTCTTGCTTCCATTTTTTTCCTTGCTCATTTCAAAAGCAATATCTTCTAACTAGTTTTAGGTAGAATTTAAAACTGTGTTGACGGTTTATCGAAAACCATATTTTTGGAGGTATTTTAAAAATGGTTCAGCTCAAGTGAACGAAATAATTAAACCCAAATAATTTGGGGATTAGTTTAAAACATACTCGTATCTATCTTTTGTTTTAGGGGGTACATTTGCAACATTTTTTTGTATGAAGAATGTAATTTTATAAGAGACAATGTTAACGAAAATACGAAAATAATTTTCTTTATAAAACAAGCTTGAGTTCACACAAGACAATTTTTCCTGCTGAAATTCTTATTTCGTGTGAGGTAGAGAGAGAGAGAGAGCGAGGGAATATGAAAGCAGCGTTGCCAATTTAGCGCTTTTCGAGCTAGATTCAGCGCTTTTCAGCAACCCAAAAGTCGCATTTTTTTACATCAGCGCTTTTTCTTGAAAACGCGCTAAATTGGCGCGTTTTGTATTCGGTTAGTTTTAGTTGCAGATTTTAATCATGTTTTCTAAATTTTTCTGAATTTGAAATGTAGAAACTTTATTTTTTTTATGCAAAATATAAGCAATACAAGGAAAATTCAAATTTTAAGCATTTTTAAATTTTTTCTTCAAATGTATAATTAATATTATTATACATACTTAATACAGAAAAAGGCGTATTTTATTTAGTTTATAGAATTTTTTATGAAAATAATTTTTGTGAAACATTCACATATCAAAATACTGTATGTTATTGTGTTGGAAAGCTCTTATTTTAAATTGTGACTCAAATGTTCCAAACAAAGATGGATGGAATGAAAATTAAATATTGCAATATATAAGAATTTCCAAAAGTGGTCTTTGTAACAAGCCTTCCCCGTCAAAAACATTATATCAAATTTCCAATTATCTAAAAATAATCCTGCCAGATGAAGAACTTTAAAAGACATATTTTTATTTAGTTTAGTTTTTTTTTCAGAAATCTATTGAAATATTAATTTTTGTTATTTAAAGCACCAATTATAGCATTAATTTATTAAAATTTTAAATTACTGAAAAAAATCCCTATCTAAGATAACTTACTAAGGCGTAGAAAAGTCCAGAAATAAAAGTTAGAATTAGTTTCGGTACTTGTTTTGAATTAAAAGTTTCTTAGGTTTTATTCGGTATTTTCCTTCTCCTGTAAATACTTAGTAAAAGAGATGAAAAAAAGGAAAAGTTTTAAAACAGGATTTGGCCACTGAGTGGGAAGTATAATGCTGGACCTAAGACTTTCATACTTTTAACATATTTTTAATTTTAAAAGCTTTTAACTAAAAGTTATTATCAAATGTATAACCTCTCTTTGGCCCTTAAATATTGTTCTTATAAAACATTAATGTTCAATATTGCATATTACTACCAAATATTTGCACATGAACTTAAAATAACAAATATATATGTAATAAGTTGTTTTGCTCTTAATAAAAAATACATATTTAACTAAAAGATAAAAACAAATTCAATTCAAATATAATTTAGCGCTTTTTAGCGCGTTTTTAAGTGATGACCGGCGCGTTTTGCTTCAAAAAAGTTGACAACACTGTATGAAAGGGAACAAACTTGCCATTACTTCGAAATTCGTTTTGTTTTTCATTTTCGTACTTCAAAAAAGAAACAAATCAAGACAATTAAATCAAGAATTGTTGAAGTAAAATTTTTTGTTATTAACTGAAAACTTCGCAATGCATTTGGTTCGACAACATAAACACAATTGCCTTAAGTAAATATGTATTTTCTGACCATAAATTAAAAATTAAAAAATAGGACAAAACTAAAAACTATTTTTCTTTGAAATTATTTTATAAAGTATGCGTTTGAATAAAATTTAACACATAATTTTTATACCCTTCACCACAGGTGTAAAGGGTATATATAAGTTTGTCATTCCGTTTGTAATTCCCACAATTTTCGTCGGAGAGCAAAAAAGTTTACATTTTCGGGATCCTTGTAAGAAATGATGACGATAGGACCATGTCCGTCCGTCCGTCCGTCCGTCCGTGTGTCGGTTGAAATGGCGTTTATGAAGCCCACCGATAACTGACATATATAATATATATATCAAACGATCGGAAATGCTTTCGAGAATTTTGCTATTGGAATTCAGCAAGATCGGTTCATACAATGCGGAGATATGTTAAAAAAACCGGTTTTTAGAACCGGTTTTCCAGTTCCTGAAGCTTCTGTATATACTAGGGACTTCGTTTTTACAAAGAAGTCTCGGACATTTTTTTCTGAATTTTTGTTCTGAAAAAATGAAATAAATCGGTCCAATAATAACTGAGATATCGGACAAAACGCATTTTTTATTTTTTAAAGCCCTGGTTTAAGCTATAGATTTTTATTTTTACACAGATCGGTCACAAATATTTTTATAAAATTTTGGTTTTTTGAATCAGCAGGATCGGTTTGTAAATGGCGGAGATATGCTTTAAAAACCGGTTTTTGAAACCGGTTTTTCAGTTTCTGAAGCCTCTGCATATACCAGGGACTTCGAAATTTTCAAAGGAGGCTCGGAAGTTATTTTCTGAGTTTTTGTTCTGAAAAAATTAAATAAATCGGTTCAGTAGTAACTGAGATATCGGGGAAAACAAATTTTTTATTTTTGAAGCCCTTGTTCAAGCTACAGATTTTTATTTTTATATAGATCAGTCATAAATGTTTTTATAAAATTTCGTTTTTTTTAATAAACCAAATTCGTTTATAATCAACAGAGTTATGGCCCAAAAACAAATCTGTTAAGAATATAAATACACACACAAACATGTATATTAAGCATTGTAATGACTATTAGTGACGTTTTTTGTTTTTTGTATATACAAGTAGTTTAGTTAGAAACAGTAGTAATATAATGAATAACAGTGTTGTTGTTGTTCTTTGTATATGCAGTCTGTACAAAAATAAATAGATATGGAATTGTTGTTGTTTATTTTTAAAAACTAAAACATATCTGTTAAGAATATACATAAATACATACACAAACATGTATATTAAGCATTGTAATGACTATTAGTGACGTTTTTTGTTTTTTGTATAGACAAGTAGTTTAGTTAGAAACAGTAGTAATATAATGAATAACAGTGTTGTTGTTGTTCTTTGTATATGCAGTCTGTACAAAAATAAATAGATATGGAATTGTTGTTGTTTATTTTTAAAAACTAAAACATATCTGTTAAGAATATACATAAATACATACACAAACATGTATATTAAGCATTGTAATGACTATTAGTGACGTTTTTTTTTTTTGTAGACAAGTAGTTTAGTTAGCAACAGAAGTAATATAATGAATAACAGTGTTGTTGTTGTTCTTTGTATATGCAGCCAGTTTGTATATACACACATAAAAAAATATATAAATATGGAATTGTTGTTGTTGTTTATTTTTTAAAAGCAAAGCCTGCTATGATTGTTTTTTTTTTTATATATTCAAATTTTCGTAGTTTGAAAAAAATTTAGATTTATATATGTGAAAATATGAAAGCATACGTTAAGGCGAAAATTTTATTATTTGTCGGTAATATGGTAATATGATGTCGATAAAATAGTAAGATGGTAATATGGTAATATGGTGAAGGGTATCAAAGATTCGGCACAGCCGAATCTTTTTTCAATTTCATTTTAATTAAATCTTACTGCCGTTAACTTTATATATCTTTTTTGATCAAAATATGTTCTAGAGATATGTAGGATTTAACAACAGATTGTGTTTTTGAAACCCGGTCATTTGTCCACATTCAGATTGCACCCAAAGGAAAAAAACAAAAAATAAAATATTTACAAACAATATGTCGTATAACAAGTTTTCTCAAAATGCAACAAGATGTGTGATTGGTTTGTTTTTTTTAGTCTAAAAAATATAATGATCTTAACATAAAGTGTCATAAAAGGACATTGATGACACTCATAACATGCAACAGCGTTTTTAATATTTTCTGTCCAGATTTAGAATTTTGCCGTTACAGTAGAAACATCCAGAAACGGTACAATAGAATAACTTTATTTTGATCTCACAGAGTGTTAGTTATTGAAACTATCCAGAATTGTGACAATTAAAAGAAAATGGACCCATGTTAAAAGTGGATTTAAAGAGTTCCAACTGTGTTCAATTATGATTATAAATTTTAAATTACTTTTAGAGATATCGCCAAAAATTTCGTGAAAGTATTTTAAATTTAATTTACTTATTTATTCATTTTTGGTGTTTTTTTGGAAGTCACAAAAAAAAAAAAAAAACAAAAATTAAAAATCTATTTAGCGATTTTTATATAAAATACTATATTAGAAAAATCTGGAGAAGAAATGCTACAAGTAGTTGATTTATTTTTAATTCTAACTTTTTCCGTTAATTTTTTATTTAAAAAAATGCATGTTACGTTTTTATACTTTCACTTCAATTTTTAATCTTAGGACCTATGATAGGGGTGCCAGATTCACAAAAAGCTGAACATTTGGAATAAAAAAGCTGGATTTAAGAAAAAAAGCTAGACACTTAAAAAAAGTTTTTTTTATAAGAATTTCTTTTGCAATTTGTTAGGAATATAATATTTTTAACTACAATACATTGCACATAGGGGCAAAGTTATATCAAACGTAGCATTAAATAAACCGCGGTGTTTTAATATAAGTGATTCTGAATTTTAAATATGTTTTAATAATATAACCCACTAAACAATATTAATGCAAAAATAATTAAAATATATAAAGTTCTTTATATTTTCTTAATTTTGTTATTTGGTGAATATGAACTTTTTAAATACTATTTTATTACTCAATATCAAAAAAAAAAAAAAAACTCTAAATACATGCCAAAAATTTTATCATTCCGAAGTTTATTCAGCATAAAAAGAAATTATAAATACCCACCTGAAAATGGTCATATATTTTTATATATGATTCATGTATGACAATATATTGTTATATATGGGTTCATATATAAAAGTGTATGAACTCATTATGGAATCGATTGCAATATATGGATACATATATGGGAAAATATATGAACTATTTTGTCATATATGGAAATATATTTGTAAAATTTGTATTATATATAGTTATATATGTATATGAAATAAATGTTCATATATAATACTATATATGAAATATTAAATAAAACATAAAGTCCTGTAAAACTCTTAAATCAATAAAGGGACATAAAAATGTACTAGAGGAATTTTGTAGGAAATTTTATTATCTATAAGTAATAACATTAAAACACGTGCGATGCATTATACGCGAAATACATGCAAATATGCAATAATTGTTTTTTTGTGACCTTTGATCACGTGATTGCCGGTTACTTCTAGAGGCCAATTTTTATAATCCTCTATTTTTTTCTTGTCTGTACTAAATGTAATGGATTGAAATACCTATAGATAAATAAATTGGTGCTCGCACTATAAAAAAAAAATTTAATATACATACATAAAAAAACTGACATTTAAAAATAAATAAAAATAGAAAAAATAAAAATTCAAAGAAAATATAGAAATTTTATAAAAATTTAAACTAATCATCAAAGATCTGTAAACATGAACCTGCAAAAGCATGTAAGTATCTGAATGGCATGGATAACCTTGATTGATCTTCTAATTCTTGGTTTTCTTATATTTGTTACAATATAGAAAACTATATATCTTCAAGGAGTTGTTTCAATCGAAAATACGATAAATATTGTTTGCCTTATCTCTTGGGTAATTTTCATGCATGTCGTGCTGGTTGCCTTAAAAAGTCATTACTAAAGATGTTCTCAAGATTGATCAACAGACTTCATAGTCGAACATGCTTGAGATACAGCGTTTCTGACACAAAACTAAAAATATGTATTTTTTGTATATGTATGTTGTTCCATCTCTAAAAGATGTATTTAACAATATTTAACAATTATTTATAATGAATTATGTCCTTTTATATGCATATATAAAATAAATAAAATCCATACACAATCATTTACAATAGGGTTTTTGACATAGTAGATATACATATATATATGAATATATGTATGTATGTACCTATATGGAAATATATGGTCATATATTTCCATATACCCTCAATTTTCGGATCCAAAAATATATGGAATTTCATATATGTGTTATATATGATCCATACATAATATTTTTAGCTGGGTAGGAGAAAAATTATTTTTTTTTATTCATACTGTGTTGCCTACCATTTCTGATGCTCCCAAAATTGTAGAATCTTGTAAATAAAACCTAATTGTGCCAAATGTGAACCTAACGTTAAAGTTATTATGAGTTTTATGCACTATAAGTAAATTTCAGGATGTACTTTATATGGACACTGCACAGAGGGCCAAAGTTATTAGACTTGCTGATTCTAAAAATGAACTAAGCAATAAAAATTCAAAATGGCGGAACCAAAATGGCTGCCAAAATTTTAAAAAAATTTTCTGATCCAGCTAAAGTTTTGTGTATTGACAGTTTTAGAGTTACTTAATTTGAAACTGAAATCAGAATTTGAAGAAACAAAATGGCGGACTCAACATGTTTCTTTAAGTTATGTTAATTTCTTCAAAAATATATATATATTTTTTTTAAATCGATAAATGTGTCAAAAACCTAATACAAGAAAACTTTGAAATCTGTATTGTACAAAATTATCGAAAATAATTTAAAAAAATGCAAAATGGCGGAAACAATATGGCGTCCAACATTTTTATTTTTTTTTTATTTTTTTTTTTTGATGCCGTATTTTTCTAAAATTAAGTTCTCTGTATATTTTTGATGTTGCTGAATTCAAGATCAAGCATAAAAAATCAAGTAAAAAAGTTATAGTCGGTCTATCCCGACAATGTAACACCCCATACACCATTGTGTTTGTGCATTAAAATCATATTTTGAAATATAGGAACACTAAAAGGTGTGATTTGGCCATTTATCATTTGGAGCAAGTTTGGGAAACTTTTTTTTTTAAACTAACATTCTATTAGATATAAAAACAGAAAAAAATTGCTTTTATCGGACTGCGGATTCGTGTAGATTTCTTTGGAAGAAGGTTAATATCAAACAAATTTTAACTTATTTGATTAAAATTAAAAAAAAATATATATATATGTACTATATTTAAATAATTTAAATTCGCGATATTTTTGTTATAATTGCCGATTCAGATGTTAATTGATGCGAAAAAAGAATTTCAGCTTTTGTCATAAAAATATGTAGCAAAACCAAAAAAAAAAAAAATGGCCCTTCAATAAAGTTAATTTCTAACAACTATTTCAACTTTGTTTCAATACAGAAGGAAATGGTGTAGATGGATAACAAAAAAAAAAAAAAAAAAAAGTTCGAGAAACATGGTTTTAAATGTTCCTAATAATTTGCCATTTTCGTTATTTTCAAATTCTTAAAAATGACTTATAGCAAAGAATATTCATATATAGAATGCGCATCATGTAGAAGCAAAATTTCTTATGGCGGGTTTTAATCATAGAACCCGCTCTCATGAAATTCTCGCTCTCAACATTTTTCATTGATGAGGGGGATAAGTAACAAGGGAAAACAAAATCCACCACCAAAACAGAGAGAGAGAGAGAAAGAATAAATATATGTGTTTGTACATGTGTGTATTCCTTAAAAAAATGCAAATAAAAACACACACACATATATAAGTGTACATGTTATAAAGATCTTTATTTCAAATTGAAAGAAACAATATTTGTTTCTTTTATTTTGAAATAAAAGTGTTTTGTTGTTTTACAAGTAGAAATACTTTGATCTGCACCGACGTGCTTATACCTTTCTTTGTAACATGACAAATATTTGTATGATTTCGAAGTTGTAAATTTATATTTTATAGTTATATTTTTGATAAACTATTAGTTGTTATTTTTTACTTTTATATATATTATATTTTTATATATTTCATAAAATTGCAGATAATTTGCTTTTGGTGTTTTTTTTATTATTATTTAAAAAATGTTTTTTTAGAGAATTTTTAATTTTAGAGGAAAGTACATATTTTTTCCAATTTTTAGAAAAAAAAAACAAAGTAAATAATAAATAAAAGTTTTTCCTTTTTTCGGAAAAAAACTTATTTTGTGATTTTTTTCCAAGTTTTTGAGTTGTATTTTATTTGAAACAAGAAATTGTTATTAAAATATATATTTTTTATAGAAATAAATAATATTAATATTTTAATTTTAAAACTTATTTTTAAATTATATATATTTTAGAAATAACATTTAAAACCATCCAGCTGATTTTCTCACCTCTTCCCAATTTGATAATATTTGGTACAATCATGGTTCTTGTCAAAATTTCAGATAATTTCTTCAAGTGGTTCGCGAAATATCGCTATTTATTAATTTATTTATTTTTGTCATAACTATTTTTTATATAGTAGGTATATAAAAATTAAATATTTTTTACAAAAGATCTTTTTTCAATAGAATTCCACCTTTTTTACAGAATAAAACAAAATTATTAAAGAAAAATCTAATTTTTGTGGTGACAAATCCGATATGAATAAAAAAATAAAAATATTTTTTATTTTTTTCAAGTGGATATAATTTTATATTTTTGTTTTTATTTATTTAATTAATATACATAACTTTAACATCTGTTACTTTGAATACATAAGTAACAAAACTACACAAATCAAATTTTAAAATATAAATTTGATATCCTGAAAGTATATAACGTCACCGAAAATGCAAAACAACGTAACATCAAAATTTTCAAATTTGTGTTTTTGATGAAATATAGTTTATTATTCCAAAATACGTGTGATCACAAATTTTCAGACTTGTAACTCAAAAAATGACGATAATATTAACGAAAGCAATAATTTTTTCAAGTCAAAACAACGTAACATCACATTGGTTAAAAAAATTAAAAAAAAAAATGTCTTTTTTTACTAATTTAGATTGCAAATTTTTAAAAATATAATAGGTATTAAAATTTTGGAGTAAAAGTTTGCAAAAATTCTTTTAATTACAATTTTTGTAAAATTTTTATTGATGTTACGTTTTTTTGGCTTCACAAAATTGAAATCTTGAAAAACGTAAACCACATAACTTAAAAAATATTTAATAATAATAAAAATATTCATCATCAATATATTAGGCAATGTTTAAGGATGTAATATCCCAAAAATCTTATTTGTAGGACAATTTGTTTAGGTTTTATAAAGTTTTTTGTGCCTCCTGTAAAGTTATGAAAAGTGATGTTACGTTGTTTTGCATTTTCGGTGACGATAAGCTCATATGACGTTAAAAAAGGTATAACTAGTTCGGTGCTGATTAAAGTATTTCTACTTTTAAATCAACAAAACACATATGCTATTACCTACACTAACATACGCGATCGTATTTTATCTCCTTTAGTAAATAAACAACCAATTACTATACCAGCGATCTCCACACTCATACATTCACAATTACGTTTGTGTATGTTTTGTTTTTCTGTCCCATTATGAAATTATACACCAAAAAAAATAACATCATTTTTATAGTAATTTGATTCTGAAAGTTTCTTCGTCAATTCAAGACTTGTAAGTGGAAATACACGTTACTAGTTTAGAATTTGAATAATAATAACCAGGGATCGCTTCGATTACCATAGTAATCATAAAAATTACGATTTAATGTTTATTTTTTCTACTCTTTGATTAAAAAAAATAACGATATATTAATAATTTAGGATTTTAATTTCTTATTAAAAATATCAAATAATACTAAATTTAATTCAGTACGAACGATTATTTCAAATTTGTATTTTATAATAAATGTATAATTGTATTAAATTATTATTTCTTAATTAAAAAAAGATAGTTGTTTAATTAAGAGATAAAAAATCATATTAATTACTCCTACTTAACATCAAATATTTTTCATGAGTGTATCTCAAGCAACAAGCAGTAACACAACATTATTGCTTGAATGCTCGTGCGAGACTGACTTTCTTGTGTGTTTTTTTTATTAATTTCGAGAGCATAACAAAAGAGATAAAAAACACGCAAGCTTCTTTTCCTTTTTTCTTCCCTTCCGCATCATGAAATACTTCTAAAAAATATTTCAGTTTCCATTGACATGCGCTTTCTATATATTGTATATTCTTTGCTTATAGTCAAAAATCTATCTCTCTGGCCCTCTGTACACTGTGGTCTAGTGTGGACCCATTCCTTTGAAATTTGATAGCGTAATTTATGGTTACCAAACATGTAATATTGCAAAATCTCATCTAAATTTGACTCTAAATATGTCATATATAATAAAAAAAATTCAATTATCCATCAAACAATTCAAAATGGTTTAAAATCGAAATTCTCAAAACTTTAAATCAGAATATATAAATGGACATTCTGATCTTTAAGGTGTATATAGATGCTATGGATAATTATGGATATTTATGTTACTTTTTTGCTCTTAAAAATTTTTAAACTTAAAAAAAAATAATAGTAATTATATTATTTTGATAAATTGTCTATTTGACCACTTGGCGACTGCATTTTTATGCAAAATTTTTTACACTTATTCTTAACAAAATTTGCCATCAAAAATAGTAAAAACCTTTGTTTATGTTATAATTTAACATGATACTTTCTGACTCTAATTTGTACCATTATGAAAATAAAAAATTTATTAATTTACAAGTATTAAATTTTTCTTTCACTTTGGACTTCAGTTACCACGCATTCGCTTTGATAAAAAATGTTGTGAACAAACATTGTGTAGAAAAATGTCCTCTTTAAAGTTATATGGAAATTTAATCATAAAACACATTTTTGATTTATTGCCAAAGGTCTCCTTATAGCTGCCCTTATGTCGGTGCGCTGACAAAAGTCGATATTTAACTTAAAATACATATTTCTTTGAATTTATAGAGACTTAATTTTATTTTTTAATTGCAAACTTTTAAACGAGAGAGAATCTATAGTCGGTCAATACCGACCATATGATACCCTACACCATTCTGTATGAGCTAAAAATTAGACCTGTGGTTAATTGTAGACCAACACTTTTGGTCAGTGTAAAATAAATTTTACAAATACAGAACAATGCATTGATACTAACATCTATATGATTTATGCCCTTTTGGGTGATTCCCGGAAGTGGGTTTATATGAGAGCTATGGTAAATTATGGACCGATTCTCATAAATTTTGGTAATGTTGTCTCTACTTATATAAAACTTATCTGTGTCGAATATTAACTTGATACTATCATTCGTATAGGATTTATGTACATTAAAGTGATTTTCGGAAGAGGGGATTTATATGGGAGCTATGGTTAATTATAGACCGATCTTGATGAAATTTGGCACAAAGATTAACACTTATACAAAACTCCTTTGTACCGAGTTGAAATATTGCTATATTTAAGGCATTTATGATCGTTAAACCCCTTTTTTTTTTTTGGGAGAACATTTGTATGGGGGCTAGTTGAAATAATAGACCGATCATAACCAATTTCAATAGGCTTCGTCCTTGTGTCAAAATAATTATTACTGCCAAATTTCATCAAGATATCTTTAAAATTGCGACCTGTACCTTGTTCACAAGGTTTACATGGGCAGCCAGCCAGCCGACCAGACGGACGGACGGACGGACGGACGGATATCGTTAAATCGACTCAGAAAGTGATTCTGAGTCTAACGGTATACTTTTTCTGTGCGTTACAAACATCAGCACAAACGCATTATACCCGAACCACCTATGGTGGTGTAGGGTATAAAAAGTACGTTTGGCTGAAAAGAAATGTAATCAATTATATTATATTGTTAGAGTTGCTATCTTCTAGGCAACCCTAACTATTGCATTTAATTTTATTCGAGTGATCGATTAATTTTCAAAAAATCTTCGATAATTCGAACGAATAATGAATGAATAATTCAATAAAAACATTTAAAGCCGACGATCAATATAATAAGTTAAAACATATTGTCATGGATTAATATAGTTATTAAAGCTAAAAAAAAAACAATTGAAAAAAACTACTCAAAAATTCACACACGTAGAATTCTTTTTGTTTCAATAACATTTTTTTACTAAATATTCTTAGACATAAATTTTTTTGACACCCGTCAAAAACTCCGTTTTGACAACAGAGTTTCGTTTTATAAAAGTTTTATTAGTTTACTCGACTTTTTCATTGTTCGATTAAAAAAAAAAATATCTAAAATGCTGTTTTTAAATTGACCGAATACTCGAACATCGGCAGAGCAACACACACAATTTTGTTCTTTTTGTTTTCAGTTGGCAGAACATTTGTCAAAAAAATCATAATTTTTTGTTTGCCGTGTGTCGCTTCGATACTTTTACATGCAGTGCATACAAGAACAAGTTGGGTCCACACTAACCAAATGCATGTGAGCACAACATTTTGTTCAATATGCGAACAAGAAAAAGGCTCGTATAGACCGCAAATTAAAAAGAAAACAACAATGTTAAAAATTAACTATAACAAAACATAAAAACAGCTTAAAACATCGAAAATATGTCAACATTAATAGGGATCGCTTAATTTACAAGAAAGGTTAAGGCCATTTAGAAACAGTTTTTCAAAAATAATATACTATAATTAAAATTTGAGTCCACTTTTCTCATGTGTTTTTATAAATCTATTATTTCTCATATTAACTTAATTGTTTGATAGCACTGGTCGACAAAAAAAAAATTTTTCGAGCTCCTTCAAAAAAAAAAAAAAATATGTAGACTAGATGGAATTCCGCATGCTAAACTCGAATCTGCTTTCAGTTTTTTTCCATCAGGTCGGGATTTTTTATGGGCGTGTCTAATATTGTGCCCTAAATATGCCGATTACTCGAGTATATTTCACTATTACTTGAGAACGTTATTATATAAATGATATACCACGATATGCGGAATAAAATTAGATTTAAATCGCTCTACTATCAAATTTTTATCCGCTCAATAGTTTAGGAGATATTTCGAAAAAAGTGTCGGAAAAAAATTTTTTCATACAAAATTCAAGATTTCTTTTTTTTACTAAAACTTTTTTTTTTTAATGTGAAAACATCAAAAATATTTAAGTTTATCACCTTTATATCAAAGCTGGCGAAACTACGAGTACATAAAGCCACGTATTATAAAAATTGATGCACAAATCTTGATTGGATTCACAATTAAGTTTGGATACCCATGTATACCAATAGCTTAGTGGAAATACACTAGTGAGCAGAAAAAAAAAAAAAAAATAGATGGAATTCAACGTGCTTAATAAGAATCAGCTTTTACTTTTTTTCTATTACTCATTGATTTTTTTTACGGGCATGACTACTATGACCTCGCCTTTAGACAGTCACACTTGTATATCTCGAGAACTGTTCGTCCAATTAAGATAAATTGAACTTTAATATATAGCGACCTCAATTGTCTTTGAGCTGAATTTATAAAGTTTTTTTTTTTTAAATTTATTTTTTTGAAAAGTGGCGAAAATTTTGATCCATAACTTTGAAATTCTTGAGCGTATGAAAAATATTGTTGACACACCTTGAAGACAATTTTTGTATACATCTTTTGTTGTATCCCTTATAAAAATCGTGTAAAGGGGTTTTTGAGTTATAGCCTAAGTTTGACAAACCATTCTCGAATTTTATAGTGTGACCGCTGAATAAGGTGATGATATAGTCATGCACATAAAAAAAATCAGTACCCGATAGAAAAAAAGTGAATGCAGATTCGTGTTTAACTCGTCAGAATCCACCTAGTCCACCTATTTTTGTTTTAAGAAAATATAAAAAAAAAAAAAATTTTTTTTGGCCACCACTGTATAACTACTCAATTGTATTTTTACTTAACTGTGAATAAAATTTAGATTTCCGCATCAATTTTGAAGATACATGCCTTCGCAGCATTACCAGCTTTAAGATAAAGATGATAAACTGTAACATTTTTGATGTCTTCATTTATTAAAAGAAATTTAAGTAACAAAAAAATCTAAAATTTTGCATGAAAATGAATTTTTTCGGACACTTATTTCAAAATAACTCCGAAACTATTGAGCACATAAAAAATTAAGTTGAATTGATTTGAAGATATTTTTAGTCCGCATCTTTTGGTGTATCACTTTGATCAATCGTACACACCGTTCTTGAGTTATGACGAAATATACTAGAGTAATGGCCTTGCTATGGGCGAAATATTAGACACGCCAATAAAAAAATCCAGACCTGATGAAAAAAAACTGTAAGCTGATTCGTGTTTAGTACATCAAAATACATCAAGTCCAGTTATTCGTCTATGGCTGAGGATTTTTTTGTTGACCAGTGTAGTTAAATAAATAGGCCTAATAGTATCAACTGAAGTTGTAAGTATTCGGATATTATTGTTGTATATTAAAATCTAATAAGACACATTTATTTCGAAATTCGGAAAAAAATATAACTTTTTCAGATGAAAAGTTTATCGATTTATACTCGTAACATAAGTTAACTACTTCCCTTTCATATCACAAGTTTCATCGAATCCATCATTTCTCTTAATCAGTCACAGACTTTATTAGTACACACTTACATATATCGGCTGCACTGTATAACCAAATCAAGTTCAATATTCTCCAATTTCTTTTTTACGGAAAATTTAATATAAGAGTATGATTATTTTATATCCTCCAAACCCAAATTTAAAGATTATTTCAGGCACATATTCGGTTCTTTTTACTGTCATATTATTCCAAATTGTGGTCACTTGGTGGCATAACAATACCGTTAGATTTTGTAACGTGTAGTTACAAATATTACACCACCAATATATTAACATATTGTAACTACTGTAGAGTTAGCCGACTGAGAGTTGAATAATTTGTCTCGTCGGATTTAATTTTGTTAACTGACCTGAGAACATAGCTAGGTACCATTTCGTCGTTGTTCTTGTCACAAGGAAGCTCTGTGGTAATAGTCAAAGGAAGCAGACCTTTGAAGAAACTGGACAGACTGAGTATACCCCAGCTGGAAACAAAACTGCATTACAATTTACATCAACAAACATCTTTTTGAAACCAGTTCAATAGCAAATTTTTTAAATATATTTTTCTCGAATTAGTCTATTAATCGGCATAATTTACACGAAATTACAGATTTTAATTTAATCAAACAGTAATTTGATTTTAATTTTTCGATTAATCGAACTAATATTATTCTAGTAAATGCCCTAGTATATATCCCCAAGCTCCACAGTAAATTTATAAGGCGTTTAATTACATGAAAAAACTAGATTATTATTTTAATTACATTACATATTATTTGTTACATTTAATTTAATGTTGCAATGAGCTTTCTAGTTCCTTTATATCAAAATAAAGAGAAACCTAAAAATGTGTTAAAAATTAAATGATTTCGGTACAAAATTGTCTCAAAGTATTTTTTTTTTTTTTTTTTGACATAGAGCAAGTGAAAACTTATCTTCTATATTCAGCATTGAAAGGCAAAATAATTAGCATAAAATGTTGATTAAATAATTTTTTATTCTAAACTGGAAAATTTTGTTTGTTCCAAAAAATTATATTTTTTTTTCTTTTATTATTAAATATTTTTTATTTAAAAGGTACAAACATACGTAAAATGTATTAATTATCTCCCCCTAGGCCAATATCATTAAACTGCAACCAGTCCCTATAATTTACAAGTAGTAATGTAATAATATATGTGTTAGTTCCATTCCCCCTTAATTTTGTTCAGGGATATGTAGTCACTATGCCAACACGTTTGGCATTAATGCATCAAAATATAGGCGGTCACCGGGGCTATTAAAATCCTTGTTTACTTATTTATGGAGTATTGATTTTTTTCACTTCTTTGAAAAGAACCATATTCACTAAGTAGTAATGTCTTGAATTGAATCTTTTGTTGTTTATTTTGCTAACAATACATTATATATTTATAATTATATGTTACTTTTGATATCTTCAATCTCCAACTTGAAAAAGAACCAATTGAGTTGTTTACTTATTTATGACACCCACTGTATCTCATAGTTTAACATGAATTTTTTTTATACTCTAGCAAATGTTTTTGAATGTTAGTTAGGTTGCATTTCATGTGACGATATGTACATATATAGTTATAACTTCAAGTATATGTATGTATTTGTACTGGATACTCTGCCGTTAAAAGGAAAAAATTATTGGAAGATCACTTAAACAATAAGTATTGATAAACTAAATACATACAAGAAAAATAAATATCATAATTGAAAAAGGTATTTTAATGTACAATGTATATTAAAGTGCCTCACAAAAAAAATGACCCCTCTAGAATTGAAGTTTAATATGTTCTTATATGATTTCCGAAAAATTATATCTGAATCCGTTTTCATTTATTGAATATTAAGTATCGAGTACGAAGTGTTTGTTCTTTTTTTATGTACTCAATACTGTAAAGTAGTTATACAATATATTCAGAGTTTAATTTTTTAATGATATCGTATTTAAAGTATGACGGCTAAAATAAAACTGTATAAATTTAATTTAAAATAATTTTACAGATTTTTGTTAACGTTGATTTTAACGTGTTAACGTTATTTATTAACTTTCATGTTAATCGGTTAAAAAGAACCATAACTAGAAATTATATTTCAGATTAAAAAATTCGTTAAGTATCGAGTTTCAAAAATAAATAGAATTTGTCAGCACTAATGTACATATGAATGTATATTAAGGTGGTCCAACATTGTATAAAGAAAACCAAAGTGTATCACACATTTAAACGTACTCGTACATCAAACAATAAAAGGGGATATCTTTTAAAACATCTGTGCCAAATTTCAAATTACTACGAAGATTGGAACAGTGTAGAATCCTGATTGGAATAGTGTAGCATCCTGGCTAATTAAGTTGATAAAAATTTGTTCTCACCAAAATAAATGGTGTATACATTAAACGACAACGTTCGACACAGAATCAATTTCTTAGTCGTTTTAATGATGGCTGTTAGTCTATACGTCTGGCTGTCCTTGTGAACAAAGGACAGTTCGTAATTTTAAAGATATCTTGATGAAATTTGGCACAACGACGAAGCCTCCTTTTTATTTGACAGAAATAAGTTTTATATAACAGCGCAAACTTTTTTGAGAATCGATCCATAATTTACCGTCAGCTTCCATAAAAGCCCACTTTCGATAATCACTCTAAAGTGAATAAATAAATATTGTATTCATATTTTATTTTACACTTAGTAAAAGTCCAAAATTGACCACAGGTGTAATACAATACCCCTTCCCAAATTTTGATTATTTTTTATTAACTTTTGTCTTTTTTGCTTAAAATTATAAAAAGTGGGTGTATTTATTTTTTTCCACCTATTGTTTGATGTATATATCATTCAAATTAGTGAGAATTTTTTTAAGATTTGTTCTAGGATGGCTCCTTTCATAATTTTAGTTATAACGTCATATATATGTATATATATTAGAGTACAATGTACAGTCGAACACGGTTATAACGAACTCGAAGGGACCGACAAATTTAGTTCGTCATAAACGTAGTTCGTTATATCAGTAAAATTCCATAAAAAATATTTGTTAATAAAATATTGGTGCGTATTTGATTACGATACTAATATTTGTAATTAAAGCGTATTTCTTTCCCTTTAAAATGGGCTGTATTTATGTTTTAAATATCAACGATTTTAATATACAGTTTCGAGCATAAAAAATGCAACGCTAGGCTATATGATTTTTTATCGTATTGATTAGTGCTAGAACGTCATTAAATTACATAATTCTGTTGTAATTTTATTCTTTGCGGCCTTAGCCAACTATTGCCTGTCATTTTGTTCCAAATTGTTACGCATACGAAGTTAATAAATTTTTTTTAAAAAAGTTGTAAATTTAAGGGAGCAAAAAAAAATACAACTCCTAAAAAATCACCGGATTTTTTTAAATTTTGATAAAAATAATTATTGAAAAATGCTGAAAACTATAATTTGATAGTATTACCACTAATTACTACCAATACATATAAATTTAAGGTAATTTTAACTACAAAGGATATTAATAATATTAAAAAACACTCTTTTCTCCATTCCTTTTAAGAATTTTAGAATATTTTTGAATAACATTTTGATAATATCAGTGAAATAATATTAATATGTAGTTCTAATATGAAGATTCTTAAAAATTATCTTAAAGAAACAATATTGAAACGATCATGCCTGTAACAATTAATAAAAATCATTTAACAGTATATATTTGATATTATCTGAATGACCACATTTGGCCATTCAAAGTTACTATTGCCAGCAATCGTTGATTTAATGATGTAAATATGGAAACTGGATATCCTTCTAACATTACACATATTATTTACTAAAATAAAACTACCACCTTTACTTTTAGAGGCAGGTCCTTTATTATTTTTACGAGTACTGTATAATGGAAATGAGAGCCTATTACGATAATTTGAATTAATTTGACTCTAAACTCATATATTTCAATTTTAGGTGGTCTAGGAAGACATATTTATAATATTAATTTCCAATAGTAAACAAGTTCAATAGTCCAATCATCACGAAGGATGTACTTTTAATTTTTCAACATATGAAGAGTTCCAAATAGGTGTATTTCTTAACTTGTGTTAGAATTTGTTCCACGATCGAAAGTGGTTGCGTTATTTCGGCCGAAAGGTCATACTCAATTATAAAGTATGAAGTTAAGCTAAGCTATCATAAATATTTGATCGCTTATTTATAGAAAATGTTTGTTGGATTTAAAACAACTAACAAAATAAATAATAATTCCAAAAATATCAATCTCTATTGAAAAATTTCCAAAATAGTTCAGAAAAATATCAAAATTTAACAAAATTGGAATTTATTGCTAATATTTATATTATTTGTAGATTTCATGTATCTTAGACAATATGCAAGAATAGAAAATCATGTTTTTTAACAACACTATAGTTTCCAACCATTTCCAATCAAAATTTTCACCAAAATTTAAAAAATCATGTTTATTTGTTTAGAGTTGCATTTTTTTTGCTCGCTTACATTTTCAACTGCTTTTACTAAACGTTCAATAATTTTCGTTACGCACAAAAATATTCAACAAAGTTATATGCAACAGGTGTATATGACCACAAATAATAAAATCACAATAGTACTGTTACATTAGGACTTACTATAAGCAAAATATATGCGAACAAAGATCATATCACATAGCGTTGCATTTTTAATGCTCGCTACTGTACATATCAGGAAGAATATTTTTTTGCATTCATCAGTCATTGTCCAAGTGGAAACTGCGATTAATTATAGTTGTTTATACTCATTCAAAGTTTTCTTTTATTACTGAGGTTTTGACATTGGCATGTTTTGAGTTCTTTACTCTTTGAGGAATAACGATTTCATAATATTTAATTTGTAATCCTCTTATAATTTCAGTTTTATTTTTAGCTAGTTTTGCTAATATGTATGCGTTATGTTAAACAACTGTAAAAATAAATATCTTTTATTTGTCCGATAATTTAAATTGAAATTAACGAAAATTATTTCTTTTTGTCGAATAATTTAAATTGAAATAAAAAGTTAGTTCTTCTTTGTGCAATTTTATTTACCTAAAATTTGTATTTGTGGGAGTTCATTATGAACGTAATTTTTGTGTATGAAATTTTCTTCTTGGGACCATAAAAATGTGTTCGTAATAAAAAAAAGTTTGCTATAACCGTGTTCGTTATAAACGTAGTTATTTGTATGAAAATTTTGTGTAAAATCAATGGGACCGAAGAAAAGTGTTCGCTATAGCCATAGTTCGTTATAACCGTGTTCGACTGTATATTGCCGCAATGAAATATACATACTTATTTAATACACTCGTTTATTTATCTTGTATTATAGTTCATTGAATTAAAATAAACATTGAAATGATGAATGATGGAATTAATTTGCACTTTTATTGTGTATATAAATACAATATTTATGTTTAAACATTTAGAAACACCTGGTTAATGCTACTATGTAAAGAATAAAGATGAATTATCTCAATAATATATGAAATAAATTTTAATAGATTACACTACCACAGGGGATTGTGGTATTTATATGTTTGTGCTGAAGATTATAACCAGTGTTGCCAGTTTAGCCTTTTTAAGGCTAGATCTAGCCTTTTTATTTTGATTTTGGCCTCAAAATTTTCGTTTTAGCTTCTAGCTTTTTTGTTAGCCTTTTTTATTTTTAACATACAAATTTTATTTTTACAAAATCATCAATTTAAGCATTTGTGTATATTAATTCTTACAAAAATATCGAAATTATTTATATTTAATGAAAATTTTCGGCTGCGGCGCTTCATTCTACAAAAATATTACAATTATTTTTTGACAAACTTTAGTACCCATATAATCTAATTGCTTTATATTTTCAAATTCACTAAAATATATTTAACAACTACCAAAATCTAATGAGAACAAAAAAATTAATGCTTTTTTAAATAAAAAAATATGTTAGCTTTTTTCTGGCTTTATTTTTTGGGGCATTTAGCCTTTTCTGACCTTTTTTTAAGTCCAATTTAGCTTCTTCTTACAAAAATATCGAAATTATTTATATTTAATGAAAATTTTCGGCTGCGGCGCTTCATTCTACAAAAATATTACAATTATTTTTTGACAAACTTTAGTACCCATATAATCTAATTGCTTTATATTTTCAAATTCACTAAAATATATTTAACAACTACCAAAATCTAATGAGAACAAAAAAATTAATGCTTTTTTAAATAAAAAAATATGTTAGCTTTTTTCTGGCTTTATTTTTTGGGGCATTTAGCCTTTTCTGACCTTTTTTTAAGTCCAATTTAGCTTCTTTTTTTCTCAAGTCCTGGCAACACTGATTATAACGAATAAATAAATTGTACCAATCGAGTCTAATCATTTTCTTAGAGTTGTGTCTTTCATGAGGGAAGTATTTCAATTGAACGTTTCTTATTGTGGTTTAAATTTATTATGTGTAATTATTTTATATACAAATATTAATTAAAGTAAAAAAATAATCATCAGAAATTAGATTAAGTTTTATGTAATATGTACAGAAACTATGGCTTAAATTGTTTGTAAGAATGTTACAGGTGTTACAAGAGAAAAGAACTAATTCCATTGATATGCGTAATTCATTCAAGATAATTATTAATTTAATATTTCTTTAATCTTAAGCCGTTCATAGATGCAGACTGGAAAAAAGATGTGGAAGATGAAACCTTCTATAGGTGTGTGATTCACTAATTTACTACACATTCATCAATAAATTTTTTGAAAAAATTATTTTAAAACTTAAAGAATTTTAAATATTTTTTTAATTTTTCTTTTAAATAAAATGACAAAGTTTTTGACTTTTCATACAGCAATGTCGGTTTGACTCACATATTCTCAATCTCTCTCAATTTTACTAATACATTTTATTGCATGAGCTTATGCAGTATGTGTCTATGGGGCGCTTTATAAAATTATTTTCAATTTAACCTTCAACTATACTTATAAAACATAACAAAAAATTTTGTACAATGTTTTTTTGAAATAAAATGTTATTTTTAGTACCGGTTTTTTGTGTTTAAAAAAAACGGTTTATTCAACATTCAAAAAATGAACATTTTAAAACCGAAAAAACCGGTTTTAAAATCGGTTAAAGGGACTTTGGAAAAATGTGGATTTTTTAGCCGAAAATGTGAAAAAAATAAAACATTTTTGGAATTTTCGGCGTTTTTTTTGGGAATTGTGGGATTCCTTTTACAAAACTCTTAATGTTTTTTTTCACTTTCTCATTTTCATTAAGATATCTCATTTCGTTAAGATATCTCTAATAACAAAGATTTTATTACAGATAAAATATTTAGAGTTTATCAAAAAAACACTTTTTTACAAAAATTTTACTTTAATTTAAAAAATCAGAAAAAGTATAAACTCGATTTTTTTTTCATCTAAATTACATTGCTTAGCTGACATAATTCTTCGTTATACAAAAAGACTGAAATCAATATCTATTACAAAATCGAAACTATGTCACATTAAAGTTTATTAAGATATCGACTTAAAATTTTGTATTCAATAGATAATTTTGTTATTTAATTAGTTAAAGAAAAAACAAATTAAATCGGTCGGAAATACTAGGATATGTATGAAAAAAACTGGACCAAGAACATGCAAAATTGAGGTACTTAAAAATTCAAATGCAAATACCTCAAAAGCTATAAGAGATAAATAGGACATGCAAGCATGTTTTTTGTAGGTCTTATTAGTGCCTACAATAATGTATAAATATATTTGAAATTGGACGAGAAACAAAAATTTGGCAAGAGATTAAAAAATTTGCATGTCAGAGGTACCCAACTTTGAGAGGTACCCAACATTTTTTCATTTAACTTCGCCCCTGAGGGGTCTGGTCGGTCCCCCCCCTTCCAAACTTAACATTGTACACTCCTCTGCTATACCTATACCAAATTTCATGAAACTGCATCCAGCCGATCAGAAGTTACAGATTTATGAAAACCTTTATTAATTCATAAAATTTATTCTTATTAAAAATAATTAATAACCAAGGTATACAAGTTTTTGGACCTGAGCAGCTCAAAATTGTTAATTGGAACCTTCACTTAAAATTAGCTTTTAAGATTTCAACAAAAATAATTAATAATATAAGATCGGAGAAGCAGTTTAAAGTGAAAAATCGAAATTAATTTGTGATCTGTCTTACGTATTAGACTCCAAAAAATATAAGATTTTCTTCAAATCTTGTAACTTGAACCAGCAATCTTTTAAGTAAAAAGTCAAAATAACGAATAAAAAAAATATGTTTAAAACTTATTCGATATCCAATTTTGTAATATGTATCCCTCCGTTGGCTGCTTGTTTTACGTAAAATATTTCTTTAAAGATTCCGTCGTTCATTAGTTTTCTATTATTCGATTTTTCAAATAAACATATTTTAATTTTGGTTTTGCGGCTTTGAAAGTGCTCTTGATAAGTTAAGGTTCTATGTGAATTTGTGGCATGGACAAATTAACTCAGTTTCGGGATTTTTCGGGATTTCGGGATTGATATTTCATATGAAAACACATTTTAAATATAAGGAAAAAAATTAATTTTGTATACATATTTCAATTAAAGAAATTCATTAGTATTTTTAAAAACAAAACATAAGGTTTGTTTGTTTGAAATTCTACAGGAATATATTCCTTTGCAGATAATTTTTCACATATTTTCTAATAAAATTTATTTTATCTAAGGATCTGTATGATTTTTAGCCTTGTTGAATATCGTCAATAGTTAATGTCCATCCATGTAAACTATAGGTTGATTTGGAAGATGACTTAACGCAATTTGCTACCTAGAACTTGTATAATCCAAGATTTGTCCATTATTTCATCTATCTTCCATACAAATGTCTTCTCCTGAATATGGTAGAATTCAACACAAATAGAATCGTTTGTAACCTTAAACTATCAAATAAAATTTTTTAACATTGGACTACAATTAACCATGAGCCTCTTACAAGGACCTCCCCTAATTTACTTAAACGTGCATTAAATTGGCAAAAATATCAATGTGTAGACGAATTGGCACATATTATTTAATACAAATCAATATACAAATTTTTAAAATGATCAGACCATAATTGACCATAGCTCCCATAAACAGGCCCTTTCCAAAGATCATTTAAAGGTGCATAAATTAGTATCACAATACAATTATGTTAATGTTAAAATTAAACATATTTTCTTATTATTATGTTTCTAAATAAAACTCAATAGAAATTTGAAAATAAAATATTTTACTAGTTTTGCTCGTACAAAATATTCAAGTAAATTGTAGCAAAAGAGAAAATTTTTTTCTCTTGAAATGTTTACTACTTTTACTATTTTTATGTGCACAGAAACGATTTTCGTTGCAAAAAGATTAAAACTGTTTTTTTTTTTTTAATATATAAAAATCTTAAAAATAATATTTTTAAAATATAATATTAACAACATTTTATGACAAATAAAATTAATGAAGAAAATCTTACTGTTCTGAAATTTATTGAACAGGCTGTATCATAAATAGTTATTTTACTAGTTTTTATTTGGTTTTCAACAAAAACAAATGTATGTGGTTTTTCAATCAAAAACCGAATGAAGCCAAAAACGACTAGTTTTCCTTTGGTGTATTTAATTAATCTGATGTTATACTATACATTCCTTTTTCGTTTGGAATCATAAGAATAGTGTTAAAAAACTAAACTAAACGTTTAAAGATAAATAATGAAGGAAAATGTTTTTGTTTTTCGACTATTCGAACATTTCCAGGGGGGTGAAAACCAAAATCTATTTGTTTATTTATTTATTTTTCTTTCGCCGAATTTTTTTGCTACAAATGCACAGTATTGTTAAGAAAATCTGACCAAAGTATTCAAATAGGTACTATTTTAGCAATTAGCTTCCATATACACCTAGTTACAAAGTACAGTATTATACTTATATAATTTACATCGTTTATTTCATTTATTTAGATTGAAGATCTCTACGAAGAAGTACTTTTTGAAATAACAAACAATATCGGATTTGAGGCGAATGATGTTTGCAAGGAATCGCTCATCGAATTTGCTCAGGAAGCATTTAAAATGTCGAATGCTAAACATGCTGAAATACTCGAAATAGCACAACAAAAAGAACCTCCAAATATTCGACTAAATGTTGAAATCATAAAGGCTGAAAATCTTTTACCAAAAGATGCGAATGGATTTTCTGATCCATTTGTTACACTATATCTTGAATCGAATGGCTCTCATCGTTATAATTCCTCTGTTAAGACCGAAACTCTAAATCCTATATGGGAGGAACATTTCTCACTGTAAGTATTCAAACAAAAATAGTATCTAATCTAAAGCAATAAATTTTCTTGCAATCTCCTTCAATGAGCTTAGGCCAATTACAGAAAATCCTAGAAATGAAGTGCTTATAATTGAAGTTTGGGATTTTGATGCAGCTGAAACCGTCAAAGACAAGGTCAATAAACTAATGGATGTTAAAGGTATAAAAGGGCTGCGTAAATTGATGAAAGAAATTGCTATGACAGCATCAACGGGAAAACACGACAATGAACTAATCGGAAGAACAGCAATTACGCTTAAAGTAAGTATTCTTATCTATATACATAACTATAACTATATAGGAATTATCGTAACTATACTACATGTCTCACACTTATCATACCAACATGTTTTAACTTGTATCTAAATCTTGACAATATTTACAGTCTATACCGGTATCGGGTACTACGGTTTGGTATAACCTAGAAAAAGGTAATAAAACTAAAAGTAGAGGATCTATTTTGGTAAATTTAGCTCTTAGTGCTGAAAAAGATAAAAGAGTCGCTGTTCAAGAACATCGACACCTCTTGAAATTGTTACTAATGCATGAGCTGGAGTCATCGCAAGTAGCAAAGTATTGGTGGGCTGGTAAATTTAGTGCAAATGCTGAAGCGATACGTTTGCAGCACGCCGTTCAATCAGGCCTGTCTAATTTCGAATGTGCTCTCAGCCAATGGTCTGTATACACTACAGTACACGAAGATCATCCATTGAGTTTCGGTTTATTCAATTCAATACTAGACGTTGTTATACCAATACTCAAGTGTCACCTTAATGAATCAGAGGATATGAAAACTTTTTGGGATGGCGTTAGACGTTTGCTACCATCTTGTTTTTCAATCTTACGAAAATTGCGTGCCAAAAATGTTAGTGATAAGCAAATTGTCAAAACCCTGTGTGAGGTTCTTGACATTCTATCAAAGATAAATACTCTCGAGAGACCTAAAAGCATTGATTTGTTTCCACTCAATGTTTATGGTTGGATATCAAAGAGAGATGATTCGGATTATAACATAAATGATGTTATTGTTGACGCTATTCACTGCGGTACCAAAGAGTGGTTGCAGCACATCATTGAGGGTAATCGTCAAAAGAGTGATGAACAATCCGACGAAGACAATTTGCAATATTTAATTAAACTAATACAAATGGTTCGATCAGACCTGCAGAGAGCTATGGAATACTTTGATAAGCATTTTTACCAGTAAGTATTTCACCACACATCTTACCCTACATCCTTAAATTTTTGATGTGAAATTCATTTATTCAGTTATTTACTTCAATCAGTTTAAGAATTTGATTTTTGTTTAAATCATTAACCGGCAAATAGAGGTGTTTAAATTTGAATGCATTGACGTGTTTTCCATATGGCAAAATCTTATTTTAATTATTTCGATTAATATTATAATTAAATGTCCGTCTGGCTGGCTGCCTACATACACACATGGACAAAAGTCACCGTCATCTATCATGTACAATGTTTAAAGACTCCCCATGCTCAGAAAACAATTGAAATATTAAAATGGTTAACTTAAACAAAACGTATATTTTATTCAAATATTATTTCAGTTAAAATAACTACTTTTTCTTATACTTATTAAAAACAAATTAAAAATATACAAAAAGTTCATATAACTATTGGACAAAATTCACCGTCAGGTAAAGTTAATTAAAAACTTTTATTATTTTAATATGAGGTATGTTTGCCATTATTTTAAATAATTTCTTGCAAACGTTTCTGCATAGAATGTACTAACTTATTCGTCACTTCCAGATCAATTTTCTCCCATTCCTCCATTGATGTTCTCGAATCCGTCTATCCAAGTGGTCCCATAAATGCTCTATTGGGTTGATGTCGGGTGACTGAGGACCCAGCAAAAATTTGTTGGCTTTTGGTAATGACTACTACTACTAGACTCATTACCTGGTAATGAGTTGTCATTATTTTTCTCATTTCTTGGAGTAGTGGAATAACTACTTACCAGTAAACAACAAGTTCATTTAGTTCTGCAATGGCTCAGTTGGCTAGAGCGACTGAGTAGCAGTCAGAAGGTTCACGGTTCAAACCCAAACTAAACACATATATTTTTTTATGAAATTATTTTAATTTCTATTGGTATGTTAAAACTATTTACAACGCACTCAAATTTTAACGTATACATGGCGTAGTGAGTAAGACAGTAGTCTATGAAACATGAGCGAAAGTTTTTGCCTAGGTTCAAATCTCAGTTGAGGCAACTTTTTGTTTTTATTTTATTTTTTTTTATCAATTTTGTAGTTTTGTAGCATTTGTAGTTTTGTAGAATTTGATTAACTACTTATTTGAATGTTTAAAATAAGTACTTTAATAATGGGGACCCATGAATTCGTGGACATCGCCATATAAAGGTAATGAGTTTTTCACCCGAATTATAAGTAGTTACCGCTTTTTAACAATGTAATATGTTGGCTTACCGGGTAAGTAAAGTTTTTGCTGGGGAGGAATTTTAAGAGTGTGAGGGGTGTTATATAAGATCCATAATCGAACAATTTCCGCCGTGTGCTTAGGGTTATTGTCCTGCGGGAAGAAATAGTCGGATTTAATGCCAAGTTTTTGAGCACTTTTATGCAAGTTATCCTTAAGGATATCCAGCAATGGTGGTACGTGGACGGTTTACCAATGTGCATATTTCCCGGATCGTTTTATTTTGTTTGTACGCACTTAAAATAATTTTTCTTTCTTCAATTGTAGTTTCTTTTCTTTTTTCACTCATTTTTAATAGAAGTGGCGTTAGCAAATTTTTTAAATTAAGTACCGTTATTAAATTTTGACAGATCAGTCTTAAACAGCGTTGCCATAACGGCATTTAAAGTGCAATTCTAGCACTTTTTTTTCGGGTACTGCACCTTTTTGCGAAAAAAAGGTGCTAGGTGCTGTTTAGCACCTTTTTATACTTTTTTATAAATAAAATTAATTTTTTAGCATTAAAAGTGCATTTCTAGCATTTATTTTTAGTTTTTGCACATTAATTCTAATTTTGGATAAATAAAGCACAAAATAGCTAAAAATATCTTTGTATAGTTTACCGATCAAATCTTTTTACAACTCCAAAACTAATAGTCTTAAGGTATGGTCAGACTAGTCAAAATGACGTAACTACTATAAAAATATTTTCTGACCTCCATTTTAATGGAAACATTTTTTACTAGTTATTATTCATACCTGACATTTTACCAAATTTAGAACGATGCTGATTTATTTTACAAAACATTTGCAATATCAAACAACTGTAAACAATTATTTGTAAAAGTAGTGGTTGCACAATTTTGGTCAAATATTTGACAAATGTGAACATAGTTTTAGGAAAATACCGATTATAAGGACAGCCTACGAAAAAATAAAAGAAGTAAACCCATTCTCACAAAAAAGTTCCCGAAATGCAATAAAAGCTCTTACATAGGGAAAAAAATATTTTATAAATTTACGAGTTGTGTAGATTTATCCGGTTGAATGAAAATCTTATTGTTCTTATTTTAACAAAATTATTTAAAATTATTTTATAAATTTTTCAATAAGACATACTTATGTATGAAATTTACTGTGTTCCAAAATATAGTGTGAATACGTTAATAAGTATAAAGATGGGAAGTTATTCTGAATTGATTTGTTCCTTTGGAATTAAGAATATGACCAATATAATGTGCGTAAACCATACAAATTAAAAAAAATATATTAAGATAGTGAATATATGCATAAATAACAAAAATGTTTATTTTAATTACTTTATTTAAAATTTAGCACTTTTTTCTAAAGAATTGCACTTTTTAACAATCATTTAGCACTTATTTTTACTAAATTGCACTTTTTTAATAGCCATTTAGCACTTTTTCTCAGAGAAGTTCTGGCAACACTGGTCTTAAAGTTACCATATTACACGAATTTAGACAGAAGTGTTGGTAAAAGCGAAATTTCTTAAAGTTTCTTTACTATTTAGATGCAGTCAGGGTGACTTTTGTCCACAAGAAATATGAACTTCAAATAATAAATACTTATTTTTTTTGTTAATAAGGTTAATGAAAGAAAAATTATTTTAACTAAAAAACATTTTAAATAAACCGTATTTTATGCAGAATTAAACTATTTTTATATATCATTTGTTTTATGGGCGCAGAGGCCCTTCAAACTTACATAAAGGCAAATGACGATGACTTTTGTCCATCTGTGTATGTAAACCCTGTGCGCAAAGAACAGGTCGCAATTATGAAGATAATTAAATGAAATTTGTCACATGTTGTTTTTTTATACCAGGACTAAGGTTATTGAATTTGGCTACGATCGGTAAATTATTTTAGCCATACAAATATTCTTTGGGAATAGGTTTAGCGTTTGTATATGCGTTAATATTACCACGATTTTAGTGAAATTCAGCACAAATTAATTTTATATAAGCATTACTAATTGTGCTGCATCCGGCCTGAAGTTGCTATTGTTTTATATGGAAAATATTTGTGTCTTTTACATTTTTTTTTTTTTAATTTAACTATTAAATACTTTGTTCTATAAAGATATGGTAAATTACGGAACGATCTTCATAAAATTTTTCACTTTCTTATACTTATATCAAAGTTATTTGTGTCGAATATTAATTTGATACTAACATTTGTATGGGATTTATCCACGTTAAAGTGATTTTCGCAAAGTGTCTTTATATGGGAGCTATGGTCAATTATGCACCAATCTTCATGAAATTTGCACACAGATTGATACTTATACAACATTTTTTTTTTTTACCGAAAACCGAAATAATGGACTGATCATAACCAATTTCAATAGGATTCGTCCTTGTGCCAATAACAATCATACGTACCAAATTTCATTAAATTATCTTCAAAATTATGATCTGTACTTTCTGCACAAGGACAGCCAGACGGACGGACGAACATAGTTAAATCGACTCAGAAAGTGATTCTAAGCTGGGTCTAAGGTGGGTCTTAAACCAATATTTTTGGGTGTTACAAACATCAGTACAAACACATTCCGAAATCCGCAGAAATCAAATTGATAGTATGATTTATTTTTACAAGATATTGACCTAATACTTTTTCAGTATTATTTCCTGTGGTGGTGGGCAATTTCACTTTTTAACTTTGTGCGCTTATGGTAATCCAGCGGCAAATATTTTATTGTTTTTCTCCTTTAAGTGCCGACAATAAAAATCTATCAACTGGTAAATTAAGAAAGGAAAGCTAAAAGAATTAACTATTTGAGGTATAAGGTCTGCTCACAGCTTAATTTATACAGTAAAATTTTATTTCTACAGCTACATAACAGAGTAATAGACAGGAATTGAAAATAGAATTTGGTATCGCTAGAAAGATTTTATTTAAGGTACCTTAAACTGTCCATTGTTTCTCCAATAAATTCCAACTTCCCATCACCATTAACCGAAACTGCCAAACCAAGAAACTGCCGCCAACATGCTTTACTTTTATTTTTAAGTTTTCTTAGTTCAGCTCTGTATTCGGTTCACGCCACACATAGCACACACTATCTGAGCCAAATTTATTGAATTTTATATCATTGACAAAAATTGAGATGCGCTGAGATTTAAACTGATAAAAGTCTTCTTGCGTGAAACTCGGCCATCAACATAGTGTTAACGCAATACATGGCAAACAGTTTTGACACAATAATTTCTTGTACAATAGAAGCATTTATTTTAACGACTTGAGGTATTTTTCGCTGCGAGTGACCGTTTTAAAATGGTTTATAACCAATTCTCCTTTCTGCGTGAACCAATTTTACATTTATATTTTAATTGACACAATAACTAACAAAATCATAGCTAGAGTTGGGAATAATATTTCACTTTGGTGAATCGTTCGTTATCGATCAGTACCACTGAATGAAGGATTTCTTTATTTTCTTTCATTTGCTAAAGTATATATGGAACAGAAACCAAAGAAATATTCTTTCTTTTTTTTTTCATCATTCATTTACTGAAGTATGAATAGAATGGAAACGAATTAATTTTTTTTTTTTTTTTTTTTTTGAAGCTATTGTCTATTGAATGGTTAAGCATTTGTTTTATGAAGGACACAACACTAATCAAAATGGTACTTAGGGCATTTCTAGTAAATAAAAAAATAAAGTACAGTGGACGAACCCCTTATGGGTCCCTGACCCATAAGGGGTTCGTACAAACATTTCAAGGGGTCGCGAAGAACATTTACTTAAAAACGCAATTAATTATTATTTTGCATTTAAAAGTCAATAATACAAATTTAATTCAATTTATGCTGATAAAAAAATCTTGAAATTTAGTCAAAATTTTAATAATTTAAATTATTCATATTGGCCCAGCAAAAACTTTTTGGTTTTCGGTAATAACGACTACTTATTAAAGTACTTTCCTGGAAAGTGGGCGTCATTATTAATTGCATTCTCTAAATTACATAAATAAGTACTCAATAGTATAATTGCAGAGTAAGTTACAATCACATGGATCAGTTGTCTAGAGCGCAGGATTAGCAATCAGAAGGTTGCCGGTTCAACCCCATTCTGATGCTATTCGTTTTTTTAACAAAATGTTTTAAAAATATATTTTATGCTAAAACAAGTTTTTTAGCTTTGAATATTAAGTGCGAGATGGTGTACTGAGTTAGACGTTAGTCATTAAAAACGACTAGTTAATAGGGTCCCAAGTTCAAATCTCACTGACGGCAAATTTTTTCGTTTTTTGTTTTTATTTTTATTTTTGTTTAGGTACATATTTTTTAGTATCACTCACTAGAGCAACGGTTCTCAAATGGGGGTCCGCGACCCACAAGAGGTCCGTAAGACCATTCGTGGGGGGTCGCGAAGAGTTCCTGAAAAATATTATTAAACACACAATTTTTTAATATAAATATTATTTAGAAGTTCAAATGAAATGAAAAAAATTCCAATAAAATCATGAAACTACTTAAAAATGCAAATACATCTTTTTAAAAAATATATCGAAATTAAAGATAAGCGTCAAGTTTTTTCTAAAATGAGTTCTTTTTAGAAACGACTAGTGAAGGCATCTTCGATTGAAAATATTATGCTTGATAAAGACAACAATGATCAAACGAAAAAGTAATGCTGTTCAATGACACAGTATAAAGAAAACTATACGATATGGCAGGGAAAACAATTAATTAAAAAGATAAGTATGTAGTTCATTTAAATTTGATGAAACTATAGTTTTTTCACACGAAATTCTACTTTTATTTTATAAAAATATAAATAAAAATATATTATGCCAAGAACTTTTTATAAAATCGTTTTCAGTATACAAAACTTTTATTTCATGGATAAGTTTTCCGGCTATGTAAAGAAAATTTGCTTAAGCAACTTTATAATTTAAAGACAGAAAGTTAAATTTAATTTTGAATCAACAGATTTAAAAGCATTTTAAACAGTTGAAATATAGCAAAGTTTATCCGCTGTTGGCTCCGAAGCCCTAAAAATATTAAAACATTTTTCTTCAACATACATTTTTATGTAAAAATATCTTTTTTCACTTGTTTGTCCCTCAAAACAGAGATTCGCTCTTTTGTGGACGCAGAGAATAATATTAGATATTTTATACGAAAAAGTCACCTAATATTCAAGGATAACAATATCGCAATTATTAATATACCCACCATCAAAAAGATTGGTATATTGATTTTGTAATTTCGTGTGTAATATGTCAAATAAATTATTTAAGATCCTATAAAGTATATATATAAAGTATATATATTCTGAGTCGATCTAGCTATGTGAAAGCAGGATAGGGCTCTAAGGGGACAACGTAGGGAGGCGAAGTTTGGCTCAAATATTTATCTTATATAAGGTCTGTTTGGTATTGAAAATGAGAAAAATCGGTAAATAAATAAAAGTTATTGGCTAAATACTAGAAACACAGGGTGTTCGTTGAAGCTTAATTTCATACTTTTCTGCTGATATCTCTTCAACAAAAGCATGTACGAAAACGAAATTTTGTGCACATAGTTCGAGGGTCACATCCCATATAAAGTAAAATTTGAAAAAGTTGATTGTGGGTATATAAATTCGGCCGAGTCGAATATAACATTCTTGCTTGTTTCTTTTTTTCTGATTTTTAAATTAGCCAAAGTTGTAGTGGGTCGCGCTTCCATTGCATTGTCAAAAGGGGGTCGCGAAGCGAGGTCTTGTGAGAACCTCTGCACTAGAGTCTAAAAATAACTACTAGAATTCATGGACAACTCGAACAAAAATAACTAGTTATTGAGACAAAAAATAAGTAGTTTATTTTTATTTCCAATTATACCTGCTAGCTTACCAGGAAAGCAAAGTTTTTGCTGGGGGGGTCAAAAAAGTTTGAAAAACATATTTGATATCAAACATAATTATGTTTCAAACTTTTGACTTAACGTTAACTTATTATACCAAAATGAAGATGGTCATAATCTATTTGTAATACCTCAAATGGGTCATGAACCTGTTGCTTGTGAGAACCTCATGTTTAAAATATTAAGAAATGTAATATTACATTTTCGTGATCGTTTATTTTATTTTTTTCGATACATAGTTTTTAATATCTCTGAAACTATCGAGCAGATTTTAAAATGATGTGAAGTTGACTTATAGATAATCTGAATTAGAATTTTTTGGTATTTTATGAAATCAACTGTATATAACTGTTTATCTCGAAAACTAGAGTCAATTCAAAAATTTATAGATTTAGACCTCCATGATCAAATGTACCTAAATTGACAGATAAATCTTATACGCAGTCTATGTTGCCCCGTGTTATTGGTATTAAAGTTAATTGGTGCTTATGATGTATACTTAATGTGTAAGGATTTTGATTTCTTCATAGAGGATTATAACAACTCACAGTTGCTCATAAATATGAATCAGATAAAATTAATCTTCTATCCGTTACTTTAATACCTTAATTTTGTATAAAACTAGTAAAAAAATGATGAATTATAATCAATTCACAAATCACTTATATATTAGAGGCTTAACAAAAAATATGAAGGTAAATTAGTGGATCCGGAGAAACTATTTTCTTTATTCGATTTCGATAAAATAATACTTTTCAAACGTTTTAATGAGGTGAACACAGAAACAACATTTAACAATTTTTAAAATAAAGAAAATAAAGCTTTGAGTTTTTATTTTATTCTTTTTTTTTTTTTGGAGCTAGTTATATAAAAAAATAGGAAAACTGGGGTATTGTGTAGCCATTAGGGTAACGAAGAAAATTTTAAATTTTTAGCGTATTTTTAATAAAAATAAGTTATTTTAAGTGTCAACTGCAAAACATAATGATTTTTCAGATCTCTACTTGACGTAAAAATTATGAAATTGGGGTATTGTGGTGAAAATAAAATGAAGTAAAATGCAACTATATATCTATATAGATTTCCGTTTTCAGATCCGCAAAATTCAGCGATTTTATTTCGCTTTTTCACTTTCGAAAAAATCTAGAAAGTATACAACTTTAAATAACTATATTTCTGGGAAGGCTTTGGGGAAATCAATGATTTAAACGTCTTTTGAATTGTAATTATATCAGCTTCAACATGAATATTTTACAAATAAAAAATATTTTTTAAAAATGCATTTTTCTTTAAATATGCTATTCAATTTTTTAAATTTTTTAACATATTTGGAAAGCATGGAATCTTTACATTAGAATAAAAATCTTAAATTTTTGGGACGAACACATATACTATGCACAATTTCGCATTTTCTTCAACTAATTTAAATTTTTTCATATAAAAATTATAATTTTCTGGTATTATGAGTAGCTTTACATATTTTATTAAAAAAAATGTAAACCTTTATGTACCAGACTAATTATTGTTTTAAGTTATAATAAACAAAGCATTTTTAAATACACTTTTGAAAAATTAAAAATTTATAAATTGGCAACTAACAAAATTGCATCTATAAACTGCATTTATATTTTTAAAATATTATGGACCTAAGAGGAGATTTTGGAAGTGCTAACTAAATTACGCAAAAAAAAAAATACAATGGCCTTTTAAATACTTTTTAAATTGCAGAAATCCATCAATAACTTTAAGAGATATGAATATTTAAAATTGCATACTTTTTATATTTTGTTAACTTTTATAAAAATTTTAAAGAAAATTCAAAAAACAAGAAAAAAATTAATTTTTATATAAGAAATTGGGAACATGTTTTTATAAAAATTGGATTATGCATATAAGATTTTCGCGTCCCAATAATTTGACACCTTTATTTTAATGTAAAGATTCCAAACTTTTCTATTATGTTAAAAAATTAAAAATTTTAAATAGCATATTTAAAGAAAAATACATTTACAAAATGCAATTGCATTAAAATGCATTTCTAAAAAATCTTTCTTATTTTTAAAATGTTCGTCGTAACGGCGTCATATGCGAAATTCAAAGACAGTTTAAATCATTAAAATTCACAAAGCCTTCTCAGAGATATTGCTATTCAAAGTTACATACTTTTGAAATTTTTTTGGTTTTTGAGAAATTAAAAAAGCGAAATAAATTCGCGAGTTTTTGCAATTTCACAAAACTGAAATTGATAAAAGGCTTAATGGAGTTTGTGTATACAAATTATTATCGGAATTGAAAGCCATCAAGTAAAAAAATACCCTTTTTTGGGAGTTCTTTCATGGAATGGACGATATATACATATGTGTATATATATCGTTCATTCCACGAGAGATTCAAACAAATAAATGGGAATTTTTTTAAGGGGGTCATCCGAAAATGAAAAATGTGAATAAATTTTTTATCTGTTTGCAATTCAATTTATTACTATGAATAACAATTAAATAGTTAATCACCCAAAACAATAGAAACGGACAACCATCAAACAAAAGACCGATTTCATGTAGCTACTCAATAAAATGCATAAAATGTCGATGAGTAATTCCATGTCAAAACGGACATAAAACAGGTATATTCGGATTTGATATCTGCAATTTCAATGAAATTCGCTACAGTTATTATCTATTGAAAGTGTTGATTAAATTGCAAACTTTCAGACCGAAGACCTTTTCCAGTCCAAAATTTTTTTCCAAAAGTGTACATTCTTCATTGCTCATAACTTCTAAACTATATTTTTTAAAATTTAATTTTTATTTCATTTATTAGAAAAAGATATTAGCTTTAAAATGACTTATATAAAATTTAATTACTTCGAAAGTTTAAAGATCAAAGCTGAATATCTCAAAAAATGGTAATTAGATTTTATTTTGGTCCATAGTTTCTAAACTAAATGAGACTCCAACTTTAAATTTTACGTGCGTAGGAAGGAGAAATACGTCAATATTATATATTTTTTCAGAATTTTAAAAATACCATTTTTTAAGATATAATGGTTTGATTTTTGTATATCTAACTTTGACCTTTGAACTTTTAATGTAAAATAACATCTTTTTAAAGGTAATATCTTTGTATTTAATATGAAACTAAAAGCAGAGATCTACTATGCATAGTTTAGAACAGAGGTTCTCACAAGACCTCGCTTCGCGACCCCCTTTTGACAATGCAATGGAAGCGCGACCCACTACAACTTTGGCTAATTTAAAAATCAGAAAAAAAGAAACAAGCAAGAATGTTATATTCGACTCGGCCGAATTTATATACCCACAATCAACTTTTTCAAATTTTACTTTATATGGGATGTGACCCTCGAACTATGTGCACAAAATTTCGTTTTCGTACATGCTTTTGTTGAAGAGATATCAGCAGAAAAGTATGAAATTAAGCTTCAACGAACACCCTGTGTTTCTAGTATTTAGCCAATAACTTTTATTTATTTACCGATTTTTCTCATTTTCAATACCAAACAGACCTTATATAAGATAAATATTTGAGCCAAACTTCGCCTCCCTACGTTGTCCCCTTAGAGCCCTATCCTGCTTTCACATAGCTAGATCGACTCAGAATATATATACTTTATATATATACTTTATGGGATCTTAAATAATTTATTTGACATATTACACACGAAATTACAAAATCAATATACCAATCTTTTTGATGGTGGGTATATTAATAATTGCGATATTGTTATCAAATTTAAATGAACTACATACTTATCTTTTTAATTAATTGTTTTCCCTGCCATATCGTATAGTTTTCTTTATACTGTGTCATTGAACAGCATTACTTTTTCGTTTGATCATTGTTGTCTTTATCAAGCATAATATTTTCAATCGAAGATGCCTTCATTAGTCGTTTCTAAAAAGAACTCATTTTAGAAAAAACTTGACGCTTATCTTTAATTTGGATATATTTTTTAAAAAGATGTATTTGCATTTTTAAGTAGTTTCATGATTTTATTGGAATTTTTTTCATTTCATTTGAACTTCTAAATAATATTTATATTAAAAAATTGTGTGTTTAATAATATTTTTCAGGAACTCTTCGCGACCCCCCACGAATGGTCTTACGGACCTCTTGTGGGTCGCGGACCCCCATTTGAGAACCGTTGGTTTAGAAGTTATTAGCAATTAAATATGTAAACCTTTATAAAGTTTTTAGTTTTTTTCGTTTTCGTTGACCTAAAAAATTAAATAATCTCTTATAAAAGAATCAAGGAATCTATTTTTAATTTTTCTCAAAAATTTAGATGCAGCAGAGTAACAATTATAGTTCAATAAAGCTTTTTTATATATGTTTTTTATAAATTGTTTAAGTTATGTTGTATTATTTTTCGGTACATGAATTTCTCTAAGATTCTCCCAGGGCCGCATAAAATTCGTTTTTGGGCCGCATTTGCCCATGGTTTTTATATCGTCTTTAACACAAATATTTGTCTCTTATAAAAAGAGACGATAATGCGAATATTATTTCCCATTGTATTCCACGATTCAAATGCAAATTTTAAACATTTTAATAATTCAAAATAGAATAATATATGATAAATCTGATTTTATTTTTAGACTTAATACTGACTAACAAATTTTAAAATATATTTGGTATTATAAAAACATTAAAAACGCTGTAATTTTTAGTCGTAATCATAGTTAATACACCAACATTTTATTTAAAAAAATTAAAAATTGTCGAACGCAAAATTCCAAAAAGTTATTCTGTGCTCAAGCAATTTTGACCCAAACGCCCATTCATAGAAAAAGTTTTAATAAAGTCACAATTTTATTATGACTAAAAGTTATGATTATTCTTGTGTCTCGGTCATAACTACATATTCTGTTAACATAGTCACAAAAAGTAAATTTAAAATAAAAAATACAAATAAAATATTTTGTAAACAAATTTAAAACATTTCGAAAAGAATGGGAATTTTGCACAAAATCAACAATATCTTATGAAAATTTGCAGGAAATGTGGGTCAAAATTTTACTTATAACTGCATATTCGCTGCTTGACCCTCAAAGATTTCAAATATGAATTCATGATTGTTTTTTCCACGACAAAATTTTTCTGTGAATAGGCAAATAAAAAGAAATAATTTCTTATATCACTACAGTACCCTGTAAATTTTTTTCGAAAAAAAGTTATACTGATAAGGTACATACACATGTATAATTTCAATTTCCTACGATGATTGGAACATAATGCTACATGTCTATTTAAGTTGATGATTCCAGAACAAATAGTAAACAAGCGCAAATGTTATATTCGGTTCGGCCGAATCTATATACCCACCATCAACTTTTTCAATTTTTTCTTTATATGGGAGATGGGCGATAAAGTGGGCGGACCACGCCCACTTTTTGTTTCCGAGTTTACATTGGTCCTTGAACTATTTGTAAAAAATTTCGTTGACGTTTCACCTTATATGAGAGGTGGGCGGTAAAGTGGGCGGACCACGCCCATTTTTGGTTTCCATGTTTATATCGACTCCCAAATTATCTGTACAAAATTTCGTTGTCATACATGCTTTTGTTTAAGAGATATCAGCAGAAAAGTATGAAATTAAGCTACAATGGACACCCTGTGTTTCTAGTTTTTAGCCCATAACTTTTTTGTTTATTAAACGATTTTGCCTATTTTCAATATCAAGAAAACCTTATATAAGATAAATATTTGAGACGGACGGACGGTCCTGCTTAGATTCTGAGATCGACTCAGAATCTAAGCAGGACCCAGAAAATATATACTTTATGGGGTCTTAAATGATTCCTTCGACATGTTACACACGGAATGACAAAACCAATATACCACCCATCTTTTTGATGGTGGGTATAAAAATTTGTCACCAAAATTATTATACAAATATTTCGCAATTTTGTCAAAAAAGTTAACATGAGGACATTTTATATAAAATATTTTAGTAAAGTTTTACTTTTTATTTTTACGTAATTTTTTACTATAAGTTATTATTTTATATGTTATAGCTAACGTGACCAGAGGGTTTTTGCTAAAAAGCGGGACCCGAACGATTAAAAAGCGGGATTCTGAACAAAATTTTATGAAAAAAGCGGGATTTTGAAAAATTACTAAAAAAAAGAGGGATTTTCTTTCTATATTTTATTTACAAATGCAAATCATCTATCCTCGCAAGCTCTTGGTTTACGACCCACTTAGGACGATACAAATTGAGAAATACCCACCGAAATTTTGGAACAACAAATTAATTTAATATATTGCTACAAACTGAAGCATTAAACATTATAATTTTGAAGTGTTTCTCGAAATGTTTTCCAAAAAAATCATAGTTGAATTTCAAGTTTGAATTCAAATTGATAAAAAAAAACAGTTATACTTTTTAATTTGATAGCAAGTGTTTTTCTTTAATAATTCTTAAGCTCGTTAAACACTAACATTCAGTGAAAATAAAAAGTTAAAATCATTAACGCATGGTTTTCGTTAGCATTAACTTTAAGTAAATTTAATCGAAAAAATTTTTATTGTTATTTTTTTAACTTTCAGTTATTACAAAAATAAAATAAAAAATCTATCCAATTCTAAACAAAGGTACATCGTTTATATAGTTCAAACCACTTGAGATTAAAGTTCTGGTTAAAAAATTTTTTGGAAATGGCACATTTTGGTAAATAAAATAGGTAAAATTTATTTAAATAGCTCACATACAAATGTTCTCCCCGAATGAGTTTTTTAATCTAAAAATCTCTCTGAAAGAAAAATATTTCTTCCTCCAAAAATTCTGACATTCTTAAAATAATGAAATTTCTGGAAAAAATTCGAAACTTTTTTGTCCAATCTATATAAGACTTGAGATCTTTTAATCACTGCAAATAGGTCCGAAGACACAGCTTTTTTTTTTTTTTTGGAAACAAAACGCGCGCAAACAAAAATTTTTACTGCAGTGTATAGTAAACGCTTCATTTAAGTTTTTTGAAAAAAAATTTTCGATTTATCCAGCGATAAAGCAAACGCTAACAAATTTTGTGCTGAAAAAAAAAAAAAAATAAATAATAAAAAATAGAAAAAAATTACGTGCAAACTTTTTTAAATAGATATTAAAAAATTGTTTTTTCCATAGGTATACTTTGTTTCAAAAATTATGTATTTTTTTAAATTTTTCAAAAGGTTATTCGAAAATGGAACAAAATTAAATTTTTAGTCAATTTATTTTGAAGGATAGTGATAGTAGAAATTAAAAAAAATACAAAAGAATACAGAAGATATGTTAAAAAATGTGTAAATATTTTTTCCGTATTCAGCTTAAATGTACAAACGTAAGTCCGGATTCCTTTACGTAATTCGGATATTAAATTAAACAAAAACTTAGACGGAAACGGAAAATAAAAAACATTATTATTTTTTTTTTTTTTTTTCATTTTTTACTTCAAACATTTTTCAAGTTTGTTTATGAAATTCATATAAATTTTTATAAAATAAGTTTATAATTTTTGTGAAAAAACAACAAAAAATCCGGAGAGAATTTAAAATAAAATTTGTTTTCAAACCGAGCGCACTGTGCATTTTTCATACAAATTACCGGACCGTGCTTGTTGTGTTTATACATTAACAATGCGTATCGATTGGGAGGTCTTCCTGCATCGAAGTCGTCAAAAAATACACACAGAGTACATTCAAGATCAGTCAGTAGAGAAGAGACATCGTAACAAAAAGTTTAAAACTTTTAATTGTCAAAAAAGGTTTGAACATTGTTATAAAATTTTCAGTGGAAAAAAATATTTTTTGTTACATTTAAATATTTGTAAGAATGTTATAGAAAATATAAATAAGGAAATAGAATAAGTAACTCTTTGAGCTAAAAAAGCGGGATTTCTTTATAAAAAGCGCGAAAAATATTTTAGGCGGGATCGAAGTTGAAAAAGCGGGATAATCCCGCAAAAGCGGGACGTCTGGTCACGTTAGTTATAGCTCACAAAAATGAATTTTCAACAACCCTAATGTACATTCTATCGGTTCTTTTCAAATTTATGCAAATTAAACAACTATTTTAATCTTTTTTTTTTTTTTTTAGCAAAATTCGTTTAAGTTTCTCCACGGTCCTTTTCAAGTTCTATGATGAAAAAGTGGCTGAAATAGCAAAAACAATTGTTACCGAAGTTTGCAGTAATATAAAAAGGCTTGATATCCCGGAAGACCATTTTGAAGAGTTACCCGATATCGATGACATTAATATGGGCACAACCTTGTTTGAACTGTATTTAGTATTAAAACGTTTCCTAGCACTAGGTATGTACATAATAATTACAATATACATATTAGGGTGGCCCTCATTACAAAAGTGTCCAGATTTTGGTTCTCATCACCTGGAAATGTTCGAATAGTCAAAAAACTAAAACATGCCAAGTTTTTAACTAATTGAAAAAAATTTAGAGGTGGCTCAAAGCGATCAAAATCTTAAAAACGATGACTTTTTAAAAAAAATTTTCCTTTCATGAATCATAAAAAATATTATTTTAAACGTAATTTGTTGGGTTTATATAATAGATTTTTGTGAAATTTGATCGTGACAGATCACAAGTGATTACCGAAAAATTTTAACATGACGTATAAAATACCAAGACGAAACCATATGCCAATTTCGTTTCTCTCCCTATAGTTTTGGGTGAAATCTTATTTTGCTGGTGTGTATTTGGTCGAAAATGACGCGTTTTACGTAAATTGATTTCAATATTATTATTAGTTGTTCAAATTTCTTCATTTTGGTCATTTTAGAAAGGTATTAAACTGAGGAATTCAAAAAGATGAAACCGAGGAAAATTTAAATTCTAATGAATTGTTTATGGTTGAACAGAACAAAAAAAAAAAAAATAAATAAAATTTTTGATATTTCAGTCGCTTTGAGCCACCTCTAAATTTGTTCCAATCAATCTAAAACTTTGTATTTTATTGTTTTTGGGCTATTCGAACATTTCTAGGGGGTGAAACTGAAAATTTAACAACCTTTATTTTCCTTCATATAAAAGAGGGCCACCCTAATACATATAGAGTAATGTTGATATGAGAAATTCTTCAAACTCGTTTACTTTTGGTGTTCAAAAAAATTTCGAAAAATGTTTAATGGCACATCAACGATATTTAGTACCAATATTCCTTGGCTCTAGTGGAACACAAATTTGTTCGCGTGAATGACTTTTACCGAATGGCGTCAATGTTATGATAAAAATTTATAAAAAAAATTGCCAAAGTTCTATTTATAGTCCTAAATCAAAAATTATTGCATTTATGTATGATGTATCTTAAATACAAATTAAAAATATCGCGATATGTTAAGTATGCGTGGATATATTAGCGATTTAGTAATTATTAAACCTTCTTAAAAAATTTTCAAAGTTCAGTTTTTAGTGATGTAGTCTTGTTCATATTCATCCATTTGTTGCAAAATTCATCATTTTTTAAATAAGTCATAAGATAATATAATTTATATGAATTTTTTAATTGCACTTACTCAAACCTCTAAAGTTGCATTAAATGCAAAATCTTACTTTTTTTTCGAACGCCATATTGATTTTGATATAGGGTATTAAAGCATCTACAGCTTGACATATTTCATCGCAAATTTTAATTAGCGCCTTAGGTGTGCCTCGAAGATTAATATTAAACTAAAAACATCGCGTTCTTAGCCCATGAAAACCGTTGTTGAATATTTTTAGTGAAATTATATTTTCTGCGTAAGTAAAACTTAACACAAGAACTTATTTCAGATTAAAATTGATTTATAACACCAAAATCCGCTACAACAAAATATGCAAAATTTCTGATTTTTTAAAAATAGCTAAATACTTTTAGCAAATTAATATTTTTATTCTTTGATAACGTGGTGTGTCTCGCGAAAAAGGCACCTCTTAGAGCCATTCACATTTTTTCTCTCCAAGTTTGGGTACCTCCTACAGCATTTCTGTTGAGGGCACATTAACTAGATATATGTTAAATGCATCATTTCAAGAGCTATTTGGCTCTATTTTGAATTTTGTGATACCCGAAAAGGCGTAAAATCCCTAGCGAAAAAACTGCAAAATTTTTAAAATTTGAATTCACGACTTTTGCACAACACAATTTGATACTGGTTAATGGAACGCTAATTAAATCTATGCTGGTCTTTTTCTACAAGTGTTTATAGCCCACATTAGAAGAATTGAACACTTATGCTAAAATCCGCGGTTACAGCAATCAAAAGAGAGAGAGAGAGAAAAAAACTTGTTAGTTTCAAACACTTTTTTTAGATTTTTGACTTTGAGTGCTTGCCGGCACTACATGGAACCGTTTCAGGTCTTGAATTTTTGTTCTGTTACACCATCAAGTGTTGTTAACATAATTGCATCAAAAGTTATTTAAAAAGATCAGCAGTTAAAAAAATATTTTAGGTTTAAAGTCGGTTTCATAAAGGTAAACGTAAAATGAGAATTGCCCATATATGTATACGATTTAAATTAATTTGAAACACTGTGTTTCTTACAGGTAAATCGCTTTGTCCTAATGAGGAGTTGGGAATTGAACATTTTCATGGTTGGTTTATGCCAGGAGTTACACATTGGTTGGCTATATCTGTAATTAAAGCTCTAAAGAGAATAGAGAAAGCTATTGAACTAGATGAATTGAAAGCCGTCGACGAAACAGTTAAATATAGTTCTTCTGCAGTTGATACCCTGGCAATATTCTATCAAATAAAAATATTTTGGCAACAATTAGATTGGCCAGATGCCGAGGGATCCTACACATTTGTGGCCAAAATAGTTGATGTAAGAAATTTAAAAAAATATATAGGAAATAAAAAAGTTTCAATACAAGTAATGATATATGAATGTATGTCTGCTTTAGGATATTTGTCGATGTTGCGTATTTTATGCTCAAAGAATGTCTCGTCGTGTGGAGTCATTGACAAGTGACAATAGCGAACTTTTCCATGTATCGCCAGAATGGTGTTTAGCTATAAATAATATTGACTACATACGTCAAAGCTTACCGTCATTTATTAAGGTACTTTAAAGTTACTTAACTGAATCACAGATGTCTATTCATATATTATAATTTTATTATTTTATTCCCGCTAATGTAGGAGTTAGGAACAGATGATGTCATTAAACGTCTGGGTGAATATCGATCGCAATTAGAAGCTGAAAGATGTGAGGTCACTATTAAAAATGTCATTGACAATGCATTGGATACCGAGAGGAATCAAATTTTGGAATTAATTGAAATTGTTGCAAGAAAAATGTCTCCCCCCATTCGTCGCTTCTTAGCCGAGGGTGCTGAGGTTTTACATGAGGATTCGAATTCCATGGAACGTCTAATGATGTATTTAGAAACATCGTTAGGCACTCTCTATCAGACTCTAAATGAAGTAAATTTTGCGCGTGTTTTAGATGCAATATGGGCAGAACTTTCAATAATCATGTACGATCTAATCCAATCAAATCTTGATGTGAGTAATTATATACATTTTAAATTTATTAAGCTAATTTTGTCATTTATTATCTTGTTTTTAGAAACGGCGTCCACCTGCATTCTTTCAAAATTTACGAAAAACTTTGGGCGTAATGATATCATGCTTTAAAAGTGGGCATATTGTTACATCGGATGTTGAAGTTTTAACCGAAATAGAACGAATTTTAGACTTACATGCGTTTGAAACAGCCGACTTAATTCATCAGTATTACTTGGAGAGACTTGGTCATCAAAAAGAAATTTCCAAATCAGAATATGGAAAACTAACGATAAGAGCCAATTTTACAGAATCTGGATTAGTGGTATGTAACATTTGCGATAACTGTTATCTAAGAATATGATTTTAAAACAATTGTTGTGAATTTTTAACAACTTCCAATATATTTTGCTGGGTATTTTATTTGAACTTGTTGCACAAAAAATATAAATAAATAAACAATTTTGCCCATATCTAGAATGCTTTTAATAACAATGTTAAAGCTGAATTATTATTTAGACTATAGTGTAATTAACTAGTAAAGAAACTAATTATTTTTACAACTACAACAAGTCACCACTATTCACATACGTGTGCTGTGTGAATTCAAGTTTGTCTTGATAAAAATTAATATATACCCTACGTTCTGATTAAAGAACATTTTCTTTTTTGACGTTAACGAATTTGTATGATATTTTTAAAGTTTTTTTGGGAAATTTTTTATAAAATTTAAGTTTTTTTTTTTCATAAAATAGGCTGTCACATTTGTATAACTCGAGAAAGGTTTGTCCAATTTAGATAAATTAAACTCCAAGAGATAGCGATTCAAATTATCCTTGAGTTATATTCGCATAATTTTTTGTTCAGTTAATATTTTAATAGCGAAAAAATTAATAGCAAAAAAAATAAAAAATAGGAAAAATTGGGAAAATTTTGATCATTACCTCTGAAATTATTGAGCGAATAAAATATTATGGTGACCTGACATAAGGACAATTTTCATCTGAATCGTGCAAAAGGTTCTTGAGTTATAGTCTAAATTGGACAAACCATTCTTTAGTTTTACTAGTGTGACTGTGTGAAAAAAGTGAAAGCAGATTATTTTTAAGCTTGTCAAATTCCATCTAATCCACCTATTCTTGTTTAAAGAAGAAAGAAAAAAAACTGTTTACTGCCAGTCACTGTAATTCTACTTAATTGTAGATATACATGGTGATACATGCAGCATTACCAGCTTTAAGATGAAGATGATAAACTGAATTGTCTGCTTTGCTACGCCTTTACCAAATTTCACGCAAATCCAACCAGATGATTAGAAGTTACAGATTTATTTAGTTCTAATATTACTTTTTTATCCGCTCAATAGCTGGTATTACTACGATAAAAAACCCATGTAAACCTACAATTAAGTCGAGATACACTGGTGGGCAAAAAAATATTGATTTATTTATTATTAGTATTATTATTTTTTCTTTAAACAAAAATAAAAGTTTATTTTATCACATATTTTACATTTGAAAATTAAAAACCAGAAAAAATACAACAATTGTTAAATATTTATGAATAATTTATTTATTTATTTATTTATTTATTTATTTATTTATTTATTTATTTATTTATTTATTTATTTATTTATTTATTTATTTATTTATTTATTTATTTATTTATTTATTTATTTATTTAATATAAAAATGTAATTTAGTACGCAAATACCAATCCCTTAACAAAATGTTTTCGCTACGTTTTCATAAACCCATTTCAAGTTGAAATTGGATTGAAATTTCGTTTCCAATCCAATTCCGTTGAAGATTTCATAAACAGGCTGAATATTTTTCAAATCGTTTTTAAAAATTAAAAGTTTTAAACTTTTTGTTACGATGTTCATCTTCTCTACTAACAGATCTTAAATATACTTTGTGTGTTTTGTTTTTATGGCTTCGATGCAGGAAGACCTCCCAAACGATGCGCATTGTTAAGCTGAATACAGACAAAATATTTACAAATTTTTTAAAATATAAAATTTTCTCTACCGAAAGACCACTTTTTTTTGCCAAAACTATCTACATATATATTTTTATACTAATATCATTTTGTTTTCCGACTTCCTTCAAAATATATTGGACTAAAAAATTAATTGTGTTTCATTTTCGAATAACCTTTTGAAAATTTTTAAAAATACATCATTTTAAAACCAAAAATTTTGTTAACACTACATATTTAAAAAAGTTAACACCATAGATTAACATAGATATTAAGCTCTATTGTCAAAAACCTAAAGCCCAAATTACAATAGCGCGTAGTCAGCAGCAGTGTGTGCTGCCATAATCAGCTGATTATTTAGAATGCACTGTTTGTTATGATGTTGATTACATTTAGTCAGCAGCAGTTTGCAGTGCTGTTTCATTTAGCCCTGTTTCTAAATTCACTGCGCTGCATTCAGATTGAGAGCGAGACAAAGAGAGTGAGCAAATAAATGAGAGGCTAAAATAAACAAGTAGAACAAAGTTAGATGGTGGTTGTAAATTGTGGCTGCCTACGCTGAATTGTAATTATAACGGCAGCAACATGTTGTGCTGACAGTGATCAGCTGATAATTTTTGCTGATACTGTTGCTGACTACGCGCTATTGTAATTTGGGCTTAAGTCGGTTGTCAAAAAAACCTAAGTCTAATAAAGTGTTTACTATTATACGGCAGTAAACATTTTTGTTTGCGCGAGTTGAGTTTTGGCCAAAAAAGAAAAACGTGTCTTCGGACCTATGTGCAGTAATATAGGTTGGACACAAAAGTTTCTATTTTTTTCTGAAATAGCTTTGAAATTTTCATTTAAACTCATTCCGGGAGAACAATTGTATGATGTAAGTGTTTAACGGACCTAAGAATTATTTAAGAAAAACTCCTGCTATCAAATTAAAAAGTATAAAATTTTTCTATGAATCCAAATTTGAATTCAAATTTGAAATTTACTTACTCACAAAAATCCTACTGTGTCTTATAAGGCATTACAAGCCACTTAATATTTTTCAAGTGCTGTTATCAGTGTGTGTGCGGAGCAATAAATACTGTTCTGCAGGCACTTAAAACCATACAAATACTGCGTGTGTGCTTCAACTTTATGAACAAATCATGAGTGTGCTACGATAGCGACCAAACAAGACATGAGAGTGCGACGCTAAAAAAATACAAGCCTTTTGATAACTTGTTTGCTTCAATAAGAAGAAAAAAAAAAGAAAGATTTTTTTCTGTTTTCTTTGCATGTTCTTCTATGAACAACATATGTATGGATGTGTGTGTGTGTGTGCGATCATTACTGTGAAAAAGAAAAACCAACAACAAAATGTAGACATACAGGTATGTGATGGAAAACGATTTCGAAAACGAATCGATTTTAAATCAAAAAAATGTGTGATGTACTGATATTTTCGTTTTTGTTATTGGTAAAAATTATATTTTAATCACTTTCTTTTAGATTTTACTAAAGAATTTTTTTATATTTGCCTAAAAATAATTGTTATTTTTCACATGAAACTCATCACAATTTTTCAAACCGATTCGTTTTGAAAACGATCGATTTTCATCACATACCTGATACATATGTATATATGTGTGTATGCAAGAACATTCCCAGTGGTAAAAAGAAGGGGTAAAGAGCCCTTCTAGAAGGCCTTTTTTATGTCCAAAAGACTTTTTCCCTGCATTCCATGTTCATTTCATTTTTACACGCGATGTTATTGGGAGGTAGGCCTTACACATTCGCGACCCGATATAGCCCTTCTAGAAGACCTTTTTATTGAAAACTGCAAACAGGCCTTCTGTAGAAGTACAAAAAAGAGTCTTTCAACAGAAAGCCTTCTACAGGTCTACACTATTTAATTAAATATTTTTCTATTTATATAAAATATATATATTTTTTTTTATTTTAAATTATTGTAAAATGTTTAAAACTTAAAAAAAACAAAATTCAATACTAAAAAAACATTTCTGTTAACTTTTGACAAAACATCTTAAGTCGATATAAGACAAATTATTTGAAAATGACATTTGTATATAAATTGTTGATTTTTTATTTAATATTCCTGAAAAAACTTAAAATTTTTGTTAAATTATTTTGTCAAAAATATAAGATATAATATAAACGATTAAGTTTTTAATAAAATACTTATAATAAAACCATAAATAAAAATATAATTAACTTAGAAAATCACATCCTATTCAAACAAAGAATTGGAGACAACTAAATGATTTATCATTCTTTTTTTTTTAATTTCTGCTTTGAATTTTGATATTGCTTTTGTAACGGTTTCTGCATGGTTTTGTTTTTTCAAATACTGTAGTCTTTCTTTCCTTCTAAGAGAAGGGAATTAAAACAATGTACTTTTTATAAATAGATTTGTTGTTGTTTAAAACAAGATATATTTAAAAAAATACAACTTCTTACGGTCCTTCCAAGAGAAGCAAAGCCGGAAGGTCTGTCGGATCTTTTAGAAGGCAGGGATGAGGCATTCATGAAGGCCTTATTAGAGAAGGCATGTTAGCATGAGCAACTGCATCTGAAAAAAGGCCTTCTAGGAGGCCTGTGCGGTAGAGGCCTAGCAAAAAAAAACTCCTTCCAGAAGGCCTTTTTTAGAGCTGGAAGGCCTTCTTCAAATATTCTACTTGCTTTCCGTGTTCATGTATTTTTTTACACGTGATGTCATTGCAATCAAGGCCTTACACATTCGCGACCCAATGCATTCCTTATAAAAGGCCAGATAAAGCATTTAACATAACAAAATTATTATTACTTTTTTTTTTTTTTTTGAATTTGATGTTGTTTTTGTAACGGTTTTGAATCATCTTAGGATATCGATTTGCTGAAAAATGTGACGAATATTTTTTTGGTAATTAGTTTTAAACTTAAAGTTGTCCTCTTATTTATTGTACGGTGTATTGAGCTCAATCCAACGTTTATTTTTATTATTTGCTTTATCTGTAAATAATACGAAATTTTTTTTTTTTATATAAATAAAACCATATATGGTAAAAGAGTCACTTTTCTTCTAATCGTGGTAAACTCTTCACACACGCAAAGAAAAAATATGGTTCGGGTGACCATAAACTAAGAGCAACATACTATGATTGTAATATATGATCCCAGGTTACAATAAGTCTATTTGTACGTAATCATTTTTCAGATTCCATTTAATCGTTTTCTCATCATTAAATGATTCGGTTTAATCATATTTATAACTTTTTTTTACAATATTTCTTTCGATTTCACAATTTTTTATCATTTAATAATCCCATTTTATCAGATATATACACTAATTTTATCATTTAATAATCCCATTTTATCATATATATAATCCTATTTTATCATATATATAATCCCATTTTATCATATATATAATCCCATTTTATTATATATACGAGCTGTTAACCCGCTACTTCGTTAGCAGATTTTTTTTTTTTTTTTTTAACCATACTATAAAATAAATTTAAAATAGGATTTTCGAAAAGTACAAAAGGCATGTATGATAAGCTGCCAGTAAAGTACCAATTTTTTACATCTTTAACATTCGAAAGTTAAAAAAACTACCAAAGTATTCCTATTATTATTTTTTAGTATAAAGGATTGTGACAATATCTCTTTAATATTAGAATAACGAAAAATAAATATTAGAAAAACGAAAAAGTATTTTAGAATAAGGAATTAAGAACCACTTACTTTTAATGATTCTGATTCACTTAGGACCTTACATCTTCAATTTTATTTTTCTAGGATGTATATTTAAGAACATTTAAAAAGTATTGTTAGAAGATCGAAAAAGTACCACAAAATCCCTTCTTATGGATACTCACTAACTTAGGGCTACATAACTTTAACTTCATGTTTCTAAGTTAAATATTATAGAAAATTTAAAAAAAAAACACATGTCCTTAATTTCATGTTTCTACGTTCATAATTGTAGAAAATTCAAAAAGTACCATTAGAAGAACAAAAAAGTACCACAAAGTCCCCTCTTATGGATTCTCATTCACTTAGCATCACATGTCATGTTTCTGGATTAATAATTATAGAAAATTCAAAAAGTACCATTAGAAGAACAAAAAAAGTACCACAAATCAAACATGATGGATTCTCATTCATTTAGGACCATAAATCTTTAATTTCATGTTTCTAGGTTAAATATTACCGAAAACTCAAAAAGTATCATTGGAATAACAAAAAAGTACCACAAAGTCCATTCTTATGGATTCTTATTCATTTAGGACCACATGTCCTTAATTTAATGTTTCTAAGTTCATAATTATAGAAAATTCAAAAAGTACCATTAGAGGAACGAAAAAGTACCACAAAATCCCTCCTTTTGTTTCTATGTTAAATATTATAGAAAATTCAATAAGTCCCATTAGAAGAATGAAAAAGTACCACAAAGTTCTCTCTTATGGATTATCATTCACTTAGCACTTCATGTCTTTGATTTCATATTTCTAGGTTAAATATTATAGAAAATTCAAAAAGTACCATTAAAATAACAAAAAAGTACCACAACGTCCCCTCCTATGGATTCTCATTAACTAAGGACTACATATCCCTAATTTCACGTTTCTAGGTTTATAATTATAGAAAATTCAAAAAATACCATTAGAAGAACGAAAAAGTACCACAAAGTCCCTCCTTGTGAATTATTTCCAACATCGGACCATGCGTATTTAATTTCATGTTTCTAGGTTAAATATTACATAAAATGAAAAAAAGTACCAATAGAAGAAGAAAAAGTACCACAAAGTCCATCCTCTTGAACTTTTACCCACAGTACGACGTATCTTTAAATACCACAAATTACACTCCTGTTAATTCCTATCTACATTTTCTTAATTTCATGTTTCTATGTTTAATGTAATTGAAAATTCATTATTAAGTTTTAATAAAATGTAATTTACTGCCTTTACCCCTTTTTTGGTACATTTTTTTTCACCCATCGAAGTATCAAAAATTGTATTCCAATAAATTTCTAAATTGTAGTGGTATCCCATATTAAAATACTCATATGTATATATCAATAAATATAAAAACAGGTTTTATGAAAAAAGTACCAAAAATAGGTACGATTTTTACACCTTAAACGTTTGAATTTCTAAAAAGTACCAAATTTGTATTTATCATTTTTTGATAAGTTACGAATACGATATAAATTTTATCTGTATGTTGATTGGTTTCAAAGATACATATGGTGCCAAAAAAGTACCAAAATACAGTTTTTACCCGTTTTCTCCCTAAAACGGCCGATTTTCAAAAAAGTACCAGACACCTGTCCAATTATTTTTTAAATGAATAACGATAACTATTCAACTTTTTTGTATCTTTATTAGTTTGGGAGATATAAAGTTACCGATTTTACCCGTTTTTACCCTTTTTTACCCCCTAAACATTCGAATTTCCAAAAATCCCGTCTTAGTGGATCTATATGGTGGGAGACCTACCTACGTTCCAAATTTCGTCTCTCTAGCTTCAGCCGTTTGGGCTGTAGGATGATGAATCAGTCAGTCAGTCACGTTACTCTTTTATATATATAGATAATGCCCGAGTTTACAATACTGAATATATTTAAAATAAAGCACATTTATCTGAAATTTTTATTTATTTATTTATTGAAAATATTGAAAAAAAATGTTCAGTAGTGCGATTCAGTAACTTTTAACGATTCGACAATCGCTAGACTTGTCAATAGCATTTGTTGTTTGTAGTATCGATTGTATGATTCACTAAGTATTCTTAAACTATTTTATATAACTATTGTTGTCATGTGGCATCTCCCTATAAGGAAATACTAAAAAAAAGTAAAGTTCCAAACCAAATAAAAAAGAAAAACAAAAAAATTGAAGACAAATCGAAATTTTTTAAAAATTTTAAGACGGCGATTGATTAAATTAATGGTTTTCTTAAAAATGATCACTACTTCTAAAAAACGTGGAAGCATGGACTATAACCTTGGAAGTACATATTACATCCGCAAAAGAGCGACTTAGTCGTAGGGTTGACTTCTTTGCTACTTTTGTTTTTAATATAACAATACAAAAATTTTTGTCTTTAAGTTAACCCGAACAAGTATTGTTAAAAGTGTTACAGAATAACGAAATCGAAAATTTTGTTGTTTACTATTTTTAACGATTCTATTATCGTTAAAACATGTTACTGAATCGCACTACAGGTATAAATTAATTATTAATTATTAATTTTTTATTATTAAATTATAAGTTATTAATAGTTTTTTATATAATATTTATACTCTACATATTAATTTTTAATATATATTTACATATTCATTGTTTAAATATTATTTACATATATATTTTATAATATTTACATAAGAATTTAAATCAACAATTTTATGTTTTCTTTGGTAATGCCAATGTAGCCAATAAAATTTAATTATAATGATTTAATAGATATTAAAAAATAAAAATCCTCATAATCCTGCTGAAAGGCTTAAAAATCCAAGGTTTGAAAGCCTTTGACCGTAAAGATAGTAAGATTCATTAAAACAATATATGTGGTTTATATGTCCAAATAATGGAACGTCATCTTCATACATTTCAATATGGAAAGCCATTCCTGCATATCTCAGAACAGGACATATTTTTCATTTATTTTTTTATTTTGTGGTTTTATTTCACAATTTTTTATAATTTTTTAAACTTAGAACACAAATAAATTGAACACTTTTCTAAAAACACACAGCTATACCGTTTGCCTTCTAACAAACTACTGAACTTATACACAAAAATGTGTATTCAATAGTTATGCAGAAAATAAATATGATTAACGATAAAAATACAATAGTTGTGTGAAATCAAATTATAGTCAAAAACTAATATTTTATATTTAAGGAAAACATAAACATATTCAGAAACAAACATTCAACAGTTGTGCATAAAAATACAATAGTTGTGTGAAATCAAATTATAGTCCAAAACAAATATTTTATATTTGAGAAAAACATAAACATTTTCAAATACAAACATTCAACAGTTGTGCAAAACAAAATATGACTTAAAATCAAATAAAAATATTAGCTAAATGATTGTAGAATTAACTAAATTTGTAAAATTAACTTAATGATTATAGAATTAACTAAATAATTGTAGAATTGAATAGTTGTGGTGATCATGCTGTAACCATGTTTTTTCTCTGCGTGCATAATATATGATTATTAATGTTTTTATAAATTTTGTGTTTTGCTATGTGAAGAATTTACTTAAACATATAAATTCAAACATGCATTTTTTTATAAATAAAAAAAAAATAATAATAGTTTAGACCTAACTATTTACTGGCTTAATATATTAATTTTTAATCTATTATCGTATTACACTGTCGGACAAAATAAAGTGCGGTTTTTTACTCTTGCTATTTAGTTCATAATTATTGTCTTCTAGGCGCATAATGGACTATTTTTTTTTTTTTTTTGGTGTCCAGGTATTTGTCTTATTATATTCTTTAAATTAATATACAAAAGAAGTTTTTGAAATAAGGACTGCGCACGAAAAAATCCGTGCATGCTTTTGGGCTTATAACTTTTGATGTGGTGAAAAATAAATAATTCTGTTAATTGATTTACATCTGACATTATGCTCACTGGCCATGTGCTAAGTTTCATAGTTACAGCAAAACTAGTTTTTCTTAAAATGGAAATTGAACAAAAAACACGAAAACACACAATTAAAAATTTTAATGAAATCTTACATCGTTCATATAAAACAATTGCTAGGAAGGCAGTTGTGTTAAAAAATACAGTTTTTTTTATACAAAGAAGTCATGCCCACTGAATGGAAACCTGGTAGTGGAAGAAAAATAGTACGTTCACGCTGTAGGACTCAGACAAAATAGAAAGAATTTTCAGATAAAATCCCCTCATCTCTGGAAGAAAAGTATCACAAAAAGTTGATTGCTTGAATTTTCATCAGAAAAATTGAAAGGAAATCTAGCCTGAAAACGTATAAAGTACAAAAAAATCCCAATAGAAACGCAAAACAAGAATTTGGAGGTAAAAAAAATAACGGAAAGTTCTTCAAACGATTTTTTCCGTAGTACGAAGTACTTCATTCATAAAAAATGGTTCCATTAACACAGAAATATACGTGAATGAGTGTCTTTGGGAAAGACTTTCCTAAGAAAATACAGTGTATCCACTTTTTTCTGGCCTGTTCTCACTTCTTCTCATTAAAGTAACAAAACAATGGAGTGGTAAAAAAGAAATTGTTATTGTTTGTATCGAAAGACGCTAATCCATAGTTCAAAAGTTCAGCTTAAAATGAAACGGAGTTTAAAAATAAGTGGACTTATTCGAACAAAAAAGTGACCGAAATATAATAAAACCTTTAATTGGAAGAATTCTGGAAAATATCAGATATTTCCTTAAAAACCAACAGAAAATAATTTATTCTTTTATGTTTAGAACTTAAACACAACAGTCATTAACAAAAATATAATTTTAAAAAAATTCGTATTTTATTTTAATAAAATTATTTAAAATTAGTGTGGTCCAAAAAAATAATGTGAATACGTTCATAAGTATGAAGATAGGAAGTTATTCTGAATTGATTTGTTCCTTTAGAATTAAGAATATGACCAATATAATGTGCGTAAAACATTCAAATTAAAAAAAAAATAAATAAAATAGTGAATATATGCATAAATAACAAAAATGTTTATTCTAATTTCTTTATTTAAAATTTAGCACTTTTTTCTAAAGAATTACTTTTTAAGAATCATTTAGCACTTATTTTTACTACTTTGCACTTTTTTAATTTTTAATTGCCATTTAGCATTTTTTCTCAGAGAAGTTCTGGCAACACTGATCCAATCTTGATCTTAGGAATTTCGGAAAGCTCATAATGTGCGGAATTCAACAGTATATAAACCTAGAAAATTGCGTTTAAAATTAATTTTTTAAGATCCGTGAAAGGAAATTTTTTTAAAAAAATCATCATTTTTCAGACTTTGATCGCTTTGAGCCACCTTTAAATTTTGTTTCCAATCAGTTCAAAACTTGGCATGTCATAGTTTTTCGACTATTCGAAAATTTCCAGGGGGTGAGAACCAAAATCTGGACACTTTTTGTAATGAGGGCCACCCTAATATACATATTGATTCTACAAATTATATATAGGTATATTTTCTTTTATTATTATTATACCCTTCACCACAGGTGTAAAAAGTATATATAAGTTTGTCATTCCGTTTGTAATTCCCACAATTTTCGTCGGAGAGCAAAAAAGTTTACATTTTCGGGATCCTTGTAAGAAATGATGACGATAGGACCATGTCCGTCCGTCCGTGTGTCGGTTGAAATGGCGTTTATGAAGCCCACCGATAACTGACATATATAATATATATATCAAACGATCGGAAATCCTTTCGAGAATTTTGCTATTCAGCAAGATCTCTTTTATAAATGGCGGAGATATGCTCAAAAAACCGGTTTTTAGAACCGGTTTTCCAGTTTCTGAAGCCTCTGTATATACTAGGGACTTCGTTTTTACAAAAAAGACTCGGACATTTTTTTCTGAATTATTGTTCTGAAAAAATTAAATAAATCGGTTCAATAATAACTGAGATATCGGACAAAACGCATTTTATTTATTGAAGCCCTGGTTTAAACAATAGATTTTTATTTTTATACAGATCATAAATATTTTTATAAGATTTCGGTTTTTTGAATCAGCAAGATCGGTTAAGCATTGTAATGACTATTAGTGACGTTTTTGCCTATAAGACAAGTAGTTTAGTTAGCAACAGCAGTAATATAATGAATAACAGTGTTGTTGTTGTTCTTTGTATATGCAGTCAGTTTATATACACATACAAAAATAAATAAATATAAAATTGTTGTTGTTTATTTTTAAAAGCAAAGCTTGTTATGATTGTTTTTTTTTTTTTTTTTGTTTCATATTAAAATTTTCGTAGTTTAAAAAAAATGTGGATTTATAAATGTGAAATAATTTATAAATCTACATTTACATATAAATAAAGACGAAAATTTAATTATTATTATATTATTTATTATTTTTTTTTATTTTAATAGTATTCTTTGCCAACTCTTTCGTTCAATGATTTTATATAAATACTTTTTACCAGATGAACAGATTATTAATTAAAATTCAACCTTTTTTACTTTTCTTCGTAGTAATTTGTATACGATAATTACGTCGATATAGTAGGGTATAATATGTTAATATGTCTTTGGTACTGGTGTCACTTTACTGAATTCTGTAACACTTAGGCTTAAGGCCGGGTTAGTTGGTTGTTTATGTGATGTTGATATTCCGATTATTTACGGGAAGCATTTTGTGCAATTATCCAAAATTAATAACGTGACAAATGTTTGTGACATTTGTTAGCAAAATCACAGAGTTACCATAAATTATTTACTAGAAAAAGCCTAAAAATGCAACTCTGTTTAAAATTAAACATGCCAAATATTCATGTACTTAATTGTTTGAGCATTTAATTATTTTTGTTCATTTATTTCTTTGTTTATTTAGTGGTTTTTCCTTTTTATTTCGTTAAGCATTTGTTTATATGTAAGAAAAAAGTTATTGTTTGGCAACACTGCTAACAGCTGTCACGGAACAACGCAAGAAAATTCTGTTTTCAACAGAATCAGACATCACATCAACGTGAAGTTTTTATAATTGTTAGCATTACAATACATGCAATATAAACGATCAGCTGTTTACTTTGCGGGAGGAAACGTCACATAAACAACCAACTAATTCACGCTTTAGGTTACATATGCAACAAGCTTTAAGTTTGATGTTGGTAATTTTATTTCAAAAGTTTATCTTTTTGTAATATATATTTTGTTTATATATATATTGTTTATTTTAGACGTTTAAATTTTTAATTTAATTTTGCAAAATAAACTTTAATTTTAACTTTATTAACTTGTTTCTGATTATGTAATTTTTAAAATAAATCGTAAAGGTTTCTTTATAAAATTTTGTACTTTTAAACGTGTACACCACTTCCTGAGAAATCTAAATTACTTTTCAAAAAAAAAAAAAAAAAACTTAGTATGTATATGTCGAATTCAAATCACATCATTTATCATTTTTTTTATGTACCAGTAAATTATATACTATATATTATATACCTTATTTATAAGCTAACGGCCCACTTACAACCTTGCTCTTTTGTACCGTTTAAAGGTAGTGAGAAAATATAGAGTCATAATTATATTAGCAATGTATTTTAATACCTTATATATACAACATTATAATTTATCTCATGATAGAAAATTTCTTACTGGGTTCACAGAAACTCCAGACATACAGTGATGTACAAAAAAAGGTTAAATAAAAGGTATAAAATTTTATAATGTTAGAATACAAATCGGTAACAAACTCGTTACCAGCGTTAAGCGTGAATTAGTTTGTTGTTTATGTGACGTTTCCTCCCGTAAAGTAAACAGCTGATCGTTTATATTGCATGTATTGTAATGCTAACAATTATAAAAACTTCACGTTGATGTGATGTGATGTCTGATTCTGTTGAAAACAGAATTTTCTTGCGTTGTTCCGTGACAGCTGTTAGCAGAGTTGCCAAACAATAACTTTTTTCTTACAAATAAACAAATGCTTAACGAAATAAAAAGGAAAAACCACTAAATAAACAAAGAAATAAATGAACAAAAATAATTAAATGCTCAAACAATTAAGTACATAAATATTTGGCATGTTAAATTTTAAACAGAGTTGTATTTTTAGGCTTTTTCTAGTAAATAATTTATGGTAACTCTCTGTTTTTGCTAACAAATGTTACAAACATATGTCGCGTTATTAATTTTGGATAATTGCACAAAATGCTTCCCGTAAATAATCGGAACATCAACATCACATAAACAACCAACTAACCCGGCCTTTAGTGTTAATATTGTTGTCCAATTTCATTACATACGTATGATTTTTGGAAGCAATTGGCGATTTTTCTGTTTTATTATAAACAAAACAATACAAATTAATATAATTATTTCGTATTTATTGTAATAATTCATAAAATATTGCGAGTACCTGAGTGCCACTTACCACGGTTATAGAAAACATTTTCACCATTAACATATATATTTTTTTTAATTTTTTAAAAATACCATTTTTAGAGATATTTACCCGCCAACTATAAATCGCGAGATATGGACCATTTTAATATTGAGAAATGTTATACGTCGTATTAATTTAAATTTTTATACCTTTAATATGACAGCTCAATGAATCTTATACCATAAATACTTTGAAAGATATTTGAAACTTTGTGTATACAACTTTGTAAACATTTTTAGTTATTTTACCACTTGATCAAATTATTTTGCACCAGTCTTAGTTTTGACGAGCATAATGACTGAACCAAATATTATCAAATTCGGAAAGGTTTTAAATGGAATGACTCAGATACTTAAATACCGTTAATTTTTAAAAAGGCATTATTACTCCAAAAGATAAATGCCAAAAAATTAAAAACAGTTTACTTTTCGTTATTTTTCAGCCAAAATAGTACTTAGTTTTATTTTTAGTTTTGTAAAAAATTTCAACAACCTAAAATAATGTATTTGAACTATTTTTTTTTTTTTTTGTAGTTGGAAATAATGAATGCAAGAGATCTAGTGCCAATGGATTCAAATGGATCTTGTGATTCGTTTGTGAAAGCACATTTTCTTCCAACAAATCGATTTTTGGGAGTACCGCCAATAAAGACTGCTGTTCATAACAAAACACTTTATCCGCTTTACGATGAACAATTTACAATGTAAGTACATAAACATACAAAAATGTTATATTCGGCTTGGCAGAATCTACTATGCCCATCATTGGTATAGGATGTATGTATATTTGGGGTATAAATTTTTGCAATTTTTGAGATCATCTAAACTTACAAGGAGAAATATTTTCAAGGAGGAATTTTGATTTCATTATACTTTTCTTTTTATAGAAATAATTAGAAACTAGATTTATTAGGCATCAATTTGAGTCAAAGATTGTTTGAATCGGGCAAATAGATTCGTAAATATATTGATTTAAACTTAATGTATTTTAAACAAAATTTCTGAAAAAGTGAACTTTGAACCGCAATAAAATCTAAACTACAACGAATTTGAAAATTTTGAAGAACTTAAAATTTTGACGCATTGACGTAATGAGTGTGTATACTTAATTTAATCCAAATCGGAGATGGTGACGTTTGTCGGAATTTTTTTTTTTTTGTTTTCTTCCAACTTATTATAAATACAAGTCAATTATATATTTATTTTTTTGTTTTTTGCAGTTCCAGTTCCTTAAAATTTGGAAGAACTTTGGGTTGTTAATTTTAACAAAATAAAATTTTACTCGTAATAGTAATGCATACAAAACAGAAAACCTAAAATAAGGGAAAATGCCTAGGGTCACAAGTGTTCACAAAAAATTTATTCCATTTTTTTAATTATTTAATTTATCACGAAGTGAATTTACATTAGAAACAATAAAAATGTTGTTGGTTTCCTAAAGCAAAGTCCTAAATGTTATATATTTTTTTAATAGTTTTAAAAGTCACTGTATTTGTTATCAACAAGAGCGTCTTATGTTCTTAACACGACATTTATTAATTTTAAATAATACGATTTTGGGACACATTTTGTGTTATGACGATTTGGTTTTTAGGAGTATAGCCATTTCGCTCAAAACAAAACTATGTTTTTTGTTTGTGTACTTTTACTTATATATAAGTATGTAATATAATATGCAAATTTCAATAAAAATTTTGCAATTTTTTAAATATTTTCCTGTTTTTTTTTTTTCATTATAGAAAATTGAATGAAGAGCAACGTAAACACCAAAATAGTCTGATATTGTTTAGCATTAAAGATAAGGATTTATTTGGTATGAATCAATACATTGCCGAATGTTACATAACATTTGCCGACTTGATGGCGAATGAGAACGAACAAATTCACATGGAACTATCAAGGCCAGAATATACAGGTATGTTATCATTGCACTAAGTTTATGATTGAAAAATAAATTGACAAAATATATACATACACATCTGCTCAAAATAATAGATACACCTAGTGGAAAATGGAAAGTATGTGCATAAAAATTAGTTTACACACACGTTTTCGATTTAAATACCAACAATTGCTGCTCATAATAATAGAAACAGTTAATTTATTTCTATTTTTTTATATCAAATCGAATTCTATTGTACTTTTTTGATTATTTTTACATAACAGAATAAGAAAAGTTTCATTTGGGTTGAAAATATTATAAAGAAATAGTATTCTGACACACAAAATGGAAAGAAACAATCAGTGCACCAAATAGGAGAGAAAAATGGTTCAAAACAAGCGAAATCTGCAAAGTCGTTGCTTGAAATGGTAAAAAGGGGCTCAGGAAAATATCTACATTTTGCGCAAAATGCATTATCTAAAAAATAAATGACATAAACTCATATTGGACCTCTTAAATAACCCCAGAAACTGAAAGGAGGATTAATATATTTGCATAAAATTCATTACTTTGAAGGCTATTTCTGCTATAATTTTTAATGAAGTAGGTCCGCAAACAGTTTGGCTTCGTCGTCTGCAAAACAAATTTTCGGAAAATATTGCCAGAAAAGTTCCATCAGTGCGTATACAAAATTTTAAGATACTGTTAAAACTTCTTAAAATAAATTTTCTTTAGTCCGAATGTACACGCGGAAAGAACGTAATATTTTTCGGCGAAATGAAAAATTGAAGAAGTATTCGCCACAGGCTTCTGAATGATTTTAATTAAATTCAAATGGTCCTATTTATCATATTGATAATACAATAAATGAATATGGGTACTGGGATATATTGGGATATTGTACAAAACGAAGACGAACTCTTTTCGGACCTATTCCATCAAAAATTTCAGCTGAAATAGCCTTCAGAGGATTGAAGTGGTAATTTTTTGACTATAAAATAATCCTTTTATCTGATTTTGTGGTTATTTTATGAGGTCTATTACAAGTTTCAATCGTACAAAAGCATTTTATAGATAACGTAGATATTTCCCTAAACTCCTACTTGCAATTTCAAGTAACGATTTTAAATTTTTCTCTTGTTTTGAACCACTTTTCTCTTCTATTTGTTGCACTGATTGTTTCTTCCCATTTTCTGTGTCAAAATACTATTTCTTTATAATATTTTCAACCCAAATGAAACTTTTCTTATTCTATTATGTAAAAATAATCAAAAAAGTACAATAGAATTCGATTTAATATAAAAAAAAATTATAAATAGATTATTATGAGCAACAATTTTTGGTATTTAAACCGAAAACGTACATATGTGTAAATTAATTTTTATGTACATACTTGCCATATTTTTCATTAAAGTATCATTGCCAGATCAAATAGTTTACTAAAAGAAAAAAATCGAAGTATTTCTGAAGAATTTTCCAAAGTTATCGTCACTTTATTATAATACCACTAGGTGTATCTATTATTTTGGGCAGATGTGTATGTATACTAGAGTGTCCCGAGAATAGCGTTTTTCGAGATTTCGATGTAGGAACACCCCTCAAATGATGAGTAAAAATTAGATGAATATGGGAAAAATATTAAAAAAAAAATTTAAAATTGGTCTTCAGTTCCCTACCAGCGATTTTAAAATCATGGGTCCCATACATTTTGGTCAAAAAAATCTGGTAAATTACATATTATCAACAGTTCTTACTAAAATGTAATTTTTAAAAATTTTAGCCTTAAAAGGAACAAACTTATAAAATTCTTATCTATTTTTTTAAGAAAAATATCGAAATTTTTTTTTTTTTTTTTTTTTGCATGATGTACTAAAATGACGGTTTATGGATAAAAATTTTTGCGAAAATTTTTTAAAATATTTTTTCTATAACTACAAATTTTTTGATACCCATTTCAAGACAAAACTCAATACTATTTTTTGGACGAAATGTTCTAGACCCGTGACTTTCAAACAATTTTCAATTTTAGAAAATTCAAAAAGTACCATTAGCATAACGAAAAAGTACCAAAAAGTTCCTCTCTTCATTTCTTACCCACATAGGACCATATATATTTAATTTCATATTTCTAGATTAAATTTTGCAGAAAATTCAAAAAGCACCATTGGCAGAACAAAGTAGTACCAAAAAGAAAAAAATATTTTGTGAAAAAGTACCAAAATCAGGTACGATTTCTAACCCTTAAACGTTCGAATTTCCAAAAAGTACCAAACTTGTATTTGTCAATTTTTGGTAAGGTACTAATTTGATGTACATTTTATTTCTATGCTTATTGGATTAAAATATAGATAGGGTGTCAAAAAAGTACCAAATTACAGTTTTTACTCTTTTTCTCCCTAAAAGAGCCGAATTTCAAAAAATTACCAGACACCTATCCGATTATTTTTTAAATGAATAACAATAACTATTAAACTTTTTTTGTATCTCTATTAGATTAGGAGATATAAGGTTACCGATTTTACCCGTTTTTGCCCTTTTTACCCCCTAAACATTCGAATTTCAAAAAATCCCGTCTTAGTGGATCTATTCGGTAGAACACCAATCTACAGTCCACATTTCATCATTCTAGCTTTAACCGTTTGGGCTGTGCGATGATGAATCACCAAGTAAGTCAGTCAGTCAGTCAATCACTCAGCCATTACTCTTTTATATATATAGATAACAGTGTTGTTGTTGTTCTTTGTATATGCAGTAGAGTGTCCCGAGAATAGCGTTTTTCGAGATTTCGATGTAGGAACATCCCTCAAACAATGCGTAAAAGTTAGCTGAATATGGGAAAAATATTAAAAAAATTTTTAAAATTGGCAACTCTGCCTGAATAGACGTTTTTTTTTTTTGACAGCCGGTCTTGCTTAATTACTTAAAATTAATTCTTTTTACTTCTGCTTTGCAAATAACCAAATTTATTTGAAATTTAAAATTATTAAATTCATAATTAATAAATAGAAATCAAATGTAATTATTTTGTTGCCTGATAAACTTGAAAAAATACAATTAATATGCTGCTGTTGTTGTTGTTGGTGTTTGCTTTGTTTGGTGACTTGCATAAAATTTGTTTTGTTGCATATTCTACATAAATAAACAAATACATAATTTGCTGCCATATTATTGCCGTTGTAATATCAAATTAAAATGCCTACAAACAAATCATATAAATGTGACACTTGTGCACTTGCTCTAGGAAAAACTCAAGCAAGTGTTTTATGAAAATCTTGTGATAACTGGTATCATGCCCAATGCGCCAAAATAAATGAAAGTATACTGAAAACACTAAAGGAGATAAAATCGGTTGTTTTCCTCTGTGAGAAATGTGCAGATGATCCGAAGTCTCCGTCTGGATTGCTCGAAATGGAAAAAAGACTGCGAGATGAAATTGGTGGCATAAACAGCAAGATCGATAATTTAATCCAACGTAAAGAGGATGAGCTTGTTGACTTCAAAAAGGCCTTTACTGATGCTATGTCGGAATTTAAAGCAGAAATATCTTCTTGTCGTAAAGAACTACAGGCTGATATTGTTAATTGCAGTAAGCTTATAAGGCATGTTGACAAGTCTACATCAACAAAAATAGCTGCTCTTGAGGATGTAAACAACTTGCTCCATAAGAGATTGAACCGCACGGATATTGTTATCAACGGCTTGCCTTCAGGATTAGATGATTTAATCTCTGTTGTCATCAAATTGTATGCACACTACGATATTAATATCCTTCCCAATGACATCAATCATGTTTGCTATATGTATAATCGCAAAGCAATGTTAATTAAATTGAATTGTGTATTTTTGAGGGACAGGTTAATGAAGGAATACTATAAAACTCGTTCGCTTAAGGTTTGTGATGTAGTGGACAGTGACATTGATCGACGCGTTTACCTTAATGACCACATTTCTCCTGCTGCTGGCAAGCTTAACTCCCTGTGTCGTCGTTTACTTCGTCAGAAAATTATATCGAAGTTTAAAATCCTTAACACTGATAAACTTAAGGTAAAATTAACTCTTGCTGACGGTGTTGAAGTTACTTATTCTGCTAAGGAATGTGCTGAGCTGCTGAATGTGGGTGAAATTGATGAGTCTTCATAATCTGAAGCGAATTTGCTTACGTTTAAAAAATTCCTTTTATTTTTTTAGTCGTACATTTTTTTTATTTTTTCTATTTTTTTTTTTTTTTTTTTTTTTCAAATTTTCGATCTCAGTAATTTAAGACTGGTTGTTAGGTTGTTATTTTAATATAATAGTATAAATAATTATTGTAATATTTAATTGTTATTTGAAATGTATTACATTCTATTTTTTTTCACTTTGATTCCTCACTATAATGTTTTTTAATTACTTTGATGTCTTTTAACTGTAACATTGGTCCGTTGGTTAATAGCAGCTCTCATCTTAAAAACGTTTTATTGCCATTTAAAAATGAATTTAAAATAGCTCATTTGAACTGCCAGAGCATAAGGCCATCTGCTAATTCTACAAAATTTGATGAATTCAAAACTCTTTTAAATGGATAATTTTTGGATGTTTTTGCAATTTCGGAGACTTGGCTTAAGTCGCACATTTCAAACCGTGCGGTTCATGTTCCGGGTTATACTTTTTGTCGGAATGATCGACTTGGTACTAGGGGAGGAGGTGTTGGTATTTTCATTTCCAATTTTCTGAACTTTTAAGTCCTCAATAACTGGTGCTTGTGAGTCCTTGTTTATGGAAATTTTGTTTGGTGTAGTTTATCTGCCCCATGGTGATATTACTACATTTGAAACAGAGCATTTTCAGCTTCTTTCTGCCTATTCACATGTTATTGTCGTTGGTGATTTTAATTAAAATCTTTTTGATGTAACGAAATCAGCCACTTTACGTTCTATGTGTACGAGATTTAATGTGAATATTGTGCATAATAATAGGCCAACTCACTTTGATATTGTCCACCATTCTACATCATTAATTGATTTTATGCTAATTAGTGATTTTTCTGCGTTAAGTTTTTCTGAACAGTATCAATATCCTTCTTTGTCTCGTCATGCTATAATTTGTGCAGCATTCAAGCTAAAAACTACATACTTTAAATAATATATTGATTATAAGGATTATAATAATATAGATTATGATGGTATTTTTCAGTTTTTATCTAATTTTGATGAATCTGTTATTTTTGGTACGAGTGATGTTGACTTGTTATGTACTGTTGTTGGTTCGCTTTTTCATGATCTGCTGCTCTTTGCTCCTACGATTCGGAGGAGGATTAAATTTGACGATGATGATTGGATGAAATCAAGGGTAATAACTCTAGCTAAATCTCTAAGGGATTTAGCCTTTTTAGCATACAAATCTGATAAGTCTTCTAAAAATTGGAGAGTGTTCTGTAAACACCGAAATAGGGTAATCATTCGCAATGGGAAAAGTTAATATTTTTCTAAACTTTTTGGTCAGCTTGATGGTGTTGGTATTTGGAGGGTTCTTAGGAGATCTGGTTGTCTTGGGGATGATGAACAATTGTGTGGACTAAATGTTGAGGAAGTTAATGATTACTTTACCCATACTGGAAGAGCAAATTTAGCTGATTCATTTGATATTTCTCATTTTGATTACTTGGGAGTACTGTATCTTTCCATTCCATAACTGAATATGAGGTATTCCTTGCACTGGAAAAGGTTAAATCAAATTCTATTGGAACTGATGACATTTCGATTCGATTCATGAAAAAAATATTTCCATATATCTCAAAGTTTTTAGTTCATCTTTACAATTCTATTTTAATGACGTCAAAATTTAATGTGGGTTGGAAGACAGCGCATATTGTTCCAATACCTAAGTCTAAGGTTATAAATAGACCTGACGATCTGAGACCAATTTCTATCCTTCCAGCATTATCCAAAGTAATGGAACATATTCTGAAGGATCAAATTTTGACTGCTACATCTGTAAAAATTTATCAATCACAATACGCTTTTCGTCAGGGTTACAACACTACCTCTCTTCTTCTTAATCTGACCGACATAATTAGGCAGAATGTAAATGAGGACAGATTTAGTGTTCTAGTATCTCTGGACCTTTCTAAGGCTTTTAACTGCATTGATTATAGGAGGATGCTTGATAAATTAAGGGTTGATTTTGGTTTTTCAATGTGCTTGTAAACTTATACTATCTTATCTTTATGGAAAATCACAGTTTACTTGTGTTAATGGTATAAAATCGAATACATTACCTCTTCATTCGGGTGTACCACAGGGGTATGTGCTTGGTCCAATTTTGTTCATTCTTTATATAAATGATCTCCCTTCGTTAATCAATTCAACCATATGTAAGTCATTTTTTTATGCTGATGATGTTGCGTTGCTATTTAGTTGCCATCGTGATTTTCCAGATGTTTTGAAAAATAATATTAATTACTGTCTACAAACTGTTTCTGATTGGGCTTCATCTAATGCGATGTCCATTAATGGGTTAAAGACAAAAGCAATCGTATTTAACCCATTTGACCGTTTTAATACTTGTTTAGATATTTTTATTGATGGTGTACGGGTTGAATTTTTGGATCAGATAAGGTGTTTGGGAATTATGTTAGATAATAAGCTTAACTATGATTCACATATTGATCAAACTTTTTGCAGAGTACTACAAACGTTAAGGAAGATTCAGTCTACAAATGTATTTTATCCCAAGATAATTAGATATAAGTTGGCTTATTCTTTGCTTATGTCTCAGATTTTGTATGGACTTGAAGTTATTTCAGGCACTATTGCTACAAACTTGTCACGAATTAATCGAATTGTGAACACGATTGTTCGTTTTGTTTATAATGTTAAGCGTAGGAAACATATGTATATCTCGATACGTTAAGAGTTTTTTGGGTTGTTCATTTGTAGATTTTATTAAGTTACGTGGCTTAATTCATTTTTATAAGGCAATGAGAGCTAGTTTTCCATTACCTTTTCTGAAAACTTTTACCTTTAGCCGATCAACAAGAAATCCTCAAATTTTTATTCCAAGAATTTCTAATTCCTTCTATGAAAGATCTTTTTTAATTCGTGTTGCTCGTTGCTGGAATCATTTACCAATTGAGTTGCGCATTTTTTCGCACTCAAATAATGCTTTTCGTCTAAAATTGTTAAGATTTTTTTCCAACGATGATTCTTTATAATTTATAATGTCTTTAATTTAATTTGTAAAAAAAGAGATAACACACTAAAAGTATTAAACATTTTGAAAAAGTTAACTGATCCTGGTTACAAGTGACTGTATTTATAAAGAGTAATGGAGATTCATATTTAATTTTTATTACAGGAGTATAATTTGTTAAAGATAGTGTTGCTATTAATTTGGACCTTTTTTGAGTAGCTGCTTTTTTATTTCTTTTCTTCTTTTTTCTTTTTTCGCGTTATGGTTGAGGAACCATTATAATTGTTAGGACTAAAATACAATTGTAATTATAAATAGTTTTAGTTTGTATATATTTTGTATGCTTAGGCATTCATAGTTATTACTAAGTAATATGTAATTTTTGGCCTTGAAGGCTTTATATTACTTGAATAAATGAATAAATAAATAAATAAATAAATAAATAAATAAATAAATAAATAAATAAATAAATAAATAAATAAATAAATAAATAAATAAATAAATAAATAAATAAATAAATAAATAAATAAATAAATAAATAAATAAATAAATAAATAAATAAATTAATAAATAAATAAACAAATAAATAAATAAATAAGTAAAATAAATAAATTGCAATAAATATTTCGTGTTTATTATGACATTTATTGTAATAACTCCTAAAATATTGCGAGTTCCAGAATGCCACTTTTCACGGTTATAGAAAACATTTTCATCATTAACATATATTTTTTTTTAAATTTTTAAAAAGACCACTTTTCGAGATATTTACCCGCGAACGAAAAATCGCGAGATATGGACCATTTTGATGACGAGAAAAAAGTCATGTTATACGGCATATTAAAGGTAATTTTGATACCTTTAATATGACATCTCAATAAATCTTATATAATAAATACTTCGAAAGATATTTGTAATTTTGTGTATGCAACTTTCTACATATTTTGAACTATTTTGCACTTTCAAAACGCGAAATTATCTGAAATTTTGAAATACAAGAACATTGTAAAATTGTAATTGCATTACGAGTACATTTTTAAATAAACAATTTACCTTTGAGTTATTGACTTTGAAGAGATCTCAGTTAGCCTTCAAAAGTCATGTTATACGTCATATTAAAGGTAATTTTGATACCTTTAATATGACATCTCAATAAATCTTATATAGTAAATACTTCGAAAGATATTTGTAATTTTGTGTATGCAACTTTCTACATATTTTGAACTATTTTGCACTTTCAAAACGCGAAATTATCTGAAATTTTGAAATACAAGAACATTGTAAAATTGTAATTGCATTACGAGTACATTTTTAAATAAACAATTTACCTTTGAATTATTGACTTTGAAGAGATCTCAGTTAGCCTTCATTAGAGCCTTCAGTAATTAAAATGCGCCAACATCGTAAAGAGATATTAATATTTAAAGCTAGGTTTAACTTTTATAAAAATTAAAATCGTTAATAAATTAACGATTTCTTTGAAATTGGAAAAATAATAATTTGTTTTATTTTTTTTTCTTTTCATTAAATGTATGTGCTTTTAAAATGTGTTTTTAAATATTTTTATTGGTACGGAAAAAAGATTTTGAACCATCTTTGGCAATGTTAAGCATAAATAATTGATTTTAGAAGCTGTGTAAATAATTCTGAAGTATAAAAAATGTATGTAAATACTTTTAAATTGAAAAATGCATACGATTTTTTTTAATATCAAAAACAAGCGCGAATGTTATATTCGGCTCGACCGAATCTATATACCCTGCTGATATTTCTGATGCATGTACGACAACGGAATTTTGTATAAATAGTTTGAGGGTAGATATAAAGTTTAAAACCAAAAATGGGCGTGGTCCACCCACTTTACCGCCCACCTCCCATATAAGGTGAAAATTAACGAAATTTTGTACAAATAGTTTAAGGACCAATGTAAACTCGGAAACAAAAAATGGGCGTGGTCCGCCCACTTCCCATATAACGCAAAATTTGAAAATGTTGATGGTGGGTATATAGATTCGTCTGAGCCGAATATAACATTCGCGCTTGTTTATTTTTATTAAAGTCTTTCGTTTGTTTTGACAGAGATGCCACACGAAAACAGAAGTTGTCCTTTGTTGTTTAAATGTACATACTGAATCATATATAATTACTGCAAACAACAAAAGCCATCGATATATTTTTCGATTGTCGAATCGTTAAAATTTACTGAATTATACTACTGGTCCTCAAATAAATATTCTCCTGGAGTCATAAAACATTCCACAGTAGGGCAGAATCGAAATCTTTTTGGAAATAAATTTCTAACTTCTAATCAGCTAGTTAGACTTAAATAAAATTTATCATAAGCGTAGCAAAGGAGTGTAAAATTTTAAATTTGCAATAGGGGGTCCCGCATGAAGCGGAGCTATTAGGACGCAAAATAGGTTACATCCGAAATAGAACAATTTTCATCGTTTGCCAAATTTTGGCACTAACTTAGAGCCATTAAAATTGACTAAAATATCGCGTAAACATTATTTATTAATAAATAACAACAGAAAAATATAAATACCGTTACCAGTAATCCAAAATACCATTACCACTAAAATTCCGTAACCGAAATAAAACTAATTATATTACACATTTAATAAAAAAAATAATTATTTTAAATAAAATTAAAATAAAACTTATAAGAATGTTATGGTCATCCTATCCCGACTTTTTAATACTTGACTCCACTTTTTATTTCACAGTTAGGAACCCATATCTGCGACATTTCTGTAACAATTGTTGTCTCTAATATACCATTACCATAATAAAAACGAATACCGTTACCGAAATAATCCAAAATACCATTACCGTTACCTTTTCACTTTTTGAATCAGTTGCCATCATTGGTAGAGTAAAAAGAATTAAAAAAAAAAAATTTTGCTTTATTGGTTCTGTGGCCAATTTTGCATTTGGTGTGACGCAAACGTAGGCATTGCATCTCATAGTATACGAAATATGTTCAAATATGGAGGATGTACTTTAACAATATTTATTGGTTTTCTTCAAAAAATTTAAAAAATAATGAAAGCAAATAACATACTGAGAATCTCAATTTCACAAAATCTCTTGTTAATGAGAATTTTGCCGAATTATTGACTAATTTTAAATTATGGTATGCATATAGTGTATTCAAAATCCGAAACCGGTTAATCGGTTTTTGCTTTTTAAAAAAAGACCTGTTTCAAATAATTTATATTATCGAATAATTAAAGTAGTTTTTATTATTATTATTAAGCTTTTTTAAAAATCCTTTAAAAAAACACAAATTTAGAGCATGAAGAGTGAGCTGCAGAAGAGTGATATGACTTTTTATTTTTATATTACAAATGAAATTTTTAATAAAAATAATAAAACTTAAAAAAATAGAATTTTAAAATAGAATAGTCAAACTAATGTGTAGGATAAATTTTTATCTAAAAGAGCTAACATAACAGAAATAAATAATTTATTTTTTTTTTTTTTTTCTTTTTTCTTTCAGATTCTGACACCATAAGAGCCTTAGAATATCGCCAAGGGGATAAACAAGCAAAAGATTTCTTGAAAAAACTGAAGAATAAATCGTATTCATGAGAATTAATAAAGCACTTTAAGCGTGTTGTATTTAATTCTCGTACTCAAAATGGACAATAATAATACTTAGTCTTAAGATATATAGTACATATGTATATATTAGCTATTTACGCACATACAAATATAAAATAAATTGCATTAACACGTATGTATTTCGTGAAATATGAAATACATGTCTCTACTACTAAAGCATGGGTCCCAAAAACTATATAAAACTATATAAAACACATATTTTTAATAAATTCATCTGCGGATAAAGTTTAAACAAGTAAGCCTCAGTTAGTAGATTTGTAACGTTTTTGAACTTATCAGCAAACTCAAATTGTTACTTAATCTCAAATTAATCAGCGCGTAATCAGCAACAGTATTATCAAAAACAATCAGCTGTTCACTCTCAGAATAAACTGCTGCTGGCCAAATGTATTCAAATTCATAATATATAGTGTATTCTAAATTATCAGCTGATTGTTGCTGCTGACTACGAGCTGACTTAATAACTAAACTAAGTATTACGGATACTATTCTACTAACGGAGGTTTTAAAACAAACAAATGAAAGTAAATTGTTTGTTAAGTTTGGCTCAATTAACTCGTATATTTACTATACACATACCAAATAGTGTTAGAGAAAGAGTTAATCCATTCCTAAATCAGTATACTGTTTCCAATGTTTTTTGAAAAAAATTCTAGTTTTATTCCAAAAAATTAGAAAATAAGAAAATTTAAACATCATAATAATAAATGGGTAAGTCCATTCAAGAAGGACACCAATCAGATTTAAATGAATTTCACTAAAAATTTTCAAATATTTTAGCTTAAAATACAAATTAAGGTTTTTTTGTTAAAAGGGGGTAAATGATTACATTCAGTAATCTATTACATGCACAATTACAATTAATCTGAAATTTGTAATTGGCATTTTAAATTACAATTATAGGTTAATTGTAATTGGAAATTACATGTAATTGTAATTGAAAACTCCAATTACTAATTAACTTCACATTTAATAGGTTGTTTTAAAAAATAACGATTATGTGACGTTAAAAATGTTTAAAATTACTCCAAATATTGAATTTTCTTAATAACATTTCGATAAGACTTAAATTTAAATACTATTTTTCGCAATTACATGTAATTGTAATTGAAAATTTTCAGTTACAATTACTTGGAAAGTAATTTAATTGAAAATGTAATCATTACCCCCAACCCTTTTTAATGGATATGATGTTATGGAAATTGGAAAAAAATACACAAAGGTACTATTGAATTGCCAGTAACTTCTGAATTTTGGTTCAAACATTACATACTATCATACATTTTTTTTTTTTTGTTTTTATAGGTCCAAATTTGGCCTCTGATGTTTCGAAATTAATAAACTTTATACATATAATTTCAAAGCAAATATCATTACCTTCAAATGAAGTAAAACCATAATTCTACTGTGTAGAATTATGGTTTTTATGGCAATAAAAAACACAAGTACATTTTACTATTGAAAAAAAATTTATAGGAATATCATTTAAACGTTGGATATTAATGAACAGAATACAGAAAAAATATTTAAAAAAATTTTAAAATTGATCATCAATTTCCAGCGAATTAAAATCACGTGTCTAGTATATTTTTTCTGAGTAGTTTTGTCTCAAAATGGGTATAAAAAAACTCGTAGTTTTGAGCTTGTATTAAAAAATGTTTCACAGAAACTTCAGTCTATAAATGTTCATTTAATACATTAAAAATAATAGTTCATTCATAGGAATTGTCAAATCTGAAAATGGGAGTTTTGTATCCGTTTTGATATGGATTCACCCTTATGAAATTATATTGTATATAAATAAAAATTTTCCAAAAATTAAACTACCCAGCTAAAAATGATTATATATAATTATATATTTATATATATGGTGTATCATATATGTTTCGGATCCGAAAAATTGAGGGTATATGGAAATATAAGACCATAGAAATCCATTGTGAATTATAATTAAAACAATTTTTATTATTATTTTTTTTTTTAAATTTTATTGAACACATAAAACAAATCATACAATAAATAATATATCAAACACTTTACATGCATAGTAACACCTTCGATCTTTGATCTGTGCTGCTTCGAATTCTTTTGGTCCATGCCGTAGTGGAATTAAATCTCTGACCGTGTTTCTGCACTGTATTCCTGAACTAACTGCACCACATATGAAACACAGTTAAGAATAGGAGAATTAAGTATGTAATCCCCTGCTGCCAGTGTCATCGACAGAGCTTTTGTCATCATGATTATACACATTAGTTCCAATTTCCCCACCGCTATTACCACAACAGCTGCAAAAGTCGCTTTCATTAATTTCTCAATTTAATTTCTTGAACTTGACATCAGTGATGAAGTTCCAGGCTGAAAATTTATTAAATTTTATTCCGTTATTAATGTTGTCCAACGATAATTAATGAAATTTACTTACTTTTATATAGAACAGATATAGAAAACATTAGGGTCTGGAATGATCAGATTATTAGCAGCCTTGGAATTGTTAATAATCGAAAATTGCTTTTTGGATTATGTTGTTCATATTTGGAAATGAATTGTTTTAATTTATTTTTCAATGTCATAAAATTTTGATTTGAGTTTGTATATATTTTGTCAAATATTTTATTATAGTTTCTGAAAGTTAATTTTTAAAAATTAAATATATTTTTTTTTTAAGATAAACTGACAAATAATATACATATGTAGAAAAAGCAGGCCAATTTGTTGGAGATAATTTAAGTAAAATGATTATTTAACATCTTTTAAATTTATATCATTATGTTACCCAAATAATTTCAGCTAATTTAGCTTTAGTATATATTTTATTTGTATCTGACACTCACTGCTATGCAAGTCATATATGCGTTCATATATGGAAAATATTAAATATATAATTCAATATATGGTAATATTTTTCATATATGCCTTATATATGAATTCATATATTGAAAATATTTTCATATACGAGTGCATACTTTTACATATATGGAACCATATGTATCCATATATTTTGAGACATGGACAATATATAATAATATATGATCGTTTTATTCAAACATGTGTGTTACATATTTTATTGGGACCCATATCTTTTAAAAACACTTGGTATATTTAATATACGTATGTGTATTGACTTTTACGCTTTTTATAAAGTATAAGTAGCATCGAAATAAAAAGAAAAAAGCAATGAGCCTATTCTGTAATTAGCGCATATTACAAATAATTGTAAATTATTTTGAATAAAAAAATAACTGTTATCTAATGTTGTAATAAACTTTTAATGAAGTATAAAATTTGTTGTTATTTTTTGTTTCTAATTTGGTAATTAAGTTATTAAAAAAAATAAAAAACAAATACAAGGATTACTCACTTAAAACCATATCACATACAATACTTTTGCTACTACTAATGCAGCGGACATCTTTGCAACGCTTTATAAATATGAATTGTTACATTACTTAATTTTTAAACTCTTCTTTTTATATTAAAATATACAAATGGACTTATATTTTCAATTGAAATAAAAAACTAAAACTCTAAACTTTCGCAACTATTTTTATCACTACACTCAAAAAATTATGTAAGTAAATTTAACAAAAAAATCAGTAAAAACAAATATATTTCCATTTAAAAAACGGACCACTTACATTTCATTTGAAATAAATGTAAATTTCAACTATTTTTGAATGTAGATTTTTTAACTAACAAAAACATTAAACTTTACTGATTTTTTCGTTATTTTTAAACTACTAGAAATTACATACTAAAGTAGTAAAAACTAATGTTTTATCATTTGTTGGCCTAAAAGTCATTGAACCATAAAAAATACAAAAAAACAGCATTTTGTGGATTTGTTCTTTATTTTTATTTATTGTAAATTGCAAATTATAAAATTGTTTAATACATATATAAATACATAAACATACATACATAAACCTACATTTAATTATATTTTCTTTAAACTAAGCCTTAAAATTACAAAAACTGTTCCTTAGAAGTAGTGAAGCATTTTCGCGATACTTATTATCCTTGAACGTCTAACGAGTTGGCATATGTCTGGAGTTTTAAAATCTCTAGAAATATATGTATTGATAAAGTCTGTTAATTCTTATGAGAATTATGAATACTTGTATTTAAAACTTACCACTTTTTTTCAAATAATGTAAACGAACTTCTGCTGGGTTTCCTTATTCTTAGTAGCATCTCTGTCCAAGCTGCATAAACTGTAAGGCAACACATTTGAATACTTATTTAGTGAAATTTTTGGCAAATTACTTACCAAATTATGTTTTCTTCTTTTTTTGGAATTTTTCCATTTTTATCTTCTTTTTATTTTATTTTATTATTATTATTTTATTTTTTTGACAATAAAAGCTTAAATTAAATATTTCAGTTTGTATTTTTGGAAAGAAATATTTACTGAAAATATTAACTGTAACTAAAAATACTTATATTTGGTATTTCGTTTTTTGAACAACGTGTATAAAAAGTTAAAAATTGTTTTCCTTTGTGGAATAACTAATTTTTCTTTATTTTTCAACATAAAGGAAAACTTTTTAAATAAACTACAGTCAGTAAATGTAAAAATTTTTTGAGTGTACACATCAGAGACCCAAATAGGATGTAGAATATTTAAAACATTATTGTAAAAGTATTTAGAATAAAAATTTTGATCAATTGCTTAATCTGCAGATTAATCAACTCGATGGAGTTGGAAAAATATACATATGTACGCGATTAAAAATATGCAGATATTGACACAATACTAAGCAATATTGTTATTCTCAAAAGATAAGTATGTACTAAGGTGGCCCTCTTTTGTATAGAGGAAAATACAGTCGAACTATGGCTATAGCGAACACTTTTCTTCGGTCTCATTGATTTTACCTGCATTTTCCATATAAATAACTACGTTATAGTGAACTTTTTTTTATAACGAACACATTTTTATGGTCCCAAGAAGAAAATTTCATGCAAAAAACTACGTTTATAACGAACTCCCACAAGTACTAGCTTTAGATAAAAAAGCTAACAAAAATTTTATTTCAATTTAAATTATTTGACAAATAGAAAAAATTTTCATAATAAAAGAGGAATTTTATATTTATAGTTGTTGACCTTTTTACAGGCGCAAGCACTCTACACTATCTCTTCGCTATATGACAAATTTTTAAAATTACTTTTTTTACTTAAATCGATCTAATTCTGTTCTTTAATATTTAAATTTTACTGATGTAAAATTTTGAAGCTAATCTAATAAAAGGAACCCGTGCAGAAAATCATCTTAAAATTTTGTACTTATTGTGTTTATTTCAATTATTTTTTATTGAGTGTTTTATTGGTATTTTGCAAGGTTGGAAACCGATACCGTTATGAATACCGATACCGATTAAATACCGTTTAAAGTTGGTTACCGTAACTGATACCGAAATTATTATTTTGTTAAAAATACCGGTATTCAAATACCGTTTCCCTCTGTACCGGTAAATACCGGTATTTTAGTTACGGTATTTTAAAAATACAAATTTACAACATAATATTATTCTTAATAATAAGAGTTTATTTAATGTAATATTTATAGAATTTTGTTTTAAAGAGGACATTTATTGTTCACTTCTTTGTTATATAGATTGCAATAAATATATTTTTAAAGAGGTTTCAATGCCTTAAACCTTATGCGAATTCTATTTGATAAAAAGTTTTACTGCGAACACCAAAAATGCATTATTATTATTTATTAATATGATCTCAATTAATTATCATTTGAACGTACTGTTGAAATAATTGATAGGTTTTTGATATTTGCTTCTATGAAGATTCTTTCCTTAATTTTTATTTTCTCCAAAAGACCGACAAATGTTCTTCAGAAGATTACAACTTGGGCTATCTTTGAAGAATGCATACCAGGATTTCTCAGGAAATTTGCGATTTTTCATGCCCCTCTCTAAGGTAATTTTGTCCGTGATTTTCGGGAATTTTAAAAGCACTTAAGTGAAAGAAAACTGCATGAATTTCAACAATAGGTTATATATTTTCAAAATTTGTTTAACGAATATAATAAAATATGCTAAATCCAGCTGGGAACTATGTATACATATAATTTCATTATTCTTTGAATTGCTTGTATAGAATGAATCTTAGGTGGATTGAAATAAACATCGTGTCAGCACTAAGAAACAGCAAGAAAAAACTTAAACTTATTGAAAGGATCTTGTAGGCATCTTAAATAAACGATATACATTTTTCATTGGTATGGACAACATCCAGAATTAATCTCTAGAAATTTGGAAAAAACTTTTAGAATGTGAAGAGAAACAGATAGTCATGTGGGACCTTATAGCGTTATGTTCCAATTATTATAAGAAGTTGACATTTTTTGAAAATATTTTATTCGATCACATTCACAATTTAGGTAGGTCCGTTTCAATATGTGATACACTTTAAATTTTTTCAATAATGTTGATGGAACACCCTATTGAATCTACAGACAATTTCATACCATTTGAACTAACATTTAAATCACCTCAAACGGTTTCGGTTAAGACGTTCATCAGCCACTACTTTAAAAATTATTAAACTCTAAATTTTTAAGTGAATTTTTCATAAATTCATTTTCAAAGAGATTTTCGAAGCTTGTGTAAAAATGTTTAAATAAAGTATATGAAATGTCTTAAATTTTCTGCCTCAAATACAAGATTTTTTGATACATGTCTGATATATGTATGAATAACGATTGTGCGGATATCCAAAAACGTGTTTCATAATGTATAAATCAGAATTCATTTAATTTGAAAAATCAGTTCAATAACAATTGTTTAAATTTCTTTTTCTATGTACATTTACAACTCTGTTTAAACCTGATATTGGAAAGTTTCATCTCTTATTTGATCTTAGTTATTAAACTAATGATTGAAGAGATAATTAAAGTAATTTCTCCTGAGCGTTTTTAGAGTTTGAATTTCTTACTTTCATTCAATCATGGTTATGGCGAGTCGTTTTAATCCTGCAACTTTAAAAACTTCTAGTGAGTAAATGAACGTAATTAGTACTTTCTTGCTAGAGCACTATTTCTCTTCTACAAAATCTCTCGTCCAAAAGTTCCTTTTCATGGTATTCTGTTTTTTTGTGCTACTCCACAGATCTTTTGCATAATTTTACATTTTGCAATTTGTATAATAAAATTAGCATTTTTTTAAACATTTTTGCAAAATAAATTGAACGATTTTTGTCTTTATTAAAATCTGTCCAAATTTTTAACTTCACTGTACTGCAAAAAATTATACCAATTTGTCTTTAAGAAGTCGAGTTTAATATTCCTAAATGCTTTGTTGCCATAAAACAAGTAATTGTAAAAATTTTATGAAGTTCTCTAACGAAAAATATTTATATTTCAAACATTTCAAGAGAAAATTATTAAATTAAATATACAAATTTATTAAATTAAATATACAAATATGTAATTTAATCATTTTTTCGTGAAATTTAATTAAAAATTATTTAAAAATTTAATTTTTTTAAGATTTTTCCAGTTTTTTTAATAATAACGGTATACCGTTACCGATATAATTTAAAATACCGTTATCGATACCGTTACCGAAATAAAAATAAATTGAATACCGATACCGTTATTCGTTTCGGTTTCCAACTTTGGTATTTTGTAAAAGTACTACTTAATGTAATACATTGTTGATCATTTGTGTAATACAGAGTTGCTTACATACATTTTCAATAGAAGTATTAGATAAGTTTTCATTTACAAAATCTCTTCTAATATGTTGTCTATTTCTTCTGTAGGTTGCCCTGCCTTGGTCTTGAACAATGTATGATCTAGATTCATTACATTTCTCTAAAACAGTTCCTTTATACCATGTAGACGTTGATGTTCTTTTAAACAAACCTTTTTCACCTATTTCTATCGGCTCAAGATTTTTTGTTGTTCTATTATAATTATCTGACATATTCTTATTCTGTTTGTATATTTGTCTAGCAACTTCCTTTGTATTAATTAGTTTTTGTTCTAAGTTTTTCGAAATACAAGGTAATTTAGTTCTTAAAACTCTTCCCATTAACATCTCCGATGGGCTTGGAAATCTTCCTTTACTGGTGGTTCTGTACTGTAATAATACAGTATAAGGATCAGAAGAATCGTCTCTACATTTATTCAAAAGTTTCTTTATCTTTTGTATCGTACCATTAAATTCAAAAATGTCAGAGCCAGTTTTGTACCAAGGTATAGTCACAATTTCGTGAGGCAATAATATTTCCTTTACATTCGAATTTTGATATTTCTTACAAATTTCACAATTAGATACCATGATCATTATCATGTTTAATTATTAATGTTTGGCCAATATATTGACTCTTTAGCTAAATTCTGACACCGTTGGACACCCATATGACCTTCGTGTAAATATGATAACATTTCCTTCCTGAGGCTTTTTGGAATTAAAATACGTTTATTCATTAGCAATATGTTATCCACTTCTGTGATTTAATTTCTAACTGAATAATAGGACAATACTAATTGATTAAATTTCTTTTTATCTGGCCATCCACCTTTCACATATTCTACCAAAACTTTGCATACCTCATCATTTTTTGTGACATTTCTAATCTTTTCTATTGTCAAATCAGTTAAATTTTTCTGTGCAATAATAAAATTGCAATGCAAGTCTATTTCTTTATCAAAATCTACTAAAGTGTTGTCCTTAAGAGGAGCTCTAGATAGTGTGTCAGCAATAAAAAGAAATTTTCCAGGTTTGTAAATGACCGTTATATTGTAGGTTAACAACCGTAACATAAATCTTTGTAACCTAGCTGGTATATTATAAAGAGGTTTATTACACAAAGATACCAATGGCTTATGATCCGTTTCTACTATGATATGTAAACCCTATATATTAGTGAAAACGAGTACAACCAAATAATATTGCAAAAAGCTCCTTCTCAATTTCAGCATAATTAGATTGACATTCGGTTAACGAAGCCGAAGCGTACGCAATTGGGTTATCATTATGCATGATTGTGGCTCCTATGACAAATTTCGAAGCATCAACTGACAGTTTTGATGGTTTCTTTGGGTCAAAATAATATAAAACAGGTTCATCATTCCAATGCCACAATACATCATTCTTAAGAAGGTCCCTTAAATGTTTCGTCTTAGAAGATAAATTCTCGATGAATGAACCTAAATAATTCACCATCCCCAAAAATCTTTGTAATTGTCGAACATTAGTGGGCATTGGCATATCCAAAATGGCTCTTATTTTCTTCTTATCAGGCTTAATGCCCTCTTCATTAAAAATATGTCCTATAAATTTTAGTTCCGTTTTCAAGATTTTAGTTTTTTTTTATTAAACTTTAATCCCACTTCCTTAGCTCTTTCCAAAACTTTTATTAATATTTCATTATGCCAAATGGCCAACGTAAAAAACGACAACGACCCTAAGAGTACCATCCAGAATCCTGAATTGGCATCCAGGCAACTAAAATATTTTGATCCTGTTAGTTGTTTTAGTTCCTCCATCCTTTTTAATTATTTTTTAAGGTGTTCAAAAAGTCCTATTGGAACGCGACGAGGGGCCTCTACTACAGGTTCAATAATTTGTAGGTGACATTTATCTTTCAATTGACCAAGACCGTTAAAAACTTCACTATAATTTTCCAAACCCGAATTAAAATTTATAGCATTAATAGCTTTTACTAAATTTAATTGAATTGCTAAATCAAGACCACTGACATTTTTACATTTCATATTCAAAATATAAAAAGTTAAACAGTTATAATTATTATAAGAAATATCTATGTTAATTGTACCTAATACTGGCAACTTTTCTCCACTAAATGTTAGTACATTATTAATATTATTAATATTTAGCTTACGTATATTTAAAATACTCATTGATTCTCTTGATAAGAGATTCGCTTGAGCACCAGTATCAACTTAAAACGTGACCATCTTGTTGTTGATTTTAGCATCGATATTCCATTCCCGTCCTGTAGATACATCTTTATGTTGATTATCCGATTTACTCCAAACGCTGCCAATAAATATATTTTCCTCATCGTCGCCAACATCACCATTGCTACCACTCTCAACTGCCTTAACATACCTATTATTGTAGGTTTTCTCGCTGCCTTTATGATTTTTTAAAAAACACATTTTCGCGAAGTGATTAAGCTTTCCACACATGTGGCATTTCAACCCTTCTGCAGGACACTTACTACGATGTGTTTGACCACATTTACCACATTTGCATTGTTGTGACTGTTGATAATTATATTTATTTGTGTGGCTTTGTTTGCTTCGACAAATTATTGTTGAAGTATTTAATTCCACATATGTTAGAGTCGTTGCTGTTATGAGACAACTGCTCAATTGTTGTTGCATTTTCCTCTGCGGCCTCAATACTTTTAGCTATTTGGAGCAAGGTTTAAATATTCAGTTCCATAAAAAAATTTTTACTTACGACTGTGCAATAAATATACAAATGTTCCATTTATACAATACTCAACAACTAAAGAAATATCCACACTATAACTTCGTTATACTATTATCATTGTTGTCAATCATCCCTGCAATTTGCAGCAGCAAAAATAATCCATTGCATACGAAGTAAAATATATTTCTGTAAAGTTGCGCACGCACAATTTTGTTGAAACCATATTGCGCAGCATTAAGCCCAAATTACAATAGCGCGTAGTCAGCAGCAGTGTGTGCTGCCATAATCAGCTGATCATTTAGAATGCACTGTTTGTTATGGTGTTGATTACATTTGGTCAGCAGCAGTTTGCAGTGCTATTTCATTTAGCCCTGTTTCTAAATTTACTGCGCTGCATTCAGATTGAGAGCGAGACAAAGAGAGTGAGCAAATAAATGAGAGGCTAAAATACACAAGTGCAATAAATTGTGGCTGCCTACACTAAATTGTAATTATAACGGCAGCAACATGTTGTGCTGACAGTGATAATTTTTGCTGATACTGTTGCTGACTACGCGCTATTGTAATTTGGGCTTTATTTATTTTCGTTTTGATTTTGCTGCTACAGTATTATGTTTAGCAGACTTTTTGTTGACAATTCCATTGCTAAACATACATACGTACATACACATTAACTACATTACGCTACATTTCAACCCTTAAGCCCCAACCAGTCAACTTTGCAACGCAACGCAGAATGAAGAAAAGTAGCGTGAAACATTTTGTACAACCAGTCAACAAAAGTAAACGTATCATATGTTTTTGAACATTCATTGTGTAAACAACTCTGTTTTTCTGTTATTTTGTGAACAAAATAAATTACAGAGTTGTTTAAAACTTACGCAGCTACGTAAAAATCTATTTTCTGCAGATTTCTGCGATACGCTACCTAGAATTTTTGTGTCAATAGCTACATACACACATCTGCATAAAGCTGGTTGAAACAGCTGATTGCGATACGATGGATTTTTGTTGAGTGGTTGGGCCCTTATGTGTTTTATTCTTACACACAAAGCATCGAAATTTCAATAAAAAAAAAAGACTGCTAAATTGCCTACTATAGCAGAAAAATCAAAGCGCAAATTTTCAAATAGAATAGAATATCCAGCATAACAAAGAAAACACAGTCTGGTGTGTAATATGTTTTCGGCAAAATTGTGCGAGCGCAACTACAGCACGAGGTTGTAGTTTTTATATTTGACATACAAGTTGAATACTGTTTAAGTATGTTGCCATAAATTGTAAACAAACGCTGCAATTTTTAGTATACAACATGAAAATATTGCAGCAGTTTGTAGTAGTATGGAATACGAAATGTTAAACAGTGAATATATTTTTTAATATGGCGTCTGTTAGTAGTTGATATTTATAATAAATAAGAGCTACCATACATAGTAGAAAAACTAAACCTTGATTTGGAGAGCTTTTTCCCACGTTATTTCTGCTTCTCTAATAAGTTTCTCTTTAACTTTTTGAAATGTTTATGACAATCCACGTATAAAAATGTCCTTGACTAGTTCTTCTCTAATCGATCCAAAATCGCAAGTAATACTTAGATTTTGTAATACCGTTGCATATTGTGTAATGCATACACCATGTGCTTGTTTGCGTGTGAAAAACATGTGACGTTCCATAGCCGTATTATTTCTCGGTACAAAGTAGTTTTCTAATTTGTTCCATAACTCATCATATATAACGACATCAATGTCAATATTAAACGAATTAACTACTTGCAATGCTGAACATCCAATATGGTGTAGCACAAATTTACGCTGTTGTGGTTGTTGTTTCAACGCCGAAGCTCTCATGAAAATTTTAAAATTACGACTCCAATTTTTCCATTCTAAAGACTAATTTGGAGCATTTGTGTTTAACTGCGCCACTGACGTTGAGATCGCCATCGTCTCCCCAGAATATTTCTGTTCAGCATTTGTGGACGTCATTGTCTTTATTATTTTTTTTAACATTGGGTTCTAACCTCAAACAAAATTTTACTTCACACCTGACACCATGTGTTTACTTCAATTATACTTTATTGAATGTTTTAAGCCCCAACCAGTCAACTTTCCATCGCAACGTAGAATGAAGAAAAGTAGCGTGAAACATTTTGTTCAACCAGTCAACAAAAGTAAACGTAACATATGTTTTTTAACATTCATTGTGTAAACAACCCTGTTTTTCGGTTATTTTGTGAGCAAAATTAATTACAGGGTTGTTAAAAACTCACGCAGCTACGTAAAAATCTATTTTCTGTAGATTTCTGCGATACGCTACCTAGAATCTTTGTGTCAATAGCTACATACACACATCTGCATAAAGCTGGTTGAAACAGCTGATTGCGATACGATGATTTTTTGTTGAGTGGTTGGGATTTTATTGGTATTTTGTAAAAGTACTACTTAATATAATACATTGTTGATCATTTGTGTAATACAGAGTTGCTTACATATTATACTATTAAAAGGGTAGCACTATGATAAAGGAACATAAAATCCATATCATAACACTTATTTATGTCTAAAATTTTAAAATTTAAAACTATTTTTTTTATACATAAACAATATAAGTACTTTATTTTCAACTTTGCTACAAAATTAAATTTTTTGGATTAAGACTAATCAAATGTACACAGAAGAAATTATTACGGTCTTTTTTTCATTTAACAAATTTAATAAATTTATTCAAGCAAAAATGAAATAAAAATAAAATTTAACTATACTTTTATATCCTATATATATTTTTAATTCATCCAATCAACTACTTGATTGATTTAATTAATTTATTAATTGGGAATTTTTTTCTGTTTTGTATTTTTTACAGATTTTAGTAATTGATTGGTGAGAGGTGCAAATTTAAACAAGTTTATAATTGAATGAATTATTTTCATATATATTTGTTAATTAGTGACTTTTTTCTGTGTATTTCTGTCTAAAGTTTTAAATCTATTTTGTCAATCTTTAAAATTGTTTAAAAACTCAATGATATTAAAAACATTAAAATTTTATGAACAAATTTTTCAAACATTTTAGGCAAATAAAATTTAATAAGTTATACAGTTTTTGTCCAATTAAAACAAAAAAAAAAAAAAAACTAAATCTTGTTATGCTTACAACAAAATAGTTTAGATTGCATAATTTTATAGAATTTTGTAGTTATGTTTTTTTAAGCATAACTCAAAACTTTGAGGGGTATTGGACATTTCAGAAACTTATTGATGATGCTATTTATATCATTTCACAATAGATTTTTCACTGTAGCAGAGTGTATTTTAAAAATAATTTCTGAATGTGAATATTGTTCACGCAGGTGTGCAAACAGAAAGTCCTATGTTTTTCAACAACTTCGCAGGAACACAAAAAAACAATTTATTTTTTGTATGAAAGCCATATAAAATTACATGTTATTCCTTTTGATAACTGGAACTAATACAAGCTGATTAAAATTTAAAATAGATCTTCAGTTAAGCTTTCCGATGGTCTAATAAAATATTTTCGGAAAAGTATTTTTCTATCTGATTATTTTACGATAATATACGTAATATTATTGTATGTGTTCCCGTTTTCGAAACGTTTTGAATTCACATGAAATCTAATTTCACACGAAATTAAAAATTTGTTTTCCCGTTTTCACATTTTCTTTAACAATTAAAAAAATTAGTTAAACAGAAAGAACTTTTCAGATTATAGCCACAAAAAGTTTTTTTAAGTCAATATTTATGTTTTGGCAAAAAAATAAGTAGAATTAAAATGCCCAGCAAAAACTTGGTAATGGCATGTAGTTACTTTTCAATGATAATAACATACTGTCTGTATTACATGAAAGCAGATTAGTAACTACTTACTTTTAAGCCGATATGTAATCACAGAGATCAGATTTTGAAAATGTCTTTTAATCAATCTTTTCATTTAAATTATAAAAATATATATAAATATATTTAAGAGTAGGGCAAAACATAAAAATACATTAATTACTAGTTTTTCTGTGTTATACGAAGATTGCATTTCGACAATAAGTTTCATATTATAGGGCCATATTCTGTATTTAAAAAATCATTCTTTCGTTTTTAATTTAAAAGTAAATGTAACGAAATTATATTGGATTTCATTTTTCATCGATTTTATTTTAGTTTTGTTCCACTGAACTGTTTACTGTCAGAAATATTATAATAAAAATAAAAAATATTAAAAATATTTATTAAATAAAAAAATGCGTTTTTGTAAAAATTTTTGGAATTCTTCAAGAAAAAACAAGTTGATCGTTAAGTAGTGATTCCACTTCAATAAAATTTCTGTCTTTTGGTCCGTATTTATGCCAATCTTTTGGGTAAAAGAAGTTCCTTTAATAGATTTGAACAAAGAACATGCTGGAGCAATTATTATTTTAAGACATAGATGTTTCCATTTTGTTGAAAGCTTGTTTCTTTTCTGCGGTGTCTTTTTTGCAATCTGCGAAAACCTTAATAAATTTGGAAACTTTTATGTAAGTAAAACATAATTTCTTGTTTTAACGTTTTTCTTCACCAATATATTTACATATTTTTTTTATCATTTGACTTAGGATCACTTTGTGAATCGATTTAAGGATGTTCGTCCCTCCTTTTGGCAGCCTGGCTATTCAAGTAATACTTTTCGCAAAACCCACAATTTTAACTATCGCAACTGGCCGAAATTATTTCCTTACATTTGTCCTTGTAATTTATTATAAAATAACCGTTCGAATTAGAATCACTTTCACTTGATTTAAAGAAGAGGTCCGTCCGTTCGTTAACTGGATGGCTGGCTATCAGTCGATGTAAGTCTAGTGAATTTTAAAGATATTTTGATGAAACTTTGCATCAATTATTATTTTAATATAGGGATGAACACCATTCAAATTGATTATGATCGGTTCATTATTTCACTTAGCATACAAATGTTCTCTATGAATAGATACATTAAATTTTATATAAACTACTTCTAAGTGACAATTTAATGAAGATCGGTATTTAATTAACAATGTAGACTCTACATCCAATAACCATTTTAAAGTAAATTTATCACATTGCATACATTAGTCCTTAAATTCTATATTTTTTCAATAATAAATGTTATAAATTTCACTTAGTCTAAGGTTTTTGAATTGAAATCATATTCTTGAAAATTGTATGAAACAAAATGAAACAAAATTTTCCAAATTCGTAACACAAACTAAGTGAAAACTGTAATTTTCACAGGAAAATGAAATGTCGGACATAGTCCATAACTATAAATAAAACATTTGTGAATTATTATTATTTTTTTTAATATATATTAAATTCATTTCGGTGTGCTTCGCAACCCCCCGAAATGAAATACATAGTAATTAAAGCATTAAAAAAATATACTAATTTTTGTATTTAATTTTTATGGGAGGGACCATACCCCCATAATACGCTAATTTATTAGACAAATGTTTTCATGGATGTCAAAATTCTTTGTGCAAAATTTGAGCATTCCAACTCCAATAGTTTCCCAGATATACCAATTTTTGCATCTAATTCATATGGGAGGTACCATGCCCCTACTTTTAGTCCGCCCATATTTTTCTTAAATATTAATATTGATACCAAAGTGGCTCCGACAAAATTTTAGAACTCTAACTGTTATATTTTCTCAGATATGATAATTTAATATTTTCTTTATATGGGAGGTGCCACGCCCACTATTGCTAGTGTACCAATTTTTGTCCAAAATATTCATATTGAAGCTAATGCTAGTCGTACAAAATTTGAGCTCTCTAACTTTTATAGTTTCCCAGATATAAACATTTTGGTATTAACTTTATATGAGAGATGACACGCCCACTATTTCTTTTCCGCCCATTTTTGCACAAAATGTTCATATTGACACTTAAGTTTATTGTACAAAATTTGGGAAATGTAACTATTATAGTTTCCTAAATTTATGGCATTTGGTATTGGCAAGCAATATAAGGCGTGGGATGTGCCACACCCCCTATTGCTAGTTCGCCTATATTTTTCCAGAATGTTCATATAGGTGTCAAAGTTGTTCGTGCAAAATTTGATGACTCTAGTATTACCAATTTCCGAGATATACTACTTTTAATAGTTATTTAGTAAGTGGGCGTGGCACCTCGCCCACATGGAATTTCAAAATAAAAATAAAAATAAAAAGTAACAAACATACATACAAACAAACACACATTAATTTTTATATATATAGATGACTTGTAAATTTATTTTTAATCTAAAAGCTTTTTAAATTTTAAAATTCCTGTATACAGTTAAGTTGTTGCACTCTGTAATTTTTAAATATTAATTTCTTTACGTTTTAAGTAAATAAATTCCAAAAATATCAGCTTTTTATTTTTCCATATTTCAGTACTCATTTGTAACCGATAATGTAACTAGTTACTATTCATTTTGATAATAATGACTTCTGAAATACTTTGAAATTAATGAGTTATTGATTAGCTTTAAAGTAATTACTTCTTGTAATGATATCTAAGTAATGACTTTCTGAAATGCCTACCTGTAATAATATAGAGTAAGTAGTTGCCTCTAATGACATCACCGTGTTAAAATAATGAGTTATTCATCTAATGTGAAAGTAATGAAGAGCCATTATATTAGCTCTTTAACTCATTACATGGCAAGCAAAGTTTTTGCTGGGTGTTTTCTAGGGTGATCGACGCGGTTTTCCAACCGGTTTTAAAACCGGTTTTTTCAGTCAATGTGCTGTCGGTTTTTTAAAAATGTTCATTTTTCGAATGTCGAATAGACCGGTTTTTTTAAACACAAAAAACCGATTTTAAAAATAGCATTTTATTTCAGAAAACATGTACTAAATAGTGGTAGTGATATTTGAAAATTTAGGAATAATTTTTTAAATATTCATAAAGACTGATTTCTTATATTTTTAAAATATAGTTTAAGTCTAAACTGGAATTTATTCTGTAATATTAAACAAATAAATAATTAATAATTATCCTATATGACCCAATTTAATTTTTTTGATCCAATATTTCCATTATTTTTTAAAGGTGTTGTGTTAAAAAAGTTTCACCTGCAGAATCGTTTCAATTGAGACAGGCTTCCATATTAAGCCATGGTTTCTGTTTATGCTAACTAAAATTTAGATGATTTTTTCTACAATTTCGAAACATAATTATCTTTTAGTCATCTAGATATTTAATTTGCTTAGCATTTTTTCTCTTTCTAGAGCTTTCTAAAGTTACCAAACGACGTAGAAAATTAAAATTTGGCTTAATTATAAAACTTTTTGTCCAACAAATCCTAATGGAGCCATATTTTGAAATCTGTATCAGGGAGCGGATATAAGAGGATTTATGTGTCTTTTTCTAAGAATTGTTTATCTTTCCAGAGCTTTCTAAAGCTCCCAGAAGACATAGAAAATTAAAATTCAGCTTAATTATAACCCTATTCGTCCTACAAATCCTAACGGAGCCAGATTTTGAAATCTCTATCAGGGAGCGAAAATACATGGATCTATATATATGGATTTAAATATATCTTTACTAAGCAATGTTTCCTTTCCAGAGCTTTCTTTTGATATAAATATTAACTTCTGCAAAAAACCGGTTCACCGGTTTTTTCTGAATTTCAAGAAGTGCAACCGGTTTTTTTAAAATACCAACTATTTGAACTATTCGAAAACCGGTTTCTCAAAAAAGTCGAATAATCGATCACCCTAGTGTTTTCGTATTTTCTCAAAATGTATGGGAAATATGAGAACCTTTTTTTAAATAAGATTTTTAATATAAAAATGGCTTTAATATTATTAAAAAATGTCACTTTACACAAATAACAATTCAAATTTTCATTATCTGTCGTTTTATTTTACAATTAATCGAATTGTTTTCACCTACATATTTTTAAGTGAAAAGAATTCGATCATTTTTGTTCGTGAAATGTGAAATCGTTCGTTTTCACATTTATTTTTGTAAAGTCGAAAACCAAAACACATACATATAATACATTTAGTAATATTTGGGAAAAACATATACATATTTTATATGAAAAAGCTGAGAAAAAAGTAATGTTAAAAATTTTTGGATAGATTCTGATTTATAAAATAAAATATATTTTTCACAAAGCTGAAATTTTTAAGTAAAATATTTAAATAATTGTTAATGTTATTTCAATATAACTGATAAAACTAGCATTTAGACAAAATATTTATTTATAGAAATGTAAATTTTTAATCGTTCATACAATTTAAGCTTAAATTTAATAAAATGCTTTTGGAAACCCTTTTTTCCACCGCCGTGGATCCGCGCCTGCCTTTTTAACATAACGCATACCGATTAGAAAATTACTAAAAATAAAACTAAAATTATAAGAGGATTAAAAATAAAATACAGTGAGACCTCGATAATCTGTAATGATCGGGACCGGAAGCATTCTGGATAATAATTTTTCCCGGTTAATTGAGTAAAAATTTTGATTAGTATTTTTAAAACATTTTTTTATTTATATAATTCAATTATTCACGGGTTTAATATAAATGTTTAAATATAAGGAAAAAATAATAATTTTGAAAAAAAAAAACAGTGAATATACATAAGGGTTTCATTTTATGCAGTTTCTTAAAAAAATAATGTTGTTTGTTTCTTCTTTTTTAAATTCATATTTTCGTTAACTAGCTTTTCATGAATGCTGTAAACTTGGATTTTACCTTGCTCTGACTCATCTTATTCAAACGAAGGAATTCCCCTTTTTTGTTTTATTCACATTGTGTTTGATTCTTCAAAAGCAATCGAACAAAAATTATTCTTAGAATCCCGGATAATAGAGGTAATCGATGCAAAAAAATTAAATGGATGGAAAAAAGAAAACAATTACAAATTTTCTTTCCCGGATAATCGACGTTGCCGGTTAATCGAATCACGTTTAACCGAGGCCCTACTGTATTAGAAAACTATTCTTCTAAGAGTAATGATCTCAAATGACTGATGAATGCAAAAAATATTCTTTCTGATATATTAAAATCATTAATATTTAGATATCATAAATACAGCTCAGTTTTAAAGGAAAGAAATATGCTTTAATTACACATATTAGTATCCTAATGAAATACATATTTTTGGATATAACGAACTAAATTTGTCGGTCCTTTCGAGTTCATTATAACCGTGTTCGAATGTAAATGTTTTAAATTTTCAGTCTCACCACCTAGAAATGGTCGAATAGCCCAAAAACTATAAAATGCAAAGTTTTAAATCGATTGAAACAAATTTAAAGGTGGCTCAAAGCAATTAAAATCAGAGACCGGATTTTAATACTAAAAAAACAATCTTTTTATATTTATTTCAATCGAAAAATAATCTTTAATGTTCAAAAAATAATAAAAATCCATCATGATTTTTTTTTATTTTCATCAATATTTTAATTTTTTTCATCATGATGGAAATAAAAATATAAATATCTTTTGTGATATTTATTTCAAAAGTTGAAAATTATTTTGAACTTTTTTCATCGGATGGAAAAAATTCTAAACAACAACAATTTCATTTGAATAAAAAAATATTTTGAAAACAAAACAAAAGTATGAATAAAAAAAAACAATCATTTGAAATTTTTTTCGAACTGATATTTATCGTTAAAGATATTTATCGTAAAAGATATTTATTTTTTTCATCATTGATGGATATTTATTTTAAAAATAAAAATCCCTCACATATTTTTTTCAACAAATGAAAAAATATTTTGAACATTAAAGATATTTATTTTGATTGAAAAATAAAAATAAAACGTTTTCGGGTGCATGATTAAAATATTAAAAAATAAAATTTTTATATTCTGTTGAACCATAAATAACACTGGTCGACAACAAAATTCTCCCAAAAGAATAATAGTTGGACTTGATGGATTTTAATGTTAAACACGAATTTACTTTCAGTTTTTTTTTCCATCAAGTATGGATTTTTTTATGGGTCAAATTTAAGGAAACTCGGCGTATTGTTTTGTCTTGGTTCTTATACATTCCTAGCAAAAACTTTTTGGTTTTCGGTAATGGCAACTACTTATTAAAGTAGTTTCATGGTAATGAGGGTCTTTATTATTTGCCTTCTTTACATAAAATAAATGAGTTTTCCAACTAAAAAAAAATGAAAAATTTACAATAGAATAGAAAAAAATAAAAATTATTTTGGAAAAAATACTTTATCTAAAATAAAAGAAGGCAGAAGGAATTTCAATATAGTCTAAGGAGGGCTAAAATATATTTAGAAAAAAATATTCACCTTATTTTTCCTTCGAAATTTTTAAAGTAAATAAATGGGTTTTAAAAATTTGCACTTGCTCAAATAAATATGTGAGAAATGCAAGTTTTAAAGTGACTTTTAAAAATGTTTTAAATAACTAATTAATATATTTATGAATTTTTACAAAACGTTTTTCAATTCTCCCGATAAGGAATGGTTTTTTAATTTCATTTGTTTTTCCTGAGTCCAAAAGCATTTCATTAAATATAAACATCAAATTTACAAGTTTTAGTTAGAATTAGTCGGAAATTGTCAAAAAAAAAAAAATCTAAATACAATGAAAGCTCCCATAGGCGGACAGCGATCGTCACGCTAATTTTGTCCGTTATCGGGAGATGTCCGTCTATGGGATATGGTACATAATATTTGTTTACAAGGGGTAATTCCGTACTATATCTTTTTATTCCAACATTCAAGACTGACTGTAAAGAATTTAAGTACTTTTAAATATAAATATTCTTATTAATACATATATATCGTCAACTAAAATGCAAAAGGCCGTAACCACTTAGAAATCAAATGTTGGTTTTATTTATTGGTTTATAATGTACTGACCCAAATTACTTTTATAAAAAAAATTAATGTCCATATCTTCAAAAATTACATCAGTGTTGATAAAAGTCAAATAATCGTAACATTAACTTCATGAACGAAACGGTCGTATTTGTTACATATAAGAACATTTTTATTTGAAAGATGTTTTATGATTTATCTATTTTTACATTAAAGGGACGTTTGAAAAATTTTACTCAATAGAGCGATTTTAAAGCCAAAAAACTAAAAACTGTGATTTATTTTTTCTTTTGCTTCTGCGGCAAATGACCTTTTCCATTTTCACTTAGACATTATTTGCAATAAAGTATGACTTTATGAATTATATTTTATGGAATTTATGGATACAGTTCTATTCTCTCCGTTTTCATTTCATTTTCCTAAATTTTCTTTCTAAATTTAGTCATTTTTCGTACGCGAAAAAAGGTCAGTCATCTTTCAACTGCATTTTTACTAATGATTTATCCACGAAATTTTAAAAATAAAAAGCATGTTGAGGACAAGTTTGGCAACAAAGCCATCTACATATGACGGCATGTTACTCCATTTAAAAACGACAGGTTTAACTTGGAAAAATGATGTTGGTAGCCCGGCCTCGATCTTAAGCAGCGTCCAATGTGACTGATGACAATGTGGCCCTGCTTTCTATGCCCTTTGTTCAAAAAAGTTGTCAAGATTTGTAGGTATCTGTGGTCATGGTGACATAGATAAATGGGACAGCATCTGCTTTTAGGGATCAAGTTTTCATTTTCTCTTTTCTAGTATGAACAATTTTTAATCAAGTGTAAAAGTCAAAGTTAAGTTAAACAAGCGCGAATATATTCGGCCCGGCCGAATCTATATACCCACCATCAACTTTTTCAAATTTTACGTTATATGGAAGGGGGCGGTAAAGTGAGCATTAAACCACGCCCATTTTTTGTTTCCGAATTTGTTTCCGAGTTTACATTGGTCCTTGAACTATTTGAACACAATTTCGTTTATTTTCACCTTATATGGGAGATGGGCGGTTAAGTGGGCGGACCACGCCCATTTTTTGTTTCCGTTTTTATATCGATCCCCGAACTATACGTACAAAATTTCGTTGTAGTACGTGCTTTTATTGAAGAAATATTAGCAGAAAAATATTTAACGGACACCCTGTGTTTCTAGTTTTTAGCCCATAACTTTGTTGTTTAGTAACCGATTTTGCCCAATTTCAATACCAAACAAACCTTATATAAGATAAATATTTGTGTCAAATTTCGTTGCCCCGTTCGAGCTCTATCCTGCTTTCAACAGACAGACAGACGGACATAGCTAGATCGACTCAGAATCTGACCAGGACCCAGAAAATATATATTTTGTGGGGTCTTAGATGATTCCTTCGACATGTTACACACGGAATGACAAAATCTTATACCCACCATCTTTTTGATGGTGGGTATAAAAACTAGTTTTTGCTCAAAACTAAGAAAGTAAAAAAAAATGAATAGTAAACTATTTAACTTCAAAAAATTTAAATAAAGATGAAATAAGAATGCAAACACGGACAAAAATCAAAATAAGAATCATTTCATTATATAATATTCGGTACATTTCTTTTACCGTTTATGATTTTTGTCCGCCTACGAGAGATGTTTTCTTTAAAAACAGGTGTCCGCGTCCGCTCAAGAGAGCGTCCGCCTAGCGGAGATTAATTTATTCTAAAAATGCCACCTAAACCATGGGACCTAAAAAATTGTCCGCCTACTGGAGCTCCGTCTATGGGAGCTGTCCGTTAAGGGAGCTTTTACTGTATATGGACATTTTGAGTACAGGATCACATTCTTGTAAATTATTAGCATTATAGCATTATAGATAAGTTTTATAAATGTCCAATACCTGTCAAAATGTTGGGATATGCTTCAAAAACATTTTTTTTTATTATTATTTTTTTTTTTTTTTTTGTAGGTTCCTGTATTTTTGGAAAGTAGAAGAATCAAGCTTGTTATCTGTATATACATATTTGTTTATGTTTTGAAGTTTTCATGATCCAATGCAATATATGAAACAATTGTATACAAAAGTTTATATATAAAATTATTCAATAATTTTGAAACACTACAACATAAGACAAAAATTATTCGATTTATGTGGATTCGATTTTATGTGGAATGCCTTAGAAATTATGCTCCAAATAAAGCATAAAATATAATGATTTGCTTTAAAATATATGAAAAAAATTTTGATAAAATTTTTAAAACGTTTAATGATTTTGAGTTCTTAAACGATTTTAAAGCCCAAATTACATTTAAGCCCAAATTACAATTGCGCGTAGTCAGCAGCAGTGTGTGCTGGCATAATCAGCTGATAATTTAGAAAGCACTCTTTGTTATGGTGTTGATTGCATTTGGTCAGCAACAGTTTGCAGTGCTGTTTCATTTGGCCCTGTTTCTAAATTCACTGCGCTGCTTTCAGATTGAGAGCGAGACAGAGAGAGCAAATAAATGAGAGGCAAAAATACACAAGTAGAATAAAGTAAAATGGTGGTAGTAAATTGTGGCTGCCTACGCTGAATTGTAAAGGCTCCGTTACTCTACCGTAAATGTAAATGTAGCGAATCAGCTGACACGTTTTGCTTATGGGAGTTATGTGTGTTTGTGTACTCAAAAACGTAAATGTTACGTAGCAACCTAATCAAATTAGGTCGCTCTACGTTTTTACGTGACAGCTGAATATATTAAATCTGCGTAAAAAAACGATATAATAAGTTTATCAACTGAACAATTTGTTTTGCTGTTTTCTTCGGAAAAAACTTGTTAAAATAATTTAAATAAAGTGCGGAGTTTAATCAATAAATTAAAATTTAAAAATTTTGTAATAAAAGCACAAATTTCGTTTTGTATACAAGTCGCTAAAACACAAATCAATAAATATAGCGATTTTTAAACTGAATTTGATTTACTGAAAAAATGTATAATTTACATCACTGATGTTGATGTGAACAAAACAACAACAAAGTACTGGCTACATTTACGTTTTTTGAGTAAGCACCCACGTACGTTTCCAGTTACATTTACGTTTTTACATTTACATTTACGGTAGAGTAATGGAGCCTTAATTATAACGGCAGCAACATGTTGTACTGACAGTGAACAGCTGATAATTTTTGCTGATACTTTGGGCTTAAAGATTGGCTTCTTATTTTATTGTAAACAAAATATAATTAAAGATAGTAATACATGTTGTGGTCTTAAATAAAAAATTTACATCAATGCTGAAATTTTTAAATAGAAACAGGATTTGATTATAGTTTAAAATCACGGTTCTTCTGCTCTCTTAATCAAATAAAAAAAAATCTAAAATTGACTTAAAATTTTATAAACCAATTTTGAAACATTTTTTACGAAAATTGTTTTGTAGTGTACTCAAAAAGATCGTTTTTCGAGTGAAAATAAAGTGTGTAATTTGTAATAGAAATGATATGAAAACAAAGTATTTATTTTGTTTATATAGGTGTATAAAAAAAATTATCAAATTTTAAATTTTCAGTGGATTTTCGGCACAGGTTTCTTTTATTAGATTAGTTTCAAATTTTACATCAGTAAGTTTTAAATATTAAAGAGCAGAATTGGGTCTATTTATTTAAAAAAAGGATTTTTAAAATTTCTCATATAACGAAGAAATAGTTTGTTTAGTTTGCTTAATATCCTATTAAAATCTACATAGACTAACTTTTCGTGTTTTTAGGTGATGCATTCTAATGAAATTTATTTTATTTGAAATTATTTAGCTGATAATACTAAAATAAAAATACACCTTTACAGCCGTATGCAAAAAATATTACCAATTTTTACCCAATACTTAAAGGCTAACAAACGTTTGTTAAAAAAACTATGCAAAAACATTGTTTTAAAACACAAAGTTTATTTAACGTTGGTAACGGCAACACTAGTATTATTTCCCCTCTTTGTAGTTAAAGTTGTATACTACCGAATATGAATACATTCGGTTATTCAAATTTTTAAAAAAGCTTTTCATTATTTAAACATTAAATTAATTATTTTTCAAATATTGTTTCTATTTTTTTCAAATATTGTTTCTATTTTTAGAAATATAAAAAGTACAAGAAATAATAGAAGTTAAAAAGCAAAAATATGACAAATTTAATGGAACGGATAAAATAAGTATTCGAACAACGAGTTTATTTTATTTGTTTTGATTGAACGTACATCATTAAAAAATTTTTTACATTTTTATAATTTTTTATGTGATGTTATGTGATTTTTTTAGATTTTTTCTCTAAATATTTGTCTGGGATAAACAAATTAGACCTATAATGAATAAATATAACGGTCTAAAGAAGAAGGAAGATATATACGACTAGAATAGAGGAAACAAGCCAGTATTTTTTGAAAAACATCAAGAAAAAAAGGAATTTAATCATAATGTCACTTGTAGTAAGTTTAATGTAACTTCATACCTACTTTAAAATATTTAGATTACATTTGTTATATTTAAGTTAATAAACGTTTTTGCATACAGTTTTAAGGAATTTAGCTTAACAATACTTTGTAAAGCTAAGTTAAGTTTTTTTGCATACGGCCGTTAATAAATAAAATCCATTCAATATTCTCTGAAAAATGTGTATTTAAAGATTTACGGCCGTATGCAAAAAAAAATTGAAACAGCTTTACAAAGCATTGTTAAGTTAAATTCATTAAAACTGTATGCAAAAATGTTTATTAACTTAAATATAACAAATGTAATATAAATATTTTAAAGTAAGTATAAACTTACATTAAACTTACTACAAGGGGTTTATGAATTAATTCCTTTTTTTCTTGGTGTTTTGCAAAAAATATTCGCTTGTTCCCCCCTATTCTAGTCGTCTATATCTTCCTTCTTCTTTAGACCGTTATATTTATTCATTATAGGTCTGATTTGTCTTTCCCAGACAAATATTTAGAGAAAAAATCTAAAAAATTCATATATCACAAAAAAAATAATAAAAATGTAAAAAATGTTTTAGTGATGTACGTTCAATCAAAACAAATAAAATAAACTCGTTGTTCGAATACTTATTTTATCCGTTCCGTAAAATTTGTCATATTTTTGCTTTTTAACTTCTATTATTTCTTTTATTTTTTGTATTTCTACTAAGTTATAATAAAAATATAATCAATATTTGAAAAATAATTAATTTAATGTTTAAACCAAGGTAGATTAAGAAGGTAACGACAACTCTACAACAACTACAATATCAAAAACGAGAGAGAGACTATAGTCGGTCAAGACCGACCATATGATACCCTACACCATTAGACCTGTGTCCAATTGTAAACCAACATTTTTACTTAATGTAAAATAAATTATACATATACAGAACAACGCATTTATACTAACATCTATATGATTTTATGCCCTTTAGGGTGATTCCCGGAAGTGGGTTTATATGGGAGCTATGATAAATTATGGACCGATTCTCATAAATTTTGGCACTGTTATTTCTACTTATATAAAACTTATTTGTGTTGAATATTAACTTGATACTATCATCCGTATGGGATTTATGCACGTTATAGTGATTTTCGGAAGAGGGGTTTATATGGGAGCTATGGTCAAATATATATTTATGGCATTTATAATCGTTAAACCCCTATTCCGGGAGGACATTTGTATGGGGGCCAGGTGAAATAATAAACCGATCATAACCAATTTCAATAGGCTTCGTCCTTGTACCAAATAATTACCTGCGCCAAATTTGATCAAGATATCTTTAAAATTGCGACTTGTACTTTGTTCACAATGTTTACATGGACAGACGGACGGACATCGTTAAATCGACTCAGAAAGTGATTCTGAGGTGGTGGTCCGATAATTATTTCTGTGCGTTACAAACATCAGCACAAACGCATTATACCCCAACTACCTATGGTGGTGTAGGGTATAAAAACTCCATGTATTTTGTTTTTGCATTGTCATCTCTTATGTCAACTTTAATTTTGTCATTTCACATGTTTCTTTACAAAAAACAAAAACAATTCATGTAGTAAAAATAGAGGAGAAAGACGCAATAACACAAAAGTAAGCAAAAAAAATGTAAACATAAACAAAAATTTGACACTTCAAATTACAAAACACAGGCAGCCATATTGATTTCAAAAAGAAAAATAATTCTCAGCTGTTTTAATGTCGTTACCTTCTTAATCTACCTTGGTTTAAACAATAAAAAGCTTTTTTAAAAATTTGAATAACCGAATATATTAATATTCGGTAGTTTATAACTTTAACTATAAAGAGGGGAAATAATACAAGTGTTACCGTTATCAACGTTAAAAAACTTTGTGTTTTAAAACAATGTTTTTGCATACGTTTTTTAACAAAAGTTTGTTAGCCTTCTATACTATCTTTTTTCTTGTTCGCACAAGAACAAAACGTCGGCAGAGCAACGCACACAATTTTGTTCCTTTTATTTTCAGTGGGCAGAACATTTGTCGAACAAATCATAATTTTTTGTTTGCCGTCAGTGTCGCTTCGATACTTTTACATGCAGCGCCTCTTCTTCCGCATACAAAATGACGTTTGATGGCAGACATGATTGTTCGAACAATTGTGCGAACAACGGTGTGCGAACAAGAACAAAACATGAACAACTTGGGTCTACACTATCAAAATGCATGTGCGCACATTTTGTTCAATGTGCGAACAAGAAAAAGGCTCGTGTGGACCGCAAATTAACGTTGAGTCTATATTAGAAAAATTTGTATCAAGACAAACGTCAAATTTTTATTTGATTTGCAGATAATTTTTTATCTCTGTCAATTACTTTGAGTCTACATTAGCTTTGTTCTACTTGTGTATTTTAGCCTCTCATTTATTTGCTCACTCTCTTTGTCTCGCTCTCAATCTGAATGCAGCGCAGTGAATTTAGAAACAGGGCTAAATGAAACAGCACTGCAAACTGCTGTTGACCAAATGTAATCAACACCATAAAAAACAGTGCTTTCTAAATTATCAGCTGATTATGTCAGCACACACTGCTGCTGACTACGCGCTATTGTAATTTGGGCTTAAGTTTTGGGTAACAAAAGTGTACTTGAAAGCAAAGTTAATATTTTTTGCATACGACTGTTATAATTTTGTATTTTTGTAAAATAGAGATTTTTTTGGGAAAGAAATAAACAATTAAAATTATATAGTTAAAAAATTATATATAATAAAAACGTATTTTTTTCAGTGACGATAAAATAAAATCTCAAAAAATTTTTAGGGAAATACTTTTTCATTAATTCTAAATCAATAAGTGTCAATAAGTGTACATTGTCTTGTGCTTAAAAAGTAAAGCAAATAGCATCAAAAGATCCTATAAAAAATTCAAATGAATTGTTCTGCTATAAAACGTTGAGATTGTTGAAAAGTTGCTAAAAAGAGCTGCACAGTGGTTCCAAAACGCTTCTTTTTTTTTAATAATTCAGTAACTATTGAACCGTTAGAGGTATCTCAAAACAATTTCACATTGTCAGAGCTGAGGTGTTTTCGAGTTGATTTGAAGGAGTACAGGTTCCTAGCGTGTCAGAGGGGAAATGGGTGGCCCATCAAAGTTGGCTATATGGGGTATTTTTTGAAAAATCGCCAAAAATTCATTTTTGATATGACAAAAAAGAAATTTTATATCTGGATAGTCCGGGTCGAAATAAATTTTTACCTCATTTTTAGCCTCGTCTTTTTTAGTTATTTAAATTTAGCGGGTTTAATACTGCCTCTAAAATTGTTCTAAAATATTCGCCAGATTTCTTATAAAATTCTAAATTGCTGCAAGAATCATATAAATATCCGTTTTCCAAAAAGGTGGCAATATTTATTTACAGATAAAATTTGTTTTTTGTTCTGGGCTTTATAATTTTTTTAATGTTTTCGAAATAAATCTTAATGTAAATGCGTGTAAAGTAAATTCGGAGGAGTTGGAGCAAAGGTCTGCCCACAAGCCCTATTCAAATTTTTTTATGTTCTTAAATTGCAAAGCTGGGATCGATTTAAAATTATTTTAATTTTATAGCTCTAACTGTGAATGCAATCAAGATTTTTTCATAAATTTTTATGATACGTGGCTTTATTTACTCTTAGTTTTGCCAGCTTTGAGATAAAGGTGATAAACTGAAACATTTTTGATGTTTTCACTTTTAAAAAGAAGTTTTAGTAAAAAAATTAAATCTTGAATTTAGCATGAAAACATTTTTTTCAGACACTTATTTCGAAATATCTCCAAAAACTATTGAGCGGATACAAATTTGTTAGTAGAACGACTTAAAGCCAATTTTATTCCACTTTTGGTGTATTATTTATATAAATCGTGCATACCGTTCTCGAGTTATGGTGAAATATACTCGAGTAATAGGATTATTTATTATTTATTAATATTACAGTACAGTGTTAATGCTTTCCTTTATAACAATTTCTTGTTTTCTATTAGAAATTAAAAAAGTTGATTGTTAAATAGAAAAAATTATAAAAATCGGTTCACGTTTTATTGAAAATGTCTCTCTAGTGCTGTTGGCTTTCAACTAAATGTTTTTTTTTTTTTTTTTTTTCAAGTTATTAATAAAAAAAAAATAATAAAATTAAAAAACGTTTTATACGCAAAATTTTTAATAAAAAATAGCGCGATTTTTTTTTTCGCCTGCGACACTTTACCATACAGATTCTTTTTTTTTTTTTTCATATATTTATTAGTCCTGCGGGAAATTTGTAGCAATTGCTGCAATAGTTGAGTACCAATTGACACCTAATAGCCATCAAAGTTCCAGTTGAGAACCAGTTGAACCAGTAAAAACTAATTTTTAGCTTGCTTGTTAAATGCGCAATTAGTGATAGTGAGTGATAAGCGTGTAAGACTATAAAACATGAGATAAGTAAAAGTAACCTGGGTTCGATTCGGGTTGGCGCCATCACACAGTGGGGTCAAACGCAAATTTTTTGGTAATAAATCTGCATCTTCTAAACTACTGGTCGGATTAAATTTTTGAAAAATTGCCAAAAATTGATATGTAAAGCTTTTTAAATAATTTTTGCAGGTGTGACAGATTGGTAAATATTATAATCATTACATAAGAAATAATGGCGAAAATATTATGCTAATATGCTTTTGTATGCAACTAAAAAAAGTCTTTTAAAACAAATCACTTTTTTCATAAAATCTCCACTCCTGCGTTCGTTTTTGGCCGGGCGGGAAGCAGTTTAGTGTCAAATCGTTCTAAATCTATTTTATACTCTTCACCACAGGTGTAAAGGGTATTTATAAGTTTGTCATTCCGTTTGTAATTTCTACAATATTCATCTAAGACCCCAAAAAGTATATATATTCTGGATCATTATGGATAGGGGAGTCGATATAAAGATGTCTGTCTGTTGAAATCAGTTTTTAGAAAGCCCCAGTTATCGGATATATATGTTTTATACATCAAGTTGTAGGAAATACTCCTTAGAAAATCGCTAATAAAAATGAGTAAAATCGGTTGATAAATAACTGAGATATCGGGAAAAAACCGTAGATACTCCCAAAAAATCGTATTTGTTGTCGGCTTTTCTCGGCTCCTATACAAGCTAGCGACTTCGTTTTTGCACGAAAAATTCAAAATCTTTCTTCAAATTTTATCTCTGAAAAAAATCGGTCCACTATATCCCAGATATCGGCCAAAACACATTTTTAGACTTTTTGAAGCTCCTATATAAGCTACGGCTTTTTTTTTACAAAATTTCGGTTTTTTTAATCAACCAAATTCGTCCATAAACAACCGAGTTATGGGCCAAAAACTAAAAAAAAATTTAATAATATAAATACACAGAAAAATATTTATATTAAGCATTGTTTTTTTTTTTTGGGCAAGTAGTTTAGTAACAACAGTAATATAATGATTAACATTGTTTTTCTTGTTGTTGTTTGTATATGCAGTCAGTTTGTATATATGTACATACATACATACATACAAAAATATATAAATATTCAATTGTTGTTTATATTTTTAAAGAAATGCTTGCTATGACTGTTTTTTTTCGTATTCAAATGTTCGTAGTTTGGAAAAAAAAAATAGATTTATAAATTTTAAAATATGAAAGCATACGTTAAGGCGAAAATTTTATTATTTGTCGGTAAGATGGTATTATGATGTCGGTAAGATGGTAATATAGTAATATGTTAATATGGTGAAGGGTATCAAAGATTCGGCACAGCCGAATCTTTTTTTAATTTCATTTGATAAAATGTCGTCAATAAATTTAAAAAAGCTGGCGTGACATTTTTTTTATTAATCGATAAAAATGAAACTTTTTTCTAAAAATGATGTATGGCGAAAGCCTAAATTAGTTCAAAATTTCTATATTTAGCCATTTATGAAATCTTATCTTATGAAATATATAAAGAAAAATTTTTTATTAACGGAACTTGGAGAAAAAAGTTAAAGAATTAAACTATATGTTAAACAAATTTTAATTTTTCTTACTAATTTCAGAGTGCTGACTTTGAATATTTTTCACGTCCAGACAAATTGAAATAATCCAAAAATTCTTTCAGCATACTATTTTGGAATATATAAAAAATTACAGAGTATTTAAAAAAACAAAATTTTACCTCATATACCTCAGGACTTATTGCCGAAAAACGAAAGAAAGTCGAGGCAAAAAATCAAAAATTCAAAATTCAAGTGTAAATATCTTTTTAAGTGTAAGAGATAACTTATATTTTCTTATCTTGTCAAGCACTTTGCAGAAATATAAAAATCTTTAAAATCGGACTTAATTTGTAGAAGTTACAATTTTGATACCCGGTAGCTTATCTTGTGTTATCACAGGGTAACTACAAGATGATTTTTCTGAAAGCTTAGGTCCCCCTCTACAACTTTTCAATACATTTCAATTTAATCCGAGCAGTAGTTTGATGGGAGGATAGTAGGAGACAAAGATTTATTATAAAAAAATTTGCGTTTGATCCCACTGTTTAAAACAAAAAACAAAAAAATAATAAAAATTATACAAAAATAAAACAATTTCCAATTTTTTTTTTTTTTCCAAAATTGTATTATATTTATTAATACTGAATATGCTCCTTTGGGTTAGTTCTGTGACTTGTCCCAAAACGCCTAGGACAACGCCATGTTAAAGTGACAGGTCCAGCTCATACAAATTGTTAGAACTAGAACCGGTCCCTATCACTTCGGACCAATTCCGTAACATGTTTTGTGTTAGTTCTGTTCCCTCTAGGAAAGTTTCAAAATAGTTCTTTTTTGAAAAAATTTTAATAAAAAATCGCGCGAAATCAAATTTTCAGGCTGTGGCGCTTCATCGCTTCCATTTATTAGCTACATCTTCATTTATAGGAAAATTTAATATTAGTATATCGCTCATTTTCCGCAAAAGTATTGATATCGGTATAAAATCACTAATGAATAGCAAATAAAGTTGTTTTATTAACTGAAAAGGTCTGATGTATTAACATTTGATTCTAAACAGGACCGAGAAAAATCATGTTGTTCTAATTACATTACCTATTGCGCATTACTTAAAACAATATATTATTTAAGTCATTCGTCGGCTTTTATATAGTCATCATCACTAAGATATATGAAAAACTAGCTATCTGACAATAATATTATTTACATTTAAGAGTTAAAAAAATTACATAACTTTAATAACTAAAAATGCGTCTCCTGAAAAATTAGATTCTTTGAGTTATGAGTAACAAATGAGCGATATACATTACATAACATGTAAAATTTCAAGATAACACTCTTCAAACTTGCTGAAAAAATGACTTCTTAAAAGAAATGAAAATATAATTCATAAATAAAGTCTTAATTAGACTTTCATTCAGAAATTATAAAATTTACCCAAATTTAAGAAAATGAAATAAATCCTTAAAAAATGAAATAATTTCTTACTTCTTTGAAAAATGAAACAAATCCCAAAATAAATTTTTGAAGGGACTTATTTCAGTATTCGTTTTTGTTTTTTTCTTTTTAATTAAATAATTTCATAAGAAAACGATAAAAGTATAGTCGGTCAAGACCGACCATATGATACCCTACACCATTCCGATCCATATAATTTTTACTTATATAAACCTTATTTCTGTTAAATATTAACGTAAAACTAACATTTCTGTCAGATTTATGCACGTTAAAGTGATTTCCGGGAGAGGGGTTTATATGGGAGCTATGGCCAATTGTAGACCGATCTTCACGAAATTTCACAAGCTGTTTATATAAAACTTATTTGTGCTTAATTTCATTAAAATATGAAGTTACTCCCTAAAAAATGCAATAATTTCCAAAAAATTTAGTTATTTCATATGAAAGAACTTCTAAAATGTATGGGATTTTTGTTATTTCATTGGGAGCTATTTCATAGAGCCGTTATTTTCTATAGTGTTGTTTTTGAAACTGTAAAGTTTTTTTCGAACTTTTTTGAAATTTGTTTAACAAACTTTTTTAAAGTTTGAAAAAGTATTTTTAAAATATGTAATAATTTTTTAACCAAACATGAAACGGTGTTTGGATTATCCTGCGACAACAAAAACGTATTTTTTAGTAATTATGGTTCAATTTAATTGAAAATAGTTTTTTACTTAAATATTTATCAAAAATTTAAAATTATATGGATCGTTTTACGCTCCTTACACAAGTGTTCTAAATCACATTAATGGTCTGGGAAATCTGTAACAACTTTAATATTTTTCAACAGATTTTCGATTTTTATATCTTATTCGAAAGATAATTATGTGTATATTACGATTTTTTTTAACATATAGTTGCAGAACAATGTATTTACTAGCGACCTATGTGCACAGACTACCATGTCATAGTCCATGTTGTACTGATACAAAAACCGTTTTCAAAAGTTATTTACATTGAACTTTGTTATTTTTTACAAAAATGCTCGAGGTCCGTAAAACATAAACCTTTAGCGATATGGCGCAGGGTTATGCGTCATTTGAAACGTATAGAGGAGTAGATTGTGGATTGAATTTCATCAAAATCGGAGATGGCAAAAATCCGAGCTGGGTCGAATTTGTTTGTAATTTTTGTAATGAGAAAGCTTTTTGGTGATTTAAAAAAAAAAAAAAAAATTATTACGAATGCTTTTGCTTCTCAACACAAAAACCAACTAAAACTGAATTGTTAAGTTAATACATCAAGTTTTAAGTTTATTTAAGAAGATTAAAAATGACGATAGATTTTTCGAAAATGCACTTTTTCTATTTTTGATATTCTTAAGTTTTCTTTAAATCATTAAAATCGGGTCAAAACTTCAAAAGATACGTATGTATAATTCAAACTACCCCAGTCAAATAATTATATGTGCATACCTATAAAGTAATATATTTTTTTCAAAAATAGGATTTTCAAATTCAAATCTTTTTTATACTTTTAATGTTTATTAGAGCTTTATAAGTCAAATGAAAATTTTATTTCTTATGTGTATTTTGTGGCAAAATTTAATTGATTTTAAAATTGTTCATAGAAAATAATTATATGTGCACGACAAGAATTTTATAAAAATCCTTTATTTAAATAAAGTTAATTTTCAATATTCATGAAAGTTGTTAAGGAATTGTGTTATCCTAATATAACGTTACCAGATGCATCCTTCGTTATACCGATTCGTCCTTTTTCCTTTACATATATATAGGTCAAAACTGTAGTATACTTATACAAAATCAATTTGAAACATTTGATATTGTCATATAGCTCTGAATCTAAATATATCTCAGCATACAGTATTCTTTGGAAATCCTTATGTCATGAAGGTCTGAGGATCGTTACTGGTCGCTGCAGAAATATAATATTTTGTGACTTAAAATCCGATTTTGAGGCCCGATATAGTAACATCGTCACATAAATTTACTGAAAAATCTTATTTTTGTAGAAAATTCATTAACGAAGCTATTGGATTTTTTGTCCAGTAAATTTATGTTGTGCTGTGAATTAATTTAGCTATGTCCAATAAATATTTTTAACTTCTATCTAGAACTAAAATTGACTTATATTATGTGCGATTCGACACTATGATTACGCTTCAAGCATGTCTTTTGTAGACGTCGAATACCCATGTAATATTTTTAATAAACACTTGGATAATTTAAATATAATATTTTTCATCCCTTATGCACATGAACTCATGGTGTAATTAAAGTTTTTAACCAAAAAATTATATTTATCATAAAATCATGCGTGTGGATTTTTGTACCTCTCTATTAGTTATTTTTTTGCCACCCAAAGGTCATAATTTTAATCTAAAACCTCTTTTATTAGTTTATGCTCACGTCCAATTATTAAAACCTGTTCATTTGGCCGTTATTTTTCTGTAACACATGTTGTTTTTCTTCGAAAAATGTCCTTAAGCCCGGCTAATCAGCAATTGATTATGGGTTACCGCTCCTAGAATGATAGCAATTTCTCAGATTTTTTGAAAATTTTCAACAGTATTATGATAAACATTTTCTGTATACACCATTTTTTGGAATTTTACATAAATTGTCGTCTTACTTTAATAATTTCAGCACTTCAAATGACAGTTCATGACCCGGTGACATATTTTGACTATAAATTAAAAAAAAAATAAATAAAAAAATTTTGGTATTTTAGGTCTAATCATTTTAAATATTCCCCAAATAACTTTAATTTTAACTTTAATTGGTTAAACGATTCAAACTGTGGACTTCATGTCAGTCTGTTGCATAAAATTTTCTATTTGCACATATAATTATTTTCTATTAAAATTTAGAGAATGATATGTTTATTTTAACGGTACTATAAACACAATGCCAAGAGGAACCTAAAATTTTGCAAATAGGGACATTAGGTAAGAATGAAAAAAATTGTAAACCAAAGAAATGTATATCACTCTTGGAATATATAAAAACCAGAAAACAAATATTGCACATATAATTATTTGACAGAGGTACATAAAAAGTGAAATATTTTAATTTTTTCCGCAATTAAATAAAATGGAAAGATTTTAGAATTTTCAATAAATACATCAATGCACATAATCTTACAAAGCATGCAAATACAAAATATTAACCAAATCTGAGGATGTATTTTTATACCCTTCACCACAGGTGTAAAGGGTATATATAAGTTTGTCATTCCGTTTGTAATTTCCACAATTTTCGTCGGAGAGCAAAAAAGTTTATATTTTCGGAATCCTTGTAAGAAGCGATGACGATTGGACCATGTCCGTCCGTCCGTCCGTCCGTCCGTGTGTCGGTTGAAATGGCGTTTATGAAGCCCACCCATAACTGACATATATAATATGTATGTCAAACGATCGGAAATGCTTTCGAGAATTTTGCTATTGGAATTCAGCAAGATAGGTTCATACAATGCGGAGATATGTTCAAAAAACCGGTTTTTTGAACCGGTTTTCCAGTTTCTGAAGCCTCTGTATACACTACGGACTTCGTTTTTACAAAGAATTCCCAGAAATTTCTGAATTTTTGTTCTGAAAAAATGAAATAAATCGGTTCAGTAATAACTGAGATATCGGACAAAACGCATTTTTTATTTTTTGAAGCCCTGGTTTAAGCTATAGATTTTTATACAGATCGGTCACAAATATTTTTATAAAATTTCAGTTTTTTGAATCAGCAGGATCGGTTTGTAAATGGCGGAGATATGCTTTAAAAACCGGTTTTTGGAACCGGTTTTTCAGTTTCTGAAGCCTCTGCATATACCAGGGACTTCGAATTTTTAAAGGGGTCTCGGAAATTATTTTCTGAATTTTTGTTCTGAAAAAATGAAATAAATCGGTTCAATAATAACTGAGATATCGGGGAAAACGAATTTTTTATTTTTGAAGCCCTTGTTCAAGCTATAGATTTTTATTTTTATATAGATCAGTCATAAATATTTTTATAAAATTTCGGTTTTTTTAATAAACCAAATTCGTTCATAATCAACAGAGTTATGGCCCAAAAACAAATCTGTTAAGAATATAAATACACCAACAAACATGTATATTAAGCATTGTAATGACTATTAGTGACGTTTTTTGTTTTTTGTATAGACAAGTAGTTTAGTTATCAACAGCAGTAATATGATGAATAACAGTGTTGTTGTTGTTGTTCTTTGTATATGCAGTCTGTACAAAAATAAATAGATATGGAATTGTAGTTGTTTATTTTTAAAAACTAAAACATATCTGTTAAGAATATACATAAATACATACACAAACATGTATATTAAGCATTGTAATGACTATTAGTGACGTTTTTTGTTTTTTGCCTATAAGCCAAGTAGTTTAGTAAGCAACAGCAGTAATATAATGAATAACAGTGTTGTTGTTGTTCTTTGTGTATTCAGTCAGTTTGTACATACAAAAATAAATATATATGGAATTGTTGTTGTTTCTTTTTTAAAAGCAAAGCCTGTTATGATTGTTTTTTTTTTCATATTCAAATTTTCGTAGTTTGAAAAAAATTTAGATTTAGAAAATATGCAAGCATACGTTAAGGCGAAAATTTTATTAATTGTCGGTAATATGGTAATATGATGTCGATAAGACAGCCAAATCTTTTTTCAATTTCATTTGAAATAACATTGACATTTATATAACGTAAAATTTTAAAAAGTTGCAGTTGGTGGTTATATGTACATATAGATTGGGCCAAGCCGAATATAACATTCCCGCTAGATCTTTCTGATTTTTTAAAGGTAAACAAATAAATTGTATTTTTAAATTTTAAAAGAAAATTCAATTGTCAAATTTCCTGAAGCAAATAAAGATACACAGAATAAATTACCAAGGGTAGTTCATGAAACTCGTGAGTAAATCGTATAAACTTACGAATTGTTTAAACATAACCGTTTAAATAAAAACCCTTAATATAATTCTGTTTGAAAGAAATCAAATAAACTTTAAAGCAAAATGAAGCAGTGTAAACAGCAAGTGTACCTTTTGACGTCTTTTGATGTGTCTGACAAAGCTTGAAATATTTTAAGTAAAATGTGTTTTCTACAAAAAAGATTTTATGGAATTTTTCGATATTTATTTTTTGAATCCTAGTAATTCATTGTAAATATAATATTACACGAATGCAGACGTATGATCATAAATTTATAACATTATTGACCTTAATAATGCGTCATATCAATAAGATACTCGTTTGTTGATACAATCGAAAATACACATTTGTATTAAAAAATACGAATGAATGGAAGTGAAATTTCAATTTCATTTTTGTTAAAAGTTTTAAATTCGTATCACGCTTAGCGCCAACCGTACGTATGTATGTAAATAAATAACATTTCGTATCGATTTCAGTCATTGCAGAATACATTAAGTTTACGATGCGACATAGTATGTATTATTTAAGTACATACTGATAAGTACAGCTACTAATCTGCATAAATGAGTGATTATTTAAAAATGTATGTACATATGTTTGTAAATATATTACATTTTAGTTTACAGATTTATAGTTGCAGATACTGATTGTTTAGTTATTTTGTTATATTGCAAATACATAAATTGTATCATCATCCATTTCCCATTTGTTATGTCAGAGTTTGGAGCAAATAAACCTAATCCGGTACAATTTTAGCACATAAAAATAAACAAACTAAAATTAAAGATACTATGTAATAATTTTATGCAGATCGCGTATTATATAAAATACTACTACTCGTATGAATCCTACATATGTATGTAAGTAATAATACTTTATGTATGTGGTAGATGACAACATTAATTAAAGACAAAACAAAATAAAAAATAGTTTTTACTATATTATGCATCTATAAAGAACCGTTAACGATCGAAAATGATTGTGCAATCCAACTTTAGAAAAATTAAAAAATAAAACATATTTTAGTTTTATTTGAGTGTTTATTATTATTTACATACCTGCTCCTTTTGAAGCATTGTAGTGGGGCAGAATCGAAATTTTTTGGAAATAAATCAGTTATTTCATATCAGTTATTTCTCATTGTTCTTCGCTCATTTTTTCTATTTTTCCAGTGCTTTTAGCAATTTTAAAGACATTTAGGTGCTATTGAGGGCATGTTAGAGACTTCGTATATTCTATACTTTTGTTGCATTATTCCCCCTCTATAAAATACGGATCCATAAATTGCATATTAACTGGCTAATTGGTAGAAATTCTAAATTAAGTCTGGACTGCAAACTGTTGATCTATAACTCAATTATAAAGCCAATATGGTGCTATGATATCCAACTATGGGGCACGGCCTCAGCTTCAAATGTTGAAAAAATTCAAAGATTCCAAAATAAAATACTTCGAATGATAACAGCACCACCCTGGTATATATAAAATTATAATATTCACAAGGACCTCAATGTTCCTATTGTTAAAGATGAAATAAGAAAACACGCAGAATCCTATTTGAAGAAGCTTGAAGTACACCCTAACCCACTTGCTGGAAACATAATAAGAAGCGATGACTACAACCGTTTGAGAAGAAGGAACACAACAGACCTCCGCCTAAGCTAAACTCTTTAATTACATATAGTTTTTCGTCCGACAGTGGTTGGACATAATATAAATTAAGATTTAGAGTTAAGATTTGAATTACTTATTGTTAGTTCACTTAATTTAGTGAAGATCCAATAAATAAATTTAGATGAAAAAAAAAAAAAAAATAGAAATTAGTCTTTGTAGTAATTATATATTAAAAGATATAATTTTTTTCTAATTTTTTGTTAGATTTGTTATATATATTTTGCACTATTGGGTGATTACCGAAAGTAGGCCTTATATGGTGGCTATGGAAAAGTATGGATAAATAATAATAAAAAATTTGGCACTACTTTTAATACTTGTATAAAACTTATTTGTGTCGAATATTAACATTTGTATGGGACTTATGATGTTAAAGTTATTTTCGGAAGGAGAGTTTATATGAGAGTGTAGTATAATCCTTACTGTATAATTTACTTGTTATTGAAAATCTAGTTTTTAAGTTTGATTTAAATGATTGTTGAAAAAACTTGATTAATTATAAAAAATAATTTATTAAAACAACATTTATAAGACTACTTAAAATAAATAAATTTTAAAACGAGAAAGATATAGTCGTTCAAGCCCGACCATATGATATCCTACACCATTGTCTATGTGTACCAAAATTCGGGAAGGGGCCAATTATGGACCGATACTTGTATTACGGATTTATACTTCTATAAAACTTATTTGTGCCAAATTTCATGAAAATATTCCTAATTTTAGGGAATCTTTGAGTGTCAAGACTCTATTCCGAGAGGACATTTGTATTCAATAGACTTCAACCTTATGTTAAATGAAATTGAAAAAAGATTCGGCTGTGCCGAATCTTTGATACCCTTCACCATATTACCATCTTACCATCTTATCGACATCATATTACCATATTACCGACAATTAATAAAATTTTCGCCTTAACGTATGCTTGCATATTTTCTAAATCTAAATTTTTTCAAACTACGAAAATTTGAATATGAAAAAAAAAAAACAATCATAACAGGCTTTGCTTTTAAAAAAGAAACAACAACAATTCCATATATATTTATTTTTGTATGTACAAACTGACTGAATACACAAAGAACAACAACAACACTGTTATTCATTATATTACTGCTGTTGCTAACTAAACTACTTGTCTATACAAAAAACAAAAAACGTCACTAATAGTCATTACAATGCTTAATATACATGTTTGTGTATGTATTTATGTATATTCTTAACAGATATGTTTTAGTTTTTAAAAATAAACAACTACAATTCCATATCTATTTATTTTTGTACAGACTGCATATACAAAGAACAACAACAACAACAACACTGTTATTCATTATATTACTGCTGTTGATAACTAAACTACTTGTCTATACAAAAAACAAAAAACGTCACTAATAGTCATTACAATGCTTAATATACATGTTTGTTGGTGTATTTATATTCTTAACAGATTTGTTTTTGGGCCATAACTCTGTTGATTATGAACGAATTTGGTTTATTAAAAAAACCGAAATTTTATAAAAATATTTATGACTGATCTATATAAAAATAAAAATCTATAGCTTGAACAAGGGCTTCAAAAATAAAAAATTCGTTTTCCCCGATATCTCAGTTATTACTGAACCGATTTATTTAATTTTTTCAGAACAAAAATTCAGAAAATAATTTTCGAGCCCCCTTTAAAAATTCGAAGTCCCTGGTATATGCAGAGGCTTCAGAAACTAAAAAACCGGTTCTAAAAACCGGTTTTTAAATCATATCTCCACCATTTATAAACCGATCTTCCTGATTCAAAAAACTGAAATTTTATAAAAATATTTGTGACCGATCTGTACAAAAATAAAAATCTATAGCTTAAACCAAGGCTTCAAAAAATAAAAAATGCGTTTTGTCCGATATCTCAGTTATTACTAAACCGATTTATTTCATTTTTTCAGAACAAAAATTCAGAAATTTCTGGGAATTCTTTGTAAAAAAGAAGTCCGTAGTGTATACAGAGGCTTCAGAAACTGGAAAACCGGTTCAAAAAACCGGTTTTTTGAACATATCTCCGCATTGTATGAACCTATCTTGCTGAATTACAATAGCAAAATTCTCGAAAGCATTTCCGATCGTTTGACATACATATTATATATGTCAGTTATCGGTGGGCTTCATAAACGCCATTTCAACCGACACACGGACGGACGGACGGACGGACATGGTCCAATCGTCATCGCTTCTTACAAGGATTCCGAAAATATAAACTTTTTTGCTCTCCGACGAAAATTGTGGAAATTACAAACGGAATGACAAACTTATATATACCCTTTACACCTGTGGTGAAGGGTATAAAAAGGCATATGTATCAAATTTCATCAAATTATATTTAAAGTTGCGACCTGTACTTTACGCACAAACAAGGGTGTTACAAACATATCAGCACAAACAAAAATTTATAAATTTTACTAATATAAATAATTTTGGTATGATCTAAACACTCCAATGAACCAATTGACGAGGAAAAATAGATCTGGTTTAGTAAGGCAGTTATAAGCCGTTAAATATATGTAACAGTGGGCGTTACCAACGTATTTTTGGTCATTGTTTTGTTTATGTAAAACTTTTAAATTGTTTAACCCTATAAGTCATTTTTCAGTGATGTCGTTAAAAAAAAAAAAAAAAAAGAATTTTCTTATTTTATTTCATTAATATACATAGTAAATAATTAAAAAAAAAATAGATTTTGGAACATTTTCAAGATTATATTGTGTACGAAAACCATTTTAATTCGACGAAGTGAAGCCTTTCAGTGTTAATAAAAGTCACAATTTAATTGTTGTACATACATATTTAATTTAACAAAATGTGTACTAATTCGTCGTAAAAAACTTTTCTAAAGTCATGTATGGGACCAAGTGGCAACAATCGGGTTCCGGAAATGCTTTCCAATGCTTGATCTAGGATCACATCTTCCTCGTCCTCTGTGTTTTCATACAGATAAGGGATTTACAAAATGAAATCTGACCAGGCGGAATAAATAGTACATGGAGCTAATTTTTCCGTAGACCCCCTACTTATTCATGTCCACAATCTTCATTAAACTGCAAATAATTAACAAAGACGGCTTTATAACCACTTTTTTAACAAATTATCATGTTTACTGTTCTAATAGTAGATTTAATTAAAAAAAAATTGTCATTTAGTCCTTTTTGTGTTGAAAATATTGGAGGCCAAAAAATACTGAGAATGACCCAGTATTACCAATACATAACACATTCGAATTTTACCTTTTAATTTATATCGGACACACATTAAACAATAATTTATGCAAATTTGATTTGTCTTTATCTTTAAAACATGTTGAATATAAATAATAAGCATTTTTGTAAATCTTCCTGACGTTTAAATCGAAAGTGGACAAAAAATCATTTAAAAATTTAAGTTTATATTATTTCGTTTTTTGACAACATAGTTTTAAACTTTAACTTCGTCACCTTATATACATATATATGTATCTGTGGGGGTTAATATACGTATTTTCCATTTAATAGATAATAAACAAGAGTAAATTAATTGAAATATATTTAATATGATAAAATTAATAAACTTGTTACGAGAAACACCAAATTTTTAAAACTTTCATTTAATAAATTTCTGAAATTGGCAGAACTGGGAAGAAGTTGGAAGTTGTTTATTTTATTTTGTTTACTATTAACGAAAAGTATAAGGAACATCCATATAAGTTTCCACGTGTTATTTTCAACATTTCTGTTTTATTTTTATTTTTTTAATATTTGTTTAACAAATTAAACGAAAATAAATTTACATCAAACGAAAAACAATGACGATGCCGTTTTTTGTGTAAACAAAACGCAAATATAAACAAGTTTCGAAAGTAATCTTAATAAATTATTTGTTTTTGCCTAGTTTTGCTTAAAAATTTTAAAAATCAATATTTTAATTTTACTTAAATATTTTGTAAATATGAAAAAATGTTGCCAGTTTTTTTTGTTTACGTCTCCATGTTGAAACATGTTGTACACAGTTGAAAAAATTTACATTTTCGGCCATATACAGAATTACACAAAATGATGTAATTTCGCAACTGTCAAAGTGTATGGGAAATTACGTTATTTCAACTTGATTTCGGTCGAAATCTCGAAAGTACGTAATTTCGCGTTAGTCTGAATGACCTATTAAAAAAAAGTTTGTTATTCTGTATAGTTTTGGTGCCACATGATTTTAAAATGTAATTTAGAAACATTTTTTGATTGCGCGTTACTTTTGCTTAACTGAAATTACGCTGTGAGTGTGCCTCGCAAAAAAGGGACCTCTGAGAGCCATTCACGTTTTGTCTCCCCAAGTTTGAGCATCTCCTGTAGCGTTTCTATTGAGCGCACAGTAACAAGATATATTTCAAATGATTCATAATTACAAAGGCAATAAATCCATCCTTTATTCGGTGATAGATGAAACAGCACAAATTTTCTAATCAAAAAACTGCAAAAAATTAAAAAATTTTGGTTTCACAATTTGTTCGCAATGTAATTCAACAACGTTTATTTCAAAACATCAGAAGTTAAAAAAATATTTGAGATTGAAGGTCGGTTTCATATAGGTTAACGTAAAATGAGAATTGCCCATAATATATTGTAAATTTAATTGTTGGAGTTTTTGATCAAAACGTTGAAACGTGCAAACTAGGTTGTGTAATTCAAGAAATTTTTTAAATTTTTGTGGGTAGATTTTAATAAAAATAAAATTTGTTTTTATGTCAAAACTGAATCAGAACTGAAGTAACTAAGGCTGATACATTTTGTGATTTATTTGCCATAATACAATTTGTGACGATATCACATTAAAACTATTGAACCGATGCACTAGGATAGTACTTTTTGGTAAGAAACCTTAAGTTTTATTAAATCCTGTTTGTTTAAGCTTTCTTTTTATACCCTTCACCACAGGTGTAAAGGGTATATATAAGTTTGACATTCCGTTTGTAATTTCCACAATTTTCGTCGGAGGGCAAAAAAGTTTATATTTTCGGGATCCTTGTAAGAAGCGATGATGATGGTGTCGTTTGAAATGGCGTTTATGAAGCCCACCGATAATTGGCATATATAATATATCAAACGATCGGAAATCCCTTCGCGAATTTTGCTATTGAAATTCAGCAAGATCGGTTTATACATTGCGAAGATATGCTTAAAAAACCGATTTTTAGAACCGGTTTTCCAGTTTCTGAAGCCTCTGTATATACTAGGGATTTTGTTTTTGCAAAGAAGGCTCGGATATTTTTTTCTGAACTTTTGTTCTGAAAAAATGAAATAAATCGGTTCAATAATAACTGAGATATCGGGCAAAACGCATTTTTGATTTTTTGAAGCCTTTGTTTAAGCTACAGATTTGAATTTTTAAACAGATCGATCATAAATATTTTTATAAAGTTTCGGTTTTTTGAATCAGCAAGATCGGCTTAAAAATGGCAAAGATATGCTTTAAAAACCGGTGTTTAGAACCGGTTTTCCAGTTTCTGAAGTCTCTGCATATACCAGGGAATTCGTTTTTTTAAAGGGGGTTCGGAAATTGTTTTCTGAATTTTTGTTCTGAAAAAATTAAATAAATCAGTTCAGTAATAACTGAGATATCGGAGAAAACACATTTTTTATTTTTGAAGCCCTTGTTCAAGCTACAGATTTTTATTTTATTTTTTTCGGTTTTTTTAATAAACCAAATTCGTTCATAATCAACAGAGTTATGGCCCAAAAACAAATCTGTTAAGAATATAAATACACACACAAACATGTTTATTAAACTTTCCCAGCAGGCCACATGTCCATTAACGACACTTTCATCGATGATGTCGTCTAAATTTGTCGTCAAGAAAATGCATGTAGAGGACAAGTTTAATTAAAAGTCATCTATATTGTCATCATACCCCATTTTCGGCGACTTCAATAACAAAATATAAAAAATTGTCGTACATATTTAGTTCGGTGACAACATGAGTAAAATGTACAGCGAGAATGTCGTGAGTTAGATCAAATACACGACATGCTGCATGACATTGTCAGCAGAATGTCGTGTATACCTATAAGATAAATAAAAGCATTAATAAAACCATTAAAAAGTAAAGAATGTTGTAGCTGAAGTAGTAAGTGCGCTTGACTATTCGATAAGAAAGATAGAAATTGGTGGCCTGGGTTCAAATCTCGGCGGAACCCTACTTTTTTTCATTTATTTTTTTTTTAAATGGTTGACGAAAATATACATGACACTGTCGCTCAGGTTATCGTTGATGACTTAAGTGCCCTTTGTTCGAAAATGTCACCAATGTTTGTTCGGAGCTGTCGTACATGTGTCATCGATGACTGTGACAAATCACCAAGACATCGTCGATATTTTCTACAAGACATGGGCTGCTGGGTTGTAATGACTACCCAGCAGGCCACATGTCCATTAACTACACTTTCATCGATGATGTCGTCTAAATTTGTCGTTAAGAAAATGCATGTAGAGGACAAGTTTAATTAAAAGTCACCTATATTGTCAACATACCCCATTTTCGGCGACTTTAATAACAAAATATAAAAAATTGTCGTACATATTTAGTTCGGTGACAACATGAGTAAAATGTACAGCGAGAATGTCGTGAGTTGGACCAAATACACGACATGCTGCATGACATTGTCATACAGCATGTCGTGTATACCTATAAGATAAATAAAAGCATTAATAAAACCATTAAAAAGTAGAGAATGTTGTAGCTGAAGTGTTAAGTGCGCTTGACTATTCGATAAGGAAGAGAGAAATTGGTGGCCTGGGTTCAAATCTCGGCGGAACCCAACTTTTTTTTTCATTTATTTTTTTTAAATCGATGACGAAAATATACATGACACTGTCGCTCAGGTTATCGTTGATGACTTAAGTGCCCTTTGTTCGAAAATGTCACCAATGTTTGTTCGGAGCTGTCGTACATGTGTCATCGATGACTGTGACAAATCATCAAGACATCGTCGATATTTTCTACAAGACATGGCCTGCTGGGTATTAATGACCCCAGCAGGCCACATGTCCATTAACGACACTTTCATCGATGATGTCGTCTAAATTTGTCGTCAAGAAAATGCATGTAGAGGACAAGTTTGATTAAAAGTCACCTATATTGTCATCATACCCCATTTTCGGCGACTTCAATAATAAAATATACCAAATTGTCGTACATATCTAGTTCGGTGACAACATAAGTAAAATATCCAGCGAGAATGTCGTGAGTTAAACCAAACACACGACAAGCTGCATGACAATGTCATCAATAGCTATCAGATAAATAAAAGCATTAATAAAACCATTAAAAAGGAGATAGTGTTGTAGCTGAAGTGGTAAGTGCGCTTGACTATTCAATAAGGAAGAGAAAAATTGGTGGCCTGGGTTCAAATCTCGGCGGAACCCTACTTTTTTTCATTTGTTTTTCTTAAAATGGTTGACGAAAATATACATGACACTGTCGCTCAGGTTATCGTTGATGACTTAAGTGCCCTTTGTTCGAAAATGTCACCAATGTTTGTTCGGAGCTGTCGTACATGTGTCGTCGAAGACTGTGACAAATCATCAAGACATCGTCGATATTTTCTACAAGACATGGCCTGCTGGGACGTTTTTGTTTGTATATACACTCATACAAAAATAAATACGGAATTGTTATTGTTGTTTATTATTTAAAAGCAAAGCTTGTTATGATTGTTTTTTTTTTCATATTCAAATTTTCGTAGTTTGAAATAATGAAAGCATACATTAAGGCGAAAATTTATTTGTCGGTGTGATGATGAAGGGTATCAAAGATTCGGCACAGCCGAATCTTTTTTCAATTTAATTTTACATACTTTTTACAATTTTTAGCTGAATTCCTATATCAATTTGCATACTTTAGAAGGAACAATAACTGGTACAACTTTTCTATAAATCACATTTTTTTTTTTTTTTTGCAACTGTTCACTTTATGTAAAAATTTAATTAACTCGAAGCATAAGAATAACCAAATAATGTGTACCTTAAAAAATGATTTAAATTAGTAACTTTTTAATAAATTACTAGCTTTTAACCAGCTTCTGAGTAAACGGGCTTGTGGGACTTCTACATATATCAGATACAGTGAAGTTCACATTTATAACGTCAATTTATTTTGTATATTTATTAAAAATGTTAGATCCTGTGGGGAAAATTAGGCCCTTGGATTTATTATCAATCGCTAACACTTGAAACGTCAATATTATTGTTGTTGTCTTAGCAGCAAATATTTTACTTCTGCTTGTTTCATAATTATAACGTCATTTTTGAGTTTTCTTAAAATTTATGAAAATTTAAGTAAAATTAAAATTCTTTCGCCATTTTTTTAAGTATCATTGAACATTTTATGATTGGTATTTTCCAGAGAGATTATCATTGAATTTTAATATTCTTTTGTGTATTTTTTGGAGAATTACGTTACAAAATATTTTGTCCCAGAATTTTTAAATTAGCATTACTCTATATTTTGAAAATTATATGCAAAAAATTATGTATTTTTTGCTCTATCATTTATTCGATAGATAAATTGCAAATATTTAAGTCATAATTGCGGATAAACATTATTTTTTGTAATTATGATTCTATGAATTTGGATCAAGTTGGTAAGGAAATTTTTTTATTTTTTTAAATTTGGCTGCATGAGAAAAATTAAATTATACTTTTTTAAGTTTTAATACGAAAATGCTCATTCAATATAATTGAATTTTTATACTTTCCTTGTGGCGAAATGACTCTACATAGCGTCATGTGTGCAGTTTGAAATTCCTGTTTTAGTGCCCTTGAGGCTCATATCTTAAATTATTCCAGTAATATCGATTGCCACCTGCAACATTTTAATTTAATTTATGTTGATCTAAAATAGATATTTATGCCTAAATATTTATATGTTTTACAAATTTATTGAACGGTTTTTAATGGATTTTTTCTTTGTTTGTGTTTCCTATTAAGTTTTATTCTATAACATGTGGCAAATCTTATTCGATATATAGTTCAGGAATATGGTCAGTAAATTAATTTGAGACATTTGTTTTACAATATAAATAATTTAGGTTCAGTTGTTGTTAAAACTGTAACGAAAATATTAGAAGAGATTGTTGTGAATTGACGAAAGTATTTAATCGGAAACCAGATGTACTGAATATAACGGACTCGTAAAACAATTTTTTTTTGGAAAGAGGAAAACAATTTTTTGTAAAACATATAGGGAGTCCTTGTAAATCTTTATAAAAAAGCATGCTTATATGTGTAGGTTATCTCATTTAGTTTAAGAGATATTTGGGTCGAAGCTAATTTTACCCTCATTTTTGGCCTCGACTTTTTAAAGTTTTTTAATGCTGCAAGAATCATATAAATATATCTATCCGATAAATAGTTATATTAATCTAAAGTTGAAACTTAAAAAAAAAACATTGTGTTATTTTCCAAAAAGGTGGTAATATTCTTTCACTTCTAAAATAGTTTGTTTGTTCCGCACTACAGAATTTTTTTAATGGTTTCAAAAGAAATCTACGTAAGTGCGAGTAACGCAAAATCGGATACTCTTTGGGTAATGGTTTCCCCCCAAGCCCTATCCAAACTTTGTTAATTTTGAAAAAAAAAAGAAAATAATTTTTCTTCTAAAGTTTAAAAGCCGAAATCAACAAAAAGTGCCAGGACTTATTCACAGAAAAACAAAATTAAAAATTCAAGCGTAAATATTTTTTAACTTTAAGAGATAACTTAGGCGAGTAAGCTTATTTTTTCTTTATATTGCCAAACACTTTACAGAAATATAAAAATCTTTAAAATCGGACTTCATTTGTAGGTTAAAATTTTTTGAAACTTTTACATACTCGAGATAGTCAATTTTGACACCCTGTAGCTTATCACGTGTTATTACAGGGTAATTATAAGATGATTTTTCTGAAAGCTCAGGTCCTCCTTTACCACTTTTCAATACATTTCAATTTGATCCGAGCAGTAGTTTAGGAGATACAGATTTATTACCAACAAATTTGCGTGTGGCCCCACTTTGTGATGGTTAAACACACAAAAAATATTTTACTACAACTGGGTGATCATTTTAATGAAAAAAGGAAATTTTTGAAGCAAGTTTTTCCCGAATTGGGATTTCGAGTATTTTGGTAAAAAAAAAAAAAATGTGGGATTTTAAAACAAATTTTTCTATATTCTGCCAACATTTCATTGGAATACCTCTACTTGCTTAATTTTTATTTAGCTACAAATATTAACATTATTTCTTAAAATCAAAATGAAGAAATTTAACCTCAATTAACTTATTTTTACTAGATATTATTCTCCACATTCTTACGAGTTCCTTTTTATCCTTTTTATTATTGAAAAATTAAAAATATCGGTATATTTATTTTTCTTTAGCTATCGTTTGATGTATAAATAACACAGGTCAACAAAATCGCAAAAAAGTTTTATATCTCGAATAATTCTGCAAAATAATTAATCCTTAGGCTTGATTTAGTGTAGAAAGTCAAATGAAAATTGAAAAATATAATCTAAATTCATGCATGTTTTATTTGGGTATTTTTTCTTTGAAATTTGATCAAAACAATATACGTACGTTCAATTAGGTTTCTAATATCATGTGAGGCTTGAGATGATGAAATTGCAATGATATTCGCAATTAATTTTTATAAAAACAAATTATTATTATAATTGTTATTAAATATATATCGAAGAATAATAATTATTATTATTTTTTTTTTTTTGTTCATCAATAATTATTTTAATTAATTTTTAAAATATTAGTAAAAATAATAGTTATGCGTAACTTATATTTATATATTATTCAATAATTATTAAAAATAAATTTTTTGTAATAATTCTTAAAAAGTGCCAATTTTTTGGATTTCGAAGATTATAATAATAATTATTTTGGGTCCTTGTTTTTAACCCATTGAGGACCAAAGAAAATTTGCTTCCTTGAGGAGTTCTTAAGTTATAAAATTTTCCAAGTTATAGGTAGAGTAGAATAGTCACTCATGTTTTATAGCCAAGACATGACATAAAAATCAAGAATTTTTCAATTAACCTTCATAAAACTATGGAAAAATGAGAGATAAGGAGTGGGTGTTAGAGTATTCATTTTACTCGACTTTTTAATTGTTCGAATAATCAAATAACTCGAAAATGCACTTTTTAAGTTACTCGAATAGTCGAATAAAGATTTTAAGTTACTCGAGTTATTCGATTAATTTATACCATAAAATTTTACTCGATTTTTCAATAAAATAAAAATATAGCTTAAAATAAGAAATAGTCTCTCCAAAACAATAGAATAATTAAATTTTGCTTAAATATTTGTTTATTTTGCAATTCTTTCACTGTGAAAGAATTGCGAAAATTTAATATATTCAGTGATAGTTAAATTGATAAAAATTAAAATTAATCAGAGTTTTTATCCATTTTGGAATATTTGCAATTTTGTCTCATAACCTCACTTTTTAATGTACAAAAGATGTTTTCAGTTATATACAAAGTATTTGCACAATATTTTTAAGTATCGGAGATCTACTAAAGATTTATTTCGAGTATAAGGTTTTATAATGCTTTATAATTCATTGTTTAATTATGTTTAATATTTGGAAGGCCTTAAGATGATCATTTAAAATTATACAAATGTATAAAGTTCGTAATATAAACTTGTATAACAAATTAGTCAAATATGCAATTAGTTAGAAATAATAATAATTCTCCATTTAATAGACAAATTTATTGTGAATTTAAAAGAATAATAATTCTTTCTCTCAAATATACGCGTACGAATTATAATTGGCTCTAGTATGAATTAAACCACAATTTCTACCAAAATGTAAAATATTTTATTTTATATATTATTTGGATTTTTCTCCGTTAGACTGTGAAAGAATTGCGAAAATATATTTATTAGTTTCTGAGTTATTGCATTTTGAAAATGACAAAAAGCACTTTGGACTATACTTTTTTCAGCTATTCCTAAATAAAGAACGAGTTTACATGCTAAACTTATTTTTAAGTCGAAATTCTTACTATAATACAAATTTCATTTAAACTATCACATCCTCTATACGTATTGCAATTTAGGCATATATTCGGTTTTTTTACTAAATACATTTTTTTTTTAATAAAATTCCAATTTATGGTACCAGTTTTATATTCAACATTCTATACAAAAATTTTGAAATATTGTTTTTAAGCTAAATTTTTTAGAAAACTAAAATTTAAACATCCTAAAAATTAGTTAAGAAAGGAAATATTTAAAATATTTTTTTGCTCGAATTATTCGATTAATCGGAATAATTTGCTCGAATAAATTGTTACTCGAAATTCTTGATTTTAATTTAATCGAACAATTATTTGATTTTCATTCGCCGATTAATCGAACAAACAATACTCGAGTGAATACCCTAGTGGGTGTATAGGAGAAATTTGTATTTGATATAACTAATACAAGACCGCAGATTTCAAAAATGGTAAAATTTTTAAAATCCCATTGACAGGAAATGCGTATATACCAAAAGTTCGAAAAAATAATTCTTAAATCCTAATTTGGGAAAAATAATATCCTTATATTTTTCAATGAATCTCAAAATAAAAAAATTATATTTTTTAAAATTGTGACGTCATAGAAATGTTTTATTTAACTTTCTACAGTATATTTAGTCTAAGGAGTTTAAATTAGGCCGAATTACTCACAATATATTGTTCTTATAATTTTTTGTTAACTCTGTTATTTAAATTGTTATTTTTATTTTTTTTCATATTTTTGATGGCTACGCATTTTCTGACAGTGCGCTTTTAAAAATTTTACTATTTTTTCTACGGTCTTTTGATTGTTATACCAAATACATAATAAATGTTATAGAAAACGTCTTTTAAGGTTAATAAATAGTAAAAGAACAAAATTAAATGATAGATTTTCATAGAAATGTTTTACCAAAAATGACCTTGATTAAACCCAATTCAGTGGAATTGGAAAAAACACTCTCTTTCTGAGAAAGAGACCAATCATAGTCATTTTTGGAGGAGTTGTAATCGTAAATATTTGAAATTTTTTAAATTTATATACATACATATGTATGAATGTATTTCTGTTACTGTATGTTTATTTGAATATCGAAAAATTAACACAAATAACCAGCCAATAATTTATTTATCGACCAAAAATGGTTATTTGTGTTACCATCGAAAGTAAGAACGTGATTTCCTTACTGATGAAAGAATATGTTGTATTAATATGTATGTAGGTAAGATTAAATAAATAAAAATTTCAATAAAATACTCGCATGTACACATTTATAGTGAAAATAATTAATAGAATTAATGTGATTTTAATGAAAATATCATTGAAAAACAATGGACTTTTCATTAATAAGTTATATTTTAGGAATAAAAGCGATTTAACAGATGAATTGCCAATAGTGAAATGATATCGAAAAATCGGTAATTGTTATTGGAAATGAAAAGCTATTTGTATTCAATTTAAATGTTTTATCAATTTGCATGTACAATAGCAATTACATATACATTCATACGTATGTATGTACATATGTATTTGTAATAGTTCGCTTATAATGTGAATAAATATGTGGTTCATATTGTCACATTTCATTCCTACGTGACCCGCTATTTTTTTACATTTAAAGAAATTGGAATTCTGCTATGCGTAACTTAGTAAAAACACAATAAAAAAATTAAAGAAATAAAGTACCTCTACCTGCATTTACAAACATATACATTGCATATATGAATATTGACTTTCAACTTCACAACCAAAAACTGAAAACTGAAAAACAGTAAAGAAAACTTTTATATAGGGGTTCAATATTGGTTAACGCTTATTGTCGATTTTGTTTTCGAACCGCGTAGAAGACGACGATCAAAACGCGTAACGTTCAAAAATGTCATCAATAACAACAATTCTCTTATCGGTATTGTGCTGCACAACATGTTTTACTTTGGGCAAAGGCGATGCCTCATTTCCTGAGGATACTTATATAAACGCATTGCAAAATTCCCATCAAACCGATACTGGTGCGTTAATTATTAAAAAGAGAAATAAATTTAAAATAAGTATTAACAATTGTAATCGCTCGTATGTTCGAAAAAATTTAAACATTTTATAATTCATATAAAGTACAAATTATTTTAATTAAATTACGATATTTTCATATGCGAGTATGAGTATAAATGAATGAATAGTTGGATACAATATTGGAACTTATCAAAAATTCGATTAAGCAGTTAATGTGTAAATAAAGTGAAATTTTTTTTATTTATTTTATATGTGTGAACTATTAACATTTAAGATTATAACTAAATCGTGTGGCCAAAAAAAAAAAAATAGTTCTAACAAAATAATAGTCATGTTCCAAAGATTAACATGCAAAGCTATTATTTAAAACTATCTAGTTTCATATCTGCTTAACGTTCATAAACTCTTTTGAAATATATTATTTACTTACATAAGCATTTTCCCGAATTTATACATATGTGTGTAAAATCTCTTGAAGCTTCAAATTGATTGTATATATCCAATTACAAAGGCGTTGAAACCATGAACTCCATATGGCTGCTCGTGTTATATAAAAATTTAGAAAAATCTAACAAATTTTACGATTTTTCCCAGGTGAACGTAGAAATTGAAAACATCGTTACCTAAAATGCAAAAGATCGTATTCACAATATTTAATTTTTTGCTCTTAAATTAAGCAAATAAGATAAAATTTATAATCGTTCACTGAAAGCAAAAAAAGTAGATAAAGTATTAAACACTCTTCAACTAAGTTTTTCTTAAATGGAACAAATTTTACGACTGTTTCGTTTATAAAGTTGATGTTAATTTTTGTTAATATTAATGTTATTTTTAAAGATTTGAATATGTAATTTTTTGTGTAACAGTACATAATAATCCGGTAAAAAACCAACATTTGATTTTTTAGTGTTAACGTCTTTTGGATTTCAGGTAACAATATGTATATTTGAATTTATTATTTTTTTTTTTTTTTTTGTACCCAGTTTTAAAAATTAAAATATAAATGAAATTTCAAGTAATTTTGTGTACCACAACCTTAACTTAATATAATATTATAAGGAAAAAAGTCGCAAATTATAGTGACCCCTAAATACAGATATATTTTGATCAATTGAACAGAGGCTTTGGAAATCCCATATATTTTTGAACCATGTATAATAGGGTGGGTTAATTGTTGTTGTCAAAAGGCGTATAGCAAAAATATAATCATCAATGACTAAAAATATATTTGTGTAAGCGAAAGTGAAAAAAATACACTCAAAGAAAATTTCGGTTTAGTAAATGAAATACTTCAGTTACACATGGTAGCTATTCCTATAGCTTTGGTATGATTTAGAATTTCTTTAGCAGAAACTAATCGAACTCCTTTTGATTTTGCTGAAGGGGAATCGGAATTAGTTTCAGGGTTTAATGTAGAATATAGAAGAGGAGGATTTGCTTTGATTTTTTTAGCTGAGTATGCAAGTATTTTATTTATGAGAATGTTATTTTGTGTAATATTTTTAGGGAGTGATGTTTTTTCTTTTTTCTTTTATATTAAATTAACTTTTGTTTCATTTATGTTTATTTGAGTGCGAGGTACTTTACCTCGTTTTCGGTATGATAAATTGATATATTTGGCTTGAAAAAGTTTTTTACCTTTTTCGTTAAATTTTTTGTTATTTTTTGTTGGGTTTAAGATTTTTTTAATTTATTTAATTTAATGAATTATTTTTAGTAAAGTTAATAGAAAATTTGATTTCTATCTTATGTTTTCAAAACATATGCTTATTTCAAGCTCATTAACTTAATTTAATAAATTATCTCATCATTTAATAATTAGAGGGTTAAATATGAAATATGAGAAGTATATTTATTAATATATAAAACTTATTTTTCAAGCACTTTTTCACATTTATCTTAAAATATTAATATTGATTACCAAACAATTTATTTACATAATTTTTTTTTTTTTCCAGTACATTTTGTACTCTTTGCATTCTCAGCAATCACTATATGAAAGAGCGTAAGAATACGTGTGAACTAAGCCAACACAATTGTGCTATGAAATTGACATCCCTAGTCTAAAATCAAAAACTAGCTCCCGCTTAGAAGCATAAAATTTGACAAAAGTACTCTAAATAATCCCCTTGCTAAAAAAGTACCGGTATAGTTTTCAACCAGATCTAAAAACAATTATTTTTTTTTGTATGAAAGGCATTATATTTTTATTTATTATTTTATTCCTTTTTGATAACTTCGGAACTCCCTTAAATATAGGTGTTCAAATATATTTAGATATTGTCGATGTTAGCAAAAGGATTCATATTTATGTAACTTTATATAGCATACAAATAAATACATCCATATACATGCATGCATATTTAATATAAATTTGCACTTTCATTTTTTAACCATATATCAAAAAAAAAAATTAAATTGTAAAAATTTAACGGAGGGTCTAAACGAGATTTGTTATACGATACATTTGTTCTGCTGTTAAACTTCATTTTAATTTGTTCATTTCTTTGACGTTTATTTTTTCAAATAACAAGCGCGGAAATTTTGACTTATTAAGCTATTGGCGCAAAGTTCCCTTCGCTTCCATTTCTTAAAAAAAATGACAATAAAATTGAAAAAAAATGACAACCAACATTGACAAAGAGTATCTATATGCCGAATCTATATACCCACCATCAACTTTTTAAAATTTTACGTTATATGGAAGGGGGCGGTAAAGTGTGCAATAAAGTGGGCAGACCACGCCCATTTTTTGTTTCTGACTTTACATTGGTCTTTGAACTATTTGAACACAATTTCGTTGATTTTCACCTTATATGGGAGGTGGGCGGTAAAGTGGGCGGACCACGCCCATTTTTGGTATCCAAGTTTATATCGACCCCCGATCTATACGTAGTAAACATAGTTGGAACCTTGGGATATGAGTCATTTGAAATAATCTATTTATAAACTAATATAATATATGTATATCTACCCTAATTGTATTTAAAAAAATATATAGCCTTATTTAAAAAAATTTAACGATTTTCAATATCTAAAAACAATCCTGCCACCATTTTTATGAAAATTTACTTTATAAGATACGAGCGTAACCCGGTGCGCTTCGCTACCCCCTAATAGGGAATATCAAACATTTGCTACCGTTTAGGGGTTTTAAAAAGTTGGCGTAAAATGTGGGCGTGAACCCAGTTCTTACATAGCCTAAAACGACCACCGGTACTGGTACTATCTGTATGTCAAATTTCTCGGTACAGCCGTTAAAGAGTTTCAAAAAGTGGGCGTAAAATGGGGGCGTGGCATCCAACCCAGTTCTTTCACAGCCCATAACGACCACCAGCACTGGTACTATCTGTGTGTCAAATTTCGTGAAAACCGGTGCAGTCGTTCGAGAGTTATAAAAAGTGGGCGTAAAAAGGGGGGCGTGGCATCCAACCATGTTCATACATATCCTATAATGACCAGCGGCACTGGTACTATCTGTGTGTCAAACTTCGTGAAAAAAAAAAATCTGTGTGTCAAATTTTGGAAAATCGGTGCAGCCGTTTGAGAGTTTTAAAATGTGGGCGTGGCATCCAACAAAGTTCATACATAGCCTATAATGACCAGCGGCACTGGTACTATCTTTTTCGTTAAAATCGGTGCAACCGTTTGAGTTTTAAAAAAGTGGGCGTAAAATGTGGGCGTGGCATCCTCCATAATCCGCTAAATTATTAGACAAATGTTTTCATGGATGTCAAAATTCTTTGTACAAAATTTGAGCATTCCAACTCCAATAGTTTCCCAAATATACGAATTTTTGCATTTAATTCATATGGGAGGTACCATGCCCCCTACTTCTAGTCCGCCCATATTTTTCTTAAATATTAATATTGATACCAAAGTGGCTCCGACAAAATTTTAGAACTCTAACTGTTATATTTTCTCAGATATGATAATTGAATATTTTCTTTATATGGGAGGTGCCACGCCCACTATTGCTAATGTACCAATTTTTGTCCAAAATATTCATATTGAAGCTAGTGCTAGTCGTACAAAATATGATTTTATAGTTTCCCAGATATAAACATTTAGGTATTAACTTTATATGAGAGATGACTCGCCCACTATTTCTTTTCCGCCCACTTTTGCACAAATGACACTTAAGTTTATTGTACAAAATTGGGGAAATGTAACTGTAATAGTTTCCTAAATTTACGGCATTTGGTATTGGCAAGCAATATTAGGCGTGGGATGTGCCACACCCCCTATTGCTAGTTCGCCTATTTTTTCCAGAATGTTCATATAGGTGTCAAAGTTGTTCGTGCAAAATTTGAGGACTCTAGTATTACCAATTTCCGAGATATACTACTTTTAATAGTTAGTAAGTGGGCGTGGCACCTCGCCCACATGGAATTTCAAAATAAAAAGTAGCCTATTTTTCTTCCAGGCATATAGGAACACACTGTGAAAAATTCAAGAAAATCGGTTTAGCCGTTTTGGCGGCTATAGACTTCTAACAAACATACATACAAACAAACACACATTAGTTTTTATATATATAGATAAATAGATAATAGATATTTTTGTAGTTTTTTGCTGTAATCTATTGAAACATTAATTTTTGTTACTTGAAACGCCAATTATAACATTAATTTATTCCAATTAAATTTAAATTACAGAAAAGAGCCCTATCTAAGATAATTTCCTAAGGAGTATAAAATTCCAGAAATAAAAGTGAGAACTAGTTTCGCTCCTTGTTTTGAATTAAAACTGCCTTTTGTTTGTATCAGTTATTTCCTTCTCCTGTAAAATTACGAAAAGTTGGGATACGTCTTTTCTAATTTAAGCTATCGATATTTATTCTGTATTTCAATTTATTTTCAATGAATATTTTTTAAGATGTCAGACAATTTTCATACTTGAAAAAAAAAAAAACTTTAAAACATAAAACTATTTTTAAAACTTAGTATATAGCCACTAAGCAAGATAATGCCAGGACTAAAACCTTCATATTTAAATTTAACATATTTATTATTTCAATAGCCTTAAAATTAAAGTTATTATCAAATGTATAACCTTTCTTTGCACCTTAAATACTGTTTTTACAAAATGTGAATGTTCAATATTGCATAAAAACACTAAATATTTGCACATGAACTTAAGATAACAAATATATATGAAATAGGTTTTGTTTCTAATAAAAAATACATATTTAAGTAAAATAATAAAAACATATTTTATTCAAATATAATTTAGAGCCTTTTAGCGCGTATTTAAATAAAGACCGGCGCATTTTGGATCAAAAAAGTTGACAACGCTGGGGAAACGTATGTCATAATACCGCTGCAATAATACTGACTAATTCAGTCTACATTAGAAAAAAATTTATTCTGATAACAATTTGATGTTTGTCTTGATAATTGAAAAATTTGTCTAATGTAGACTCGACAAATGTCGTAAAGAAAATTTATGAAAATTTTTTAAAGATATGAATATGTAATTTTTTGTGTAAAGCCCAAATTACAATAGCGCGTAGTCAACAACAGTATCAGCAAAAATTATCAGCTGATCACTGTCAGCACAAGATATTGCTGCCGTTATAATTACAATTCAGCGTAGGCAGCCACAATTTACAACCACCATCTAGCTTTGTTCTACTTGTGTATTTTAGCCTCTCATTTATTTGCTCACTCTCTTTGTCTCGCTCTCAATCTGAATGCAGCGCAGTGAATTTAGAAACAGGGCTAAATGAAACAGCACTGCAAACTGCTGCTGACCAAATGTAATCAACACCATAACAAACAGTGCATTCTAAATAATTAGCTGATTATGGCAGCACACACTGCTGCTGACTACGCGCTATTGTAATTTGGGCTTAACAGTAACAGTACATAATAATCCAGTAAAAAACCAACATTTGATTTTTTAGTGTAAACGTCTTTTGCATTTCAGGTATCTGTTTATAATTTTATTTTTATTTATTTTGTGAGACCAAATTGTCCTTACATTTTTCTGCATTATTCAGTGCATATCCTTGAATTGATAAGCGCGTACAAACTTTTAATGAGGGATTTTATCACACAAACACAATAATAACACAAAAAATCATATTTTTTAATAATTTTTTCACAAATTTTATATTTTTATTTGTTTTTTTTTTTAAATATTATAAGCAGACTTGACATTTGAAAAAACAAAAAATCAACTTGATTTACAACTATACCTTCTAAATCTGCCTTGTATTAAAGGTTTTTATTCAAATGGATAAATTTATAAGTTTAACACACACAATTCGTAAATTTATATATTTTACTTAACTATTACATGAGCACACCTTCTAAATTGCTGTGTATTCTATTATTTATCTTGATGATATTTTGAAAAATATACTATTTTTTTTAAATATCCTCTTGTGCTTTGGGTATTCTTAATTTAAATACGAATATGTGTTTTTTAGTTCTTTTTTGAAAAGCACAATGCGTTTAAACATCAATATTCTCCAGTGTAACCAGACGTGAATAATTTTTTCAGCGAATCTTATTAAAAAAAATATGCAAAATTAAACACTTTTTCAAAAGTATATTTTAATTTTATGTTAATTTTATCATGTAATTATAAATACAGAATCGATTGTCTAAACAGAAGAAAAATTAGTATAAAATAAATAAAATAGTAATATGAATTAGTTGCTAGATTAGTTGCAGCATTGCATACATAACCACCCAGTATACTTTTAAATTTTCGAAAACATTAACTTAAATAATATCTACTATACTGTTTCGAACTTCCGTTTTTATTAATATCATTAAAAAGATTAAATAATCCGTTGACCTAATTATAACTTTATCAATTTACTTTTGACTGATACTGATTGTAACTGAGTAACTGAGAGTTACTCAAACATTCGTATATGCCTATATTTTGATCGTTCATTCTGAAATGAATAAATATTTCTATTAACATTTAAGAGATTTATTACATAATAACTATCCATTGATGCACATGGAATGTGTAAATAATTATGAAGTACAAAAAATGTGTGTAAATACTTTTGAATTAAAAAATGCGTATGAATGTTTCTTTCAATATCAAAAATAAATACCGTGTTTTTCAGAAATTAGCATAATCTACTCTACACATTTCAGGATTTACAACAATAAAAGAATTTTTTCTAAATATTTTATAACAACAAAAATATTTGACTTCTTTTCCAAATTTTCGAAAAATTTTAAAATGTGTAAATATATATGACTATGACTGTATATATCAAATTTTGTATTTTTTATTTTAAAATGTTTGTATTTTTAAATTTATGGTATGTTTAACAAATTCCAATGTAATAAAAATACTAAAAATTTCTTCCCCAACATTTCAAAATGGGAAATTTTTTATGCGTTCAAATATATGAAAAACATTTCAAATGTTTGTGTTTAATGAAAAAACCCAAATTTTATTTATTTATTTATTTATTTATTTATTTATTTATTTATTTATTTATTTATTTATTTATTTATTTATTTATTTATTTATTTATTTATTTATTTATTTATTTATTTATTTATTTATTTATTTATTTATTTATTTATTTATTTATTTATTTATTTATTTATTTATTTATTTATTTATTTTATTTGTTTATTTATTTATTTATTTATTTATTTATTTATTTATTTATTTATTAGTTTTCAAAACAGGTTAAATCATAGATTAATATTTTTTTTAATTCATATTTGCATATCGTCACCTAAAATGCAAAAGGCCGTAACCACAACTTTTAATTTTTTGCTTTTAAATTAAGTAATTAAGACAAAATTTTTCATCGTTCACTTAAAGCAAAAACAGTAGATAAACTATTAAACACCCTTCAAATTAAGTTATTCTTAAATGGAACAAATTTTACTACTGTTTCGTTTATAAAGTTGATGTAACGCCGTTTTGACTTTTTTTAATATTGATGTCATTTTTTTAGATATGAATAGATGTAGTTTAGGTCAGTACATTATAATCTAGTAAATAACACTGGTCGTCAAAAAAATCCTCCCCAAAGACGAATAGTTGGACTTGATGTTTTTTGATGTGCTTAACACGAATCTGCTTTCAGTTTTTTCCATCAGGTCTGGATTTTTTTTATGGGCGTGTCTAATATTTCGCTCAAAGTAAGGCCATTACTCTAGTATATTTCCTCATAACTCAAGAACGGTGTGTACGATTGACATAAGATGCGTACTAAAAATATCTTCAAATCTCCCAAACTTAATTTTTTTATGTACTCTGTAGTTTCGGAGTTATTTTTAAATAAGTGTCCGAAAAAAACTTTTTCATGGAAAATTTTAGATTTTTTTGTTACTAATTAGATAAATTAAAACATCAACAAGCGAAAAATTATATTCGGCCATGCCGAATCTTATATACCCTCCACCACTGAGGCAGTATTTTTATCAGTTTTTATATAGGAAAAATTGTTCGGAAAGTGGTGTTTTCTAATTTACTTATTAATTTCTGGCGTCCATAATAGTGTAATGGTATGAACTTTTGTATTGTATATAAAATATTTTAACAAATTATTATGCAAAAATCTGTAAAAGGTGAAAAAAGAGAAAAATCTATTTTGGCTTTTTTTCAAAAAGTTGATTATCTTTGTAAATGAAAGTATATTTTTCATAAAAGTAAAAAAAAAAGAAAACTTAATAGTAGTGAGCCAAATGAACGAAAATTTGGTTTCACAATAACCGTGTCAATTTTGCATAATTTTCAAAGAGTCCATAAAATTTTGGTATTAAATTTATTTTCAATGCTCCTCCGATTTGGTTATGTAAAACTTTGAGATTATCTACTACGTTGACTATTTCGGGCACACCAACGTGATATAGCACAAAATACGTACAATTACAACAAGTATCAATCCTCATCCCAAATTTTGTATTCGGTTAAGGAGCGCACAGACTACGCCCAAAAAACTAAAAAAATTTCAAAAACCAAAAAATTTTGTCATCATAAATTTATCACCCTGTATTTAGTTGCTGAAAGTCTGCACAACAACAAAGATGTTGCAGAATTTATGAACAAAGTCCGGTTACTTTACTTATGATGGAGTAAGATAAAAAGTACAAACGCGCGAACAAAAATGTATCAATTATTTCCGCAAATCTTTACTTACCTCAAATTTATATTAAATTATTTGATTATAAAGTCGTTTCTTTGATGATGTTGGGAAAACTTAATAACTAACCTAAAGCAAAGTATAATCATTTAACTATAAGAGTTTCCCTATGCATAATTTAGGGTGATTTATATGAAAGAAATTACTCTAACCGGCCATGAATTAAGCGTTTACTGTTAATTTATATCATTCTTGATCAAAAGGGCCCTTAAAAGTTTAGAAAAATTATATTTGAAAACTTTTATAAATACTAATCTTTAACGAAATGATAAAAATTATGGATGTTTTTTAAATATAATAATTTAAATGAATTTAAAATAATTATACAAAATTCTCACATAACTTAGTATATTACAGTTTCATATTAACGATGAAAATTAAAAAATATCACCAAATAATTATTAATGCCCAAAAAACTGTAATGAATTAGAAATTATATGCAATATGTATCAATACTTTGTTCAATGTGCTAAATAAAATTCAAACATTTTCAAAACAAATTCATAATTATGTAATTTATTCTAGCAACATTATATTTACATGTTAGCAAACTTTCAATAAACCTATTTCCATACCCTTCTCTACCGACGTGTATAGCTTGAAACACATCGAACTACTAACTAGTTTAGTAAACTTATCAACATATATTGCTAAAAAGTAGCGAACATACCATGTTGTGGTATGATCGAATTTCACCACGATCAAACATCAAACCCAACATAGCTGTATACCTTTGTGTTTATCAACATTTATATTGAGGCGAATACACACACATGCACTCCATATAAAAATTATAACATGATGTTTAAGAAAAAATTATGACGTTGAAATCATATAAACTGTTCATATTTTTGTCTATATCTTTTCTTCTACTGAACCGATTTAACTAATTTTTGGCAGTAATCTAAAATGAACCTAGATAAACCTTTTTGCTAAATTTTATTTAAATCCGTTTGTGGCTTATTGGAATATTGTCAGTTAAAGTTTGATTTAGGGGTTTCTCCAGATTTTGGTATATAACTTTTTTTCTACTGAACCGATTTGGCTGGTTTGCAATCCCAAACAGCGTCTGGGAACAACAAATAACCTGAGTAATTTTCATTGGAATAGCTCAATTAGTTTAGACGTGTTTTCAACAGACGGACAGACGGACATTGCTTAATCGACTCAGAATTTCAGAATATATATACTTTATGGGGTCTTAAACGATTCTTTCTAGGTGTTACACACGGAACGACAAACTTAGTATACCCTTTTTCACCACTAGTGGTAGTGGAGGGTATAAACATGTTTCAGTTTATCATCTTTATTTTATAGTAATGCTGCGAATAAAATAAAGCATGTTTCTTCAAAATTGATACACAAATCTTGATTTTATTCACAGTTAAGTAAAAATACCCATGTATACAGTGGTGGATAAAAAAAAATATTTTTATTTTTTTTTTTAAACAAAAAAAGGTAGACTAGATGGATTTTGACGAGTTAAACAAGAATCTGCATTCACTTTTTTTCTATCACGTATTGATTTTTTTTATGGGCATAACAAATATCATCACCTATAAAATTCGAGAATGGTTTGTCCAATTTAGACTATAACTAAAGAACCGTTTACACGATTTTGATAAGCGATACACCAAAAGATGCATACGAAAATTATCAACAACATTTTTTATTCGCTCAAGAATTTTAGAGTTATGGATCAAAATGTTCACGATTTTTCAAAAAAACAAATTTTTAAATTTTTCGCTACTAATTACCGAATAACTACGGAAGTATCAACTGAACAACAAAATATGTAAACTCTGCTCAAAGATAATTTAAATCGCTATCTATTGGAGTTTAATTTATCTTAATTGGACAAAACGTTCTCGAGTTATACAAGTGTGACTGTCTAAAGGCGGGGTCATAGTAGTCATGCCGATAAAAAAATCAATACGTAATAAAAAAAAGTGAAAGCTGATTCTTGTTTAGCACGTGAAATTCCATCTAATTTACCCATTTTTTTTTTTTATTTAAGACGAATAAAATTTGTTTTTTGCCCACTAGTGTATCTCCACTTAGTTGTAGGTATGCATGGGCATGTTAACTTAACTGCGAATGCAATTTAATGCAAAGATTTGTGAATCATCGACCTGATTGAAAAAAACTGAAAGCAGATTCGAGTTTAGCATGCGGAATTCCATCTAGTCCACATATATTTTTTTTTTGAAGGAGCACGAAAAAGTTTTTTTTGTCGACCAGTGTAATCAACATTTGATTTTTTAGTGGTTACGGGTTTTTGCATTTAAGGTAACGATATGTTGATCTATGGATTAAATTATAACTTAATTTAGTTTGAATATGGGACAACTGGCAAAAGATCCTTTATAGATTAAAAGAATATTAATTTTTTAACACATTATACTGTGTGAATATGTATTAATACAATTATAATTAAAATAATTTTATTTATTGCAGAGTACAATGGAGATTTTGGGGGATACAACTACACACCTCCTCCAAACAATCAATACTTACCACCTTCGACGCCAGCACCTGTTTATGGACCACCCGCACCTGTGTACGGACCTCCTGCTCCAGTATATGGTCCACCTCAGCCCACTTATTATAAACCAATGCCATACCCATATCATCCTCGTGACCATTTATCACTACTTCATAAACTTAAAACCAAAATAAATTTATTCACAATTGGAAAAATTATTTTAAAACTTTTGATATTTAAAAAAATTGTTAAATTTATCGGAGTAATTTGTCTTTTGCTCTTTTTGCCCAAATTGAAGGATATGTTTAAGGAGGAACCAACCAGTGAGGAAGATGGCATGGAAAGCAAACAAGTTGAAACAGAACAAGGTAATACATAGTGTCAATGAGGTATTTCCCACATTAATAATATTCAGGTATGTCACAGAACTCAAATTTATACGAAAGTGAAATTGAAATCGTATTTAGATTCTACAGAAAACGAAAAACGAAAAAATTTTTCGTTTTCAATCCACATAAAAATAGTAAAGTGGAATTGACTTTAAAATTTTATTTTTGAAAAAATAATTTTTTATATATTTCGAATTTATGAAAACGAATTTAAGCTGAAGAAGCAAAATGAAAACGTTACGAATTCAATCATACGAAAATTTTCACTTCCGAAAAATTTCTATGACGTACCTGATTGATTGCGATGAACTTTAAGGACTCTTAAAATTTCTGAGAGTTTTCGTAAAATAATTTTGAAATTAGTTGTGTGTGCCATCGAATTTTTTTATTTATGTACATGAGACCATTAAAATTTTTTTTCTTTTCACGCGGACCCCCCGACGTAAGTAATATTGATCCATTAGTATTACAATTTAAAAGGAGTAAAATAAAAGGAAACATGGCGCACATTTAATAAAAATCGTAATACTAAAATTCTAAGCCGTGTCTAACGCTAGATGTTGAATTTGTATCAACTTGTCCGTTTCTAGGTTTGATCTATCATTGATATTAAAATAATTTCGAATTTTCTTGTTTGCATACATGAAAATCTACATACAAAGGATAGGAAAAGTTTTTCGATCATACTTTTATATCCTACACCACCAATAGATGGTAAATTATACCAATCAACTCAGAATCACTTTTTAAATCGATCTGACGATGTCCGTCCACCCGGAATAGAGTTTCAACGCTCAAAAATGCCTTAAAAATACGATTATTTTATTGAAATTGCGTGAAATGAAGTTTTGTATAAGTATCGCTTCTTGTACTAAATTTCATGAAAATCGGTCGACAATTAAACATAACTCCCATATAAACCCCTCTTCCAAAGATCACTTTAACGTGCATAAATCCCATACAAATGTCATTATAAAGTTAATATTCGGCATAAGTAAGTTATATATAAGTATAAATCATTGTACCAAATTTTATAAAGATCGGTCCATAATTTACCATAGCTCCCATATAAGGCCCACATCTGAAATCGCCCAAAAGTGTTTATCATCACTTAAAATGCACAAGGCCGTAACCACTGAAAAATCACATGTTTTGTGAAATATTAACTAATTTTACTTAATTGCGTAATTTTAAATCAGAAAATTTAAAAATGTGGTTACGGCCTTTTGCATTTTAGGTGACGTTATGCATTATGTATTCGTATATTTTATTTTGCACTTAGTAAAAGTATCGGTTCATCAATTGGACACAGGTGTAATAAAAGTCTCCTCCCCGAGTTTTGATGCACATATACAATGGTGTAGGGTATCATATGGTCGGGCTTGACCGACTATATCTTTCTTTCACGCTTTTAACTATTTTGTTTTCAAAAGTACCGTAGTACGTAGCTTTCATACAAAAAATAACAAGTGTTTTCCTCTCCTGAAAAGTTCTTCAAAAACTCATAGGACTTTTCGTCTGCGCACCGACGATATGTATATACATAATAATAGTTATTTATTTCCTCTTTATTGTATTAATTTGTTTTTTTTTTTTTTTTTTTGTATTTGCAGATGCATTGGAAAAACGTATTGAAGAGATGTATGATTTTGCAATGAAAGCTTTCGAAAAGTTCCAGGAAAACACTTCATGAATATTTTACGATATACATAAGTATTATATTTAAGTTAATTTCCTAACTATTTATTGTTGTATTTATTGAAATTAGTTATAGTAAATAAAAAATTCATACATATTTATTTATGTAATATCTAAACTTCTGTCAAATTTTTACACATATATATATATTTTTAAAAAGGTTGCCCGAAGTAAAAACCTACAAATCTTACAAGTAAAGTAAATTTTTTTGGCGTCAATTCTAATTTTATGCATTTTTTTCTTGTGGTAAAAATTTTCCACTTTCATTTTAAGAAAATTATTCGAAATAGCTCTTTATTTTGATCGATTCCCAATCGAATTAAGAAAAATAAAAACATTTTAAACTTAAAAAATTTCTAACTTCTTACAACAATTATATTTGAAATTTTTAATATTTTCGTCTCCAGTTTATAAGGAGAATTTCAAAACAATGCTTACAGCCTTCCATTATTTATTTAAGAACATTAAAATGTAATTTGGAGCGAGAATATCAATTATTTAACAAATTATTTTATAAATAAATTTCAAAGCAATAGGGATAAAAGTTTTAAATATTTTCGAAAATAAGACTTTACATAGCATATCCATTTGTACCATTGAAAAATATTAAGAAATGCGATATTAGATTTTTGCACTCAATACAAATATATCAGTATCCATTAATACATATTTCTTTTGAACATTTAAGGCCGTATTCAAAATACTTAACACAGCTTTACAAAGCATTGTTAAGCTAAATTCCTAAATTAAATTAGGTTAGGTAGGTATGAACCTACAATAGACTTCCGTTAAGTGACATTGTGACATAGTAATAAACGATAAACCACTTTTTATAAATTTGAATAACAGAATGAATTAATATTCGGTAGTGTACAACTTTAACTATAAAGAGGGAGAAAAATAAAAGCGTTAAAAATTGCTATAAGCGAATTTATTCTGGATGTTTTCAATTAAGTCTCGAGGATACAGTGATCTATGTTTAACTTATGGTAATCAGTTTGTTCTGAAAAATTTGATTTAAATTTAAAACGGTTCGTATATCTCATATACATATGATTTTAAAATTATTTAAAATTCAGTCATTAGGCTGTGCAGTTCTATACAAGTTTCACTTTCATTATGTAATAAACTATATGGCTTCGGGATTATCGCTATCAAAAAACTCTTCTTAACTACAAATAGTTTTCAACTTGACAAATTTCATTTTAACTTGTAACTTGACAACTTCTAAAATATCTTGACAATCAAGTTCATTCAAGCCCGTATGGCAACCCCACTTCCAATCCAATTCCGATCAGGATTTCATAATTTGCGGTCCACGAGAGCCTTTTTCTTGTTCGCACATTGAACAAAATGTTGTGCGCACATGCATTTGGATAGTGTGGACCCAAGTTCTTCATGTTTTGTTATTGTTCGCACACACAAAAAATTATGATTTGTTCGACAAATGTTCTGTCCACTGAAAACAAAATGAACAAAATAATGTGTGTTGCTCTGCCGACGTTTTGTTCTTGTGCGAACAAGAAAAAGGCTAATATAGACGGTACGTAACATTGTACATGTTATGTCTTGATATAGTTTTTAGTTGTTACTCAGGCAGTTTCAAGAGATATTTTAATGGGAAAATTGTTCCTCGCGAAGAAATTTCAACTGATAAGTATTCGAAACCTTGTTGTAAAATACAAAAACTTAAAAAAGTAGTTTTGGAAAATATCAAAACTTTTAAACTAAAGCAAATCAAGAATACGTACAATATTTAACAACCATAAACATGCAGGTAGTGTTGAAAATAAGCCGCGAAGTATTAGTCCAAAGAAGCTAAGTTTTATTATAAAAGAAGTGGACAAAAATCCAAAAATTAATGTTAAAAATTAAGCGAAAGAGTTGGCGTTACGATCTGAAAAGAGCGTCCATTCTCGAACAATCTAAAAAACATTAAATAATAAAGGTTACCATAGCAGAACGTAAAGAATTCGCTCAAAACTTTACTGTGAAAGAAATGGATTTTTGGAAAAGAGTTTTATTCACAAACCAATCGAAATATAACATATACAGAAGTTGCGGGAGAGAGAAAATATGGAGGAAAGCCAATACAGCAGTGGGTGGCAAATATTTAGTCCCCATGGTGCATCACACTGAAGCAGTGTGATGGTTTGGGGTGCAATCGCTGCACCTGTAGTTGGAAATCTAGTATTTTTTGAAGGAAATATGGTTCGTCTATTTTAGAACAAATCTTAAAGATTTTCTTTGAAATTTGATTCCAGCAAGATAATGATCCGAAGCACACACTTACATACACCACCCCCAAGCCTAGATTTTAATACAATTGAGCATGTGTGGGAGATTTTGCAGCAAATAATTAGAAAATACTAAATTTCTAGTCCCTCAATGCTTCAAGAAAAGCTTTTAGTGAAATGGAAAAATAAAACGCCAAACGATTGGAAGAATTTGGTTGTTTCAATGCCCAGGCTATTATAGATGCCAATGTACAGTGGGGCAGAATCAAAATGTTTTTGGAAATAAATCTGTAATCTGATTGGCTGGTTGGATTTGTATGAAATTTGGTATAGGCGTAGCAGAGGAGTGTACAACGTTAAATTTGGATGGGCGACCGAACAGACCTCTCAGGGGCGGTGCTAAAAGGGCTCAAATTTGGGTACCCCTGACATAAACATTTTTTAATCGCTTGTCAATTTCTTGTTTTTCGTCCGATTTCAAATATTTTTATACACAATTGTAGGCACTGATTATACCTATATACCTATTTTCCGTGACTTATAAACCTTTAAAGTGGCATAGTTTCGGTTCTGTAAAAGATATTGATTTCAATCTCAAGAATGTCAGCTAAGCAATGTAATTTAGATGAAAAATTGAGTTTGTACTTTTTCTGATTTTTGTAATTAAAATAATATTTTTGTAAAAAATTGCTTTTTTGAGAAACTATAAATGTTTTATCTGTAATAAAATCTTTTTTATTAAAGATATCTTAACGAAATTTTCGGTGGATGTAGATTTATCGTACAAAATGAGAAAGTGAAAAAAAAAATTAAGAATTTTTTAAAAGGAATCCCACAATTAAAAAAAAAAAACACCGAAAATCCCAAAATGGGTTTTTCACATTTTCGGCTATAAAATCCACGTTTTTCCGAAGTCCCGTAGATTTTGATTGAAAACTTTTAACAACATATTATAGATTATTAAACTGAATTCCGTTTGCCAATTCATGCTTTGGGATTTTAGAAAATATAGACTAAAATGAAAATTTTCATATAAAATGGGTCAAATTCGGGAGGATGTGTACCTTGACCACTTGAGTTATTGGGCTTGTGAAGATACCTTTCAGAAAAGCATAAAATTATTATATGTTTTTAAATAAAATTTTATTTTAGAGAAAAAAGAGTATAGATACTTTTTCTGCAAAAAAAAAAAAAAAAAAACACAAAAAGTCGTAATTTTTGCAATTTTCAAATTCAAAATCGTTTACGACTTCAAATTTTTTTTTCAATAGATAATTTTGTTCTTTAATTTAGGCAAATAAAAAACAAATAAATAAGGTCGGAAATACTAGGATATATATGAAAAAAACTGGACTAAGAACATGAAAAACTGAGGTACTTAAAAATTCAAACGCAAATAACTCAAAAACTAAAAGAGAATTTGGCAAGCGATTAAAAAATCTGTATGTCAGAGGTACCCAACTTTGAGCCCCTTTAGCTCCGCCCCTGATGAGTCTGTTCGGTCCCCCTTCCAAACTTAACATTGTACACTCCTCTGCTACGCCTATACCAAATATCATGCAAATTCAACCAGCCGATCAGAAGCTACAGATTTATTTCGATTCTGCCCCACTGTGCAATGGAGGACCAACTAAATATTAAACATTAAAATTAAATTGCATTTTCGAATAAAAAAAAGTATTTTTGTTAGTTAAAAAATCGTATGTACACTTTTGTCAAGGCATTTTTCTTGTTTTTTTGAAAATATTATCTTAAGTTTGTATTAAACTAAGTTATTACATAATAATTTTTGTAATAAAAACACATTTGAAATAAAACATTATCATTATTTTTTATTCATAGTTAGAGATTGTAATTTGTTTTTTTTTTTTTTTTGTCTTACTTTCCCGGGAATTTCGTCCGGGATTCCCGGGAATTTAAAATCACTTAAATGGAACAAACCAGCTTGAATTTTAACAAGAACGTATATATTTAAGTAATGTTTTAAAAAAGATTAAGCTAAAAATCCAGGTAGGAACTATATCTTAACCACAATGTCATTAATAAAGTTTTATATACAATTCATTACATTAATTATATTGAACTCTATAGCATGAATTCAATCTAATATCTTAATAAAATATCAGTACTAAAACCCAACAAGAGAAAAATATATATGTTTGAAACAATCATGTAGACATCTTAAACATATATTATGAATTAGTCAGTAATATAAACAACATGCGTAATTTATCTCATTAAAATTTTACAAAATGCTTTTTTCATTTCTGAAACGGTATAAAATGACAGGTTTTTGCACTAAGGAAACTCTAAAGCCCAATTAAAGGTAATATTCTTTATATTTTATTAAAGGTAATTATTTGACCCAACTAAAAATTAATGTTGAGTTCTTATCCACTTTGGAATAATTTTCGGTTTTGTCTATAGCCTCACTTTTTACTTCTACACAGAGGTTTTCAGATATATTCAAAATGCCTTTAGACTATTTTTAAGTATCGGAGATCTACTAAACCCTGATTTTTTTGGAGCATAAAATGTCTTTATACGGTTTAGTTATAGTGAAAACTTATCTCAACATATTTAGCATCGAATTTTAATTCATAGTTTAATTATGTTCAACATTTTGAAGGCATTCAGATGATCATTTGTTATTATACAAATGTATACAGTTTTTAAGATAATTTACTCTTATTTGTATTATAATGATTTCGTGATTATCGGCGAAAAAATAGAAGAAATTCTATAAATTTGTATAATCAATAAGTGAAAAATACAATTAGTTAGAACTTACTACTTTTCTCGATTTAATAGACAATGTAAAAAAATATGTTTCTTCCTTCTTCCTATTTTGTGTATAGCATAGTACATCCGACTCCGACCAGTATAATAATTTACACAAATATTATATGGACTTGTATCAGTTAGGCTGTAAAAGAAAATATGTTTATTAGTTTCTGAGTTATTGCAAATGAAAATGACAAAAAGCACTTCGGACCATGCTTTAGCAAAAAGAAAAAAACTTATTGTAATAAAATGTTATTTTATTTCTATGACCGTATAGGAAATTGAATTAGTTTTATGTATTATATATGATGTTCAAAACTTTATGAAGGTAAGTTAAAATTTGCGATATATTACTGATATTTTCATATAATGTTGGATCACCCATTGAACCTACAAACAATTTAATCTGCTTAATATTGTGTCGATATCAACAGTAGGTCTAAGTTGTTCAACTAATAAGAGTAGTATTACTTATAGTTTTAATCCGGGATCCCGAGAAGTCGAAAATTTTTTCCCGCTATCCCGGAAAATCAAAAAGTCCGGGAAATTGCGATCCCTACTCATAGTTGTTTCATGTCCACCACACGGCCAAAAAGTGAGTAGTACGTAGACTTTTGTCGGCCACTGCAGGCGAACTAGATGAAATTTGATGTGTGTTTTCAGTTTCTCTATCAGGTTGATTTCTTATTGGCATGTTTGATATCCCTTTAATAAGACAATTGTACGAGTATATTTATCCAAAACTGAAAAACCGTTGGTACCATGGCCTAATAATACTAGGTGTCTTATAGGCAAAATAGGTTAATAAACAAAAAAGTTATGGGCTAAAATCTAGAAACACAGGGTGTCCGTTTCATACTTTTCTACTGATATTTCTTCAACAAAGGCATGTACGACAACGAAATTTCGTATGCATAGTTCGTGGGTCGATATAAACTCGGAAACCAAACCACCCACTTTACCGCCCACCTCCCATATAACGTAAAATTTGAAAAAGTTGATGGTGCGTATGTTATATTCGGCCGAGCCGAATATAACATACGCGCTTGTTTTTCGTTGGAAATGAGACTGAAACGTCAAACAAAAGAAAAGAAAAAAGGATGTGCAAATTGTAAACAATGATTGCTGAAATTGAAAAATATAAAGAATGAATTGTCTTTTATTGTTTTTTGGGACAATAAGATATGTTACATCTCCATTATATACTTCCTTTTTATAAATTGCGCAATAACGCATTTTTCTTTATTAATATTACAAATTTCACCACCGAAAATATTTGCTTTTGATTGTAAACAAACCAACACATGCAATCGTAAAATTTTACATTTCAGTCTTACACCACAAAATTAAGCAAAAAATAATCAGCTGACCATAGTATAATTATAAAGTATACTCGTAAGAACAGCTGTTTTACAATTTTTTCATTGGCAAACCTCGCGGTACTGTCAAATTGTTTTTGTATTCACATGTAAATTTTTTTTTTTTAGTTTTTTTTCTCTTGCTCTCTTTCGTTCTCTAATTTTTCCGTTCAAAGCATTTTGACATTGTGGGCAGTAGTTTTACACTAACAAAATACAAGCAATTTTTGTTTTTGTAGATGTGCGAGTACTTTATTATTTTACTATGCAGCTGACCTTACAATTTCACCTTGTACTCATTCCACCATGCAGGTGACAGTATAAAAATAGCTGAAATTTTTTTTGCCGTCGTCAAGTTTTGCTATATTACTGTCAAAACTTGTTTACATTTGTGTTTTGTTAACATAAAAAATGGTATCGAGATTGTTTTCCTATTGGTGAAAATTTTGTTTTCGCTTAATTTATTTAAAATATTATAAAACTGAAGATAAATTTTGTTACAAATCACTCTTAGAAACTTATATCCACTTTTCTTTACAGTTTAAGATAAGTGCAATCAATTTTAAAGGGAAAAAAACAATCATCTTCAATTTCTTCACAACTCTGCCAATTTAAGAAACTTACGACCTGTCCCACGATGTCTAACGAAAAATTCGTTTACTGTAACCTCGTTTTGTTTTGCCATGATTTAGAGGCAACAAATACAACAACCCAACTTTTTGTCTCTCTTTTGTGTAGCTGATGCTCAGGTGCGATTCAAAAAATGAAATGGAAATAATTATGGAACTTTGAAACTGCTGTTCCGATTTCCATTAAATTTCAGTAGAGGTGTAGGCGAGTTTAAGTTTTGAACTTGGACCATATAGACCTACAGGGGGCGAGTCCACAAGGTCCCAAAGTTGGACACCTCGGGTGTAAAATTTTTTTAAAAACGATCCTGATTCCTTATATCTGAACCGATTTTAAAGATTGTTATATAGGAGGATTCTGCTAGTGGAGATCTACAAAAAAACATCGTCGTATCCATATATTATCGCTCGGAAACCAAAATAAAATATTTCAGATATAAAAATTTATTATAGTAATTATTAAATTATTAGTTATTAATAACACTGGTCGACAAAAAAGCTTCCCCCAAAGACGAATAGTTGAACTTGATGCATTTTGATGTGTTAAACACGAATCTGCTTTCAGTTTTTTTTTCATCAAGTCTGACTTTTTTTATGGGCAAGTCTAATATTTCGCCCATAGTAAGGCCATTACTCTAGCATATTTCCTCATAACTCAAGAACGGTATGTACGATTGACAAAAATGATACACCAAAAGATGCAGACTTAAGATATCTTCAAATCCTCAAAACTTAATTTTTTTATGTGCGTAATAGTTTCGGAAATATTTTTAAATGTCCGAAAAAAAAAACTTGTTAATGCAAAATTTTAGATTTTTTTTGTTACTACAATTTCTTTCTAAAAGTGAAAGCATTAAAAATGTTTCAGTTTATTACCTTTATCTTAAAGCTGGTAATGCTGCGAGTAAAATAAGGCACGTATCTTCAAAATTGATGCACAAATCTTGATTTTATTCACAGTTAAGTAAAAATACCCATGTATACATACAATTGAGTAGAAATACAGTGGTGGGCAAAAAAAATGGTGGACTAGATGGATTTTGACGAGTTAAACAAGAATCTGCATTCACTTTTTTCTATCACGTGCTAATTATTCAGCCTTATTCAGCGGTCAAACTTTAAAACTCGAGAATGGTTTGTACAATTTGGACTATAACTCAAGAACCGTTTACACCATTTTGATAAATGATACACCAAAAGATGCACACGAAATAAAGCAGAGCGATTGACGACATACATGTTTTCAAAAATTGTGCGACACCTAACATTGCTATGTTGTGTTATGTTCTTTTTTCTTTTTTGCATTGCACACGAAGGCATTTTTAAATAAGCAAAGATACACACAGACATCAACTTAAAAATAAAATGTCACACATGAAGGAAGAAAGGCATTGTACGTTTTAACTGTCTTTGCATCAAGTGCGACATGTGTGACACTTGTCGCTCCTTTTTCTTTTATATGGTTTTTCATAGTTTGGCAATACATACTACAACTTTTCTTGTGCATTTTTTCTTCGAAAAATTATTGTAAATTAACAAAAAAAAATATATATATATATACTTTTACGAAATGTATGGATTTGGAAAATTAAGTTATTAAATGTAATATTAATAAAACAGGTAAATATTAAACATTCATTAATTAATAATATTATAAAATGAAGATTCAGTTTAAGTTATTCTTTAATATATGTAAATTGATAAATTTATGTAATGATTTGTATAAAATTTTATTTGAATGTTATGGAAAATTAGTGAAATATTTCTATATATAAATTTTGTGTGAAATAGTTTGCATTTAATTAAATATGCAGTAGTAAAGTTTTGAAAGCGTGTTTATTATTAAGTATATGAAATCGATGTGGAGAACCGTATTTTGTGACGGATGAATGAATTTAATGTATTAAATGTATTTATTTAAAACGCAAGAAAACTCAAATGAACATTTTTAGTTTCCTGTTAAGATTTTATAGAAAAAAAATTAAAAATTTTAGATTTCGCGGAAATTTTAAACAAACAAAATACTTTAATGGGACGTTTACAATGGTGCTAGGTCATAAAAAGTAACAAAGAAAAGAAAGTATTATTATTATTATTATTTTTTTTTTTTTTTGGATTTTCCGTTTAATAGTTTTTTTCTTATAGAAAATTTTAAATCTACCTAAATTTTGTATGAATGAGAAGTAAATTTTGGCATACATCTACTATATATGTAGGTACTATAAGAAATAAGAACAGTTACAGGTAACTGACACGCAATAAAAAGTGCCTTTAAATTAAATATTTCTTTTTTTTCGCAATAAAACTGTCAGTAATAAAATAATATTCGCGGAAAATGCAAAAAGTCACACTTGTGATCATATATTCAAATTTAATTTTTATAGTACCTGTAAACAATTATCTATTTTTTACAAAACTACAATGATATTGTACATTTTTTGGCATTCTGTTTTTTGAACTCAATAAGTTTTGACCGTGTATTTATTTTTAAATTTGTGAAAATGAGTAGTGCTTCTGAAATAAAATCAAAAATTGATAATGCTTTATTTAAAACAGAGAAAAAAATCTCCAAAAGCGAAATCTTCAATATATTTTATGAAATTAATGTGCTAACAATGAAATTATCAGAAATTATGTATTATGTAGTCGCTGCAATAATGTATGTATATTAATTCAACGAGAATGCTACATCTAATCGTTTGAGGCACAATTGCTACAAAAAATATAAGACATCAATAGAATAGGCACCAGTCAAAATTCAACTAACTAAAAAGCTAAAAAAGGAACATTTATATGTATATTAATAAAGATGTGGTTGAATCACTAAATTTTGATAACAAATATGAATATTTTGAAATGAAGCAATAAATATATATCCTTTCAGATGAAAATTAAAGTTTTTTCTGAATAATTTTACAAACTAATTTTGAAATTGGAAATATAAATGGACTCTGTCATGTTCTCAAAAACTACTTATTTCTGTATTAGTTATAATTCTTAATAAAAAGGAATTCATAGTAAAAAAAGTAATTTTATTTTAAGTTTTTTTCTAAAATAGATTGTGGATACATGAGTAAAAGGAATAAATACATATATATATATATATATATATATATATATATATATATATATATATATATATATATATATATATATATATATATATATATATATATATATATATATATATATATATATATATATATATATATATATATATATATATATATATATATATATATATATATATATATATATATATATATATATATATATATATATATATATATATATATATATATATATATATATATATATATATATATATATATATATATATATATATATACATATATTTTATATAAACAAAAATAATTTGATTTTCCCATATATTTGTTTCATTGTTATACAATTCTTAATTTAGTTATTTATTTATTTATTTACTTGATTTTAAAAATGCTTCATCACTCTACTATCGTACATACAAGCAGAGTTTAAAATTACTACTAAAATATTCAAAAAATTGCATCATTTTTCATGTTACTTGAAAGCAAATCAAAAAAATATTTTATCAACAAAAATTTTTATTATAAAAAAAACTAAAAATATACCACAATCACAATACCCAGTACAGAAATACCCAAAAACAAACATCTTTTTTTGTTTATTTCTGTTTTAAATTCTAATTAATTTTGTTTCTGTTTATACATTACTAATGATGTCCACGCACAAGAATATTTTTCCAACATATTTTTTTGCATATTTTTTCAACATATTTTTTCACATATTTCGTACGCATATATTCAACTTGTCAGCTTCGCAAGTCTTCGTTTATTCGTACACATTTACTTCGCAGTAAAAAATGCACAAGCTGAAATATTTTACGCAGTTCGTACTGGTCATGTTGCATATTTTTTGTTTTGTATAATTTTTGTTCAACATATATTTTGAAAATAAAAATATGTGAATGTACAAGTGCAAACATATATGGCGCTCGTTGATTGTGGTATACTTTTAGTATGTTTCACATCAAAAAATGTTAATTATGCATATTTTCAAAATGGGCTGTCGTAGAAAAGAAAAAACTATTTACTAATTTTTAAACTCTGGTTAGCACCATCATACACAACAATTTCTTTCACTACCTGTGTGTAAATAAAGCATATCACAACATTACGACGACATGCGAAGACAGTAAGCATATTTCGATATGACAGTAAACAACAGTTCATTAGCAAAAGCACGACATAACATAACATTACATTAGCCAGTGCATGTCACAGCACAACATCAAATTTTTGCGTACGACACTTTTAAGCAAAATGATGTCTTACGCATTCCTTTAACACGAAAATTGGTGCAATAGGTTTGTCAACACAATTTTTTTATTAATTGAAGAATTTCAGAGTTATGCATTAAAATTTTCACGATTTTTCATATTTTTTTTTTTTAATTTTTTTTTTTTTTGCTATTAATTACCGAATAACTACGGAAATATCAACTGAACAAAAAGTTATGTAAATTCGGCTCAAATATAATTTAAATCGCTATCTACTGGAGTTTAATTTATCTTAATTGGACAAACCGTTCTCGAGTAACACCAGTGTGACTGCCTAAAGGCGGGATCATAGTAGTCATGCCCATAAAAAAATCATAACGTGATAGAAAAAAAGTGAAAGCTGATTTTTGTTTAACACGTGAAATTCCATCTAAATTATTTTTGCCCACTAGTGTATCTCCACTTAATTGTAGGTATGCATGGGTATCCTAACTTAACTGTGAATGCAACTAAGATTTGTGCATCAATTTTTATGATACGTGGCTTTATTTACTCGTAGTTTTATCAGCTTTGAGATAAAGATGATAAACTGAAACATTTTTGAAGATTTGACTTTTAAAAATAAGTTTTAGTAAAAAAAGAAATCTTGAATTTAGCATGAAAATTTTTTTGGACACTTATTTCGAAATATCTCCTATTGAGCAGATAAAAATTTGATAGTAGAACGACTTAAAGTAAATTCCGCATATTTTGGTGTATCACTTATATAAATCAAGCATACCCTTCTCGAGTTATAGCGAAATATACTCGAGTAATCGACATATTTCGGACGCAATATTAGACACGCCAAAAAAATCTCGACCTGATGGGAAAAAACTGAAAGTAGATTCGAGTATAGCATGCGGAATTCCTATTGTCCACATATTTTTTTTTTTAAGGAGCTCGAAAAAAATTTTTGTCGTCCAGTGTAATTTATTTATATACATATTAATACTTTATTACATATTAATTTTTAACAAATATTTACATATTTATTATTTAAATATTAATTATTTACATACTATTTACATATTATATTTTATAATAGTTATTTAGAAAGGAACTTAATTCAGTAGTTTTATGTTTTCTTTGGGAATACAAATGTAGCCAATAAAATTTGATTCTAATGATTTAGTAGAAATTGAAAAATAAAAATCCACATAATCTACCTGAAAGGCTTGAAAATCTGAGTTAAATCCATGGTTTAAAATCCTTATTTTTTTTTTAATTTTTAGCAAAAAGTACATTTGAGACTTTTAATTCATTTATTAAAAATATTACCCTTAAAACACAAAGAAGTTAAACTCTTTTCCAAACTTTTTTTAACAAAACTTACTTTTTTACATTTTAAAGTCGTTGTAATTTATGTCGTTTGAAGCATTTTGTGGAAAGAAGAACCTTCTTACCGTTTCCAGATTCAAACTTCTTCGTGTTTTTTTGAATACTTTACAGGAAATTTAATTTTTTCAACAAATTATATACAAATTAATCTTCGTCCGCGCACGAATGTGGTATGTAATGTCACTTTTAGTCTATTTAAGTCTATTACCTATATATTTATATGCATTTTTATTTTCACAAATATTCTGTTTATTCCACTTATTTCACACAGCTATATTGTTTGCCTACTAACAAACTACTGAACTGATACACAAAAATGTGTACTCAATAGTTATGCGGAAAAAAATATGATTAAAGGTAAAAATTCAATAGTTATGTGAAATCAAATCATAGTCATAAACAAATATTCTATATTTGAGGAAAACAAGTCACGTCAAAAGTTGCAAAATTCACTATTTTGTTCCGTATTTCCATATGTGTGTATACGTAAAGCACCCCATAGACACATACTGCATAAGCTCATGCAATATGTATGTATTAAAAAAATTGAGAGAGCTTTTCTATGTGTGTGTCACATACATAGAAAAGCTCTCTCAATTTCACTAATACATACATATTGCATGAGCTTATGCAGTATGTGTCTATGGAGTGCTTAACACTCAACTGCGTTGCTTATTTTTGTTTCGAGATAATAATATATATTAATGAATTTATTTAAAGTGTTCATAATTTTATTCTACTGAAAAGGTTTTTAAAATTACCTAAGTACATAAATAAGTATATTTTCCTTCGTTTTTTATTACATTTTTTTAAGTTTTTAAATAATTTACCTAGCTACTTAATTAATGTATTATAACAAAAATGATTTTTTTACAATCGCATAGGTACATTTTTTGACGTACCTGTTTAACACTACAGGTCATAAAAATAAATTGAATGAAATTGGGGGTTTTGAGCAAAAATTTAAATTTTTTAATTCATTTTTGCCTGTCACCATTTACCTGGTATAAATATTCTTTTTCTATATATAAGTATCCTTATAAATATGCAGATTTATTAGTGAATTTGCCATTATGGAGATTACATTAAAACACTTTTCTATTTGCAAAGTAATCTGGGATAATCTATCTGATATTATCAATCGTCCAGAAAAAATAAGAAAACTCATTGATACAGTAGTATCTTTTGGTTTAACTCTTACTGCAGAAGGCAGTTTAAAGCTCGAAAATTTTTATAAATCATAGGAAAAAGGATGCAAGCTTTAGATTGGTCAATACCAAAGTTCAAGAAGAAAAATGAAGAGTGGTTGGAGGGAGAAATACCAATTTTCATCGGAAAGCAGAAAAAGGGTCGACCAAAAAAAAGTTACGATGAAGTTCAGCTAAGAACAAAGAGGACCAAACAGGAATCTATTCTAAATTCACATACGAATGCCGAAATAAAAGATACATTTAAAGCTTTAGTAACACGTACGCAACCAAAGGAAGTAGAAAAAGTTATAGATGTGTTACCAACAGCTTCTCCCAATCGATTACATCGGATAATCCAAAGCATAGTGACACCGAAATCAACATCGTCCTTTACCTCTGAAGATGCTTTAGCTCTAATATTAAATTTAGAATTATCAAGAAACCAATACGAGATTTTGAGGAAATCTGTTAGCGAAAAATGATATGATATCTTTCCCAGTAGCAAATCAGTGAGAGAAGCGAAAAATAATATTTTACAGCCTATGGAGCACCCGGTTAATGCTTCTGTTAAAAGTGCTAAAGTTAATAATTACTTGAAAATACTGCCTCTAGAATTATATCTACCTTCAGCAATGATAACATTGAAAAATGCAAAGACTCTGAACTTATTTTAATAAGTGCGATGGAACATCAGGATTTTCCGAATATAAACAACTGGATGGAAGTAATTCTGGAAATAATTATTCCTCGCTGTTTATAGCGTCTCTGGTACCACTTCGAATGCGCTTAAATAAGCCTTCCTCATCGACAAGAAATGACTCGCTTTTTGATGATATATGGATAAATTTAACTCCAGGTTCAAATTTTTGTGCCGTCCAATCCTTTTTGATTACACAAAAGAAACCACGGTTACAATAAACAGCATTGTCAACCAATTGGAAGAAGAAATTAAAGCATTGCCCCCAATATACGTAAAAGTATCAAACAGAACTATTAAAGTTACATTTCAACAACAATTAACGATGATTGATGGAAAAGTTGCAAACGCTATAACAGATACAACATCTACATGGAAATGTTATATATGTGGAAAAATAAGTTCACAATTTCAGGATAATTCTGAAGTCCTTGTTAATAAAAATTCTTTAAAATTTGGAATATCACCACTCCACGCAAGGATAAGATTTTTGGAGTTCTGCTTACATCTTGCATATGATATGAAGTACAGAAATATTCCCGGGCAGGAAAATGCTACAGTAAAAAACAATTTGGAACTTCACGAATTACGAAAAGAGGAGAAGAAAAGAATTCAAACAACAACTCGGATTAATAATTGATAAACCTCTACATGGCTATGGAAGCTCAAATGATGGAAATACAGCAAGACGTTTCTTTGAAAATCCGGAACTCACATCTTCAATCACAGGCATTGACTTAAATATTTTGAAGCTTTTTAAGATTATATTGGCAGCCATTAATAGCAAAAAACAAATTAATGCAGACAAATTTAAAATTTTTGCTTACGAAACTAAAGAACTACTTAACATTACATACCCCTGGAAATCAATGACTCCAACAATTCACAAAGTATTGGCTCATGGTAAAGAAATAATAGAAAATTGTATTTTGCCATTGGGAGAGCTAACAGAGGAAGCACAGGAAACCCGAAATAAAGATGTTAAACATTTCCGACTCTTCAATAATGGAATATTTATTAATATCATCAGATCCAGTTATATATTATATAAGAACACGAAGGATTTCGAAGCTAAGGAAGTTAAAAATTTGCTAACGTTTGATGTTTCTGATTATTTTCAAGAAAATCTCTAATAATATCTTCGATAATATATTCTTAATAAAATAAATATACGGGATATATGTATAATAAGTATGTAAATATGTAGAACAAATTAAATAAACATTACTCAAAGAATTTACTACTTTATAATAACAAATATATACCTACATAATATATTAGAAAACTAAAATGTTACGTATACACACATATGGAAATACGGAACAAAATAGTGAATTTTGCAACTTTTGACGTGACTTGGTAGTTTTGAGGCCATTATATTACTATTATTAAATGACCTATATCAACATGTTATATATCGTTGAATTGGTAAATAAGTCTATTTTTAAAATTAGTGGAGTTGTATTAAAAAAATTAAATTTTTTTGGATTTTCAGCTATTTAAAAAAAAAAATATTTTTGAAAAATTACCAAAAATATGTTATTGGAGCAATTTTATTGATTTTTTTCGGAATGAAAGCTTGATTTGTGTTTTATACACGACATAAGAAATAATATTAAAAATATTATGCTAATATGCTTTTAAAAATAGTTGTTAAAAAAACTGACTTTTAACATAAAATCTCCACTCCTGCATTCGTTTTTGGCCGGGCGGGAAGCAGTTTAGTGTTAAATCATTCTAAATCTATTTCTATAAAAAATATGGGTACCAAATTTAAAAAAGCTCGCGTGACATTTTTTTTATTAATCGATAAAAATGAAACTATTTTTTAAAATTGACAATTTTCGGCCAATGCTGGATGTAGGGTGCAAACTTAAATCAATTCAAAATTTCTTTATTAACCATTTATGAAGTCTTATCTTTTGAAATTAATAAGGAAAAAAAATTTTTATTAACGGAACTTTGAAAAAAAGTGAATGAATTGTACTATATTTTTGTAAAAAAATAGCCATTTTTCATGCCAATTTCAGAGTGCTGACTTTGAATATTTTTCACGTCTAGACGAATTGAGATAAACCAAAAATTCTTTCAGCATATTATTTTGAAATACCTCATATATCTTCGGACTTATTCCCGAAAAAACGAAAGAAAATCGAGCCAAAAAATCAAAATTCAAGCGTAAATATCTTTTTAACTGTAAGAGATAACTTAGATTTTATCTTGCCAAGCACTTTCCAGAAATATAAAAATCTTTAAAATCGGACTTCATTTGTATAAGTTACGATTTTTTTTAACATTTACATACTCGAGGTAGTCAACTTTGACACCCTGTAGCTTATCTCGTTTTATCACAGGGTGACTACAAGATGATTTTCTGAAAGCTTAGGTCCTCCTCTACAACTCTTCCATACATTTCAATTTGATTCGACCAGTAGTTTAGGAGATTCAGATTTATTACCAAAAAATTTGCGTTTGACCCCACTGTGTGGCATCCGGAGGCTTTCAGCATTCAGTTGGAAATGATTTTTTAATTGGCATAGGTCAAAGTTTTATCTCCAAAATCACAAAGAGAATAGTAGATGAAATGGAACTTAAACTTTGTGGTAAATTTATTAAATTTTAACCACAAAATAGTCACGAATGTAAGGAGTACTTCATGGCGAAATACAATATTCCAGGAGGTATGTAAGATAGATTATAAGATAGATTATTGTAAATTATTCATTATTTCCATTTGATAGTTATTGGCTGTGTGGATGGAACACATTTCGGGTTGCAGAAGCCAGAACATATGTTTTTTAATAGAAAAGGCTTTCATAGCCTAAATTCAGTGATTGTACGTATTCTTTATTAAAAATTTTTTATCGTTTTTTAAGTGATTTTTTATTTTTTTATTTTAGATATGCGACCACAAACCATATTTGGCCATTTATTCTAAATATGGTGGAGCCGCGCATGTCTCATTTGTTTGGAAGGAGTCAGACAAGAGAGTCCAACTTGAGCAAGATTTTAATAATAAATTTAGAAATTTTTGGCTATTAGGTAACATTTTTATTTATAAATATAAATTTTGTGAGTATGCATTAAAAATATATTTTTGTAGGTGATTTAGGATACCCATGTGAACCTTGGTTGATAACGCCTTACCGAAATCCCACTGAAAATTCTATGGAATCCCGTTTTAATGAAGTCCATTCTAAAGCAAGGTGTGTTGTCGAAAGAACGATTGGAATTTTGAAGGCGCGTTGGAAAATTTTGTGTCACGATAAAAGAAGCCGGTATAGTCCGGAAAAAGTAGCACAATTTTCAAATGTATGTACCGCTCTTCACAACATCTGCATTCATTTTAAAGTACCTAATTATGAGAATGTTTTTCAAACGCAATTAGACATTCCAATGCCCGAAATAGACATCGGAACAGAAACCCAATTGACCAAAGTGGGGAAAAAATTCGGGACGGTATTAAATTAAGCATTTGTACTATTTAAATTTTCATTTTATTCATTTTTTAATAAAAAACATAAAACATAACAAAAATTCACGTATATTAAAAAGTAAAAAATTAATTAAAAAAAGTGAGATTAATAACAGTAGTGGAACAGTAGTGTGTTTTTAGTCTTGGAGGTCCATATTTAACTTTTCTAACTCTTTTTTTTCTTATCTGCAATTCCATTAGGTGATATTAATTTTCCTTCATTTTAAATGTTTTCTTTTTTATTTCAATAATATGATTGTTAAGTTCCACTTCCCTTTCCTTTAATGTTAGTTTTTTATTTTCTATTTCGATGAGTATATCAAATCTTTTTAGCATTTCTTTTTGGTACATCTCGGTACTCATCATATTTTGTTTTAAAAGATTGGTTTTAGTTTCCCTTACATTTTTGTTTATTTTTGGTACTTCTTTTCGTGCAGCTATGGATTTCGATGTTACAGATTTTGTTTTCTCATAATCATCTTCTGTTTCTATTGTGGAGGATATGTCATCATTATCGGAAAGTACGTAGGGAGATGCACATGATAAATTATCACATTTCTCTTGTGGTTTTCTAGGAAGAACATCACTATCATCAACACATATTGCTTCTGAAAGATCTTCTATTGTTTTTCTTTGCAAATTACATCCAAAACTTTTCACAGTCTTTAGACCCTCAACGGAGGCCTGAATACCTGCAGCAGCCAATATTTGTTCTTCTACTTGTGATAGGACTTTTTCTTCATAAGGCACCGCCAGTTCTTTTCAACGAAGATTTGTTAAAATAAATTTTTCTTTTTACATTTTGTTTTTTGTCAATTATCAGGAAGTTTTTATTTTATTTACCTTGCGCCAAATTTTGGAGTCTTTAACAGGTGGGCAGCTGTTAGTTGTTCCCAAAGTTGGTTGGCTCATGTTTTACCTTGGGAAGTATTTGGTAACAGTCCTTTGGCCAAGTCTGTGTGTGCTGACATAAAGTTACCAAGTATTTCCTTTTGAGTATAATTTATTTTTGTTATTTTTGTCCTAAAAGTAAAATTTTTAAAGTTTTTTCTTAAATTTACATAAATTTCCAACTTTTCCTTTTATTCACTTGTACTCGAAAAAAACGTTACTCGAATGCTTCTTTGCTGTCGAATGAAAACTCGCAAGGTTGTATTCGAACGATCGCTCGTTATCGAATGTCATCATTAGAAATTTCGATACTTTTTTCTCGTTATCGAATAAGAGAATGCCAAAAGTAAAAAATGTCGCACATTCGAATAAGAATTCACTCGTACACGAATGCGAGAATTAGCCCCCAGAATTCGCAAGTAATTAATTTTACATAAAAATGTGTATTTGCTGAAAATAAAAAAAAAATAAAAAAAAATAAAAAAAAAACAGTAAAAGAACAAAAACAAAGCACCTTTAAAAACAACTCACATTGAATACATTTTTTACTTTGTTTCTCATAATGCATTCGATTCGAAAAATAAACAAAGCAATTCAAAGTACAGTGAACTCTCGATAATGTGAACTAATTAATGTCGGGGTAGTTCATATTTTAGAATTTGTTCACATTTTCGATTGTGATTTTTTTTATATATGTATATTACTAAGTTATTCTTTCTAAAAATCATTTCTGCAAGGAATGAAAATGCAAAGATTACTAAAAAAAACTTTTTGTAATTTATTTGGAACATAAAAAGTTTTTAAAAATCCATTTTATAAAGAGTACATACGTAGTATGTACATAAAAAACAAACAAAATATTACGACAAAAAAATAAATAAAATTTCCAATGAAAAAAGATAGGTACATACATATATAATTAAATGTGGAAATAATCGGTTATTATTTTCTGTTTTTTCTTTTGTTCGACCAGCTTATTTACCGCCAATTCCCTGATTTTTTTCAATACTTTAATGTCAGTTTGATCGACCATTTGAAGTTCAGCCCATTGGACAGCTTTGTTAAAAATTTCGACAGATTCTTTGGCTTTAATGTTGTTTTCAGGCGCTTCAATAAAACAGTCGTCATCATCGTCGGACTCTTCAATTAAATCATTTTCATCAAATGACGTGACGTCCTCACAAGGATTATTGATCCAATCTCTAATGTTTACAGCAGTAAATACTTCCTGAGGGCACAATGTCTGTAGAAGATCTGCAGCAGTATTTTCTAAAGATCTAACCTCTGATTGCCACTTTTCTTTTAAAACGCTCAAAGGAACATTAAATTCAGGATCGTCTTCATCATTTACCATATTCAAAATATTTTTCCAACAGTTAGATAAAGTTTCTTTACCAACTCGGTTCCAGGATGCCTCTAGAATAGAAACTCCTTCTTTAAGTGTGATTTTTTTCATCGATTCAAGCAAATTCCCCTCTTTTGCAATAATTGTTGCCAGAAGACTGTTCCTATAATGAAGTTTGGTGATTCTAATTGCATTTTGATCCATTGGCTGGATCAGAGCCGTTAAATTTGGAGGCATGAACAGAGCTTCTATAGAACCATCCTTGGATTTAAGGTCGGATTCTGGTGGATGGGATGGGGCATTATCTATTAGGAGTAAAGCTTTTACTGGTAATCCTTTCTTCGTTAAAAAATCTGTCACCTTAATGAAAAATAAAACAGTAAGAATCCCAATTGAACTATTTTTACATGTTTACTTACCTCTGGCACAAAACAGTTGTGAAACCATTCTTTAAAAATGGAAGAAGTCATCCAAGCAGACTTTGAATTTCTGTAGTTTACGGAACAGACAAAATTTTTAAAACTGCGAGGATTTTTCGATTTTCCTATTACTAAAAGTTTTATTTTATGAGATCCTGACGCATTTGCACAGCATAAAAATGTTATCCTTTGCTTTTCCATTTTTGCACCTGGAGCGCTTTTCTCCAATGACGTTACATATGTCTTTTGTGGGAGAAGTTTCCAATATAGACCAGACTCATCGACATTATACAACTGATCATTGGATAAACCCAAATCTTCTATCTTTGCTTTCAATTTAATTTTAAAAGCATTTACGAACTGAGATTGCGTAGAAAGTTTTTCACCGCTTATCTGAAGGAGCCGAATTCCGTATCTCTTTTTAAATTTTTGTAGCCACCCATCGCTAGCATTGAAGTCATTTCCGTTTTCACTTATGTTTTTGTGAATTTGTTTGGCTTTCTCTTTCAACATCAACCCACTTACAGGTAGGTTTTTATTTTATTTATTTATATGCAAATAAACCACTTATAGAGCGATTTTTCCATTTCGGAAGCTCTGAAGATCGTAATGTTTTGCGTTTTCCGGGTCCATAAAACGTATTGTTCACACATTTTAAAATATTGTATTTTTTATTTTTTATTGAACATATCGTTGATTTTGCAACTTTATACTTTTTACTTAACACTGTAACACTCGATTCTTTTTTTAAATATTCCAAAATTTCGCATTTTTCATTTAAGGATAAAAACTTTCGACTGTTTTTAGACATTACTAATTTTAAAAATAAATTCACGAACCTACCGCAACAAGTTACATAAAGCGACTAGCATTAAATACCTTTAAAATAATGGCATACTATGGTATTTATTAATTCGGGGATTCCAAACATTAAAAATAAATGCTTCTACAAATTAAAAAATCCCCAAACATTAAAAAAAAAAAAATTTCACTATTTAGAGCCATTAAACTTTGTTCACTATTTAGAGCGCCCATGTAAAAAACTGAGTGTTCACATTAGTGGATAGTTCATTATATTGGATGTTCACATTACCGCGAGTTCACTGTATTTTATAAAATTACCTATAATAGTTTGATAAGTATCTTATTAAAATGTATATTTTTATGTTTCATTTAAAAAGTTTATTGAATTTATTTTTACACATATTAAAAAGAAGTAAACACACATTTAAAATTTAATTATAAAATAAATAACATAGCTTTGGAATGGTACAATTTGACGTTTAAGTTTAGTGTAGAGGCCTAGGTCCTAGCATTTAAATCTGCACGCTTATGCTCCAGATTCATCTCCTCCTTTCTGATAGGCACTGATAAATATTTAAAACAAAAAACGTTTTCGTTAGTATCTCAAACGTATTTGTATTATATTTGATGACTTAACCTCTCCATGTTATGCTTCTGCAAACAGGAACAACATGATTGTCATAGTGTTAGCGGCTTAGAGCAAATTTATTTTTCATTAAAAAGTTACACAATTTTTATTAAATGCAATTTTATAACTTTTAAAACAGAAACTATTTATTTTTTTGACATTGAAATATACTTCATGTATACTTCATTTTATTTAAATTTAGTTAAAGTACATAAATATATAAACGATTAGTATATTTTATCAACTTTTATTTATATCGTTCATATACATATATAGTACAATTTCTAGTAAGAACTAAATAAATAATACAATTATAAGAAATATATATTTTTATATTTTTTACATATTATCAAAAACTGTAATTTATTATCCTCAACATAAATACAATCTTAAAAAAGACGTACAAACTTATTTTGAAAAATTGTCTTCAATTCAACATGCCTTTAGTAGATTTGAAGATATTTATTCAAATTGAAGAATTTTATTCAATTTGAATAAATATCATGTTTATCCCACCAGGTCACTGCTGCACTGACAACTTTGTTTTCGGCACGACTAACTCTACGTCTCCACGCTGAAGTTTTTATTTCCTAACACAAGAAATAACGTCGGCAGAATAAGAGGAAAAAGCTTTTATTTCCAACTTTATGTTAAGGGGTGGAGAAAACGTACATGAGAAATAAACATTTTAATTTGTCTTTTTTAAGAAAAATTTTATTTTATTCTCGGTTTTTATTTTTTATTTGTCCTTTTAAAACAAAATTAATGCATTTTTTTATCTTTGTTTTGCTAAAATAATCAAAATTTTTAACAATAACAATAAATTTGACAGCTTATGTTAAATATTATTGCTCAGCTTTGAGTTTAAACATTTATTGCGAAATAGATTGCGCAATAGATTTCTTATTGGTCCACACGTAACATTTTGAAGAGAGAGATAGAATTTGACAATTGCAGAGACTAGGAGTAATGCTCGCGGGCATGGGCGGCGGTACGTTGCAGTGGACTGGGTGAAAATACATGACAAAATTATGAAGTGCCAGTGCACCAAAATCACAAAACCCAAACAAAAATTTGGGATAATCCATAATCTTGAAGTATACCTAGCTGTTATTGACTACTATTACCCTCCCCTTGCTGTTATCCATGGTTGTAAACATAATTTCAATACTAACCTTTTCTGATCACCACTCAATACTTACCTACTAGTTTTTCTCAATTTACCACAATATTATTTAAAATTCCATAAAAATACAATTCACATTCTTTAATTTCCCATTCAAACTTACAATTTTATTCAACTTATGCCTCTCGAGGCTATTTTACCTATTGCCCTGTGTTCGAACATGTACAAAAATTCAAAAAACTTATGTTATAATAATATTTTCATTAAATTTTCCTTTTTAGAAAAATTAGAATATAAAAGTGTAATCTACTTATTATACAATAGAGTGTCCCGAGAATAGCATTTTTCGAAATTTCGATGTAGGAACACCCCTCAAACGATGCGTAAAAATTAGCTGAATATGGGAAAAATATTTAAAAAATGTTTTAAATTGGTCTTCAGTTCGCTACCAGCGATTTTAAAACCATGGGTTCCATACATTTTGGTAAAAAAAAAGTTTCGACTTTTTAATCGAAATGGGTATCAAAAATTCGTAATTTTATGCTGGTTATGGAAAAAATATTTTAACAATTTTTTCAATGGGATTTTCGTTCGCTAGAAGAATTTTTAAGGTATTTTGATGAACATTTTTTTTTTTAATCTGGAAAATTACATATTATCACAGTTCTTACTAAAATGCAATTTTTTAAAATTTTAGCCTTAAAAGGAACAAAATTATAAAATTCTTATCTATTTTTTTAAGAAAAATATCGAAATTTTTTTTGCATGATTAGTACATTATGACATAATGACGGTTTATGGACCAAAATTTTTGCGAACATTTTTTAAAATATTTTTTTCTATTATTGGCTTAAAATTACGAACTTTTCAAGACTAAACTCAATACTATTTTTGAGGGGTGTTCCTACAAAATTTTTGTCTACGGGATACTCTATTATACAATAGTGTTATATTATGTTCACATATAAAGGTTTTTTGAAAAACGAGTCGTTTTCTTAAAAAACACAAAGAAATTGACTTGTTTTTTCATATATTTCAAAGCCAGAAAACATCTCGATTCGAGTTGTATAATTATATAACACAATAAAAACATATGTACTAAATTTCCATACAGGGAAGAAATTTTTAATATGTTTAGTACATAGAAAATTGTTGAAAAAAGAATTTGTAAAAATTGTCAAACAGTTTAAAAACAGAAAATTAAAAATTATGAATGAAATTTATATTTGTTCATACATTTTATTTTTTGAAAATTTTATTTTGTTAATTAGAAAGTGTCTGTGTGTGTAGTTTTTATTTAAATTTAAAATTTGTGAAAATATTTTGACAAAAGAAAAACAGGCCAAAAGGAAAAACACAATAAAATAATATGTGAACAGTGATGTTTAAACTCTTTATGTTTTTTAAAAAACAAGTCGAAAACTAGTATATGTGAACATAATATTAGTAATTATAAAGTTTTATAAATCATGTACGAAAATCAATAAAAAAAATTTATCCTCTACTCAGTTTCTTTAAGTAGCTAGATGATTATTCTTCTTATCACGTTGTGGAATATGTTATTTATTTCTTTACCGTAGAAAAATAAACAAACGAAAAGTGGCTTTGAATTCAGCGGCAAGCAAAAATAGTGCTCGGCAACACTTTTGTTTATTTACCTTTATAAGACAATCGTTGTTTATTTACTATTTTGTTTTATTTACTTCTTTTGTATTTATACATTTTCAGATTATTTTTGTTCCGTCTTAAACCAAAAAAAATATTGAATATGGACGTGAGAAATAATTTTAAATTCCAAAATGTATTTTTCTTTTAGTAGTTAAATTAATAAATCATCAACTTCTATTTATAGAATTTAGTATGAAGCCAAAAGTTTGAATTTAGTCTATTGTTTCGCTCCAAATCGAGCAAGCTTTCGCTTAATGGGCCTAGGTTACCTTAACCTATCACCACCACTCCCGCTAGCGTAGATCTTATCTATGCAAGCAGGTGTATTAGATCCAGATCAGACTCAACCCCGGCGTTGAATAACCAAAACATTCGTGGTCAAATACAATGATATTACATATATTTTTTATATATATATAAAAAAAATTAAATCGGACAAAATTATGGATACGTTTCTCAAAATAATACGGACTAAAGTAAAATAGTAGCTCACGATTCTTAGGCTAATAAAACTACACTACGAAAGTGAGTAGGAAGTACTTATCTGTCATCGACGCTGAATGATAGACGATCCTGGCAGAGAAACAAGCCGTATCGGTTTGACCGGCGGCTAGCCGCTAAGACGATGAATTTTTACGAGCCGCGACGCCGCCGATATCATGGGCTCATCGGCGGCTTATTTTCCAGCCGTTTAAATCGGATAAGTCGATAAAAGGACTAAGCCAATTTTACGTAATAACCACGCACGAGAAGATAACAAACTGTCCAACAAACTTTTTCTTCTTCTTCCTTTTCAGAGAGTAACAAATTTTTTTAACAAACTCTCTTGTGCAGACTAGAAATGAGAATTCTCAACTTTGCAGACAAAAATTTACGTGCTACCAAGTCAGATTATATGAATTTAGTACTACGTTTTGTGCAAGATATGGCAACATGCTTTAAAAAATTGTTAAATAATTTTTGTTAAAAAATGTACGAAAAGAATAAAACATATTTCCTTTATTTCAATCATTTTGCATTATACCATTTAAATTAGTGTTATTTGTATCGTTCAAATTATTCGAAAAAAACTTTTTTATTACATTGTTTGACCTATAGCGTTAAAACAGGGACATGTGCCAAAAATCGAAATATACCATCTGATAAGGAAAGGTCTTGGCTACATTTCCTTATACTTGGTTTTTCCCAGATCACCTATGTGTTCATACAAAATTTTCAAAAAACTGGTTAAAAAAAGTTACTCATACCACTATTTTACCTACAGCGTAAAAACAGGGACATGTACCAAAAATCGAAATATACCATCTGATAGGGGAAAGTCTTGGCTACATTTCTTTATACTTGGCTTTTCCCAGATCACCTACGTGTTCATACAAAATTTTCAAAAAACTGGTTCAAAAAACGTTACTATAACACTATTTTACCTACAGCGTAAAAACAGGGACATGTGCCAAAAATCCAAATATACCTTCTGATAGGGGAAGGTCTTGGCTACATTTCCTCATACTTGGTTTTTTCCAGATCACCTATGTGTTCATACAAAATTTTCAAAAAACTGATTCAAAAAACGTTACTATAACACTATTTTACCTACAGCGTAAACACAGGGACATGAGCCAAAAATCGAAATATACCATCTGATAGGAGAAGCTCTTGGCTACATTTCCTTATACTTGGTTTTTCCCAGATCACCTACGTGTTCATACAAAATTTTCAAAAAACTGGTTCAAAAAACGTTACTATACCACTATTTTACCTACAGCGTTAAAACAGAGACATGTGCCAAAAATCGAAATAAACCATTTGATAGGGAAAGGTCTTGTCTATATTTCCTTATACTTGGTTTTTCCCAGATCACCTATGTGTTCATACAAAATTTTCAAAAAACTGGTTCAAAAAACGTTACTCATACCACTATTTTACCTACAACGTAAAAACAGGGACATGTGCCAAAAATCGAAATATACCATCTGATAGGGGAAGGTCTTGGCTATATTTCCTCATACTTGGTTTTTCCCAGATCACCTACGTGTTCATAAAAAATTTAAAAAAAACTGGTTCAAAAAACGTTAATATAACACTATTTTACCTACAGCGTAAAAACAGGGACATGTGCCATAAATCGAAATATACCATCTGATAGGGGAAGGTCTTGCTACATTTCTTTATACTTGGTTTTTCCCAGATCACCTATGTGTTCATACAAAATTTTAAAAAAACTGGTTAAAAAAAGTTACTCATACCACTATTTTACCTACAGCGTAAAAACAGGGACATGTGCCAAAAATCGAAATAAACCATCTGATAGGGGAAGGTCTTGGCTACATTTCCTCATACTTGGTTTTTCCCAGATCTCCTATGTGTTCATACAAAATTTAAAAAAAACTGGTAAAAAAACGTTACTATACCACTATTTTACCTACAGCGTTAAAACAGGGACATGTGCCAAAAATCAAAATATACCATCTGATAGGGGAAGGTCTTGGCTACATTTCCTCATAATTGGTTTTTCCCAGATCACCTACGAGTTCATACAAAATTTTCAAAAAACAGGTTAAAAAAACATTACTATAGCACTATTTTACCTACAGCGTAAAAACAGGGACATGTGCCAAAAATTGAAATATGCCATCTGATAGGGGAAGTTCTTGGCTACATTTCCTCATACTTGGTTTTTCCCAGATCACCTATGTGTTCATACAAAATTTTCAAGAAACAGGTTCAAAAAACGTTACTATACCACTATTTTACCTACAGCGTTAAAACAGGGACATGTGTTTTTTGAAAATTTTGTATGAACTCGTAGGTGATCTGGGAAAAACCAAGTATGAGGAAATGTAGCCAAGACCTTCCCCTATCAGATGGTATATTTCGATTTTTGGCACATGTCCCTGTTTTAAAGCTGTAGGTAAAATAGTGGTATAGTAACGTTTTTTAACCAGTTTTTGAAAATTTTGTATGAACACAAGGGTTCTACGGGAAAAACCAAGTATGAGGAAATGTAGCCAAGACCTTCCTCTATCAGATGGTATATTCCAATTTTTGTCACATGTTCCTGTTTGGACTCAATAGGTCGAACAATGTAATAAGACAGATTTTTTGAGCAATTTCAATGCTAAAAATAATACTTATTTGAATAAAAAAATTAAAAATAAAAGATATAATTTATTTATTCCATAAATTTGTCAACAAATATTAATTTACAATGTTTTAAAACATTTTTCGTGAAAAGTTTGTTAGAATTCATTCAACAAACTTTTACATATTTCTAATATTTGCAATGGTATTGCCATTTTTTATATAGAATATTGTACTAAATTCATAAAATTTGACTTGGTAGCACTTAAATTTTTGTCTGCAAGGTTAAAAATTCTCATTTCTGGTCTGCAAAAGAGAGTTTGTTGAAAAAGTTTGTTGAGAAGTTTGTTACTCTCTGAAAAAGGAAGAAGAAGAAAAAGTTTGTTGAAAAAGTTTGTTATCTTCACGGACATTGATAAGTTTACTTTTGTTGACTAGTTGTACAAAATGTTTCACGCTACCTTTCTTTATTCTGCGTTGCGTTGCAAAGTTGACTGGTTGGGCCTTTAGCTGTTTTTATCGACTTAAGCCCCAACCAGTCAACTTTCCATCGCAACGTAGAATGAAGAAAAATAGCGTGAAACATTTTGTTCAACCAGTCAACAAAAGTAAACGTAACATATGTTTTTCAACATTCATTGTGTAAACAACTCTGTTTTTCAGTTATTTTGTGAACAAAATAAATTACAGAGTTGTTAAAAACTTACGCAGCTACGTAAAAATCTATTTTCTGTAGATTTCTGCGATACGCTACCTAGAATTTTTGTGTTAATAGCTAGATACACACATCTGCATAAAGCTGGTTGAAACAGCTGATTGCGATACGATGATTTTTTGTTGAGTGGTTGGGCCTTTAGCCGATTAAAATGGCTTGAAAATAAGCCGCCGATGAGCCGATGATATCGGCGGCGGCGCGGCTCGTAAAAATTCATCGGCTTAGCGGCTAGCCGCCGGTCAAGTCGATACGGCATGTGCCCTGGACATGAAGAAAAATAAAAAAATAAAAAAAAACTTTTACATCTGTGATTTATCGCAATTTATTTACTGAATTAAAAACTGTTTACATTAGATGTAAAATATGAAATAAAAATAAACTATGAACAAAAATATTTAATAGCCATTAAAATTAAAAAAAAAGTTAAAGCAAAATTAATATACAAATTGTTGTTTCCTCCGAACGGAAAGATACAACTAATGAAATGAGTAAATATACAAAGATTGTAATTTACACAATATTTAGATGAAATGAGGCTTCGTAGAATAGTCCTTGTAGTGAGCGTTTTCTTTGCAACAATAATTTTATATTTGCTCCACCAACGTTACGACAATGTTTTGTCAAACAGATCATTTTCGCACACATCAAGCAGCCCAGTGGAAAAAGGTCTCTCCAAGTATGTTTATTTTATTTTTTTTTTTTTTTTGTAACTATACAAAATTTTTAAAGAAGTATATATAAATAAAAACTTTATTTTCATCTAGATCAACTCGACCTACTTTCTATATAGCAGTGGTTGCATGTGGTCAACGATTACAAGAAACGTTAGTAATGATAAAGTCGGCGCTGCTATTTAATCATTCAAAAGATAAACTGCACTTTCTAGTTTTTGCAGAGGATCAATTGCAGTCCAGTTTCAATGAGAAACTAAGTGATTGGCGTTCGATTAGAAAAGATGAATTTGATTTTGAGTTGTATCCTCTCCAGTTTCCCTTAAATGGTGAATGGAAATCGTTATTTAAGCCATGTGCTGCTCAAAGATTGTTTTTGCCGGTACGTTGATATTCATTTGTTTGCTGATAAATTTTCTCATTCATTTTAAATCATTTTAGTCCCTTTTACAATCGGTTGAATCTATTTTGTATGTAGACACAGACATATTATTTGTGTCTCCTGTTGGGGATGTTTGGAAATATTTCAGTCACTTTAATGAAACACAAATTGCAGCTCTTACACCCGAACATGAAGATCCCAATATTGGTTGGTACAATAGATTTGCGCGCCATCCCTACTATGGTCCATTAGGAGTCAACTCAGGTGTAATGCTAATGAATCTAACTCGCATGCGACAATTTAAGTGGGAAGATCATGTACTGCCAATTCACAAGGAATATAAACTACGTATAACGTGGGGGGACCAGGATATAATTAATATCCTTTTTTACTATTATCCAGGTATTATATTGACAATATTACGTACATATAAGCTTTGAACCTATGTTTATATCTTTTCACTATTTAAGAAAAACTTTTTATAATGCCCTGTGAATACAATTACCGTCCAGACCATTGCATGTACATGAGTATTTGCAATGCTTCGGTGGAAGGCATTAAAATAATGCATGGCAATCGTGGGTATTTTCATTCGAATAAACAACCTTTATTTCGTGCTGCTTTTGAAGCCATAGAAAGCTATCAATTGGGTGCGAATCCATATAGTGATTTTTTGGTACCCCTGCAGGAAGCTTTACAAAATCCTATTGTGACAGAATCAAACTGTGGAAAAGTTACCAAGGAACTTTTGCTAGTGGCGAACAAATTATTTAAAAACGAATATTATTATGATACATAACGTGATATTTTTCACAACTGATTTTAATACAAAAAAATTAACACATTCCTTTATTGTTAACATACTACATACATACCTAAAAAGTTGTATACATTTATTATTGCAAGTATTATTGTCCTTTACAAATTAATAATATTTTAATATATACACATCCAGTATTCCTCATCAATATATATACAAACCATTTTTTTACATTAATAAAAAAATAAACCACTTAAAGAACCGTAACATCAAAGTATTGTTTCATAATTTGTGTTTAGAAGATAACATTGTATTACGATATTTAAATTTTTGACAAAACTTAATACAAATATCGCCGTGTAGAAATGCCTTAAATAACATTATGCATACGAAGCTGGTTTATCTTAAGAGAACGTTTATATACGAGGGTTCCTTAGTTGTAACCTTAATATGGATAATAAGGTTACAACTATTTTTGGACTCTTAAATACCATAGCATAACCCTATAGTCAATATTTTCCTGATAAAAAGCAATTTGGACCGACAAGCACGAGCCGATCGCAATTTCTAAATGCTTTTGAATATTTTTGTAATATATATCGTCAATTCCACGGAAGATTTATAAAAAATGTCAATTTTTTTACGGAGGGTCATCCGATTTTGTGTCTAACTTTAAACATCAATGTTTATTTTTGAAAAATTTCTACCCTTTCGATTTTCTTTTAATATGTTAAAAAGCAATATCTTTACTATAAATATAAAATTAATATTTTTTTAAAAAATTTCCATAATTTTTTTATACAAAAATTAAAATATTTATAATTCCTTAACTATTCGTGGGATTTTATTGATTTAAAAACTAGTGTAAAGTTTATTACAATAAATATTGTAAATTAAATCAAAAATAATTTTTTTTGCTAAAGATGCACTCACGAAAATAATGGAATTTTAAGATGCATTTTGAAGAATTTTCTACCCTTTTGATTTTAAATATTTTTGCTTAATATTGAAGACAAATATGTTTATTACATAAAACATCAGCACTTAATCTGGGACAAATAGGTTTTTTCTACAGCAAATAACAAATTATGAATTTAAAATTTGCTTACAAAAATTAAAAAATACAAAAATTAAAAAAAAAAAAATTTTGTATGAAAACATTTTAAGAAATGTTTTGAACAATTTTTTTAAAATAGAGAACCATTTTGTCCCAGAACAATTTATATTGCAATTTTTAGCAAACATAATAATGTTTTTTATATCGATAGAAGAAAAAAATTTAAAGGGTAGAAATTTTTCAAAAATGCATAAAAAAATTGCATTTGCATTATGAATTCATTTTTAAATGAGAATATTATTTTTAAAATACTACATTTATATTCTTCTTAAATATGCAATTTAAATCATTAAAATCCGTTAACTACTTTTTGAGATATTGATGTTTAAAGTAGAGCCCTGCAAACTGTGTCTTATAAGGCTGTACAAGCCACTTGATATTTTTCAAGTGTTGTTATCAGTGTGTGTGCGGAGTAATAAATACTGTTCTGCAGGCACTTAAAACCATACAAATACTGCGTGTGTGCTTCAACTTTATGAACAAATCATGAGTGTGCTATGATAGCGACCAAACAAGCCTCTCAAAGGCTTGTATAAAAAAATACAAGCCTTTTGACCACTTGTTTGCTTCAATAAGGAAAAAAATTGTGTTTTCTTTTTTATTAAAATTATATGTGTGTGTGTGCGTTCATGACTGTATAAAGTAATTTCGTAAGTAAAACAGTCGTTTAAAAGTATTGTTTATAAACTTATTGTTATTTACGATCAAATAAATTATTAATGTTACTAGTTATAACAATTATTTCCTTTTAGTTTTAAAATAGAATGATTACTTAGTAAATATAAATTAAATGCAATAAAATCTATCATAATATAAATAAGTACAATTTTAAAATTTTTTATAAACATACAATTAATTATAAGACTAACTTTATTTAAAATATAAATAAATACTAAAGGTAAAAATTTTCTAACTAACATATGTAACTGACAGTTTCAAATGTCAACTTTAATTTTTTTACTTTTTTAACTCTTAATAAAGAGTATTTTTTAATAACTTTATGAATTCACCCTTTTACATTTATTTAGAAAAGAAGAACCAACAATAAAATATAGACATACTGTATATATGTGTGTGTATGCAAGAATATTTATAAACAACCACTTTTTACACATTATGAAGATTTTTTGCCACACACAGCAACTACGTATTACAAAAAACAAACAAATCATTAAGCCCACTTGAAATCTTTAAATCATTTCTCAACGTCTTGTATGATTTGCTTTTTTTTGCCACACCACTTGCACCACTTGTTTACGATAAATGATTTGAACGCACGGATTTGCAGTCGCTCATACACAGTACACACTTGCTTTGCTTCGGGCAGCGAACAGTACGAACAGTATTTATTGTTGTTTTTGCACATGTTGGCTATGAAACACACACTTGAAATTCAAGTGTGTTTGCTTTTCAAATCATCTTGCGCAGGAGACTAGTTTAAAGTTAGACATTTTCAATGTAATTTTTTTCACTTTTTGAAAAATTAAAATCGCGAATAAATTCGCGAAAATTCTAAAAAATAAAAATGGAGATATTAAAACGTATGCCAAATATTATTAAAATCGGAAGACATAAAAAATATTCTTGGGCGTTCTTTCATGGAATGGACGGTATATATTTTTTTACACCTTTTATATACATTTAAAATATTAACCCTATATTTATAAAGATGTCGCACTTCCATACATCGTACTGTCGGCGCTAAAATCTATTGTGGATTTTCGGAAAATCCAGTGAGAGCAAAGAGTCTTTGCTCAGACAGTTAAAAAGCAATACAATTTGTAAGGCCTCCATTGTCCAGGCCTTCTAGAAGGTCTATTTATACCTTCTTTAAGATGTAATTGCTCATGCTAACATGCCTTCTATAGTAAGGCCTACAAGAATGCCTCATTCTTGCCTTCCAAAATATCTAAAAGAACTTCCGACTTCGCTTCTCTTAAAAGGCGAGATAGAAGCAGCATTTTTTTAATATATTTTGTTTTAAGCAACAACAAAACATTGCAGAAAAATACATCGCCCTACTTCGCTTCTCTTAGAAGGGAAGTAGGAATATAATTTTTTTTATTTAAGCAACAACAAAACTATTCAAAACCGTTACAAAAACAAGATGAAATTCCAAAAAAAATAAAACAAAAATCATTTTGTTATGTTAAATGCTTTATCTGGCCTTTTAGAAGGAATGCATTGGGTCGCGAATGTGTAAGGCCTTGATTGCAATGACATCACGTGTAAAAAAATACATGAACACGGAGTGCAAGTAGAATATTTGAAGAAGGCCTCCCGGCTCTAAAAAAGGCCTTCTGGAAAGACTTTTTAGCCCTTCTTTTTACCGCTGGGTACTTACACACACATACATACATACATATGTATGTATGATAGTGTTAACATTTGAGTTTGGATGGTGATTGAAAAACATTTTTAAAATCAAATAGAAAATAAATAAATAAGTTTTATGAAAAGTAAAAGAACATTTTCAATTTTTTATGTACAAAATATAATAAAATTTGAAATTTTAATATTATTATACTGATTGTTTCGTTGAGTTGTAGAAATATTTAATTAAAAGGTAGTTTATTGTCTCTCAATTACTTGTACTGTTAGTAAAGTTAAGTTGTCTTACTTTTATGTAGTAAATAGATGTAAATGTAAAAAATCAAAAATGTACAGGTAGTTATAAAATTTTCCATAGAAAAAAAGTTAATGGAAAATCCAAAGAAAAAATTAAAATTTGTATTTTTATCTTTATCAATTTGTAAGTGAATATTAAATTAATTTCAAATTATATATTAAAATTATATTTTTTGATAAACATTAAGGAACTTGACGAAAACAAAAATATTAATAGATTTGAGTTAAAGTAGTTTTTAAAATAAAAAAAAATTGTTAAAGTTAATTTTGTCCAACACAAAATTTATATTTAGAACTACTACATAAATTTTCCATAACATTCTAAATTTTCTAACATTGCATTAAGTTATGCAATATACTTACATACATATAATTAAGATATTAATTTACATAAATATGTATAATTTAAACCATGTTTTCCCTTAAAACAATTAATAAATATGTATTTAATATTAACCGATTTTTATAACTTAATTTAAAATGTATGGATTTATTTCGTTAAGGGATAATTTTTTTAAAACGAAAAACACACAAAATTCCTTTATGTAATGAAATTCTCTACCTACGATATACTATATAAAATGCAAAGATGTCGCAAGTGTCACACGTGTCGCATGTGAGACAAAGTCACTTCAAACGTACAATGCCTTTCTTCGTTCATGTGTGACACTTCATTTTTAAGTTGGTGTCTGTGTGTTTCTTTGCTCGTATTTTAAAACGCCTTTGTATGCTATGCAAACAAGAAAAAAGAACATAGCACGACATAGCAATGTTAGGTGTCGCACAGTGGAGTCAAACGCAAATTTTTTTGTAATAAATCAGTATCTCTTAAACTAATGGTTGGATTAAATTGAAATGCATGAAAGAGTTGCAGAGGAGGACCTAAGCTTTGAGAAAGATCATCTTGTAGTCACCCTGTGGTAACACAAGAAAATCTACAGGGTGTCAAAATTGACTACCTCGAGTATGTAAAAGTTTTAAAAAATTCTACAAATGAAGTCCGATTTTAAAGATTTTTATATTTCTGTAAAGTGCTTTGCAAGATAAAGAAAAAATAAGCTTACTCACCAAAGTTATCTCTTACAGTTAAAAAGATATTTGCACTTGAATTTTTGATTTTTTGGCTCGACTTTCTTTCGTTTTTCGGGAATAAGTCCTGAGGTATATGAAGTAAAAATTTTTTAAAAATATCCTGTCATTTGCTGTATATTTCAAAATAACATACTGAAAGAATTTTTGGATTATCTCAATGCACCTAGACGTGAAAAATATTCAAAGTCAGCACTCTGAAATTGATATGTAAAATGGCTATTTTTTACAAAAATATAGTAAAATTCTTTCACTTTTTACTCAAAGTTCCGTTAAAGAAAAATTTTTTTCTTTATATATTTCAAAAGACAAGGTTTCCAAAATGGCTAATATAGAAATTTTGAACTGATTTAGGCTTGCACCCTACATCAGGCATTAGTCGAAAATGGTGAATTTTGGAAAAAGTTAAATTTTTTATCGATTAATAAAAAAAATGTCACGATCGATGTAGAACGATTTGGCACTAAACTGCTTCCCGCCCGGCCAAAAACGAATGCAGGAGAGAAGTTTTCATGAAAAAGTCAATTTTTTAAAAGATTTTTTTTTAACTGCATAAAAAAGCATATTAGCAAAATATTTCCGCAATTATTTCTTCTGTAGTATATAAAATACATACCGATCTTTTTTCCTGCAAAAATCATTAAAAAAGCTTTACAAATAAATTTTTTGCAATTTTTCAAAATTAAAAACTATAAAAAATATATAAAAACCAAAAAAATTATGTTTTGTAAAGCAAAACTCCACCTATTTTCCAAAAACGAATAAAGTATTACAAGAATATAAAAAAAGACTTAATTACCAATTCATTGATGTATAATATGTATATGTATATAGATTGTTTTAAAAGCACTATATCATGGTCTCAAAACTGACAACTTAGGTCAACTCTCACCGAATTCACTGTTTTACAATATTTCCATATGTGCGTATACGTAACACACAATTGTATTGGCACGTTTTGGTTGTTGAATGAGATAATATTCGCAATAATCGCTTATATTTATTAAATATTGTTTATTTTTGAAAAATTGCCAAAAATTTATTTTTAAAGTTTTTTTTTTGATTTTTGCAAGAGTGAAAGACTGAAATATATTTTATATATTACATAAGAAATAATTGCGTTAATATTATGCAAATATGCTTTTCTATACAATTAAAAACAGTCGTTTAAAAAATTGACTTTTTTCATGAAATCTGCTCTCCTGCATTCGTTTTTGGCCGGGCGGGAAGCAGTTTAGTGTCAAATCGTTCTAAATCTATTTTTTATGAAATATCGTTAAAAAATTTAAAAAAGCTTGCGTGACATTTTTTTTATTAATCGATAAAAAAATTTAACTTTTTCCAAAATTCACCATTTTCGACCAATGCCTGATGTAGGGTGCATGCCTAAATCAGTTCAAAATTTCTATATTTGCCATTTGTGAAACCTTGTCTTTTGAAATATATAAAGAAAAAATTTTTTCTTAAACGAAACTTTGATTAAAAAGTGAAAGAATTGTACTATATTTTTGTAAAAAATTGCCATTTTTCATACCAATTTCAGAGTGCTGACTTTGAATATTTTTACGTCTAGGTGCATTGAGATAATCCAAAAATTCTTTCAGTATGTTATTTTGAAATATACAGCAAATGACAGGATATTTTTAAAAAATTTTTACTTCATATACCTCAGGCCTTATTCCCGAAAAACGAAAGAAAGTCGAGCCAAAAAATCAAAAATTCAAAATTCAAGTGCAAATATCTTTTTAACTGTAAGAGATAACTTTTTTCTTTATCTTGCCAAGCACTTTACAGAAATATAAAAATCTTTAAAATCGGACATCATTTGTAGAAGTTACGATTTTTTTAAACTTTTACATACTCGAGGTAGTCAATTTTGACACCCTGTAGATTTTCTTGTGTTATCACAGGATGACTACAAGATTATTTTTCTCAAAGCTTAGGTCCTCCTCTGCAACTCTTTCATACATTTCAATTTAATACAACCAGTAGTTTAGGAGATACAGATTTATTACCAAAAAATTTGCGTTTGACCCCACTGTGTGTCGCACTAATATTCATAACACGGATGTCATCCATCGCTGTTCTTTAGTATGTACCATAGTATAATCCATAGTATAATAATAAAGTATACTCGTAAGACCAGCTGTTTTACAATTTTTTCATTGGCAAACCTCGCGGTACTGTCAAATTGTTTTTGTATTCACATGTAAAATATTTTTTGAGTTTTTTTTCTTGCTCTCTTTCGTTCTCTCATTTTTCCGTTCAAAGCATTCTGACATTGTGGGCAGTAGTTTTACACTAACAAAATACAAGCAATTTTTGTTTTTGTAGATGTGCGAGTACTTTATTATTTTACTATGAGTATAATTATAAAGTATACTCGTAAGAGCAGCTGTTTTACAATTTTTTCATTGGCAAACCTCGCGGTACTGTCAAATTGTTTTTGTATTCATATGTAAAATTTTTTTCGAGTTTTTTACTCTTGCTCTCCTTCATCCTCTCATTTTTCCTTTCAAAGCATTTTGACATTGTGGGCAGGGCTATCAGATGTGGCGATTTTTCGCCAAACGTGGCGATTTTTAATTGCTGTTGGCGACTGAATTTTCCGTTTTGCGACATGGCGAATTTTTTGGCGATTTTTATCAAGGTGGCGATTTATTTGGCTAAATTTTAAAACTTTATTAAATAGGTATTCTCATAGTAAAACTATTTCGTTTTCTTACTAGCTAACGTCTATTTTTAGTATTTTTTATACAAAACGGAGGTTCTCAAATGGATGTCCGCGGTTTTCAACAAAATAACAGATAATATGTATATTCATTTCTCCATACTTATAAAATAAAGTTGCAAAGTTGCAAAAAATATAGAGTAAAAATTCCAAAACTATTATTTGTGCATGATTTTTATTATCATTCTGATAATTTTTTCAAATTTTAAAAAACCATTAATGATATTTCGTCCTTGGCATAAAATGTTTATTAACAATTTTAAAATCCATTTTTAAATACAAACGTTTTATCTTAAATTTATAATTAATTGAAATCAAATGTTTACTATTTTCTTAAATATAGCCTGATTTAACAAAAGCATTTGGTATTAAATCGAGAATATGCCTTAAATGTTTATCTTTAAGTATTAATTTATTTTTGGATTAAGAATTATTAAGGAATAACATTTGATATGAAATTGAGAAAGTATCATTTTTTTTCAAATGAATATTAATTTTAATTCAAACTTGAAATTCAAGGTATTTTCTGAAATGCCTTTAAATTATTAAAGTTAAAGGCACGAAGCAAGAGTTTGTAAAAACCCCTGATCTAAGTCGGGGATCACACACAGCAATTTTTCCTGCTGCAATTCTGAGTTCAGGAGAGAATACTAAACATTTACATTCATTTTGCCTCTCTTGTCTACGAACTCAAAATTGCAGCAAAAAAATCTAACAACTAACAAAATCAAGATCCTTAATTCATAAATATCTTCAATAAATGTTTGATAATTTGTTTTCCATTATCTTTCAAATATGAATATTAATATTTTATGGGCCATAATGAAAAGAATACGTTCATTAATAAATTAATTCTTCGAAGCAATTTGTAAGTTTAATGGGACAAATGTTCATTATATAATTTTAGAATTATTCTGTTAAAAAATATAATAAATTTTTAAAATTGTTGACCTAAAATTAAGTTATGTATGTCAGAAAAGTGTATTGAAATTAATATTATTAGCTACTGAAATTATCATTGACTTTGTTGAAGCTGAATTTACATTTTAAAATTATATAAAATTTGAAGCACTAAATATTTTAGTTTTTTTTTAGTTTTTCATAAAAAAAAATACATAAAATTTAATTTTGGCGATTTTTGGCGATTTCTGATTAACAATTTGGCGACAGAAACTCAAAAAAATCTGACAACCTTGATTGTGGGAAGTAGTTTTACACTAACAAAATACAAGCAATTTTTGTTTTTGTAGATGTGCGAGTACTTTATTATTATACTATGGTATGTACTGCTCATAAAGAAATACAAGAAATAGCATATGTGTTGTTGTTTTAAAAGTTGAAATACTTAAAAACGCATCGAACTAATTATGCCTTTTATTACGTCATATGAACTTATGTATAGTTTCAGATTTTTTATATTTTAATATATGTGTAGTAGAGTGTCCCGTAGAAAAAAATTTTGTAGGAAGACCCTTTAAACGATGCGTAAAAATTAGCTGAATATGGGAAAAATATAAAAAAATTTTTTAAAATTGATCTTCAGTTTCCTACCAGCGATTGAAAGTCACGTGTCTTGAACATTTCATCAAAAAATTCATCAATATTTTAAAAAATTTTCGCAAAAATGTTCATCCAAAAAAAAATTTCGATATTTTCTTAAAAAAATAGATAACAATTATATAATTGTGTTCCTTTTAAGGCTAAAATTTTAAAAATTTGCATTGTCGTAAGTACTGTTGATAATACATAATTTTCCAGATTTAAAAAAAAAAAAATAACGTTCATCAAAATACCTTAAGTCTTCTAGCGAAACAAAATCCCATTAGAAGAATTTTTAAAATATTTTTTCCATAACCAGCATAAAATTAAGAATTTTTTAATATCCATTCGATTAAAAAATCGAAACTTTTTTTTGACCAAAATGTATGGGACCCATGAATTTTCAATCGCTGGTAGGGAAGACCAATTTAAAAAATTTTTTAAATAATTTTTTCGTACTAAGCAAATTTTTACGCATTATTTGAGGGGTCTTCCTACATCGAAATCTCGAAAAAGGCTGTTTTCGGGACACTCTAATGTGTAGTCTTCTTACTTATGTATGTATTTTAAAGTTGCAGATTTAAATATATTAAGTAAAAATATATTATGTAAAAAAAAATTTTAAAAATATTTTTATTTTTTATTAAAATTGAATTTCTATACAAATATATAAATTCTAAGATGTTTCATAGTAAGTACGATTTTTATAGGATTTTCTTTTAACAAATTAATTTTTTAAGGCAATATTTATTTTTGGGTCATCTGAATATGTTCATTAAGAATGAAATCAATTTGCGTCAAGTGTTTGTTGAATTCGCCTATAATTGTGTATTTTCCTAATATTTGCAACAGTCTATAAAAATCTTAAAAATTGGTCAAATAAAAAAATTTTCGATAAAGAAAATAACGAAATTGTAGCATATGGATAATTCAAACTGTATACTACAGTAACACAGCATTCAAGAAAGAATGTTGTGTTAAGCCCAAATTACAATAGCGCGTAGTCAGTGTGTGCTGCCATAATCAGCTGATTATTTAGAATGCACTGTTTGTTATGGTGTTGATTACAATTAGTCAGCAGCAGTTTGCAGTGGTGTTTCATTTAGCCCTGTTTCTAAATTCACTGCGCTGCATTCAGATTGAGAGCGAGACAAAGAGAGTGAGCAAATAAATGAGAGGCTAAAATACACAAGTAGAACAAAGCTAGATGGTGGTTGTAAATTGTGGCTGCCTACGCTGAATTGTAATTATAACGGCAGCAACATGTTGTGCTGACAGTGATTAGCTGATAATTTTTGCTGATACTGTTGCTGACTACGCGCTATTGTAATTTGGGCTTTACTGCTTGTTGCTCGAGATACACTCATGAAAAATATTTAAAGTTAAGTAGGAGTAATTAATATGATTTTTTATCTCTTAACTAAACAATTATCTTTTTTGTTTAATTAAGAAATAATAATTTAATACGAATAATTTTCATTTTTTTTTTTTATTATAAAATACAAATTTAAAATAATTGTTCGTGCTGAATTGAATTTAGTATTATTCGATATTTTTTAATAAGAAATTAAAATCCTAAATTAATAATTTATTAGAATTATTTTAATATACATATGTATATTTTTTTTTTTTTTTTTTTGCACATTTAAATCCATGTTTCATAATTTTATATGACAGCAATAAAAATAATTATTTTGTACGTACATATGTATGCATACATATTTTGCGATAAATATTTAATTTACAAAATTTAATAATCCCATAAAATTTTTCTCCAATCAATCTATGCAATACATGCTTATGATTGTTATAAAATTTGTTTGGCTTTGTAATCAACCCTTTTTACTTTCTACAATCATTTAAAATACTCAAATTTATTAACCTTATAAACAAATTCTATTTTTGCTATTGCATTTCTTGTTTACACAAAAAAAAAAAAAAAATTACACCAACAACACTGTTATTTTTTACGACAGCTACTTTTTAAATAATTACATATTTGCATCACAGCCAAAAATTAATTCATATACTTACTATTTTTCAACCACTTTTTTGCGCACATCATTGTACAATATGTGTGGAGACCGAACCGTTTGTAATTGTAAAATAACGATCTTTCACATAAATACAAATTTAAAAAAAAGTTTTTTAGATTATTTACGTAACCCAAATTAAAAAAAGTGAAGAATACAAATTTAATCCAAAAAGTGAATTTTATTTTTAAATTTACGAATTATATTAAAAAGAGCGAAAAAATCTGTAAATTAAATTCGTAATCCGAATTTTTCCGTACCTTGTTATTTACTAACTTTGAGTCTACATTAGACAAATTTTTATCAAGACAAACGTCAAAATTTTATCAAGATAAAGATTTGTCTAATGTAGACTGAATTTGTCAGTATTATTGCAGCGTTAAAAGAAAATTATCAGCGCTCGAGCTCTGACAACGTTGTCTTGATAATGCTTGGTAAAAGACGCCATCTTGATTGTTGTTGGTACATTTTACATGGTTTATTATGACATACGTTTTCCCCTATAATTGACAGAGATAAAAAATTATCTGCAAATCAAATAAAAATTTGGCGTTTGTCTTGATACAAATTTCTCTAATATAGACTCAACGTAAAGCCCTGCAAACATTTTCTATTGCAAAAGTGGCTAAGAAGAGTCTTCCTTAAGTTGAAACTCATCCCCACGACTGTTACCAAAGTATCATTAAAATCATCTTCCGTCGGGAAGAACTGTTCCTCGTGGAAGTGTCTTCCAGACGACTCGAAGAAGACACTTCTGGAAGTGCCGAAGAAGACTCTTCTGGACGTCACCCGGAAGATGATCAGAGAAGTGTCGTCTTAGTCTCTTCTAGAAGATGATTTTTCATTTTTTTATTTCTGTATTTATAATAAAAATTTTAGTTTTTTTATATTTCATTATTATCTTTATTTCACAATTATCTATACATAGAAAACTACACAATAAATAATTCACATATAAATTAATTTTACATTTATTAATAAAATCTTCATAAGAAATTTCTGGTCAAATCCGGTACCTTTAAAAAAAAAAAAGAAGATTAATAATAATTTTTATAGTTAAATTGTATTTAGATTACCTTTCGTACAAAGAATGCGGCAAGACACTTTTACAGGCAAAGTTTTGGACTTCTTTAAATATGCAAATACTTGTTTGTTTAATGAAGTTTTTCCTAAAATTAATATAAATTGTGAGTAAAATCCGATATTACTAAATATAAAATTAAGATTTACTTACCTTTTAAAAATTTTATTTGTTAATAATTTCCAAATTATTAACAGTAAAAAACACTTACATACATACATATGTAATTATCAGGAACATTTTTATTTTTATGTTTATTATTGCAGCCAAACTGTACCAAAGTTAAATTGTTACTGAAAACATTATTCTACCTGCTTCTTTATTGTGTTATTTTCTTTTCATAAAAAAACTGACAATTTTCCCAACACACGTCAAGAAGATTATTGCGCAATAGTAATGTATTTTGTTTTTGTTAAATTCGAATTATCATCTTATTATCTTCCAGAAGTGACTTCAAAGTATACTTCTGGAAGATCAAAGGACGATAGTAATGTATTTTGTTTTTGTTAATTTCGTACACACTTCTGACAATCATCTGGAAGTCACTAAGAAGTGACGTCTAGACGATTAATATGTAATAGCAATGTATTTTGTTTTTGTATTTTGCGAAAAATCTTCTGACAATCTTCTAGAAGTCACTAAGAAGTGACGTCTGGAAGATTAGCAACAAATTTATCTTCCAAATGTTTAAAGGGAGGAGATAAATATGATCGCGTATGTTAGTGTAGGGCATAGCATATGTATTTTGTTGTTTTAAAAGTAGAAATACTTTAATCAGCACCGAACTAGTTATGCCTTTTTTAACGTCATATGAGCTTATGTAAATATAATTTCAGAATATCGAATTTATATTTTAAAATTTGATTTGTATAGTTTTGTTACTTATGTAAAGTTAAGTATAGTAATTAAATAATTAAAAACAAAAATATTAAATTATATCCACTTGAAAAAAAATATAAAAATATATTTTTATTTTTTTTATTCATATCGAATTTGTCACCACAAAAATTAAATTTTTCCTTAATAATTTAGTTTTATTCTGTAGGTTAGGTAGGTTAGGAGGAGGATGGAAGGATGCAGGAGAAGAGAAAAAAGGGGGGGGGGGGGGGGTAGGATTGAAAGTTTAAAAATTAGAGAAAAAGAAACAAATAATTTAAAGAAAATGTAGAGAAGTAGTTTAGCGAGATAATAGTAGTTGCATACAGAAAACGTAGAAGTATCTGTCGCTGTTTAGACATCAAAGAGTCCACGTGTTGGAGTTCTATTCCCGAAACCATCCGCATTCCCTCACGAATGAGTTAATGCCATTTATGCTGCTGATCGATAAATCGGTGAGACTATCGAGAAAACCTTGTCCCAGATAACGCGATCGAAGGTTTTCCAGGGCAGGGCATGTACAGAAGAAATGGAAAATAGATTCCTCCTCGTCCTCGTTGTTACAGCTCCTGCAAAAATCATACGATTGGATTCCCAGCCTGTTGGCATGAATACCAAATCTGCAGTGTCCTGAGACTGCTCAGATGTGATCTCGAGAGACGCAAAAGGAAAGATGATGTAGCTGCGTCAAGCCTGGGCCATATCATCCTTGTAATTTGACATGTGGGTTCGATTTCCCATCTGTGCTGTGCCATGTCATAAAATGCGATTTCAATACGCTTCTTACAGGCATTCAGGGGTAGACCACAGAACCAATCTATGTCAGCGTCCTGTAGGGAAGTACCGTGCCTTGCTAACTCATCGGCAGTGTTATTGCCTTGCTTGACCCCGTGTCCACGCACCCATTTGAGTGCAATTCTCGAATGTGACGCCATCTCATTTAGGGATGTCCGGCATTCATGGACTAGATTTGTAGTATATACACCTGTCAGGGTTCTGATTGCAGCTTGACTATCGGTAAAAATTACGATAATACTGCATTCGTTTGGTAGTCTGAACGACCTTCTTATCCCGAATTCAGCAATGTAAATGCCACCACCAACACCATGAGCGTTCCTTGAGCCATAGGTGTAGATGCATAGGACTCCATCTGGGGGTGTGTTGTTTGGGTCCTCAGCAATGGAGAAAGTATACAGTCTCGAGGGGATCGGTTTGGGAGCGCAGTAGTCTATCAGCACGGGGAGAACGTTAGTTGTTCCTAGTATGCTGGAATGATCATACGCCCTATATTGCCAGCCACCTGTGGCGTTGAGTCTAGTTGCTGTATTTATGGCGAGCTTCCGGCCAGAAGGTCCACTGGGATCCAGTTCAGCATCGCAAATAGCGTCTTTGAAGACGTGGTGCGCGTTGCGCCGGTAATGAGAAGTCCCATTCGAAGCAATTCGAAGCAGTATCAAGTGAGTTCCATCATACTGACACTCCGTAGAATAGTATTGGTTTGACGACAGTCTCGTAAATCCAATTCACGTTGCCGGGATTTAAGCCCCATTTGCCCCCTATCGCCTTCCTACAGACATATATAGTCGTTATGGCCTTCGATATTCTTGCCTGCATATTGGGCTTCCAAGACAATTTGTTATCCAGAATTATGCTCTGGTATTTAGCACTGGTTGACAGAGCAAGTTCAGTACTATTAAATTTTGGTAGTCTAAAAAATGGTATTTTGTACCTTCTTGAGAAAAGTACAAGTTCCGTTTTGGACGGGTTTACGCTTAAGCCACTGTTGTTGCACCAACCATTGATCGTCTTAAGCGCCATCTCCATCCGTTGAGATAGCGTGTCCAGATGGATTCCGGATATAACCACAGCCAAGTCATCCGCGTAGGCTATGGTTTTAAAACCATATGAATCCATTTGTGTGAGCAGTTTATTTAGAGCAAGATTCCATAGTAGAGGTGATAGTACCCCTCCTTGTGGAGTGCCCCGTGTCGCATGCCTTCTAATAGTGGCGGTGCCCATGCTGGATCTGATGATCCTAAGGTTAAGTAGGTTTGATGCAAACTCTACCAGTGATTGGTCCAGCCCCAGATCCTCCAGAGCAAACCTTATAGATGTCGGTTCAACATTATTAAAAGCGCCTTCTATATCCAGAAAGGCCGCCAGTGTATAGTTGCCGTATTCGAGAGATTTCTCTATATATCCCACGATCGAGTGAAGAGCAGTGTCAATTGATTTGTCTTTTGTATAGGCATGTTGAGAGCCTGATAGGAGATTCTCACTAGTTGACATTCTAATATGGATGTCAATTAGTCTCTCTAGTGTCTTGAGCAGAAAAGATGTGAGACCTATCGGTCTGTAATCCTTCGCCTTTGTATGAGATGGCTTACCCCCTTTAGATAAGAAGATAACTTCTCCCATGGTCCATAACGTAGATACGTAAGACCAAGTTAAACAGGCTTGATATATATTCAATAGCCACGGTGAAACCGCATTTATGTTGTGTTGTAGATCGGGCGGTATGATGCCATCCGGTCCCGTTGATTTGAAGGGACTGAAGCTTCCTCCAAAGCAATTTTAAGTTCATCCCTGCTTCGGACGTGCTTTGTAGCGACTTTACGTTTCAAAATATCCCAACAGTGCTCGATGGGGTTTAAGTCAGGTGATTGGGGAGGAGAATTAAGTTGTCTTGGTGCATGGTAAAGCAACCACTCCTTCACTGAACGCGCTGTATGTTTTGGGTCATTGTCCTGTTGGAATATCCAACTTTGGCCAAGACCCAAACCATCTACGGAATCCTTCAAATTGTCTTCCAATATACGTTTATATTGATGCTGGTCCATTACACCATCTATAAATACCATTCTCCCTACCCCACTGGCTGCTATTGCCACCCATACCATAACACTTCCCCCACCATGTTTCACTGTTGGGGTCAAATTGTTAACATCTAACGCTGTATTTTTTTTGCGCCACACTTTTCCCCTGCTATCATTTCCGAAAAGATTGACTTTGGTTTCATCAGTAAACAAAACCCTATTCCAAAATTCTTCGTCCTTATCAATATATCGTTTGGCAAACTCTAAACGCAAATGCTGGTTTTTTTTTTTTTTACTAATCAGCGGTTTCTTGCGGGGAATTCTACTTGCATATCCCGCAGAATGTAAGATCCTCCCTACTGTTTTTGGATGAACAATTGTTCCGGTAGTATATGCGATTTGTTCCGCTAATTTTGCCCGAGTTACTCTTGGATTTCTTGCCACTTATTTTATCACCAAGTTCGCTTCCCGTCTGGAAACCTTTTTTGGCCGTCCAGTTCTTGGCACATTTTCAACAGATCCGCTGTTTTTATACTTGTTTACAATGTATTGTACTGTGGAATGTTGCAAATTTACTAAATTACTTATATTCCGGAGAGATTTTCCTTTTTTATGTTCATCAATAATTAAATTTTTAATATCCAAACTCAACTCTTTTCGCTTTCCCATTTTTGATGTGCTTATTATTCAAAACGTTAGGTTAGGTTAGGTTAGGTTGAAAAGGGTGGCGTATTCACGCCTTCACCCAGAGACCAAAAAGGTCCATTGTGATCCCTTTGAGAAATAGAGAGAAGTTGAAAACAGAATAAGAGAATAGAAAACTTAGATAAAGAAGAAGAAGAGGAGTGGAACCTAAACCCTAGCAATTAGTTCTGATTGCCCCTAAGCCATCCTATCCCCATTACAAACCCTATGAGATTAGTAAGCCCGTTGCTCGTAACCTCATCTAGTTCATGCAGTGTGTGGCTTCCAAACCACTTCAGCCTACGCCGCTGAAGTCCTACGCAATGACAGAGAATGTGCTCCACTGTCTCTAGCTCGTCTACATCATCGCACGACCTGCAAAAATCTGTCGTGCCAATGTCCCATTTACTCATCATATTCCCTAGTGAGAAGTGACCAGTAATAATTCCTACCATGATTCTTATATTACTACGACTCATACCCAGAAGTTGTTTCGAATCTGACAGTTTAAGACTAGGCCATAATGCTCTAGATATCCTGCAGTCCGTTCTGTTCCTCCAGGCACGATTCGTGTTGTCAAGAATCCATTCCCTTATGGCCCTAAAGTAGGACCCAATTGGAATTCTAACGAATGTCTCCACGAAAGACCTATCCAGTCCCGAGCCAATGCGAGCCAGCTCATCAGCTATTTCATTGCCGAGAATGTCGCAGTGACCCGGAGCCCAACAGAGTCTTATCTTATAAACATTCATTAGTCTTCTCAATTCCCTCTTACACTCAAAGACCAATCTGGATCTAACATAGTGACTTTTCAGGGCCAATAATGCTGCCTGACTGTCAACGTATATAGTGACCTCAGAATTCCTTTCTACATTTTCCTCCAGCAACCCTAGGGCTTTATAGATGCCCAGAATTTCCGCTTGGAAAACGCTACAACTGTCAGACAATTTATATGACCGTCTGATATCAGTTCCCAGAAAGTAAACCCCTGCACCGGTGCCTACATCCATCTTCGAGCCGTCTGTAAAGACAGCACAACCTCCGTGGAGCTTTTCTACTCCAACCCAGAAGTCCCTTTCAGGTATTTCAATAGTGGGAGTAGCCCCGAAGTCAATTATGGTTCCGACATGATCCGTAGGTTCAGTTACGGATAGTGTCCGACCATTAAATTGAACCATATCGAGTATGCTAGCATGCCCCGCTCTGAAGTTCCTCAATAATCCTAGCTCCTTCAATCTAAAGAGACTACGAACAGCCATTCCCTTCACGAACTCCTCAATTGGAAGTAAGTGGAGAATGATGTCCAGTGCCGCCTGAGGTGTACTTCTCATAGCGCCAGAGATGCCAGTTGAAGCACACCTCTGAACTTTAGATAAAAGGTTCCTGTAGGTTATCTTACTTAACACCTTCCACCACACTGAACAGCCATAAGTAAGAATTGGTCTTACAACCGAAGTGTATATCCAAGATACCACTAACGGTCTAAGTCCCCAATTCTTACCAATAGAGTTCCTGCAGGTGTAATAGGCATTAAGTCCCCTTTTGACCCTCTCCTGAGTGTTCCTTCTCCAAGACAATTTGCTGTCCAGGTAAACACCCAGGTATTTGGCCTCACTTGACAATTCAAGCTCCAAACCATTCAATACTGGTAAGCTAAAAGGCTCAACCTTATATCTCCTGGTGAACAAGACTAACTCGGTCTTCCCTGGGTTAACTCCTAATCCTTTACTATCAGCCCAAAGAGACAAATCCCGTAGACCTGATTGCATGACCTCACTGATCGTTGGTAGAAATTTACCAGAGACCAGTATAACCACGTCATCTGCGTAGGCTACAATTTTCCGTCCCCTAGCATCGAACTGTCTCAGGATGACGTTCACGGCCAAGAGCCATAGTAACGGAGAAAGGACCCCTCCTTGCGGTGTGCCCCTTGTCACAAGCTTCCTCACACAAGTGTCTCCCATATTCGAGTTGATAACTCTAGTGCTCAGCATTATTGTTATCCACTCAATTAGGAATTCACTTGCGTTGATTGAAACCAGTGCCTCCTTGATCGCCTCAATTCTAATATTATTAAAGGCCCCCTCAATGTCGAGGAAAGCTGCCATGGTATACTCCCTATGCAACAAACCTCGCTCTATGTAACTCACTACATCATGTAAAGCACTCTCTACAGACTTACCCTTTAGGTAGGCGTGTTGAGCGTCACTGATTAAGTGAGTTCCCAATCTATTTCTAAGATGCAGATCAATCAGTCTCTCCATTGTCTTCAGTAAGAAAGACGATAGGCTGATTGGCCTGTAATCCTTGGGTTTCGAGTGAGTCGGTTTACCCGCTTTGGGTATGAAGATGACTCTAACCTCTCTCCACCCCCTGGGAATGTATCCTAACCTAAGGCACTCCCTAAATATATCCACGAGTAGTAAGATGACCCTGTCATTGACATTCTGCAACATAGCCGGAAAGATTCCATCTGGGCCCGGTGATTTATAAGGCTCAAATGAACTCACCGCCCATGTTACTTTGTCTCTAGTAACCATCTCCCTAATTGTGTCGTTTTCCCTCTCATCCGAGCCGGATAGATGTAGGTTTTCACTGACACTACCAGATCGCGGCCCAGACTCAATATCAGTACAGCCTGGGAAATGTATCTCCATAAGTAAACTGAGGGACTCTGAGCTAGACTCTGTCCACGAATTGTCCGTTAAAACCAACTTCTTATTTTGTAAAATAAAACTCGATTAACGAAGAAAATATAACGGTATTTAAAAAAAATCATCATACAAGAGTCCAACGTACAAATAATTGTACAAAGTACTGATGTACAAATACTTTTGTCCCAAAGATTTTTACTTAAATTGTACTTTTTTTTTTAACAATGTGTTATATATTAATTTATTTTTTATCAAATAATTCAATAAAAATGGACCTGAATTAAAACTACATATAATAATTTTTTATTCTTTATAAATTATTTTTTTTGCTTTCCGACGAAAATTGTGAGAATTACAAACGGAATGACAAACTTATATATACCCTTTACACCTGTGGTGAAGGGTATAACAAGCGCGAATTATATTCGGCCCGGCCGAATCTATATACCCACCATCAACTTTTTCAAATTTTACGTTATATAGGAGGGGGCGGTAAAGTGGGCAGTGAAGTGGGCGGGCCACGTCCATTTTTTGTTTCCGAGTTTACATTGGTCCTTGAACTATTTGAACACAATTTCGTTGATTTTCACCTTATATGGGAGGTGGGCGGTAAAGTGGGCGGACCACGCCCATTTTTGGTTTTCGAGCTTATATCGATCCCCGAACTATACGTACAAAATGTCGTTGTCCTACATGCTTTTGTTGAAGAAATATCAGCAGAAAATTATAAAACGGACACCCTGTGTTTCTAGTTTTTAGCCCATAACTTTTTTGTTTATTAACCGATTTTGCCCATTCAATCCCAAACAAACCTTATATAAGACAAACATTTGTGCCAAATTTTGTTCCTCTACGTTGTCCCGTTCGAGCCCTATCCTGCTTTCAACAGACGGGCAGACGGACGGACATAGCTAGATCGACTCAGAATCTAACCAGGACCCAGAAAATAGATACTTTGTGGGGTCTTAGATGATTCCTTCTACATGTTACACACGGAATGACAAAATCAATATACCCATCTTTTTGAATGTGGGTATAACAACAATTTTAACTTCTGTACTCTGGTGGTAACACTACTAAAACTCGATTTTGTTGTCCAATTTAGACTATAACTCAAAAACCTTTTGTACGATTTTGATAAATGATATACCAGAAGATGCAATTGTCGAAATTTGTCTTCAAGTCAGGTCAACATTATTTTTTATTCGTTCAATAATTCAGAATTAAGCATCAGTTTTCCTGATTTTTATTTTAATTTTTTTCGCTAATAATTTCCGAATAATTACGGAAATATTAAGTAAACTAAAATTTATGTATATTTTGAAATTTTAGTGAAAAAATCATAAATTTGGCATGACATCTTGAGCACATAAAAAATAAAGTTAAAGTGGCTTGAAGACATTTTTAGTCCGCTTCTTTTGGTGTGTCATTTATATCAATCACCGTTCTCGAGTTATAGTGAAATATACTCGATTAATCGGCTTATGTAGGGAGAAATATTACACACGCCCATAAAAAACAGTGTAATTTGTACAAAAATCATTGATAAATTGGTATTTAAAATAAAAGTATTTTAAATACAAGTAAATATTTTGTTGCTATCCAACAGAATTGGCATTGGCGTGACAGATCTTTATTTGGAGGACATGGTCAATTATGGTCCGATACTTGTGAAATTTGAACGTAAGACTAAAGATACTTTATTTGTACTTAATTTGACCCATTTACGGGGAAGATTTTTTTGACGTTACTAATGACACAATAATTACAACAAAATTATAAATAATGCGCTCTACCTCTTCCCTGAATTAAAGGCCATTTTTGGCAATTCCACCCCAATGTGCTATTTATTGGCTTATAGGTTCACGACTTGATAAAATCTGTTGGTGATTTTCCGTTCCCGTTGGGACCTTCGATTTTACCTACATATATTTTTAAAGTGCCTAATTTATAGATCCTTTTCGGTACGAGTAGTTCTTGGAATTAGAGATCAGCAGTAATTATCTTTTTTCAGTTTTTTATTTTTAATATCATCGAGATTAAAAAAAAAAATAAATTAAAACAATTTGTTTAAAATTGCTGATGACCATATTTTTTTGTCAACACTGAAAAAGGACTATTTGTGCTTGGGACGATTTACTGTTTTTTGGATAATGTTAAAGGATATTATTTTTGTAATGTAAAGGTTTATTATAATTCAGTATATTTCCAATATTTTGGCACTAAAAAAATTTATTTGTTGTGCATAGAATTTTGTCGAAAACTCAAGCATTTTCAGATAAATATACTTGACCCTATTTATTTATTTTTTTTCCGTAACTATATAAACTCACCATACAAACTTCATCACCGATGGGGCACGGGTTAACGATATCCGATTTTATTAAAATTTCACACAATCAGCCTGTTTATAGAATCCAACTCGGATCGGTTTTATGTTTGGATTTGAAAATTTAAATATTTTCGTCCACTGAAAGAAAAATTTCAAAATAACGCTCAAAATCGTCTATCATTTATTTAAGAATAAAAAATGTCATTTAAAGGGAAATATAAATATCCTTTTAACAAATATTTTCGTCAAATTTTCATAAACACATTTTAAGTTGTATTGGAAGTTCATTTCCAACCCAATTCCGTTGAGGATTTCATAAACAGTCTGAATATCTTGAACGATTTTAGCCGAAGTTACGGTAAAAATTTTAAGTCGGTAAATTTTGGTTCAGTCTAATGAATATATATGTTTGCACGTATAGAAATTGAACAAAATTTGTATAGTTCCTTAAACTGCATTCAAAGTGTTAACATAAATCTGCAAAATATATAAACCCAAAAAAACATTTAATTATTAATATGGCTAATTGTTGTTTTTCTTTAATAATAATTTATGCTGAATTTCAATATGGAAACAATAAAACGTTATGTAAGAAAAAGAAGAGGTTTTTAATGATTACTTAGCTTTAGATCTAAATTATATCCAATTACGATTTATTCAGTAATTATGTATTAGTAATTATAATTAACGTATAACGTTCTTATTCATCTTAATTAATAACATCAGTCAGTGTGTTGTTGCAAAACAATACCAAAACTATTGCCTGTTTCAACTGAAAGTGAATGAATAGACGACGATGTTGACGAAGACGATGAAGAATCGCCAATACTTGTATCATTAATAGCATTAACATTTTGAGTAATTGCTGCTAAAGCACTTGCACTTGTACTTGCACCACTATCATCGTCGTCAACATCATCATCCTCATTGTTATTGGTGCTTGTCGCGGTATTCACTGAACTAATTCTGGAAAAACTTCCAGCTGCAGATGTTGTTGCAAACAATGATGGAGCGGACAATGTTGCTGACGTCGATGATGATAAATGCTGCTGTGATTGTGGTATCTGTCTTTGGGTAAGGATATCGGTTTGCGGACGTTGCCGACGCGACTCATCATCACTTTGATATACTTCGTCCTCCGAATTTTCAATACTTGATATAGGTGAAACACGGGGTCGTTGCTGAATAATAATAAAAAAGCATCAGTCAGCATAAAAAACAATATTATTAATATTTAATGATTATACTTTGTTATTAACACGTAGAAATCGTTCCTCTTTAATTCTTGACAAACGCATTAAAAGATCGTAGTGCTGTTCTACACGTCGCAAACATGTTGTACATATTGTCTTGGGCAGCGGATCAGTTGGTGAGATCTGAAGTCATTATTACAAAATGTATAAGATAATTTATGTATTCAAAGAATTTTTTGTTTGGTTACCGTAATAGGTAAATATCCATTTATTTTTTCAACCAGACAAAGGCGCTGTCCCTGATCACCGTATATATGGATAACAATTCTATGCATTTCCGAACACAGACGACATAGAAAACCTGATATACAAGCTTTATCGATGCTTCCCATTGTTGTGTTGTTAAAGCTTAAATTTAATTTTTTTTCCAAACGTAATTTTAACAATTATTTATGTATTTTTTTCTGCAAATTACTTCTATATTTTCTTTAATGCTTTCTGAACACACTCTTGTTGTTGCCAGACTTGAGATAAAAGCAGTCTTGGAAAAAAGGATTAGAAAAACAAAAACTACATGTAAAACAAGCGGGACAAAATATGTATCTTATAACCTCTGCAAGAACAGAATTACTTAAATAAATTACATGCTTTCCTTCAAACCTTCTGTGTGCGAAATTTTCTTCTGCTAAAAGATCAATAATTTAAAACTTAAATCATATTGCCTTAAATATCTCCAAGATTTTCAATCAATTGTTGGAGCAATATCCTTTTTATCCCGAGTTAAAAATTACTTGTTTCACTGAACGTACCGTAAATAATGTTACCAGAGTGCAGTCTTGTCAAAGTTGTATAAAATTTAATTTTGTGTATTTGTGTGTTTGAATATGTAAACATATGTTTGACTAACCCAATTATCTACTGCATATTGTTTTTTATCTAATGCCTAAACGTACTCCATGAAATACAATACTTTAAACCCTACAAACATTTGGAAGATACCTTCCTAGAAGATATTTATGCAATATCTTCTTTTTATTATATAGACGAAAATCATCAAAGCAAAAAATAGATAAAATTTTTTTTTTATTTTTTGTCATTTATAAAATAAGGCGTAAATCAAGATCTTCGGCACAGTTGATTTTTAAACAATATTGATAGTGATTCTATAGTACTTTTACATGTGATTATAGTGCAATAAAAATTTTTGTCCGCTCTTGCTCGGTTTACGAGTTATAGGCCTTCAAAGTTTCAATATATTTTCCTGAATATCTTTATTAATAATTGTCGGATATTAATTATATTGATGTCATTTAAAAGCACTTATAAATACCTTTTCAATGATATATATCATTACCATATTAATAAATTACTTGGGAACAAAATTGACATTTTGTATAAAAGTGGCGGAATTTAAAAAATTTTTGATATTCGAAAAAAGCTTATTTAGCGAAGCCGGTGTTCGACATACCCAGAGGTGAAAGTCCTTAAGCCCGGCCACAGGCCGGCTACACAGAAAAACTTTTATTAAGGCGTAAAAAAAAATATAATAAATTCAAGTGTGCCGAAGATCTTGATGAGTGCCTAAAATAAATTTTATCATCAAATTATCGCCCTTTTTTCATAAGGGGATTAGCCCCTCCGCAATAAAACGATGATATCTCATTGAAATCATCTAGAAGAAATTAACGCAATACAAACTTTTATTTTTCACATTTGTCACATTTTTTCATTTGTGGAAAAATTATTTAGAAAATAAAAAAATATTGGAAATTACAACAAGGCAACAAAATCAAAAAAATTTTGGAGGCTTTAAAAACCACTATACAATTTTGATGTATTGTGGTTCCAGTAGTACAAATATGGTCCAAATTTTAAATTCTATAGAGAGGTTTTTTTTTTTTAAATTTTTTGTAAAATTAAAATTTTTTTAGGTTTTTTTCCACATAATTAATGATAACTCAAAAAGTTTTAGTCCGATATTATTGAAAAAATTTTAGAAAAATTTATATTTACATAACCTTTAATCCCTTCACATATAATAGCAACAAAATGAGATATCGATCATAAAAATCGATTGATTCGTTTCGAATTTAATCGCAATTAAGTGAATTCGCTCATTTTCACAAAATTTTAGTTTATTATTTAGTTTATGTTGTCATAACTCAAAAACAACTTGTCCGATTTTGTTAAACTAAATTTACAAAAATTTTGGCTAACAATATCTTTAAATTGTTAATTGTAATTGTTAGGCAAAAAAAATAAACTTAGTAAAAAAATATGACAACATAACTGGAGAAATTTTTCAAAAAACTAAAATTTTGTGAAAATGAGCGAATTCACTTAATTGCGATTAAATTCGAAACGAATCAATCGATTTTTATGATCGATATCTCATTTTGTTGCTATTACATGTTTTGTCGTTTTCGATTTTTAATGATTTTTTTAAAACAAAAAAACTTGCTATTTTCACGAAAAAAAATATATTTTTTGTTTCATTTTTTTATTATAACTCCGAAACTACCGAGCCGATTGAAACACAATATATGAAGGGATTAATGGTTATGAAAATATAAATTTTTCTAAATTCATTTTAATAAAGGTCGGACTAAAACTTTTTGAGTTATCATTAATTATGTGGAAAAACGACTAAAAAAATTTGTAATTTTACAAAAAAAAAATAAAAAATAAAAAAAAACTCTCCATAGAATTTAAAATTTGGTATATTTTTGGACTACTGGAACCATGATACATCAAATCTATATAGTAGTTATTCAATAGGGTGATCGACGCGGTTTTCCAACCGGTTTTAAAAACGGTTTTTTTCTGTCCATGTGCTGTCGGTTTTTTCAAAATGTTCATTTTTCGAACGTCGAATTGACCGGTTTTTTTAAACACAAAAAACCGGTTTTAAAAATAGCATTTTATTTCAGAAAACATGTACTAAATAGTGATATTTGAATCGAAATTTAGGAATAATTTTTTAAATATTCATAAAGACTAATTTCTTATGTTTTAAAAATATAGTTTAAGTCTAAATTGGAATTTATTCTGTAATATTAAACAAATAAATAAGTAACAATTATCTTGTATGAATTTTTTAATCTATTGTAATATCTGTAATATTTTTAAGCCCAAATTACAATAGCGCGTAGTCAGCAACAGTATCAGCAAAAATTATCAGCTGATCACTGTCAGCACAACATGTTGCTGCCGTTATAATTACAATTCAGCGTAGGCATTCACAATTTACAACCACCATCTAGCTTTGTTCTACTTGTGTATTTTAGCCTCTCTTTTATTTGCTCACTCTCTTTGTCTCGCTCTCAATCTGAATGCAGCGCAGTGAATTTAGAAACAGGGCTAAATGAAACAGCACTGCAAACTGCTGCTGACCAAATGTAATCAACACCATAACAAACAGTGCATTCTAAATAATCAGCTGATTATGGCAGCACACACTGCTGCTGACTACGCGCTATTGTAATTTGGGCTTAACACCCAATTTAATATTTTATGATCCAATATTTCCTTTATTTTTTAAAGGTGTTGTGTTAAAAAAATTTCACCTGCAGAATAATTTCAGTTGAGACAGGCTTCCATATTAAGCCATGGTTTGTGTTTATGCTAACTAAAATTTAGTCTAATTTTTGATGATTTTTTTCAATAATTTTGAAACATAATTATCTTCTAGTCATCTAGATATATAATTTGCTTAGCATTTTTTCTCTTTCCAAAGCTTTCTAAAGCTCCCAAACGACGTAGAAAATTAAAATTTGGCTTAATTATAAAACTTTTCGTCCAACAAATCCTAACAAAGCCATATTTTGCAATTTTTATCAGGAAGCGGATGTAAGAGGATTTATGTGTCTTTTTCTAAAAATGTTTTCTCTTTCTAGAGCTTTCTAAAGCTCCCAGAAGACGTAGAAAATTAATGTCGAAGTCAATTATTTAATAGAAAATTAAAGCGTTGTTTTCTCTCCAGAGCTTTCTGAAGCTCCCAGATGATATAAGAAACTAAAAATCGGCTTACTTATAAAACTATTCATTCTACAAATTCTAACGGAGCCAGATGTTTCTATCAAGGACTCAAAAGAACTTTTGAGTTGCTATACTTATTATTTGCTCTCCAAATCCTTTCAAAAACTGATTCTGCATTTCGGTCAGGGAGCGCATTACGACCATTTTTTTATTTCGAAAGGTTTACGAATTTAAAACTTTAATCAATATTATCCCAATAAATTCTAATGGCTTCAAATAATTGATTTCGATTAGTGAGAGGAAGGTGTCCATATGTTGTTCATATTTTTTTTTTTTTTTTTTTTTCTTTTAATTTTCGGATTTGTTTGTGCATATAATGTTATTTTTTCCTGGCATTGTCAGGCTTCTACGCTTGTATTTAATAAATTTTAACTTGAATATTATAAGAATTATTGATTTTTTTAAAGAAATGTAGCTTTTTGATATAAATATTAACTTCTGCAAAAAACCGATTAACCAGTTTTTCTGAATTTCAAAAAGTGCAACCGGTTTTTTTAAAATACCAACTATTCGAAAACCGGTTTCTCAAAAAAGTCGAATAATCGATCACCCTATTATTCAAGCCTTTTTTTGCTGTTGACCTGTGTTATATGTCTCTTAGCAAAAAAAAATTATATCTTATGTGAGCGTGCAAATTTTACATGCTTTATGATGTGGCAAGATATATGCATGATGTACAAGATGGTAAAGCACTGTTTATCATATTATATATAGATTTCTTTAGCAATAATATTACTATTACATCTTCCGGAAGATTATCTGGCGTTATCGTCCTTTTTTTCACATAGATGATTATCTAGCAATATTGCCCAATTTTCTTCCAGGCGTATTGATTTACGTCGAGTCTATATTAGAGAAATTTTTATCAAGACAAACGTCAAATTTTTGTTTGAGTTGCAGATAATTTTTTATCTCTGTCAATTACGTCGAGTCTACATTAGAGAAATTTTTATCAAGACAAACGTCAAAATCGATGCGAATCTATACAAGGTAGCCTCAGTTAAACAGCTGATTATTATTTTTGGTTATTACAGCTGTCAAACTGCATACATAAAAAACACTAATGAATTCGCCATATTGTTGTTTTTGCACAATTGTTGCCACCTTCCATAAATTCGAGTTCATTTTGACGTTTGTCATGATAAAAATTTGTCTAATGTAGACTCAAAGTTATAGGGGAAAACGTATGTCATAATAAACCATGTAAAAAGTACCAACAACAATCAATATGGCGTCTTTTACTAAGCATTATCAAGACAAAGTTGTCAGAGCTCGAGCGCTGACAATTTTCTTTTAAAGCCCAAATTACAATAGCGCGTAGTCAGCAGCAGTGTGTGCTGCCATAATCAGCTGATTATTTAGAATGCACTGTTTGTTATGGTGTTGATTACATTTAGTCAGCAGCAGTTTGCAGTGCTGTTTCATTTAGCCCTGTTTCTAAATTCACTGCGCTGCATTCAGATTGAGAGCGAGACAAAGAGAGTGAGCAAATAAATGAGAGGCTAAAATACAATTGTGGCTGCCTACGCTGAATTGTAATTATAACGGCAGCAACATGTTGTGCTGACAGTGATCAGCTGATAATTTTTGCTGATACTGTTGCTGACTACGCTCTATTGTAATTTGGGCTTAACGCTTCAATAACACTGACAAATTCAGTCTACATTAGACAAATCTTTATCTTGATAAAATTTTGACGTTTGTCTTGATAAAAATCTGTCTAATGTAGACTCAAAGTTATAAACTGAAATACAATTATGAATATTTGAATGTCAATAAATAAAAAAAAAAAAAAATATAAATATAAAATAGAAAAGAAAAAAAAATTTAAATTATTTGTTTTAAAAACAAAATTTGTTAAATTTCTTTGCCCAAATCTAGTTTGGATTTTAAATTATACCAAGTCGGGTGGATATCGTTTTTTTTGCTAAGTATCAACGTTAGTATTCAATGTTAAGCCCAAATTATAATTGCGCGTAGTCAGCAGCAGTGTGTGCTGACATAATCAGCTGTTAATTTAGAAATCACTGTCTATTATGGTGTTGATTACATTTGGTCAGCAGCAGTTTGCAGTGCTGTTCAATTTAGCCCTGTTTCTAAATTCACTGCGCTGCATTCAGATTGAGAGCGAGACAAAGAGAGTGATCAAATAAATGAGAGGCTAAAATACACAAGTAGAACAAAGCTAGATGGTGGTTGTAAATTGTGGCTGCCTACGCTGAATTGTAATTATAACGGTAGCAACATGTTGTGCTGACAGTGATCAGCTGATAATTTTTGCTGATACTGTTGCTGACTACGCGCTATTGTAATTTGGGCTTAACACTCACAAATTTCAACAACAATCAAAATGCCATCTTTTAACAAGCAACATCAAGACAAAGTTGTCAGAGTTCGAGTGCTGACAATTTTCTTTTAACGCTGCGACAATACTGACAAATTCAGTCTACATTAGACAAAATTTTATCCTAATAAAAATTTTACGTTTGCCTTGATAGTATAGACTGGACGTAATAAAACATATTAATAAATTATAAAAAACACTAAAATCCACTTTTTTTTTTTTTTTAGTAAACTTCATAGCGTAATTAGAACGTGCTCGCACATCTACAAAAATAACAATTGCTAGTATTTTGTTAGTGTAAAACTGCTGAACATAATGTCAAAATGCTATGAACAGAAAATGAGAGAATGAAGGAGAGGAAGAGTAAAAAAACTCGAAAAAAATTTTGCATAGGAATGCAAAAACAATTTGACAGTTCCGCAAGGTATATCAATGAAAATATTGTAAAACAGCTGTTCTTACGATTATACTTTATAGTTATACTATGGTTAACATTTTGTTAATACTACTACATTAGTTTTATCATTAAACATCTCATTTTGAAATGTTTATTTTACATTGGAATTTGTTGAACATATCCAAAGTCAAAAGTGAAAACCATAGATTATAACATAGATATGAAGCTTAAAAAAACTCAATTGAAAAAAATTACTCAAAAAGGCACACGTACTACAATTGTTTTTGTTTTTAATGAAAAATTTTACTAACACATTCTTAGACTTAGATTTTTTTGACAACCGACTTAGGTTTTTGAAAACTGAACTTCATATCTATGTTATAATCTATGGTGAAAACTATTTAAAATTAAAACAAAAAGCAACACTAAACAAAATATATAAACAAACAAAACAAAAGTAAACAAAACATAAATATAAACAAAGCATAAATGTATACAAATTTTGAAAGAAATACAGTAGGGCCTCGATTATTCATGAACATATCCGTATGTTATGTGAATTTGTAATTTAACCGGCAACGTCTATTATCCGGGCAAGAAAAATTGTAATTGTTTTCTTTTTTCCATCCATTTAATTTTTTTTGCATCGATTAACCGTGATTACCTCTATTATCCGGGAATCTAAGCATAATTTTTTTTCGATTGCTTTTGAACAATCAAACACAATGTGAATAAAAAAAAAGGTGAATTGCCTCGTTTGAATAAGATGAGTCAGAGCAAGGTAAAATGCAAGTTTTCTGCATTCATGAAAAGCTAGTTAACGAAAATATTTATTTGAAAAGAAGAAACAAACAACATTATATGATTTTTTTAAGAAACTATGTAAAATGAAACCCTTATGTATTGTTTATTGTTTTTTCCATAATTATTATTTTTGCCTTATATTTTTTAAACATTTACATATACTTATTAAATCCTTGAATAATTGAATTATATAACTAAAAAATTTTTAAAAATACTACTCAAAATTTTTATTGATTATCAAGAATGCTTCCGGTCCCGACCGTTATGGATAATCGAGGTCCTACAATGCAAAGGTTCGAAAGGCTTAATTTTTTAATTCATTTTTATACCCTTCCCCACAGGTTTAAAGGGTATATCGTCACCGAAAATGCAAAACAACGTAACATCAAAATTTTCAAATTTGTGTTTTTTTATGAAATATAGTTTATTTTTCCAAAATACGTGTAATCACAAATTTTCAGACTCGTATCTCAAAAAATTACGATTATATTAACAAAATCAATCATTTTCTTAAGTCAAAATAACGTAACATCACATTTGTTAACAAAATAAAAAAAAATTGTTCTTTTTTTTCTGAATCTAGATTGCAAATTATTACAAATATAATAGCTATTAAAATTTTGGAGAAAAAGTTTTTTGGCTGCAGAAAATTTAAATTTGAAAAACGCAAACCACATAACTTAAAAAATATTTAATAAAAATAAAAATATTCATCATCAATACATTATGCAATATTTAAGGATGTAATAGTTTTTTGTGCCTCCTGTAAAGTTATGAAAAGTTATGTTACGTTGTTTTGCATTTTCGGTGACGATATATAAGTTTTTCATTCCATTTGTAATTTCTACAATATTCATTTAAGACCCCAAAAAGCCCCAATTATCGGATATACATATATGTTTTATACATTAAATTGTAGGGAATTTTAGACTCCTACACAATATAACGACTTCATTTTTTCACGAAAAATTCAAACTCTTTTATTTTTTGCTGAATAGATGAAAAAAATTGCTCCATTAGTATCCAAGATATCGGCCAAAACGCATTTTTAGGCTTTTGTTTATGCTACAGATTTTTATTTTTATAAAATTTCGGTTTTTTGAATCAACCAAATTCGTTCATAAACAACCGAGTTATGTTAATAACACAAAGTTCTGGTTCACACACAGCAATTTTTATTGCCGCAATTCTGACTTCGTAGGCGAGAGAAGCAAAGAGAATGTAAAAGTTTACTCTTCCCTTCTCCTCTCTCTCTTCTATAAACTCAGAATTGGGGCAAGAAAAAAATTGCTGTGTGTGAACCAGGACAAATACACATAAAAACATTTATATTGAGCATTGTAATGATGTTGTTGTTTTTTGTATAGTCAAGTACAAGGTAGATTAAGAAGGTAACGACATTAAAACAGCTGAGAATTTTTTTTCTTTTTGAAATCAATATGGCTGCCTGTGTTTTGTAATTTGATGTGCCAAATTTTTGTTTATGTTTACATTTTTTTTGCTTACTTTTGTGTTATTGAGTCTTTCTCCTCTCTTTTTACTACATGAATTGTTTTTGTATTTTGTAAAGAAAGATGTGAAATGACAAAATTAAGTTGACATAAGAGATGACAATGCAAAAACAAAATACATGGGGTTTTTTTGTTGTTGTAGAGTTGTCGTTACCTTCTTAATCTACCTTGGTCAAGTAGTTTAGTTAAGCCCAAATTACAATAGCGCGTAGTCAGCAGCAGTGTGTGCTGCAATAATCAGCTGATCATTTAGAACGCACTGTTTGTTATGGAATTGATTACATTTGGTCAGCAGCTGTTTGCAGTGCTGTTTCATTTAGCCCTGTTTCTAAATTCACTGCGCTCCTTTTAAATTGAGGGCGAGACAAAGAGAGTGAGCAAATTAATGAGAGGCTAAAATACACAAGTAGAATAACGTCGAGTCTATATTAGAGAAATTTCTATCAAGACAAACGTCAAATTTTTGTTTAAGTTGCAGATTATTTTTTATCTCCAGATGGCACCAACAACAATCCAGATGGCGTCTTTTGCTAAGCATTATCAAGACAAGGTTGTCAGAGCTCGAGCGCTGACAATTTTCTTTTAACACTGCAATAATACTGACAAATTCAGTCTACATTAGACAAATCTTTATCTTGATAAAATTTTGACGTTTGTCTTGATAAAAATTTGTCTAATGTAGACTCAAAGTAAGGAACGCCAAGGTAAATTAAAAAGGTAAAGATAACTCTACAACAACTACAACACCAAAAAAACCTAATGTATTTTGTTTTTGCATTAGCATCTCTTATTTCAACTTTAATTTTGTAATTTCTCATGTTTCTTTACAAAAAACAAAAAAACTACGGAAAATTGTAGCCTACGCAGATGACGTGGTTATACTGGTCTCTGGTAAATTTCTACCAACGATCAGTGAGGTCATGCAATCAGGTCTACGGGAATTGTCTCTTTGGGCTGATAGTAAAGGATTGGGAGTGAATCCAGGGAAAACAGAGTTAGTCTCGTTCACCAGCAGATATAAGGTCGAGCCTTTTAGCTTACCAGTATTGAATGGTTTGGAGCTTGAATTGTCAAGTGAGGCCAAATACCTGGGTGTTTACCTGGACAGCAAATTGTTTTGGAGGAGGAATACTCAGGAGAGGGTCAAAACATACTTCCAATTGAGAAGTTCGTGGGAATGGCTGTTCGTAGTCTATTTAGATTGAAGGAGCTAAGGTTATTGGGGAACTTCAGAGCGAGGCATGCTAGCATACTCGTTATAGTTCAATTTAACACTACGTCTCCACGCAGACGTTTTTATTTCCTAACACAAGAAATAACGTCCGCAAAATAACAGGAAAAAGCTTTTATTTCCAACTTTATGTTAAGGGATGGAGAAAACGTACATGAGAAATAAACATTTTAATTTGTCTTTTTTAAGGAAAATTTTATTTTATTCTCGGTTTTTATTTTTTATTTGTCCTTTTAAAACAAAATCAATGCATTTTTCATCTTTGTTTTGTTAAAATAATCAAAATTTTAAAAAATAACAATAAATTTGACAGCTTATGTTAAACATTATTGCTCAGCTTTGTGCTTAAACATTTATTGCGAAATAGATTGCGCAATAGATTTCTTATGGGTCCACACGTAACATTTTGAAGAGAGAGATAGAATTTGACAATTGCGGACACAAAAATGTCTGCGTGGAGACTAGGGGTAATGGTCCGACAATATCCGTAGCTGAACCTACGGATCATGTCGGAACTATAATTGACTTCGGGGCTACTCCCACTATTGAAATACCTGACAAGGACCTCTGGGTTGGAGTAGAAAAGCTCCACGAAGGTTGTGCTGTCTTTACAGACTGCTCGAAGATGGATGTAGGCACCGGAGCAGGTGTTTTTTTTTTTTTTTTTTTTGGGAACTGACATATAAATTGTCTGATAGTTGTAGCGTTTTCCAAGCAGAAATTCTAGGCATTTATAAAGCCCTCGAGTTGCTGGAGGAAAATGTTGAACGGAATTCTGAGATCACCATATACGCTGACATTCAGGCAGCATTATTGGCCCTGAAAAGTCACTATGTTAGGTCCAGATTGGTCCTTGAGTGTAAGAGGGAATTGAGAAGACTAATGAATGTTTATAAAATAAGACTCTGTTGGGTTCCAGGTCACTGCGACATTCTCGGCAACGAAATAGCCGATGAGCTGGCTCTCATAGTAGTATAAGAATCATAGTAGGAATGCTAATAGTAGGAATTCTCACTAGGGAACATGATGAGTAAATGGGACATTGGCATGACAGATTTTTGCAGGTCGTGCGATGATGTAGAGGAGTTAGAGACAGTGGAGCACATTCTCTGTCATTGCGTAGGACTTCAGCGGCGTAGGCTGAAGTGATTTGGAAGCCACACACTGCATGAACTAGATGAGGTTACGGGCAACGGGCTTATTAATCTCATAGGGTTTGTAATGGGAATAAGATGGCTTAGGGGCAATCAGAACTAATTGCTAGGGTTTTAGGTTCCACTCTTCTTTTCTCTATCTATGTTCTACTCTCTTTTTATGTCTTCTATTTCTTAAAGGGATCACAATGGATCATTTTGGTCTCTGGGTGGAGGCGTGAATACGCCACCCTTTTCAACCTAACCTAAGTGTGAAAGTATGAAAGCATACGTTAGGGCGAAAATTTTATTATTTGTAGGTAAGATGATGAAGGGTATTAAAGATTCGGCCCAGCCGAATCTTTTTTTAATTTCATTTTAAATCGAATTAAATTTATTATCGTAGTCATTCTTTTAAAGTATTCAAATAATTTCATTCACAGACTTAAATTCTTTGTACTTCATATGAATTGAATTAATTCTGCAATGAATTAATTCCTTAAATTCAATTATACAATTCAAGCTTAAAAAATGTATTGAATCATTCAAATTTTCTTCAATTCAAATATATTACAAATTAGCTTTAGAAAATATTTTTAAATTCATTTTGTAAAAGATTGAAAAACAAAATATTACAAATTGAATGAAAGAAAAATATTTTCATTCAATTTGGAGAAGATTTGAATTAACAAAAATGATGAATTCTTTATGAATTAATTCAATAAGGAATTAATTCTATTCAAACAAAAGAATTTAAATTAAGCTATTGAATTATAATTTTGAGAATGGTATTGTGGAATGAAAAATTAGTATTTCTTAATTCAGAATTAAGATTTAAGGGAATTAAGCTAAGATTTAATTAATTCTTTTGAAGCTCTGATACATTGTTATAGTGATCAGTAATTTAATAATATAATAATTACAAAGTTTTATAATTCTTCATATATAATAAATGTATTAATTAATTTAAGGTTTGAAAATACTAGGAATTCTTGTGTCCCATTGTTGAAATGGAGTAACTAAATGTTTTAAGATTTTTTGGAAGTCTATTCCAAAGTGTGGATGAGCGAATTATAAAAGATTTTTCATAAGTAGCACAATTTATAATAGGTAGAATTATTTCCGGATTTCGAGTATATCTGGAAAAACGAAAATTAGACGCAACAGGTGATGGAGTTTGTTTTTGGATTATACGATGAATTATAAGCAGCAACCTCATTTTGATAAAGTTTTTAAAAGAGCAGCCAATAAAGTTAAACGAGTAATCAGACACATGATCTGATATCTTTAGAGAAAAAATGTAATGCAATATACGATTATATATTAGATTTAGCTGCCTAAATTTATCGATCCTTTCGAGTTCGTTATAACCGTGTACGACTGTATTAATTTTTGACTACATATTTAGACGAAAAACAACAAAATTTTATTATTACAAAAAAAATGTTGGCAGTATTGATCTGTTATTGAAAATTTTCTACTTGGGACTCACTTGTACAAATTTCAATTTTATATTCTTTTTTTCATTGGCTGGGGAGCCAAATTTAAAATTTTTTCTTTACATGTATTTAATATACTTTTGTAATATACGTTTATTGGCCTTGTAAGGCTTTGTTATATTACTTGAATTTTGATAAATAAATAAATATGTTAATATAAAAAATTGCAGTAGCTCTGTCGAAGTTTTGTTATGATATAAAAATCTCTCGTGTAGACCCTATATGAAAGAGGCCTGGCAACCATGTTAATATATACAACATCTCACTAAACGTGCCTTTTTGCTTAATACGAGAGAAAAAAAAAATAAAGGACATCTTGTTGGAAAGCATTTGGTCATCTATAAATAGTTCTATTTTCCAAAAACAACGAAACTTGGGTCAAAGTAGAAATATGTCAGAGATGTGTGAACCTTTAACACTTGCAAGAGGTTTTAAATTTTTGTGATTAAAAAATTTTGAAAATTACATTTTTATTTATTACAGATGTTAAACGATCGATTGAACTTTTGGAGAAATTACAAGCAAGTGGAGACTTTCCTACCACGAAATTAGCTGCATTGCAAAAAGTTCTACAAAGCGAGTTTCTTAATGCTGTCCGAGAGGTATATGAGCATGTTTATGAAACTGTAGATATTCAAGGGTCTCAAGATGTTCGTGCTTCTGCCACAGCAAAGGCAACCGTAGCAGCGTTTGCTGCAAGTGAAGGTCACGCTCATCCTCGCGTCGTCGAGTTACCAAAAACCGAAGAAGGTATAAGGTCTATAAATTATTTATCTTAATTTATGTTTTTATTATAATTTTTCTAACAGGGCTTGGTTTCAATGTAATGGGTGGCAAAGAACAAAATTCGCCCATATATATTTCACGTATAATTCCTGGAGGTGTTGCAGATCGCCATGGTGGATTAAAACGTGGTGACCAGCTACTCTCAGTCAATGGTGTGGTATGTAAATTAATTATGACAAATTTGAAGACATTAACATTTTAATTTCATTTATGCATACCTTTAGATTGCTAAGTATAGTAAAGTCCAATCTCGAATTTTCAAATGAATTCAGTTGCAAAAAGGAAAAACTACATAGGGTAGAAGTGGGACATAGGGGCACATTTTTGCCAATTATCTTGAAAACGAAGTAAAATTTTTTGTGTTAATAATTTATTTTCTTTATCACAGATCTTTCAGCTATCAAATTTGATTTTTTATTCGGAGGTAGACGTGATTAACTTTTTCAATACTCTTATAAATATTTTACTGCGGGTATTTTTTGTGATAACTTTCATATTTGTTGGAATTGGTCAAAGATTTTTTTCTAAGTTATAAACATGATAGTAATGAACAACAACTAACAATATATATTTTAATAAATTCCCTTAGTGTGAAAAAAATTATCATTTGTGCGCAATACTTCTCTTGGGGTACATTGAATTCAAACAAAAATCATTTAGTTATTTTTTTAAAATAAAGTAAAAAACCATTCTGTCCCCTTCACTTGGCGAATTTACCCAATGGAATGGAGTAGTTTCGACGTTTTTAGTCACTTCACAAATTCATAATAAAAATTAACTTAACATGGAGATTGTCAGGATAAAAATGCTTAAATATCAAGGCTTTTATTACTAAAGAAAGTTTATTGATATCGCCAACCGTTTTGAAAATACTGCATTTTAAACAAAAAAGTGGTGAATGCTCCTCCGTCTACCCTAATTCATTTTTAATACTTTTTAGAACACCGTTTTAAAGGTTGAAAATTGTTATTAAAGGTTATAGGTATACAATTCTGAATTTTATATAGTGTCATTATATCAGCAATTGGTCGATGTCGTAGTCGTTTAAAACGACAAAATCAATAAATCAAAAATTATTGCATTTATGTACTCCACAATGGTGTATCTTAAATACAAATTAAAAATATCGCGATATGTTAAGTATGCGTGGATATATTAGCGATTTAATAATTATTAAACCATATACAATTTGCAAAGTTCAGTTTTTAGTGATGTAGTATTTATTTCAAAATTTATATTTTTTTAAATAAGTCATAAGACAATTTCATTTATATACATTTTTTAATTGCACTTACTCAAATCTCTAAAGTTCCATTAAATGCAAAATCGTGTTTTTTTTTCGAACGCCATAATGACTTTGATATAGGGTATTAAAGCAGCTACAGATTAACATACATATATAATCGCAAATTTTAATTAGCGCCTTGGGTGTGCCTCGACGATTAATGTAAAATAAAAAACATAGCTTTCTTACCCCAGGAAAACCGTTGTTGAATATTTTAAGTAAAATCATATTTTCTGCGTAAGTAAAACTTAACAAAAAAACTTATTTCAGATTAAAATTGACTTATAACGCCAAAATCCGCTACAACAAAATATGCAATATTTCTGATATTTTTAAAATAACTATAAACTTTTAGAAAAATTAATATTTTAAAATGCCACAATGATTTTAAAATGTAATTTGGAAACCTTCTTTGATAACGCCATTATCTAGCTTCAGTGAAATAACGTTGCTAGTGTACCTCGCGAAAAAGGCACTCTTGGAGCCATTCACATTTTTTCTCTCCAAGTTCGGGTACCTCCTACAGTATTTCTGTTCAGGGCACATTAAAGAGATATATGTCAAATGATGCATAATCTCAAGAGCTATTTTAATCCTTTTTGAATTTTGCAATACCCGAAACGGCGTAAAATACCCGATGAAAAACTGCAAAATTTTAAAATTTTTTAAAATTTGTTTTGACACTGGTTAATGGCACGCTAATTAAATCCATGCTGGTCTTTTTCTACAGGTGTTTATAGCCTACATTAGAAGAATTGAACACTTATGCTAAAATCCGCGATTACAGCAATCAAATGAAAGAAAAAAAAACTTGTTAGCTTCAAACACTTTTTTTTAGATTTTTTTACTTTGAGTGCTTGCCGGCACCACATGGAACCGTTTCAGGAATTTTTATTCTGTTACACCATCAAGTGTTACTAACATAATTGCATCAAAAGTTAGAGCTCATTTACATTGGGGATTTTCCCTGGGAAAAATTGCTGCAACTTTTACGTTTGTTGGCAAGAGGTGTAGAGAAGCAAGCGGGGTAAGAAAAGTTGCACGTCGTAGCAAAGCTAAAAATTTCATAAATTTTTTTCAAATTTATTTTAAAATTTTCTGATTTGTTGTTTTTTGTCAAACAGTTTTTGAAAGATTTCACAATACAAATTTATATGTGTAAATGTAGAAGGGATTTAGAAGCAACTTCAAAACAAAATAGCATAAAAAACACAGCAATAATCCCAGTGTAATACTATGTTCACATATAAAGGTTTTATGAAAAACGAGTCGTTTTCTAAAAAAGCACAAAGAAATTGACTTGTTTTTTCATATATTTTTAAAGCCAGAAAACATAGATTAACAACTAGATATTTATGTGATAGAAAAAAACCTAATTCAATTGTCAGAAACCTAATTCAAACAAAAACAAAATACATGTAGTCACATATATTTTGTTTTTGTATTTTCAAAAAAATTAGTAAATTTTTTGAAAATTTAGTATAGGGTGGCTCTCACATAAACTTCTAGTTCTATTCTGTGCCAGAAAACATCTCGATTCGAGTTGTTTAATTATTTAACACAATAAAAACATACTAAATTTCCATACAGGGAAGAAATTTTTAGTATTTTTAGTACATACAGTGTCTCACTAAAGTATTTGAATTTTTTTAATTAATAATTAAAACGGTTTAATTACGTAATTTAAAAAAATTAATTCTAGATTTATTAACTAAATTGTATTTATCTATTTGTCAATTTTATAATGCAAAAAACTGCAATCAAAAATATTTCATTGTATTCAAGTTATTCCATAAAGAGTATGAAAATTCATCGAATTTACCTCACAAAAGTACTTGAATTTTTATCACCTTTGTATTTAAAAATGTCAAACAAAATACAAATTGGAGAAATTCACGTATTTTTTATTAATAATTGGTCACAGGTATCACAATTAAATGTTTACTAATTTATTTCCCCAATTTGGAGTAAATTTTTGGGGGATTTTTGGTCCAATTTTATATTTAATGGACTTAGAAGGTTGATTTCGAAAGAACACGCCTATTTTACCTTTATAACTGACCAAAACAATAATTTTTTTGTCATTATAGTAAGAAAATAATAAGCTTTTAGTTCCTTATGAGTTTTTTTGTTAAAACCCCATATACGAAGGGTCCAAGTCGATAATTATGAGGCATGGCACCATTAAAAATAGAATACCTTAAATATCAAGCCCATTTTGGTTCCCTACGTATCAAAAATTTATTTCAAAATGTTGGGGAATAACTTCCCGATATATAGCCAATTATAAATTTGAAGGCTAAAATACCTGACTTTATGATATAGCTCCAATATATACCCCGACATAATTGTACTTGGGTTTATTTTTCTAATTACTTAGCCATATTATTTTTGGATCAATAACTTGCCGTCCAGAAATTTTGTACCGAAAAATGTTTAACTTTATTTTCATCAACATAAGTAATATTAACAGAATAGTAAACTTTTTCGGGTATTTTTACCTTTTTATAGTTTCCCGTATACCTTGAAAGTCATATAGTTATGTAACTTAAAATATGCCTTTTGTCGCGTTTTACACTATGGCTCCAATTTCTCTGTATTTTTGTAGCAAGTATCTAAATCTCCCATTTAATAACAGCTAATACCTAAAGAAACACAATCTCAAAGTTTTGTTAAAATATGTGGACCAATACTTCAGTAAAATAGGCTCAATATTGAAGATTTTTTAATTTTTAACAGCATAATGAAACTACGTACCCCGCTTGGAATGTCAATATTTAGAACTTTTGCAGTAAAAATTATTTTTCGAAGACATGATGTAGTCCATTTATATTTCCGAATATAACAAATTAAATTTAAGAAATAACTTAGGAAAAATTACCCGATTATTCCAATTTTCCCTTTTGTAAGATACATGTAAAGAAACTTCGCTTAATTTCTCTAAAATTTTACCTCCAAATTTATAAAAAGAATTAGTAAACGCTTAACACTAATACTTAATAACAATTACTATAAAAAAACAGATATTTTTTTCCTTTTTGTATTTTGAGTATCTTCAAATATAAAAAAATTAAAAAATTCAAATACTTTTGTGATGTACCTGAAATGACTGCACGTGTTATTTTTCTCAATTTCTCGGAAACGATTCAACATTTTGTGCTACCTTTTGCAGCATTTGGTAGAAGACAACTCAGGCAAAAAAATCCCATTCATAAAAAAATTATTATTTTTTATTTACCTAATTTTATAACTAAAAATAACTCATTTTTTTATTTAAAAACTAAAATTCACTAACTTATGTGAGACACTGTAGATATTTCTTATATTATATATTTCTTCATAAATTTTATGTGCTTAAAAATTTTATTTTTCGAATTAGAAAGTGTTTGTATGTGAAGTTTTAATTTAAATACACAATTTGTGAAAATATTTTGGCAGACGAAAAACAGACCAAAAGGAAAAACACAATAAAATGATATGTGAACAGTGATGTTTAATTTCATTGTGTTTTCCAGAAAAACGAGTCAAAAACTTGTGTATGTGAACATAATATAAATGAGCTCTTATTTAAAAATATCAAAAGTTAAAAAAATATTTGAGGTTTAAGGTCGGTTTCATAACGTAAAATGAGAATTGCCCATATATTATGATACAATGAATAACAAGGTACAATTATTAGAGAGAGAGTTCTCAAATTTATTTTCCTTAAAAAGTCAGTCAAAAGAAAATGTAAAAAAATAAAGAAAACTTAAAAAAATTAAAAAATATTTAATATCAAAATTATAAAAAATTGTGAAAAAATAACTTTTTATGTGAATAAACTCATGATAACAAAAGCAGGTTTTTTTATTAAATATGGTAGCACAAACCCCTTATTGTCAAATGTTAATATGTCGAAAAATGTTTTTAAATGAAACTACCTCCTATTTTTTATATCATGAATAAACTAATATGCATGTAACAGAATATTGTTTTGAAAAATATATGTGTTAAATATCGCAAAATATCCAACAAAATATTACAGCCTTTCCACATTTCAAATGTAAACAAAATATATTTAACTTTTTTCATTTGTATTTTTGTTTTCAATGGAAAACGATATACACTAGGAAGCATAAATCTGCGTACGAACTGTTAAACAATCATTTTTGTCGTAATTTCTCTATATCTTTAAAGATTTTTACTTTTTGCAGCTCTATATAATAGCTTAAATACTTGACAATATTATAGTAAAATATTAAGGGTTTCCAATAATATTTAAATTAAGGTTCTATGAATATATAGCAAAAGTCTGCGTACACTTTTAAAGAGTTTATGTTTTGGCGGATTTTTTAATTTTACATGATTGAATTTGTTGGGTTTTAAATTTCTATTGATTACTTAATTATTATTAAATATTTTTGCAATATAATTCAAGATGTTTTTCGAAATAAATCAAAAAAGAAATTAATTTATCCTTACACTAATTTTTATAAGGATGCTGAATGAAAGTTCCTGAAATAATTATATAAAACCATTCATCTGTTTAAAGAGAAATGAGTACTTATCAAAATAATAGAGTCCCTTTTACTTAAATCACGTTTTGAAAGCATTTAGGATAAAGATTAATGAAAAAATAAAAATACGGGTCAAGTTATACGTCAAAAAAATCGGAATAAACAGCTCTATATAGTTTACTAAATTATGCAGATCTATTTAAATTGAAGTGCATTTTTATTGAGATTACTTATGCTTTATTAAAAAATAAAACAAAAAATGAGCTCACTTCATAAAAGCGAAAAAATCAATAGAATTTAAAAAAAAAAAAAAATGTATTCTAAGATGATGCTAAATGTGGTTCTCTCAAAATAAGGCCATAACACAACATAGTAAGAAAATCGGATCATGCTATTAATGAAATAGTCCCAATATAAAAAACCTGCTTATTTTCTATTCTTTTATCATATACTAGCTAATACCCGGTGTGCTTCGCCATCCCCCAAAATGAAATACATAGTAATTAAAGGATTAAAAAAATATACTAATTTTTGTATTTAATTTTTATGGAAGGGACCATACCCCCATAATCCGCTAATTTATTAGACAAATGTTTTCATGGATGTCAAAATTCTTTGTGGAAAATTTGAGCATTCCAACTCCAATAGTTTCCCAGATATACGAATTTTTGCATTTAATTCATATGGGAGGTACCATGCCCCCTACTTCTAGTCCGCCAATATTTTTCTTAAATATTAATATTGATACCAAAGTGGCTCCGACAAAATTTTAGAACTCTAACTGTTATATTTTCTCAGATATGATAATTTAATATTCTGTGTTTAAGATTTTAGATCTTACGGGCTATTTTTGGTCAATCATTTGTTTTCAAATGTGTAAATAAAAATCATAACATTTTTACTTTTCACCCAACGTTTCGTTTGCTTGTTTCAAACTTCTTCAGGGGTATTTTATTGATGAATTGAATTTCTAATGATTTTTCTTGTTGTTTATCATTTTACTTATTGTTTAAAAAAACTGGACTTCACGACACAGAATTAATAAATAAATAAATAAATAAATAAATAAATAAATAAATAAATAAATAAATAAATAAATAAATAAATAAATAAATAAATAAATAAATAAATAAATAAATAAATAAATAAATAAATAAATAAATAAATAAATAAATAAATAAATAAATAAATAAATAAATAAATAAATAAATAAATAAATAAATAAATAAATAAATAAATAAATAAATAAATAAATAATCACTACAACACAAACATATAAGTTAAACTTAGTGCTAATATCACAGAACTTCAACTCAAGTTTAACTTATATGTTTGTGTTGTAGTGATTATTTATTTATTCAATTTAAATGAAAATAAATAAATAAATAAATAAATAAATAAATAAATAAATTGTAAAAATTATTATTTAAAATAAAAACAATTTTTACTAAGAGTGGTTGTAAGTCACTCTATGAATGCTTGTTCAGCACTAATTTTATTAAGAATTGTAAAAACCTTAAGAACTAATATTGAATTTCTTAAAACTAACTATACTAAATAATTTTAAGTACTTTTCTATTTTACATATAAACCCTTCAATAATTCTTATCATACACAAGTGTGAAAGATAAGGGTTGTTTGTACACAAACCAACGCACATGCGTATGTCCACAACAAATGTATACAATCATAAAATCTATAAAAATAATCGAAATAGTAATTAAAATTTAACATAGCACTTAAAACAAAGATATAAGAAAATATTAAAATTCTACTTAAATCAAAATAATGAATTATGTTCAACTAAATTTGAACATAAATAATCACTACAACACAAACATATAATTTAACCTTAATGCTAATATCACAGAACTTCAACTCAAGTTTAACTTATATGTTTGTGTTGTAGTGATTATTTATTTATTTATTTATTTATTTATTAATTCTGTGTCGTGAAGTCCAGTTTTTTTAAATCATAAGTAAAATGATAAACAACAAGAAAAATCATTAGAAATTCAATTCATCAATAAAATACCCCCGAAGAAGTTTGAAACAAGCAAACGAAACGTAAAAATGTTATGATTTTTATTTACACATTTGAAAACAAATGATTGACCAAAAATAGCCCGTAAGATCTAAAATCTTAAACACAGAATATTACAACAAGATTGGTCATAAAACAAACTAAAAAAGATAATTTAATATTTTCTTTATATGGGAGGTGCCACGCCCACTATTGCTAGTGTACCAATTTTTGTCCAAAATATTCATATTGAAGCTAATGCTAGTCGTACAAAATTTGAGCTCTCTAACTTTTATAGTTTCCCAGATACAAAAATTTTGGTATTAACTTTATATGAGAGATGACACGCCCACTATTTCTTTTCCGCCCATTTTTGCACAAAATGTTCACATTGACACTTAAGTTTATTGTACAAAATTTGGGAAATGTAACTGTTATAGTTTCCTAAATTTACGGTATTTGGTATTGGCAAGCAATATTAGGCGTGGGATGTGCCACACCCCCTATTGCTAGTTCGCCTATATTTTTCCAGAATGTTCATATAGGTGTCAAAGTTGTTCGTGCAAAATTTGAGGATTCTAGTATTACCATTTTCCGAGATATACTACTTTTAATAGTTATTTAGTAAGTGGGCGTGGCACCTCGCCCACATGGAATTTCAAAATAAAAGGTAGCCTATTTTTCCTTCCAGGAACACACTGTGAAAAATTCAAGAAAATCGGTTTAGCCGTTTAGGCGGCTATAGACTTCAAACAAACATACATAAATACATACATACATACAAACAAACACACATTAATTTTTATATATATTTATCATATATAAAAATATTTTCTGGGTACAACTATGCCGCGAGAATCAAGAATGCAAACAATACTTTTTGTCCCGCATTTAAATTTTTTCATTAATTCATGTCGTTAATTTCTCCAAAACGCAATTTAAATGAAAAGGACCCTATAATTTCGGTTAATACTAATTTCTCCTTAAATAGACTAATGATTTTCTATTAATATTTATGAATGTTTTATTCAGCATCCTTACAAATATTTAATTCTTACTTTCAGTAAGAATAAATTAATTTCTTCCTTGATTTATTACGAAAACACCTTTAACTATATTAGAAAATTTGTAACAACAATTAAGTAAACAACAGCAATTTAAAACGCAACAAATTTAATAATGTAAAACTAAAAAACCCTCGAAAAATTTAGATTTTTCAATAATGTACGCAGACTTTTGCTGTATAATTATATCACTTTATTTTAATATTTTTGAATAACCGCGAATTTGTTCACTTTTCTAAAGTTGATGTTTTACTTAAATATTGTTAAAGATTTAAGCTATCATATATAGCTGTAAAAATTCCAAAAATCTTAAAGGATATATAGAAAACTTGCGTCAATAATGTCTCTCATATGTTCGTACGCAGACTTCTGCTTCCTAGTGTAAGTTATGTAGTTTTTCATTTGGTTACAGAATTAGTCCTTTACACACAAAAAAAAAAAAAAAAAAAACGCATTAAAAGAAATTCTAAATTAGGTAGTTCTGCTCAAAAACGAATATAAATTTTATAATTACCATCATAGTTCATTTAAGTTTTAAGTTTGGTATGGTTGAAAGAAAATTAAATTTCAAAATCGAGATAAGCCTTTTCTATATTAAGCTAACTCATGGCAGACACATTTTTTTTTTTTTTTGCCAAAACTACATATGTCCATTATACTGCTCCAAAAAATGCCGACTTTAATATTATATTAGAGTGACACTGAATTTTGTAGAGTGCATTGGAAACTTTGAATTTTTTACAGTTAAAAAATTGCTATTATTACACAGGCCAACAGCAAAAAAAGACTTGAATAACTACTATATAGATTTGATGTATTATGGTTCCAGTAGTCCAAAAATAAGCCAAATTTTTAATTCTATGGAGAGGTTTTCTTTTTATTTTTTATTTTTATTATTTTTTTTTTTTTTTTGTAAAATTATATTTTATTTTTTGTAAAAGCCATATTTGGCCCTATGGGCTTGGTTTAATTGAAATAAATAAAAATAAAAATAAATAAAAATTAAAAATTTTTTTAGGCGTTTTTCCACATAACTAATGATAACTCAAAAAGTTTTAGTCCCATATTATTGAAAACAATTTAGAAAAATGTATATTTACATAATCTTTAATCCAGCGGTTCTTAAATGGGGGTCCGTAAGGACATTCGTGGGGGGTCGCGAAGAGATCTTGAAAAATATTCATGAATAAAAAATTTTTCAATGTAAGTAAATACATATTAGTTAGATGTTGAAGTAAAAATTCCAATGAAATGATGAAACTATTTAAAAATGGAAATAAATCTTTATACAAAAAACATCCCGAAATTAAAGACAAAAATAAAAAAATTTTTTCTAAAATGAGTTCTTTTAAGAATCAACTAGCATCAGCTTCATGAAAAACCAATAAAAAAAACCAGAGCTTCGGATGAAAATATTATGATTTATAAAGACAACAATGATCAAATAAAGTGATGTTGAACCATGATACAACATAAAGAAAACTTTACGATGTGACAGGGAAAACAATTAAAAAGATAAATAGTTCACTTTAATTAATAAAAAAACCTTACTTTTGTTTTTGCAAAAATATTAATGCCAAGAAATTTTTTTTTTTAAAGTCGTATCAATGTCGTTTGCAAATCTAACCATAGAATAACATCCTGTGAAATAGGATTTTTAAAATTTGATCGAATGGAGCGACTTTTTAATGCTGAGTACACAAAAGTTTTGTTTTTTAAAGAAATAAAAAGAAAATTAGTTTAACAACTTTATAATTAAAAGCTGACAAATCCATATTGAAAGGATTTATCTTATAACAAACAAGGAGATTTAAAATGTAACACATGTCTAATATTTAATTCTGTATCAACAGATTTCAAAGCATTTTAGTTGAAATATAGCAAAGTTTATCCACTTTTTGGCTCAGAAACACAAAAACTATTACAACAGTTTTTAACAATATACATTCTTATATTAAACTATCTTTTGTCGATCAAACCAAAGTATCGATCTTTTGTGCACAAAGTATGATAATAGATATGTATATTTCATATTAAAGATTAAAGATACAATATCGCAATTATGAATATTATTTTTAAATTTTATATTTACATAACATTTTATCTGATTTTTAAACTGGTCAAGGTTGTAGTGGGTCGCGCATCAATTGCAAAGTCAAAAGTGGGTCGCGAAGGAAGATCTTGTGAGAACCCCTGCTTTAATCCCTTCATATATTGCGTTTCAATCGGCTCGGTAGTTTCCGAGTTATAATAAAAAAATGAAACAAAAAATATATTTTTGTCGTGAAAATAGCAAGTTTTTTTTTGTTTTAAAAAAATCATTAAAAATCGAAAACGACAAAAAACTGTTCTAATTTATTGCTTTATCGTAAAGCCACATGTAATAGCAACAAAATGAGATATCGATCATAAAAATCGATTGATTCGTTTCGAATTTAATCGCAATTAAGTGAATTCGCTCATTTTCACAAAATTTTAGTTTTTTAAAAATTTCTCCAGTTATGTTGTCATTACTCAAAAACAACTTGTCCGATTTTGTTAAACTAAATTTACAAAAATTTTGGATAACAATATCTTTAAATGATGTTATACAATTGTTTTTGATGCGATCAATAGTTTCAGTTATGAAAAAAAATTGTTAGGCAAAAAATATAAACTTAGTAAAAAAAAATAAAAAAAAAAAGAATGTTATATTCGGCTTTACCGAATCTATATGCCCACCAACACCTTTTTATATAGGAGGTGGGCAGTAAGATGGGTGACCACGCCCATTTTTTGTTTCCGAGCTTACATTGATCCTTGAGCTACTTGTACAAAATTTCGTTGACATTTCACCTTATATGGGAAGTGGCCGATAAAGTGGGCGGACCACACCCATTTTTGGTTTCCAAGTTTATATCGATCCTTGTACTATTTACAAAAAATTTCGTCGTCGTACATGCTTTTGTTTCAGAAATATGATCGATATCTAATTTTGTTGCTATTACATGTGGCTTTACGATAAAGCAATAAATCAGAACAGTTTTTGTCGTTTTAGATTTTTAATGATTTTTTTAAAACAAAAAAACTTGCTATTTTCACGAAATTTTTTTTTATTTCATTGTTTTATTATAACTCCGAAACTACCGAGCCGATTGAAACGCAATATATGAAGGGATTAAAGGTTATGTAATTATAAATTTTTCTAAATTTTTTTCAATAATTTTGAGTTATCATTAGTCATGTGGAAAAACGCATAAAAAAATTTTTAATTTTACAAAAAAATTAAAAAAAAAAACCTCTCCATAGAATTTAAAATTTGGACCATATATGTACTACTGGAACCACAATACATCAAAATTGTATAGTGGTTTTTAAAGCCTCCAAAATTTGTATGATTTTGTTGCCTTGTGTTATAAATGAAAAGGAAGATAAAGAAGTTAAAAACGGTTGGAAAATATTAGAGTTATTAGAAATTCTCCGGACCATTAACGTGTTTTCGAACACTTGTTTAAGCAATGTTTAGAAAAATTTTAAATTTGAATAAAAGGTTTAATTTGAACCATAATTACAAAAAAAAAAAAATAAGCTTAGACTTAGACAGGGCTTACTTTGCATTTGTACTATTAAAGAGTTTAATTATATCTGGGGGTCCGCGTGAAAATTAAAAATTCTTGAAAGTGTCCGCAAAGTGAGTCATGTTTTTTTATTTTCTTAAAAAAGTATTCAGTTAGCAGAGAATGAGCTATGACGCTTTTTTACAAAAAATAGTAAAATCGAATAAGAAACAAAAAATCAGTAAATATTTTAAATTTGGTTTAACTTGTAAAGCCAATCCATATACAAACTCAACCTTGCTTTAACTAACAATGTAGTTTCTCAGTGCTAGGGTTATAAGTGTAAAATTCTTTAGTATTGTCATATTAAATTTTAAAAACAGGTGATTTTTTGTTAAATTTATGGCAATGTATTAATTTTAATAAGATGGCGTTGAAAAACAACATTGTTAGTAAAAGCTCGTTTAAATTAGTTTGAGGATTAACTTACAAATTAAACTTAATTTAACTAACAATAAAAAAGCTAGCTGTTAGAAGTTCAGTGTTTTTTAAACCTAGAAGGTGTAATTCTTAATTTTTGCTATAATTTCTTTTTGTTTTATTTTTTTTTATAAATATTAAAAGTAATAAAAGTTATTAATTTCTTTCTTTATAGTCTGTTGAAGGAGAAAATCACGAAAAAGCTGTCGAACTCCTTAAACAAGCAGTTGGCTCAGTTAAGCTTGTTGTACGTTACACACCAAAGGTTTTAGAAGAAATGGAAATGCGTTTTGATAAGCAACGTACTACTCGCCGTAGACAATAATGTTGAAATTGTTATGATAACCTTTATAATGTCTCAAATTTAAAAATGATACACATGTATTACTTATATAAGTATCGGAATGCAAATAATTTAAAATTAATTTATTTGTGTCTATTTAATTTATTTACTCAATAATGGTTCACCATTTAATAAACATTACGTTTAGAATCCAAAAAGTTTTTAAAGTATTTATATGTTTATACATATTACATTACAGGAGTAAAAGTTATATACAGAGGCTAACATTAATAAATAAACTCATCATTATTTTATGTCTTACTTTACAACAGTACGTATTTGTAAATTTTTATTTTTAATCAAATCGTCTTTTATATTGATAAAATTTCATTTAGGTTTTTTTTTTTTTGATAAACATTATTTTCGAACGTTTTTTTTTTAATTTCGGTGATCTGAATGCCCAACACAATTGTGTATCGAGTAATTCGGCCGGTAAGGAGTCTTACAGCCACTGCCTTCAATCCAGCTACTACATATACTACCCAAATGTTTATATTCGCTTTGGTCAAAATATTAACCCTGTTTTACAGTCGGACCATGTACCAATAACTTATAACTTTTATTTCTGCTCAAAAAAAAAAAAATAAAAAAAAAATAAAAATAAAAATCAAAAAATAATTGTTATCTCTGCTCGAAAAAATAAAAATCACAAAATAAGTTAGTTTTGCTCAAAACAATCAAAATCAAAAAATAACCGGTATTTCTGCTCGAAAAAAAATAACTGTTATTATTTGATTTTTATGATAAAAGTCATAACGGATACGTTCCCTAATTAATATCTATAGTTAAAGAAGCTTTTAAAAAATACATGTCTGTCGTAAAAATGCTTGCCATCGAGAAATATCTGATGTTAGTAAAATGTTAATTAGTCAAAGAAATGAATACAAACTTAAAAATCAATTAAAATGTATTTTGAACCTGTTAAATAAACTTTTAGATTTCCATCTTAATAAAGACCGAAATTAATCTTGGTAAAAATTTATCTAAAATTTCTTTTCAGTCTCTAAAAAAATTTTGGGTATTAATAAAAGCCCTTAAAATAGCAATACAGATCTTTATGTAAATGATGAAGTTTTTAAAACTGTCACTGAAAAAGCTAATTCAATAGCAGACGTATTTGGTAATTCACACACCATTTAAATTATTATTCACCTATGGACACAACTCTATCAAGATTCATTCATGATCTTAACGATACAATTCTTAACCTTCCTATACCCGCGTTCTGGGGGTACTTTAACATTTACTTTATTTTTTTGGAAACGAAATAACTCGAAATTTTGGAAACAAAATTATCTTCATTATTAAGTGTAAACTTTATTTTAGTGTATCGGAAAGTGTTAATATACAGGACTGTTACCTAGTGTATTCAAAAACCGAAACCTAAAACCGGCTAACCGGTTTTTGAATTTTATAAAACCGACTGGTTTCGAATAATTTCTACTTTCGAATTTTTCGACATGCCGGTTTTTTTCTGCCGGTTAACCGGTTTTTTAATGGAAGGTACATTTTAGGTTCAAACACCCAGTGTTTTTCATTTATTTATATTTTCATAGTATACATTATATAATTCTATGTAAATATTCACACTCACATAGATGCAATTTATACCAAAAAGCTAATTAGCGAAGAAAATAAAGATACTGAAGATTCATCGGAAGATGAACATGATTACGACGATATCCAAAATACAGAAGCAGGTATCAATATTTATAATACTTTAGCAATCTGTTTTGAGGTCGGAGTAATAATTAGAAAATTACGTAAATATGTAAAATTATTCAATAAATCGAGTGAAAAGCAAAAAGAACTGCACAACTTTATACAAAAACAAGAAGGTAAAGAGCTACCATTGAACAGTTTTTAAGAATCAACAAATGTGTTAATCATTCCTTGTTAGTGTTTGGTATAAGTCTTTACATATCTTTAAAAAGATGCACTACACCATTTACTGTTGCATTTCAGAAATTTCTATTTGTATTTTAGAAATTTCTATTTATATATTTGAAATTTCTAATTATATTTCAGAAATTTCTAATTATATTTCTGAAAATTCTAATTTTGCATCAGAAGTTTCCAATTATATTTCAGAAATATCTATTTGAAGTTCAGAAGTTTAATTATATTTGTGGTGGTGAAAAAAAATTGTTTTTATCAGAGACCGGATTTTAATACTAAAAAAACAATCTTTTTATTTTTATTTCAATCGAAAAACAATCTTTAATGTTCAAAAAATAATAAAAATCCATCATGATTTTTATTATTTTCATCAATATTTTATTTTTTTCATCATGAGGAAAATAAAAATATAAATATCTTTTGTGATATTTATTTCAAAAGTTGAAAATTATTTTGAACTTTTTTCATCGGATGGAAAAAATTCTAAACAACAACAATTTCATTTGAATAAAAAAATATTTTGAAAACAAAACAAAAGTATGAATAAAAAAAACAATCATTTTAAATTTTTTTCGAACTGATATTTATCGTTAAAGATATTTATCGTTAAAGATATTTATTTTTTTCATCATTGATGGATATTTATTTTAAAAATAAAAATCCCTCACATATTTTTTTCAACAAATGAAAAAATATTTTGAACATTAAAGATATTTATTTTGATTGAAAAATAAAAATAAAACGTTTTCGGGTGCTTGGTTTTTATACTTTCCTCAAAATTCAAAATTTACGTACATATTTTTTTGGCTGTAGGATATTTTTACTTTTCAAATTTTGTTTTAAATTGCTTTGCTTACATTGTATGTCTAAATTTAAAAAATTTTGCTCATTCGAAAATAATTTTTGGAGTAAAAAGACGTTTAAAATAGAAATTATATACGTACACATGATATAAGAACTAAAGGTAGAATCATTTGGGAGAGTTGTCATTTGTAATGCTTGATAAGTCAGAAAATTTAAAAAATTAAAAGCAACAAAATAAAACTTACAACTAAAAGAAATGTTAAATGTTTTTGTTTGCACTTGAATTTTCCAAATATTTCTTGCAAAGATCAACAGCAGAATTCCATTTTTGTAATTTTCACTCAATAAATTATTGGAAATTATTGCTTTTAAATAAAATTTACATATTTTTATAAAATTTACATATATTATGATATGTACATATATATTTTTTGTGTGCTATTTTTCAAAATGGACATTCTTTGTCGGCGTTCATACAAGGAAATTTTTCTTGCAGCAATTCTGATTTTGTGTGAGACAGAGCGAGAGGGAATATGAGAGAGTACAAACTTGCGTGTACTTAGAAATTCGTTTTGTTTTTCTTTTTCGTATTTCAAATCAAAAACAAATCAAGCCATTTAAAGAAAGAATTGCTGAAATAAAATTTTGTGTGTGAAAAATTTCAGAAAGAAAAATTGCTGTGAACTTGGACTTTGGAAGGATTATTTTGGGAATTGATTCTGGAATCCTAAGTGGTAAGGGTCAAGTTTGGTTTAGTGTTTAGAAATGTTGAAATTTATTATTTTTTTTATAATTATAGGATTTCGAAAATAGTTGGCTTATTGCTTTGCATATAACTTATTCTGTTTGCCTTTGAGGAAAATTATTATAGTCATATACTCCAATAATCAACTAGTGGAGTGACCATATACCCTTGGAAATATAAATATTCTTCGAAGAAGGTTCAATTTCCATTATTTAAGGAAGAAAATCCCGGCCAGAGGCGCATAAAGTGACCATATTTAATTCATTTAATACAAATTTTTGAATTTTGTGTATAAAGGCTTTCGAATCCCTATAATTTGGGAACAATTCATATCAAAAGAAAGAAGAAAAGGGAGAAAAATTAAAATAGAATGACCAACGGTTTTTTTTATTGTGCCAATATTGTGAAAGAAAAAAATCTCAGATTTTATCTGATTTACTCATATATTTTAAAGTGAACAGACATTCCTGAAAAGTGTATAGATAAATTTCTCTTTTCTCCAAACATTTTCAAACTTTGATTATTAACTTGCATTTCTTTAATTGAATCAATAATTTAAATTAAAACGAGAGAAGATATAGTCGGTCAAGCCTGACTGTATGATACCCTACACCATTTCGATCCACATAATTTTGTTTTTACTTATATATAACTTACTTTTCTTAAATATTATCATAATACTAACATTTGTATGGGATTTATGCACTTTACTGATTTTCAGGAGAGGAGTTTATATGGGAGCTATGGTCAGTTATGGACCGATCTTCATGAAATTCGGCGGACTGATTTTTGCTTATATAAAACTTATTGGTGCTAAATTTCATTAAAATATTCCTATTTTTAAGGAATAAGTGTTAAAACTCTATTCCGGGAGGACATTTGTATGGGGGCTAGGTGAAATAATGGGCCGATCATAACCAAATTCAATAGGCTTCGTCCTTGTATTGAAAAAAAGCATAAGTACCAAATTTCATCAAATTATTTTCAAAATTGCGATTTGTACTTTGCGCACAATCTTTTAAATCGACTCAGAAAGTGATTCTGAGTCGAACGGTATACTTTAAGGTGGGGGTCCGAAGATTTTTCTCTGCGTTACAACTTCTGCACAAACACATAATACCCCAACCACCTATAGTGGTGGAAATCATTTTTATGAAATATTTATAATACTTTAGCAATCTGTTTTGAGGTCGGAGTAATAATTAGAAAATTACGTAAATATGTAAAATTATTCAATAAATCGAGTGAAAAGCAAAAAGAACTGCACAACTTTATACAAAAACAAGAAGGTAAAGAGCTACCATTGAACAGTTTTTAAGAATCAACAAATGTGTTAATCATTCCTTGTTAGTGTTTGGTATAAGTCTTTACATATCTTTAAAAAGATGCACTACACCATTTACTGTTGCATTTCAGAAATTTCTATTTGTATTTTAGAAATTTCTATTTATATATTTGAAATTTCTAATTATATTTCAGAAATTTCTAATTATATTTCTGAAAATTCTAATTTTGCATCAGAAGTTTCCAATTATATTTCAGAAATATCTATTTGAAGTTCAGAAGTTTAATTATATTTGTGGTGGTGAAAAAAAATTGTTTTTATACTTTCCTCAAAATTCAAAATTTACGTACATATTTTTTTGGCTGTAGGATATTTTTACTTTTCAAATTTTGTTTTAAATTGCTTTGCTTACATTGTATGTCTAAATTTAAAAAATTTTGCTCATTCGAAAATAATTTTTGGAGTAAAAAGACGTTTAAAATAGAAATTATATACGTACACATGATATAAGAACTAAAGGTAGAATCATTTGGGAGAGTTGTCATTTGTAATGCTTGATAAGTCAGAAAATTTAAAAAATTAAAAGCAACAAAATAAAACTTACAACTAAAAGAAATGTTAAATGTTTTTGTTTGCACTTGAATTTTCCAAATATTTCTTGCAAAGATCAACAGCAGAATTCCATTTTTGTAATTTTCACTCAATAAATTATTGGAAATTATTGCTTTTAAATAAAATTTACATATTTTTATAAAATTTACATATATTATGATATGTACATATATATTTTTTGTGTGCTATTTTTCAAAATGGACATTCTTTGTCGGCGTTCATACAAGGAAATTTTTCTTGCAGCAATTCTGATTTTGTGTGAGACAGAGCGAGAGGGAATATGAGAGAGTACAAACTTGCGTGTACTTAGAAATTCGTTTTGTTTTTCTTTTTCGTATTTCAAATCAAAAACAAATCAAGCCATTTAAAGAAAGAATTGCTGAAATAAAATTTTGTGTGTGAAAAATTTCAGAAAGAAAAATTGCTGTGAACTTGGACTTTGGAAGGATTATTTTGGGAATTGATTCTGGAATCCTAAGTGGTAAGGGTCAAGTTTGGTTTAGTGTTTAGAAATGTTGAAATTTATTATTTTTTTTATAATTATAGGATTTCGAAAATAGTTGGCTTATTGCTTTGCATATAACTTATTCTGTTTGCCTTTGAGGAAAATTATTATAGTCATATACTCCAATAATCAACTAGTGGAGTGACCATATACCCTTGGAAATATAAATATTCTTCGAAGAAGGTTCAATTTCCATTATTTAAGGAAGAAAATCCCGGCCAGAGGCGCATAAAGTGACCATATTTAATTCATTTAATACAAATTTTTGAATTTTGTGTATAAAGGCTTTCGAATCCCTATAATTTGGGAACAATTCATATCAAAAGAAAGAAGAAAAGGGAGAAAAATTAAAATAGAATGACCAACGGTTTTTTTTATTGTGCCAATATTGTGAAAGAAAAAAATCTCAGATTTTATCTGATTTACTCATATATTTTAAAGTGAACAGACATTCCTGAAAAGTGTATAGATAAATTTCTCTTTTCTCCAAACATTTTCAAACTTTGATTATTAACTTGCATTTCTTTAATTGAATCAATAATTTAAATTAAAACGAGAGAAGATATAGTCGGTCAAGCCTGACTGTATGATACCCTACACCATTTCGATCCACATAATTTTGTTTTTACTTATATATAACTTACTTTTCTTAAATATTATCATAATACTAACATTTGTATGGGATTTATGCACTTTACTGATTTTCAGGAGAGGAGTTTATATGGGAGCTATGGTCAGTTATGGACCGATCTTCATGAAATTCGGCGGACTGATTTTTGCTTATATAAAACTTATTGGTGCTAAATTTCATTAAAATATTCCTATTTTTAAGGAATAAGTGTTAAAACTCTATTCCGGGAGGACATTTGTATGGGGGCTAGGTGAAATAATGGGCCGATCATAACCAAATTCAATAGGCTTCGTCCTTGTATTGAAAAAAAGCATAAGTACCAAATTTCATCAAATTATTTTCAAAATTGCGATTTGTACTTTGCGCACAATCTTTTAAATCGACTCAGAAAGTGATTCTGAGTCGAACGGTATACTTTAAGGTGGGGGTCCGAAGATTTTTCTCTGCGTTACAACTTCTGCACAAACACATAATACCCCAACCACCTATAGTGGTGGAAATCATTTTTGTCGAAATCACTTTTTGTCGAAGTGATTTCAAATCACCTAAAAGGTGTTCTGTGCACAAAAAATTGTGAAATCACGTGATTTCAAATTAAGTTTTTCTTTACTTTGAAAAAGATTTCGTGATTTAATTTTATCTTTGCATGTCAGCTGTTTACCTACAACTTTTCTTCTGTTTCCATAGGATTTGATAGATTCCGCAAATAACGTTTTTTAATCTCAATCTGAATGCAGCGCAGTGAATTTAAGCCCAAATTACAATTGCGCGTAGTCAGCAGCAGTGTGTGCTGACAAAATCAGCTGGTAATTTAGAAAGCACTGTTTGTTATGGTGTTGATTACATTTGGTCAGCAACAGTTTGCAGTGCTGTTTCATTTAGCCCTGTTTCTAAATTCACTGCGCTGAATTCAGATTGATTTTGAAAAAATTTCCAATATTGAACAAAAATATAAATTGTAAATTATTAAAAAATATTAATTCTTTATGTAAAAATAATTCAGCTACAACAATAATTGAAAAAAATGGACCTAAAATAAAGCTTCCTTTTAATAACCACAAATGGTTGCTAGCGTATATCACTGAAACTAAGGATTGACACGGTATAAACGATATAGATTATGAAAGTAGACTAAATTTAGAACAAAATAAGACAATCGTGCAAAAAATCCTACGAGCCGTTCCACAGAAAAATGGGTTCCTCCAAAATGGTCCATAAAATCGTTGCTGGCCTATAGCACTGAAACTAAGGATTGGCACGGTATAAACGATATAGATTATGAAAGTAGACTAAATTTAGAACAAAATAAGACAATCGTGCAAAAAATCCTAAGAGCCGTTCCAGAGAAAATGGGTTCCTCCAAAATGGCCCATAAAATCGTTGCTGGCCTATAGCACTGAAACTAAGGATTGGCACGGAATAAACGATATAGATTATGAAAGTAGACTAAATTTAGAACAAAATAAGACAATCGTGCAAAAAATACTAAGAGCCGTTCCAGAGAAAAATGGGTTCCTCCAAAATGGCCCATAAAATCGTTGCTGGCCTATAGCACTGAAACTAAGGATTGGAACGGTATAAACGATATAGATTATGAAAGTAGACTAAATTCCAGACAAAAATGGGTTCATCCAAAATGGCCCATAAAATCGTTGCTGGCCTATAGCACTGAAACTAAGGATTGGCACGGTATAAACGATATAGATTATGAAAGTAGACTAAATTCAGAACAAAATAAGACAATCGTGCAAAAAATCCTACGAGCCGTTCCAGAGAAAAATGGGTTCCTCCAAAATGGCCCATAAAATCGTTGCTGGCCTATAGTACTGAAACTAAGGATTGGAACGGTATAAACGATATAGATTATGAAAGTAGACTAAATTCAGAACAAAATAAGACAATCGTGCAAAAAATCCTACGAATTTCTGATAAAAATATTTCTCTGATAATATTTTAAATATAAGTGTAGCCAATTCTAATGCAAATAATTCTAGCAAAAGTTTCCACATTGACCAAAATGAAAACGGCAGCCGTTTAAGTATTGATCGTTTCATTAATGATTCAAGTGTAAATGAAAAAATGGGTTCTCCTGATGTCAGCTTTGCTGGTGTATCCATCTTAAAAAATATTCGTAAAAAGTACTTAACACCAGATATACAGTTAGGGACAAAACTATTTGTACACCTCATATATTTCGTATACCTTCACGCACATTTTCAACAGATCCGTTGTTTTTATACTTGCTTACAATGTATTGTACTGTGGAATGTTGCAAATTTACTAAATTACTTATATTCCGGATTTTCCTTTTTTATGTTCATCAATAATTAAATTTTTAATATCCAAACTCAACTCTTTTCGCTTTCCCATTTTTGATGTGCTTATTATTCAAAACGTTAAAACCAACTTCTTATTTTGTAAAATAAAACTCGATTAACGAAGAAAATATAACGGTATTTAAAAAAATCATCATACAAGAGTCCAACGTACAAATAATTGTACAAAGTACTGATGTACAAATACTTTTGTCCCAAAGATTTTTACTTAAATTGTACTTTTTTTAACAATGTGTTATATATTAATTTATTTTTTATCAAATAATTCAATAAAAATGGACCTGAATTAAAACTACATATAATAATTTTTTATTCTTTATAAATTATTGAAGATATACGAAATGCATGGGTGTACAAATAGTTTTGTCCCTAACTGTATGTTCGCATTTAAACAGAAATGTGCGTATCGTGGAAAAGCAAAATACGAATAGACGTTTTGAATTTAAATGTCTAATAGAGGATACACAAATGCATATACCTGATATCAGTGAAATCCTAAAAGAAAATAATAACAATATACCAACAAAAAAAATGCTAGAAGATTTTATTAGAATTGGATATTTAACAAAAAATAATGTTTGCGATATTAATTTCAAACATACACGAATAAATAAAGAATCATTCGCATAGTATAATAATAAAGTATACTCGTAAGACCAGCTGTTTTACAATTTTTTCATTGGCAAACCTCGCGGTACTGTCAAATTGTTTTTGTATTCACATGTAAAATATTTTTTGAGTTTTTTTCTCTTGCTCTCTTTCGTTCTCTCATTTTTCCGTTCAATGCGTTCTGACATTGTGGGCAGTAGTTTTACACTAACAAAATACAAGCAATTTTTGTTTTTGTAGATGTGCGAGTACTTTATTATTTTACTATGAATCATTCGTTGCATGCGGATACTGCACCGATTTAGAATGCAAAAACTTTGGAAGCGCTATTTGAAACTCACTTTCCCGGTTGTAATTTGAACACGGAGAATTTTTCTCGTGAATCGCTGTGTCACGAAACCAAAACCTCCGATATGGACTATGGTCTAGTTACAGTAGAGAAAATTAAATGGGCCATAAGCAGGTTTGGACCTTATAAATCGCCAGGATTAGACGGTATTTATCCAATTATGCTGCAGAAATGTACCGAAATAATTTGTGAACTGTTAAGGAGACTATATACTGCTTGCTTACATTATTCATATGTTCCAACAAGTTGGCGTAAAGTAAAGGTGATCTTTATACCAAAAGTGGGTAAGATACAACATGTTGTGACAAAGGACTACAGACCTATCAGTTTGTCTTCCTTTTTGCTGAAAACTCTCGAGAGAATCATAGATGACCATGTAAGACAGAGAATACATATTATGCCATTCTCTCCTGATCAGCATGCTTATTTAAGAGGAAAGTCAGTTGAAACTGCAATTCACAGTTTAACGACGAGAATAGAACAGAGTATACACCATGGAGAATTCGTACTAGCGTGTTTCCTAGATATTGAAGGAGCTTTCAACAATAGTGACCGGGTGGTTACTATGTGAATTTTGAAAGTTCTTACCCATCGAGAAATTCAGGCTGAACTAGGTGGAACATTTCTAAATGCAATAGCCAACAGGGGCACTCCTCAAGGCGGCGTCATATCACCGACTCTGTGGATTCTAGCATTGAATGAAATTTTGTTGGAACTTAATACATTAGGTGTAGGAGTAGTGGCATATGCAGATGATCTAGTGCTACTAGTAAAAGGTAAACTCCCGAGTACTCTTGCAGAGGTAATGGAAGGTGCTCTAAAGATATTAAATAAATGGGCTATCGATTGTGGTTTGGGTATCAATCCTCAGAAAACAGGCTGGTACTTTTCACAGGGCGAAGGAGAATACCTGCTTTTAACCCACCGAAACTAGGTGGTAGAACTTTGGAACTTTCAAATGGAGCAAAATTTTTAGGCGTTTTTTACGACCATAAATTGAACTGGATATCCAACCTACAGGAAAGAGTAAAGAAAGCTTACGCTGCTTTGTACTCGTGTCAGAAGCTTATTGGAAAATATTGGGGTCTTAAACCACGCTTGATTTATTGGATATACAAGGCAATTGTTAGGCCAATACTAGCACACGGATCGCTTGTTTGGTGGCCAATTATGAACATCAAAACACATGCCTCTTTCATTGAACGTGTAAATAGAGTTGTAGCGCTGAGCATAACAGGTGCAAGAAGATCCACCGCCACTGAAGCGATGTGCAGAATTCTGGAAATTGAACCCCTACATTTATACATAAAGGAATACGCTTTAAAGACCCAGATTAGGCTGAGCCAAAATGGACAACTTATAATTAGAGATAATGGACATTCATCCTTAATTAGAAAATCAAGTTATGAAAATTTAGTAACAGATTACATGATAAGTGAAACTCGATGGGATAAGGAGATTACAGCGATTATACCGCCGAGAGAAGACTGGGAGACCAATAATCGTAATGTAGAAGGTGTTGAGGTGTACACTGATGGTTCTAGGAAAGTGAATGGAACGGGAAGTGGAGTTTTCTGTGAAAAGTTAGGTATCAAACACAGCTCAAGACTGAACAATGCTTGTAGTATTTTCCAAGCTGAAATCTTTGCAGTGTCTGAAGCAGCAAGACTAATATCTATGATGGCGATATTTAGGAGCGATATCACAATATACATAGATAGTCAGGCTACCATAAGGGCACTTTGTAGCAGGAATATTAGATCAAAGGTGGTCAGCCGTTGTTGCAGAGATCTACAAGTTCTCAACGAACAACACTTTTTAAAACTGTGCTGGGTACCGGGTCACAATAATATTCAAGGTAATGAAATAGCTGATGAACTAGCACGAACAGGAGCAGATATGGAATCGACTAACGCATGTGAAGACATTCATCCTGGACTAGATTATATATATCGAAAAATAAGAGATAAATTCAAAGTGGAAGCCGATGCACTCTGGGGTAACTCATCGAGATATAAGCAGACAAAGGCGTTATGGAAACCAAGGGATAACAATACATTGAGGAAAGTTGTAGATATGGAAAAGAATGAACTGAGAATGTATGTAGGTATTATTACAGGTCATAACGACTTAAAATATTTTCTTAAGAAAATTGTTTTATGCGATAATAACAACTGCAGCGAGGAGGAAGAGGATACATTTCATTTCCTCTGCGAGTGCGCTGCACTATCGCGTTATAGATTTAAATGTTTTGATTCCTATTTTTATCAGAACCTGGAAGATTTAAGAGGGATAAGTCCATTAAAGATTTTGAAATTTATTAAGGCAACAAAGATGCATATAACAAGTAATAATGGAGGTCCAGCAACAAGACAATCGAGACCCCGAATGGATTGACAAGGCATCAAAAGATTGACTGTAAAGATAAGCAACAGTGGAGCTAAAGGAACTTTGTATACTTATACATATATATACATATATATTTTTTTTTTCTATATATTTTATTTTATTTTTTTTTTCTCTTTTTCTTATTTTGTTATTTCACTTTTCTTTTTTTTTTTTTTTTTTTTTTTTGAGGATTCACTATGGATCAGCATAATTGGTCTTGTGAATACACACAGTTCTGTGTGATCCTCTTTCAACCTAACCTAACCTAGAATGCAATTTGTAAACATTCAATGGTGATATGAATGGTAAAATTCGTGTATTTAGGTCGCAAAAAGAAATAGTACATACTATTAATAACAGCAGTAAGTTTCAATGCCGTGGGGCACAAATATATTTTGAAAAGTCTGAAATTTCTAAAGAAAGCGCTTTAACATATCAGAGACAAACAATTAATCAACAATCGAGCACCGGTTAGTGGGTAGATCGCAAATGGTAAAATTGTTATCAAATATCAGAAATATTAAAGCTGAATCGGCAGCTGAACAAGATAAATATTCTGACCCTCTTATTGACGCTTATCTAATGTTCAAAAGTAATTATAAACATTATGTCCAGTATCTATCAACGAAATTAGAAGTATCTTTATGGTAAAAAAAACAAATTGATTTGGAGGAACCCATTTTTCTCTGGAACGGCTCTTAGGATTTTTTGCACGATTATCTTATTTTGTTCTAAATTTAGTCCACCTTCATAATCTATATCGTTTATACCATGCCAATCCTTAGTTTCAGTGCTATAGGCCAGCAACGATTTTATGGGCCATTTTGGAGGAACCCATTTTTCTCTGGAACGGCTCTTAAGGCCCAACTACATAGAATTCTTTGCTTCAACTGCGACTGACAGCTAAGTTAAATACATGCATTTATATTGTGCGGAGCCAAATCAGTACGCCAAACTTCTGCGTGAAGTACTTGAAAGATGAAAAATTTCCAACTTTGAAGTGCCGAAGTACGTAAATATATTTTGTAGGTTGTTTTATTCTTATTTTAATTTTTTTTATTGAGTCGGAAATTTTAAAGTGCAATTCATTATTTAAACTGAGAACATAATTAAATTTTTACATCTTTATATTTTATTATATAAAATTTTATTAACAAAATAATGCAACGACTGGGTTAATATAATTTGTGCGTTGAGTAGCTGTCAGTCGCAGTTGAAGCGAAAGTATTCTATGTAGTTGAGCCTTTAGGATTTTTTGCACGATTGTCTTATTTTGTTCTAAATTTGGTCTACTTTCATAATCTATATCGTTTATACCGTGCCAAACCTTAGTTTCCGTGCTATAGGCCAGCAACGATTTTATGGGCCATTTTGGAGGAACTTATTTTTCTCTAGAACGGCTCGTAGGACCCATTTTTGTCTGGAATTTAGTCTACTTTCATAATCTATATCGTTTATACCGTGCAAATCCTTAGTTTCAGTGCTATAGGTCAGCAATGATTTTATGGGCCATTTTGGAGGAACCCATTTTTCTCTGGAACGACTCGTAGGATTTTTTGCACGATTGTCTTATTTTGTTCTAAATTTGGTCTACTTTCATAATCTATATCGCTCATACCGTGCCAATCCTTAGTTTCAGTGCTATAGGCCAGCAACGATTTTATGGGCCATTTTGGAGGAACCCATTTTTCTCTGGAACGGCTCTTAGGATTTTTTGCACGATTGTCTTATTTTGTTCTAAATTTGGTCTACTTTCATAGCGTGCCAAACCTTAGTTTCAGTGCTATAGGTCAGCAACGATTTTATGGGCCATTTTGGAGGAACCTATTTTTCTCTGGAACGGCTCGTAGGATTTTTTGCACGATTATTTTATTTTGTTCTGAATTTAGTCTACTTTCATAATCTATATCGCTCATACCGTGCCAATCCTTAGTTTCAGTGCTATAGGCCAGCAACGATTTTATGGGCCATTTTGGAGGAACCCATTTTTCTCTGGAACGGCTCGTAGGATTTTTTGCACGATTGTCTTATTTTGTTCTAAATTTAGTCTACTTTCATAATCTATATCGTTTATACCGTGCCAATCCTTAGTTTCAGTGCTATAGGCCAGCAACGATTTTATGGGCCTTTTTGGAGGAACCCATTTTTCTCTAGAGCGGCTCGTAGGATTTTTTGCACGATTGTCTTATTTTGTTCTAACTTTAGTCTACCTTCATAATCTATATCGTTTATATCGCACCAATCCTTAGTTTCAGTGCTATAGGCCAGCAACGATTTTATGGACCATTTTGGAGGAACCCATTTTTCTGTGGAACGGCTCTTAGGATTTTTTGCACGATTGTCTTATTTAGTTCTAAATTTAGTCTACTTTCATAATCTATATCGTTTATACCGTGCCAATCCTTAGTTTCAGTGCTATAGGCCAGCAACGATTTTATGGGCCATTTTGGAGGAACCCATTTTTCTCTGGAACGGCTCTTAGGATTTTTTGCACGATTGTCTTATTTTGTTCTAAATTTGGTCTACTTTCATAATCTATATCGCTCATAGCGTGCCAAACCTTAGTTTCAGTGCTATAGGTCAGCAACGATTTTATGGGCCATTTTGGAAGAACCTATTTTTCTCTGGAACGGCTCGTAGGATTTTTTGCACGATTATCTTATTTTGTTCTGAATTTAGTCTACTTTCATAATCTATATCGCTCATACCGTGCCAATCCTTAGTTTCAGTGCTATAGGCCAGCAACGATTTTATGGGCCATTTTGGAGGAACCCATTTTTCTCTAGAGCGGCTCGTAGGATTTTTTGCACGATTGTCTTATTTTGTTCTAACTTTAGTCTACCTTCATAATCTATATCGTTTATATCGTACCAACCCTTAGTTTCAGTGCTATAGGCCAGCAACGATTTTATGGACCATTTTGGAGGAACCAATTTTTCTGTGGAACGGCTCGTAGGATTTTTTGCACGATTGTCTTATTTAGTTCTAAATTTAGTCTACTTTCATAATCTATATCGTTTATACCGTGCCAACCCTTAGTTTCAGTGCTATAGGCCAGCAACGATTTTATGGGCCATTTTGGAGGAACCCATTTTTCTCTAGAGCGGCTGGTAGGATTTTTTGCACGATTGTCTTATCTTGTTCTAAATTTAGTCTTCTTTAATAATCTATATCGTTTATATCGTGCCAATCCTTAGTTTCAGTGCTATAGGCCAGCAACGATTTTATGGACCATTTTGGAGGAACCCATTTTCTCTGGAACGGCTCGTAGGATTTTTTGCACGATTGTCTTATTTTGTTCTAAATTTAGTCTTCTTTCATAATCTATATCGTTTATATCGTGCCAATCCTTAGTTTCAGTGCTATAGGCCAGCAACGATTTTATGGACCATTTTGGAGGAACCCATTTTTCTTTAGAGCGGCTGGTAGGATTTTTTGCACGATTATCTTATTTAGTTCTAAATTTAGTCTACTTTCATAATCTATATCCCTTATACCGTGCCAATCCTTAGTTTCAGTGCTATAGGCCAGCAACGATTTTATGGGCCATTTTGGAGGAACCCATTTTTCTCTAGAGCGGCTGGTAGGATTTTTTGCACGATTGTCTTATTTTGTTCTAAATTTAGTCTTCTTTCATAATCTATATCGTTTATATCGTGCCAATCCTTAGTTTCAGTGCTATAGGCCAGCAACGATTTTACGGACCATTTTGGAGGAACCCATTTTTCTCTGGAACGGCTCGTAGGATTTTTTGCACGATTGTCTTGTTTTGTTCTAACTTTAGTCTACCTTCATAATCTATATCGTTTATACCGTGCCAATCCTTAGTTTCAGTGCTATAGGCCAGCAACGATTTTATGGGCCATTTTGGAGGAACCCATTTTTCTCTGGAACGGCTCGTAGGATTTTTTGCACGATTGTCTTATTTTGTTTTGAATTTGGTTTACTTTCATAATCTATATCGTTTATACCGTGCCAATCCTTAGTTTCAGTGCTATAGGCCAGCAACGATATTATGGGCCATTTTGGAGGAACCCATTTTTCTCTGGAACGGCTCGTAGGATTTTTTGCACGATTGTCTTATTTTGTTCTGAATTTAGTCTACTTTTATAATCTATATCGATTATACCGTGCCAATCCTTAGTTTCAGTGCTATAGGTCAGTAACGATTTTATGGGCCATTTTGGAGGAACCCATTTTCTCTGGAACGGCTCGTAGGATTTTTTGCACGATTGTCTTATTTTGTTCTAATTTTAGTCTACTTTCATAATCTATATCGTTTATACCGTGGCATTCCTTAGTTTCAGTGCTATAGGCCAGCAACGATTTTATGGGCCATTTTGGAGGAACCCATTTTTGTCTGGAATTTAGTCTACTTTCATAATCTATATCGTTTATACCGTGCCAATCCTTAGTTTCAGTGCTGCAGGTCAGCAATGATTTTATGGGCCATTTTGTAGAAACCCATTTTTCCCTGGAACGGCTCTTAGGATTTTTTGCACGATTGTCTTATTTTGTTCTAAATTTAGTCTACTTTCATAATCTATATCGTTCATACCGTGCCAATCCTTAGTTTCAGTGCTATAGGTCAGCAATGATTTTATGGGCCATTTTGGAGGAACCCATTTTTCCCTGGAACGGCTCGTAGGATTTTTTGCGCGATTGTCTTATTTTGTTCTGAATTTAGTCTACCTTCATTATCTATAACGTTTATACCGTGCCAATCCTTAGTTTCAGTGCTATAGGCCAGCAACGATTTTATGGGCCATTTTGGAGAAACCCATTTTTCTCTGGAACGGCTCGTAGGATTTTTTGCACGATTGTCTTATTTTGTTCTAAATTTAGTCTACTTTTATAATCTATATCGTTTATACAGTGCCAATCCTTAGTTCAGTGCTATAGGCCAGCAACCATTTTATGGGCCATTTTGTAGAAACCCATTTTTCCCTGGAACGGCTCTCAGGATTTTTTGCACGATTGTCTTATTTTGTTCTGAATTTAGTCTACTTTCATAATCTATATCGTTTATACCGTTCCAATCCTTAGTTTCAGTACTATAGGCCAGCAACGATTTTATGGGCCATTTTGGAGGAACCCATTTTTCTCTGGAACGGCTCGTAGGATTTTTTGCACGATTGTCTTATTTTGTTCTGAATTTAGTCTACTTTCATAATCTATATCGTTTATACCGTGCCAATCCTTAGTTTCAGTGCTATAGGCCAGCAACGATTTTATGGGCCATTTTGGATGAACCCATTTTTGTCTGGAATTTAGTCTACTTTCATAATCTATATCGTTTATACCGTTCCAATCCTTAGTTTCAGTGCTATAGGCCAGCAACGATTTTATGGGCCATTTTGGAGGAACCCATTTTTCTCTGGAACGGCTCTTAGTATTTTTTGCACGATTGTCTTATTTTGTTCTAATTTTTGGTCTACTTTCATAATCTATATCGTTTATACCGTGCCAATCCTTAGTTTCAGTGCTATAGGCCAGCAACGATTTTATGGGCCATTTTGGAGGAACCCAATTTTCTCTGGAACGGCTGGTAGGATTTTTTGCATGATTGTCTTATTTTGTTCTAAATTTAGTCTACTTTCATAATCTTTATCTTTTGTACCGTGCCAATGTACCAATGTACAATGTACCGTGCAACGATTTTATGGGCCATTTTGGAGGAACCCATTTTCTCTGGAACGGCTCGTAGGATTTTTTGCACGATTGTCTTATTTTGTTCTAAATTTAGTCTACTTTCATAATCTATATCGTTTATACCATGCCAATCCTTAGTTTCAGTGCTATAGGCCAGCAACGATTTTATGGACCATTTTGGAGGAACCCATTTTTCTGTGGAACGGGTCGTAGGATTTTTTGCACGATTGTCTTATTTTGTTCTAATTTTAGTCTTCTTTCATAATCTATATCGTTTATACCGTGTCAATCCTTAGTTTCAGTTATATACGCTAGCAACCATTTGTGGTTATTAAAAGGAAGCTTTATTTTAGGTCCATTTTTTGCAATTATTGTGTAGCTGAATTACTTTTACGTAAAGAATTAATATTTTTTAATAATTTACAATTTATATTTTTGTTCAATATTGGAAATTTGTTTAAAAACTCCCCAAAATTGAATATTTTTGACTTCCCGGTTTTTCTTATTTTGTTTAAATTTTCTCTGATTTTTCATAAAAATCCCCAAAATTGGGTATTTTTGACTTCCCGGTTTTTTAATTCCCAATTTCGACGTTTATTCATTGACGTTGTCTTGGCACACACACGTTTATTAATGAAAAATTTGTAAAACAGCTGTTCTTACGAGTATACTTTATAATTAACGTCTGCCAAGATAGCAACGAAAAGATAGCAACAACGGAAGTGAAAAGTGGCAACACCGCAAAATTTGCAATAATTTCAAATAAAATTTTAATAAAAATCTAATAAAAAACTACTATAAAGTTTTAGATATTTAAAATATTAATTAATTTAAAAAAATTTACAAATTACAATATTTTTTTTTCTTAATAACAAAATTATATACCTTAAAGAATCTCTAAATGGAATATCTCAGGAACCAGGCAGTGTCAGGGCAAAAACTGTATAGGTAATGGAAGAGTACTATTTATAGATTCAAAAAGGCTTTCCGTGCTAAAAATCGTCGGAACAGTTTCTGAGAAAATCCAGTTCATCCAAAATGGTCAGTAGAATCTGGAAAATGGAATATCTCAGGAACCAGGCAGTGTCAGGGCAAAAACTGTATAGAGAATGGGAGGGTACTATTTATAGATTCAAAAAAGCTTTTTGTGCTAAAAATCGTCGGAACAGTTTCTGAGAATATTGAATGGGTTTTTAACAATGTTAGGAACAAGTTGATCTATTTATTTTCAGCGATTTTGGCTAGGTATTTAATTTTATCATGAGCAAAGTTAGCAACACTTTTTGGGCGCGCGCATTTTTTTTTTTTTTTTTTGCATTTGTGTATATTCGGCGGGTTGATTTTTTTTTGGCGCACTAAATAATACTAAGAAATGCGCACATATATTTGTGTGTAGTATATTGTTTGTGCGAGTAAAAGAGAAAGGGAGTTCGAATTCAATTCATATACAATACATTGTTCTATTCATTGTATGCTATACAATGAACCATGTTATGGTTTTAATAAGTGTAGCGCAGAGCATGTATGTCTTGTTGTTTTACAATTAGAAATATTTGAAGCCGCACCGAATTTTTATTGCACGGCGAAATAAAAATTTTGTTAAAATCTCTGCTTTGGTTACAATACTTGCAATTAAATAAAATTTATTTGCAAAGAATCGTATTAGGCTCCTTTATTAACAAATTGTTATCCGCTCAATAGTTTTGGAGTTTTATCGAAATAAGTGTCCGAAATATTAGTTTGGTATTTTATACCAAATTGAAGATTTATCTTGCTAAAATTTCTTTTTTGGAAAAAATCACACTTGCCTTTTAGTAAATAAATTTAATTTAGTTTCATTTCTCATGTTAAGTTTTATATTGTGAGCAAAAAAAGTAAAAATCAAAAATAATCATTATGATTTGAGCAAAAAAATAAAAATCAAAAATAATCATTAAAAGTTGAGCAAAATAATAAAAATCAAAAATAATCATTAATATTGATTATTTTCATAAAAATCAAAAAATAAAAATCATTCCGGATTCCGATGGAACCTGTTCTGAAGATTACATTTCTGTATTTAACACTTTTATCCGGTTGTTCTTTGTATCTGATTTTTTTTTGTTTAAAATTTCAAGAAAATTTGTATTTTCTGTCCCTGGTAAAAACATCAAGTGTTTCAGCCAGGGATGGAAAAGTTGATAAAATAGTACTTTTTTTGATACTTAATTGGAATAAAAGCAATCAATGAATTAGTATCGTATTTAATTCTTCGTAATATAAAAATTACATTATTTGAATTATACACCAAATAAAAATTATCAAAAATTTTAATTTTAGTACTCTGAGAGTGAAAAAAGCACTATTTGAAATATATTTTGATACCCAAAAATATTTAAATTTTCTGTCCCTGGTTTCTGCTTATCATCTTTATCTCAAAGCTGGTGAAACTACTAATTTTCGCATTTCAAAGTTTGTCACTATTGTTTATGCGCGTTATACCAATTTCGCGTTGAATGAAAATTCGTATTTCAAAAAATGATCAATAATTTAGAAATTGCGTAAATGAAGTATCGCGTAAATCGAGATTTACGCGATACTTTTATAATTTTGTATGACTTTCAAAACAAAATAAGTTATTTATCATACCTTGTTATAAAAAAATACACATAGGCTCCTTTGTGAACCTATCCACAATATATACAAAATTTAATTTTGAATGAATTCATCAAAAATGTCTTTGGATTCTTAGTTCGACTATTGAAGTATTTGGGTCATGAATAGGGTTATATATAATATTATATTGGTTCCCATAAATCCTTCCTAATAAGTGAACCATTTAGCAAATTGAAGAAGATTTTTATTTAAATTGTTAATATTATTGTAGCAGCTAACTTACTTTTAAAAAATAATATATACAAAATTTTAAAAATTGTTATGAATTTTTAGAAAAAATCGTCAAATTAGGTGTAAAAATCGTAAAATCGTCAACAGGCCATTTTTAGACCCAAAAATCGTCCAAATGACGATAAATCGTCAAATCTGGCAATAGTGTATATATTTGACGCGCTTTTCTTTTTATATCAGAGAGTGTCAAATTCGCTCTCTGAGAGAATTATTTCATGTGTAGACTAAAATATAGTATTATATTCGTAACGGTCGGGACCGGAAACATTCTGGAAAATCAAATTTTCCGGTTAATTGAGTAAAAATTTTGAGTAGTATTTTTAAACATTTTTTAGTTATATAATTCAACTATTCAAGTATTTAATATATGGAAAATAGTGAACAATACATAAGGGTTTCATTTTACGTAGTTTCTTAAAAAATTATATAATATTGTTTGTTTCTTTTTTTTTTTTTTCAAATATGTAAATATTTTCGTTAACTAGATTTTCATGAATGCAGAAAACTGGCATTTTACCTTATTAAAATTCTCTTTTGTGTTTTTGTCCCAGATAATAGAGGTAATCACTGTTTATTGATGGAAAAATAAAATTAAATGGATGGAAAAAAGAAAACAATTACAAATCGAATCACTGATAATTGAGGCCCTACTGTATTATAAGACAGTTGTGATAAGATTTCTTTAATCAACTACCTTATAAGATTTACTATCAAAAAAAAAAAAAAAAAACACACGATCCTGATTCCTTATATCAAAATCGATTTGAAAGATTCACAAGTTACAAGCATTGAAAATTTAACTTTGAAAAAAATCGATTATTTCCCGTTTTTTGCTAAAAAAAAATTGTTCGCCTTAATTTCTTATTTACATTTTTTACTTCGTATCTCAATGCACTCGACTCGAAAAATAAACAAAGCAATTCAAAGTATTACATTTTTTATTTTGTTTATCTCGCTCTTCTAACCACTCTCGCAATTAAAAGTGTAAAAACAACACTGTTGTTATACCCTTCACCAAAGGTGTAAAGGGTATATATAAGTTTGTCATTCCGTTTGTAATTCCCACAATTTTCGTCGGAGAGCAAAAAAGTTGACATTTTCGGGATCCTTGTAAGAAGTGATGACGATAGGACCATGTCCGTCCGTCCGACCGTCCGTCCGTGTGTCGGTTGAAATGGCGTTTATGAAGCCCACCGATAACTGACATATATAATATATATATCAAACGATCGGAAATGCTTTCGAGAATTTTGCTATTGGAATTCAGCAAGATCGGTTCATACAATGCGGAGATATGTTAAAAAAACCGGTTTTTGGAACCGGTTTTCCAGTTTCTGAAGCCTCTGTATATACTAGGGACTTCGTTTTTACAAAGAAGTCTCGGACATTTTTTTCTGAATTTTTGTTCTGAAAAAATTAAATAAATCGGTTCAATAATAACTGAGATATCGGACAAAACGCATTTTTTATTTTTTGAAGCCCTGGTTTAAGCTATAGATTTTTATTTTTATACGGATCGGTCACAAATATTTTTTTAAAATTTCGGTTTTTTGAATCAGCAGGATCGGTTTATAAATGGCGGAGATATGCTTTAAAAACCGGTTTTTGGAACCGGTTTTTCAGTTTCTGAAGCCTTTGTATATACCAGGGACTTCGAATTTTTAAAGGGGTCTCGGATATTATTTTCTGAATTATTGTTCTAAAAAAATGAAATAAATCGGTTCAGTAATAACTGAGATATCGGGGAAAACTAATTTTTTATTTTTGAAGCCCTTGTTCAAGCTACAGATTTTTATTTTTATATAGATCAGTCATAAATGTTTTTATAAAATTTCGTTTTTTTTAATAAACCAAATTCGTTCATAATCAACAGAGTTATGGCCCAAAAACAAATCTGTTAAGAATATAAATACACACACAAACATGTATATTAAGCATTGTAATGACTATTAGTGACGTTTTTTGTTTTTTGTATAGACAAGTAGTTTAGTTAGAAACAGCAGTCATATAATGAATAACAGTGTTGTTGTTGTTCTTTGTATATGCAGTCTGTACAAAAATAAATAGATATGGAATTGTTGTTGTTTATTTTTAAAAACTAAAACATATCTGTTAAGAATATACATAAATACATACACAAACATGTATATTAAGCATTGTAATGACTATTAGTGACGTTTTTGCCTATAAGACAAGTAGTTTAGTTAGCAACAGAAGTAATATAATGAATAACAGTGTTGTTGTTGTTCTTTGTATATGCAGTCAGTTTGTATATACACACATAAAAAAATAAATAAATATGGAATTGTTGTTGTTTATTTTTTAAAAGCAAAGCCTGCTATGATTGTTTTTTTTATGTATTCAAATTTTCGTAGTTTGAAAAAAATTTAGATTTATATATGTGAAAATATGAAAGCATACGTTAAGGCGAAAATTTTATTATTTGTCGGTAATATGGTAATGTCGATAAGATAGTAAGATGGTAATATGGTGAAGGGTATCAAAGATTCGGCACAGCCGAATCTTTTTTCAATTTCATTTTTTTTATTACAACTTGTCCATTTTTTTTTTATATAAAAAAAAAAAAAAAACAAAGACATATTTCGGCAGTGTTGCCGAAGACGGGAGTTCAAAATTCAAATAATTATACAAAGAGTGTGTGCCAAACGGTAGCAAAGTATGTAGAAAAGTAAAATTTTGAAGTATATGAGGTGAATAAAATTTCACTAGCTAATAGGGCTACTTAAATTTTTGACAAATGTATAGAAAATATTGACAATCATAAATTTTTAAATAAATAAGAAGAATAATAAAATATTTCTAATTTTTTTTGTGTTTTAATGTTTTTTAATTAAATTTTTATTTTATATTAAAAATAAATTGTATTAAACAATATGTAATAAAAAATTCTATGAAATTGTGTGTATTTTTTTTTTAAATCTATCAAAATTTACAATTGAAAAAAGTTTTCATTTGGCACAGCAAATTTGTAACATTTATTCAACATAGGAAAATTTTAAATTTTCTTAGAACATTGCTACCGTTTGGCGCACGCTCAAAGATGCAAATTTTTTCAAAATTAAAAAAAAAAATTAGATTTATTTTGTCTTAACTCCGTGATCTCCAAAATATAAATATGGCAGCAAAAAAAGCAATGAAAAAGGGTTGTGAAAGCGATGATTTAAACCATTACGATGCTTTTTATCAGTTGTCATTTGGAGCGAGTCTTTAGTGCTGAAAAAACTGCAGTGTCCTACCAATCACAAATGTTTTTATGTACACTGCTTCTCTTAAAACGAATAACGTTGGTTTAGGTTTGTTAAAAGATAATAAAAATATTTTTTTAGTTTGCGACATTTTAATTTTCTTAGAAATTAAACTTTTTCCCTGCTATGAATTCATTGATTTTAACTTTTTTTCTAAACAATTATTAACAACTTCCAAGAAAATCCAAAATTTCTTCTCCTTTTGCAATATTGTATTAGAATACGGTGTTTTTGAGCCTTCATTTTTTTTTTAATTCATTGGATCAATTTTTTTTTACAAAAAATATATGACTAATTTACAAAAAGAACTTCTACTAAAATTACACAAAAATTACAAAGAAATTTCATTATCCAATAAATTTAAAATTGTCCCGTTTTTGGATAATTACACAGAAAACGGCAACACTGTATTTCGGTACCGATAAAACATTAAACCCTGCAAGGCTACACTTCCTCGAATCGACGACGTATAACTATTTTCACATACTATTTCTTATTATATTTATTTCGTTTTTTTTTTTTTTTTGTATAGTTCATATATTTAAGGAGATATTTCTATATGCGTTTGCCCAGCTCAATTCGAAAAGTCTAACTATGTATTAATTTTAAAGGATGCGTCGTCGAAATGACGAAGTATAGCCTTGTTTTGGGTAAATCCTTTGGAAGGTTGTATTTTTGCTTTTATTTTGATTTAATGATATGTCCCAAGATGTCAAACGAATATTTGTTTCGGCAACTTATATGGAAAACAACAAATAAATATAAAATGTTGGTATTTTTTCTCATATATTTTGTCGAAAGAAATTCTGGGAAAGGGCAAAATTTGGAAGATATCTTCCTAGAAGATATATACGCAATATCTTTTTTTTATTATTATATAAGAAAGTGATCAAAGCCATATTTTTATAATATTACTTATTATTTTTATCAGTTTAGAGAAAATTAGGAAACAAACACAAAAAAATAGATACAATTTTTATTTTTTCATTTATAAAATAAAATTTATCATCAAATGATCGCCCTTTTTTCAGTAAGGGGATTATCCCCTTCGCAATATGTTGATGATTTCTCATTGAAATCATCTAGAAGAAATAAACGCAATAGCGGACAACAATTGACTTAAAGTCAATTTTATTCCACAAATTTTGGTGTATTATTTATATAAATCGTGCATACCGTTCTCGAGTTATAGTAAAATATACTCGAGTAACCGATCGCAATACTAGACACGCCCGTAAAAAAAATCTCGATCTGATGGGAAAAAACTGAAAGCAGATTTGAGTTAAGCACGTTAAATTTCATCTAGTCCACATATATATATATATTTTTTTTTTTAAGGAGCACTAAAACATTTATTTTATCGACCAGTGTAAATAGTTTTTATTGCCTAATACGATTCTTTGCAAATAAATATTTATTTAATTGCAAGTATTGTAAACAAAGCAGAGATTTTAACAAAATTTTTATTTCGCAGGGCAATAAAAATTCAGTGCGGCTTCAAGTATTTCTAATTGTAAAACAACAAGACATACATGCTCTGCGCTACACTTATTAAAATCATAACATGGTACATTCTATAGCATACAATGAATAGAACAATGTATTGTATATGAATTGAATTCGAACTCCCTTTCTCTTTTACTCGCACAAACAATATACTACACACAAATATATGTGCGCATTTCTTAGAATTATTTAGTGCGCCAAAGAAAAAAAAAAACCCGCAGAATATACACCAATGCAAAAAAAAAAAAAAAACAAAAAATGCGCGCGCCCAAAAAGTGTTGCTAACTTTGCTCATGATAAAATTAAATACCTAGCTTTTTTGAATCTATAAATAGTACCCTCCCATTCTCTATACAGTTTTTGTCCTGATACTGCCTGGTTCCTGAGATATTCCATTTTCAAGATTCTACTGACCATTTTGGATGAACTGGATTTTCTCAGAAACTGTTCCGACGATTTTTAGCACGGAAAGCTTTTTTGAATCTATAAATAGTACCCTCCCATTCCCTATACAGTTTTTGTCCTGACACTGCCTGGTTCCTGAGATATTCCATTTTCCAGATTCTACTGACCATTTTGGATGAACTGGATTTTCTCAGAAACTGTTCCGACGATTTTTAGTACGGAAAGCTTTTTTGAATTTATATATAGAACTCTTTCATTCCCTATACAGTTTTTGCCCTGACACTGCCTAGTTCCTGAGATATTCCATTTTCCAGATTCTACTGACCATTTTGGATGAACTGGATTTTCTCAGAAACTGTTCCGACGATTTTTAGCACGGAAAGCCTTTTTGAATCTATAAATAGTACTCTTCCATTACCTATACAGTTTTTGCCCTGACACTGCCTTGTTCCTGAGATATTCTATTTTCCAGATTCTACTGACCATTTTGGATGAACTGGATTTTCTCAGAAACTGTTCCGACGATTTTTAGCACGGAAAGCTTTTTTGAATCTATAAATAGTACCCTCCCATTCTCTATACAGTTTTTGCCCTGACACTGCCTGGTTCCTGAGATATTCCATTTTCAAGATTCTACTGACCATTTTGGATGAACTAGATTTTCTCAGAAACTGTTCCGACGATTTTTAGCACGGAAAGCTTTTTTGACTTTATATATAGTACCCTTCCATTTCCTATACAGCTTTTGGCCTGACACTGCCTGGTTCCTGAGATATTCCATTTTCCATATTCTACTGACCATTTTGGATGAACTGGATTTTCTCAGAAACTGTTCCGACGATTTTTAGCACGGAAAGCCTTTTTAAATCTATAAATAGTACTCTTCCATTACCTATACAGTTTTTGCCCTGACACTGCCTGGTTCCTGAGACATTCCATTTTCCATATTCTACTGACCATTTTGGATGAACTGGATTTTCTCAGAAACTGTTCCGACGATTTTTAGCACGGAAAGCTTTTTTGAATTTATATAGTACCCTTCCATTCCCTATGCAGTTTTTGCCCTGACACTGCCTGGTTCCTGAGATATTCCATTTTCCATATTCTACTGACCATTTTGGATGAACTGGATTTTCTCAGAAACTGTTCCGACGATTTTTAGCACGGAAAGCTTTTTTGAATTTATATAGTACCCTTCCATTCCCTATGCAGTTTTTGCCCTGACACTGCCTGGTTCCTGAGATATTCCATTTTCCATATTCTACTGACCATTTTGGATGAACTGGATTTTCTCAGAAACTGTTCCGACGATTTTTAGCACGGAAAGCCTTTTTGAATCTATAAATAGTACTCTTCCATTACCTATACAGTTTTTGCCCTGACACTGCCTGGTTCCTGAGATATTCCATTTACAGATTCCTTAAGGTATATAATTTTGTTATTAAGAAAAAAAAAATATTGTAATTTGTAAATTTTTTTTAATTAATCAATATTTTAAATATCTAAAACTTTATTGTATTTGTTTTGTTAGATTTTTATTAAAATTTTATTTGAAATTATTGCAAATTTTGCGGTGTTGCCACTTTTCACTTCCGTTGTTGCTATCTTTTCGTTGCTATCTTGGCGGACGTTTATAATTATACTATGATTATAACAGCTGTTTTACAATTTTTTCATTGACATTTCTTGACGTGTGCCAAGATAGCAACGAAAGTTTGCTACGAATTTGAAAATTGCACAACGGCAACACTTTTTTGCATATATTTCAACAATTTTTCATTCCATTATATCTCTCGATCTTATCAGTTTCAAATGCTATATATATAAAAAACGAAAGAATACTGTTTAAATATTATAAAAAGCATTTCGTGCAAAAAATTCCCCCATACGTTTTTGAGAAATATGAGTTCTTTCATCCTGCCCACAGATTCTGCAACATCTTGGAACACAGTCAGTGCCAAGATATCAGACCTATAGAAAATGGAAGAATACCATCTATAGACTATAAAAAGTCAACCGTGCAAAATTTTCGCAGACACGTTTCAGAGAAATCTCTATTCCTCCATTGTGCCCATAGAAAATGTAGATTCTTCTATAACTTGGAACACAGTCAGTGCCAAGATATCAGACCTATAGAAAATAGAAGAATACCATCTATAGACTATAAAAAGTCAACCGTGCAAAATTTTCGCAGACACGTTCCAGAGAAATCTCTATTCCTCCATTGTGCCCATAGAAAATGTAGATTCTTCTATAACATGGAACACAGTCAGTGCCAAGATATCAGACCTATAGAAAATGGAAGAATACCATCTATAGACTATAAAAAGTCAACCGTGCAAAATTTTCGCAGACACGTTCCAGAGAAATCTCTATTCCTCCATTGTGCCCTTAGAAAATGTAGATTCTTCTATAACATGGAACACAGTCAGTGCCATGATATCAGACCTATAGAAAATGGAAGAATACCATCTATAGACTATAAAAAGTCAACCGTGCAAAATTTTCGCAGACACGTTCCAGAGAAATCTCTATTCCTCCATTGTGCCCATAGAAAATGTAGATTCTTCTATAACTTGGAACACAGTCAGTGCCAAGATAACAGACCTATAGAAAATGGAAGAATACCATCTATAGACTATAAAAAGTCAACCGTGCAAAATTTTCGCAGACACGTTCCAGAGAAATCTCTATTCCTCCATTGTGCCCATAGAAAATGTAGATTCTTCTATAACATGGAACACAGTCAGTGCCAAGATATCAGACCTATAGAAAATGGAAGAATACCATCTATAGAATATAAAAAGTCAACCGTGCAAAATTTTCGCAGACACGTTCCAGAGAAATCTCTATTCCTCCATTGTGCCCATAGAAAATGTAGATTCTTCTATAACTTGGAACACAGTCAGTGCCGAGATATCAGACCTATAGAAAATGGAAGAATACCATCTATAGACTATAAAAAGTCAACCGTGCAAAATTTTCGCAGACACGTTCCAGAGAAATCTCTATTCCTCCATTGTGCCCATAGAAAATGTAGATTCTTCTGTAACATGGAACACAGTCAGTGCCAAGATATCAGACCTATAGAAAATGGAAGAATACCATCTATAGACTATAAAAAGTCAACCGTGCAAAATTTTCGCAGACACGTTCCAGAGAAATCTCTATTCCTCCATTGTGCCCATAGAAAATGTAGATTCTTCTATAACTTGGAACACAGTCAGTGCCAAGATAACAGACCTATAGAAAATGGAAGAATACCATCTATAGACTATAAAAAGTCAACCGTGCAAAATTTTCGCAGACACGTTCCAGAGAAATCTCTATTCCTCCATTGTGCCCATAGAAAATGTAGATTCTTCTATAACATGGAACACAGTCAGTGCCAAGATATCAGACCTATAGAAAATGGAAGAATACCATCTATAGACTATAAAAAGTCAACCGTGCAAAATTTTCGCAGACACGTTCCAGAGAAATCTCTATTCCTCCATTGTGCCCATAGAAAATGTAGATTCTTCTATAACATGGAACACAGTCAGTGCCAAGATATCAGACCTATAGAAAATGGAAGAATACCATCTATAGACTATAAAAAATCAACCGTGCAAAATTTTCGCAGACACGTTCCAGAGAAATCTCTATTCCTCCATTGTGCCCATAGAAAATGTAGATTCTTCTATAACTTGGAACACAGTCAGTGCCAAGATATCAGACCTATAGAAAATGGAAGAATACCATCTATAGACTATAAAAAGTCAACCGTGCAAAATTTGTTTTTTTTTTCTTAGTTGATAAATTATAGCACACAACTTGTAATTCAGTACTAATTTAAAAAAATTAAAAAATGTTCAAAATATTTATTTATTGTTGACAATAATTATATGTTTTTAAAAATTTAAATTTATTTCTGAACAATAAATGATATCAACATACGTATTATACGTATATAAAAACTTATTTCGACTTTTTTTACTGTTTCATTATAAAAAATGTCTTCGAAAAATTAAATTTTTATCAGAAATATATGTTATACATAAACAAAAATAAAACTACAGAAACATTTTCACTTAAAAGCGAAATGAATTACAAAAGAAAACAAATTTAAAAAAAAAAAATTATATTATATTTACGTAAGCATTTTTATTCTACAAAAGGTTTAACATTTTGTTTTCTAATTTATAAATAATAAAGTTGTCAACATTGAAAACCCACCCTTATTTTATAACAAATATTTTTAGCGCCAATATGATAGAAAAAGAAAGCACTAAATTTGTACCATTGCTTGTTTCAGTCACTCTCATGTTTACAGCAAGTAGTGCTGTACACTTTCTACAATATGTAAAACCGCAGAAAAGGCTACACAAAATCGGTTTTAAACATTTTTACATAACAATTTATATAAAATCGCTAAATTATGTATATAAATACTACTTATTAAATAACTTTTTTTATAATTTCACCTTATTTAAAAGATTATTTTTAGAAAAATATTGCATGCACATAAAAAAGCTTGTACATAAATAAAATTTTTTTATTATTATTTTTTTTTTTATTTAAGATTTTTTTATGTGTACATGTATGATTTTTCACTTACATATGTATGTATTTAGATTTATATTTAAAGTTTTTTATTCAATAATTTGCTTTTGTAATATAAGTTTATTGGCCTAGAGAAGCTTTTTTTATTACTTGAATTGAAGAGAAAAATTAAATAAAATAAATATAAAAATGTAGTTTTATTGATTTTAATTCATAGCTTTGAGTCTACATTAGACAAATTTTTATCAAAACAAAAGTCAAAATTTTATCATGATAAAGATTTGTCTAATGTAGAAGTAAAAAATTATCTGCAACTCAAACAAAAATTTAACGTTTTTCTTGATACAAATTTCTCTAATATAGACTCGACGTAAGAATCTATCACGTGTGGTCACAATTTATTTACATAATTTTAGCGTTTCGTACGGTCTACACGAGATATTTTTCTATCATAACAAACGTCAAATTCTTATCATAATAAAAATTTATCACGTCTGGACCCAATTTATTTATATTATTGCAGCGTTATGATATAATTATTAGAGCTCAAACGTTAAAATTTTATCAAGATAAAGATTTGTCTAATGTAGACTGAATTTGTCAGTATTATTGTAGCGTTAAAATTGTCAGCGCTCGAGCTCTGACAACGTTGTCTTGATAATGCTTGGTAAAAGACGCCATCTTTATTGTTGTTGGTACTTTTTGCATGGTTTATTTTGACATAAGTTTTCACCTATTACTTTGAGTCTACATTAGACAAATTTTTATCAAGACAAACGTCAAAATGAACTCGAATTTATGGAAGGTGGCAGCAATTGTTGAAAAACAACAATATGGCGAATTCATTAATGTTTTTTATGTATGCAGTTTGACAGCTGTAACAACCAAAAATAATAATCAGCTGTTTAACTGAGGCTACCTTGTATAGATTCGCACCGATTTTGACGTTTGTCTTGATAAAAATTTGTCTAATGTAGACTCAAAGTAACTGACAGATAAAAAATTATCTGCAACTCAAACAAAAATTTGGCATTTGTCTTGATAGAAATTTCTCAAATATAGAATCGACGTAATAATCGAGACGTTTTGCGATTTGCAATACAATTTAAGGCGATTTTTCAGCAAATAGATACTGATCACTGAAACTTTATTTTTTTTTAAATAAAGTTTAAAGAAATTAGTTTTATATACAAAATAAAAACAATTTTGTTTTTATTTTGTATATAAAACTGATGTAAAAAAAAACGATATAATAATTTATTTTTTTCCTTTTTAGAAACGAGTATAATAAATGTAAAATGGTAAGTTTTTCTATATATATGTATTTTTTCAATTATATTAATTATATATTTTTTCTTTTTATTTCTAGAGCCTTATTATTCCTATTACATTTGTAATATCAACGGTGCATGCAACGAATGGTGCAACTGCTGCTGCTCAACCTGCTCTTGCTGCTGCGGCTCCACCGGCGATTGCTGGAAGAAAAAGAAAAGTATACACTTTTCGCCACAGCAATCGCCGGTTGCAGCGCAAACGTCGGCGAATGAAGCAACAACAACAGCAACAGCAACCACACCAACAGCAACAACAACAGCAGCAACAACAACAACAGCAGCAGCAACTACAGCCACAACAACAGCAGCAGCATCTACTGCCACAACAACAGCAGCAACTACTGCCACAACAACAGCAGAAGCAACTACTGCCACAACAACATCAACCACACCAACAGCAACAACAACAGCAGCAACAACTACAACAGCAGCACCAACTACTGCCACAACAACAGCAGCAGAAACAACAGCAGCAGCAACTACAGCCACAACAACAGCAGCAACTACAGCTACAACAACAGCAGCAGAAACAACAGCAGCAGCAACTACAGCCACAACAACAGCAGCAACTACAGCCACAACAACAGCAGCAGAAACAACAGCAGCAGCAACAACATAAGCAACCACCACTGCAAACAACACCACAGCAATCACAACAACAACAGCAGCAACCACCCAAAAAGATGTCTGCCAAACCAACGTTGGCAGACATCGTTAAAAATTACTCAAATATTTAATTAATTTATTTTTTTAATAATATTTTTGTTTTACTATTATTTTTTTTTTAATAATATTTTATTTTATATGCATATTATTCATGAATTCTTCTGTTTTTGTTTGTTTTTTTATTATTTAATTAAAATCAAAAAATATTTTTTATTTTTTTAAAATTAAAATGTTTAAAATAAAAGTTAAAATAAGAACAAAAATGCAATATTTGTCTTTATTTAGGCTGTTTTCTTCCATCTTCTATAGGTCTGATATCTTGGCACTGACTGTGTTCCAATTTATAGAAGAATCTACATTTTCTATGGGCACAATGAAGGAATAGAGATTTCTCTGGAACGTGTCTGCGAAAATTTTGCACGGTTGACTTTTTATAGTCTAAAGATGGTATTCTTCCATTTTCTATAGGTCTGATATCTTGGCACTGACTGTGTTCCATGTTATAGAAGAATCTACATTTTCTATGGGCACAATGGAAGAATAGAGATTTCTCTGGAACGTGTCTGCGAAAATTTTGCACGGTTGACTTTTTATAGTCTATAGATGGTATTCTTCCATTTTCTATAGGTCTGATATCTCGGCACTGACTGTGTTCCAAGTTATAGAAGAATCTACATTTTCTATGGGCACAATGGAGGAATAGAGATTTCTCTGGAACGTGTCTGCGAAAATTTTGCACGGTTGACTTTTTATATTCTATAGATGGTATTCTTCCATTTTCTATAGGTCTGATATCTTGGCACTGACTGTGTTCCATGTTATAGAAGAATCTACATTTTCTATGGGCACAATGGAGGAATAGAGATTTCTCTGGAACGTGTCTGCGAAAATTTTGCACGGTTGACTTTTTATAGTCTATAGATGGTATTCTTCTATTTTCTATAGGTCTGATATCTTGGCACTGACTGTGTTCCAAGTTATAGAAGAATCTACATTTTCTATGGGCACAATGGAGGAATAGAGATTTCTCTGGAACGTGTCTGCGAAAATTTTGCACGGTTGATTTTTTATAGTCTATAGATGGTATTCTTCCATTTTCTATAGGTCTGTTATCTTGGCACTGACTGTGTTCCAAGTTATAGAAGAATCTACATTTTCTATGGGCACAATGGAGGAATAGAGATTTCTCTGGAACGTGTCTGCGAAAATTTTGCACGGTTGACTTTTTATAGTTTATAGATGGTATTCTTCCATTTTCTATAGGTCTGATATCTTGGCACTGACTGTGTTCCATGTTATAGAAGAATCTACATTTTCTATGGGCACAATGGAGGAATAGAGATTTCTCTGGAACGTGTCTGCGAAAATTTTGTAGGTTGACTTTTTATAGTCTATAGATGGTATTCTTCCATTTTCTGTAGGTCTGATATCTTGCCACTGACTGTGTTCCATGTTATAGAAGAATCTACATTTTCTATGGGCACAATGGAGGAATAGAGATTTCTCTGGAACGTGTCTGCGAAAATTTTGCACGGTTGACTTTTTATAGTCTATAGATGGTATTCTTCCATTTTCTATAGGTCTGATATCTTGGCACTGACTGTGTTCCAAGTTATGGAAGAATCTACATTTTCTATGGGCACAATGGAGGAATAGAGATTTCTCTGGAACGTGTCTGCGAAAATTTTGCACGGTTGACTTTTTATAGTCTATAGATGGTATTCTTCCATTTTCTATAGGTCTGATATCTTGGCACTGACTGTGTTCCATGTTATAGAAGAATCTACATTTTCTATGGGCACAATGGAGGAATAGAGATTTCTCTGGAACGTGTCTGCGAAAATTTTGCACGGTTGACTTTTTATAGTCTATAGATGGTATTCTTCCATTTTCTATAGGTCTGATATCTTGGCAGTGACTGTGTTCCATGTTATAGAAGAATCTACATTTTCTAAGGGCACAATGGAGGAATAGAGATTTCTCTGGAACGTGTCTGCGAAAATTTTGCACGGTTGACTTTTTATAGTCTATAGATGGTATTCTTCCATTTTCTATAGGTCTGATATCTTGGCACTGACTGTGTTCCATGTTATAGAAGAATCTACATTTTCTATGGGCACAATGGAGGAATAGAGATTTCTCTGGAACGTGTCTGCGAAAATTTTGCACGGTTGACTTTTTATAGTCTATAGATGGTATTCTTCCATTTTCTATAGGTCTGATATCTTGGCACTGACTGTGTTCCAAGTTATAGAAGAATCTACATTTTCTATGGGCACAATGGAGGAATAGAGATTTCTCTGGAACGTGTCTGAGAAAATTTTGCACGGTTAACTTTTTATAGTCTATAGATGGTATTCTTCCATTTTCTATAGGTCTGATATCTTGGCACTGACTGTGTTCCATGTTATAGAAGAATCTACATTTTCTAAGGGCACAATGGAGGAATAGAGATTTCCCTGGAACGTGTCTGCGAAAATTTTGCACGGTTGACTTTTTATAGTCTATAGATGGTATTCTTTCATTTTCTATAGGTCTGATATCTTGGCACTGACTGTGTTCCAAGATGTTGCAGAATCTGTGGGCAGGATGAAAGAACTCAGATTTTTCAAAAACGTATGGGGGAATTTTTTGCACGAAACGCTTTTTATAATATTTAAACAGTATTCTTTCGTTTTCCATATATATAGCATTTGAAACTGATCAGATCGAGAGATATAATGGAATGCAAAATTGTTGAAATATATGCAAAAAAGTGTTGCCGTTGTGCAATTTTCAAATTCGTTGCTATCTTGGCGCACGTCTTTTCTTGCGGTACTGTAAAATTGTTTTTGTATTCATGTGTAAAATTTTTTTCAAGTTTTTTTACTCTTTCTCTCCTTCATTCTCTCATTTTTCCGTTCAAAGCATTTTGACATTGTGTGCAGTAGTTTTATACTAACAAAATACAAGCAGTTGTTGTTTTTGTAGTAAGTGTAATTTTGAAAAGTTCTGAACGTTCACCCTACATCCAGCAGTGATCAAAAATTATCAATTTTGTATGAGTTGATCTTTTTTGAGTCTGTAAAAAAATGTATTATCGGTTTCGGTACTTCTGCGAATTAAACTATATAGCTCAATATGTTGTTAAAGGTTTTGCAAAAAGTTATGACAGCCTACTGGTAAATTTAGTCATACGGGGCAATTTTCCAAAAATACCCCTATTTTTAATAATAAAAATTTCGACCTTTAAAAATATATAGTTAAATTTGTAGAAATATGTTTTTCAATCGTACTTGTTTTTAAATATATGTTATTTATTTATGTCATTCTGTGAAAAATATTTGAAACAAATAAACGTATTTAAATATTTTTGCTGTTATATAAAACTAAATATTCTGGGTTATTATTTCGTGTATTACTAGAGGTTATGGGCTACAATAAAGAAATACATGGAATTCCTCAATTCAAAGGAGAAGAATTCGATGATTGGCAGTTCCGGGTGAAAACTCATCTTGATTCTTTAAACTTGTTGGATGTTCTAACCGGCAGACCTCCAAGTGAAGAAGAAGCATTAGCGGAATATTTACGAAAAGATAAGAAAGCAAAAGACAGAATTGTAAGTTGTGTTCATTCCGATTGTTTGAGCTTTATAAGAGATAAAGAAACTGCTTATGAAATGTGGTGCAGTTTGCAAGCGGCTTTTGCCAAACAATCTATCGTCAATCGGCTTTTATTAAGAAAGAAATTCACTAAGTTGCGAATGAATGAAGGAGATTCAATTATAACACACGTCTTGATATTTGAAAACTTTGTTCGACAATTAAAATTGGCTGGAGCTAAGATGGAAGATTACAATGTACTAGCTCAGTTATATTTAACACTTCCCGAAAAGTACGACCCACTTGTAACGGCTCTTCAAAACGTAGATGATGGTAAATTGAATTTAAATTTGTTGAAAGAACGCCTAATGTCGGAGGAAGCAAAATTGTCTGACCGCAATAGTGAATCTCTTGACGACAAAATGGCCTTTTCAAGTAAGAAGTTAAGTAATAAAAAGAAATTCAAAGGAAAATGTTTTAAGTGCCAAAATTTCGGACATCAAGCAAAATATTGTTGGCAAGGTGAGGCAAGAACGGCTAAATCTAAGGCGGTATCTTTTATGATAAAAAGAAAAGAAGGAGATAATGGAAAAATAAATTTTAAACTAGATTCAGGCGCTAGTGATCATCTGGCAAAAGACAAGTCATATTTTTCCTCAATTAAAAAGCTGCAGATTCCTGTAGAAATAAACGTTGCTAAGAATAATCTATTTTTGCAAAGCAAGTTGGAGAAATTAGTGGAATTAGTAATAAAGGTGTTGAAATAAATATTTTTTTTTATATACGCCAGATATAAGAGATAATTTATTGTCAGTTCGAAAACACACACAATCAAATCTCGCAGTAAATTTTTTTAATAATAAAGCTTTAATAACAAAAGACGAGATTGAGATTGCAACAGCTCATCTTAATGGTAACTTGTATGAACTCGAATTAAAACTTGGAAAAAGCTGTGCTTTACTGTGCAATAAAAATGAAGTTGAATTGTGGCACAAGCGTCTAGGTCATATTGGAATCACTGGCTTTGAACGGCTTAAAAAATTAGGATTAATAAATCGTGATATAAAAACAAATGTTTGCGCTGAATCAAAAATGTGTCGTGATCCTTTTGACGGTAGCATATCCAGAGCAACTAGAATTTTACAAAGAATTTATTCTGACGTTTGCGGACCAATTACTTCTACGTCCTGGAATGGTTCAAACTACATTGTGAGTTTTATAGATGATTTTACACACTTTGCGATGATTTTTTGTATCGAAAAGAAATCTGACGTTTTTGAGAAGTTTCAAGAATATGAGGCCTTAGTAAGTGCAATGTTTCCAGGTCTAAAAATTTCAACACTTACCACTGACCAAGGAAGAGAATATATGTCATCCATCAACAACTAAATTGGTATAAATGTAAAGGTATCCAAATCGAAACTACGTTTGCTTACACCCCACAACAAAATGGGGTTTCAGAAAGATTTAACAGAACGATTTTCGATAAAGTAAGGTCAATGTTATTAGAATCTGGTGTACCAAAATACTTGTGGAATGAAGCCGCCTTATCTGCTGTATATATTATTAATAGATAGAATAGTGGTATGATGATAAAATAAAACTTCAGAAAATAAAACATTTGGTTGTAAAGCGTTTTCTTGGGTACCAAATGCCAAACGTAAGAAACTTGAACCAAAAGGTAAGAAAATGATAATGATTGGATATGCCCCAAATGGTTTTCGTTTATGGAACATGGAAGATAGAAAAGTAATATTAGCTCGTGATGTGAAATTTGATTAGTCGTGCTATCCTTTTAAGGCTATTTTGAAATCCATAGATACCCCAAACTATGTTGTAAGAACCAGCCACGAGCAAGAGGGGGATGATGATGATATTGCTGTGTCTGATTATAATTTGAATAATAATGTTTCTTGCACAACAGATCCCGTTCCAGCTTCTAACGATATATGTGTTGAAAATGAACATTTTAACGACAATATTTCATCTGCGTCTTCACTCAATCCTGAAGTTTTAAACATAACAAGTGACGAAAGTGATGAAGAAATAGCTGTAAATGAATCATCCCAGGAAAATGAAACTCGAAGAAGCTGAAGGATAAGTCTGTTACCCAGCAAACTTTTTGATTATATTACTGGTTTTAATGCTAAAGTGGTTAAAAGTAATGCACCGCAAACATATAATGATATTTTTAACAGAGAAGATACAAAACAATGGGAGAAAGCCGTTGAAGATGAATTAAACTCAATGAAGCAAAATCACGTTTGGGATATAGTGAAACCTCCGCCTAACACCAAACAACTAAAATCAAAGTGGGTTTTCCTAATAAAAGAAGATCAAAATGGAAATCCGACCAAGTACAAAGCGAGATTGGTAGTTAAAGGTTTTCTTCAAAAGTATGGAAAAGATTACTGGGACACTTACGCTCCTGTTGCAAAACTAAGTACTATTAGAATTGTACTTGCTGTTGGTTTTCATCGTTATATATTTCATCAACTGGATGTAAAAACAGCATTTTTACATGGAGACTTAAAGGAAAATATTTATATGGCTTTACCTGAAGGTGTTAAAGAAAAGTCAGATATGTGTTGTAAACTAGTGAAGTCACTTTATGGGTTAAAGCAAGTTCCGAAATGCAGGAATGACAAATTTAATAACTTTCTCGAATCACTTGGATTTTCAAGATCAAAACATGACTATTGTTTGTATGTTAAAATTGACAAAAATAATAACTATGTTTTCTATTTAATTTTATATGTGGATGATGTCCTTATTGTTGGAAGCAAAACTGAAAGTATTAAGAAGTTAAAAACAAATCTTGAAAGAAAGTTTGAAATGTCAGGTTGCGGTCCCTTAAAATATTTTCTTGGAATGAAAGTAAATATAGGTTATGGAATTTTAAACATATCTCAAGAAACAAGTATAAACAAAATTTTAAATAAATTTGAATGTCTGAATGTAACTCAGTAAATGTAACTCAGTAAAGACCCCCATGGAAAAAGTGTTGCAACTAGAAGTAAGTAAAGCCGATGAAATTACAGATCAACCATATCGTGAGCTTTTAGGAAGTTTGATGTATGTTATGTCGTGCACAAGGCCAGATATTTGCTACCAAGTTGGATATCTAGGCAGATTTCAACAAAACCCAAACAATACACATTGGCAACATTTAAAAAGAGACGTGAGGTATCTTAAAGGAACATCTTCAATGAAATTGGAATTTAATTAGAATACTTCGAGCCGGTGATTGGGTATGCTGACGTAGATTGGGCTTCAGACCTGCTAGATCGAAAGTCTGTAAGTGGATACATTTTTAAAGTTTATGGCTGTACAATTTCTTGGGGCAGTAAAAAGAAACAAACAGTAGCAACATCATATTCAGAAGCAGAATACGTAGCTCTTAGCCTAGCAACCACAGAAGCAATTTGGGTAAGAGGAATAATGCAAGATCTTCAAGAAATTGATAAAAATTATCAAATAAAAATTTACGAAGAGAATAGAGGCTGTATAGGGATGGCAACAAATTTAGAAACCAAACATGTAAAACACATCGATATAAAAACCATTTTATTCGGGATAATATATCAAAAGGAATAATCAAAGTTCAACCCATTTCTTCAGAAATGCAATTGGCGGATATTTTTACCAAATCAACAGATTCGAATCATTTTATTAAATTGAGAAACCAGATTGGTTTAACCGATTGAGAGGGGTGTAGAAATATGTTTTTCAATCGAACTTGTTTTTAAATATATGTTATTTATTTATGTCATTCTGTGAAAAATATTTAAAACAAATAAACGTATTTAAATATTTTTGCTTTTATATAAAACTGGGTTATCATTTCGTGTATTACTAGAAAATTATATTCTTATTTTCACATTTATCAATTTTCCATTAAATATTTTATATCATGTACAAAAATTATTTTGATACCTATAAGCATTTAGAAAATATTCAGTCTAAAATTTTTGAAATATGTTGCTGTAAAAAAACAATTGCATTTGTTTGTTTTGTTTTAAGAAAAGTGTGCTAAAAATTTTAAAATAGTAAAATTTGTTATACATAGTTTTAAAGAAGATACAATATCTTTTAAAATAATATATAACAGTTAACATGTTTTTTCCTTGTCTTGCTTATGAGAATTCAAAAATGTAAAAATATTTAAAATCGTTAATTTTTGTAAAAGTTATAAACCACAATATGTTTTTCACCTTCGTGTAGACCGCAGATTAAAGCGACTTATTTCCAGCCACTTTACATAGGGTCCACACAAGAGTTCTTTTATATTATAGTATGTAACAGAGAGTGTCAAATTCGCTCTCTGAGAGAATTATCTCAAGTGTGGACTAAAATATTATTATTATAAGAAATATTATGAGACTATTGTGATAAGATTTCTCTACGAAACTATCATAGTATAATTATAAAGTATACTCGTAAGAACAGCTGTTTTACAATTTTTTCATTGGCAAACCTCGCGGTACTGTCAATATTTTTTTGTATTCATATGTAAAATTTGTTTCGATTTTTTTTACTCTTTCTCTCCTTCATTCTCTCATTTTTCCGTTCAAAGCATTTGACATTGTGGGCAGTAGTTTTACACTAACCAAATACAAGCAATTGTGGTTTATGGCAAGGTAGATTAAGAAGGTAACGACAACTCTACAACAACTACAACACCAAAAAACCCCCATGTATTTTGTTTTTGCATTGTCATCTCTTATATCAACTTTAATTTTGTCATAAATCTTTGAGCTAAACAGACGTGTTTTATTTTTACTCCGAATTAAATCGTTATTTTAATGATAATATCGGTCAAAAATATAAATTATACCCGTTCAATACATATTACGCGAATGGACGCGTTTATTTTTATAAAATATTTTAAATAAAATATAGAATAAAGCCCTATTTAAATTGAAAAAGAAATTAAATATAATCTGTGCCATTTATTTCATATTTCTTTGTGTGGTTATTTGTGTAATCTTAATTAAAATAAAGAGCACAAGTGTTAATAAAAGTATTTGTATACACTCTTTATGAGTCTCTTAAACGCAAATGCTAATGAGCGAAGGCTTAGTGTAAACGGCAGAAATGCATATGTGACTGTGAATGTTGATGATAATTTAATAAATAAAACAAATAAAAGAACTGATGACAGCTTGTATTTAACCGCCAAGCCAGTCAATCGTGCTCGCTCCTGCTCCCCCGCTTTGTTGACAATTAATAATTGTTCAACAAAAGAAAGCAACTCAGCTGTTGATAGAAAGTTGCCAGAAAACAATAATATTTTATCTGCGCCTGAAGTTATGCTAGAAAAGAAAAGAAATCATTCACAGTAAGTACAGAAACAATTAACCCTTCAACTGGTGCTATACCCAAGATTGGGCACCCTTTAAATAGTGACCAAAAATCCCAAATTCAAGTTGGAATGGATCGATACATTACAGTTTTAAAACGTGGACGAAGCCCTAAGTCCTCGAAAATAGCACCCTTGGCAAAATTATCTAAAGATAGACCGAACAATGAAAATCTTTTTTCTATTTTGCAATGTGGAGGCAATGAGCCCGCTAATATAATTAGGCCAGCCAAACCACCACCAATTTATTTAAGAGAAACTAACTCGAACACTTTGGTTCGAAATTTGATTTCATTGATAGGTGAAAACTCCTTTTATGTCACCCCCATTAGAAGAGGTACAATTCATGAGACCAAAATACAGGTAAATAGTGAAAACGATTATCGTAAGGTTGTGACAGATTTCGAAACCCATAAGAAAAGCTTTTATACTTATCAACTGAAAGGTAGCAAGGGTCTACAGATTGTTATAAAGGGTGTTGACTCTAGTGTCGAACCTGCTGAAATCAAGAAAAGCTTGGAGGACAAAGGCTTCAAGATAAAAAATGTTACAAACATTCGAAATCGGGAGAAAATTCCTCAACCGCTCTTTCGTGTGGAATTAGAACCCGGCGATATGAAACTGAAACAAAATGAAACTCACCCTATTTATAACATAAAATATTTATTACACCGCAAAATCACTGTAGAAGAACCACATAAACGATCGGGCCCAGTCCAATGTATAAATTGTCAAAAATATGGTCATACCAAGGCAATGTAATAAATCTAAAGATGACTCTAAATTGAAAAAATTTAGTAATTGTGGAGGAAACCATACTGCAAACTACAGAGGCTGTCCTGTATACTCTATCGTTAAAAAATCACTAAGCCAGAAATCGAGAATTTCCCCCGTTCAACCATTAAATACCCTAAAGGTAAATTACCCCCCGTTACAACAGTCCTCTGACAATAAAGCCTCGTACGCAAACATCCTTAAGAACAACCAAGCTTTACCGCAGGACTATCAACACCAAAATAAATTTAATCACAATTTGAACCCAGAGGCAAGAGAGCAAATGCCCGCTTTCAATTTTACCCGGCTAGAAGTTACAATCGATTCTCTCGTTCAATCGGTAAATAATTTTACAAATTCAATGAGCAATATGATGCAAGAAATGCTTAAAATGCAATCTATGTTATTGCAGGCTGTGCTGAACAAACCATGAACTGCCTAAAAATAAGTTTTTGGAACGCCAACGGCATACGCCAACACAAAAATGAACTCGAATATTTTCTTAGAAGTCATGAACTAGATATAATGTTAGTCTCGGAAACCCATTTGACGTCCAGAAGCTTATTTAGGATAAATGGATATGCCTTTTATGACACTAAAGATCCAAGAGATAGAGCATGTGGAGGCTCCGGCATTTTAATAAAAACCCGAATCAAACACTACTTAATGTGTGATCTTCGTGAAGATTATCTTCAAGCTACAACAATCTGTATTGATGATTGTTATAGAAACTTAGTGATTTCATCGATATATTCACCCCCCAGGTTTTCAATTTCAGAAAATCAGTATGAAAATGTTTATAAATCACTAGGACCCCGTTTCCTGGCAGCTGGCGATTATAACGCTAAGCATACATTCTGGGGATCACGACTTATAACCCCTAAAGGTCGTGCATTGTTTAATACAATTTCTAAAATGGGTTTGAATGTTATTTCGAGCGGAGAACCAACATACTGGCCTACTGACCCAAATAAAATACCGGATGTTATCGATTTCGCTGTCACGAGGAATTTACCAAGGGAATTAATTCATGTTAAATCTTCATTAGAATTATCTTCAGATCATTCACCCAATTTTGTTACTACAGTGGTGGCCACGAATTTAAGACACGACATGTAACGAACTAAGTTGTGATAATTATTACAACCCTGCAATATAAAATTAGATTTTGTTAATTTTTCAGTGTACCCTGTAATGTTAAGATCAATTACCGTTATTTGGTTTTGTTTGTGTATACATTTTGTTGCTGTTTTTATTATATTTTCGTAAAAACGTGCTTTTGAAGCTGGTCACGAATTTAAAACATATAAGAAATATTTGGTTTTTAAGTGATTTTTTGGTGTTTTTTGAAGCTAAAAGGTAAGTAATGAATGTTTTATTCCATTTAATGTTAGAATACATCAAAATATTTAGTTAGAAATGGCCAGAGGTACTTGGAGTTCGGATGCCGAGCGAAAATTGATCCAACAAATGAATACTGATGGAAAAACAGTAATGGAAATTTCCAAGCTACTAAAATGTTCCAGATCCAAGATTTACAATGCACTGGAACACATCAAGCAACATGGCACTACCAAAAATGTCAAACAGCACCCTAGAGCCCGAAAAACTACACCCAGGGAGGATAGCTTAATTTATAAATCAGCTGCTAAAGATCCTTTCAAGAGCTCAAGTAAAATTAAAAATGAGATTTCATCGGATTTTGGTATTAATATATCGTCCAGGACAATAAGAAGACGTCTGAATGAGAAGAACTTACGTGGGTGTATTGCACAACGTAAACCACTTGTGTCAAAAAAAAATATTAAATCCCGACTAGCGTTTTCAAGAGAAAATCTCAATAAGCCGATGACATTTTGGAAAAATATACTTTGGAGCGACGAGTCGAAGTTTTGTCGCTTTGGTTCTGATGGAAAACAGTACGTATGGCGTCCTCCAAACCTGGAGCATCACCCAAAGTACACCCTTAAAACGGTTAAGCATGGTGGTGGAAATGTCATGGTGTGGGCAGCATTTTCCTGGCATGGTGTAGGTCCCATTCAGAAGATTATCAATAAAATGGACCAGCATATTTACAAAAACATACTGACAAGCATCATGATACCATTCGCTGAAGACAACATGCCTCTAATGTGGAAATTTATGCATGATAATGACCCTAAGCACACTTCACGCCTAGTGTAGAGTTGCTTAGAGGAAAATAATATCACAGTTCTGAAATGGCCAGCTCAATCCCCGGATCTCAATCCAATTGAGAACTTGTGGAATGATGTTGAGGAGCATGTACGAGCAGTAAAGCCAAAAAATTTGACTGATTTATGGGAAGAAATTCAAAAGGCTTGGTATGCCATTCCAAAGGAGCGCTGTATGGCCTTAGTTGAAAGTTTACCCAGGAGATGCGCTGCTGTGATTCAAAATAAAGGATTTCCCACCAAATACTAATATTGTTTTATGAAGCTGAGCTTTACTTTTGTGAATTAACTTTTATTTTGCCTATGTCCTAAATTCATGACCAGGCTTAAACTTGTATTAATCTGTATAATATGTAAATAAAAATTGGAAACTAAATATAGGTAACAAACTATTGTTGATTTTTTTTCATAACATTACTAGGATCTTTAAAAAATAACATGGATCTAAAATTTGTTCGATAAGATGTAAAAATTATCAGAAATATATAAGTGAAATGTCGTGTCTTAAATTCGTGGCCACCACTGTATATTGAACCCCCGAGAAATTGTAAACCCCACTGGTATCTCAGCGATATCTAACACAAAAATAAACTGGTTGAAATATAAAAAATATATTAGCACTCATTGCACGGAAAATATATCGCTGAGAACACCAGAAGATATCGATCTCTCTCTCAATAATTTTGAAAAAAGTTTAAAACTTGCTGCTGAACATGCTACCCGAACCCCCCGACAAAACAGATATAATAGAATTTGTTCTGTGGATGTCGAACGGCTCTTGACTGAAAAAAGAAGAGTTTGAAGAGAGTGGCAACTGCACAGATCCCCTCAACTCAAATCGAAGCTAAGAGAATGCCAAAAGCGCCTTAATAAGCTACTAGAGTATCAAAAAACTGAATCACTGAATGAATATTTGGAAAACCTAGATGCCACCCCGTATTCGAATTACTCACTATGGCGAGCTACGAAGAAGTTAAAAAGACCAGTTACAAGTAGGCCCCCTCTACGAAATACAAATGGAGGCTGGGCAAGAAATGATACCGAAAAGGGGAATCTGTTCGTTAGTCACCTAAAGAACGTGTTTTCCCCAAATTTATCAGATGACATAATGGAGTTGCCACTTGTTGTACCCCGTTTTAGAGCAGTTGAACCCCTTTGTTTTGAGATTCGAGAGATCGACAAGGCTATTGTTGACTTAAACTCCAAAAAAGCACCTGGTATTGACAAGATCAGTAACAAAATGCTTTTGGAGCTACCCCGGGTAGCAATAAGAATAATACTTTTTATTTTTAATGCTATATTACGCCTTGAATATTATCCACCAGAATGGAAGGTCTCATTGGTTACAATGATACCTAAGTCCGGAAAAGATCACACTAAAGTAGAATCGTATAGGCCTATTAGCCTGTTGTCGAATATATCAAAGCTATTTGAGAAGCTATTAATGAAAAAATTGAAACCGATAGTGAATCGTTTCGATTGTATTCCAACACATCAATTTGGTTTTAGAGAAAAACATAGCACCATAGAACAAACTCACAGGCTTATAAATGTTATATCTAAGACATTTGAAGAAAAGAAATATTGCTCTGCTCTCTTCATTGACGTTTCTCAAGCCTTCGATAAAGTATGACACGAAGGATTATTATTTAAAATTAAACAATATTTACCCACAAATACGCATAAGCTGCTAGAAAGCTATTTAACTCATCGAAAGTTTGTTCTTAAAGAGGGAGACTTTATAAGCTCTCCGCAGTCCATTGGAGCAGGTGTACCCCAAGGCAGTATACTGGGTCCCTTTTTATATTTAATATACACTTCTGATATGCCAACTAATAGTCGTACCCATATATCAACATTTGCAGATGACACAGCAATTCTAGGCGTTCATGAAAACCCCCAAGAAGCATCTAAACTCTTGCAGGATCATATACTATTTTTAGAAAAATGGTTGAAGCAATGGAGAATAAAAGTGAATGAACAGAAATGTATACATATTACATTCACATTGCGGAGAGATTCGTGCCCCCCAATCCTGATAAATAATCAGATTATACCCCAACAAACGGAAGTAAAATACCTTGGTATGCATCTAGATCGACGTCTTACGTGGAAATCACATATAGATAAAAAATTAACCCAAATGAAGTTGAAATCACTTCAGATTAACTGGCTAATTGGTAGAAATTCTAAATTAAGTCTGGACTGCAAACTGTTGATCTATAACTCAATTATAAAGCCAATATGGTGCTATGGTATCCAACTATGGGGCACGGCCTCAGCTTCAAATGTTGAAAAAATTCAAAGATTCCAAAATAAAATACTTCGAATGATAACCGCAGCACCCTGGTATATAAAAAATGATAATATTCACAAGGACCTCAATGTTCCTATTGTTAAAGATGAAATAAGAAAACACGCAGAATCGTATTTGAGAAAGCTTGAAGTACATCCTAACCCACTTGCTCGAAACATAATAAGAAGCGATGGCTAGAACCGTTTGAGAAGAAGGAACACAACAGACCTCCGCCTAAGCTAAACTCTTTGATTACATATAGTTTTTCGTCCGAAAGTGGTTGGACTTAATATAAATTAAGATTTAGAGTTAAGATTTGTATACTTATTGTTAGTTCACTTAATTTAGTGAAGATTCAATAAATAAGTTTAGATGAAAAAAAAAAAAAAATTTTGTCATTTCACATGTTTCTTTACAAAAAAACAAAAACAATTCATGTAGTAAAAAGAGAGGAGAAAAAGACGCAATAACACAAAAGTAAGCAAAAAAATGTAAACATAAACAAAAACTTGACACTTCAAATTACAAAACACAGGCAGCCATATTGATTTCCAAAATAAAAAAAAATTCTCAGCTGTTTTAATGTCGTTACATTTTTAATCTACCTTGGTTTATGGTTTATTTTGTAAACAATATAAACTACAGGGTTGTTGAAAATCTATTTTCTAAGTAAAAATCTATTTTCTGTTGATTTCTTCGATACGCTACTTAGAATTTTTCTGTCAATAGCTACATACACACATCTGTATAAAGCAGATTGAAACAGTTGATTGCGATACGATTATTTTTTGTTGACTGGTTGGGCCTTAAAATTTATTAGAATACGTTTATCCCTTGTTTACTTTGAGTCTACATTAGACAAATTTTTATCAAGACAAACGTCAAAATTTTATCAAGATAAAGATTTGTCTAATGTAGACTGAATTTGTCAGTGTTATTGCAACGTTAAAAGAAAATTGTCAGCGCTCGAGCTCTGACAACTTTGTCTTGATAATGCTTAGCAAAAGACGCCATCTGGATTGTTGTTGGTGCTTTTTGCATGGTTTATTATGACATACGTTTTCCCCTATAATTGACAGAGATAAAAAATAATCTGCAACTTAAAAAAAAATTTGACGTTTGTCTTGATAGAAATTTGTCTTGATAAAAATTTGTCTAATGTAGACTCAAAGTTACATTTAGTCAGCAGCAGTTTGCAGTGCTGTTTCATTTAGCTCTGTTTCTAAATTCAGTGCGCTGCATTCAGATTGAGAGCGAGAAAAAGAGAGTGATCAAATAAATGAGAGGCTAAAATACACAAGTAGAACAAAGCTAGATGGTGGTTGTAAATTGTGGCTGCCTACGCTGAATTGTAACTATAACGGCAGCAACATGTTGTGCTGACAGTGATCAGCTGATAATTTTTGCTGATACTGTTGCTGACTACGCGCTATTGTAATTTGGGCTTTATTGCAGCGTTAAAAGAAATTTGTATCAAGACATATAAAAAAATTTTGAAAAAATTTTGACGTTTGTTTTGATAAAAATTTGTCTAATATAGACTCAAAGTTTCATATTATGATACAAAAAACTCTTGTGTAGCCCCAATGTTAAAATTCTTTGTCTCTGTGGTAGTGAGTCGACAGCACTGGTTCAAAATTTTGATCTGGCATCATTAATAAAAAATGTGTCGCATTTATAGAAGGTAATAGTAGTGACAATTTTTTGTATGTGAAGTTTGACATTCCAGCTGGTCAAATATTATTTTTTATACATGCAGTTTGACAGCATATAACTTAGACAAAATTTAAAAGCTGTTAGATTACGTTTACCTTATAATACATTTGTATTGGCGAATTCGTTATTATATTCGCCTTCAACGCCGGTTTTTTATTGTGTTCGCGGGCATAAACAAGTTGTGAAATTGTTTTTTTTGTGTTGAATTTTCGTTTATTGTTTACAATAGTTTTTATTAAAAAAATAAAATGGAAGTTGAATTGCCGTTTAAAGCTGAATATTCCAAAACTAATAGAGCCAGCTGTAAAGGATGTAAAAGTAAAATCGACCAGGCTGCATTGCGTATTGCTGTAATGGTTCAGGTAAGAATTTCATTAAGTTTTGTAAATTTTTAAATAAATATTTACAAATTTACGTGTATGTATATATGCATCTGTATATTATAACTGCATACTTCTGAAATTGCTTTTGGTAATTATGTATTGTATGTTCATGATTTAATTATTTTTCATTGATTAGTTTTATATCATGCATGTAAAATGTCTCTTCGGCTTTATAACTGGAACATGCATTTTCTTCAATTGCTATAATGATCCTTGCAAAATTCATGTTGGTTCCATTGCTGTTTGAATTTTTCTTTATAGAACTTTGGTTTATAATTTTCAATTCGACTCGTTGCTTTCCTAAATTTTTATGTTATTTCAAAGCATTTTTATAGGTTATTTGGTCTATGGATTTTGGTTTACTTTTAAATTCGTTAATTTTAAAATTATGCTCTAAGACCTTATCTAGTCGTCTTCACGTAACATAAAATATTTAACATTAACACTAAAATCATGTTAATGATAAATGTAGATCGTTCAATTTGATGTTAGTTCTGAGAATTGGAAATAATCGATGATTCTCATCTTTTTACAGTTTTTTTTTAATATCGTTATCGAGATTTTAAAAAAATAAAGTTTCATAAAAATTGATCCAAAAAAATTAAAAAATTTTATCAAAATTACTACTGACCCTATTTTTTTGTCCACACTGAAAAAGGACTATTTGAGCTTGAGACGATGTACCGTTCTCGGGATAATGTTAAAGGATATTATCTTTGTATAGGGTTATAACTTAATATATTCGCAATGATTTGGCATTAACAGTTTTATTGTTTTGCATACAATTTTGTCGAAAACTCAAAAAATTTCAAATAATTATACTTGACCCTATTTTTTTGTCCGTAACTGTATATACACTAGGAAGCATAAATCTGCGTACGAACTTAAACAATAATTTTTGCGTAATTTCTCTATTGTATCTTTAAAAATTTAGATTTTTTACAGCTCTATATAATAGCTTAAATCCTTGACAATATTATAGTAAATTATTAAGTTTGGAAATATGAATAGTTTCGCGGTTTTCCAATAATATTTAAATTAAGGTTCTAGGTATAAATAGACCACCCTAATTCAGCTCCGATTTATTTGATTTTTTTACCATTGATAGTACTTTTAACGGTGAATATAATGATGTACAAATTCTTGGCCGCAAATAAATATTTTGGAAGTTATAAGGCTTTGAAAATCGAATTTTCCTAAGAAACTCGTATCAAAAAATTTTCGTTATAAAAAAAGTTGTGTAAAAAGAAAGAATTTTGTTAGCGAAGCCGCTTTTGGACATACCACAGAATTAAAAACTCTTCCGCCCGGCCGAAGGCCGGCTATTAAGAAAAATTATTTCTATAAAAAATTTTTTTTTTCCACAAGAAATTATAAAATACTTCAAAAGTTGTGTTTATGAAACTTTTATATTATTTTTATTTTATTTTTGTAAATGCAACCTTAAGAGCTTTTAATTGACACCTTAATCTTTGCAATCGGATAAATAGTATAGGAAATATTTACGATTTTAAGTGAATTAGGGAGGTAAATGAGTACCAGGTTCTATAAATACATAGCAAAAGTCTGCGTACCTTGTCAAATAATTATATGTGCAATATTTGCTTTTTGGTTTTTATATATTCCAAGTGTGATAAAATTTTTTTGGTTTTTATAATTTTTCATTCTTATCTACTGTTCCTGTTTGCAATTTAGGTTCCTCTTGGCATTTTATTCGAAGTACCGTTATAATAAACAGATCATTCTCTAAATTTTAATAGAAAATAATTATATGTGCAAATTTACATTTTTACTCAACAGACTGACATAAAGTCCACAGTTTGAACCGTTCAACCAATTAAAGTTAAAATTAATAAACAGATCATTCTCTAAATTTTAATAGAAAATAATTATATGTGCAAATTTACATTTTTACTCAACAGACTGACATGAAGTCCACAGTTTGAACCGTTCAACCAATTAAAGTTAAAATTAAAGTTATTTGAAAATATTTAAGACGAATGGACCTAAAAAACCAAACATTTTTTATTTTTTAGTTAAATTTATAGCCAAAACATGTCACTAGATTGTAAACTGTCAATTGAAGTGCTTAAATCATTAAAGTAAAACGACTATTTATGTAAAATTCCGAAAAATTATGTATACATAAAATGTTTATCATAATACTGTTGAAAATTTTCAAAAAATCTAAGAAATTGCTGATTCTAGGAGCGGTAACCCATAATCAATTGCTGATTAGCGGGACTTAAGGACATTTTTCGAAGAAAAACAACATTTGTTACAGAAAAATAAAGGTGAAATGTAATGTTTTTAATAATTGGACCTGTGCGTAAAATAATAAAAGAGGTTTTAGATTAAAATTATGACTCTTGGGTGGCAAAAACATAACTTACAGAACGGTACAAAAATCCACACGGAGAATTTTGTGATTAACATACTTTTTTTGGTTAAAAATTAATTACATCATGAGTTCAAGTGCATAAGAGATGTGAAATATTATATTTAAATCATCCAAGTGTTTATCATAAATATTACATGGGTATTCGACGTCTACAAATGACATGCTTGAAGCGTAATCATAGTGTCGAATCGAACATAATGTAAGTCAATTTTTTGTCCATAATGTGGACAAAAATTTTAATAGCTTTGTTGATGAATTTCCTACTAAAATTAAATTTTTCAGTAAATTAATGTGTCGATGTTACTATATCGGCACTCAAAATCGGGTTTTAAGAGACAAAATATTACATTTCTGCAGCGACCGGTAATGATCCCCAGACTTTCATGACATAAGTATTTCCAAGAATACTATCTGCTGAAATATATTTAGATTCAGAGATATATGACAATAATCAATGTTTCAAATTGATTTTGTATAAGTATCCTACAGTCTTGACCTATATATATAAAGGAAAAAGGACGAATCGGTACAACGAGGGATACAACTGGTAACGTTATATTAGGACAACACAATTCCATAACAACTATCACGAATTCACATATAATTATTTGACTGGGGTATTAAAAAATGTTTGTTTTTTTTAATTGTACATGATTGAATTCGTTGGGTTTTAAATTTCTATTGATTACTAAATTATTAAAAATTTTGCAATATAATTCAAGATGTTTTTCGTAATAAATCAAAGATGAAATTAATTTATCGTTACCCTAATTTTTGTAAGGATGCTGAATGATAGTTCCGGAAATAATTATATAAAACCATCCATCTGTTTGAAGAGAAATGAGTCCTTATCAAAATAATAGAGTCCCTTTTACTTAAATCACGTTTTGAGAGTATTTAGGACAAAGATTAATGAACAAATAAAAATTCAGGTCATGTTATACGTCAAAAATCAGAATAAATTGCTATAAAATTTACTAAATTATGAAGATTTATTTAAATTGAAGTGTATTTTTATTGAGATAGTAAAAAAGATAGGACAATTCCCCTATAAATCCGACCTGATATTTGTTCTTTTGTCTTATCCTCTTTTATTTTTTGCAATTTTACTAAATTTTGCTGTAAAAATATAATTTTCATATAATTCATAACATTATTATTATTATTATTATTATTATTATTATTATTATTATTATTATTATTATTATTATTATTATTATTATTATTATTATTATTATTATTATTATTATTATTATTATGACTTTATTGAATCCTTTATAAAAGAATTATTTACAATGTTATGAGGATTTACTTAAAAGTATTACAACAATTATCATATATATTATTAAATAAGGAAACTACTAATATCACAGTATTAAGGAAAAGTTTTTTAAAATAAAGCATAACGAGGGCTTATATTCAAATCGAGCCTCATGCAGATTTAGGAAATTTTTTTTGCGTCAGACTCTTCAGTTTTTTATTTTTTATATATGGTGTTAATTTTGGAGTCAAAAGTTAATTCTAACACTATGTTTTTCACTTTTTGTTTTTGGGCTATCTACAAACAGTATATTTTTTTAAGGCAAAACGGGCTATGTGCAAGTTTTTGTTTGATTTTCAAAGAAATATTAAAATAAAAATTGATAAATAATGAGAATTTTCTTTGCGGTTTGAACTTTTCTTAAAAATTTTGAATTATAATCTTAATATATCTCATAAAAATTTTGTTATCTCAATGCAGTCTGGAGAAAAAAGACATTGAAGTTAGATTTTTAGCCTTTTTTAGATGCTTATAGATCATACGCGGGTACACCAACATCAACATTTTATGAAGCCAAGTGGGAGCACTATACCCTAGATTTAAAGACAGGAATGAAAAAATTTTAATAAAATTCGTAATTATAAGCAAAACATCTTAGATACCAAAATCAGTTTCTTAAAAAAAAATGATAATTAAATAAAAAGTGCAATAAACATCGTCTTTAAAGGTTTTAATAATTTTTGAGTTGTTGATATGCAATTCAATACAATTTTAATTGGTTTAAATTTTTTTTTGCAAAATTTTTTTTTGTTTTAATTTAATTTATAATTTTAATTTTGAACACATTTTAGTCCTTTTAGTAAACATTCCTGTTATTTGAAATTTCAAACGATTAAAAATGGTCCATCCAACCACAAAATTTCGCTTTTTTAATCTCCTGATTGGTATGATATCATAAATTTAACATATTGTCAATTTTTTTTTCCAAAAATATTATGTTTTACTTCTTTAATTTCCAATAAACAAAACGGGCTATGTGAACATTTTATAACAAACATTAAAGATAATTAAGACAAAACGGGCTATCTACCTTAAATTCGCGAATGATGGAGTTAAAAGATTTATTTTTCAGTGTGAGGTTTAGTAGACGTAATATTAATAAATCGTAGAAGAACGGATTGCAAAATATTGAAAAATGAGGGAAATAAACAGTTTTAATGTTCTCCCGAAAAATGTTGCTTTGCATGAGGCCCGTTTTAATTATAGACCCTCGATAAGATAAAATATTATTCTAATACGAAAATTTTCAATTTAATTTAATTTTCCTGAAAATGTTTTTTTTTTTTTTTTTCTAAGGAAAATATTATTTTGACTTTTTATCATAAAAGAAATATAAAATTGAGAAGTACTAAGATACAAATACAAAATCTAATCCACTTAAGAAACTAAACGTTTTTATGTTCTACTTTTGGTACAAATCAACACTACCAGCACTTGAAATTAAAATATTTTTTTAACATTTATAAGACCCATAACTTGTAAACAAAGAGCGAGTGGACAATGCTAATATCACTTTAATCACAAAAAATATCACTATTAAATTATCTTCATTATTTAAAACCAATAGTCGTCCTTATTTAGATCGTAACAATTTTAGTATTTAAACATCTTTTTGCATGTATCTAAAGGAGCCATAAAGCTTCACAATACCGATAATGTAATTTTTATCCCTTCAACAGTCTGCATTTCATGATGGAAAGCAACCTAATTGGTACCACGAAAAATGTTTCTTTGCTAAACATCGCCCAGCCTCTGCAGGGGACATAGCAAATTTTGAAAATCTACGTTTTGAAGACCAGGAGAGAGTTCAGAAAGAAATCGGTAAGTAACATACAATAATATAAGACAACTAACATTTTAATTGCAAAGCGTAGCTATTATGAAAATGGAATATTTGGTACTAAATAACAAAAAATGTTACTGACCTAGAAAAATTGACGTTGGCTGTTACTCATGTACATCAAAAATATTTTGGAAAAAGAATTGAAATGATAACTTCTATCTTTACACATAAAACAGAATTTATTGAACTCTGAGAATTTATTGAGCCAATGAATAATCTACAAGGATCGGATTTATTTACATAAATACATAAATTTCTTTTATTTGCGAAATATTAAAGGTCACCTCAGAAATTGCAACTTTGCTAGACCCTTACAAAGAAAGTTGTGCAAAATATTAATGGTATTCACCTTAGAAATTGCAACTTTTTCGAAAATCAATTCTTATCACATACACAAGTGTGAAAGACAACGGTTGTTTTTTTTTCAAATGTATACAATCATAAAATTTTTAAGATCTAATGGTAATAAAAATGTACACTTAAAAGAAAAATATAAAAAAGTAATACAATTTTACTTATATATTTAAAAAGAAATATGTTCAACTAAGTTTGAACACCCTCTAATATAAAAAAAATTATTATGTTTGCTGAAAATGGGACAAAATGGTCCATTATTTTTAAAAAAGATTTAAAAAATATTTCTTAAAATTTTTTCATACAAATTTTTTAATTTTTTGTATTTTTTTATTCATTTGAGTATATTTTAAAATTTATTTTAATCATAATATTTAGTAATTTGTTATTTATGGTATAATAGCTATTTGCAGATTAAATGCTGATGTACTATGTGATAAACATATTTGTCTTCAATATTAAGCAAAAATATTTAAAATCAAAAGGGTAGAAATTTCTTAAAAATGCATCCGAAAATTGCATTCTTGTTGTGCCATATTTAGCAAAAAAAAAAAAAATATTTTTGATTTATACAATATAATTTACAATATTTATCGAAATATATCTTATACTGGTTTTTTAACCAACAAAATCCGACGTAGATTTAAGGAGTTATAATCATTTAAAGTTACATATTACTAAAAGAGTATAACAAAAAAAAAATTAAAAATCAAAAATTTATAAAAAAATTAAAATTTTTGTATGAAAAAATTAATGTATTTTTTTTGTAATATTAAAAATAGTAGATTTTCTTGTCCCAGAATATTTTTTTTTTACATTTTGTAGTAAAGATATTGCTTTCTAACATATTCAAAGAAAATTAAAATAGAAGGGGTACACATTTTTAAAAAATGCATTTTAAAAGTGCATTTGGAGTATGAATGCATTTTTAAATTACTACAATAAAATAGTACATATTCATCTGCTACATGCAGTTTAAATCATTAAAATCCATTAACAACTGTAAGAGATATTGACTTTTCCGAATTTTTTGACTTTTCGGAAAATTAAAATCGTAAATAAATTCGCGAACTTTTTAAAATTCAAAAAAATAAAAATGGAGATATTTAAATGGCTCCATAGGTTATATGTGTATTAAATATGAACAAAATCGGATGACTCTCCGTAAATTGTCAGTAAATATTTATTCAAGCGTTAATACCTTTTTAACTGTAAGAGCTCACTTAATCGAGTGAGCTTATTATTTTTTCTTTATCTTGTCAAGAAATCGGAAGTTACGATTTCTTGAAATTTTTACATATTCGAGATAGTCAACTTTAACACTGTAGCTTCCCAGGCAGAAACAACGTTTTAATTTACAACTAGTAAAATGATTTGCAAATGCTTTTTTTATTTTAATTTTTATTTATATATTTAGTTTAATTTTACATGTATATTGAAAGTATTAATGTAAAAAGGGAATAACAATTATTTCATTCTGAAATTTAGTAAGAATACCCTTAACATCTGTCATATTTATTTTAATTTCTTTTTGTTCTAAATATTTAACGATTTATAGCCATTTCATTGAATGGCTGTGGATAATCAAAAAAACTGATGTTTTTTTTTTTTTTTATATAAATACTGCCTTTTAAATAAATATTTTTACATATTAATTTATTACTGAAAATTTCTGATAATACCATAACATTTCCATTGCTTAGTAAACATACACAGAAAAAACTAAAAATGGACTTCAATTACGAAATTGCTTATATTAATTTTGCTCCAATCATCAAAATGATAATACTAATTAACTAGAATAATTGATTTTATTATTACTGAGCTGAAAATAGTTTGAAATTTACTTGAATTTATTTTATTTCTATATTTTTATAGCCAAAATTTTTTTTTATATTTTTTTAAGAGCTGTAAATTTATTTAAAAAATGTAAACCAATTAGAAAGTTATTTATATAAAAAATAATATAATTAAATTCCAATATAAAGTCAGTTAATCATTTTATTAAAAAATAATTTGAAATATTTGTTTCTGTGTATATTATCGAAGAGAGTATTTGTAACTTTGTAGCCACAAATGTTTACAAAAGAAAACTTTTTTCAATAACAGGATTTTTTAATATCTTTAAAACGGAGTCTTCTATTTAAACCAAAATAAATCGTTGGCTAGCATCAGCGAAAAATCGTTAATTGGTAAAGCATTTCATTTCTGTTAAGAAAACTTCGTATTTTCGGAGTTTTGGGAAAATGCTGTTAAAAAAGATATACATGTATTGGCAGTGTGTTAACTATTTAGTTTTCAGAAGTTTTTACCCAAAGTATACAAAGTAGTCCGACTCTCTATTTTTAATGTTGCTCTCTCACATGTATAGGTTCCGTGTGAATTTAGAGAACTGTAAACAATAAACAAAAACACAAAACTTTTACATGAAAATTTTCAAATTACCAAGTATTTTTACGCGTTTTTACACTTACTCATATAATTTTACATTTTTTTAAAACAATATATAAACACTTTTATATTTTATTTCGGTCCATTTTGCACAAACCACAAACAAATTATTTTATTTATTTTTGACATTTTATTTTGTTCAATTTAGAAATTATTTTGTAGAACAGAGTTTCTATTTTTGGTATTGAAAATTCAAACAAAATTTTATTTAAGCCATTTTTATAAAACTCTGTATATAAAATATCACCAATACATTAAACTTTTTATTACTAATACATACTTAGAGTTAGGTACTTTTTTACTAACACACTCTTAGAGTTATGTACTCCTGCCAAAGAGTCGGACTACTTGTATATACTTTGTTTTTACCAACGATTCAAAAAGCAATTGGCCAATGGTAGAATGATGTTATCATTTGAGTATTGGCATAGCGTTGTATTTTTCTGCCTGGGCAGTAAAACAATTTAAAAAATGATTGCAAATTATTAAAAATATAATAGCTATTAAAATTTTTTAATAAAAGTTATCAGAAATCTTTTTAATTATAATTTTTCTAAATTTTTGATTAATGTTACGTTTTTTTGGCTTCAGAAAATTTAAATCTTGAAAAACGTAAACCACATAATTTAAAAAATATTTAATAAAAATTAAATTATTCATCATCAATATATTTATTAGGCAATATTTAAGAATGTAATAACCCAAAAATCTTGTTCCTGTAAAGTTATGAAAAGTGATGTTACGTTGTTTTGCATTTTCGGTGACGATATGTAAATTAAATACGTTATTTATTTCCTTCACATTACTTCACGCTAGTTTGTGGGAGTACTAAACATTTGTGCTGATGTTTTTAACGCAGAAAAAACATCTTTGGAACCCCACGTTTTAGTACACCGTTCGTTTACAATCACTATCTGGGTTGGCATAAGTAATGGAACATAGTCTATTGAAATTATTTATTAATTTATTTTTATTTATTTTATTCATTGTAATATAATTAGCTATGATTGGTTTATTATTTCCCGAAATATGGGTTTAACGTTCATAAATGCCTTAAATATATCAATATTTAGTTACAATAAGTAAATTCCATATACGTTTTAGTATTAGGGCACGAATAAGTTTTATATTAGCAGAAAATAGGTATTTTATCACTTTCGTGGAGCGTTCATCTCAATTACAATATGGGGAAAATACGCGATAAAATTTGTTATTCGAGACCAGACAGAGGGAAATTAACTTTATATCGGGACATTATGGAAGTGAACCCGTAGACTCTCATATCGTCGGTGTTAGGGTAAACTGGTTTTGACCTCTTTCCAATGTGATGATTATTGTTAAATCCCAAAAGGTCAAGTATCTAGTAATTCTAAGAATATTTTAGGTCTGAAGTCTTTCGTGCTGACGGCCATCCACTAATTATAATTTATAATATCCATGTAACACGAAATCTGGAGGTTAACTCAAATACAATTTGTGTTTGCATTTTTCTAAATAATTCTTCATCGATATCTTCGTGATCCTGGAGTTTAAGGAAACATAAAGGCACACACAAATTTAGCCATGTTTAACGAAATAGTAGTCCTCAAAAGTGCTCTTACGGTTTCATTTAGATGCGGTGGTAGCATTAAATTTAATTGGATTTTATTTCCTCCCACCCATGATATAATAATAGAAGGTAGAATCATTTGGGAGAGTTGTCAAATTTAATTCATGTTATGTCAAATAATAAAAATATGTAAAAACAAAATGAAAAAAAAATTGGCCTTCTAAATCAATAAAAAGGATTTTTGATATTATTTTTTTATAAGATAATTGTTTATTGAACAAACAATCATTATGAATCGTACTCATATGTGTATTTTACTTTCATTTCGTCGAAACAATCAACACATATTTTTTCAATAGGAGTAAGGTCTTCCTCTTTCATTAGCGATATTAAATTTGTTTGAAGTCCACGTCGAAAGTTAAGTTTTCGGGCCCACCTATTTAGAGTGTTAACAGAAGGCAATGGGAAATTATCATTATAGAGCTTACGTAAGCTCTAGGACCAGATGAATGGAGTGAAATTCCGTATGAAATGACTTCCCAACACCAGTGAACTTTTTTGTCGGGATTTCATTGTAATCCCTAATTACCTGCACATAATAATTACTATTTAAATTTAATGAAATAAAATGAAGTAAAATTGAGTTTTGAGTGTTGTCCATATTGTTTACATTTTGACCTTATGACAAAAGAAAATAATGTTATTTCAAAAAAAACTTCAATTTTTTTTAACAAAATCTGAATTACCAGGTAATCCATCTGCATAATAAACAAAGTCATTAAGCTTTTATTGGATTTACAAATGAAACTGCATTTGGCATCAAATGAGCTCGTTTTGAAGGCTGATGCAATTCAATGTAATCGGAGTAGTTAAAATGATACATGCAAGTTTTTGAATTTTTGTCAAGAGGTATGCCACAAGATACACTCCACAACTTTATTTTAGCCTCTGGACATTTAAAGAATTTAACAATTTTTTGATCAAAAGAACATTTGAAAATCGAGTGCTTACAAACATTTTTTCACACAGATTATAATATATTTTTAAATTTTTTTGATTTTTTATTTTTCATATTATATGGTTTTTGAAGAAAAAAAAAAATTTAATGTCTTAATTTTTGAAATATTTTTAAATTTTTTGATGTTTTATTTTCTTTTTTTTTTAAACTATTTTTGTTTGACACTTCAGGGTAAAATTAATTGAGAATACTCTTTCAAATGATTCTACCTTCTATTATTATATTATGCTCCCACCTAACCTGTGTTTCAAAATTATAAATTTGTTTTATAATTTTTGTTTTATTTATAATTTTTTAAATTTATGAATAAAATGTAAAATATAAACAAAATATTTAGATTTTTAAAACGATTATGGTAACTCGATTTGTCATAATCCCAGTAAACGTCAGAACGTTAATATGGCGACAAAACTTTCATGGGCAATATCAGAATTTTTCAGTAATAAATTAAGTAATTTCAAATGTAACAATATCAATTTAAAAGGCAATATTTGTAAAAAAACATCAGAGTTTTTTTGATTTGCTCTAAATCGTTAAATATTTATAACAAAAATAAATTGAAATAAATATGGTAGATGTTAAGTGTATTCTTACTAAATTTCAGAATGAATGAAACAATTGTTATTCCTCTTTTACATTAATACTTTAAATATACATGTAAAATTAAACTAAATATATAAATAAAAAAGCATTGGCAAATCATTTTGCTAGATGTAAATTCAAACGTTGGCAAACCGCTTTGTTTTATTTGAAAAAATATTTTGCCAGCGCTTAATGTTTCGTACGGTTGGCAGTTTCTGCCTGGGTGGTCTTAGCTCAGGACAATTTGGAGGATTGACCTATCTTGGTGCAAAAATGTTATTGTTTTTGTACCATTCCAGAGCTTTCTTACCGTAGTGACATGATGTCAAATCGGGCCAAAAATATGTGGAAACTGTTCTGTTTTATTTAGAAACTGTCTCCTTGACTTCTTTTATTAGAATCAATCTCTGTGTTACAATGTTGCCATATTGCTATATATAACTAATGTAGTTACAATACAAAAAATACTATAGTGTTATAAACTAATCGTTATAATTACATACAACATATCCCTTTTCAAATTACAAATATTATAAATTAAAAATAAAGATATGATATTCAGAACAACTTATATAATATTTTGATTCATTTTTAATTATATACTATGTTTTTAATAATATTATTTTTTATATTTATATAAAATTTCACATATTATTTATTCTATTTTAAAGAAATAGTTTTTAAAATACAAAATCATTTTATACAATTCTTATAATACAAAACATTTTTTATTTTATTTTTTTTTATAAATTCAGTTTTTCTGGTTTTTTAACAATTCTTCCTTTTCGAGTTACATAGTTTTTACCGTCTGCTACCAACTCTGGATTAAAGTTATTTCTTTCATTTGATTCAAATTCAGTATCTGTCGTCTTGATTTTAGGGGATTTCTTTATATGTTGTTCATTCCTTCTGTAAAGAGTACCATTGTTATCCCTAATTACAAACGATCTTGGTTCTTTACATGTATCTACAATATAACCAGGGAACCAACAGCTTGTAGGTGTCTTTTTAAACATCACATTATCCCCTTCACCTATAGGTTGTAATTCTACGGCTGTCCTATCGTAAATATTAGAATATTTTTCTATATTTGAATTTACTTTCTTTTTATATCTTTCAGCATCAACCACTTTCGGTATTAAATTATCAGTAATAGAAGGAATTTTAGTTCTAAGCGAGCGAGACATTAATAATTCAGACGGACTCGGAAAGTTTCCTTTCGGTGTTGTTCGGTAATGAAGCAAAGCCACATAGGGATCAGAACCACTTTCATGTGCCTTCGTTAACAACTTCTTAATGGCGTGAATTGATCGCTCTGCCAACCCATTAGACCTAGGTAAATAGGGGCTTGACGTTCTGTGTTGAATAACCCATTCCTTACAAAAAATTTTAAATTCTGAAGAATTAAAGGGGGGACCGTTATCAGTCACTAAAATGCCCGGAATTCCATGCCGTGAAAATATCGATTTTAATTTATTTATGACATGAGAACTGCTATATCCTAGGTTCAAAAATTCTATCTCAATATATTTGGAATAATAATCCACCACTAGTAAATACATTCTCTTGTTAAACTTAAATAAATCACAACCTAATTTTAACCATGGAATATCTACAATTTCATGTGATAACATATTCGGCTTAGAATTTGAATTCCGGTGTCGCATACAAATTTCGCAGTTAGATACTAAATTCTCTATCTCACTATATATACCAGGCCAGTAAACTGATTGCCTAGCAAGATTTTTACACCTTTCTATACCTAAATGACCCTCATGAATCTTTTTTAAAATAGTGCTACATAAATTTTTCGGTATAAGTATTTGGTGATCTTTCAATAAAATATCTCCTAAACAGTGAATCCCATCTTTTATTTTAAAATAAGGCATTACATCTGCTTCAATTTGCTTTTTGTTTTTAGGCCACCCATTTTGAATGTATTCGAAAATCTTCTGAAATGTTTTATCATCCTTTGTTTGTCTATTCAGCTCCTCATTATTTATAAATGTTATTTCAAGGTTAGACCTTATAAAATTGCAATGAAGAGTAATTTCCCTATCCATTTCTTCCAAAGCAGTGTCAGCTAAAGGTGGTCGCGAAAGGGTGTCTGCAATTTGTAAACATTTTCCCGGTCTATATGTAACTAAAAGATCATTGCGCAAGAGTTCTCTAAGATTCCTATTTTTAGCAGATAAATTTTCAATGAATGATCATAAATAATTAACCATTCCTAGAAATCTAGGCCTTGTAATTTTGATAATAGATTCAATTTTATCCCCATCTGGGCGAACACCGGACTCATTAAAAATATGACCCAAAAATTTTATTTCAGTTTGTAGTACTTTACATTTCGATTCATTAAACCTTAAAGCTACTTTGTGGATGAATAAATAAGAAAATCGTCTATATATATTATTAAAACCGAAATATCCCCAAACAACTTCATCATTTCACCATGAAAAATTTCTGGTGCTGCGCTTATACCGAATGGTAACCTTAAAAATGGTGTATTAAATGTACACAGCCTGGAGGAGAATTCATCCAAAGGTACCATCCAAAAACCGCTATTTGCGTCTAGTGAAGTAAAATATCTTCCACATTTGGGAAGGGAAAATGTTGACTTAAAATGGCTTTGGTTAAATTTCGCGGGTCTAAACAAATCCTCAAGTTCCCATTTGGTTTCGTTACCAATACCATCGAATTTACCCACTCTGTTGGTTCACTGACACTTTCAATAACCTTTAAATTTATCATTCTATTTAACTCTGCTCTTAGTCTATAATATAATTTAAATGGAATTTTTCTTGGTGGATCCACTACCGGAGTTACATTTTCCTTTATTTTCAAATTGCATTTACACTGTAAAAGACCAAGACCTTTAAAAATGTCTGCATATTGCTGCATTAAATTTTCAGTAGATAGTAAATTAATATTTCTAATCAAATTTAAGTTGATAGCAGCTTGTAAACCTATAATATTTTTACAACTCATATTAATTATAAAAAATTTTAAATTATAAATTTGTTTTTCGTATGATATTTTCAAATAAACACTGCCTATTACATCTAGTCTTTCACCACTAAAGGTAAAAAATTTTGCTTAGATTCCTTACAAAAATTTTTTACATTTAATAAATTTGCGGTTTAGAAATAATATTAACCTGCGCACCGGTATCAACTTGACACATAAACTCAATGTTCTCATTTTTTACCTCTATGTTCCATTCCGCCGACCCTGTAGCCGTTAGCGCACCAACAAATAAATTATCTTCTTCTTCTCTCTCTTCACCAACACCATCATCATCAATAAACACGTGTTTAATCATTTTTTGAGTACAAAAGCACATTTTAGCGAAGTGGTTAATTTTACCACATTTAAAACATTTCGCGCCTTCTGCAGGGCATTTGCTTTTGTGTTTTTGTCCACATTTTTTGCAAATTATTGCTATTTGTTTGTATGCTGATGTTTTGTAGCCAATTTTGTTAACTGTATTTATCATTGTGTCCATTTCCATTAATTGATGAAGTTTTGTAGCGTTTTTCTTCGCAATAACCATATTTTTCGAAATCTCCACGGCCTTATCCAACGAGATGCCACCTTCTCCTAGGAGCCTTTCCCTTATATGTCCCAGTAAAAATATCTCTCACTAAGTCTTCACGAATATTGCCAAATTCACAACTCAAACTTAAATTATTCAGAAGAGTGACGTACTCATCAATTGTTTGACTATCTTGTTGTTGGCATGTAAAAAATTTATGCCTCCATGGCAATATTTATTTTTGGTGTAAAGTAACTTTCCAACTTTGTAACTAATTGATCATATTTTATGGTGTCCACATCTTCATTAAACGAATTGAATATTTCCAAAGAGTTATTTCCAAGGTGATGTAGGAGTAACGCCACTTTTCTTTGATCTGGTTGAGATTCTAAGTTTGAAGCCCGAAGAAAAAGCTTAAATTGTGTGTACCACATTTTCCATTCTCTTGACAAATTTGTTGACTTTAAGTTTATAGGATTTAATGATGTGAAAAAAAATTGACCTTTTGCTTTAGAATCTTCCTCAGCACCAAGCATTTAGTTTTTATTTTTTTACTGATTTTTTCAACTCTGACACTGTTTGCGTGCAAATAAAAATAAATAAAACACAAGTTTTTATTTCGGTAAATGAAAAGAATAATTTCTTTATTTAAATATTACCTTCTTTTTTGTATAAAAAGTTAATCAAAGATAAAGAAAAAGTACACTAATAAAAATTCCTAATTAAACATTGCCGGCCACCTTGCAACAACAAAATATGTTGCAACAATTAGCTTATACTTAATGATAAACTTAAAGGTAATTTAAAAAATAAATAAAGAAATATATGACAGTTTTAAATAATAAATATATTTATTAAATTCAATTTTTTTTTTTTAATTTTTTCAAAACTCAAGTGTGGTTTTCCACAGTCCACTAACTGTACCCATTTGGGTATGGTTTTTAAAAACAGACCATGAACTGGTCTCCTTAAAGAGGAGACTGGCCAGAAATGACCCAACCAAAAATGGTGTATTGGGCCAACGGAAGTCCCGGGTTCGAATATATTCGACCTTTCAAAATTTGTGGCGCGACCTCCGGACCTATCACAAGCGCGACCCTACCAGATATATTAAAACTAGGGTCTGCTTATTGATGGCCTACAAACGATTCTTTTATGGAATCCGATACCGTTTCCAGAGGTGTTGCTATCCCTTGCATCCTACTAACCTTAACCATTAAATCCATTTTGTGTGCGGAATCGTAGATAGAGCAAATACTTATCCGACAGTGATTCACGTTATCTATAGCAAACGTCGGCAATTTTAAGTTTTTAATTAAGTTTTCCCAAATGTTACTTCTACTACAACATAAATCGAGCGCCGCGCGGATAGGAACACGCTTGCTCCCATTATTTAAAAATACTTTAGCCGTAGGCGAAAAGCTTATATACGGACGCAGCGGTAAATGCGAGACCGAAGCTACATTTGAATTTGCCGTTTGACGAGAGTTCGTAGCCGGACGTTTGGAGGTGGACTGTCGAGTATTCGTCTGTCGAGTGGACGTTACCTCCTTCGTCTTGGCCCTAATATGGTTACGCGAGTGTAATAAGGTATGATGCTGACCGTTGCAGCGTTTACATTTCCCGGTACTCTTACATTCGCGAGTAATATGCTGCGGTGAAAGAAAACGCGAACAATACCGGTGTAGGATCACCATACGTAGACTTTTTCATCGGTCATGTTTCTAAAAACGCCACACGATATTAAAGAGTGTCGTTTTTTACAAAAGCGTCAGGTAATTTTATTGCCATTTGACGAATTTGTTGGCAAGGGTGAATTCGAACCAGAAGCTTCCGTGGCACCTGGCACTGGTCCAGTATTTTCCGACGACACTACCGAAGGTAGTGGTGTTGAATTGTCACCATTTGATGACTGTGATTTATTAGACGAATTGTCACCATTTGATGACACGGCTGGTGGTGGAGCAATTTCCACACCAGATTGGATGGTTACGGAAGGAGCTTCCGACTTGGGTACATCATCGGGTTTGACACTACCGGCTGGAACAATAGCCGCAGCGGTGGGCCCCTCTACCTCCATTGCTTCGTCATAGTCCTCTAATAAAGCGTCTTCCAAATAATTGGCTAAAGGATCCATAATACTGCGAAACAAGGAGGGTTAAAAAAAATATTCAAATTTAATAATTCAGCTAGTCAATACGACTAGCTTAGTGATTGGTCGCTTTACCACGCCATTTTCAGTTCTAATGTCCGCGACGCGAACATGATTATCACTTCCTGGGTAAATTTTAAGAACTCTACCTAATTTCCAAGAAGTGGGTGACATTTGTTCGTTTCGAATAACAACCAAGTCATCGACAGCGATATCGCGCTCTGGATGTTTCCATTTATATCTCTTATGTAAATTAGTCAAATACTCTTCCTTCCATCGACGACAGAAGTGTTGAGTTAAGGCTTTCACTTTCCGATAGCGATTCGTAAGACTTATTGGAGCTTCGAATATCGACGGTTCAGGTGGTGCTAAAATGGGCGATCCTATAAGAAAGTGTCCGGGGGTAAGAGTTACTGGCTCATTAGGTGCATCCGTCATAGGGCAAAGTGGTCGAGAATTAAGACAAGCTTCTATCCGCGCTAATACGGTCAAAAGCTCTTCAAATGTGTATTTTACTGATTGGGCCTCTTTGCGAAAATGAAGTTTGAAACTTCGAACACCGGCTTCCCACAATCCTCCCATATGAGGCGCTCCAGCGGGGATAAAACGCCACGACAGGCCCTGAATGCCGAAAGTAGAACACATTCGCGCACGACATTCCAATATAAATGTCCTAAAATCCCTTTCCAAATCACGAGATGCGCCTACAAAGTTTGTCCCATTATCCGAAAAGATAGTTTGTGGACACCCTCTCCTCGATATAAAGCGATTAAACGCTGCCAGGAATTTATCCGTTGATAAATCCGAAGTTGCCTCCAAATGTATGGCCTTTGTAGAAAAACATACGAAAATGCATACATAGGCTTTTAGAATTTGATTAGATCTACCGGCTAAGTTTTTCATATCAAATGGACCAGCGAAGTCCACACCGGTAGTTGTAAAAGGGCGATCCAAAGTGGTTCGCTCAGGAGGTAAGGCAGCCATTATTTGCGAGCAAGCGCGTTTGCGATCAAGTATGCACCGTTTGCATCCATTAATTATCGCTTTAACTAAAATCTTCAGTCTAGGCACCCAATATTCGATCCGTAAGATCCTAATCATTAATTGGTTTCCACCATGTACCGATATTAAATGAACAAATTCACATAAAAGAACGGTAAAACGACACGAATATGGTAAAATTATAGGATGACTTTCCGTGTACCTTAAAGACGGGGTTTTTGTTAATCGACCATTTAGTCTCATAACTCCCTCACTATCCAGAAATGGATTTAAAGGTAAAAGAGAACTATTAGAAGACAAGTTTCTACTGTCCTGAAGACATTTATATTAATCAGCAAAATTAATCTTCTGTGCCACGATGGCCAAGCGTAATTTCACACGTCTCACCTCAAAAGTCTCATAGGAATGTCGACCTCTCCGAGAAGGATGCGTCCGATCGAAAAATCTAAAAATATACGCAATTACCCGAATGGCTCGATCGAATGAAGAAAATCTCTCCAAAATATCTTCATAATTTCTAATAAACGAAGCATGGGACTTTACCACTCTAGTTTCGAGGTCCTTGTCTACAAGAGACAGACTGTTCAAATCCCATGTAGATTTAGCTTTCTGTAACCAACGTGGGCCGTGCCACCAAAGTCTATTTTGAGCCAAATTCGAAGGCGTAGTACCTCTACTACCTAAATCAGCAGGATTGTCCTCTGATTTAACGTGATGCCAATTATGTTTCCCAACAATTTTTTGAATCTTGCAAACTCTGTTTGCGACAAATGTAGTCAGGCAAGGACGATTGTAGAATCAGTCCAACAATAAACCTGACGCAATGAAATGTCTAGCTCACTTAAAACGGTCTTTAAAAGATCCGTAGCCAAGACTGCACCACATAATTCAAGTCGAGGTAACGATATAGACTTTATAGGGGCTACTTTTGTCTTGCAAGTAAGTAAATTTGTGAAAATTTCGCCCTTAGGGGTCTCAACTCGAATATATACTACCCCCGCGTATGCCTTTTCCGAGGCATCAGAAAAAATATGGAGCTCGATTGCTGAATCAGGTTCATAATGAACCCATCTGGGAATTCGTATATTATTAACTTCATGATATGAAGTGACAAATTTTTCCCATTCAATCCGTGTCCTCGAAGAAATTGAATCATCCCATCCAACATTATCTATCCAAACTTTCTGCATAACCATTTTCGCAACCACAATTATCGGACCAAGCCAACCTACGGGATCAAACAGTTTAGCGATAATTGATAGGACTCCCTTTTTGTGTAGTTCGAACGCGTTTCAATAGGATCGACTTGAAAATAGAATGCATCCGATTGAGCATTCCATTGAAGACCCAGCGTTTTTGAAATACTAGATCCATCAAAAGTTAACAATTTAGCATCAACTAAATGCTCTGTGGGAAATCCGTCTAAAATGAATTTTTCATTAGAAGTCCATTTTCTAAGTTCGAAGCCTGCTGATGATAAAGCTGCTACAAGTTGATCTCGGGCGATCAAAACAGTGGAGATATCATGAGTCCCTGTTAGTACGTCGTCAACGTACATGCATTTTCGAAGAATATGTGCAGCAAAGGGGAACTCAGTCTCAGTATCATCAGCCTATTGCAGCAAAGTACGTATGGCAAGATATGATACTCCTTAATTTCCTCCGTAGGAGAATCACGAAACAAAATTCGTTGAAATGGAGTATGTGCTCTATCAAGTATTATCTGCCTATACATTTGTGTTATATCGCAATTGAAAACAAATCTAAAAATTCGCCAACGAATAATTAATAGAACTAAATCTGCCTGTAAAGTGGGTCCTACATAAAGACAATCGTTTAGGCTAATACCGCTTGAGGTCTTATTCGACGCATTAAATACTACTCTTAATTTGGTAGTCTTCCGATCCAGCTTTATTACCGGATGGTGAGGTAAATAGCAAGAAGAAAGGGATGAAACACATTCCGTAACCGGCTGCATGTGACCTAAAGATAAATATTCCCTAATCACATCATCATACATCTTCTTAATAATCGGTATCCTCATAAGCGATGATTCATTTCTCAAAAATTGAGATCTCACATTCTCCATTGAATGGCCTAACGAGAGTTTATCAGGAAATTCTAATTTGAAAGGAAGCGTTACAATATAACGCCCATCAGAACCCCTACGAGTAGTTTTCAAATAATTCTCCTCACAAATACGATCATATGTCGACATAATTTTACGTTTCGGCGTTTCCTCTAATTCCCAGAAACGAAGTAAATTTCTATTTAAACTATCTTCTTCCGAAAATTCAACCCGAGTGGAATAAACCTGCAACGAAGGTTGCTGTACTGGACCAGTAATGATCCAACCGAAGATAGTCGTCTGAGCCAATAAAGTGCCTAAAACCTTCCTTCGTATTTCACCTAATATTATTTCTGGATACAAATCAGCCCCTAAAAGAAGATCAACAGGTCTACAGTCGAAAAACTGCGAATCTGCCAAACGAAGATTTGGCAATTCTTTTCTTTGTTCACCTTCAACGATAAAAGAGGGTAAATTACCAGATATCTGTGGCAACACAAGTGCCGTAGTTCTCAAAAGAATATTGGAATTCAAGGGAGAGCCTATTTCTATACAACAAATTTTACGAGCGGTAGCAGAAATCGTTTGGTTTACACAAGAAATTTTGGCATTTGTAAAATGCGCAGAAAGTTTCAAACGATTCTGCACCCGTTCAGAAATAAACGAAGATTCTGAAGCAGGGTCTATCAGAGCTCGCGCTGGGTACGTAGTACCTTGGTGATGAAGATTCACCATTGCAGTCCCTAAAAGAACAATTTTTAACTTCATGTGATCGCGACAAACAATTGATACAACAATGAAATTTCTTTACAGTCGAAAATCTTTCCGCAACTGAAAGATTCTTAAATCGCCTGCAATCCCGCAAAAAGTGTACTTGATTCTTACAAAGAATACAAGCATTCGAAGAATTCGAAGCTGAATGATGGGATTTTATTTTCTGAGCCGAAGGCTTTTTCGTTTGAGGTGCCTCCCTAATATCCCGAAGACACTCTAAAGTTTGAATTCTTTCCGTAAGAAATGTATCAAAATCTTTCCAAACGTACAAAACAAATTTATCCCTAATACTTTGTTCCCATAATGTTACGGTACAATCAGGAAGTCGTTGTACGCAAATAAAAATAATTATAGGATCCCAATTCTCTGTCGAAACCTTATAAATAGATAATGCCGATAAACAACTATTTATACCCCCTTTGCAAATTCTTAAGACCATCATAAGTCTCTTTTTCCAATACAGGAAGATTAAAAAGGAGCTTAAGTTGGTTGTTAACCAACATACAAGGATTTTCATACGCTGCCTTGAGGTAAGTCCATGCTAATTCGAAACCTAAATTCGAAAGAGGATATTTCGAAACAATTTCCTTAGCCTCTCCACTCGTCTTTCGTATGAATTGGAAAGTTTCTCAATATTACTAAGACGCGAGCTATTTATATATAGAGCCGTAAATAAGTCCCTAAAAGCTGGCCAAGAAAGATAGTCGCCCTCAAACATATCGACATCACATGGAGGTAAAGTTAAATTGTGACCCGAACCTTCATTCATATTTTGATTCATTATAGGTGAATCGCTAGATTTATTCGTTGAAGCATATATATGCAACTTTTCATGAATCCTCGACAAACAACTGATGTATGCATTATACGTGGTCTTATATTTCGATGATGTTGCATCGACATCATCAGGCTCTACATCGTCAGAGGTATTCAAATAATCTAGGCACTGTTCATATGTCACTTTAACTTTATCCCATAAAAGTTTCAACTCACTACCATGAAGCTCTAACGCGAAAACCGTATGCACTTCTTCCTTAATATCATTAAAATTCGCCTCGAAAGCGACAAGAGCTCTAATAAATTTATCTAGTGGTGAAATAGACATTCTTCTTCTATTAAATTGGACCCAAAAATGTGTATTCAAAATTAAAATTTATTAAATATATTTTTTATTTAGAAAAAATAATTAATTAAAATAATATAAATTTATTTTAAATTATTTCAACAAAAAATCCGAAAATTATTTAAAAAAAATAAAAATGTATTTTTATTCAATTTATTTTTTCTAAAAAGCAAACAAAATTCTCAAAAAAAAAAAAAATATTTTAATTTGAATACAAATAAATTAACAGTCAAACTGACCGACCATAGGGTGTTATATGGTACCAAGAAGAAGAATTATAAAAAGACAACTAAGTAGCAGAGACCTGCGCCGACCGGCTGAAATTCGGCTAAGCCGAGCCGCCGAGGAAATTTCAGAAGCCGCCGTAAAATTGTCGGCTTAACTCGGCTTAAAAACAGCCGCCGTTTTTAAAATATTTCTATTAAAAAAAGGGCTTTTTTCCGTTAAACTAGTTATTTTTTCTGGTTTTTATATGAAGAACAAGTTTTTCATATAAATTTAGTTAGTTAAATGCCAGAAACAAAAAACATTATAAAAATGCAATAGGGCGTATCCATAATTTAAAATTTTTTGCTTTGTTAATCATTCACTTAAAGCATAAAATAATCTTCGAACCAAATTTGTCTTAAATGAAACAAGTTTGACAACAGTTTCGTTTATGAAATTGATGTTACAGATTTTTGACTTTTGTTAATATTGATGTCATTTTTGAAGATATGAATATGAAATTTTTTGTATAGATGTAGTTTGGATCAGTGCATTATAATACAGTAAAAAAAAACCAACATTTGATATTTCAGTGGTAACGGCCTTTTGCATTTTAGGTGACGATATTATCCTCTTAAAAGCTGCTTGAATATAACATATAAATTAAAATAAAATCTTCCCTTTCGCTAAAAAAATTTAGAGCCCTATTTTTATGAACAATGTTCAATAGGGAATGAAAATAAGATTTTTTAATTAAAAAGTATATGCTTAATTTCAGCCGGCTGACAGCCGATTTTAAGCCGCCGCCGAAGCTTTTTTAATCAAGCCGCCGCCGCCGATAAAATTCCTCGGCGCAGGTCTCTGCTAAGTAGTTGGACTGTATGAAAAAAATACGAAGAGCACAAAAACCACTAAATAAATTTATTACACTTGATGTCAATCACTATTTTTATCTAGGATCACAAAAGGAATTTTTATTTTCCTTGAAATTATTAATTTTATCGCGCAAATAATTTTAATTTACTAATTTATCAAACTAAAACAAATTTTACAAAAAATTTGTTCAACGATTCCGTCCGTCTGTGTAAACAAACAAAAAACACAGTTGATAAAAAAGGAACAAAACAGCTGTCACTAAACAAATGTCACCACGAAAGTTGGTAAAGCGATCATTCACAATAATATAAATTACACAAACTTATGTTTGTATTGGTGATTTATTTTTTTTTGTTTACTTCTTTTTATTTAGCAATATTTAAACAATTTTCTTTTCAAACTTTTATGTTTTATTTTTTGCACACTGTTTCACACTTGAAATTTCATTAATACGCACCTTGTTTTTTCAAAAATTTAAAATAAAAAACAGACAAAGTAAAATAGTTTGTAAAGATGGCGATCTTTCTATATAAAAAGAAGAGAAGAAATCCAAGTTACTTCCAAGTGTTTACCATACAAAAAAATAATCCGTCTCGTGCAAATAAAAATAAATAAAACACAAGGGAGCTTTGTTTGAGTGGTAGCACTAATGGCGATCACAAAGCGAGTAAAGTAATTTAGTAAAGTAAAAGAAGATGACAAAGGGCAATGCTTAAAAAGGGTACCGTTAACGGTTTTACTCGATAGAATTTATAACAAAACTCTCAATTTTAATCAAAGATAAAGAAAAAGTACACTAATAAAAATTCCTAATTAAACAGACACTCTTAAATTAAATCACTTCTGACACCATGTTCTGCTTTATTTAGAAACTGTATCCTTGACTTCTTTTATTAGAATCAATCTCTGTTACAATGTTGCCATATTGCTATATATAACTAATGTAGTTACAATACAAAAAATACTATAGTGTTATAAACTAATCGTTATAATTATATACAACAGAAACGTTGTGCTCTCTTATGAAAGGAAAAAGCTTTTTTTGCAAACATTCTTTGATGTATATTTCGGTATTTATAGAGCCAATTGACTTGCAACTTTTGCCACAACTGCATAAAGCTATGGCAAGGAATTTTTTTTAGGAAATTTTGTCTGCTTTTGGGTCCTAAACTTATCTTCAACATTTCAAGCATTAGCAACATACCAATTTTGACCCGGAAGCTACGAAATATCTGCCAGTACATACGCTTATGGATGTAATATGATTTCTTTATAACTTATTCATTCAAATAGTTAATTACTTCCTTAAACCTAAGAAATTTATCATTTGTGAACTCATGAAAACAAAGTTCAATGCATACGTTAAACACTAGTTGTGTAATTTGACTTTAACTTGATTGTACTTGTAAATTTTTAAGATTATGCACTTTTTATACTAAAATTAAATAAACTTTAAAACTTTATTTGTTTATTAATATTTTGATAAAATCTGCAGCTTAATTTATGTCCGAAATAAAATGTTGGTATATAAATGTGCATATATTTGCATGTACACACCATTGAAAGAACGTAGTCGATTCATTGAAATTTCATTGGTTTTATGCACTAATTTTAATGACGAGCTATTTCTCTAAAGTAAACCCGTGCACTCCAATGACAGTAGTTAAGTTAGCAGTTCCTTCTGGGATGTCATCGGAGAAGTCATCCAAACTTCGACATCACACAGTTGGAGACTCCCCCGAGGCATGTCAGAAAAAACCTTCGCTTATACGAGGAGAACATACAAAGGTATGTGCAGTATCCTTTTGATCGTACCTCGTATATGGCAGCTTTGAACGACATTCATAGAGACGCCACAAATTCCGCGGTTGCAAGCTACCGCATGAATGTCGTACTTAGAGGCCGCCCACCGCCTATCGCAAAAAATGAGAAGAACCTGCCGCGGAAGACAAGAGTTGTTCTGGCACAACTAAGGTCGGGATGGAGCAACAGGCTCAATGCCTACTGGTCTCGCATAGACCGTGCCGTCCCTAATATATGCCCAGCTTGTGGACAGGGTCCCCATGACACCAACCACATATTTAGCTGTCCGGCCAACCCCACTTCACTCAGTCGTCCTATGGATTTGTGGACTCATCCTGAAGAAGTGGCACAATTTCTTGGCCTTGACCTTCAAACAGAACCCCCCGATTAGAAATATGTAACTGTAGCTGTTACAACAACAACTCCAATGACACGCCAATATTAAAATCATGCATGTTTCACCTAAAAAAGACACAGTGCAACATCACGTGAATTTATGCTTAATACTTTTTTTGCTGGGTACAATTAATCAATGAAATTAACAATTGTATTTGTTTAAAATTATGTTTCACTTTTCATTTAAGTCTACTGTTAATATAACAATTTAAGTCAAATCAAGTTTCTCATTGTTTTAGTTTTAGTATTTCATTTAATGGTCTGTTTATATTTTACTAGATAATTGCAGCGCAGTCGTATCAGGTAGTTCGAAAAAAAATGGTAAACGATCGAAGGGAGAATCTAACGCGATTAAAGATTTTGGTATAGAATATGCTAAGTCTGGACGCGCATCATGCCGTGGTTGCGAACAAAAGATTTTGAAAGACCAAATTAGAATTCGCAAGACGGTTTACGATACAGAAGTTGGAATGAAATATGGAGGTCAACCATTGTGGCATCACGTTGAATGTTTTGCCCAATTGCGCGGAGAATTAGGTTGGTTTGACACCGGTGAAAATCTACCTGGCTTTAAGAGTCTAAAGGCAGAAGATAAAGCTGATGTTAAGAAGGCATTACCGTAAGCTACTATATTAATTATTTATGTTCGCCTTTTAAATTTAGTCTATACTAATTTCACTATTTTTATAGGATAATAAAAAGTGAAGATATCCCTGTTGCAAAGAAGGCAAAATTGGAGAAATTAGACGAAGAAGATGAAAAGTTGACCAAAGAATTAGACGAAAAAATAAAAGCTCAAAGCAAGCGATTGTTTAAATTTCGAGATGAACTCAAAGATAAAGTGAAAAAAAACTATATGATAGAAATTCTAAGATTTAATGGACAGGAACCAGTAACGGGTGATTCGGAAAAACTATTAGACCAAGTAGCAGATCTGTTAACATTCGGTGCTCTTTTACCTTGCCCTCAGTGCAAGGGTAGACAATTACTATTTCAAAAATCGGGATATTTGTGTAACGGTCAACTGACCGAATGGACCAAATGCGCAAATCTAATAAAAGAGCCTGAACGAAAAGCCTGTAAAATTCATCCTGATCATATAAAAATATATCCTTTCTTAAAAAGTGTACCCAATGCTCCTGAAGTACGCGCCATTCGATACCTTCCTCCTAGTGCATCAACAATATCGAAAAATCTTTCAGTAAAGAAAGATGATGAAGTGGATGGGTAAGTCTGCGATAAAAAACTTATATATATTACAGTACACTCCGTTATAGAATTATAATTATAATTATATCCTGAAGATACATTAATTTATGCGTAGAGATCCGTGTGCAAAAAAAAAAAAAAATGGGGTGATATTGAAGAAGTGATAATTTTTTCATTGAAGGGGTTCATACGAATTTATACGGGTCCATGTATAAGGGCGTAGAACCCAATTTTTCAAAATGCGCTTTGTGTGCATAATATTGCTTTAATAACCAATTTTGGTGGAGTAAAATTAACGTGACCAGAGGGTTTTTGTTAAAAAGCGGGATCCGAACAACTAAAAAGCGGGATTCTGAACAAAATTTTTTGGAAAAAGCGGGATTATGAAAATAAAAAAAGAGGGATTTTCTTTCTATATCTCAGTTATAAATATAAATCAGTTGTTCTCACAAGCTCTTGGTTCACCGACCCACTTGAGACGTTACAAATTGAGAACTACCGATCGAAATTTTGAAACAACAAATTAAGTAAATATATCCCTACAAACTGAAATATTAAAAATTATAATTTTAACATATTTCTCGAAATGATTTGACAAAATTCAAGTTAAATTTCTGATTGATAAAAAAAGTGATCCTTTTAAATTCAATAGCAGTAGTTTTTTCTCAGGCCCGTTAACAAATAAACAATAACTACAAGTTAAACACTAATATTCAGTTAAAATAAAAAGTTAAATAAAACCATAAACACACCGTTTTCATTAGCACTACATAGAAAAAATCAATACCACCAAATATTTTAATAATTCATTTAATTAACAGCTTTTTTAAATTTTTACCTCTCACCAAAATAATTATATAAATTACTTAAAACCAAGGACAGAAAATAATCATTATTCTTGAAAATTTAAACGAAAAAATCAGATACAAGGAACGACCGAATAAAAGTGTTAAATATAGAAATGTGATTTTCGGAACAGGTTCTATCGAAATCTGGAATGATTTTTATTAAAAAAATCAATATTAATGATTATTTTTGATTTTTATTTTTTTCGCTCAACTCATAATAATTATTTTTTGATTTTTATTTTTTCGATCAAATTTTTTATGATTATTTTTGATTTTTATTTTTTTTGCTCAACTTATAATGATTATTTTTGATTTTTACTTTTTTTGCTCACAATATAAAACTTAACATGAGAAATGAAACTATTACGCAATTTTTTCATTAAAAATTTCATTTTTCAAATTTCACATTTCAAGTTTTTCATTAAAGATTTCTCATCGTAAATTAGATTTTTAACTAAAAGGCAAGTGTGATGATATCTTCTTTATAAAATTTTTCACGAAAAATCTGATTTTTTTTTTACTAAAAATCTAATTTTTCACAAAAATTATATTTTTTTTTTATTAAAAATATATATTTTTTTTTTATCAAAAATAAAAAAAATTATTTTTTTTATTGTCCAGGAAAAATTGTATTAGTTCTACAACTAGTTCCAGAACACATGAAAATAGCCTGTACTTGTTCTACTTTGGCGTTACGACCAATGATTTTTGTTTGAAATTGTCACCTCCAGAACTAGTTCTGTGGAAGTGTTAGCTATCCAGTACCCATTCTATGAAACGGTTCTGGAACTAGTTCTTTGATCAATGATTTTTGTTCGAAATTGTCACATTCAGAATTAGTTCCATAGAAGCGTTAGGGAACGGTTTCAAACCCTTTTTTTATTTTTTATTCGAATGGGCTATTTCCTAAAGGCCACTTTTGAAATCAATTTAATTTTGTAAATACTTTTTTTTTTTAATTTTTAAAAATTTGTATACAAGTATTTTAAAAAGTTCTAGCAAGTCATTCGATAACCAGTAATTTGTTCTCAGAAGTGATGTAGAAGTCATACAGAATTAGTTCTTAAGCAATAGTTCTCTAAAACATTCCTTAAAACAAATTTAGAATCAGAATAACTTTGTACTCCATTAGTGTCAGAATTGGTTGTGATACCACTAGTTCTGAGGATGTTAACAGTAATTTGTTCTCAGAAGTGATGTAGAAGTCATACAGAATTAGTTCTTAAGCAATAGTTCTCTAAAACATTCCTTATAACAAATTTAGAATCAGAATAACTTTGTACTCCATTAGTGTCAGAATTGGTTGTGATACCACTAGTTCTGAGGATGTTATTAAAGAATCTGAAGTGGTTCTGATTACACCAGTTCTAGAACTAATGATTTTAGAACCTGTTCTAAAATTTTTCCTGGGAAATGACAATTTTTTACTAGTAAATAGTTTCATTTCTCATGTTAAGTTTTATATTGTGAGCAAAAAAAGTAAAAATCAAAAATAATCATTACGAGTTGAGCAAAAAAATAACAATTAAAAATAATCATTACGAGTTGAGTAAAAAAATAAGGATCAAAAATAATCATTAAGTTGAGTGAAAAAATCAAAAAATAATCATTATGAGTTGAGCGAAAAAATAAAAATCAAAAATAATCATTATGAGTTGAGCAAAAAAATAAAAATCAAAAATAATGATTATTTGTTGAGTTTTATTTTTAAACTCATAATCATTACGGTCCCTGCTTAAAACTGAAAAAAATTAAAAAACAGAAACAAATTTCAAATTAAAAAATTAATTAAATCAATTAATTAGATGATTAAATGAATTAAACATTTCGATGAGAAATAAGATCTTACTTAAATTTTATTTTTGTTTTAGTTTTATTTGAATATATTTAGCAATATGCCAAAAAAAAAGTAGTTTTCCAATTTGAAGCTATGAATGCCGAATGATTTTTAATGCTTCGGGGGTAGAGTCCGCTACCTTAATATCTAATTAGGGTGTCTTTCACTTGTTCTGAAACGGAAATATAGGGTGGCACTTAAAACTTGGATTTTTTTACTTTTTATTTAACGCATTATTTATGTTAACAGCTACAAATTCAATGTTTTTATTAGTTAGATAGTTAGTCTGGGTAGTAGACTTTCATTTTAGGATATTGTTGCAATAATACACTGAGAAAGACAAAATGGCAACAACAAAACATGGAAGTAAGAAAATCGCATATCGAGGGTCCGAAATGGGTCATCTCGGATATTATATCCCAGCAAAAAAAGAGCATACCAATCATTAGTAAAATCATTGATGTTACTGAACCTGAAGTAGTTCCATTTCTGGTGAAACATCAATGAATTTAACACGTGGTTGTCATAGGACGGAAGTGATCCAAAAAGCTGAATAGTATGCGCTTTTGAGGAACACTGAGGTATTATGTGAAAGTATACCTTTTCATATTTCTTTTTTCATTAGTGAAACAATTTAATACAATTTAGCATGTATGTAAATGCTAACATACAAATATTATATAAATGATATAATTTTTTAACATATTGGGATGTTGATAAAAATAACAATTTTAGAATATGAAATTCATAACTTAAAGGTACTTGGTATGTAATAAACATCTGCATCAATTCATTTGTAACTCATTTTTAATGATTCCCTTTCTTTTCAATTGTTGACTGTTATTGTTTTTTAAACTTAAAATCAATTCGCTGTGTGTGCGTACGTTTGGAAAAGACAAAGAAAACAAAACAAAAACAAACAAAATCATTTGTGCAGGGAGTCATAAAAACAATTTAGCAACAAATCATTTGCAACTGAATTGAATTGAATTATATATAAAATGCTATACTGTCATTTGTTTGTTTTTTGTTTACAAAATTTGAAGTGAAGGAAATATTAAATGAAAAAATTTAAATAATATAGGTTTGTAATTAAAAGTAAATAAAAATATCATAAATAAAATAAATTTTATTTCATTTAAGATATAAATAATTATAATTGAAATAAAAAATAATTAAATTTTCTGAGCAAAAAAATTTAAAGCAAACGTAATCATAATCTATTTTTTTATTTAAAAATAAATAATTGTTACTTTCCATGCATTTTTTCATATTAAAATAAGGGAATGACAGTAATTCACAGTTTTGATTTTATGTTTTTTATTAAACATTACTGTTTTTGAAAAAAAATTTCTTATGACAAACAATTTCTCAAAGAGAACATAACATGATTTGTTTTTGTTTTATCATTTCAATTCAACTCAATTCAAATAATATTTTTTTGCGTGGTTTGTTTTGTATTGTTTTGTTTTTTATTTTAGCAGTAATGTGAGAGCATGTATTAAAAAACATTACTGTGAGTTGAAAAGCAAATGATTTGATGCAGATGTTTAGTATGTAATGAAAATGCTGTGATTTTAGAACAACTTCTGAAATATTTTGCTGGGATAAGAAATAATTAAAAGAGTTGACCACTTTTGGAGGTTCTCCTCCTGCCACCAGACCAGCTAGAAATTTGTTATCATTCAAAGAATTTGGAAAATACCTCAGTTAAATTTCATTGAAATATATTTATTAGTTCAAAAGTTACGTTTTATTATTTAAAAAAAAACACGTTGAAATGTACATATATAAGTGCACAGCAGTTTCAATGTGTTTTTTTAAATAATATTGTGTAACTTTTGAACGGATAAATATATTTCAATGAAATTTAACATAGTTATTACTGAGGAGTTTTCCAAATACTTTGAAGGATTACAAATTTCTAGCTGGTCTGTGGGCAGGAGGAGAACGTCCGAAATTGGTCAACTCTTTTAATTATTTCTTATATAATATCCCATTTCGGCGGTCCTCCCCCTGCCCCGAGACCACCTAGAAACTTGTGCTCCTCCATAACAGTTGGAAACTACCTCAGTAATAACTATGTGAAATTTCATTGAAATATATTGAACGATTCAAAAGTTAAACAAAGTTATTTAAAAAACACGTTGAAACTGCTGTGCACTTATGTGTCAGCACACATTTACCATAGAAATTGAAGGAAAATGTGCAAATTTTGCCGAAGAGGGTAAAGTTCAGTTAGTTTTTAAACGATTGTGTAAAGGATTTGTGCAAGTATTTGGTATTGTTGGAAAGGTTATTACGTGAAAAATAATAAAGTATTCCAATTAAATTTTTTCATTGAATTGATCAAAAAACGAAAATTTTTTGTATTTAGTGTTATTTTTCCAAAAAAAAAAAAAAAAATTATATTTGAACTTAAATAAAATCTACATTAATTAAGCTATCGTTGTGAAATTTTAGTATAATATAAAAAAATTTGCCATTAAAAGAAAAGTAAATAGATTCCCATTTTCTTACTTCGAAATACCCAAAATTCCAGTTCGGGGAAAACTTGCTTCAAAAATTTACTTTTTTCAGTAAAATGGTTACCCAGACGTTATTGGAGGCGTGGCTTTTTGCGTGTTTAGCTAACATATGGAGGTAAGTTTCCAAGGTATTTTTATTTTAATATCAGCTTTGACATTTTTGTGCTCCACAAAAAACTAAAAACACAAAAATTAAAGAAATTCTGATAGGGCTAGCGAGAAGACCGTTACTCCAACTGCCCCCGGATTTGTTTTACATGCATTTATGTTAAGTATTCTTTTAGAAACATGAAAAAAATGTATGTTCCAGAGGAAAATAATGGAATTTAAAGTGAAAAAATGTTACCATCTTTTAAAAAAAAATCACAAAAAATCACAATTTATTTCAAATTTTCTAATTCAAAATAATATAACTTTTTATCTAAACCACACAGGTATATGACTCTTGCACGAAAATTGTTTAGAATTTTGTACAGAACCCAAAGAATATTTTAGAAAAATTGTAGAACTTAAATTGAGCCCGCCAAGTTCAAAAAACTTTAAAAAAACATGTCCAAAAATGGGTCAAAATTTTACTTTGGTCCAAATATCTCTTAAAGTAAAAGAGATAACCCACACATGTAAGCGTATTTTTTGTAGAGAATTATAAGGACTATCTATGTGCAACATTTTTTTTTCAGTCAAATCATAAATCAAATTTTGGCGATTTTTTTAAAAAAATTCATACCCGAGGTGGCCAACTTTGGAGGTCCACCCCCAGTCCTCTAGACTCGCTAAGAATCTGTCCTCCAAATCAATTGGCATACACTTCAGGATTGTCCATGTGAAATTTCATTTAAATACATCCAGCAGTTCTGAAGTTACAGAATTATTTCCAAAAAAATCCGTTTTGGGACCACTGTGTTAAGGTAGATAGCCCGTTTTGTCTTAATTATTTTTAATACTTTTTGAAAAAAAAAAATTGACAATATGTAAATTTATGATATCATACCAATCAGGAGATAAAAAATCTAAATTTTGTGGTTGGCTGGACCATTTTTAATCGTTTGAAATTTCAAATAACAGGAATGTTTACTAAAAGGACGAAAATGTGTTCAAAATTATAAATTAAATTTTGAAAAAAAAAAATGCATGCAAAAAAAATTTGCAAAAAAATTTTTTTCAAAAAATATTTTAAACCAATTAAAATTGTATTAAATTGCATATTATCAACTCAAAAATTATTAAAACCATTAAAGACGATGTTTATTGCACTTTTTATTTAATTATAATTTTTTTAAGAAACTGATTTTGCTATATAAGATGTTTTGCTTATAGTTACGAATTTTATTAAAAATTTTTCATTCATTCATCTTTAAATCTAGAGTATAGTGCTCCCACTTAGCTTCATAAAATGTTGATAGGTGTACCCGCATATGATCTATAAGCATCGAAAATAGGCAAAAAATCTAACTTCAATGTCTTTTTTCTCCAGACTGCATTGAGATAAGAAAAATTGTATAAGATATATTAAGATTATAATTCAAAATGTTTTAGAAAAGTTCAAAACGCATAGAAAATTCTCATTATTTATCAATTTTTATTTTAACATTTCTTTGAAAATAAAACAAAAACTTGCACATAGCCCGTTTTGCCTTAAAAAAATATACTGTTTGTAGATAGCCCAAAAACAAAAAGTGAAAAACATAGTGTTAGAATTAACTTTTGACTCCAAAATTAATACCAAAATAAAAAACTAAAGAGTCTGACGCAAAAAAATTGCTTTCTAATTGCTGAACATATTTAGTACAAAGTATTGCCGCGCAAAATTCATTTTTTATTAAAATTGTATCAAAACACCCTGTATTTGCAAATATTATGAGTTCATATGATCAGCAAAAATAATCGCCAAAGGATTTTGTACAAAGTTGCCAAACATCATTTGGTCGAATTCTGGAAATTTAAAGGTCAAAATTGTGATTTTCTTCAATAACCTTAAAATAACGGTAATTTTGTAAATAACGGAATTATGAAAAAGTCGCATAACAAAAATTGCTGCTGAAGCCCTAAAGAACCATTTTCAACAATAAAAAAGTTCTTTTTCGCAAAAAGCCGTTTTTGGCATATTGCTAAATATTAGAGATCTGCATAAATATATTTGTATATGTAGAGTACACGTGTACTGGCGAAGTATGTACACTTAATCGAAGCGTCGCAAACAAATGATGTACACATATTTGTGAACAACAAAACTTTCGAATAACTATTTGTTGTTATTTGACTGTGTTCGCTAATAACGAACACTGCCGACATGTTCAATTTTATTCGAACATACCAAGATAGATCATGTCGAGTATGATGCGAAAGTAAAACTGAACGCAGTATTACATGTACAATGTTCAGTTTGGTAGGAAAAAAAGTGTTTTTAGTTTCATTTGTATTATTGGCATTTGGTTTTCAACAAAAAATTTATAATCCTGCAGTACTTGTTATAATTTTTTAAATAAAAATGATTAGTTTAAAATATATTTTTTATGATTAATAAACAACAATATAATAAAATAGAAAATATATGGGAGTTATATGCATGAATTTTAAATAAAAACGGAATAGGCATGCAAAAAATTCAACAATATTTTTAAATTAATATTTTCTTTAATTTTATAAATAAAAAAAATCTGATTTTATACCTATAATTTATATATTTTGGTTATATTTTTGTTTCTGCTTTCTTAAATTTAAAATTCTTGTTATCTGATTTTTTCTTATTGCATATCTAAAATAAAAAAAAATATAATTTTTTTAAATAAAAATCATTATTAAATAACTTATTTGTTCTAAAAAAATATAAACAAAACAGTGCAAAGAAACCATAAGATAAATTTTATTATTTATTACTTCCCGTAAAATTATATTTCAGTTTTGGCCATTAATATGAAACAGAGAACGGTTTGATTGGTTAATTTTTGATTTTGAATACAATCAGAAAAAACGAACCTCATGTTGACAATATAAATCAATTCCGTAAAGCAATACATGACATTATTCACAACAACGGAGTGTAACGAAAAATGATGCATGCATTGCATGTCTTCTACAAATGTAAACGAATACTCTCAAAAGCAACGAATACTTAACGATTGGTGTGAATGGTTTCAATGCTGATTGAATAAGTTGTATTAACAAAGAATTAACGTAACAAATTTTCAGAGTTCATTTTTTTATATTTTTCTTTGCCAAAATATCAAACCTTTAGTAAAGTTTACTGTCTACAAATCGTAAAAATAAACTTTGTAGTGAGTAAAAGAAAAACCAAAACCAGTGCTGTTAGGTTTTTTTCTCCAAATATCGTCAAAATTAAGAAAAAATATCGTCAAAATCGTCAAAAAAATTTTAAGAAATCATCAAAAAAACGTCACTATCAAAAACTTTAAAAAATAAGTTTTTTTTTCATAAATAAAGTTAAAATTTTGTTAAAAAAGACAATATTTAAAATAGTTTAAACAATAAAACTTATAATTTGACTTATATCAGTGAACTTTTGACAGAATTTCTTAAGTGCAGATTGTTTAACTATTAAATTAACATGCTAAAGTCGCATCGTTAAGACTAATAGGTATTTTCTTACTACTATTATATTTGGAAATATATGCAGTTGAATAATTATTATTTCCATGGAAATTTTTAATTCTTAAAACTGTTTTTTAGCTCTCCAGAATTTTTTTTGAGTTTAGTCAAAAGTCCACAGATATATGAGTTACAAAAACATAGTAGTTTATAATGTAATTATTATTAATATTCCCTGAAATAATTGTTCGAGTTTTGGAAAAAATTTAACGTAGTATATAATTAAATACAAAAAATTAAAACGGTAAAATTTTTTTAGTTATAAACTTTTCTTTGAATTATTTTTAAAATATTATTAAAACGTCATTGAATTATTTTAAATCAGAGACCGGATTTTAATACTAAAAAAACAATCTTTTTATTTTTATTTCAATCGAAAAACAATCTTTAATGTTCAAAAAATAATAAAAATCCATCATGATTTTTATTATTTTCATCAATATTTTAATTTTTTTCATCATGATGAAAATAAAAATATAAATATCTTTTGTGATATTTATTTCAAAAGTTGAAAATTATTTTGAACTTTTTTCATCGGATGGAAAAAATTCTAAACAACAACAATTTCATTTGAATAAAAAAATATTTTGAAAACAAAACAAAGTATGAATAAAAAAAACAATCATTTTAAATTTTTTTCGAACTGATATTTATCGTTAAAGATATTTATCGTTAAAGATATTTATTTTTTTCATCATTGATGGATATTTATTTTAAAAATAAAAATCCCTCACATATTTTTTTCAACAAATGAAAAAATATTTTGAACATTAAAGATATTTATTTTGATTGAAAAATAAAAATAAAACGTTTTCGGGTGCTTGTTTTAAATTATAAAATTCCTAAGGATTTTTTTAGTTTCGTTTGTTTGATAATTTTATAGATTTCCTTTTCCAAAAAGAAAAAAATATATTGATACGAATACAAAATATTTTTGCCTAAATTTACAATTCTTTTATTTAATTTCTGTTACATCATATTATTCTTTATCAATCCAATTAAGAAAACTTTATAATAAAGAAAGTAAAGTATTTCCTATTTATGAATCAAAAAGACATCGTCAAATTACTAAATTCATTTTAAAAAATCGTCAAAATGACGTAAAATCGTCACACCTAACACCACTGACCAAAACAACAAAAAAGATGTTCTCGTTTGGTTTTGTATTGTTTTTGCTCTTGAACACATGGAAAGGTTTTGTTTGTTTTCATACACTGAAAGCAACGAATACTGGACGAATGGTGTGAATGTTTTTAGTTTTTTCATGTGGCATTGAATTATTTCGTTGCTTGATGTATAATGGCTTAACAAAAAGAGATTGTAAAAAAGCAAACAGTAATAAGGAATGAATAAACAAACTACAATGCACATTTTCTTTCTGTTCTCTTTCTGTTCTCTGATATGAAAATACTCGTGGTACCATGTGAAGTGAACAATATACTTCTAGTACTTTTTGTTTGTTCATTACATTTGTTTGTGTTCACTTTTTTCGGAACATGTTTTTCTGTTGCTACCTACTCGTAGTTATTCGACAATTCAATTCGTTATTTTTTTAACTACTATAAATTTATACAAAAATAAAGTCTATCTAATCCGAAACAAAGGCACATGGTTTATATGGTTCCAACTATTTATTAAAAGTATAATACGAAAATTCCATGTTGACGTTGCACAGTGTGTGATTTTAACAATTTAGCTGATCAAAACCCCAACATTTTTCTTTCGAGTTTTGAAAAAAAGTTGGTTATTTTAATTAAGAACCTAACTGAAAAATATAAAAAGTATTTAAAAAATGTTAAGCGTTACTAAGTAACGGCACCTTGAACGGCACCTTGAACGGCACTGTAGTTGAAGACAAATATTATGCGAAGTATTTTTTTTGGCGAGAAGTTCAATTTTGAATGTTTGTAACTTTATTGTTTTAAGCAGGATTTTTATGAATCTTTTTTTTTTTTTTTTATTTTAAAGGCTGATGTGTTATCTATCACAGAGAGTAATAATAATTTGAAAAAATTTATCAAAAACACAATCGTGGGGAATTTTCAGTCTTCAACTTTTTTATCATCTTTTTGTCTTTATATTAATTTTTATTGGACAAAAACTAAAAAGTCCCACAAAGTCCGTTATCTAAATAGCACTTTTGAAATTGCTGATATATGATCTTCCAAAATGAGTAATAAACTTTTTCCCCAATTTGCCCCTTTTCAATTCACAAAGCAATTACTATTTCTTACTAACAAATTATTGATGTTTGGTTTCTTTCATCAAAGAAGAGGAAAAGTTTGTGTTATTGAGTTTATTTCTAGAAATATTAGTACAACATCAAACAAAATTATTGATATTAATTCAATAAAATCATTTTCAAAAAAAATAATTAATAAAATCAATTCAAAATGGATGTTAGCAAATAGAATGGAAGCTCGGTTTTTAAACTTAATTAGAAATTGGTTCAAAAAGAGATTGATTTATAATTTTAGGCAATTATAATGATGTCCGGTAATACTGCAAAACGTTTTTTTCGTAAAGCCAAAAAACTGCAGAAATTATTGGTCTAGATGTAGAATTGGTAAAGCATTTTCTGTTGCCTTTAAAAATTATGCCAAAGAGACTAGAAATATTTTTCTGCAAAACTATAAATGGTTGTATATGCCCGCTACACTACATAAAATTTTATTTCATGGGAAAGATATCATTGAAAAATGTATTGTACCTATCGGGAGGCAGAAATAAGGATTGTAAAAACTTTCGCGAATATTTCACAAGAAAAACGTCTAGAGAGGACTCCAATACAGATTTGCTACATAGACTATTTAAATAATCAGATTCATTAATTTGCAGCTTACGAAAACCTCCAAAAACTAAAAGATCATATGTAACACCTGAAGTTGTGTTACTGTTAAAAATACAGAATTTGATGATGCTGATAAATAATTTTTATTGATTCAAATTTGTGAACAAATCATAGATTTTAAAATACATTCATATATTCATACATTCACACATACATACTAAAGGGCTGCATGAATGCCGAAAAATGAATGCTGAATACATTCATCGTAAAAACAGTTAGTTCATGTTGTGTGCTTTTTCATTGTGAAATGAATGAATGAGTATTATCCACAATAACTGACCACGAAAACTCAAAACATATGAGTAGAGAATACAAAACCATATAGTACAGAATCTATGTGAGTTGTGTGGATATGTTGTATACGATTTCATTGTGCAATGAAATAGATAATTCATTGTATTTTCTTTTTCGCTTTTGTTTTTATTTGTATATAAAAAGTGCGTGGCAAAAGCAAAAACAAAATCCACCACCAAAGAAGCACAAAAAAAAGATCAAAAGCCATATATGAGTTCGTACATGTGTGTACTACCCATAAAGAAATACAAAAAATACAGAGCAATACATTTGTTTGTACATGTGTGTTCTTTAATATGAAGTTTTGGTTGTTTGTTTACTAATGGACGAGTTGTGACCTTTTTGTTACTGTAGGGTATAGCATACGTGTTTTGTTGTTTTACAAGTTGAAATACATTGATCCGCACCGAATTGATTATACCTTTTTCAGTGACATATCTACTTTTAAAATAGTCAATTTATATCTTAAACTTTATCAACTTAATTTAAATGTTATATGAAAATTTGATAATTGTTTAAGAAATTATTATTTGATTTTTATTGAAAGTAAAATTTTCCATCATTTTGTTTTGTATTTCTCTGATGAAAATAAGTTTTATTTCTGTTAAACTAATAATTATTATTTCAAGCGTTTATATATAATATATTAAGTTTTGAATGTTTGTGAATATTTTCATCTAAAATATTTGTTAAAAATAAATTATTTTATGTAGTTTATTTATATTTTAGATGTAAAATAAAAAAATGTATAATATTCTTCAATTGCTTGAAAATAATTTGAAATAAATTTTTTTAAATATTTTTCTATTTGTCATATAAAATAAAAATTTTAAATCAAATTCCAAAGTCTTCAACTAAATTGAAAATATACATATCTTATTTCCTTAGGTTGAATACAATTAATCTATATTTTATATTCAATTTTAAAAAATCTTTTTCAAAACATTTAAATTTTTCTATTCTTAGAAAATATTTGAATATTTTTGATCATCATTAATATTTTGTAATATTTTTAAATTTGACTGGAATAATAAAAATAAGTAATATTTTCATTTTTATACTTAAATATTTGAAAAAAACTATGTAACTTTTTTTCAAACATTCTGTGGCGGAATATTTTTATTTCTTTGGAGTTTTTGCTTAATAAAATTATGAAAATATATTTTTTTTTTCTATTTAAATATATTGTTTTGCAATCAAAATCATAAAAATTTGTTGTTGAATTTTTTTCATTTAAATAAAATATATATGAATATTATTTAAGATTATGTACAAATTACATTTGTACACTCAAATGTATCGTTATGCAAGTATTTTAATTGTTTGAAGTAAATTATTTAAACTCACCACGCCTAATATCGCAGATTTAATGAAGGTTGCCCACACTTTAATTTTAATACTCGCTTTAGCTTTTCCAGTTGTCAATTGTAATGAGTTTTCGTTAAGTACTTGCATATAGAGCTAACAAAAGTTGTTGAGAAAAAGGGCGAACACTTACCTTGTGAGCAAGAGTTCGAGCAACATCAAAGCCCAACAGTGCAAGCAGCCTTCATTAAATCCCATTTAGTTGTATTACACTAATACATCTACGTATGTATACATAATTTAAGAAAAGAAACTTGAATTGTAATAAACCCATAAATGAAAAAATACTAAAATTCTGGTTTCATTTTCTTTCCTAAACCAATTCTATTATAATTACTCCTCTGGAGCAATTATAATAATAATCTGCTTTTGATAGCCCACCGTTCAAGTCTCAGCGGTCAACCTTTCTCATCTCTCAACAAGAAGATTATTTAGCATTGGTGTCCAACCCATACACACCAATACAGATTACAATAATCATATAAAAACGTATGAATATCTTCTTAAGAAAAAATATTTCTTTTAATTTTGATTAATTTAAATATTTTCTTCTTTAATTATTTATTTTTTTTAATAAAATAGAAAATTATAACAAATTTAATTGATGTATTATAAATAAAAATACAATTAAAATATCCCAATATTTCATTTTGTAACTACATATATCAATATGTAAAATCTTTAGAATGTTACCAAAAACTTCTGTTTTTTTTTTTACTACGTTATAAAGCAACCACCTAACAAGCAAAACATAATATCCATCACATAAAGCATAAACATTCATAGTATCTACTGATAATTCGAATTATTCATGAAAATGGTCGTACACTGAGTGAAGTTGATACGAACAGCGAAAAAAAACTCACAACGAAGTAACTGTTAGCCTACGATCATTGCCAAAACATACACAGAATTGTTTTTTTATTTTCGTTTTATCTACTCACACTTTCTTATAATGAATGAATGGTATACTTATCTACCCGCTTGACCTGAGACAAGAAATTAGTGAATGTTCACAAAAACGAGGAATTTTCGAAACAAATATATTCGAGAAATTATCAAAAATTAAATAAAAAGTGAATGTTCGTAGCATCGAAACTTACTCGGTATTTTCTAGATAGTTAAGGTTCGAGAAATTCTCTAGAATTCTTAAAATATCGGATTATCACAATATTAAACTTTTTCGATAAAATCTCGAAAGTGGATGTTTCGAGAAATAGATAATTTGTTCTCAATTTCTCTATATTTTGTTACTTTAAAAAATACGTATTTTCTTGTTTGTGCATGTCATTCTTTAGTCAAAGTTCATATTGATTGGTTGTAAATTATACTTAAGTTTATGGTGTAACTTAAACTTGATAAATATGGTAAGTACATTGCAACATGTCAAGACATTCGTAAAATAATATCCAAATGATAAATTTTTTTCTTTCAGATTTATTCAGATAACTTTGACCTAAAAAAACGAGGATTGGTGCAACAGAAAAACAAATATTGAGACTTCCTTAGGAACCCTCAACATCTAGCACTATGTTCTTATTGTATTAGAAAGTTGAAATTTTTAAGTGTTACCAATCTTATGTTTTATATTTTTATTTATACGTTATTGTTAATTAATTTTAAAATATAACTTAAGTCTATTTTTTTAACATTTGGTGTATTGTGTTATGTTTAAAATAAAAAAAAAAATTGCTTTTAAAACTAAATCAGCTTTTAATTTTAAATGGCAAACAAAATGAAAATGAAACAGAACAAAACTATTGCCAACGATTCATTAGTAATATCAATATCGAACAATTTTCGATATCGAAAATTGATCTCTAACGAACATTTTCTCGTCTTGCTAACGATAGCACTTATTATTCGATGTAGATATCATAAGCGAACCTTCGATATCGATCGATTTGCTGCCACAAACTGAACGACAGGTGAACTCTACGAGTTCATTCTCGAAACGCCTTCGATAGTCGTTCTCGAAGGTTTTGTTAGAGAAATGTTCGAGAATTATTCGAAGGCGATATCTTTATCAAAGTTTGTGGTCAAGCGGGTATATACATAATTTTTCACTATAACAGAGTTCATTGAAGTGAATGTTTTACGCCGGCAAGAAAATGAATGTGTTTGCGCAGCCCTTTAATACATACACACATACGCTCATACACACACATATTCTTAATAAAATTTGATTGAATTATATGAGAAGTAGGCGTGGCAGTTGTCCGATCACGAAATCAGCTTAGTGTTACGAAAATAGTTTGTTCCAAATTTCATCAATACAGCTTTCTTAATTACAAAAATATAGACTTCTGACAATCAGAATGCGAAATTCTCACACTGTGCATTGTGATCAAAATTCGGGTCAAAACATCTTTTTCAAATGAGACTTTTTGGTAAATAAAATTGGTAAAAATTATTTAAATAGGTCCCATACAAATGTTATACCGAAAGAGTTTTTAAATCTATAATAACTCTGTGAAAGAACAAAATTTCTTCCTCCAAAAATTTATTTATATTTTATTCTAGCATTCTTAAAATAAAAAAAGTTTTCTATTTCTGAAAAAACAAGAAGCTTATATAGCATAGTATAGTAACTAGTATAGAAACTGAATCTCTTTTTTATTCAACACTCTTCACATACATATGCTGTGTGAATTCAACACACTTGAGAGAGACCTAAACAACACAAAAAAATTAACAAAATTATCCTTTAAAATAACATTTGCAGCACATTCTTTCATACACATATAATATTTTATTATTTTTTTTAACACTTTTATCACATTTTAATTTCGGGCACGTTTTTATTTTTTGCAAACGAGAAAAATATTTTTTTACTATTTTTGACATTTTTTTATTGGCTGTTGAATTTTAAACTAAACAAAAACAGTTGCAATTTTTGGTATTAATAATGTAGTAGATTTTACAATAATTTATATTTTTGTTGATATTTATTAATAAAAATATAATAATTAAATCATTATATATACAATAGACGTTAAAATCTTTTATATTTGTTGAGAAATATAAATATACACGTAAAACAAAAATTTTATAATTTTTTAATACAATTTTTTACAACTTTGTGTACATATGAAGTGTGGTGAATGTGAATTTTACACCAATACATATAAATAAAATTTTACTAACACATTCTTAGCTTTACGTACTTTTGATTAATGCGTGATGTACCAAAAGAGAGACTTTCCGTACTAGTTCTTATACTATGTTATATAGTGTAAAAAAATACTTTTAGTTACACTTAAAGTAATTGCTAGAGTTGAAAAAGCTGGATTTTTTTTTATAAAAAGGGGGAAAAATATTTTAGGCGGGATCGAAGTTTAAAAAGCGGGATAATACCGCCAAAAGTGGGATGTCTGGTCACGTTAAGTACAATCCATCATTAGAATGGCATATAAACTTCAGAATAGGATGAAGACATTTTATATTTATGTAATACGAGCTGTAAACCCGCTACTTCGTCAGCGGAAATTTTTTATAAAAACTATACTATATAATAAATTTAAACTAAGATTCTTAACTCCCTTGGGAACATTTTTAATAATGCTGTTATGTCATCCATAAATAACAATAACTCTTTAATTTCAGGTTTATAATCTTAGAATAATGAAAAATAAATATCAGAATTACGAAAAAGTATATTAGAATAAAGAAAAAGGACCACAAAATCCATTTAAAGGTTTTTGATTCACTTAGGACCTTACATTTTCAATTTTATGTTTCTAAGGATGAAAATTGCAGAACATTCAAGAAGTACTATTAGAAGAATGAAAAAAAATACCACAAAGTCCCTTCTTATAGATTCTCATTCATTTAGGACCACATATCTTTAATTTCATGTTTCTAGATTCAGAATTATAGAAAATTAAAAAAGTACCGTAGGAAGAACAAAAAAGTACCACAAAGTCCCTTCTTATGGATTCCCATTCATTTAGGACCACATATTCTTAATTTCATGTTTCTAAGTTCATAATTATAGAAAATTCAAAAAGTACCATTAGAAGAATAAAAAAGTACCACAAAAACCTCTCTTATAGATTTTTATTCATTCAAGACCACATATCTTTAATTTCATGTTTCTGGGTTAAATATTATAGAAAATTCAAAAAGTACCATTAGAAGAACAAAAAAAGTACCACAAAGTCCCCTCTAATGAATTCTCATTCATTTAGGACCAAATATCTTTAATTTTATGTTTCTGTATTAAATATTATAAAAAATTCAAAAAGTACCCTTAGAAGAACGAAAAAGTACCACAAAGTTCTCTTATGGATTCTCATTCACTTAGCACTTCATGACCTTAAGTTCATATTTCTAGGTTAAATATAATAGAAAATTCAAAAAGTACCATTAAAATAGCAAAAAAGTACCACAACGTCCCCTCTTATGGATTCTCATTAACTAAGGACCACATATCCCTAATTTCATGTTTCTAGGTTCATAATTATAGAAAATTCAAAAAGTACCATTAGAAGAACGAAAAAGTACCACAAAGACCCCCTTGTGAATTCTTTACAACATCGGACCATGCGTATTTATTTTCATGTTTCTAGGTTAAATATTACAGAAAACGAAAAAAAGTACCAATAGAAGAAGAAAAAAGTACCACAAAGTCCATCATCTTGAATTTTTACCCACAGGATCACGTATCTTTAAGTACCACAAATTCCACTCTTGTGAATTCCTATCTACACTATCTTAATTTCATGTTTCTATGTTTAATGTAATTGAAAATTCATTATTAAGTTTGAATAAAATGTAATTTCCCGCCTTTACCCCTTTTTGGTACTTTTTTTCACCCATCGAAGTATCAAAAATTGTATTCCAATAAATTTATAAATTGTAGTGGTATCCCATATTAAAATACTCATATGAATATTTCAATAAATATAAAAAAAGGTTTTATGAAAAAAAGTACCAAAAATAGGTACGATTTTTACCCCTTAAACGTTTGAATTTCAAAAAAGTACCAAATTTATATTTCTCATTTTTTGATAAGTTATTAATACGATATAAATTTTATCTGTATGTTGATTGGTTTCAAAGATACATATGGTGTCAAAAAAGTACCAAAATACAGTTTTTACCCGTTTTCTCCCTAAAACGGCCGATTTTCAAAAAAGTACCAGACACCTGTCCAATTATTTTTTAAATGAATAACGATAACTATTCCACTTTTTTTGTATCTTTATTAGTTTGGGAGATATAAAGTTACTGATTTTACCCGTTTTTACCCCCTAAACATTCGAATTCGAATAACATCATTTTATTACTTACTAATATACTTTGCCAATATTCTTTAACCCTGGAAGGTCTTTGATATTTTTACCCTTCTGAGGACTTCGTTAGTCGAAACGACTAAGTCCTGGTTCATACACAGCAATTCTGAGTTTATAGAAGAGAGAGGAGAAGGGAAGAGTAAACTTTTACATTCTCTTTGCTTCTCTCGTCTACGAAGTCAGAATTGCGGCAAGAAAAATTGCTGTGTGTGAACCCGGATTAACACTGACTTATTAAAAATATTTCAAGACGTATTATTAAAATGAAAAATAATACAATTGATTTTTCGTTGATGACTTAATTTTAATAAAATAACAGCAAAAGTTCCTAAACAATTTTCGTTGTTTTCAAAATATTAAGCAAAAACTGAAAAGACCTCATTATTTGTACTTTTTCAGACATGGTGTTACATAAGTACCCTTTGTGCTAGTTGTGCAAAAAATTTGGAACAAGCAGCATACGTTGTTATATTGAAAGTAGAACACAGTCGATAAGACATTTTTCGCTAAACTAGATCCTTATGCAGTTTTTAAGAAGATTTTATAAAAAATGGTTCTTTAATTATTTTAACATATTTTTTGAAAAAAAAAAAAAAAAACTATTAATGTTTAGTTTTATGCAGAAAATGTAGAGCAGCACCGGTAGGTCTTGTGTTAGTTTGATATTACACTGCATATTTGGTTGAAAATATCAATCACGTCCTTAGGTTTTATTATAGAACTCATAAGATGAAGTCGATCTGTAATCTTTAGTACTTTACAATATGGCTTTATTCAGTCTTCAGAATGCCTTTCTATCTGATATAGGAAATAGAGCTTCCTCATCATCATTTTGTAATGTGACAAAAAAATATATTTATGTGTTGTTAAAATTATTTCTGGAAGTTATATTGTATTTATCTTACCCCAAAAAATATATTTCACTCTATAGGAACAAATATTAAATACACTGCATTACTATATTTACTAATAGGTCAAAAACCTTTGTTGTTAGCACCTTATTCATTCCTTTGTAATCATAATTAATTATGTTTATAAATTTTATAAATAAATAAATAAATAAATATATTTACTAAATTACTTTATCGCTAAAAGTTCAAAAAGTCACACTAAGTGCTTCGTTAGTCGTTTCGACTAACAAGGTAGCTCAAAATACTAACTTCCAGACCACTCACAGAAACATACTAAGAAAAGAACAGAGAGATATGAAAAACTTAGGATAAAAGAAAAGTTACCTAGATCGATCCTTGATATACTATCCAATTCGTCGACGAATCAACTGCCTAGCCATTTCTGCCTACTTAGTTGTAGACATGGACAGTGACATATAATATGCTTAACGTGACCAGACATCCCGCTTTTTAAACTTCGATCCCGCCTAAAATATTTTTCCCGCCTTTTATAAAGAAATCCCGCTTTTTTAACTCCAACAGTTATTTTTTCGATTTCCTGATTTACATTTTCTTAAACATTTTTACCAATATTTACGTGTAATTAAAAATATTTTCATGCCTTTCTGGAATCACTGTGATTTCAAATCACGAACGATTTTGAAATCACGCAAGTGATTTTCAGCTGGAAATCACGTGATTTAAATTTTTTGGAGTGATTTTAATTTTTCGAAATAACAAAAAAACAAAATATAAAAATAGCAAACAGCTATTTATTATATTTTGTTTACAATTAAATAAAATAAAATATTTAGCTTTTTACTAAAATGCCAGGAGCAACGTTGTTGGCAATAATTGCTTTAAAAAGGAAGAAAATAAATAATGAGTGAACCAAAAAACGTTATTTGCGGAATCCTATAGAAACAGAAGAATAGTTATACGTAAACAGCTGGCAGGCAAAGAAAAAATTAAATCGGAAAATCGTTTTCAAAGTAAAGAAAAATTAAAATGCGGAACTAAAGGAGTTCTCAAAAAATTGCAATTTCTTATTTGTTTTTCAATAAAATTAAAAATTTTCAAACAAAAATGAATAAAGAGCATAATAAATTATTTATATAAGCCATTTAACATTTGATTAACAACACAGTGTTTGCAAAAATAAGCAAGTGATTTAAAATCACGTGATTTCATAATTTTTTGTGCACAGAACACCTTTTAGGTGATTTGAAATCACTTCGACAAAAAGTGATTTCCAGAACATACCTGTTTGTATTTTTTTCCACAGGAAGATTGATAATTTTTTACAAATCGTTTTTTAAAACTAAAAGTTTTAAACTGTTACGATAATCATCTTCTCTACTGACTGATCTTAAATGTATTTTGCGTGTATTTTTTGATGACTTTGATGTTGGAAGAGCTCCCAAACGATGTGCATTGCAAAGCTGAATACGGATAAAATATTTAATATAAATATATTTAATATTTAAAAAAAAATTTCGAATTTTTATTTTTCAGAAATAGGATTAAAACTTTTTAAAAATTTTAGAATAAAATATATATTTTTTGGAGAAAAGAATTTTGTTCTTCAGAGAAATTTTTAGATTTAGAAACTCATTCCGGGAGAATATTTGTATGGGAGATATTTAAATAATGTTTGCCAAATTTTATTTACCAAAATGTGCCATTTCAAAAAGAATTTTGATCTCAAAGTTAACATGGATCTTTTCGTATTGTACTTTTAATAAATAACTGGAACCATATAAACGATGTGCCTTTGTTTCGAATTGGATACTCTTTTTGATATATTCTTGTATAAACTGAAAGTTAAAAAATATTTGAAAAATTTTTCGATTAAATTTACTTAGTTAATGCTAACGAAAACCTTGTGTTAATGAATTTATTTTAACTATTTGCAACGCCTCAAGTGGGTAGTGAACCAAGAGCATGCGAGAACATCTGATTTAGATTTACAATTGAGATATAGAAATTCCGTCTTTTATAAAATTTTGCAAACTCCCTCTTTTTCCATATGATTTTGTTCAGAATCCCGCTTTTTAACGAAGACCTTCTGGTCACGTTAAATATGCTCCACCGTCTCTATTTCCTCATTATCTTCGCACATTCTGCAAAGACCGGAGGAACCTATTTCCCAATTTCCTGCCATTTTCCCTATTGGACAATGACTTGTCAAAATACTTATCATGGTTTTCATACTAGATTTGCATCTGCCATATCAAGTTTAGGCCATAGGACCCTTGATATTTTGTAGTTCGTTCTACCATTCCATGCATGATTATTTCTCTCCCGAATCCACTCTCTAAACAACCTGATGTAAAAGCCTAGAGGTGGTCTCACACCACTTTCACTTACAGCTTCATTCAAAGCTGAGCCGTTCCTAGCTAATTCATCAGCTACTTTATTGCCAGCTATCTCGCAATGACCTGGTACCCAGCAGAGTCTAATATGATAATTACTCATCAATCTCCTAAGAGCCTTCTTACAGTCGCTAACTAACCTAGACTTGACAAAATGCCCATTCAGGCTCTAGCGCCGCCTGGCTTCTGTATTCTTTTCAATGTTCCTAGCTATCAATTCCGTAGCCTTAAGAATACCTAGAATTATCGCCTGGAACACGCTAAGATGCAGAATGACGTCAAGTGCCGCCTAAGGTGTGCGGCTTTAGACAAAAGATTCCTACGACTTTCTATTCTCATTGCCTCCCACCAGACTAAACATCCATACGTCCGAATTGGTCTCACTATCGATGCGTAAATCCAGTTTACTACCATCGGTTTGAGGCCCCAATTCTTACCTATGGAGTTTCTGCATGTGTAGTAGGCGTTGAGACCTCTTTTAAACCTTTCCTGTGTATTCCTTTTCCAAGATAGCTTACTATCAAGAAACACTCCAAGATATTTAGCTTCGTTTACCAATTTAAGTTCAATTCCCCCTAGTACCGGTAGTCTAAACTGCTCAATCTTGTACCTTTTGGTGAAAAGAACTAACTCCGTTTTCTCCGGGTTAACCCCTAAACATTTACTAGTAGCCCAAAGGTGAGAGAACTCCTCCTTGCGGAGCTCCTCTAGTCACTAGCTTCCTTATGCACGCATCTCCCAAGTTCGAATTGATTATTCTGCTATTAATCATCAAGATAATCCATTCGATTAGGAAGTTTTGAATACATAGTGATTCTACTGATTCTCTAATAGCTTCAATCTTAATATTATTAAAAGCTCCTTCTATATCAAGGAACGCTGCCAAGTTATAATCCCAATACTGTAAGCCACGTTTAATATAACTCACCACATCATGCAGCGCACTCTCAACAGATTTACCCTTTAGATAAGCATGCTGAGCCCCGCTGATGATATGGTTGTCAATTTTCGTTCTTAGATAAAGATCAATCAGTCTCTTTAGGTTTCGAGTGGCTCGCCTTGCCTGCTTTAGGTGTGAAAATGACCTAAACCTCTTTCCACCTCCCTGATAAAAATCTCCTAACGAGACATACACTAAAAAGCACCGTGAGAAGTGTTAGTGCCGTGTCGTTGATGTTCTGTAGCATGGCTGGAAAAATACCGTCTGGACCAGGTGAATTGTAAGGTTCAATGATATTCACCGCCTATACTAACTTATCCATCGTGACTATGTCACTAACAGCTTCACTAATTTCCCTATCAGATATACATTCTGAGAATCTAAAGATTCCCCCTGCCTGTGTATCGGCTTCTAAGTTCCTACAGCCTGGGAAATGAGTTTCCATAAGTAAACTCAGACTCAGTGCTGGACTCCGTCCATGAGTTATTCGCGCGCTGAATATATTCAGGGGCACTTGGATCCTTAGATAAAATTCGCCTGAATCTAGATAACTCATTTACAGAGTCGATGGACTCACAGTAGTTCCTCTATAGCTCATTTTATGTCTGCCGTATACCTATTGAAACTTTCCCTATAGCTATTCCAATCCTCACACCTACCTGTCAGTTTTGCCCTATTGAACAGCTTTCCGACAGGTGACCTTGTGTTCCTAAGTTCCTTGGTTTTTTTGACTGTTCCCTCTTTCCCGGAAATATTACCGGACAAGTTAGTTCATAACTATTGCTAACTTTCCCTTTGAAATCCCCCACTAAACTTTCAACTCCCTCTGATGACAATTGCCATCCTGAAGCGGCGTTCAGTACTCTATTCATAATGGCCCTAAAGGAGTTCCAATCGGTGTATGCATGTATGTTTATTAGGGTGGCTCTCTTTTGTATGGAAAAAAATAAAGGTATTTCAATTTTCAGTCTCAACCCCTAGAAATGTTTGAATACCCCAAAAACCATAAAATACAAAGTTTTAGATTGATTGGAACAATTTGAAAGATGGCTCAAAGCGAGTGAAATATTAAAAATTTTAGTTTTTTATTCTGTTAAACCATGAATAACTCATTAGAACTCGTTTTAAATTTTTTGAATTCCTCAGTTTACTACTTTTCTAAAATGACCAAAATGAAAATTAAACAACTAATAATATCATAGTTTTTAAAATCAATTTATGTAAAACTCGTAATTTTCGACCAAATACACCCCAGTAAAATAAGATTTCATCCAAAACGTTAGGGAGAGAAACAAAATTCGGCATATAGTTTTGTCTTGGCATTTTATACATCATGTCAAAATTTTTCGGTAATCACTTGTGATCTGCGTAAGATATTCACGATCAAAATTCGCAAAAATCTCTCGTTTTGCATATAATTCACCTATGTATTTCTCCAGGCGCGGATCCACGGGGGGGGGGAAAATCGGAAATTTCCCCCCCCAAAATGGATTTTCGAACTAAGAAAAATTAAAAATTTACAATAAGAAAAGGAAAAAATAAAAATTCTTTAAAAAAATTGTCTTTAGTGAAAATAAAAGAAAGCAGAATGAATTTATCTTCAATATAGTCTAAGAATGGCCAAAGTATGTTTAGAAAAAAGTATTTATCTTAATTTTCCTTCGAAAATTTTTAAGTAAATAAATGGGTTTTTAATATTGGGACTCGCTTAATAAAAGAAATATAGGAAAGGCTATTCCTATTCCTTTCATTAAATTCAAGCTTAAACTTTGTTGGAAACAATTTTTTAGCATCAAAAATGAACAAAAGCATTTACACAGAAAAAATTTAATAAATAACACAAATGCTCTTTTGCACAAAATATAATATTTTGTTATAGATTTAATAAAGTTTACATATAATGGAAATTTTGGTTCAATATACAGATTTAATTTATAAATAAAATACTAAAAGTCTAAAAATTTAAATTTTTCAAGAAAAATCTTTAAATGATATATAGAAAATATTCATAATTTTGTGTTAGGAAAAAAATTGTTCAAATAAAAACCATTAAATTAACATTTTCCAAAGAAAATGTATACCATTTTCCTAGAATACTTTTCGCTTAATTTTCCCCAAATATTTTATTAAACCTTGTGAAAATTGTACTGAGGAAAATAATTTTTTTTTTCTTTTGCTTTTCTGAAGAGTTGTTGTACTTTTTGTCTCACACCTTTGTGAACAATTTTCATATTTGGAAATTAATTTTGAAATACACTCTATAACATTGAAAATCACTCGGGAAATGACGTAATTATCATCAAAATTTTGAGTTATGCTTACATTTTTTTAAGTTTCTGTATATTTTCTATTAGGCTTTTTTGAAAGTAGAATAATCAAGTTTGAATTTTTAAAGATTCAATGCATTAGAATTTCTGTATAAAAGTCAATACAAAAGGTAAGGTTTTTTTTAGTTAGACTTTTTCGATTTTGTGTGAAATTCCCCAGAAGCTATGCAGCAAATAAAACTCAAAATTAAATGATTTGCTTAAAATATATGAATAATTTGTTGACAGAATTTTTAAGTTTTTAAACTATTTTAAAGATTGACACCTCATTTTATTGTAAACAAAATATCATTAAGACTTAGAAGGAAATACCTATGTTCAGTCTTAAAGAAAGATTCCATCATTGTTGGAGTTTTGAAATTGTTAATTATTTTAATATAGCTTAAAGCTACGATCTTCCTAATCAATTAAAAAATCTAAAATTAACCTAAAATTTAGGGAGCTACGAGTTTCTTACTTCAGCAACTAATCTCAAAATTGTTTTTGCAAATTTTCTCGAAAATTGGTTGGTGATGTACCCCAGAAGATCGAGTAAAACTACAAAAATATAATCTTGTAGCAGAGATCAAATGAAAACAAAAAACTTATTTTGTTCATATATAACAAATTTTATGAAAATTTAAAATTTTAGACTGAAATAGTATTAAATTTTCTTAGACTTTACACGTTTTTTTGGGGCTACGTCAATCTTGGATGTAAAACTTTTTAACTGGTTTTATGACACCCATAAAAAATTAATAAGGCAGTGTTCAAAAAAATTTTCTCAAATAAGGCAGTGTTCAAAAAAATTTGCTCCAATTTTTAAAATATGAATTAACATTTTTGATTTTTTAAAGTATTACATATTTATAATCTTCGGACTTCGAAAATTCAGAAAAGTATCCGATCTATATCATATTGCTTACAGCGACTGAAATACTTATTTACGTTTTTAAATGTAAAAAATTTTTCGTTTACACATTTCTTTTAGAAATTTGTCCAAATTTTTTTTCTGATGTTTTGTAATTTTAAGGATATTTCGTTGAATGATATCTCGAAACTTAAAATGTAAATGTATAAGTATATGGAAAATTCTTCAAACTCGTTTACTTTTGATGTTCAAAAAATGTAGAAAATTTCTATATAGCACATCAACGATATTTAGTACCAATATTCATTGGCCCTTGTGGAACACCAATATGTTCGCGTGAATGACTTTTACCGAACGACATCAATGTTATGGCGGTTTAAGATAAAAGTTTTTTAAAAAATTGCCAAAATTCTATTTATAGTCTTAAATCAAAAATTTTTGCATTTATGAACTCTACAATGCTGTATATAAAATACAAATTAAAAATATCACAATAAATTAAGTATGCGTGGATATATTAGCGATTTAATAATTATTAAACCTTCTCGAATATCTAAAGTAGCATTAAATAAAAAATCGTACTTTTTTCGAACGCCATATTGATTTCGATATTGGCTACAGATTGACATATATCACCGCCAATTTTGATTAGCGCCTTGGATGTGCCTCAACGATTGATGTTAAACAAAAACGAGAGAAGAAGATATAGTCGGTCAAGCCCGACTATATGATACCCTACACCATTTCGATCCACATAATTTTGTTTTTACGTATATGTATACAACATACTTGTGTTAAATATTAACATAATACTAACATTTGTATGGGATTTATGCATGTTAGTGATTTTCGGGAGAGGAGTTTGTATGGGAGCTATGGTCAGTTATGGACCGATCTTCATGAAATTTGGCAGACGAATTTTTGCTGATATAAAACTTATTTGTACTAAATTTCATTAAAATATTCCTATTTTTAAGGCATCTGTAAGTGTTAAAACTCCATTCCGGGAGGACATTTGTATGGGGGCTAGGTGAAATAATGGGCCGATCATAACCAAATTCAATAGGCTTCGTCCTTGTGTTGAAAAAAGCATATGTACCAAATTTTATCAAATTATCTTCAAAATTGCGACCTGTACTTTGCGCACAAGCTTTACATGGACAGCCAGCCAGCCAGCCGACCAGACGGACGGACGGACGGACATCGTTAAATCGACTCAGAAAATGATTCTGAGTCGAACGGTATACTTTAAGGTGGGGTCGGAAGATTTTTTCTCTGCGTTACAACTTCTGCACAAACACATAATACCCCAACCACCTTTGGTGGTGTAGGGTATAAAAACACCGCTTTCTTATCCCATGAAAGTCTTTGATGAATATTTTTAGTGAAATTATATTTTCTGCGTAAGTAAAACTTTACACGTGAACTTATTTCTGTTTAAAATTGATTTATAATGCCAATATCCACTATAACAAAATATGCAAAATTGCAGAATTCATTAAAATTTATGCTAAAATATGCGACTACAGCATGAAAAAGAAAAAAAAAATCTTGTTAGTTTCAAACATTTTTTTGAAATTTTTGACTTTGGGTGCTTGCGGCACCACCGTTTCAGGTCTTGAATTTTTTTCAGTCACAGCAAAAAGTGTTGTTAACATAATTGCTAAAAAGTTGTTTAAAAAACTCAGAATTTAAAAAAATATTTGAGGTTGAAGGTCGGTCTCATAAAGGCAAACGTAAATAGAAAATTGCCCATATATTCTCAAGACTTTACAGAAGCAGAAACCTTTTAGCTTCTTTCAATACTATATACTGTGGCTTAAATATATGCAATTGAAAATGTAAAAATTTTTCGTTTACATGCTTTAATAATTTTAGTGAGATTTGAAAATTTAAAAAAGTTTTTTATTCAATGAGTTATTCACTAAAACATTTGTGTATTGGATACTTGTTTCGGTGTTATCAGATTGACTTAGATTTTTATATCTCAGTAAAAAAAAAATAAATTCTAAAAACTTCTCATATTACGAAGAAATAGTTCAGTGTATTTGACATCGTATCAAAATCTAAATAGCTTACCTTTTTCTAAAATTTTTACAATTCAGGAGTAACACAAAAGTAAAAACACAGCTTTCATAGTTAAAATCTATTCAATATTCCATGAAAAATTGGTTTAATTTTCATTGTTCAAAAATTATATATAAAAACATACTTTTCCAGTGACGATAAAAAAAATTTCCCCCCCCCCAATCCGCGCCTGTATTTCTCACTATTACAACAATTTTGGATAATAAAATTATTTACAGTGTATATAAAACTTCAATAGGGAACTACATGTTTTTCGGTAATTTTCTTTCAATAACTATTATGTTATTAGTTATCCAATCTTCTTGATTTTAGAAATTTCGGAATGCACATAATATATGGAATTCAACAAGTTATAAAACCAAGAAATTGCACTTAAAATAAATCGATGAAAGGGGAAAAAAATTTAAAATTATTGGCAATACTATGCCTGAATAGTTGTGTTTTTTATTTTGCTATCATTTCAACTTTAACTTAACTTTGATCGTGTAAAATATATTTTATTTCATCATTGGATTAAACAAAAACCGTTTAATAATATTTAGTTATTATATTATTTCAACAAGTGTTTTTTTTGCAAGTATTTTTGCTGAATTATTAACTGTGATTTAAGCCCAAATTACAATAGCGCGTAGTCAGCAGCAGTGTGTGCTGCCATAATCAGCTGATTATTTAGAATGCACTGTTTGTTATGGTGTTGATTACATTTGGTCAGCAGCAGTTTGCAGTGCTGTTTCATTTAGCCCTGTTTCTAAATTCACTGCGCTGCATTCAGATTGAGAGCGAGACAAAGAGAGTGAGCTAATAAATGAGAGGCTAAAATACACAAGTAGGACAAAGCTAAATGGTGGTTGTAAATTGTGGCTGAATTGTAATTATAACGGCAGCAACATGTTGTGCTGACAGTGATCAGCTGACAATTTTTGCTGATACTCTTGCTGATTACGCGCTATTGTAATTTGGGCTTTACTTGTTGTTGCTGCTGCTGTTGTTTATTTTCTTTTGATATTCTTTGTACATGCAATAATGCCGGCTCCAAAAATCTTCAAATGTAATATTTGTAAAGAATCAATTGGAAAGTCCCAGGGTAGCATTCAATGCAGGATCTGCAATTTGTGGTTGCATCTACATTGTGCTGATATTACTGAAAAGCATCTTGCCTTATTTAAAGAGAAACCGAAATATTTTTCTTTTACTTGTCCTGGCTGTTCTGATGTTTCTGTTGATAATAGCACTGTTCGTGAAGATATTAGAGCTTTAAAAAATAGTTTTGATGATTTCGTTAATGCTAGCAAGGATGACAATACAGCGTTTAAAAATACAATGACACAAGTTTTAGCTGATTTCAAGAATGAAGTGTCGTCGTGTATTAAGGAAATGAAATCCGATATAGTTAACTGCAGCAAATAAATTAATAACATTGACACCTCGATTAATACCAAAATTTCTGCGTTAGAAGCTGAAAACAATATTTTGCATCGTCGTGTAAATCGTGGAGATATTGTAGTGAGTGGGTTGCCGTCTGGTCTAAACGATTTAACATCCATTGTAATATCTATTTGCAAATTCTACAATATTGACTTTTCCGCGTATAACTTGAATCATGTGTGTTATATGAATAATAAAAAAGTTTTGCTGATCAAGTTTAACAATATAAGTATCCGCGATGCTCTTATGAAAGAGTGCTTTAAAACACGTTTCCTAAAAGTCAAAGATGTTATTGGTGGTGAAATCGACAGTCGAGTTTATCTAAATGATCATTACTATCCTGCTGTCTCTTACCTTAACTCACTTTGCCGTAAGATGCTCCGTTTAAAAGTTATTAAATTCAAGATTTTAAACAATGATAAATTGAAAGCCAAGTTGACTTTGTGTGATGGCAAGGAGTTAATATGCGATACTGTTGAGTGTGCTGACTTGTTGGATGCTCGTGACGCTGGTGCTCTTTTATAATGAACACTTAATAATACATAATATATGTTTTTACTAACTTAACCAAATTTAATGGGATATAAATTTGTTGAACTTCTTTTTATTTTATATTCCAATTGTACCGTTAAGTTTGGTTGTGGTGATATTCTTTATTGCTATATTTTTTTTTTATACATATTTTTTTTATATATATATTTTATTATGATCTCTTTTATTATTAATGATAGCAAGTATAGATTATATATAATTTATTTTTGTTATTTTTTAATATGGTTTTTATTATTAATTTTATAATTTTTGAAATGATTTTTACCCTTACCCTGGTTTCCTGCCATTATTAAACATTTAATTTTGTATGTCTTTTGACAATAGTAATATTGGTCCTATTATAAGCGACGGGGCGTATCTTGAAAATAAACTGCGTTCTTTTTCTAATCGGCTAAAAGTGGGACATATGAACTGTCAAAGTATTAGGCCATTTCACAATTCCGTTAAATTTTATGAGTTCAAGAACATTGTGAAGAACAATTTTGATCTTATTGGAATCTCTGAAACTTGGCTGAAGCCATATATAACTAATTTGTCGGTGCGTATAGATGGTTACAAATTGATAAGGAATGATCGACTACATCGTAGAGGTGGTGGTGTTTGTATTTATATTTCTAACAAACTTAAACATAAACTTATTATGAAAACCTCCGCTGAAGGATGTGAGTCTGTGTTCATCGAAGTAATTTTTACCATATGAAGATACTTTTTGGAGTAGTTTATTTACCCATAGGTGACATTGTTGTTTTTATACTAACATTATAGTAGTTGGAGACTTTAATTGTAATATGTTTAATGTCGTCAAGGCAAGTATGATAAGGTCTATGTGCTCACGTTTTGCCATTTCGGTTCATCATAACTCAAGGTCAACTCACTTTGATGTTGCACATGGTTCTACTTCTTTGTTGGATTTTTGGTTGGTGAGCGATCAGTCGATGATCTTGTATTCAGATCAGGTCCAATGCCCATCCATTTCCCATCACTCGTTAATTTTTCTGCTTTTTATTTGAATATTTTGCATTCTAATGATCTTATTGAGTTCCGGGATTTTAGTGGTATTGATTGGTGTGGTCTGTTATCGAAGTTATCAGAATTTGATTTTCATTCATTTTTTATGTCATCTGATGTCGATTTTCAAAACTGTGTTGTTAGTTGCTTAATTGACTCACTTTACGAGTTTGTTCCGGTGGTTAGAAGAAGAGTTAGATGGGATGATAATAGCTGGATGAAGTCGAATAATATACTGCTTTCTACTTCACTTAGGGACTTGGCCTATTCTGCTTTTCAGGCTAATAAATCTACTTTAAACTGGTGAATTTATTGCAAGTATAGAAACAGGGCCAAAAACGTGATTCGCAAAGAAAAAATAAAATTTTATTCCAAATTATTTTCTTCTGTTGACGGTACTGGTATCTGGAAAATTTTGAAAGGTAATGGTATTACTGATGATAGGCAAATGACTTATAATTTTGATGCTAATGATATAAATAATTTTTTTGTAAATACTTCTAACTCTATAAATTCGCATTCCATTGATATTAACTTTATGGATGCGGTTAATGGATCGTTTTCTTTCCATTGTGTAGATGAGTGTGAATTGTATAAGGCAGTGTGTAAAGTTAAGTCAAAATCTCAGGGAATTGACAGAATTCCAATACGTTTTTTTAAGACCATGTTTCCATATATTTCCATTATATTGACACATCATGTTAATACTATATTGCTTTCATCTATATTCCCTTCAGCATGGAAAACAGCACGAGTTGTGGCAATTCCTAAATCAAGAAGTGTGCAAGGTTTTGAGGATTTAAGACCTATATCTATTCTTCCTTCCTTTTCTAAGGCGGTTGAACATATCATGAAAGACCAAATACTTTTGTTTGTTCGTAATCGAATTGTTTCCTCTCAGTATGCTTTCCGCCGTGCTCATAATACTACATCGTTGTTAACTGACATGACTGATGATATTGGATTCCATTTGAATAATGATAAGATTGCGGCTTTGATATCTAGATTTAACAAAGGCTTTTAATTCCGTAAACTACTCTGTTCTGATAAGGAAATTAAGGGAGTCGTTTAATTTTTCTAGAACAGCTTGTAAGCTGATTTTGTCGTATTTAACTGATCGTTTTCAATTCGTTGACATTAATAATGTATATTCTGATTCGCTTCGCCTTTCATCCGGTGTTCCCCAGGGTTCAGTTTTGGGGCCTATTTTATTCGTGCTTTATATTAATGACCTACCGTCTCAAGTTGACAATTCCTTTTGCAAATCTTTTCTGTTCGTCGATGATGTAATGTTGTTGTTTAGCGGTAGACGTTTTGAAATGGAGTCTCTTCAATCTAATATCAATAATACGCTTCAATGTTTATCATTTTGCCCAAAAGATAATTATCTTTCTATTAACCCCCTTTAAACTAAGGCGTTGATTTTTGGTGTTTCTGATAGTTTTTTGCATGAACTAAATATTGCGATTGATGGCTCTTCTGTGGTTTTTGTAGATCGGTTAAAGTGTTTGGGAATTTATCTCGATATACGTTTAATATACCAACTTATATAACCAAAAAAAAAAAAGGATAATATATTCTAAAATTGTTCTCATTTTTACAGTCCCAAAGTAAAACGTGAAAGACCACCATTGTACAATATGGAATTTTTCTTATATGGAGTCGATAATGTTGATGAAGTGAAGAAACGTATAACTAAACTCGGAGCTAAATGCGGATCTAGTATAACAGAAAGAACTACGGCTGTACTTTCCACATCTAAAGAAGTTGAACGCATGGGTAGTAGAATGAAAAAGGCAAAAAGTTTAGGATTGCATGTAATACCAATGGAGTATTTAGATGCGGTTGAGTCCAATGGTGCTGGCGCCATTAATTATATAACCAGCATGTCGTTGTGTGATTGGGGAACGGACCCTGCTGCTCGAATCCAACAAGAAGAAACTAAAAGTTCAAAATCGAAAAGCATTTATACTAAGTCTGTACCAAAATCAATGACGCTTAAGATTAAAGACGGCCTAGCTGTAGATCCAGACAGTGGTTTAGAAGATGTTGCACATGTTTATGTGTCTCGAAACAAGGACAAATATAACGTTGTCCTCGGCATAACTGATATTCAAAGCAATAAGAATTCTTATTATAAACTACAACTTTTGGAAAGCGATAATAAAAATAAGTAAGTGTAACAAACATATGTATTTAAAAAACACTTTGATAGACATGCTAAAACTATTAAATGTATGTAACAATATTCCAGATATTGGGTGTTTAGATCATGGGGTCGTATAGGAACTACAATTGGTGGTAACAAACTGGAAAATTTTAATAACCTCATGGAAGCTATTAATTCTTTTGAGAACTTGTATTTAGAAAAAACTGGAAATTTTTTCAAAAATCGTGCTAATTTTGTCAAGGTAATTAAATTGCTTTTACTATTACGCTATGCGGCAATTATAACTAACCAAAGGTTTAAAATTGAAGAAATACCAAATACTTCAATTTGAAAACAAGAAAATTTGTTTTAATATTTTAGTTTTTTTTTTTTTTTATTTCATATCTACACATTTTATATGCGCAAAAATACAAAAAAATTAAAATCAATGAAACCGAATTAATGGTGTAATAATTTCGAACACGGTTTTGTTTTTTGCCAAAATGGCTAATAATATTGTATTAGTAAACTATAAGCAATGAAAAGGTTTGTAAAATCTTTTGTGGTCTTCGGCCTTAATGTTTTTAGTTATTGTTTAAACTTTATTTAAATACACCCTTTTTTAATTAGTGGTTTTAATTATCATTCTCCATTTTGTCTTTGACAACACTACGTGCATCATTGCATTTATACAAAACTTTCAAAAGGTGTTACTTCTTCGAAGTAATATTTACAAATAAACAGAGATTTATGTCTCTAATAATAATTGAATTTGGTTAGTTTTATTTTATATATATTTTGTATTACCCCAAAAGTTTAAAAATTAGAAATATTTGATTGAAATTGTCTAGGCTTTTTCATATTTTTGATTTTTTTTAGCACAAGTTCAAATTTTTATGCCCACTATCAAAAATATGGGGGGTATTGTTTTTGTTTTTCCGTGTGCAACATGTCGACAAATCATTTAAGACCCCATAAAGTATATATTTTCTGGGTCCTGGTTAGATTCTGGGTCGATCTAGCTATGTCCGTCCATCCCTCTGTCTGTCAGTCTGTCTGTTGAAAGCAGGATAGGGCTCGAACGGGACAACCCAGTGGGACGAAATTTGGCTCAAAAAAATGGTTTTGAAAATGGTCAAAATTGGTTAACAAACAAAAAAGTTATGGGCTAAAAACAAGAAACACAGGGTATCCGTTGTAGCATCATTTCATAATTTTCTTCTGCTATCACTTAAACAAAAGCATATACGACAACGAAATTTACAGATCGATTTTCGATATAAATTTGGAAACCAAAAAAAGGCGTGGTCCGCCCACCTCCCATATAACGTAAAATTTGTAAAAGCTGATGGTGGGTATATAGATTTGGCCGAGCCGAATATAACATTCTCGCTTGTTGGTTTTAGAATTGTATAAGAGAACTTCTCTCTGACATAGACTAACACCATCATTTTATATGTTATGGCTCTATCGCTATTCGGCAAAAAGTTACACGATGGGAAACTGTGAAACCAAAATTTTATTTTTTTTTTATACTGTTAGAGACATCAATCGAAAATATATCAAATACAGTGCACGAAAACACCTAAGCATACAGAGTAAAAGTTTACATATTTTGCTACCTATAAATATAATTAAAATATGAATTATCTTTTTGGACACTGCAATATAAGTACATTAAAGGGTTTATGGAAAATGTAATATTTTATATGGAAAAATATTAATATTTTTAAAAAATCCGAACGAAATAACCTAAGCATACAAAATAAAATTTTGAGATAATCATGATTCATTAGTCAACATTTAATTAAAATAACACATTTTGGTATTAATGTTTCCCTAGTAATTGAACCCTGTATGATTTAAAATGTTTCATTGTATTAATCCGACAGTAATTAACGAAATGTCCCGTTGAACGTATTGAATTAAATAACAGTCCGGCAGATTGACAGCATACAGAATATGTGGCCGGATTTTTTGTCAAATATCTGAAAACTAATCCGAAATAAAGGTTATCATATTTATGTGTCCAATCAATTGCGAAAGTTACCGAAAAAACAATCTCGAAAAAAGAAATAAAAAAATTTTAATAGGAATATTATAGACATAAAAAGAATTCGCACTAAAAAAGAAGTATCGCCTCGCTAAATATGAAACATTTTTAAACTGATATTATCTTTGAGTCATATTCATACATTTAAAAATTATATCCCAACATATAGTATGCGAAAAGGGATACTAAAATTTAAATCTTTGTACTCTCACAAAACACCAAGACTGTCGTTCGTCGAAAATAAACTATTTTGGACAAAAATTGGAGGAAGTTGTTCTTAGTGACAATAAAATATTTAACTTATATTACCAGATGGTTCTTTCTAGTATTGATACAAAATAAACCGCGGTATGAGAAAATCAGATACTTACCAAACTTCTGGTAGGATTTATTATATAATATCGTGCAAATACTTAAATAAAATATTACTAAAGTGTTTTATAAGTACAGAAATTTATGATAAACGTTCCTTCTCTTACAAAAAGGGTTATTGGGACTTGGTCCATACATTTCTCCGAGATGTCAACTCATCAAAAATTAAAAGTTAAGAAAAAAAATTTTTTTTGCAGAAAAAAACTGTTCCAATAGGACATCAGCCAGTTTTTCATAGACCTGGATTTGTCCCAGAGAATGCGAGGAATTATATGCCAAACAGTTTTTGCTGAAAGGGGGCGCTACACTACAAAGGCCTTAAAAGAATTCATGGACAATAATAATGGAATATTAACGTATATTTTTCCTACAGACTTCTTTATCAATGCCTTTACGATTGGAATATGTTATAAGGGATCCAATTAAAATAACAACTATTAAACCGCTATAACATTGTATATAACTAAAAAAAAGCATGCTAATATAATTTGTATGCTTAGGTTATTTCGTTCTATTCTTTACAATTGCATCATATTTCTTAACAGTGATTTTAAGTTTTGTAATTTCAGTGTCAAAATATGTAACTGCAAATAGTTCAAAATAAAATGTGGAACATACTTTTTCAATATAAAATAAATAAAGTATTTTTTTTATTTTTATTGTATATGCTTAGGCTATTTCGCACACTGTATGTAAAATAAAACAAGATAAATTTTTGTTTTTAAGAGACGTAGATATATGTTTATTCACTTGAAAATAAATGTTATCTCGTAGGTTTTGTGTAGAATTTATAAATTGAATGTGCACGTTACGGTTTACTCGTTATAATATGTATACATATGTATGTATGTATGTATGTATGTATGTATGTATGTATGTATGTATGTATGTATGTATGTATGTATGTATGTATGTATGTATGCATGTATGAATGTATGTATGTAAAAATATACGTCCAGCAAAGTTTTTTTTTTAATGAAAACTAAATCCTTTTCTTTAACAATTTTCAAAAAGTTACTATGTCGTGCTATATTCTTTTTTCTTGTTTGCATTGCATACGAAGGCATTTTAAAATACGAGCAAAGACACACATAAGAAACTAATATTACAAAACGGTTAATATTAAATATTTATTGTTTTAAGTGAATATGTGGTTTAAATTATATATATTTATGTAAATTGATATATTAATTATATCGTCACCGAAAATGCAAAACATCACTTTTCATAACTTTACAGGAGGTACAAAAAACTTCATAAAATCCAAAAAAATTCTCCTGCAAACAAGATTTTTGGGTTATTACATCATTAAATACTGCCTAATATATTGATGATGAATAATTTTATTTTAATTAAATATTTTTTAAGTTATGTGGTTTACGTTTTTCAAGATTTAAATTTTCTGAAGCCAAAACAACGTAACAACGAAATGCACATAGGAACTAACTTTCCCCCAACAAATAAATTGTGAATTTATTCAAAATAACGATCGCGACTATTAGCAAAATATTAAAATTATTACATATTTGATTATAATAAAATACATAAGTACAATTAGAACAAGTACATTAATTATTAAAAACATTATTTCAACACTTTCCCCTGTTTTAAATAATTATTTAACATTTAGAAAATTGCATAAAAATTTCAAACGAATTTTTGGTAATGGTTTAGTCGTCATATCGGCTGCTTGATTTTCTGTTGAAACTTGTTCCACTGATAAATGAAATTCTGTAACCAATTCCCAAATAAAGAAATGTTGAACTGCAATGTGTTTCGTCCTTTTGTGAAATTCCGGATTTTGAGCCAAACGAATTTCAGCAGTGTTGTCAATTTGTATGCTTGGTATTTGATTTAAATTTATAATTTCAATAAAAAGTCTCTTCAGCCAAATTAATTCTTAAGCAGCTTCATTAGCAGCAACAATATCAGCTTCCGTAGTAGACGTTGATACCATTGCTTGTCTCTGACTTAACCATGTTATAAGTCCACCAGCATATGTCACTACCACACCAGAAGTTAACGTTCAGTAGTAACACATCCACCAAAATCTGCATCACTGAAGCATTCTAGTGATTTAGGTCCTTCATTATTATATATTATTCCAACATCTAAAGTTCCAGCTTTGTATCTAAATACACGTTTTACACCTTGAACATCTTCTTTGGTTGGATTTTCTAGAGATCTTGACAAATAACCTACGCTATATGCCAGATCAGGCCTTGTTCCCAACATTAAATACATTAAAGCACCAACTGCCTGTCTATATGGGAATTCAGTTTTTTCTTTCTCATGATTGGTATTAGTAATTTTCTCCATTGGTGTTGTAGCAACTGGACGACATTCAGAAAAATTAAATTTTTCTTAGCGTATGCCTTTTGATGTATCTTTATATATTCTTCTTTCTTCTCAATTTCTAATCCTAGGAAATATGAAGCTTCTTTACATACAATTTTAAATTCACTTTGCATCTCATTCATAAAATCGTTTAATTCAGTTTCATCAGATGCTGCAACCAGGCCATCGTCAACGTATAATGCAAGTATTATTTTATTTCCATTCTTCTCCCTCACGAATAATGTATCGGCAGTACTGGTTTGAAATCCAATTTTTTTAATGTAACTTCCAATTCGTTTATTCCAGCACCTAGGAGCCTGTTTAAGTCCATATAAGCTTCTCTTCAAATGACATACTCGATTTGACCCATCATCAAACCCTTCGGGTTGTTTCATATATACATATGTCTTCTTCTAACCATACAAAAATGCTGTAGAAACATCGAATTGAACCAAGTGTAAACCTTCAGTAGCGGCTATACCTTTCTTTTGCTTGAAACTTTTTAGAACTAGTCTAGCTTTGTATTTTTCTACGGAACCATCAGCATTCCTTTTAATTTTAAAAACCCATTTTCCTGGAAGAGCTTTGCTATCATTTGGTAATTTTGTAAGTTCCCAAGTATGATTTTCCAATAGTGAATTAATTTCTGATTTCATTGGCTTTTTCCAATCATCTTTTTGTTGACTCAATAGCTTCTTTATACGTATTTGCGGTTTGAATTTTATTAATAATTCTTGGGACATCAGTATAATATCGTAATGTTGTAGACTATCGATAATAACTGTACGATTACGCAAACGTTTTGAATTTGGAATGTCACTATCATCTTCTTCCCGTCGACGTTTACTGTTTCGCGGTTCGGCATCTTGCACCGCATCTTCAAAGTTTTCTGGCATACTTTGAGTTTCATCACTTTGAACTTCGGAATCTTGCTGTGCATCTTCAACCTTCAAAATCTTCACTTTTATTATCACCATTCTCCGACTCATCATTGTTTTTTTATTTTAATTTCTGTATACTTTGAATTATTATTATTATTTTTTTTTTTGATACTTGATCAATACTTTCATTTCCATATTTATTGTTACAATCTCCAATATTTTCTAAAAACTTGACATCTCGAGAAAATTGTACACTATTTGTCTCTTTAATGTAAACTCTATATGTTTCGTCTCCATCATAACCAACGAGGAATCCTTTCATCAATATTAGAATTAACCTTATTAAGTGAAGTACCGATCAGAAACATAGGAACATATAAGTTTACAAGTTCTTGCAGAAAAATTATTCTTATCTCTCAACCTACATAATAAAAGATTATGATCAATACAATCAAACGCTTTACTTAAGTCCAACGAAACCATTACGCATTGCTTATGGTAATTTAAATGTTTTCTTATAGAGTCAGTCATAGTGATCAATAGTGAGGTAGTATTATAGTTCTTACGAAATGCAAACTGATTTTGATGTAGTAAAGATGATTGACCTAAATGCAATAAAACCTGCGCTTTCATTATATTTTCAACAATTTTATATAACGAAGGTAATATACTTATTGGTCTCAAATTGTCAATACTACAACTAGAATCTTTTGGAATAGGCACAATTCTTGCCAATTTCCACAATTTAGGAAAATATGAAACAGTAAAAATAGTATTGACAACATACAAAAATATATCCGATATTAAAGGATAAATAAGTTTAATAAATTTCATAGGAATCATATCATGACCAAGAGCATTTGACTTAATTTGCTACATAGCAAGAATCAATTCATTTTCAGTGACACTTCGAAAAGAAAGGGAATTTATATTGTTATCAAAATCTATGAAATTAAAATTATCTACTCTCCTATGTCCAAAAATCTATTATTTAAAGATTCAACATCCATATCAACATTATCAAAAAAACGTATACCAAATTTTCTCCTTTCTTTTTTTATGGTTGCCTTAGCTGTGTTCCTATATTTTTAATATATATTTTTCAATTTATATCTAAGCTAAGTCTCTTAAAGACCTTGCATGTGAAACACTACTTAGCTTCATAAAGTCGAAAACATCACGTCTTCTACTAATTCTAGACATGGAGTTTATTCAGCAATAAAGAAAGAGAATCTAATTGCACATCAACATCACTTGTACTAAAGATATTAGACGTATCAAACTGGCATACAAAAGAAAAGCATCTGTCATAATCAATTTTATTATAGTTTTTAAACTCAACCACATCAGAATTGCAATCTGCTACCATATTATAAGAAATATATATAAAACTGTGATAGGAATTAGTAAAGGACACATAAACTGACCAGAATCCACAACCAAAGATATGTTGCTTACAAGAAAATAGTCAATAAGTGTCGTACTATTACGTGCTATGTCCAAATGCGTGGGGGCTGTATTATGAACTGAACTTAAACCAACTCTAAGGCACATCAGATGAAAATTGTTAGATATAGATTCATTGAAAAGATTGTAGTTGAAATCTACCATAGCAATTTTATTAGTGTATTTATCGAATGAATCACTATGTAAACGTTCAAATGCGCCAATGCAGCCACCACCCAACACTCAACTCTTTTTGTAGTTTATTCATTACATGTTGTTTATTTTGGTGACCCCAACGTTCATGGCATAATTGTAATAGTGAACTTTTATCAACGGCTATGTTAACTTTATTTATCGATATTGGTATAATATTTGTCTTATATAGTGAACCCCCTATTTCTCGATTTCCCGTTAAAACTACTTCACCATTAACTTTAAAAATACATTTTCTTGGATAGGATTTGAATTCACTTACAGAATTTTTGCCATGAGCTGCCAAAACCGAAAAAAGATTTCTAGAAATTCCTGGAACTAACCAAATTTCTTTTAGCTGCATCTCAATGTCTTTATTGTTGTTAATTTTTGATAAAAATTGAATAGTTCCTTTTCCCACAGCTTGTACTGTTTCCTTTTCAGCGGATTAAATAGTATGTGGTTCGTTAAAACTTTCGAAATCGACACAAAATTCTTCTGTATGGGTAACGTGTCTTGTAGCACCATTGTCTACCCACCAGTCCATTGTAGATGTAAGGGAATTAACTTCATCTGATACTGATTGAAGTGCCACGTTCGAATGGTTTACTTTTTTGTTTTTGAGACTTACTTGGCTTTCCATCTGAAATCCATTTGCGGCATTCTTTCAACCAATGACCGTTTTTCTTGCAGTAATGGCAAACATCATCCTTTTTATTATGATTCTTGAAATTCTTTTTATTTTTAAACTCCTTTCTTTGGTTAACCATCAAAGCTTCTTGAAGACCACACTTAGAGTTTTCATTCCTTTTTAAATTTCTTTCATATAGGCACAACTGCATTACTAATTCATCTAATGACTTATCACCTTCTCGTGTAAGCATCATCCAACTTGATTTAAATATTTCAAATGAACTTGGTAAAACGTACAGGATTTTACATATTAATAAAAGCTCTGGCAATGGATTTTCACATTCTATTCTTGAATTTTCTTAATTACTTCAAATCTTTACTAGATTTTTCTTATATATCTAGAAATTTGAGCACACACACTATTTTATTTATTTGGAAAAAAATTGTTCTCAATTTTCTTTGGTGACTGGGCACATAACCTATTGTTAGTATTTTTTTTTTTTTTTATTGAAGTGAAAAATATTTGACAAAAATATTATTAAACAAAACTTACATATTTGATTATAATAAAATACATAAGTACAATTAGAACAAGTACATTAATTATTAAAAACATTATTTCAACAAATTCGTCAGTGAATTTTTCTAACAAATGTCGCGAAAGTCTTAGACGATTAAAAGAGAGACAATGTCGCTCATTTTGTCGTTAGTAAAACTTTGATAAAATAGACGAAATGTTCATCCATATATTCGTCAACGACATGTTTAATAAAAAGTTTCCCAACTATGTCATTTTTTTTGTCGTTTACGACTACATAGACGAAAAAGTCGTACATTACATCGTTAACGATTACGTAGGATACAATGTCCTTAGATTTGTCATCAATAACACAGGTCAACAAAATCGCAAACAATTTTTATATCTTGAATAAGTCTACAATATTATTATTCCTTAGGCTTGATATAGTGTAGAAATTCAAATGAAAATTTTCCATCACGTCACATTTTTAAGCCATTGAGGACCAAAGAAAAATTGTTTCCCTGAGGAGTTTTTAGGTTATAAAATTTTCCACACATGTTTTATAGGCAAGACATGGTACTACAAAAAGTGTAGTACTAGTAAAGTATCTAACTTCTCACACATAGCCCCTAGTAGTCGTAAAGTTGTAAAAATCAAGACTTTTAGGCGCTCAATAGCACCTAAAAGTCTTTAAAGTTGGTAAAAACACTGAAAAAATGGGAAAAATATGCGAAGAGCAATGGGAGCTTCTGCGCCAAAATGCTGTTACTGAGAGATTATATTAACGCATATGGAATCCTACTTTAGAGACAGACTTTTACAGCTTCTTAATATGAGAAAAAATTTATAAATAGTACATTCTTAATCCTAAAGAAAAAAATATCCATAAATTTTTCAGTGAAGTTTAAAATAAAAACATTATATATTTTAGAATTGTGACGTCATGGAAATGATTTATTTATCTTTCTACACTATCTTTAGTATAATGGGTTAAAATTATGCCGAATTATTCGCGATATATTTTTTTTTTTGCTAACTGTTATTTAAATTTGGATTTTTATTATTTCATACTTTTGATGGATACACATTTTCTGTCAGTGTGATTTTAATTTTTTTTCCATTTTTGATATCTATGGTCTTTTGTCTGTTATATGAAATACAAATTTCCCCTCACACCCACTCCTTACCCCCCCATTTTTCCATTGTTTGATGAGGTTTAATTGAGAAATTCTTGGTTTTTACAACTTTAAAGACATCTAGGTGCTATGTATGATAAGTAAGAGACTTAACTAGTATACATTTACATTTTTATAGCCCCATGTATTGGCTATACAACATGACTTATCTGCTCTACCTATTACTGGGAAAATTTTATAACCTAAAAACTCATCATGAAACAATATTTTCTTTGGTCCTCAATGGGTTAAAAATGTGACATGATGAAAAAAAAAAAAAAAACCGAAATGTTCCTGGTGATTGGGATGACTATACCTATGTACCTGTACATGATTTTCCAGATACTTTTTTAGTGTTGACCTGTGTAATCATATGGATGACAATATCGTCTATTTTGTCGTCAACGATTTTATATATGACAAAGTCTTGATGTTTGTCGTAAACGATCACAAGGATGACAGTGTTCCAATTCGTCGTTTACGATTACATCAGAAACAAATAAAAAAAATATTTTCATAATTAAAAGTAAAATATTTAATTTAACTACAATTTTGTTAAAAAAAAATAATTATATAAAATGTTGAGAACTTCGATAAATATTATATCCATTGTTTTAAATTTCTGCCTTTTCGAATATACATTTTATTGATGCCATCTAAAAATATATGACAAAATTACCCAATTATTTTTTGTTTATTATTTGTACTTACCGAATTTTATTTTTTAAATAATATTAAAAAAATACATTTCTCTTTACTAACATATAATATGAATATTTTATTTTCTACTCTGTTTTTCTTTTATTTATAAACATCGTTAACTTACCATTTTTCCTGCATACCGGAATTATTTAAAAGACAAAATAAAAAATATTGTCAATTATCTCAATCTGTCGAAAAAAAAGTTCGACGAAAGAAAACATTTAAAACATTTACCATTATGTTTTTATCAACATAGTTTTTGGATGACAACCTTTAAGATATTGTCGGTCTTCTCATCGTAAATTTAGCTAAATAGAAGGCGACAATGACACCTTGTCGCTTAATTTGTCACCAATAAAGTTTATAAAGGAAACATTAAAGACATTGTCGTCTAAAACATAAGTAAGTGAAAACATTACGGACATTGTCACTAATCTTGTGCTCGAAAGTATATGATCGAAGACTGAATTGAAGTCATTGTAATTCTTATTGTCTTTAACATCGTTTATGGATGAAATATTATGAACATTGTCGTATAATCTATCTTTTACAAAGATGACAGAAGATAATATATAAGACCTCGTCTCACTGTTTGTCGTCAACAGAATCAAATAAAAGAGAACATTGAAGACATTTGTCGATATTCTTGTCGTAAAAAGCATTTGATCGAAGAAACCAATAAAGACAACGTCTTTCTTTTTGTCTTCAACATCGATTACGGATGACAGAATTCAAGACATGGTCTTTCATATCATCGACAAATGCTCGTAACTGACGACAATTTGCAAGACTGAGTCGTTTACATCCTCATTAATAGAGTTTGATAGAAGACAAGATTTATTCCTTCGATAAGAAAGCTTAGAAAATAGGGAACATGACTTACATAAATCGTCAAAGACATTGTCGTCTAAGATCATTTGGCGAACTGGGTACATTTGGTGGTAGTTTTTTTTTACTTCTACATTCAAACTTAAATGATAGCATGCACCATCATACACAGAAATTTTTTCAATTACCTGTGTGTAGAAAAAGCATATCACAACATTACGACGACATGCGATGACAGTAAGCGCATTTCGAAAAGTCACACTTCTTTCAAAATTAACAGATATCACAACCAATTTAAAAATTATTTCCATCGTCAGATATGATTGATTTGGAAAATTTGTCGAGCAATAATTTTAATAATACAGTTATAGTCATAGAATAGAACTAGAAGTTTATGTGAGAGCCACCCTATACTAAATTTTCAAAAAATTTACTCATTTTTTTGAAAATACAAAAACAAAATATATGTGACTACATGTATTTTGTTTTTGTATGAATTAGGTTTCTGACAATCGAATTAGGTTTTTTTCTCTCACATAAATATCTAGTTGTTAATCTATGGTTATAGTCATATATCATACATGGGAATATTTCATTCAGCATTGAATTTTCATTACCATTACTTAAAAAAATTATATTTAAAAAAATTTAACTACCATTTATTGATACTGATTTTTTTTAAATTATAATTTTTTAAGTAATGGTAATGAAATTACAAGAAAAAGCTTAAATACTAATTATAATTACTGAAAAAAAACATTGTTTGTATAAAAAACAAATTTTTCAAATGTGATTCTAGTATTCGTGAAGTAGTTTAATATCGTTTTAATAAAGATTTTTAAATCATTTAAATATAAATCTCAATTACAGCACGATTTAATGAATATAAAATGCAGTATTTTTAAAAATTATGTAAAAATACATGTTCCAAATAGTAGAGTAAACGAATACAAATTAAATATATTAAACAAGTATCTAAAATTGTACGAAAAATTCTGCTAAATAAATAATATTAAAAATAATGGTAATGAAAAAAATTATAAGTAACATTGTTAAATTTAATGGTAATGAAATCGGCAATTCATTAGTCGATTTAATGAATTACTCCCATGTATGTCATATATACATTACAGTGCCTTGATTTGTATGGGAACAAAAAAAGTTGCAAATGTACCCCCCTAAAATTAAAGTTTGATATGTTTTAAGCTAATTCCCAAAATATTTCGGATCAATTATTTAATTTACGTAAGCTGGACCATTTTTAAAATGCCTCCAAAAATATGGTTTTCGATCGACAGTATACATAGTTGTTAACTTTTTGCCAAAAAAATTACAACATATAATAGGAAAACGATGACTACTACATATTGAACAAAAAATAATTTAAAATTTGTCTTCATTCTCGCGAAATTAAAATTTTAGTAAAACTTTCAATGATTTTATTTTAAGTAGTATTTTATTAAAGTTTGAATATTTTAGACATATTTCATCGTAAATTATATTTTAGCGCATCATTGAAAAGCTCTCATTCAGTACTATTCATAAGTGCATTCGTTTAACTCTTTAGTTGCACAAATAATATTTTAGGATTTCCGGTCCATAATTGGTTAAGTTAATTTTTATACCAAATAAATGGTTAGTTAAGGACATACATGTCCTCAAAAGCATAAATTTATCAAAAAAGCGGAGAATTGGTGTAAAATGACAGTTAAATTTAAAAAACTCCTTTTTATTCGATTATTGTCGCGGCTTTGAATGAACTTGTTATGCTTTCAATATTTAAGAGTAATAAGTACTTCCATGCAATTTATTTGCAAAAATTGCAAATTTAAGCTTTTGGGAACTAAATGCATAAAATTTACCTTCTAGCTCTTAATGGGTTAATTACGTGTTATCTTCAGTAGTAGCAGGATAGACCATTCCTATGGTACATTAAAACCTAATATATTTTAAAAAATGTCCGAAATATATATAATTATATGTTTGAACAATGAAAATGTGATAAAAAATTTTAATAAAATTTTAATATTCCGCGACTGAAAAGATACATATTAATTATTTAAATGAATATTGAAGGTCGTAGTATGCCTCTGTTATAATTTGAAGTTAATTTTCTTATAACTAAAATTTTGATAATAATATTGAAATAAATACGTAATTTCAGAGGTGTTTTAAAAATGGTCCAGCTCACGTAAATCTTAATATTGAGGTGTAATATTTTGGGAATCATGTAAGAACATACTAATCTTCATTTCTAGAGGGGTACATTTGCAACTTTTTTTCGTGAGGCATATACATATTAACACTTTTTAAAATGCAGTCATTTTTCCAACTCGTTTATATGAGACTGAAGTTGTCCTGTTGCAGTCACAGATTTTTCATGTATGCTTACCAGAGTTGGGGGTAGTGCACTAAATTTGCAGTTTCCACTAACACTTAGTGACAGTGCAAAATTTTTAACTACAATCTTTATTTTTTAGTGGTGAGTTGAAAAATATCAGCCTCACTCAGCTTAGTGGTAGTGAAAAAATATTTTTTTCCACTAAAATTAATTAGTGATAGTTAAAATTTTTTCAGCTCAAGCCTAGTGCAACATTTTTTTTTCTTCACTAATTACTTTAGTGCAAAAAACAACACTCCACTAATGTTAGTGGAACTTAGAAATTGTTCACTAAATTGAAAAATTACCTAATGTTTTTTATACTATCTTCACTAAATACAAAATAAAGACTAACCTCCATTTTCACAAACCAATTTTAAACTTAAAATGTATTTTAAAATATATATTGTATGCAAATATAGTCTCTTAAATATTCCAATTTGCAAAAATTCTTTCGTAATGGATATATCATTCGGGAGACCAAAATTTTATCTCTCTAACTTTATGCGTTCGGTCTGTGGAATGATGAATTAGTCAGTAACGTTACTCGTTTATATATGGATGTCTCAATATACACAAATACGCTTATAAGATTTCCAAAACACATTAAAAGAAATTCTAAATTATGTAGTGTTCTTCTAAAACGATTATATTTATGTTTAGTGAAAAAAAATTTATTTGCAGCTTATGTGTAGTGACTGTTCAGATTTTGCACTATTGAGTGTAGTGCAATTTTTTTCATTACCACTAAATTTAGTTAAAGTGAAAAAAATTGCAATATCACTAAAACTTTTTAGTGGTAGTGAAGAAATGTTTCACTATAACTATAGTGATGGCAAATAGTTAAAATTCAAATTTTTTTCACTATAGTGCGATTTAGTGAAAAGCTGAATGCACTCACAATTTAGTGCACTACCCCCAACTCTGATGCTTACAAAGGCGGTATCGTCCGAAAAAGTTGAAGTATGTATCATGCTTGTGTATACTATATATAGGAGAGGTCTTAAAATACTTCCTTAAGGTACACCAGATGATATTTGTTTACGTGAAGAGATCACGTTTTTCGATCTTATCTGAAAAGATCTATTTATAATATAGTTTTTCAATAGTTTATGAAAAATTTCTGGTTAGTAGCGCAGTAATTTTGTGTATTAAGCCATTGTGTCAGAGCAATATTTTTTGCTCTCGAAATCTTATGAGATTAGTAATTCGGTGCACTTGTTCTATAGTGCTATGTTTCCTTCTGAAACCAAATTGATGGTTTGGTATACTGCAGTTATTATTAAGGAATAGTAAAAGTTTCTGGAGAAGCATTTTTTTAAACAATTTTGACAAAATGTATAACAAGCTAATTGGGCGGTATGAAGTTACTTGGCTATAAGATATCTTTACTTAACTGCTAAAATTGAATTATTAATCTTAAAGCTTATTTTACCTATGAGTTTCCACCGAATAAATTAAATAGAAAATATGGTAACATTCATAGTTTAAATGTCATAAAATATTAATATTAAAATTTTATTTAAAAAAATTTACACATTCAACAAATTTGAGTTTTCTATTTTTATGTGTTTTTTTTTTTTTTTTTTTTTTTTTTTAATCAATAATAATAATTATTAAGGTCCCAATAAGCACACAAATTTCAAAAATTCAAGCCTTGGAAAATTTTTCTGGAGTCCGACAGGAATTCAAATATAAAAATATTTTAAACATGAAATATTATTGAAAAAAATAAAATTTTTCAAGTAAAATAAATTTGACTGGAATTTAAATTTCCTTTCCACTGGAGAATGCTATTGAATTAAATTGTAATACTATTTTAATTCAATGCTTGGTACTGGATTCAAGGCTTGAAATACATTTGGTTTCAACTTGAATTCCAGCAAAAATGCTTATTGGGGTTATTCACGATAGGGTGGTTATCAGGTTATATGATTATATAGTAATATTAAAAACAACAAAATAATTTATTTGTTTAAATTTTTATTATTTTCTAACACTATAAATAAACAGATAATCACAAATTTCTATGAACAAGGGTATGAGTTGGGCAAAGTTGGTTATTTTTTGTAATGAATTTTTCTGTTTTAATATAACCACATAATCACATAACCTGATAACCAGCCTATCGTGAACGACCTTATTATTATTTTCGGTGCAACAAATTATATTTTAGGCTGTCCTAGCCATCAAATACAAGAAAAACATTGTTGAAATTGCTGCCTTCCTACAATTATTCGCTCATGGCGTTTTTTTTTTTTGACATTGTTTTCATACCCTAGAGCAGTGATCCCCACACTCATACATACACAATTGTGTTTGTGTATGTTTTGTATAACTCTGGTATAACATTGACCACCTGTCTATCCATGTAAACAACATTGTTTTGACCGCAACATTCAAGGGCCTTTCCGGGTATTAACATCATTGAATGTCTCAAATAAGTCAATATTTTTCATAAAACTTGGCATAAATATGTTTAATTCATATTTGACCACAGTTCCATGCAGAAATCACAGTTTTGGGATGTGTCAATAACAGATTAGAGCGCCCATTCAGGACCACCTACTAACTAAAATCCCTTAAAATTATACACATAAGTTTTATACGTTATACAAATTTTAAAATTCGCCGGAATAAGTTATCAATTGACCGCAGAGACTCTCTAGCTAAATATGTATGTAATTTCCAGTGTTTTTTTTAGCATTTCAAATGTATTTAACCCACATTTCTCCAAAAAATGTTTATTATTTATTTACCTAACACATCCAAACAAAATTTATCTATTCGGTAATTCATACCTACGATTAGAAGTTTCCAAATTTAGTCTATTTGTAGAAATTACGGGCATAAGTTGAATTTTAAGGCCAGGAGCTCTGAACTGCCATTGGCGCCTAAGATTTCTTTTTTTCCCTTATAAGATCCTCAATATCTTTAGGACATTTCATGTATTTTTTTCTTTTTCGAGAAACCTGTAGGTGTAGAAACTATAGCGGCATTAGTAAGAATATCGGTAAAAATATCAACTGCAATATGAATCCCATGTTCATATGTGAGGAGTTGTTAGACGAGAGTCCCAAAAGGTGTGTTTTGCGTTATAGTCTCCTGCCGCTAAAGTTGCAAAATAATCAAGAAACTGATTAGGATTAATAGAATATCTTGGAGGAAAATATAGAGAGTATATTGTTATATTGCAGTGCAATATTGGACAATGACAGACAATACCTATGTTCGTTTATTTGTCAATATTTTTGTAATAAGTATGTTTTTTATTATTTGGTCATGATTGTTAATTGTTTATGTCCTATGATGTTTTGTATATGTTAAATGTTATGACGTGTTAATACTTATATTAACTAATTATTTATTATAATAGCCCGAAGATGTCACTCGATGAGTGACGAGATATTGGCATTATAAATTAAACTTTTAGCCTCGAGTTCGAAAAATATAGGAATTTTTTATTTGAAGTGGCTTGAATCCGTTTGTGTCATAGGTGTAGTAGCCATTTATTCTGAAACAATTTTTTTGAGTAAAGTGAGTTTCAGATACCAATAGCACATCAATATCTCGCAACTGTAAAAATGTTTAAACTTCGTGTTTATGTTAGCTAAGGCCGTTAGCATTCTAGTAACACATTCTTAAGAAATTAATTTTTTACTAAGTAAAATATGCATTAGCATCCTTTGATTTTGCATTAACCCAGAAATAAAAACGATAAAGTGCTTCCAAAAAAAACATTTTCACCACTTCAAAAGTGGAACAAAGAACATATTTTGAGCTTTTTTGGAAGTTCATAATAATTACTTCCAAAAAAAGTGGAAATAAATGAATTTTAAGCGGGAAAAAAGGTTAATAATTTCTAAAAAAATTAAAATTTAACAAATTTTAATTTGTTAAATTAAACGCAAAGGGGACATTTGCCCGTATATAGGATGTGAATCACTCCTTTTCTTCAATCGGGAAGAATTATAAGATATTTAAACTCTAAAAATTGGTTAAAATTTTTTATTAATTATATTGCGAGAGGTGATCTCTCATTTCTTGTTCTTGCGGTTAAATTATTATTATTATTTTTTTTTTATGGATCATGTACAGTGTTGGAAAAAAAAATAGGGACACTCTAATTTTTCAATATATTCTTACTTTTTTATTTAATATTCCATAAATATTAAAAAGAATATATGTACATAAAATTAAATAACTTCAAATATTTTAACTTATAAAGTAAAATTAATTAACTAGTTCTGACAAAAAATATTTTTTTTTTTAAAAAAGGCCTGGAAAAAATAATAGGAACACTTAAAGTTTTGGAAAAAATATTTTTTTTTTTTTTTAACATTACCATAATTTTCAAATACTTTTTCAATACTTGGTTGAAGATCCCTTCATTTTTATAACATCCTGACAACGGCGATTCATAGATCCCACAAGATTCGCACATACCTCGGGCGAAATTGAGTACTAGGTTTCTTGAATTTTTTTTCACAACTCTTGTTTATTTTTTGATTTAAGGCTACCAATTTTATTTTTGAGGACTCCCCAGAGATGCTTAATGGGGTTTAAGTCCGGTGATTGGGACGGCCACTCCATTACAGGCACTTCATTCTGCTGAAACCACGTTTTGACACTTCTAGCGGATCATTATCCTCCATGAATTCCCATTTTATTGACATTTCATCCTTAGCAAATGGAAGCATTTTATTCTGGAGAATGTCTATATAGTCAGCAGCATTCATTTATCCCTGAATCCAAACTATTTGACCAACTCCAGAGGCCGAAAAACATCCCCATAGAATTATAGAACCACCACCGTGTTTGACGGTTTTTTTTGGTATATTTTGGATCAAATTCAGCATTTGCAGGACGACGTACAAATGATTTTCCGTCAGATCCAAATAAATTCACTTTTTTCAGATTTTGCGGCCTGGCAAATTCCAACCTTTGTATGTTTTTCTTGCTCAACAGTGGTACTTTTTTCAGACTGCGTCCCATTAATCCGACTTCCTACAGCCTATTTCTTATTGTTCGCCTTGTCACTGAAGCACACAATTAATTTTTAAGGCTACTTGATGACATAAAGAGATTATTTTTGGAAACTAGAACTAAATGTTGGTCAAAACTCGCCGACGTTTTAGGCTTTTTACCTCTAGCTTTATGACTTTTTTCGAATGAATGGCATTGAATACTTTAGTTTTGGAACACTTCATTATCTGTGCAATTTTTCTAATTGATAACCCGCCCGAATTTAATTTAAGAATACATTTTTTTTCAGATTCAGTACAATGAACACCACGACCCATTTTCGAATTTATTTACCGAAGACATAAATCATAAACCAGAGACATAACAGTTATAAGATTTATGTAAAAACGTTAAGTTATAACTGTTAAATAATATAAAAAAAAATTTACGTCTCTAAGAAACAGTTATTTTTAACAAATATAAATTTTCGTCTTCCTTAACAGTTATAATTATTTTAAAAAAAATTTCCGTTTTTTATAATTTTTATTTTTGATTTTTATTTTTTACGTTGCCTAATAATAGTTATTTCTAAAAAATATTTTCTTCTATTGCTCAATAACGTTTATTTTTAAAAATAATTTTTTTACGTTGCTTGATAACAGTTATGATTGAAATATATTTTTTTACGTTACTTAAATTTTTTTTTTTTTTTTTTTAATTTAACAGCTATTATTTTTTGCATTTTTATAAATAATTCCGTTATAATATAAACAATTACATATCGATGTATAAGAATAAGGGGATTTTTTGCAATATTTCCACATTCTTCAAATCAACTTTTTCTCAAATTTTACAACTTTTTCGTTTATGATGTTACGTCCTTTTGGCTATGGATTATTGACGTAATTTTTGAAGATATGAATATGACATTTTTTTGTGTAGATGTTGTTTGGGTCAGTGCATTATAATGCAGTAAAAACCCAACCCAAGAGGTTACGGCTTATTGCATTCTTTTTACCGTTTGTTTAAATTTTGAAATGCTAAATAGGCCGATTGCACTTTTGGTGACGAATATATCCATATTAATATTATAAAATCAAATTTGTACTTGTTTGTCACGCAATTACGCCAAAAGAGCTGAACCGATTAAATATAGATGGATATAAATTAAAATTAAATTGATAAAAATAACGAAAAGAGAAGTAACTCAGACTGTTACAAGGTGAACATGAGAGTAATGCAACAATAATCTCCTGCACCTCTGAAGAAATTCCTTCTTCTTGTAAAATTTAAGTTAAAAACAAACTATACAAATATTTTAACGTTTATCAAGCAACGTAAAAAATAAAAATTATAAGCAACGAAAAAAATTTATTTTCAAAAATAAATATTATATGGCAACGTAAAAAAAAAATTTAAAAAAAAAAATTATGAACAATTGAAAAAAATATATTTTAATAATAACTATTATCAAGCAACGTAAAAAAATATTTTTAAAAAATAAACGTTATAAAACTATAGAAAAAATTTTTGTCGACAATAACTGTTATCAAATAACATAAAAAATATTTCTTATTTTGTACTCAACTTTTTTAATTTGAAATAAAATTTAATAGTTATTTTTGGTCTCTGTCATAAACACGAAACCAATATGATTAATCACATAAACTATGCTTTACGGATTTTTAATATGTTTATGTTAAAAATAATAATTTTTATTGACTAATGGCAATTTTTTGTAGTGCGTCCCTATTATTTTTTCCAATTGAAATTACAACTTTACTGATTTTTTTTGCAAATAAATATGAAATAAAAGCGCAAAAGAGAAAAAGTAAACAAATAATTATTTTAGTTATTTTAGGAACAGATAAATAGCGGGACCCCCAAAAAAACTTAATATAAAGAAACTGCTTGCATCTGTTTGCGAAATTAAGTGTCGTCCCTATTATTTTTTCCAACACTATATATTGTTATTATAAAGGGGCTCAATACAATGTATGCGTTTTTACCATTTGTACTGAGTCTCCTCTCTCTTAATAGAGAGTTAGATCAACTCATTAACTCAAAAGCAAAAATGTATATTTATTAGGGTGATCGATTATTCGACTTTTTTGAGAAACCGGTTTTCGAATAGTTCGAATAGTTGGTATTTTAAAAAAACCGGTTGCACTTTTTGAAATTCAGAAAAAACCGATTAACCGGTTTTTTGCAGAAGTTAATATTTATATCAAAGGACTACATTTCTTTAAAAAAATCAATAATTCTTATAATCAAGTTAAAATTTATTAAATACAAGCGTAAAAGCCTGACAATGTCAGAAAAAATAATATAATAATGAAAATATGCACAAACAAATCCGAAAATTAAAAGAAAAAAATATGAACAACATTTAGACACCTTCCTCTACCTAATCGAGTCAATTATTTGAAGCCGTTAGAATTTATTGGGATAATATTGATTAAAGTTTTAAATTCGTAAACCTTTCAAAATAAAAAAAATCGTCGTAAATGCGCTCCCTGGCCGAAAAACAGAATCAGTTTTTGATAGGATTTGGAGAGCAAACAATAAGTATAGCAACTCAAAGGTTCTTAATACCAAAACAGACTTTTTAGTCCCTGATAGAAACATCTGGCTCTGTTAGAATTTGTAGAACGAATAGTTTTATAAGTAAGTCGATTTTTAGTTTCTTACGTCGTCTGGGAGCTTCAGAAAGCTCTGGAGAGGAAAAAATGCTTAGGAAAGATATATATAAATCCATATATATAGATCCACGTATTTTCGCTCCCTGATAGAGATTCCAAAATCTGGCTCCGTTAGGATTTTTAGGACGAATAGGGTTATAAGTAAGCCGAATTTTAATTTTTTACGTCTTCTGGGAGCTTTAGAAAGCTCTGGAAAGAGAGAGAAAATTCTTAGAAAAAGACACATAAATCCACTTATATCTGCTCCCTGATAAAAATTTCAAAATATGGCTCCATTAGGATTTGTTAAACGAAAAGTTTTATAATTAAGCCAAATTTTAATTTTCTACGTCGTTTGGGAGCTTCAGAAAGCTCTGGAAAAAGAAAAAATGCTAAGCAAATTATATATCTAGATGACTAGAAGATAATTATGTTTCAAAATTGTTGAAAAAAATCATCTAAATTTTAGTTAGCATAAACAGAATCCATGGCTTAATATGGAAGCCTGTCTCAATTGAAACGATTCTGCAGGTGAAACTTTTTTAACACAACACCTTTAAAAAATAATGGAAATATTGGATAAAAAAAAAAATAAATTGGGTGTAAAAATATTACAGATATTACAATAGATTAAAAAATTCATACAGGATAATTATTATTTATTTAATATTACAGAATAAATTCCAATTTAGACTTAAACTATATTTTTAAAACAAAAGAAATCAGTCTTTATGAATATTTAAAAAATTATTCCTAATTTCGACTTAAATATCACTATTTAGTACATGTTTTCTGAAATAAAATGCTATTTTTAAAACCGGTTTTTTGTATTTAAAAAAACCGGTCTATTCGACATTCGAAAAATGAACATTTTGAAAAAACCGACAGCACATTGACTGAAAAAACCGGTTTTAAAACCGGTTGGAAAACCGCGTCGATCACCCTAATATTTATATATACAATACATACATATGTATATATTTTTGTGTGTTGTGTTTTGTATTCTTTCTTAAATTTGAAGATGTAGATATTAAGTTAACGATGTAACAAATTATAAATTAATACTTTATAACTAATTTATATTTAAAGGGATTAGATTTGTTAAGCGTATATTCATTCGCTTTTTTACTTATTGTTTTTTTTTTTTTTTTCAACTATATACACTATTATTTTCACAACACTTCACTAAGAAATTATTATTTTTAATAGAGCAATGTAAAAACACGTCTATACACAAAAAAAAATTAATTTATATCTTTTCAGGTATCTGGTCGAATGTATCCCATAGATATTGATTATGCTGAAGATGCTAAAATTGATTTATCTGCTGAACATAGTGTTAAATCGAAATTGCCGCAACCAGTTCAAGATATTATTAAACTTCTGTTCGATGTTGATAATATGAAAAGAACAATGATGGAATTTGATTTAGATATGGAAAAAATGCCGTTAGGCAAATTGAGTCAGAAGCAAATACAATCAGCTTATAAAGTTTTAACGGAAATTTCTGATCTAATTCAAGGTGGTGGTTCCAATGCGAAATTTATCGATGCTACGAATAGATTTTATACATTAATACCACATAATTTTGGTACTCAAAGTCCGCCTTTGTTGGATACCAACGAACAGGTTGAAAAATTGCGTCAAATGCTAGACTCACTTTTAGAAATTGAGTGTGCTTACAACCTTCTTCAGACTGAAGACTCCAAGGAAGATATAAATCCGATCGATAAGCACTATGAACAACTAAAGACCAAATTGGAACCCATAGACAAAAACAGCGAAGAATTTGAACTACTTCAGAAATACGTCAAAAACACTCATGCCGCCACACACAAAATGTACGAATTGGAAATTGTGGATATTTTCAAAGTTGCTCGCCAAGGAGAAGCTCGTCGTTACAAACCTTTCAAAAAACTACACAATCGTCGTTTGCTTTGGCACGGTTCTCGTCTTACCAATTTCGCTGGTATTCTGTCGCATGGTCTTAAAATAGCTCCACCCGAGGCGCCAGTAACTGGTTATATGTTCGGTAAAGGTATATATTTTGCTGACATGGTATCTAAGTCAGCAAATTATTGTTGCACTAGCAAACAAAATTCAACTGGTCTTATGTTACTATCGGAGGTTGCACTTGGTGATATGTTGGAATGCACTGCCGCTAAATATATTACAACATTGCCAAAAGATAAGCATAGTTGTTTCGGTCGAGGTCGTACAATGCCTGACCCTAGCGAATCGGTTATTCGCGAAGATGGCGTGGAAATACCATTGGGTAAACCAATTAGCAACGATAATCTAAAATCATCGTTATTGTACAATGAATTTATTGTGTATGATATTGCTCAGGTTAATATTCAATACATGTTCCGTATGAATTTTAAATATAATATAAATTAAATAAACTCCATATTCAAATATACGTATACATATATATGTATATAGATGCGCAACTGAGAGAACAAGAGAGCTTCTGAAATAATAACAAATAATAAAGGTATTCACGTCACATTTTTGCAACATTGTAAGGTTATGAATTTTCACAACATTGACGTGAGCAACCATATGGAAATAATGTTGAAAATATGAAGTAAAATAATATATATTTTTTTTCTCTGATAAATTCAAGGCTAATTTAGTAGATGAAGCCTTTAACCCAGCTGATTTTTTATTATGGGTTTTTTTCAGAAGTCATGTTTGTTTATTTCTAATGAAAGCGAATGAATATTATAATATTAATTTTTTATGTTCTTATTGTGTTTCTAAGAATAAATTAATAAATAAATCTCTTAGTAACAGACAATACACGCTTATCAATATAGGATATTCATTGGATCATAAAATAAAATGTGAAGAAATTTTTCATAAATTTTCGTTTCTTTACGAAAATAAAATATATGTGAAATTTAAATGTATATGTTTATATTATTTTTGTTTATTTTGTGCGACCAATTTTTCTTACATTTTATTGCATGATTCAAAGCATATCCTTGATATTGATAAGCGCATATAATTTAATAAGGGATTTTATACCACAAACCCAGTTAACAACGTACATAATTTTTTTCCAATTTATTTTTTTTTTTTTATAATTTGTTTATTTTCAAATACACACATTTATAAACATTTTTTAAATATAGTTTTTAATTTGATATTTGAAAAAAAAAAAATCCGCTGGATTAACAATTAAAGAAATAATTTTTAACTTTTCTTTTTATTATTATTTTGATTTTGTTCAATTCCAAAAGCTATTATTTACATTAAATTAGATTTTAGTGATGTGATTTGATTTAGAGTCGATTTTATCAAAACTATTTGTATATATTGCAACTTTGCAACGCTTTTGCTTCATAATCTTGTAATTGATTCTACACCGACAATTTCACAAGATTTGTGCAAAAGTTTCTATGTGGTTGTTGTTGTTTTTATGCAAATCGATGCAAGTCTATTTTACAAGGGTCTTCCAAGATTAAAAATTTTGACGTGAATACCTTTAATGTAAACAAATATATAAGGAGCCGAAGAACAAACCGTACTTTTTTCATGATTTGAATTTGCTGGCAAAATGAGAATTAATTTTATCGTTCCCTTACAAAGCAGTTTGAATCTGAAAATGGTAAAAAGAAAATGTATCGAACGACATCATTTTTGCACACAAAATCTTAAGGATGTGTGAGATCAAAGGACTGTAAAAAAGAAATGTAAAAAAGTAAGTTTTGTTAAAAAAATGTTCGAAAAGTAAGTGTATAATTTCCTTTTGTTTTAAGGAGAATATTTTTTTATGAATTTATTATTAAATGATCCAAAAATAAATTATAAACCAAAACAACTAAGAATAATTTTTCTTAAGAAAAAAGTACGTTTTGTTCGGCAAAAAGTAAAGAAAAAAATCAAATATCCTAATAAAGTTTTTCTGGTAAACTTTAACCCACTGAATACCAAAATGACAAAAAAGAAATTTCTGAAAAAAATGCAAAAAAAAGACGTTTTGTTCTGCGGCTCCTCATATATGGTTTTTATAACATAACATGTGAAAACATTTTTTTTTTTTTAAATTATTTCTTACTCTCAGATGCGACTTTCCTATGTTCATGTATTAATAATTAAACATTAACTGAATATTATTCCACTTTATTCCTTTATAAATTACAATTGAATTACAACTGAATTGTTTTGTTTTCCTATGTTATAAGTAACGTTTTTTATTATTCTACGTTATATGTACGTGCATACAGGGAATATTTCATTAGATGTAGAAATATCAGATTTCATTACCGTTAAATTAAATCTAATGCTAATGACAGCATTTAAGTTAATTTGTTAATGATAATGCTTTTTTAAAGAAAAGATTTCATTACTAAATTAAAAAAAAAAAAAAAAAAAAAAATAATAATAATAATAATTCAGAAATATTATTTACTAGTGAACTACTACTAGTAAAAAAATATAATTGATAATAATTCATCGATAAAATTTCAATGCTAATGAAAATTCCCATGATGTTCTACACATTGGTTACATTTGAGTAAGAATTGAATTAAAATATGTATTTTTTTATTGTTTGCTTCGTACATGTTAATTGTCATTAAATACTTTAATAAAAGCTATAACATCGCATTTTTCTTATACATATATTCATTATAATATAACCCAAGAATTGCAATTTTTAACTAAAATCAAAATCTCATAAGTAGGGGCGGATTTTTATGCATTTATTTCTTGAAAATATGCGCCGCAAAATGCACTAAAAAAATCAAAATATACCCTAAAAAAATTTAAAAATATGCATTTTTATACCCTTCACCACAGGTGTAAAGGGTATATATAAGTTTGTCATTCCGTTTGTAATTCCCACAATTTTCGTCGGAGAGCAATAAAGTTTACATTTTCGGGATCCTTGTAAGAAATGATGACGATAGGACCATGTCCGTCCGTCCGTCCGTGTGTCGGTTGAAATGGCGTTTATGAAGCCCACCGATAACTGACATATATAATATATATATCAAACGATCGGAAATGCTTTCGAGAATTTTGCTATTGGAATTCAGCAAGATCGGTTTATACAATGCGGAGATATGTTAAAAAAAAAACGGTTTTTAGAACCGGTTTTCCAGTTTCTGAAGCCCCTGTATATACTCGGGACTTCGTTTTTACAAAGAAGTCTCGGACATTTTTTTCTGAATTTTTGTTCTGAAAAAATGAAATAAATCGGTTCAATAATAACTGAGATATCGGACAAAACGCATTTTTTATTTTTTGAAGCCCTGGTTTAAGCTATAGATTTTTATTTTTATACAGATCGGTCACAAATATTTTTATAAAATTTCGGTTTTTTGAATCAGCAGGATCGGTTTATAAATAGCGAAGATATGCTTTAAAAACCGGTTTTTGGAACCGGTTTTTCAGTTTCTGAAGCCTCTACATATACCAGGTACTTCGAATTTTTAAAGGGGGCTCGGAAATTATTTTCTGAATTTTTGTTCTGAAAAAATGAAATAAATCGGTTCAGTAATAACTGAGATATCGGGGAAAACGATTTTTTTTACTTTTGAAGCCCTTGTTCAAGCTACAGATTTTTTTTTTATATAGATCAGTCATAAATGTTTTTACAAAATTTCGTTTTTTTTAATAAACCAAATTCGTTCATAATCAACAGTTATGGCCCAAAAACAAATCTGTTAAGAATATAAATACACATACAAACATGTATATTAAGCATTGTAATGACTATTAGTGACGTTTTTGCCTATAAGACAAGTAGTTTAGTTTAGTCTCCTGCGCAAGATGATTTGAAAAGCAAACACACTTGAATTTCAAGTGTGTGTTTCATAGCCAACATGTGCAAAAACAACAATAAATACTGTTCGTACTGTTCGCTGCCCGAAGCAAAGCAAGTGTGTACTGTGTATGAGCGACTGCAAATCCGTGCGTTCAAATCATTTATCGTAAACAAGTGGTGCAAGTGGTGTGGCAAAAAAAAGCAAATCATACAAGACGTTGAGAAATGATTTAAAGATTTCAAGTGGGCTTAATGATTTGTTTGTTTTTTGTAATACGTAGTTGCTGTGTGTGGCAAAAAATCTTCATAATGTGTAAAAAGTGGTTGTTTATAAATATTCTTGCATACACACACATATATACAGTATGTCTATATTTTATTGTTGGTTCTTCTTTTCTAAATAAATGTAAAAGGGTGAATTCATAAAGTTATTAAAAAATACTCTTTATTAAGAGTTAAAAAAGTAAAAAAATTAAAGTTGACATTTGAAACTGTCAGTTACATATGTAAGTTAGAAAATTTTTATCTTTAGTATTTATTTATATTTTAAATAAAGTTAGTCTTATTATTAATTGTATGTTTATAAAAAATTTTAAAATTGTACTTATTTATATTATGATAGATTTTATTGCATTTAATTTATATTTACTAAGTAATCATTCTATTTTAAAACTAAAAGGAAATAATATAAAACAATGTCTTTTCATTTTTCAAATTCGTTTCCATATACGTTTACTCCTTGACTAATAAATTTTCCCAAATGTTAAGAATACGATGGAACATCTGCACTGTAATAAAATTATAAATGAAATATTTTAAGACGTTTACCTAAATTGTGTGTCCCGTCATATGTACATGTTCAATATATAATCAAGTAAAGGATGCTGTTTTACCTGATTGTAAGCGAACTCAATTCGTGGTTTTATAAAAAATAAATTTACATTTTTTACAGTGCAGAACATATGTACCTGTTTCTTATTGATCTATTTAGGTGCTTCTACAGATTTTATTGCCAAATTTTGCTGTTTTAAATAAATTTTTTACACTAAGAAATATACCTGTTACATATTATTACCTAATGTAAAAATGAGTTTATAAATAAAATTATAATATTATTACCTAATATATTTCATATATGCTATAAATGAAGTTATGAATGAAAATCTTTCAACAGTTATTTCAAAAGTGTTCTCGTGTTCAGAATTGAATTTTTTGTGCTCCAACAAATTATTTGTTTTCACAATCGTGTTAAAATATACATATCTTCGTATACTTATAATGGCAGAAGTAATGGTAAGAAATAAAATTATTTTTTAAAGTTACTTTACTAAACAAAATATATCATATTTATGTATTTAGAATTCAACTCCTACTGAATCAATGGACGCTGCCAGCATCAAACAAAATATCCTGTCAGGAACATTCAAAATAACTACGAAAAGAGGCAGAAGCAAGATTTGGGACACATTTGGAAAGATTGTAAACCAGGAAGGAGCCGAAATAGCAAACAAAGTTGCCTGCATAAAGTGTTTTACTGTTTTAAAATATGATTTGAGAACCACATCGAACTTGGTGAGACATAAGTGCTACTACACCACGAAGGAAACTAATACAGAAAAAGTAGAGGTTAACAACGAGACGAAAAAAAAGCAACGCGATTATTTTCCGAATGGTGTATAAAAAATTGTCGGCCTTTTCAATTTGTTCAAGATACCGGTCTAATGCAGATTTCGGAGTTCTTGATTTCAATTGGAGCGAAGTATGGACCAAATGTTGATGTAGAAAAATTATTGCCACATCCTACCACAATATCGCGGAATATTGAAAAATATATGAAGCAACATTCCTAAATGTTAAACATGAAATCAATGCTGTCTGCAAAAATGGTTTTGGATTAACTTCAGATATATGGACGGACAACTATTTACGGAAAAGTTATATCTCTCTAACTATCCATTATACAAAAAATGACCAATTGATTTCCAGGTTGATAGGTCTTAATTCAATGAATGGGGAAAGATGTACGCGTAAGTAAATTTAAACAGTTATATTACTATTACATAAATAAAAAAATGAATACCAAATGAACCACATATCTTTAATAATTATTTATTTTAGATGATGCCATTAGATTAAAAGCTCAAACTTTACTAGGAAGATATGATTGCAAACTGGAAGATGGAGTTATGGTAACAGACAGAGGTTCCAACATGGTTGCTGCGTTCAATTGTTTTCCACACATATATTGCATTAACCATTTACTTAATAATGTAATCGAAAAGGCTATTAAAAATGTAGAGGAACTAAATGAACTGTGTAATTTATGCTCGAAATTGGTTAAATATTTCAAGAAATCTGGCGATAATTGCAAATTAAGCCAAACATTAAAAAGTCATTGTCCTACACGGTGGAACACAATGTATTACCTTTTGGAATCTGTGGAAAAAAAATTGGATGGATGTCAATAATATATTGCAGCAAAAAAATGAGCTTCAAAAAGTCGAAAAAATAAACATAAGCCACATTAAAGGAATTGTGAACGTCATGAGACAATTTGAACAGGCGTCCAAAACTTTAGAAGGAGAAAAATATGCTACATTACATCTAGTTTATGCATACATCAATGGATTGAGGGACACTTGCATATCAGAAGATGATGATATTGAACTCGTAAAAAAATTTAAGGAAGCATTATTTGAAAATATACAGACAACTGTATTTTTAAATATATCCATGACGCATAAAATTGCACATTTCCTTTTTCCACCCGCGAATAAACTGTTACAATTTTCAAAAGACGAAATGGATAATATAAAATCAAAATGTGCAGAGGAGTTAAAAATTCTCTGGCAAAATGAAGGTGAAGAAATCATGGAATCACCAACATCAACTAAAACATCAGTAATATCATCATATTTCAAGAATTTTGTATCGCCAACATCAAATCTAACATGGGATGATAAAATAGCTAGAGAAATTCAAACATACCAAAACCTGGATGTTCCCTTCGAAGAAAACTTTAATGTCATCAGTTGGTGGTATTTACATCGAACACAGTTGCCTTTGTTGTATAAATTAAGCTGCAAACTATTGGCTACTCCAGCAAGTAGTGCAAGTTCCGAAAGAGTTTTTTCAATTGCTAGACAATTGTTATCGGAAAAAAGAACGAATCTTTCCTCCAACTCAACCATCTTTTCACAGATTATGTTTCTTCACATGAATACAGACAACATTATTATCTGTGATATAGTTTAAGTATTTATATACATATGTATAAGAAAGTAGTATATAAGTAATTAAGTATATATTTGTTTTAAGTAATAATATAAAAAAAAAAATATTTAATAAAATCTGTTTACTAATAAAACTTAATGCATGTTTCTTTAAATTGTTATAACTAGTAACATTAATAATTTATTTGATCGTAAATAACAATAAGTTTATAAACAATACTTTTAAACGACTGTTTTACTTACGAAATTATTTTATACAGTCATGAACGCACACACACACATATAATTTTAATAAAAAAGAAAACACAATTTTTTTCCTTATTGAAGCAAACAAGTGGTCAAAAGGCTTGTATTTTTTTATACAAGCCTTTGAGAGGCTTGTTTGGTCGCTATCATAGCACACTCATGATTTGTTCATAAAGTTGAAGCACACACGCAGTATTTGTATGGTTTTAAGTGCCTGCAGAACTGTATTTATTACTCCGCACACACACTGATAACAACACTTGAAAAATATCAAGTGGCTTGTACAGCCTTATAAGACACAGTTTGCAGGGCTCTAGTTTAGTTAGCAACAGAAGTAATATAATGAATAACAGTGTTGTTGTTGTTCTTTGTATATGCATAAAAAAACACACATAAAAAAATAAGTAAATATGGAATTGTTGTTTATTTTTTAAAAGCAAAGCCTGCTATGATTGTTTTTTTTTTATATATTCAAATTTTCGTAGTTTGAAAAAAATTTAGATTTATATATGTGAAAATATGAAAGCATACGTTAAGGCGAACATTTTATTATTTGTCGGTAATATGATGTCGATAAGATAGTAAGATGGTAATATGGTAATATGGTGAAGGGTATCAAAGATTCGGCACAGCCGAATCTTTTTTCAATTTCATTTTTAATTTAAAGTTAAAGCCATTTTTAAAAGATCACTGCTAATTTTTTGTACTTTTTTAAATTTGATCCCATTAGGATTCAATTTTTGGAATTCATAGTGTCGGCCCAGAATACCAGCGCAGCGACACTAATTTTTCTCTCCCAAAAAATTTGACACAGAGTGCTCAGTAATGTCTACTTTTAAAAAATGTAGTAAATTAGGCGACAGAATAAAGTAAATAAATGCAAAGTTAAATATTTGATAAAGAGTGTAATTAGTAAATAAGGACTGCGCATGAAAAATCCGTGCATGCTTTTGGGCTTATAACTTTTGATATGATGAAAAATAAATAATTTTGTTAAATGATTTACATTTGTCATTATGCTCACTAGCCATGTGCTAAGTTTCATGGTTATAGCAAAACTAGTTTTTCTTAAAATGGAAATTGAACAAAAAACATCAAAATACATAATTGTAAATTTTCATGAAATCTTACGTCGTTCATATAAAACAATTGCTAGGAAGGCAGTTGTGTCAAAAAATACTGTTTCTTGGGTCATTATATTATACAAAGAAGTCATGCCCATTGAATGGAAACCTGGTAGGGGAAGAAAAGTAGGACTCAGATAAAATATAAAGGATTTTCAGAGAAAATCCCCTCATCTCAGGAGGAAAAGTGTCACAAAAAGTTAATTGCTTGAATTTTTATCAGAAATACTGATAGGAAACCTAGCCTGAAAACGTATAAAGTACAAAAAAATCCCAATAGAAACGCAAAACAAGAATGTGGAGGTCAAAAAGTAACGGAAAGTTCTTCAGACGATTTTATTCCGTAATTATGATTAGTGTATAATAAACGATGAATCATTCGTTCGGGCTAACTTTTTTCAACTTCCTGGCCAGGAATTCTATGTTGCAGATGCTAGAGGGAATATGGCAGTAAAATATCGTGTATCAAAAAAATGAAAATTCCCAAGAAAGTTTTTGTTTTAGGCATAGCTGTAACATATGAATGAAATAAAAAATAAAAATACTTTTTATTTCATTTCTATGTCTTATTTCTAATTAAAAATATTTGTTAATCAATCTATTATCTTTTGGATAAAAATATTAAGGATTTTTATTTATACTAAAACGATTTAATTTATTATAAATTTGTATCTGATTGAACAAAATAAATTAAAAATTAAAATATTTTATTTAACCAAAAGAAAAACAAATATATTTTTATAAGAAGATAATCAAACGTTTTTTATTTGATTATTTTAAAGTTTAATAATATTCATATGTATTTTATTTAAATAAAAAAAGTTCAACAAATCTTTCTGATTTTTATTCAAAAACTTTATATTCAAATAGAAACATTTAACATAAATATTTTTATTATTTTATTCAACAAAAACTCCAAAAAATAAAAATATTCAGCCTCAAAAGGCCTGAATAACAAAAAATTATAAAATTTTTTCAAATATTCAAGTATAAAAAAATATTTTACTTATTTTTCTTTTTCAAAGTAAATTTAAAACTATTCAAACAAATTCATGTTGAATAAAAATTTTCAAAAGTTTTCTATGAATAAAAAAAATTAAATGTTTTAAAACAGATATTTTATTTTTAAAATGGAAAATAAAATAAAGAACAATTGTATTCAAACTAAAGAAATAAAATATATTTTAAAATTAGTTAAAGACTTAGGAATTTGATTTATATTTTATAAATTCATATTCGAATACTTTTGTGGAAATTTTATTTTATCTAACTTGTTAACAAATGGAATAATATTTAAATAATTTTTATTCAAATTAATTTCAAGTAACTGAAAATCATATTACAAACAGTATAAAATAATTTTAAAGAAATTTATTTCTAAAAATATAAATAAAATATTAAAATAATTTATTTTTAACAAATATTTTGATTGAAAATATTCACAATGAACGGCTATGGTTTTAGGAAGCCATATGCATATTCGGAAACGAAAAACTTCATTCATAAAAATGGTTCCATTAACACAGAAACATACGTTAATGAGTGCATTTGGAAAAGACTTCTCCCTTTCCTAAGAAAATACAGTGTATCCTCTGGCCTGTTCTCACTTCTTCTCATTACAGTAACAAAGCAATGGAGTGGTAAAAAAGAAATTGTTAGTGTTTGTATCAAAAGACGCTAATCCATCAAATTGTCCAGAACTCCGAGTAGTTGAAAGATATTGGACTCTAGTAAAAAATAATTTAAAGAACATTAAAAGTTCAGCTTAAAATGAAACGGAGTTTAAAAATAAGTGGACTTATTCGAACAAAGAAGTGACAAAAACACAATAAAACCTTTAATTGGAAGAATTCTAGAAAATATCAGATATTTCCTTAGAATCCAACAGAAAATAATTTATTCTTTTATGTTTAGATCTTGAACATAACAGTCATTAACAAAAATATAATTTAAAAAAAAAATCGCCCATTGGTTTAGCATCTACAAGCAGATTTGTATGCACGGATTTTTTCGTGCGCAATCCTTAGATAAGATCAAACTATTTATATTCTATATAATTTCAAAAGTTTACTCCAGAAATATTTTACGCTATACCAAAAAACTTATAGCTTGAGTCTATTAGAAAGCAAAATAATATAATACAACTTTTTTACATATCAAGGGTTTATATTTAAAAAAGGCTATCTACAAAACTCTAATTGTTCTAACTCACTTAAAATAGTAAATATATCCTATACTATTTATCCGATTGCAAAGATTAAGGTGGCAATTGAAAGTTCCTAATGCGCATATAACGCAACTTTTTTAAATATGTTGCAATTTCTAGTGCAAAAAAAAAATTTTTTTGGAGGAAATATTTTTTCTTAATAGCCGGAAGGGTTTTTAACTCTATGTGTTCATAATTTAAATTATAAATAAATATTTGCATGCGAAAAAAATTTGCTGTTTATAAAGTTTATACATTACATTCCTTTGAAAATCCGATAAAAACATGCAGATAGCCCATTTTCCTTAATAACGAAATTAAAACAAGCGCAAATATTCGGCCCGGCCGAATCTAAATACCCACCATCAACTTTATAAAATTTTTCGTTATATGGAAGGGGGTGGTAATGTGGGAAGTAAAGTGGACGGACCACGCCCATTTTTTTTTTCCGAGTTTACATTGGTCCTTGAACTATTTGAACACAATTTCGTTGATTTTCACCTTATATGGAAGGTGGGCGGTAAAGTGGGCGGACCACGCCCATTTTTAGTTTCCGAATTTATATTGATCACCGAACTATATTTCGCTGTCCTACATGCTTTTGTTGCAGAAATATCGGCAGAAAACTATAAAATGGACACCCTGTGTTTCTAGTTTTTAGCTTATAACTTTTTTGTTTATTAACCGATTTTATATAAGACAAACATTTGTGCCAAATTTCGTCCCCCTACGTTTCTCCGTTCGAGCCCTATCCTGCTTTCAACAGACGGACGGACATAGCTAGATCGACTCAGAATCTATCCAGGACCCAGAATATATATACTTTGTGGGGTCTTAGATGATTCCTTCGACATGTTACACACGGAATGACAAAATCAATATACCCCCCATCTTTTTGATGGTGGGTATAAAAAAGTTTCGTCTGTGCCGAATCTTTGATACCCTTCACCATCTTACCGACAAATAATTAAATTTTCGCCTTAACATATGCTTTCATTATTTCACATTTATAAATCTACATTTTTTCAAACGACGAAAATTTGAATACGAAAATAAACAACAATTCCATATTTATTTATTTTTGTATGAGTAGCGTATTTGAGATTTTCGTTCTCTAATACGGTGAAAGAAACAACCTGTTTGTTCGATGGTTAGTTTAATTCTAATTTTATTTTTGATAAAATTCTTAAAGCTAGATACAAATGAAGCAAACAAAATTCTTAAAGTTAGATACAAATGAAGCAAACAAATTACAACCTAAGCAAAATTTAAAATATAGCAAACAAATTACAACTTAAGCAAAATTTAAAATATAAAAAACTATAAAAATTATTAAAAAAGTCAAATTACAATTTCAGTATAATTTTAAAGAACATTTTTTTAAAAGTACAAATATGATGAATAAAAAGTATTTTGTTACGTCTGGGAAACAAATAAAAGTATTTTTACACAGTCAGCAACTAAATCTATGGGAATAAGCTTCTTATGCCACTTATGTGTATATATACAAACTGACTGCATATACAAAGAACAACAACAACACTGTTATTCATTATATTACTGCTGTTGCTAACTAAACTACTTGCCTATACAAAAAACAAAAACGTCACTAATAGTCATTACAATGCTTAATATACAATATCGGACAAAATAAAGTGCGGTTTTTTACTCTTGCTATTTAGTTCATAATTATTGTCTTTTAGGTTCATAATGGTCTACATTTTTGGTGTCCAGGTAATTGTCGTATTATATTCTTTAAATTAATATGCAAAAGAAGTTTTTGAAATATGTGTATTTCGAGTTTGGGGCAAAAGTGTGGTGTTGGTCATGCATTTTGTGCGACATAATAAAGTGACACTTTACATTATTTCCTAAAATTTTTTGATACAAAATGGAAGGCATATTCTTAAGAAGTGCTAAATTTGATTCTATTTATTAAATTTTATTAAAGTTATTATTGCATTTCAAAAATAAGGGTAAATTCGGCCATATTATCGGTAAGTCTTCGACCACAATCCAGAAAGATTTCTTGATTCCAGGTAGAGAAAACTAATTAACATTAATGTAATTGTCTTTAAAGTGCAACATTTTATAATCTGACACCAAAAAAAAACATTTCATTACACAAAATTACAATTTAGAATCAAAATAATATGAAATTGAGAGGTCACTTTTGTGCTAATATAACAAAACGACCCGTAATAGAAAAATAATCGTTAAAGTCCCAGAACCATTCTAAAATGCAATTATTTGGATGAATAAACATAAGTCTTATTAAAATTTGGTACATATGAAACCCATTTGTTTGAACCTTGTCTGGACAGTTAGTCTTGTAATAATTAAAATTACTTCCTCCTTTATCTCTCCGCTTAGAAATATGAGATTCTTTTTGGCGAGAATTGCGATATAGCTACGACTTTACTTCGCAGTATTAGGGTTTCTGGCCCTCAATTTGTTATTATTTTTATTCTAAATTGTAATTTTGTATAATAAAATGATTTTTTTTTTTTTTTTTACCTCAAATTATAAAATATTGCACTTTAAAGACAATTACGTTAATCTTAATTAATTTTCTTTATCAGGAATCAAGAAATCTTACTGGATTGCGGTCGAAAACTTACTGATAATATGGCCGAATTTATTCTTATTTTTCAGATGCAATAATAATTTTAATAGAATTTATGAATGGAATAATAAAATTTAGCACCTCTTAAGAATATGCCTTCCATTTTGTATCAAAAAATTTAAAAAATTTTAAGAAATAATGTAAAGTGTCACTTTACTATGTCGCACAAAATGCATGACCAACACAACACTTTTGCCCTATATTTGAAATACACATATTTCAAAAACTTCTTTTGCATATTAGTATAAAGAATATAATACGACAAATATCTGGACACTAAAAATGTAGTCTATTATGCACCTAGAAGACAATAATTATGAACTAAATAGCAAGACTAAAAAACCGCACTTTATTTTGTCCGATAGTGTACATGTTTGTTTGTGTATTTATATTCTTAACTGATTTGTTTTAGTTTTTGGTCCATAACTCTGTTGATTATGAACGAATTTGGTTTATTAAAAAAACCGAAATTTTATAAAAATATTTATGACCAATCTTTATAAATAAAATAAAAATCTATAGCTTAAACAAGGGCTTCAAAAAACCAAAAAATGCGCTTTGCCCGATATCTCCGTTATTATGAACCGATTTATTTCATTTTTTTTATCAAAAAAAAAAAAAAAAAAAAATCAGAAAAAAATGTCCGAGCCTTCTTTGCAAAAACGAAGTCCCTAGGTTCCAAAACCGGTTTTTAAGCATATCTCCGCATTGTATTAATCGATCTTGCTGAATTTCAATAGCAAAATTCTCGAAAGGATTCATAAACGCCATTTCAACCGACACACGGACGGACGGACATGGTCCTATCGTCATCATTTCTTACAAGGATCCCGAAAATATAAACTTTTTTGCTCTCCGACGAAAATTTTGGAAATTACAAACGGAATGACAAACTTATATATACCCTTTACACCTGTGGTGAAGGGTATAAAAATTGTATGTGATGTAGATAGTCCAAAAATAATAATGCAAAAAAAAAAAAAAATGTGATAGCATTATTTATTCATTTATTGAAAAGTACTTTACAAAAAATTAATTTATAAAATACATTATAGTAATAATGTGGGCTACTGGGCCATATTGTAACGCAAAGAAAAAATATTCTAACACCCACCTTAAAGTATACCCATAATTTTCTGAGTCGATTTAACGACGTCCGTCTGGATGGCTGGCTGGCTGGCTGGTTGTCTATCCATGTAAACCTTTTGCAAAAAGTACAGGTCGCAATTTTGAAGATAATTTGATGGAATTTAGCACATATACATATTTATTTTGGCGTAACGATGAACGCTATTGAAATTGGTGTTGATCGGTCCATTATTCCACCTCGCCCCCATACAAATACATACTACCCAGAACAGGCTCGGATCCAGCCAAATCATTTGGGGGGGGGGGGGGGAATTTGTTTATCATCACTGGAAAAATTATGTTTTTATATATAATTTTAGAACTATGCAAATTTAACCAATTTTTTTTTTTTTTGCCAGAAAACTGGTTATTTATAATTATTATTTTTAATTACAAACAAAAATACAAAATTACAAATATGTATTTAAATAAACATTTCTCAGAGAATATTGAAAGGATTTCAATTATGAAAGCCGTGTTTTTACTTTTGTAATACTACTGAATAGTTCAAAATAAAATAATTTAAATAAAGAATGCATCACAAAAAGCTAAGCTATTTAGATCTGGATAGAATGTCAAGCACACTAGGAAATGGTAAATCGATTTCGATTTTAGTCGATTTCATGGGAAAAAAAGTCGGTTGTTTGCAATCGATTTTATGCCAACTATTTTATACTGAAATCGATTATTTAGTTTCAAAAATCGGGTTTATTTTAAAAAGTTAAAAAAAATATGTAAAATTATCTTATAAATTAAAATTTTTTGGTTGGTAATAATAAAGTTATGTCCGCAATTTTAAACATAATTTGGCGGTGAATATTTAAGGAGTAAAAGTAAAATTTAAAAATGCACTCGAGTGGAGTTTGCAAATAGAAAATGAAAAAAAAAATCCTAGCTGGGCAGTTGGCAAAACAGTAGTCTAAATCCTCTGAAGGAAAAAAATAATAAAACAATTTATCCTAATATTAATGAAATCGCTCGAGAATATCAGTACCGTGTGAACTTCTATTCTTGAAGGATGTCCTTATAATAACCCAGCAAATAAACAGGCTTAGTAGTGAACATAGCCTTTTTTACAAAGCTTTACTGAAGAAGATTGGTTTGATGGATAAATAAAATATTCCCAGATTTCTTATATATTATATACATAACTTTTATATTTGTGACCTGAATATTTGAAATTATTTTATAGGTTTATTTTTTAATTTTTAGATGTTTTTGATACACTTTTGACTTTATTAATAAAAAATCGACTTCAAAATAAAATCGATTTTGGGGACCGATAAATCGATTTTGAAAATCGAAATGAAAAAAGTTGATCGTAAAATCGAAAATCGAGTTTTGACATTGTTTACCATTCCCTAAAGCACACTGAACTATCTCTTCGTTATGTGAGTCATTTTTAAAATTTATTTTTTTACTTAGATGAAAATTTGAAGTTAATCTGATAACACCAAAACAAGTATCCAATAAATCACCAAAATTATTATACCAATCACTAATAACTACAAAAAATGAAAAATAGAAAACATTTTTCAATTAAAAATTGATTAAATCAATCAAGTAGATGATTGAATGAATTAAACATTTAAATGTGAAATAAAATCTCATTTAAATTTAATTTTTACTGGAATATATTATATGTCAACAGGAAAATATACGCAAATTTTTTCTGCAAAGTGGAGTCCGTAAAGAAAATCTAGTGAAAATTATGTAAATAAATCACTTTATAAAATTTCATACTATTTCAGTATGAATGTTTATATTTTTGTAGTTTTACTCAAAAAACAATCTTCTTGAGTACATCACCAACCAATTTTCGAGAAAATTCGAAAAAATCTCGGATCTCCCTAAATTTTAGATTTTTTTTATTAGGAAAAATATACCTTTTAACTATATTAAAATACTTTTCTATTTTACGTATTTCTTTCTTAAGTCTTAATGATATTTTGTTTACAATAAAATGAGATGTCAATATTTAAAATCGTTTAAAAACTCAAAAATTTTATCAAAAAATTTTTCATTTATTTTAAGCTAATTATTTCATTTTAAGCTTTATTTGTAGCATACCTATCGAATAAGTTCTTCAGTTTTTATCTAACTAAAAAAAAACAAATCTTGCTATATTTACAACAAAAATGTTTTTGAATTAATTGCATATTTTTTGTTGACTTTTACAGAAAAATTCTAATGCATTGAATTACCAAAAATTTCAAACCAAAGAAATAAATACGACAATAAACTTGATTATTCTACTTTCAAAATATCTTAATAGAAAAAATACAGGAACCTAAAAAATTTAAGCATGACTCCAAAATTTGATAGGCTTTGGACATTTAAAAAACATATTTATGATGCTATTTATGTCATTTCCCGAGTAATTTTTTAAAAATTATTTTTGAATACGAAAATTTTTCACACAGGTGTGCGAAAAAAGTACAACAACTCTTCAGGAAAGCAAGAGAAATTTTCAGAAGGTTTAATAAAATATTAAGCGAAAAGTAATATTTTTCTTATCGTCCTCTAGGAAAATGGTAGACATTTTCTTGGGAAAATATTTAATTAATAGTTTTATTTAAACAATTTTTTTCTTAACACAAAATTGTGAATATTTTCAATAAAAATAGTTTAAAGTTTTTTCTTGAAAAATTAAAGTTTTTAGACCTTTATTATTTTATTTATAAATTAAATCTGTGTAGTACCAAAATTTCTATCATATGTAAAATTTATTAAATCTAAAAAAATATTATATTTTGTATAAAAGAGCTGGGAAAATTTTGTGTTATTTATTAATATTATTACATATTTCATTAAATTTTTTCTGTGAAAATACTTTTGTTCATTTTTGATGTTAAACAATTATTTCGTATAAAATTTATTTATAAAATAAAACATATTTTTCATGAAGTCGAAATTTTTAAGTAATATTAAAACATTAGTTAGTGTAATTTCAATATGACATGAAACTAGCACTTATACAATATTTTTTTTTTTTTTTGACATATAAGTTTTTAATTGTATGTAAAGTTTAAGCTTGAATTTAATGAAAAAAAATATATAGGAATTGCATTTCCTACATTTTTTCTATTTTTAAAAACCCATTTATTTGCTTTAAATTTTTCAAAGAAAAAATACGATAAATACTTTTTTCTAAACATAGTTTGGCCATTCCTAAACTATATTGAAGATAAATTCATTCTGCCTTCTTTTATTTTCACCAAAGAAAATTTTTCTTAAAGAATTTTTAATTTTTCCTTTTCCTATTGTAAATTTTTAATTTTTCTAAGGTCGAAAATCCATTTTGTGGGGGGGGGGGGGGGAATTTCCGATTTCCCACCCCCTGCCCCCCGTGGATCCGCGCCTGACCCAGAATAGGGTTTTAACTGTAACAAATGCCTTATTTATGTCACTATTCGTGGAAGTCTTCTGCTGCATTTACTCCTATCGGACGCGTCCCCAGGTGGCGGATCGGAGGGATTGGTTATATATATATTTATATTAAATGGTGCATTCTGGCCCATTACTTGAGGGTTCGTATCATGTGTATTATATCCGATCCTAGGACTTTACAGTCTCTCGCGGACCAAATAAATATAGCGCACTTTAAGGTCAAGGTGGTAGGCGGCAGAGCTGCCTAAATAAATGGTTAGTTGGTGCCTAAACAAACTAATAGCTCCCCTTCCAACGCCTATGGCACGGGTTGGTTGTAATCTCTAGCCTAGTCCGCGCACGCCGTCACTGCGCGAGATGGTCTTTCCCTTTACTGGAATACTCGTGGGACGAAAATTGACTCTTCAAAATTTAAACTAAACCGGACGAATGATGGCGAACGGTCGCAGGGCGACAGGACAGAAACGGACATGCTAACGGGTGACAAAATAGTGATGATGGGGGTTCAACGAGACATTCTGATACAGAAAAGTCAGTTGTTTTACCAACTATCAGGGACGGATGATCTTCCTGATAATTCGACAGATTCATTGTCAAAACTAAGACTAATTCAAAATTTCAGATAATTTCATCAAGTGGTTCGCGAAATATCGCGATTTGAAAATGTAAAATAGCTCAGAATATGTACAAAGTTGTATACACAAAATTACAAATATCTTTTAAACTATTTATGATATAAGAATTATTGAGATGTCATATTAAATGTATCAAAACTACCTTTAATATGACGTGTAACATGACTTTTTTCTCAACATCAAAATGGTCCATATCTCGCGATTTTTCGTTCGCTGGTATCTCGAAAAATGGTATTTTTAAAAATTTTAAAAAATATATGTTAATGGTAAAAATGTCTTCTATAATCGTGGTAAGTGGCATTCTGGGACTCGCAATATTTGACGAATTATTACAACAAATGTCAAAATAAATACGAAATATTTATTTTAATTTGTATTGTTTTGTTTATAATAAAATAGAAAATTCGTAAATTTTTTCCAAAAATCTATTGGAAATACACTTTATCGTTTTGTACTTTTATATTTATTGAAATGTAAAATAGTTCATTGAAAAATTTGTTTTTGAATTTTTTCATATTTTTCAAATGCCTTTACTTTATAATTTATATTCAGTCAATAAAGACGAACATTGTTTTTTATAAACTCTGCGTACATTTAATTATAATTTCAATAGGTTATGGGCCCAGACCCAAACCTCGTAAAGAATATATAATTGTGAGAATTATCTTAAACGTAAAAAGATAAAAGAAATGGCGATTGTATCAGGAAGAATACCTTTGCTAAATGGAAAAAATTTTTCCACGTGGTTGCCACAAATGGAGGCAGTATTGCACAAAAACCGTTTACTGCGGATGGTTAAAGGAGAAATAGCTAAACCGGAAGAAGTTATTATCACTATCAATGCTACAGCTGCTGAAAGAAAAGCGTATGATGAATTTTTAAAAAGACAACGTGAATTTGAAGATTTTGATCAAGATGCCAGAGCGGAAATCATAATTTCTCTAGAGCCGGATATTGTACGAATGGTTAAAAATTTGAAGACATCGTATGAGATTTGGTATTATCTCAAGAATACATACGAACGTAGGTCTACAAGAAAGAAGGCTGAGTTATACAGAAAATTGTTAAATTTCAAGATGGTGGAAGATCAGAATATTTCGCAATATTTGGTGGAATTTGATGTTGCAGTTTCTGAACTCCATGAAATGGTAGCTGATATAGACGAAGATTTTTTGACGGTAATGCTTTTAGATGGTTTGCCGGACAAATATAAAGCGATAAAAGCAGCTTTTGACACTGCCAATGAGTTTCCTACTCTCAACATATTACGCTCAAGACTTTTAGAAATCGGTGATAAGCCTGAAGCCAGTGTTCAGGACAACGCTCTCAAGGTGTACAAATTTCCAAATAATAACAAGAAGAAGCATGGTAATGGTAACGGTAACTACAACAACATGGATAAAAAAGGTATGAAAAGTTTTCCTTTTAATTGTCATAATTGTGGAAAGAGGGGCCACATGGCCAAAAATTGTAAAATGAACAAAATAAATAAAGCAAATGAAGCATATGTCACATCAGGGTTCGCAGTATCTACTATAAAAACTAATAGGAATTTTTGTTTATCAGAAGATAGTATCATTTGGATAGTTGACAGTGGAGCATCCTCTCACATGACAAACTTAAAGTCGCAATTCATAGACTTAGATGAAACTTTTAGAGGAAATGTCAGATTAGCAGACGATAAAAATTTGGAAATAAAGGGAATTGGTACAGCTCAGATTAATGTTAATATCAATGGGCGAATAAGTATTGTAAATCTTTTACAAACTTTGTATATACCAGATTTGAGAAGTAATCTGTTTTCAATAGGAAAGGCAACAGATAATGGTTGCAATATTGAAGTATATAAAGACAAGATAGTAGTGTACAAGAATGGTAATATTTTAATATCATCTAAAAAGAATGACGGTATATACTGTATCGAGTCATTTCGAAAGAAAAACAACATCGCTACACATGTCGTTGAGAATCCTAAAAATGTATTAGAGTTATGGCATAAACGTTATGGCCATTTGATTCCCGCAGATTTATTAAAGCTTCAGTCCAATAAAATGGTTATTGGTTTACCAAAGCTCCTTGCAAAGAATGTTCAATGTATAAGTTGTATTCGTGGAAAGCAAATTAGACAAGCTTTTCCAAAGAAAAACGAAAAATCATCTACTGAAGTATTGCAATTAATACATACGGACTTGTGTGGTCCAATGCGAGTAGAGTCTATTAGTAAAAAACTTTATTTTGCTACGTTTATTGATGATTATACTAGAAAGGTACATGTTAGTTTTCTAAGAAAGAAGAATGAATATTTAGATGCATTTAAAGATTTTAAGAAACAAGTTGAATTGGAAACAGGCAGTAAGATCAAATCTGTTAGATCAGACAATGCCGCAGAATTGTCAAGTCGCGAGTTTGAAAACTTTCTGAAAGATTGTGGTATTACACATCAGTTTAGTGTTGAGTATACACCGGAACAAAACGGTACAGCAGAACGCATGAACCGAACACTAGTTGAAATGGCTAGAACGATGATGATAGAGGCTAAATTGCCACAATTCTTATGGGCTGAGTTAATAATGACAGCATCGTATATAAGAAATAGGTGTCCAACGAAACTTAACGGAAATCAAACTCCTGAGGAGTTATGGACTAAAAGAATGCCTATTATTAAGCATTTACGACAAATAGGAAGTAAAGCTTTTGTTTTAGACAAGAGGCCAGGAAAATCTAAATGGCAGGCTAGAAGCTCTGAATACGTATTAGTGGGTTACTCAATAGATGCAAAAGCATATCGTTTATGGAAACCGGGAACTCGTGAAATTATTAAAAGTCGTGATGTTAGATTCATAGAAGACAATTTTGAAGTTGACATAGCTGAGATAGAAGATGAAAAAATGGGATTTTATGAATTCAATTGGAGTCAAATTGAACAAGAGCAAAAGAACGTAAATCATATTGATTTAGAAGTGTTTGAGTCGACAAATAAAAATCAATCTCCAGTCCAAAATCAATCGACACCTGTAGATTCCAATAGTGAAAGTCAATTAGAACAAGTAGATCCTAATCAGATTATGACAGATGATGAAGATAGCGAAAGTAGTATTGCAAATGAAACTCCCGAACCATCAATTAAAGAACGCTTAAGATCATGGTCGTTATTCAAAAGTAGAGAAGAAGCTAATAGTGTTGACTGTAGTAACATAAATGACCCAAAAACCTACAAGGAAATGCTAAAGTCCAAAAATGTAGAGGAATGGAAATATGCAACTGAGCAGGAATATAGATCTTTAATAAAGAACAAAACTTGGGAATTGGTAGATTTGCCCAAAGGTAGAACAGCAATAGGATGCAAATGGGTATTTAAAACTAAATGTACTCCCGATGGCAAGATAGATAAACGTAAAGCCCGTTTAGTAGCAAAAGGATATTCTCAGGAATACGGAATTGACTACAATAGTACTTTTGCGCCTGTCGTAAGACAGAATTCGTTACGTTTAGTGTATGCACTTGCAGTTGAAAAGAATCTTAAATTGCGACAGTTAGATGTGTCTACAGCTTTTTTGAATGGAAACTTAGATGAAGAAATTTTTATGACACAACCCGAAGGTTTTATTGACGAGAAAAACAAAAACAAAGTTTGTTTTTTGAAGAAATCTATATACGGCTTAAAACAAGCTAGTCGTCAATGGTATATAAGTGTAGATGCAGTTTTAAGAGATTTTAAACTTACTAAATCAAAGTATGATCAATGTATTTACTCGATGAAAACGGAAAATAATACCATCATAGTCGCATTATACGTAGATGATATTATCATCGCGAGCAACAACGAAAAACTCACAAACGATTTGATAACATTATTATCAAATAATTTTGAAATTCGAGATATGAAAGAACCAAAACATTGCATAGGACTCGAGATCAATCAAAAGTCAGAATCTTTAACTATTTGTCAACCAGGATACATAGATAATTTAATTGAGAAATATGGTCTTCTTAATGCAAGAACGTGTAAAATTCCAATGCAATCTAAAATAAATCTTGAAAAGGAACCAACAATTCCTGGAGAATCGGAAAGAATAGATAAGAAAAAATTTCAAGAAATTATTGGTTCTTTGCTACATCTAGCAATATTTAGTCGTCCAGATATTTGTTGTAGTGTAAATAAACTTTCTCAATTTTGTCAAGATCCAAGGAAACAACACTGGAATGCTGCATTAGCAATAATTAGATATTTGAAAGCAACAAAAGATTATGTACTTATGTATAAGAAAACTTCTTTGCCTCTAGTTGGTTATGTAGATGCAAATTGGGCACAAGATACTAATGATCGCAAATCTCAATCAGGATTTTGTTTTATTTTCGCAGGTGCAGTAATATCCTGGGAATCAAGAAAACAAAGCGTTGTTGCAACTTCTAGCGCTGAATCTGAATACATGGCATTAACTGAATGTGCAAAAGAAGCAATGTATCTCAGATATTTGTTGGAAGAACTTGGTTATTCTATAGACGTTCCTACTACAATTATGTGTGACTCTCAAAGTGCACAGCATATGGCTAATTTTGGTGGTCATCATGCAAGAACGAAACATATTCATTACCGATATCATTTCATAAGAGATGCAATTGAAAATGGTGCAGTAAAAATAGAATATCTGTCAACTGATAAGATGATTGCCGATGTATTGACGAAACCAGTTCCGAAAAATAAACACCAGTTTTGTACAACAGGAATGGGGCTATTATCTAAAACTGATTGCAGTTGAGGAGGCGCATTATCCAAAACCGATTGCAGTTGAGGAGGCGTATTGGAAATACACTTTATCGTTTTGTACTTTTATATTTATTGAAATGTAAAATAGTTCATTGAAAAATTTGTTTTTGAATTTTTTCATATTTTTCAAATGCCTTTACTTTATAATTTATATTCAGTCAATAAAGACGAACATTGTTTTTTATAAACTCTGCGTACATTTAATTATAATTTCAATAAAATCATCCGAATTAAATGAAATTCTGTTGGGATACTATACTCTTGCCTCTAGATTCCTTAAACAAAGACGACACGTGTGGACAATTCAAAAGTTTATTTAGGAATGAAAACATAAAATCAGTTTAATTCAAAATACAATGTATAACAAAAAGAAAATAGAAGAAAACAGAGTAGTAAATATTCGAATTGTTAAACAGAGTTGTATTGTATATGCACGTTTAATTTCAACACTCCTCCTCAATGCCAATATTCATATTCCGATTCAATTTTAATTATAGGAAAATATTAATTATTTAACCAGACCTAAAAGTTTCGAAAAACGTTCATGGTTAACCTTCTGCAGATTTTTGGTCAACACATCAGCAATCATATCATTAGTGCTGCAGTACTTCAAATCTATCAGCTTCTTCTCATATAAATCCCTGACATGGTGGCACTTAATGTCTATATACTTACTACGGTCATGATAGATGGGGTTCTTAACCAGTTGTAACGCTTCCATATTGTCACCTTGGATTATAATAACATTGTTGTCATGTAATTGGATTTCCTTCAATAACTTTCCTATGTATGTTGCTTCCTTGGCTGCAGAAGATAGTGCCATATACTCAGCCTCAGTGCTTGATAAGGCCACTGATTGTTGTTTACGACTTTCCCATGAAAATGCTAAAAGGAAACCATAACCGGTATATGACTTACGGTCAATAGCGTCTCCTCCCCAGTCTGCGTCAACGTAGCATTCGATTGGGTGGTCAGTTTTTTCAATGTTCAAAAATGGTCTACTGGCCCTTTGTCCACTACCTCGACCCTCCTAGAAATTTCACGTTTTATAAATCAGAGAACAGAAAGAGACCATTCACGTTTACTGACCGTTCGCAAATTCATTGCTTTTGCATTGCTTTTACTCGACAATAATAAAAATGTGCATTGTAGTTTGTTTATTCATTCCTTATTACTGTTTGCTTTTTTACAATCTCTTTTTGTTAAGCCATTATACATCAAGCAAAGAAATAATTCAATGCCACATGAAAAAACTAAAAACATTCACACCATTCGTAAAGTATTCGTTGCTTTCAGAGTATGAAAACAAACGAAACCTTTCTATGTGTTCAAGAGCAAAAACAATACAAAACCAAACGAGAACATCTTTTTTGTTGTTTTGTTTTTTCTTTTACTCACTACAAAGTTTATTTTTACGATTTGTAGACAGTAAACTTTACTAAAGATTTAATATTTTGGCAAAGAAAAATATAAAAAAATGAAGTCTGAAAATTTGTTACGTTAATTCTTTGTTAATACAACTTATTCAATCAGCATTGAAACCATTCACACCAATCGTTAAGTATTCGTTGCTTTTGAGAGTATTCGTTTACATTTGTAGAAGACATGCAATGCATGCATCATTTTTCGTTACACTCCGTTTTTGTGAATAATGTCATGTATTGCTTTACGGAATTGATTTATATTGTCAATATGAGGTTCGTTTTTTCTGATTGTATTCAAAATCAAAAATTAACCAATCAAACCGTTCTCTGTTATAAATTCCATATCATTGATATCAGAGCACGCAATTAACATGTCATCCACATATACTGCAATTATATTCACCTTATTCTCACTCTTCCTTATATAAAGGCATGGCTCACTCTCACATGCATAAAATTCAATTTCATTTAACAAAGAGTTCAACTTACGGTTGCACTGGCGGCCTGATTGTTTGAGGCCATACAATGCCTTCTTCAACTTTAATACGTGATGTGGTCTTCTCTCGTCAACAAATTTTTCGGGCTGTGTAATATAAATGTCATCGTCCAGTTCACTGTTGAGGTATGCTGTAGAAACATCCATCTGGTGTAAGTGTAACTCGTACTCAGCTGCAAACACAAACACCATTCTTATAGTTTCGTACCTTACGACGGGAGAAAATGTTTCCCCATAATCTACTCCATAAACTTGCAAACAACCTTTCGTCACCAACCTAGCCTTAAATCTTTCGACGTCACCTTCTTTGTTCCCAACACCCAACGACAACCGATTGCCTTTCGTTCTGAGGAAGCTTAACTATCTCCCCTGTTTTATTCTTTAAAAGTACATTATACTCACTCTCCATCGCATTCCACCAAAAACTCGAATATTCGTTCGATAGTGCTGCATTAACGGTTTCGGGAACGTCGATTTTTCCAGAGCACATTAAATTTACTGTATTGTATATTTTCTTTGGTCTACCTGTGCGATTAATTTTGGGTCTTCCGGCTTTCTTTCTTTCAGGAACCTCTTCAAATCCACAAAATTCATCAGCCGATTCATAGTCGCTTTCATCTTGGGTAACTTCCTCAATATTATTTCCCCCATTATCATTTTGTTGTACTGCCGTTTCTGATAGTATTTCAATATCAACAAATTCTACTGATTCTGTCTCAATGAAGTAAACGTCCCTGCCCTTTCATATAATCTGTAAGCCTTGGCAGTGTCGGAATACCCGACCAGAATATATTCCTTACCCTTTGGTTTAAACTTATCATGCTGTTTCTTATCCAGGGCAATAGCAGTTGACCCGAATGCTCTTAAATGCTTAACCACTGGTTTACGTCCAAACCAAACTTCATGCGGCGTTACATCACATAATGCTTTCGTTGGACAGCGATTTCGTAAATATGCAGCCGTATTAATTGCCTCGTCCCAAAGATTTTCAGCAACGCCTCCATCAACCAGCATGCATCTCGCCATCTCGACCAACGTGCGGTTGAACCTTTCCGCCACGCCATTTTGTTGGGGTGTATAGGGAACGGTCAACTGCCGGACAATTCCATATTCTCTAAGGTACTCATCAAACGCTCCATTTACAAATTCAATGCCATTGTCACTGCGCAATATTTTAATTTTCTGACCAGTCTCAACCATAGATTTAAATTCTTTAAATTTCCCGAACACCTCGAATTTATTTCTAAGAAAATAAACGAATACATATCGACTCTTATCATCGATGAACGTCAACATGTACTTTGCACCGCCACTGGATGTTGTATTCATTGGACCGCAAACGTCACTGTGTATTATTTCCTGCAAATCATTGGCTCTGTTCTCCGAATGTTTAAATGGTCTAATACTGTATTTACATTGCAAGCAAACATTACAGCTTATATTATCAGGGATGGTCAGTTTCACGCCGCAAACCATTTCCTTATTTATCAGTTGTTTCAAACTAGCAAAATTCATGTGGCCAAAACGTTTATGCCATTTCATCGCCTCCTCGGTGGTTTCACATGAAAATAAACATTCATTATTGTCTACACCACACAAAAATAAACCGCCGACTCTTTTGGCAGTTAACCAAACCTTACCGCCTTTTCTTATCAAAGCTTCTGTGTCATCGAAAGTTACAGTACAACTTACAGCCTTATCAACCGAAATAAAATTACATTGCAAACACGAAACATGTAGAACCTCCTTCAATGTTAAATCAAACTCCTTCATGTAAACTTGCCCTTTTCCTTCAGTTTGTATTCTGTTACTACCAGCAATTATAATTTCTTCATCATGTTCTTCAAACTGATCAAACATGTTGCGGTCGCAACACAAATGTGCTGATGCGCCGCTGTCAACACACCAAATGTTCTTTCGTAGTTCACAGTCATTTGAAATAGAAAAAGCACGATGTGTTCGATCATCTTTCTGCTCTGCTTCTGCACCATTTTCTTTGCATTGTGCCGCATAGTGACCAATTCTGCCACAACTAAAACATTTGAAGTTTGATTTTCTTCGAGAACTGTTGTTTTCATTTGTATTGTTGTTGTTTTTCTTATAACTGTTTCGTTGATTGCCTTTCCTCTCTTTCGCCATAAAAACTTGCACGCTACTGTCTGCACTTGTTGATCCATTGTTGTTTGCCTTTCTACGTTCGCCTTCTTCAATTAATTTAATCTTTAGTGTAGATAATTTTGGAAGGTCATCTCTCGCCTCAAGAGCCACCACAAGGTTCTCGTAAGATTTTGGTAAGCTAACGAGTAACATAATCACATACAACTCCTCGTGAAGGGTGACACCGGTTTCTGCCAATTTGTCAACAATTGTACCAAAATTACATATGTATTGTTGAACACACTCATCTTCTGACATACGGGTTTGTAGAAGCTGCCTAAACAATGTAACCTTACGCACGAGTCCCTTTGGACGATGTACCTCCTTTAATGCCCTCCAGGTATCACTAGACGTTTCACAATTCTTTATGTGAGCTATTTGCATTGGGGTTGAACACAATATTATTGTTGCCGTTGCCTTTTCATCTTTTGCAATCCATTCTGCCACTGCAGCAGCATTCGTAGCAGTTGGCTCAGGCTTTGTCAAGCTTCCTGACACTACGGACCACAAATCCTGGTGTACAAGCACACTTTTCACCTGAAGACTCCAAGAGTCATAATTCGTGTCATCTAATTTCGGTATATTAAACATAGAGGCCATTTTCAATTAATACTTTCCCACTAGAAACTATTTAATCTTCAATGCCACTGGGCCCATAACCTGTTGGGATACTATACTCTTGACTCTAGATTCCTTAAACAAAGACGACACGTGTGGACAATTCAAAAGTTTATTTAGGAATGAAAACATAAAATCATTTTAATTCAAAATACAATGTATAACAAAAAGAAAATAGAAGAAAACAGAGTAGTAAATATTCGCATTGTTAAACAGAGTTGTATTGTATATGCACATTTAATTTCAACAAATTCGGCAAGAATATTAATTTTGACGCTGTTAACACAAATACCGAGTTTAAGTTTGATTACCACGATAGTTCGCGATTTATAATAATGGGAAAAATTGTATTTTTAAAAATACGAATATCTTCCAAAATATTTACGTTACAACGTTCATTGAGGCAAATATTTAAAAGTAATGAAATTGAGGACTGCGCACGAAAAAATCCGTGCATGCTCTTGGGCTTATAACTTTTGATGTGGTGGAAAATAAATAATTCTGTTAACTGATTTACATTTGTCATTATGCTCACTAGCCATGTGTTAAGTTTCATGGTTATAGCGAAACTAGTTTTTCTTAAAATGGAAATTGAACAAAAAACATCAAAACACATAATTGAAAATTTTCATGAAATCTTACATCGGTTATATAAAACAATTGGTAGGAAGCCAGTTGTGTCTAAAAATATAGTTTCTTGGGTCATAATATTATATAAAGAAGTCATGGCCACTGAATGGAAACCTGGTAGTGGAAAAAAATAGGCTGTAGGACTCAGACAAAATAGAAAGGATTTTCAGAGAAAATCCCCTCATCTCTGGAAGAAAAGTGTCACAAAAAGTTAATTGCTTCGAATTTTTATCAGAAAAGTTGAAAGAGAATCTAGCATGAAGACGTATAAAGTACTTCCTGGCCAGGAATTCTATGTTGCAGATGCTAGAGGGAATATGGCAGAAAAATATCGTGTATCAAAGAAATCAAAATTTCCAAGAAAGTTTTTGTTTTGGGAAGCCATATGCTTATGCGGAAAAGAAGCAATTCATTCATAAAAAATGTTTCCATTAACACAGAAATATACGTGAATGAATGCCTTTGGAAAAGACTTCCCTCTTTTCTAAGAAAATACAGTGTATCCACTTTTTTCCGACCTGTTCTCGCTTCTTCTCATTACAGCAACAAAACAATGGAGTGGTAAAAAAGAAATTGTTAGTGTTTGTACCGAAAGACGCTAATCCATAAAATTGTCTGGAACTCCGAGCAATTGAAAGATATTGGGCTCTAGTAAAAAATAATTTAAAGAAGATTAAAAGTTCAGCTTAAAATGAAACGGAGTTTAAAAATAAGTGGACTTATTCGAGCAAAAAAGTGGGCGAAACACAAAAAAAAACCTTTAATTTGAAGAATTCTGGAAAATATCAGATATTTCCTTAAAAACCAACAAAAAATAATTTATTCTTTTATGTTTAGAACTTGAACATAACAGTCATTAATAAAAATATAATTTTAAAAAAATTCGCCCATTGGTTTAGCTCCTATAAGCAGATTTGTATGCATGGATTTTTTCGTGCGCAGTCCTTACCTTAAAAATAATACATGAAACATGTTTTCATGTTGAATTTTATTGGTGGATAGTTCGTGAATTAAATTTCGCGGTCGCGTATTTCAAAAACTGGTGTTTTTAAATTTGTGAAAAATATGTATGTAGTGGATAAAGCCATTTTGAATGTTCCCTGTAAGTATCGTGATGTGACTCTCAATAGTTTATGAGTTATTACAAAAAAAAATATAACGTAGTGTAAAACAAAAAAAAAAAAAAAATATTTTGAAAGAAATTTTAAGCATGAATTTGTTCTCTTATTCAGCGCAACTTTTTTCAATAACTCATAAACTATTGAGAGTCCAATCACGATACGATTTGCAAAAATTATGAAATTCCAATTGCTTTAGACGCAAATTGTTATTTTTTCAAACGTATCTCTATTCTGTAGCATACTTACCAAACTTTTTTTATTCTTGCCAAAATTAACTATAGTTTTTTATTAATTTTTTTGCCCAAACTTTCTTTTAGATTTGCCTTCCAAAATTTTTCTTACTTCTAAGTACTCATATGTAGGCTGTATTGTAACTTCAATGATTAAGCCAATAACAAAAAAATATCAAATTTGCACCTGACATTACACTGAAAATGTGATAAAACTTAAAGAAAATGCAGGGCACTGCAAAAGAGATCTATATTTTTTTTAAATTTCAGACTTATGGTAATATCATATTAAAATGTAAAAAATATAGTTTTTTTAAATCTCTCTCTAAAGTTAAAAGTTATTTATTTCTCTTGTTTACCTTACATACTGTCTCCACTTTGATATAATATCTAAGATAACGCCGACAAAAGAGAGTAAACAGTTTGTTTACATTTTGATAAATCTTAAACAAGGGGTAAATGTATTCTAATAAATCTCATAATATCACAGAGAAAACATGTAATTTTTATTTAAGAAATTCGGGTACTCATTTACCTCCCTAACTCACTTAAAAACGTAAATATTTCCTATACTATTTATCCGATTGCAAAGATTAAGGTTCAATTAAAAGCTCTTAAGGGTGCATTTACAAAAATAATATAAAAGTTTCATAAACACAACTTTTTAAGTATTTTGTAATTTCTTGTGCAAAAAAATTTTTTAATAGCCGGCCTTCGGCCGGGCGGAAGAAATTTTTAACTCTGTGGTATGTCCAAAAGCGGCTTCGCTAACGTAATTCTTCCTTTTTACCCAAATTTTTTTGATACGAGTTTCTTAGGGAAATTCGATTTTCAAAGCCCTATACTACTTCCAAAATATTTAATTGCGCTCAAAAATGTTTACATCATTATATTCTATCAATGGCAAAAAAATCAAATAAATCGGAGCTGAATCAGGGAAATTCGAAATTCTTTAGCGCAATTTTTAAAAATACACATTCACACACACAAACAGACTTTCGTATATGTGTATTTTTTTTGAGAGTAAATCTTATAAGATTGTTGTGTAGAAAAATCTTATCACAACAGTCTCATAATATTTCTTATAATACTAATATTTTAGTCTACACCTGAAATAATTCTCTCAGAGAGCGGATTTGACACTGTTACATATTATGATATACCAAAAATCATGTGTAGACCTAGTGTTAAGAGCAAGGATAAAATACCCACGACAAATAAATCATGAAAAAAAATTATGTCATTATACTTTAGTAATATTATACTATGCATTTTAAGTAAAATAAAATATTTTTATCGAAGATTTTTATAAAATAAACCCATTTTTCTATTTGTACTTTTAAAAGTTTTTTCATTGCATTTTTCGTAATTACAAACAACTTTTAACTTTGACGGTCTACAACTTTTTTTAAAAGTAAATATTTTTGAGAATTTGTTGTTGGTTTTGTCGCTTAGAATGTCTTTCATAAAAATACATTACAAAATTTTTAAAATTCTAAAAAAAAAAAAAAATATTTTTGGCCGTACTCACCACACAGTGCGACAACCGCTGAGAATTGTCGAACCAAAGAGGAGAAAGCTCGAAGTGGCGTAAGAGCCTCTCTTATCTAGCTGCAAAGGATAGCTAAGAGAGACCCTTCGGCACTTTCAGGCAAGGATAAGTACCTTACCAAGAAGCACAGAAGGAACGTAAAAAGATTCGAACGAATCTACGGACCTATCTGTGACTCTCTGGGAATGCCTCATCCTGAAGGATCAGATGTGGATGTAGACCGTACTCCAGAGGTGTCCCGTGAGTGCACAGGAGGAAAGTCAACATATTCATCGATCCCTGCCGGAGCTAGTAAGGACGGTAGAGGCGAACCTGAAAAACCTGCGACCCTTATGGAACAGCAGCTAAACCAAAATCCACTGATACCACTGATAAGGCTGATCGTTTACCATCCAGCAAATCTGATAACCCACAAAAGGTTGTCAGAGGTGCTAGGCCTGGGGATGATCAGCCCTCGACCAGCAAGATAACAGCATGTCGGAAGCCTACCAACTCCACCGGTGTAATCCGCAAGGACAATACTGGTATAGTTGCCGAAACTTCTGACATGAGGTCATCTTCATCGAAAGTTGTTGGCCAGAATCCATCCGGCACTCTTAAGGGCTCCTAAAAGGAGGTCGTTAAGAGGGCCAGGTCTGGGGACGACCAACAAACTTCGATGGCAAAGAAGGCTGTCCATACATACGCCCTGTAGCTCTTTTAAAGGCCACCATATGGAGATAATTCAGAGAGCTGGATCGGAAAATGAACAGCCATCTACATCAAAAAAGGCGAAGGAATCAATGATGCAAGATTGTATTCAAGCTGCTGTCATAAACAGGGAGGATCAGCGTTGAGCAATGGCGACAGATTGAGCACAGGCTCATTGAGGAAATCGCTTTTGTGAAAGGAAGGCCGGATGAGGTATCATTCAGAGGCGCAGACTGGATGAAGGGTGTCAAAACTATCAACTGCAGAAATAAGAAATCGTTTGAATTTCTTAAGAACGCACTTGCTAAGTGCGACACACTTTATCCAGAGGCGAAACTCGAGGTAATACTAGCATCTGACTTGCCCCTATGTCCAATAGTGACAGCATGGTTCCCATTACCCATTCTAGTGGTCGGAACCATTCTGACAGTATTGGAAAAGCGGAAAGGGGGTCTTCTTACAGGTCAATGGAAGCTTGTCAACACCTTGATCTGTAAGGAGAACCAAAGCAGAGACTTCTGATTCGCAATGAATCTGGAGTCTCTAAAGAAGCTGGAGTCACTGGGAGGATCGTCAATTTCGGGTTTGGGATTATCAGGTTTAGATACTCTAAGTCTGATGAACCCAAAGAGGACAACAGTGCACAGTGGGCAGAATCGAAATTTTTTGGAAATAAATCTGTAACTTTTGTTCGGCTGGTTGGATTTGCATGAAATTTGGTATATGCGTAACAGAGGAGTGTACAATGTTAAGTTTGGAAGGGGGACCGAACAGACCCCTCAGGGGCGGGGCTAAGAGGGCTCAAAGTTGGGTACCTCTGACATACAAATTTTTTAATCTTTTTCTGTATAACGAAAAATTATGTCAGCTAAGCAATGTAATTTAGATGAAAAAAATCGATTTTATACTTTTTCTGATTTTTGAAATTAAAGTAACATTTTTGTAAAAAAATGTTTTTTTGAGAAACTATAAATATTTTATCTGTAATAAAATCTTTGTTATTAAAGATATCTTAACGAAATTTTCGGTGGATGTAGACTTTATCATAAAAAATTAGAAAGTGAAAAAAACTTTAAGATTTTCATAAATAGAATCCCACAATTCCCTAAAAAAACGCCGAAAATCCCAAAAATGAATTTTTTTCACATTTTCGGCTATAAAATCCACATTTTTCCGAAGTCCCGTAGATTTTGATTGAAAACTTTTCATAACATATTACAGATTCTTAATCTGCATTCCGTTTGCCGATTCGTGATTTGGGATTTGAGAAAATATAGACCAAAGTCAAAACTTTCATATAAATTGGGTCGAATTCGGGAGGGTGTGTACCTTGACCATTTGAATTATTGGGCTTGCTTTTTATTCTGTTCTCTTCTCTGTTAAGATACCTTTCAGAAAAGTATAAATTATATGTTATTAAACAAAATTTTATTTTAGAGAAAAAAGAGTGTAGATACTTTTTCGGTAAAAAAGACACAAAAAGTCGTAATTTTTGCAATTTTCAAATCCAAAATAGTTTATTTTTGGACCAGGTAAATATATCGACTTCAAATTGTTTTTTATTCAATTCAAGATAATTTTGTTCTTTAATTAGTTAAAGAAAAAACAAATCAAATCGGTCGGAAACACTAGGATATATATGAATAAAACTGGACCAAGAACATGCAAAATTAAGGTACATAAAAATTCAAATGCAAATAACTCAGAACTATAGAGATAAATAGGACATGCAAGCATGTTTTTTATAGGTCTTATCAGTGTCTACAATAATGTATATTTAAAAATATTTGAAATTGGACATGAAAAAAATATTTGGCAAGCGATTAAAAAATTTGTATGTCAGAGGTACCCAATTTTTAAGTAATATTAAAACATTAGTTAGTGTAATTTCAATATGACATGAAACTAGCACTTATACAATATTTTTTTTTTTTTTTTTTTTGACATATAAGTTTTTAATAGTATGTAAAGTTTAAGCTTGAATTTAATGAAAAAAAAATATATAGGAATTGCATTTCCTACATTTTTACTATTTTTAAAAACCCATTTATTTGCTTTAAATTTTTCAAAGAAAAAATACGATAAATACTTTTTTCTAAACATAGTTTGGCCATTCCTAAACTATATTGAAGATAAATTCATTCTGCCTTCTTTTATTTTCACCAAAGAAAATTTTTCTTAAAGAATTTTTAATTTTTCCTTTTCCTATTGTAAATTTTTAATTTTTCTAAGGTCGAAAATCCATTTTGTGGGGGGGGGGGGGAATTTCCGATTTCCCACCCCCTGCCCCCCGTGGATTCGCGCCTGACCCAGAATAGGGTTTTAACTGTAACAAATGCCGTATTTATGTCACTATTCGTGGAAGTCTTCTGCTGCATTTACTCCTATCGGACGCGTCCCCAGGTGGCGGATCGGAGGGATTGGTTATATATATATTTATATTAAATGGTGCATTCTGGCCCATTACTTGAGGGTTCGTATCATGTGTATTATATCCGATCCTAGGACTTTACAGTCTCTCGCGGACCAAATAAATATAGCGCACTTTAAGGTCAAGGTGGTAGGCGGCAGAGCTGCCTAAATAAATGGTTAGTTGGTGCCTAAACAAACTAATAGCTCCCCTTCCAACGCCTATGGCACGGGTTGGTTGTAATCTCTAGCCTAGTCCGCGCACGCCGTCACTGCGCGAGATGGTCTTTCCCTTTACTGGAATACTCGTGGGACGAAAATTGACTCTTCAAAATTTAAACTAAACCGGACGAATGATGGCGAACGGTCGCAGGGCGACAGGACAGAAACGGACATGCTAACGGGTGACAAAATAGTGATGATGGGGGTTCAACGAGACATTCTGATACAGAAAAGTCAGTTGTTTTACCAACTATCAGGGACGGATGATCTTCCTGATAATTCGACAGATTCATTGTCAAAACTAAGACTAATTCAAAATTTCAGATAATTTCATCAAGTGGTTCGCGAAATATCGCGATTTGAAAGTGTAAAATAGCTCAGAATATGTACAAAGTTGTATACACAAAATTACAAATATCTTTTAAACTATTTATGATATAAGAATTATTGAGATGTCATATTAAATGTATCAAAACTACCTTTAATATGACGTGTAACATGACTTTTTTCTCAACATCAAAATGACGTGTAACATGACTTTTTTCTCAACATCAAAATGGTCCATATCTCGCGATTTTTCGTTCGCTGGTATCTCGAAAAATGGTATTTTTAAAAATTTTAAAAAATATATGTTAATGGTAAAAATGTCTTCTATAATCGTGGTAAGTGGCATTCTGGGACTCGCAATATTTGACGAATTATTACAACAAATGTCAAAATAAATACGAAATATTTATTTTAATTTGTATTGTTTTGTTTATAATAAAATAGAAAATTCGCAAATTTTTTCCAAAAATCATCCGAATTAAATGAAATTCTGTTGGGATACTATACTCTTGCCTCTAGATTCCTTAAACAAAGACGACACGTGTGGACAATTCAAAAGTTTATTTAGGAATGAAAACATAAAATCAGTTTAATTCAAAATACAATGTATAACAAAAAGAAAATAGAAGAAAACAGAGTAGTAAATATTCGAATTGTTAAACAGAGTTGTATTGTATATGCACGTTTAATTTCAACACTCCTCCTCAATGCCAATATTCATATTCCGATTCAATTTTAATTATAGGAAAATATTAATTATTTAACCAGACCTAAAAGTTTCGAAAAACGTTCATGGTTAACCTTCTGCAGATTTTTGGTCAACACATCAGCAATCATATCATTAGTGCTGCAGTACTTCAAATCTATCAGCTTCTTCTCATATAAATACCTGACATGGTGGTACTTAATGTCTATATGCTTACTACGGTCATGATAGATGGGGTTCTTAACCAGTTGTAACGCTTCCATATTGTCACCTTGGATTATAATAACATTGTTGTCATGTAATTGGATTTCCTTCAATAACTTTCCTATGTATGTTGCTTCCTTGGCTGCAGAAGATAGTGCCATATACTCAGCCTCAGTGCTTGATAAGGCCACTGATTGTTGTTTACGACTTTCCCATGAAAATGCTAAAAGGAAACCATAACCGGTATATGACTTACGGTCAATAGCGTCTCCTCCCCAGTCTGCGTCAACGTAGCATTCGATTGGGTGGTCAGTTTTTTCAATGTTCAAAAATGGTCTACTGGCCCTTTGTCCACTACCTCGACCCTCCTAGAAATTTCACGTTTTATAAATCAGAGAACAGAAAGAGACCATTCACGTTTACTGACCGTTCGCAAATTCATTGCTTTTGCATTGCTTTTACTCGACAATAATAAAAATGTGCATTGTAGTTTGTTTATTCATTCCTTATTACTGTTTGCTTTTTTACAATCTCTTTTTGTTAAGCCATTATACATCAAGCAAAGAAATAATTCAATGCCACATGAAAAAACTAAAAACATTCACACCATTCGTAAAGTATTCGTTGCTTTCAGAGTATGAAAACAAACGAAACCTTTCTATGTGTTCAAGAGCAAAAACAATACAAAACCAAACGAGAACATCTTTTTTGTTGTTTTGTTTTTTCTTTTACTCACTACAAAGTTTATTTTTACGATTTGTAGACAGTAAACTTTACTAAAGATTTAATATTTTGGCAAAGAAAAATATAAAAAAATGAACTCTGAAAATTTGTTACGTTAATTCTTTGTTAATACAACTTATTCAATCAGCATTGAAACCATTCACACCAATCGTTAAGTATTCGTTGCTTTTGAGAGTATTCGTTTACATTTGTAGAAGACATGCAATGCATGCATCATTTTTCGTTACACTCCGTTTTTGTGAATAATGTCATGTATTGCTTTACGGAATTGATTTATATTGTCAATATGAGGTTCGTTTTTTCTGATTGTATTCAAAATCAAAAATTAACCAATCAAACCGTTCTCTGTTATAAATTCCATATCATTGATATCAGAGCACGCAATTAACATGTCATCCACATATACTGCAATTATATTCACCTTATTCTCACTCTTCCTTATATAAAGGCATGGCTCACTCTCATATGCATAAAATTCAATTTCATTTAACAAAGAGTTCAACTTACGGTTGCACTGGCGGCCTGATTGTTTGAGGCCATACAATGCCTTCTTCAACTTTAATACGTGATGTGGTCTTCTCTCGTCAACAAATTTTTCGGGCTGTGTAATATAAATGTCATCGTCCAGTTCACTGTTGAGGTATGCTGTAGAAACATCCATCTGGTGTAAGTGTAACTCGTACTCAGCTGCAAACGCAAACACCATTCTTATAGTTTCGTACCTTACGACGGGAGAAAATGTTTCCCCATAATCTACTCCATAAACTTGCAAACAACCTTTCGTCACCAACCTAGCCTTAAATCTTTCGACGTCACCTTCTTTGTTCCCAACACCCAACGACAACCGATTGCCTTTCGTTCTGAGGAAGCTTAACTATCTCCCCTGTTTTATTCTTTAAAAGTACATTATACTCACTCTCCATCGCATTCCACCAAAAACTCGAATATTCGTTCGATAGTGCTGCATTAACGGTTTCGGGAGCGTCGATTTTTCCAGAGCACATTAAATTTACTGTATTGTATATTTTCTTTGGTCTACCTGTGCGATTAATTTTGGGTCTTCCGGCTTTCTTTCTTTCAGGAACCTCTTCAAATCCACAAAATTCATCAGCCGATTCATAGTCGCTTTCATCTTGGGTAACTTCCTCAATATTATTTCCCCCATTATCATTTTGTTGTACTCCCGTTTCTGATAGTATTTCAATATCAACAAATTCTACTGATTCTGTCTCAATGAAGTAAACGTCCCTGCCCTTTCATATAATCTGTAAGCCTTGGCAGTGTCGGAATACCCGACCAGAATATATTCCTTACCCTTTGGTTTAAACTTATCATGCTGTTTCTTATCCAGGGCAATAGCAGTTGACCCGAATGCTCTTAAATGCTTAACCACTGGTTTACGTCCAAACCAAACTTCATGCGGCGTTACATCACATAATGCTTTCGTTGGACAGCGATTTCGTAAATATGCAGCCGTATTAATTGCCTCGTCCCAAAGATTTTCAGCAACGCCTCCATCAACCAGCATGCATCTCGCCATCTCGACCAACGTGCGGTTGAACCTTTCCGCCACGCCATTTTGTTGGGGTGTATAGGGAACGGTCAACTGCCGGACAATTCCATATTCTCTAAGGTACTCATCAAACGCTCCATTTACAAATTCAATGCCATTGTCACTGCGCAATATTTTAATTTTCTGACCAGTCTCAACCATAGATTTAAATTCTTTAAATTTCCCGAACACCTCGAATTTATTTCTAAGAAAATAAACGAATACATATCGACTCTTATCATCGATGAACGTCAACATGTACTTTGCACCGCCACTGGATGTTGTATTCATGGGACCGCAAACGTCACTGTGTATTATTTCCTGCAAATCATTGGCTCTGTTCTCCGAATGTTTAAATGGTCTAATACTGCATTTACATTGCAAGCAAACATTACAGCTTATATTATCAGGGATGGTCAGTTTCACGCCGCAAACCATTTCCTTATTTATCAGTTGTTTCAAACTAGCAAAATTCATGTGGCCAAAACGTTTATGCCATTTCATCGCCTCCTCGGTGGTTTCACATGAAAATAAACATTCATTATTGTCTACACCACACAAAAATAAACCGCCGACTCTTTTGGCAGTTAACCAAACCTTACCGCCTTTTCTTATCAAAGCTTCTGTGTCATCGAAAGTTACAGTACAACTTACAGCCTTATCAACCGAAATAAAATTACATTGCAAACACGAAACATGTAGAACCTCCTTCAATGTTAAATCAAACTCCTTCATGTAAACTTGCCCTTTTCCTTCAGTTTGTATTCTTTACTACCAGCAATTATAATTTCTTCATCATGTTCTTCAAACTGATCAAACATGTTGCGGTCGCAACACAAATGTGCTGATGCGCCGCTGTCAACACACCAAATGTTCTTTCGTAGTTCACAGTCATTTGAAATAGAAAAAGCACGATGTGTTCGATCATCTTTCTGCTCTGCTTCTGCACCATTTTCTTTGCATTGTGCCGCATAGTGACCAATTCTGCCACAACTAAAACATTTGAAGTTTGATTTTCTTCGAGAACTGTTGTTTTCATTTGTATTGTTGTTGTTTTTCTTATAACTGTTTCGTTGATTGCCTTTCCTCTCTTTCGCCATAAAAACTTGCACGCTACTGTCTGCACTTGTTGATCCATTGTTGTTTGCCTTCTTCAATTAATTTAATCTTTAGTGTAGATAATTTTGGAAGGTCATCTCTCGCCTCAAGAGCCACCACAAGGTTCTCGTAAGATTTTGGTAAGCTAACGAGTAACATAATCACATACAACTCCTCGTGAAGGGTGACACCGGTTTCTGCCAATTTGTCAACAATTGTACCAAAATTACATATGTATTGTTGAACACACTCATCTTCTGACATACGGGTTTGTAGAAGCTGCCTAAACAATGTAACCTTACGCACGAGTCCCTTTGGACGATGTACCTCCTTTAATGCCCTCCAGGTATCACTAGACGTTTCACAATTCTTTATGTGAGCTATTTGCATTGGGATTGAACACAATATTATTGTTGCCGTTGCCGTTGCCTTTTCATCTTTTGCAATCCATTCTGCCACTGCAGCAGCATTCGTAGCAGTTGGCTCAGGCTTTGTCAAGCTTCCTGACACTACGGACCACAAATCCTGGTGTACAAGCACACTTTTCACCTGAAGACTCCAAGAGTCATAATTCGTGTCATCCAATTTCGGTATATTAAACATAGAGGCCATTTTCAATTAATACTTTCCCACTAGAAACTATTTAATCTTCAATGCCACTGGGCCCATAACCTGTTGGGATACTATACTCTTGACTCTAGATTCCTTAAACAAAGACGACACGTGTGGACAATTCAAAAGTTTATTTAGGAATGAAAACATAAAATCATTTTAATTCAAAATACAATGTATAACAAAAAGAAAATAGAAGAAAACAGAGTAGTAAATATTCGCATTGTTAAACAGAGTTGTATTGTATATGCACATTTAATTTCAACAAATTCGGCAAGAATATTAATTTTGACGCTGTTAACACAAATACCGAGTTTAAGTTTGATTACCACGATAGTTCGCGATTTATAATAATGGGAAAAATTGTATTTTTAAAAATACGAATATCTTCCAAAATATTTACGTTACAACGTTCATTGAGGCAAATATTTAAAAGTAATGAAATTGAGGACTGCGCACGAAAAAATCCGTGCATGCTCTTGGGCTTATAACTTTTGATGTGGTGGAAAATAAATAATTCTGTTAACTGATTTACATTTGTCATTATGCTCACTAGCCATGTGTTAAGTTTCATGGTTATAGCGAAACTAGTTTTTCTTAAAATGGAAATTGAACAAAAAACATCAAAACACATAATTGAAAATTTTCATGAAATCTTACATCGGTTATATAAAACAATTGGTAGGAAGCAAGGTATATTAACTATTAGGTAGAGTTAAAAACACAGCTGACTTTTTTTTCTTTATATGTGATGACTGTCAAATCTTTTTTTTATATGGTGTTTGTTTCTATGTGTGTTTTGTTTACATTTTTTATAACATTTTTGTTATCGTTTCAATGTACAAAATTTGACATTTTAGGAAAACAAATGAGAGAACTTTTTTTTTATTGTTGTATTTGTTGTAGAATTGCTCTAACCTAATAGTAAATAAGCCTTGGTAGGAAGCCAGTTGTGTCTAAAAATACAGTTTCTTGGGTCATAATATTATATAAAGAAGTCATGGCCACTGAATGGAAACCTGGTAGTGGAAAAAAATAGGCTGTAGGACTCAGACAAAATAGAAAGGATTTTCAGAGAAAATCCCCTCATCTCTGGAAGAAAAGTGTCACAAAAAGTTAATTGCTTCGAATTTTTATCAGAAAAGTTGAAAGAAAATCTAGCATGAAGACGTATAAAGTACTTCCTGGCCAGGAATTCTATGTTGCAGATGCTAGAGGGAATATGGCAGAAAAATATCGTGTATCAAAGAAATCAAAATTTCCAAGAAAGTTTTTGTTTTGGGAAGCCATATGCTTATGCGGAAAAGAAGCAATTCATTCATAAAAAATGTTTCCATTAACACAGAAATATACGTGAATGAATGCCTTTGGAAAAGACTTCCCCTTTTCTAAGAAAATACAGTGTATCCACTTTTTTCCGACCTGTTCTCGCTTCTTCTCATTACAGCAACAAAACAATGGAGTGGTAAAAAAGAAATTGTTAGTGTTTGTACCGAAAGACGCTAATCCATAAAATTGTCTGGAACTCCGAGCAATTGAAAGATATTGGGCTCTAGTAAAAAATAATTTAAAGAAGATTAAAAGTTCAGCTTAAAATGAAACGGAGTTTAAAAATAAGTGGACTTATTCGAGCAAAAAAGTGGCCGAAACACAAAAAAAAACCTTTAATTTGAAGAATTCTGGAAAATATCAGATATTTCCTTAAAAACCAACAAAAAATAATTTATTCTTTTATGTTTAGAACTTGAACATAACAGTCATTAATAAAAATATAATTTTAAAAAAATTCGCCCATTGGTTTAGCTCCTATAAGCAGATTTGTATGCATGGATTTTTTCGTGCGCAGTCCTTACCTTAAAAATAATACATGAAACATGTTTTCATGTTGAATTTTATTGGTGGATAGTTCGTGAATTAAATTTCGCGGTCGCGTATTTCAAAAACTGGTGTTTTTAAATTTGTGAAAAATATGTATGTAGTGGATAAAGCCATTTTGAATGTTCCCTGTAAGTATCGTGATGTGACTCTCAATAGTTTATGAGTTATTACAAAAAAAAATATAACGTAGTGTAAAACAAAAAAAAAAAAAAAAAAATATTTTGAAAGAAATTTTAAGCATGAATTTGTTCTCTTATTCAGCGCAACTTTTTTCAATAACTCATAAACTATTGAGAGTCCAATCACGATACGATTTGCAAAAATTATGAAATTCCAATTGCTTTAGACGCAAATTGTTATTTTTTCAAACGTATCTCTATTCTGTAGCATACTTACCAAACTTTTTTTATTCTTGCCAAAATTAACTATAGTTTTTTATTAATTTTTTTGCCCAAACTTTCTTTTAGATTTGCCTTCCAAAATTTTTCTTACTTCTAAGTACTCATATGTAGGCTGTATTGTAACTTCAATGATTAAGCCAATAACAAAAAAATATCAAATTTGCACCTGACATTACACTGAAAATGTGATAAAACTTAAAGAAAATGCAGGGCACTGCAAAAGAGATCTATATTTTTTTTAAATTTCAGACTTATGGTAATATCATATTAAAATGTAAAAAATATAGTTTTTTTAAATCTCTCTCTAAAGTTAAAAGTTATTTATTTCTCTTGTTTACCTTACATACTGTCTCCACTTTGATATAATATCTAAGATAACGCCGACAAAAGAGAGTAAACAGTTTGTTTACATTTTGATAAATCTTAAACAAGGGGTAAATGTATTCTAATAAATCTCATAATATCACAGAGAAAACATGTAATTTTTATTTAAGAAATTCGGGTACTCATTTACCTCCCTAACTCACTTAAAAACGTAAATATTTCCTATACTATTTATCCGATTGCAAAGATTAAGGTTCAATTAAAAGCTCTTAAGGGTGCATTTACAAAAATAATATAAAAGTTTCATAAACACAACTTTTTAAGTATTTTGTAATTTCTTGTGCAAAAAAATTTTTTAATAGCCGGCCTTCGGCCGGGCGGAAGAAATTTTTAACTCTGTGGTATGTCCAAAAGCGGCTTCGCTAACGTAATTCTTCCTTTTTACCCAAATTTTTTTGATACGAGTTTCTTAGGGAAATTCGATTTTCAAAGCCCTATACTACTTCCAAAATATTTAATTGCGCTCAAAAATGTTTACATCATTATATTCTATCAATGGCAAAAAAATCAAATAAATCGGAGCTGAATCAGGGAAATTCGAAATTCTTTAGCGCAATTTTTAAAAATACACATTCACACACACAAACAGACTTTCGTATATGTGTATTTTTTTTGAGAGTAAATCTTATAAGATTGTTGTGTAGAAAAATCTTATCACAACAGTCTCATAATATTTCTTATAATACTAATATTTTAGTCTACACCTGAAATAATTCTCTCAGAGAGCGGATTTGACACTGTTACATATTATGATATACCAAAAATCATGTGTAGACCTAGTGTTAAGAGCAAGGATAAAATACCCACGACAAATAAATCATGAAAAAAAATTATGTCATTATACTTTAGTAATATTATACTATGCATTTTAAGTAAAATAAAATATTTTTATCGAAGATTTTTATAAAATAAACCCATTTTTCTATTTGTACTTTTAAAAGTTTTTTCATTGCATTTTTCGTAATTACAAACAACTTTTAACTTTGACGGTCTACAACTTTTTTTAAAAGTAAATATTTTTGAGAATTTGTTGTTGGTTTTGTCGCTTAGAATGTCTTTCATAAAAATACATTACAAAATTTTTAAAATTCTAAAAAAAAAAAAAATATTTTTGGCCGTACTCACCACACAGTGCGACAACCGCTGAGAATTGTCTAACCAAAGAGGAGAAAGCTCGAAGTGGCGTAAGAGCCTCTCTTATCTAGCTGCAAAGGATAGCTAAGAGAGACCCTTCGGCACTTTCAGGCAAGGATAAGTACCTTACCAAGAAGCACAGAAGGAACGTAAAAAGATTCGAACGAATCTACGGACCTATCTGTGACTCTCTGGGAATGCCTCATCCTGAAGGATCAGATGTGGATGTAGACCGTACTCCAGAGGTGTCCCGTGAGTGCACAGGAGGAAAGTCAACATATTCATCGATCCCTGCCGGAGCTAGTAAGGACGGTAGAGGCGAACCTGAAAAACCTGCGACCCTTATGGAACAGCAGCTAAACCAAAATCCACTGATACCACTGATAAGGCTGATCGTTTACCATCCAGCAAATCTGATAACCCACAAAAGGTTGTCAGAGGTGCTAGGCCTGGGGATGATCAGCCCTTGACCAGCAAGATAACAGCATGTCGGAAGCCTACCAACTCCACCGGTGTAATCCGCAAGGACAATACTGGTATAGTTGCCGAAACCTCTGACATGAGGTCATCTTCATCGAAAGTTGTTGGCCAGAATCCATCCGGCACTCTTAAGGGCTCCTAAAAGGAGGTCGTTAAGAGGGCCAGGTCTGGGGACGACCAACAAACTTCGATGGCAAAGAAGGCTGTCCATACATACGCCCTGTAGCTCTTTTAAAGGCCACCATATGGAGATAATTAAGAGAGCTGGATCGGAAAATGAACAGCCATCTACATCAAAAAAGGCGAAGGAATCAATGATGCAAGATTGTATTCAAGCTGCTGTCATAAACAGGGAGGATCAGCGTTGAGCAATGGCGACAGATTGAGCACAGGCTCATTGAGGAAATCGCTTTTGTGAAAGGAAGGCCGGATGAGGTATCATTCAGAGGCGCAGACTGGATGAAGGGTGTCAAAACTATCAACTGCAGAAATAAGAAATCGTTTGAATTTCTTAAGAACGCACTTGCTAAGTGCGACACACTTTATCCAGAGGCGAAACTCGAGGTAATACTAGCATCTGACTTGCCCCTATGTCCAATAGTGACAGCATGGTTCCCATTACCCATTCTAGTGGTCGGAACCATTCTGACAGTAAGGAGAACCAAAGCAGAGACTTCTGATTCGCAATGAATCTGGAGTCTCTAAAGAAGCTGGAGTCACTGGGAGGATCGTCAATTTCGGGTTTGGGATTATCAGGTTTAGATACTCTAAGTCTGATGAACCCAAAGAGGACAACAGTGCACAGTGGGCAGAATCGAAATTTTTTGGAAATAAATCTGTAACTTTTGTTCGGCTGGTTGGATTTGCATGAAATTTGGTATATGCGTAACAGAGGAGTGTACAATGTTAAGTTTGGAAGGGGGACCGAACAGACCCCTCAGGGGCGGGGCTAAGAGGGCTCAAAGTTGGGTACCTCTGACATACAAATTTTTTAATCGCTTGGCCAAATTTTTGCTTCTCGTTAATTCGAATATTCAAAAAGTGGCATAGTTTCGTTTCTGTAAAAGATATTGATTTCAATCTTTTTCTGTATAACGAAAAATTATGTCAGCTAAGCAATGTAATTTAGATGAAAAAAATCGATTTTATACTTTTTCTGATTTTTGAAATTAAAGTAACATTTTTGTAAAAAAATGTTTTTTTGAGAAACTATAAATATTTTATCTGTAATAAAATCTTTGTTATTAAAGATATCTTAACGAAATTTTCGGTGGATGTAGACTTTATCATAAAAAATTAGAAAGTGAAAAAAACTTTAAGATTTTCATAAATAGAATCCCACAATTCCCTAAAAAAACGCCGAAAATCCCAAAAATGAATTTTTTTCACATTTTCGGCTATAAAATCCACATTTTTCCGAAGTCCCGTAGATTTTGATTGAAAACTTTTCATAACATATTACAGATTCTTAATCTGCATTCCGTTTGCCGATTCGTGATTTGGGATTTGAGAAAATATAGACCAAAGTCAAAACTTTCATATAAATTGGGTCGAATTCGGGAGGGTGTGTACCTTGACCATTTGAGTTATTGGGCTTGCTTTTTATTTTAAAGTCTTCTCTGTCAAGATACCTTTCAGAAAAGTATAAATTATATGTTATTAAACAAAATTTTATTTTAGAGAAAAAAGAGTGTAGATACTTTTTCGGTAAAAAAGACACAAAAAGTCGTAATTTTTGCAATTTTCAAATCCAAAATAGTTTATTTTTGGACCAGGTAAATATATCGACTTCAAATTGTTTTTTATTCAATTCAAGATAATTTTGTTCTTTAATTAGTTAAAGAAAAAACAAATCAAATCGGTCGGAAACACTAGGATATATATGAATAAAACTGGACCAAGAACATGCAAAATTAAGGTACATAAAAATTCAAATGCAAATAACTCAGAACTATAGAGATAAATAGGACATGCAAGCATGTTTTTTATAGGTCTTATCAGTGTCTACAATAATGTATATTTAAAAATATTTGAAATTGGACATGAAAAAAATATTTGGCAAGCGATTAAAAAATTTGTATGTCAGAGGTACCCAACTTTGAGCCCTCTTAGCTCCACCCCTGAGGGGTCTGTTCGGTCCCCCTTCCAAACTTAACATTGTACACTCCTCTGCTACGCATATACCAAATTTCATGTAAATCCCACCAGCCGATCAGAAGTTACAATTTATTTCCAAAAAATTTCGATTCTGCCCCACTGTGCAGTGGTGCAAATTAATTTGGTGCAAATTAATTTGCATCTGACATACAAATTTTTTAATCGCTTGGCCAAATTTTTGCTTCTCGTTAATTCGAATATTCAAAAAGTGGCATAGTTTCGTTTCTGTAAAAGATATTGATTTCAATCTTTTCCTGTATAACGAAAAATTATGTCAGCTAAGCAATGTGAAGCAGCCTCAACCGAATTGAAAAAACTCCTTATTGACTCATCCACATTGGAGTTAATAAGGAGTTTTGTTTTTTTTAGCTCTTATCCAGGAACTTTGTATTAACAACGGCAGGGTATGTGGATTAAGAGTTGCAGGCTACAACTTGTTCATTCCATCCACAGAACAGAAGATTTGAACGCTAATCTTCTTCATTCCATCAGTAATGGGGACCTAACGGTTGTATAATGGGAAGCTACTGGAAGCAGGAAGCTTATACTGGCATCAGTGTACATGCCATACGAGACGGCCGATCCACCAGGCATCGCTCTGCAGCAATTGGCGGAGCATAGCAGGAGGAGAAGAATGTACATACATGATTCTAGGATGTGATGCAAACGCTCACCATTATCAATTGGGTAGCAGGGACATCAACAAGAAAGGTGAGTTAGTTTTTAATTTTATAACTAGTCATGATCTTCATATCTGTAATAGGGGGAGCGAACCCACGTTCAGAATGAAAGATAGAGAGACAGTTATAGGGATTTAAGAGATACTGAGGGCTGGAGGAATTCGGCTGAGGGTATCGAGGCAGTAGTGAATAATTTCACGAATATAGTTAGAAATAGTTTTGAGCTCAGCTATCCTGTAGTATATCCGGTCAAACGCAAACAGCCGAGATGGTGGACCAGGGAACTTAGGGACCAGCGGTCTACAGTTAGGAGGCTGTTTAATAGGTCCAAGCTATCAGGTAACGAAAGTGAGTGGAGCAGTTATAGGGATAGTTTTGCAAAGTATAAGAGGGACAAGGAGAGCGAAACGGACATCATGAGTAAATTTCTGTGAGTCCGTGGACTCTGTATACGAGCTGTCTAGATTTAGGCAGGTATTATCCAAGGACCCTGTGGCACCTGGATATATACAACGTGCGCACAATTCGTGGACAGAGTCTAGCTCTGAGTCCCTCAATTTACTTATGGAGACACATTTTCCAGGCTGTAGTGATATTGAGTCTGAGCCGTGATCAGGAAGAGTCAATGATAACCTACAATTATCCGGCTCGGAGGTGAGGGATAACGACACAATTAGGGAGATGGTTACTTGAGACAAGGTTACATGGGCCTGAGCACATTTGGGTATAGGCCATCTCACTACTTGTGGATATATTTAGGGAGTTTAGGATACATTCCCAGGGAGTGGAGAGAGGTTAGAGTCATTTTCATACCCAAGGCGGGTAAATCGACTCACTCGGAACCCAAGGATTACAGGCCAATCAGCCTATCGTCTTTCTTACTGAAGACAATGGAGAAACTGATTGATCTGCATCTTAGGAGCACTGTTGCCAGATTTGACGATTTATTGTCATTGTAACGATTTTTGGGTTTAAACATGATCTGTTGACGATTTGACGATTTTTACCCTACTTTGAAGTTTTTTTCTAAAACAAAATTTAGAACAATTTTTAAAATTTTTTATATATTATTCTTTAAAAGTAAATTAGTTGGTACAAAAATATTAACAATTTAAATAAAAATCTTCTTAAATTTGCTAATGTAAATGGTTCATTTATTAGGAGGGATTTATGGGAACCAATATAATATTATTTTATTACGAAATGGCGAATAAACCCTACAAATGGCGTAAATACTTAAATAATCGAACTAAGAATCCAAAGACATTTTTAATGAATTCATTCAAAATTAAATTTTGTATATATTGAAGATTTATAACAAGGTAAGATAAATAACTCATTTTGGTTTGAAAGTCATACAAAATTACATACAGGTAACCCTCGATTTATGCGATTTCATTTACGCTATTTCTTTATATCGCGATTCTATTATTGACCATTTTTTTAAAAACGATTTTTTATTTATCGCGAACTTGGTATAACGCATATAAACAATAGTGACAAACTTTGAATTGCGCAAATTACGGAGCGTATTGTATAGAATTTATTGAAAAAAAAGATAGATTATTTAATGAAATAATGGCTACAAAATAAAATAAATGTAAATTATAAGCGATGTGTTGCATATTTTTTTTTTACATATATATTAGTTTTTATTGAATCTTTCTTTTCAGAAATTTAGTTTTATTTGAGTAACTTTGGATTCTATATGACGAGTCCATGTTAAACGCCGGTCTAGGTGAACACCAAGATATCTTACTTTATCCTGTTCAGGTATTTGGACATTGTTTATTCGAATGGGGGGACAACTTTCCCTGCGTAAGGTAAATGTTATATGGACACATTTCGAAGCATTCACATTGATCTTCCATTTATATAGCCATTTTTCCAGCTCAGTGATATGGGATTGGAGTTTTTCGGATGCAATCACAGGATTTGTATGCATACTTACAAAAGCAGTATCATCTGCAAAAGTTGATGTATGAGTCATAGGGCTCGTGGGCATATCTGCCGTATATAGTATATAAAGAAGAGGGCCTAAAATACTTCCTTGAGGTACTCCTGCGGAAATTTTTCTGCGTGAAGAAATCACATCTTTCGATCTTATTTGAAAAGATCTATTTATTATATAGTTTTTTAGTAACTTATGAACGTTCTGTGGAAGTAACGTGGTCATTTTATGTATTAGTCCGTCGTGCCAGACTTTATCGAAAGCTTGAGATATGTCAATAAATAACGCAGAGCAATACTGCTTGCTCTCGAAACCTCTTCTGATGAGAGTTGTAATTCGATGCACTTGTTCAATAGTACCATGTTTTCTCCTAAAACCAAACTGATGGTTAGGTATACTGGCTCTCAAGGAGCAATTTCTCAAACAATTTCGAAAAAATTGATAATAAGCTTATTGGACGGTTAGATGTTACTTGTGTGACGTCTTTTCCAGGTTTGGGTATCATTACTATCTCTGACAACTTCCAAGTAGTTGGAAAGTAGCCAGTACGTAAAATGGCATTCAAAATGAATAAAATAAATTTTAGAGCCGAGTTTGGCAAGAAACAAATCATTGTGCTGGTAATTTTGTCCGTTCCAGGAGATTTTCCTGCCTACAGACCTTTTACTGCTAATTTCACGGCAGAGAGCCGGAACTTTAATGGAGAGAGAATATGGTCGCTAACTACAACAGGTCTTAGAGTTGAACCTGTATTATTTGGAGTGAAAACGTGTTCTAAATGACTAGCGAATGCTTCAACTTTTTCATTAGAACTTTTTGTCCATTGGCCATTTTGCAGGCGTATGGGAGACTCATATGCAATAGGGCATTGCATATTTTTCACCGCCTTCCATAGACTATAATCAGTTTCCTTAGTAGGGTCTAAGTTTTGCAGATATGTTTTCAATTTGGATTCTTTTTGATTCTTCAGAGCGAAGCGTAATATTTTGATACATTGATTAAGTCTAGTTTTGACGGCTGGTGATCGAGAATCTTGCCATTGACGTTTTAGTTGCCTTTTTTCTCTAATAAGAGATTCAACATTTGAGCAACATTTAATATATTTTGGCCTTCGTGAGAAACGCGAAGGTGTGGATAATATAGCTGCATTAATCAGGATATCCGTGAAGATATTAACTGCAGATTGTATTTCATTTTCGCTTTTCAGTGGAATGTTTTGTGGTAAGTGGGAGCTTATGTACATTTTGTATTTTAACCAGTTTGTTTTCTTGTTTGGGAAACAAGAGCTTTGTGTTTCAAAGTGGCTTGGACTATTAATCAGTGTCAGGATCGTTGGTGTATGGTCTGACGACAGATCAAGTGAAGGAACCTTATTGAGGTCTGTAGGCCAGTAAGTAGGTTGGCCACAAGATATGGAATCTAGTTTGCTGGATGATATTGCTTCAAATAACTGCCTACCTCTGGGTGTTGTTAGACGAGAGCCCCAAAAGGTATGTTTTGCGTTATAGTCTCCTGCTGCTATAAATCTTGGGCCTAAGGTTGCAAAATAATCAAGAAATTCATTACGATTAATAGAATATCTTGGAGGACAATATATAGAGGATATATTGATTGAAGAATATTTATTGAAGTGGCCTGAATATGATCCGTTCTGTATTCTGGCATTGGAAAATGCTTTATATCTTTACGAACTAATATTGCTGTCCCTCCGCATGCCCTACCGTTAGGCTGCTTTGTGTCATAGGTATAGTAGCCATTTATTCTGAAGCAGTTCTTTTGAGTAAAGTGAGTTTCAGATACCAATAGCAGATCAATATCTTGCAACGTTAAAAATTGTTGGACTTTGTGTTTATGTTGGCTAAGGCCGTTAGCATTCCAGTAACATATTCATATTTTACTTGGCAAAATCTGCATGAGCATGCTTTGATTTTGCATTAATTGCTGTAACATATTTTGCATATTTGACATAAAACTGTTCATGGTTTCAATTAGTTTCTCAATAGAACTTTGAGAATTTATGTTGGGAATTACTGAACCCTCTTTTAAAGCGTGAGCATATGAAAATAATGGAGCATTATTTTCATTATTTTTATGAGTTTGGTTGGGAATTACTGAACCCTTATTGAAAGTATTTGGAAATTGAGCATTTCCTTCTACGTTTAATTTCATTTGTGTAGTAGAACCTTCTTTTACCGTATGAGCATACGACAATTGCCGATTCGTGTTCAGGTTACTTCTATGTTGTGCACTAGAAGTAGGTCCATTAGGGAGGCTTGGAAAATTAGAATCCTGATATTGAGCATATACAGGTCTTCTTGCCTTTGAAGTCGCTTTAATTTAAATATACACAGGGCAACCACGGTAGTTTGCAGTGTGATTCTGACCACAATTGCTACACTTTCTTGCACTGATGTCTGTTTTTGAATAGGGACATTCCAGACTTTTATGGATATCTCCACATCTAACACAAACTGATGGCAATTTGCAGAAGGACTTAGTGTGTCCATATTCCTGACAATTTAAGCACTGTGGGGGACCTTTGCGTTTAATTGGTTATTCCACAACTATCTTACGATTTAGAAGGTATCTTAAACCGTATATGGGATGTGTATCACTATTTTTCTTCAATCAGGAAGAATTATAAGATATTTCAACTCTAAAAATTGGTTGAGGTACCTTATTTTTAATAATTATATTGTGAAAGGACTTCACTTCATAGCCTTCAGATTCAAGAGCTTTAATCTCATCAGCCGGTACAGAACTGTCAATACCTTTAATGACAACCAATAAGCTTTTTAGTTGATATGTATAGTAGTTTCTTTTTTCACCATCAAAACAGTCAACTATAATTCTATAGTTTTTTTCTGTGAATGTCTGAATTTTAGTTTCAGAAACATTCCCTTTTCGTAGAGAAACTACGTAGAAATTTTCTTTGCCTACAAGTTGGGACAGCTTTTTTACTAGAGCGTTAGTAGTAGGCTCACGCAAGTAGAGTGGAGGAGGCTTATAATTTTTGGTACTCTTTGCAGATTCAACTTCACTTTCTTGGTTATCCAGTATCGAGAACCGATTTTGACTTACCTCATTTTTTTTCTGTTGCTTTGGATTTGGTTCAAGTTTTAATGTCCTAGGGCTGGACTTACGTTTAGTGATAGTAATATAACGGTCCATCCCTGTTGGAATTTTGTTATGTCCTGAGTTCACTAAATTATTATTATTCTTTGGTATGGCACCAGTATTTTTCATTGATTGCCGTGATGGAGAAATTATTTCACTATTATCTTTTGCCAGATCACTTTTGTTACCACTAATGGTATTAACAGTGTTAATATTATAATAATTATTGTTTGAATTGTCATTCAATTGTGTACTACTTTTTTCATCAACCATTAAACTAGTTGTTTGTTTATATTTCTGATTTTCTTTTGTGCTATATTCTACACCAGGGGTTCTCACAAGACCTCGCTTCGCGACCCCCTTATGACATTGCAATGGAAGCGCGACCCACTACAATTTTGACTAATTTAAAAATCAGAAAAAATGTAAGATAAAGTAATTTTAAAAAATAATATTAATAATTTCGACATTGTTTTCCTTGAATATTAAGAGACTTTTTCGTATAATTAATCTAATATTATTCTTTGCGTCCACAAAAGATCGAATCTCTGTTTTGAGGGACAAAAGAGTGAAAAAATATATTTTTACATAAAAATGTATGTTGAAGAGAAATTGTTTAATATTTTTAGGGCTTAGGAGCCAACAAGCGGATAAGCTTTCCTATATTTCAACTACAAAATGCTTTTAAATCTGTTGATTCAAAATTAAATTCTTTTAAATTAATTGTTTACCCTGCCATATCGTAAAGTTTTCTTCATACTGTGGACAGTAGTGTTCTGTAGACAAAAATTTTGTAGGAAGACCCCTCAAATGATGCGTAAAAATTAGCTTAAAATGGGAAAAATATTAAAAACATTTTTAAAATTGATCTTCAGTTCTCTACCAGCGATTGAAAGTCACGGATCTAGAACATTTCGTCCAAAAATAGCATTGAGTTGTGTCTTGAAATGGGTATCAAACTATTTGTAATTTTTAGCCAATTAAAAAAAAATAATTATTTACAAATTTTTGGTCCATAAACCGTAATTTTAGTACAACATACAAAAAAATCTATATTTTTCTTAACAAATTTTATTTTGTTTCCTTTATGGATAAAATATTAAAAAATGCATTGTAGTAATAAGTACTGTTGATAATATATTATTTTCTTAAAAAGGCTTCAAGCGAAACAAAATTCCATGGAATAAAATTTTAAAATATTTTTTCCATAACCAGCATAAAATTATGAATTTTTTTATACCCACTTCGATTAAATCTAAGCTAAACTTTTTTGACCAAAATGTATGGGACCCATGACCCAAAAAAATTTTTACGCATCGTTTAAGAGGTCTTCCTACATAGAAATTTCGAAAAAGGCTTTCCTCGGGACACTCTATTGGACGGCATTACTTTCTCCGTTTGATCATTGTTGTCTTTATCAAACATAATATTTTCAATCAAATGTTCCTTCATTAGTAGTTTCTAAAAAGAACTCATTTTAGGAAAAAAAAAACTTTACGCTTGTATTTAATTTGGATATATTTTGTAAAAATATGTATTTGCATTTTTAATGAATCTATTAAATAAATAAAAAATTAGATAATAATAAATATTTCAATTTTTATAGTTTCATGCTTTTATTGGAATTTCCATTTGAACTTCTAAATAATATTCATATTAAAAAATTGTCTGTTTAAGTATATTTTTCAAAAACTCTTCGCGACCCCCCACGAATGTCCTTACGGACTCCTTGTGGGTCGCGGACCCCCATTTGAGAACCGTTGTTCTACACAATTTGGCGCACTAGTAATTGCACTAGAGAGAGGAGATCTCTCATTTGTTGTTCTTGCGGTTAAATAATTCCTGATCTTTTGTGTATCATATAAATTATTATTATTGTTTAAGGGGCTCAATACAATGTATGCGTTTTTACCATTTGTGCTGAGTCTCCTCTCACTTAATAGAGAGTTAGAGCAACTCATTAACACACAAGCACAAATGTATATATATATATATTGTGTTGTACTTTTTTTTGTATTCTTTCTTAAATTTTAATATGCAGATATTAAGTTAACAAATGAAACAAAATATAAATATTTTATAATTAATTTATGTATAAATGCTTTAGATTTGTTAAGCGTCCATTCGCTTTTTTTACTTATCTTTTGTTTCAACTATATACACTATTATTTTGTGTTGCATAATTGCTTAAATATTTTTTGTAAGATTAAAAAAAACTGATAAAAGTACAATAAGAACAATCCCAAAAATATGTATATTTAAATAAGTATGCATAAATATGTATACATATAATTAGACTTAATAGGTAATGTGTACTTGATTTTCAGAATATGCCACCAATATAAAATTAATGTAATTTTTATTAATTTCTTTTCAATTAAAAATTTATTTTTTTTTATCATAAAAAGCATAAGAACTGTTCATTAGCATATAAAATACGTAGTTTTTCATATTGACAATTTTTCTGGTTTCAGTCAATGTAAGTGAATTCCTAATTGAGTGGATAACTCCAATGCTGAGCAGTAGGGTTATCAACTCGAGTATGGGTGACACTGGTATGAGGAAGCTTGTGACGAGGGGCACACCGCAAGGAGGGGTCCTTTCTCCATTACTATGGCTCTTAGCCGTGAACGATATTTTGAAACGGTTCGATGCAAGAGGACGGAAAATTATAGCCTACGCAAATGACGTAGTTATACTGGTCTCGGGCAAATTTCTACCTACGATCAGTGAGGTCATGCAATCAGCTCTACGGGAATTGTCTTTTTGGGATAGTAAAGGATTGGGAGTAAATCCAGGGAAGACTAAGTTGGTCTTGTTCACCAGGAGATATAAGGTCGAGCCTTTTAGCTTACCAGTATTGAATGGTTTGTAGCTTGAATTGTCAAGTGAGGCCAAATACCTGGGTGTTTACCTAGACAGCAAATTGTCTTGGAGGAGGAATACTCAGGAGAGAGTCAAAAGGGGACTTAATGCCTATTACACCTGCAGAAACTCTATAGGTAAGAATTGGGGACTTAGTAAATTTTTTTAAGTAAAATGACCTACAGGAACCTTCTATCTAAAGTTCAAAGGTGTGCTTCAACTGGCATCTCTGGCGCTATGAGAAGTACACCTCAGGCGGCACTGGACATCATTCTCCACTTACTTCCAATTGAGGAGTTTATGAAGGGAATGGCTGTTCGTAGTCTATTTAGATTGAAGGAGCTAGGATTATTGGGGAACTTCAGAGCGGGGCATGCTTGCATACTCACCTAGGTTCAGCCACTATCCGTGGCTCCACTCTTCTTTTCTTTATCTATTTTCTATTCTTTTTCTTGTTCTATTTCTTAAAGGGATCACAATGGGCCGTTTTGGCCTGTGGGTGGAGGCGTGAATACGCCGCCCTTTTCAACCTGACCTATGTCATTATTTCAACGAAATTCGGTACGAATAAGTTCCATACAAAGATAAATCGTACAAAGATAAAAGTACAAAATTTCATGAAGGCATAGCTCCCATATAAGGCCTACCTTCGAAAATCACTTTAACTCGCAAAATGTAACTATGTGTGTTTTTTTATTTTTATATATAGATTAGCGTTTTTAATTTAATGAGGGGACATTCCTTTTTGTTGTTTAGAAACAAAAACCTGCAAATGTTTGCAAAATGTTGTTCGCATACTTTTTTTTAATATTTTTAAATTTGGGAATAAATTGATTTTTACTCTCTCAAAAAAGAGTCTGGATAAATCTTGTTGGAAAGTACGCAAACACAGCTTGTATATCAGGTTTTTGTATAATCTGTATACCAATTTATATTTCATTTTTTATATTTACTATTATTTGAAAGCAAATACCAAAGAGAAACGAGAGACGAAACTAATTGTCAAAAACCTAAGCCGGTTGTCAAAAATCTAACTCATGCAACAACAAATTATAAGGATTGCAAGCTGCAAGTACTAACTTCGATTTAATATTTCATATTTTTAAGTATTTTTTACTTTCAACAAATGTTGAACACTTCCACGTTTTTGAGTATCGGTCACCACTTGTAACGATTAAAGGCGAAGAAGGATGGCTTATAAACGGATATCTGAACATCGTACATGTGATACAACTGGAAAAATTCGAGGAAATGCATCAAACAACTGCAGACGCATTCAAAGCTACTACAAAATATGAAAAGGGAAAGGAGATCAACTCAAAAAGACATATGACCGAATAACAACAGTGAAAGGAATTGCAAGGCACAAGAGATCTATAGGTTCACTCTGTATGGAAATGGATAGCCGGAAACCCAGATGAAACCAGTGTTGCCATTTCGCCATTTTTACTGCTAGATTTGGCAGAATGGATTGGGAAATTGCATATTTATTTTTAAAAATTCTGCTAAACGCTTTTTAACATAATCGACCTACTAACAGCAGTTTTTTTACCATATATATTTTTTTGTTATATTTTATTTTTTATATTTTATTATTTACAATTTTAAATAAACGGTGAAAAAATCGGAAGATTTTATACTCCAAATTTGTGTAAAATTTTTATAAATGTATTTGTATTCAAAATGATTGAAAATTATTAACGGAAATCTAAACTAAGAATTATTGAATTGTAGTTTAAGTAATTTAATGATTATCTATTGTGAATTACCCGAAAATTGTATATTCATGAATTTGTACTAAAATATCACTCTCTTTATACTTGAAATTAATAAGGTGATTATTACTTCTGTAACCTTAAAACCAGTTGCATCGTAGTTGCAAAAAAAAAAAAAAAAATAATTGAATTTATATCTAAATTTAACTTAAAAAATCAAACTTAACAAATACATTTATGAAAAATATAGTTAATTGTTAATGTAAAAAAATCTAAATTATATATTTGAAATTAAACTTATAATCGAGTTTAATTAACTATATATTAAGCACACATACACACACAAGGTGGGCTCCCTGCAAACATTTTCTATTGCGGAAGTGGCTAAGAAGAGTCTTCCAGAAGTTGAAACTCAAAAGATTGCCAAAGTATCATTAAAATCATCTTCCGTCGGGAAGAACTGTTCCTCGTGGAAATGTCTTCCAGACGACTTGAAGAAGACACTTCTGGAAGTATCAAAGAAGTCTCTTCTGGACGCCACTCTTTTAGAAGATGATTTTTAATTTTTTTATTTCTGTATTTATAATTAATATTAAGGTTTTTTTTTATATTTCACTATTTATCTTTATTTCACAATAATCTATACATATAATCTATACATATATGCCAAAAAAAAGTTCTTTTTCATTTTCAAGCTATGAATGCCGAATGATTTTTAATGCTTCGGGGGTAGAGTCAGCTACCTTAATATCTAATTAGGGTGTCCCTCACTTGTTCTAAAACGGAAATATAGGGTGGCCTTAAAACTTGGATTTTTTTACTTTTTGTGAATTTAACGCATTATTTATGTTAACAGCTACAAATTTAATGTTTTTATTAGTTGGATAGTTAGTCTGGGTAGTAGTCTTTCATTTTCGGATATTGTTGCAATAATACACTGAGAAAAACAAAATGACAACAACAAAACATGGAAGTAAGAAAATACTACTGCTAACATTTAACGCGGCACAAATTAGACTGAATGTTATGCCTTGAAAGTCAACATAGTTGTTGATGACAATAATATCTAAAATTCTGCGGTGGTGATTGACGGTCGCATTTTTCGTTTACGAGAAAATTTGGAAAATGTAAGAAAAAAATCGAAAAAAATGCGTTTTTTTCACCTTCATTCATATATAACTTTTGAAGTAGGAAAGTAATCTTCAAGCACCACCGCAGAATTTTAGATATTATTGTTTTCAACAACTATGTTGACTTTCAAGGCAATTTGTGCCGTACAAAAAACAATAAAGCCTATTTTCGAAAAATTTTACTCATTCATTTAAAAAATATAGTGCATATTTAAAAAAACGGGAGTTTATGCTATTGAAATGAATTCTACATTAGTATTTAATACTATGTTCACATATAAAGGTTTTTTGAAAAACGAGTCGTTTTCTTAAAAAACACAAAGAAATTGACTTGTTTTTTCATATATTTCAAAGCCAGAAAACATCTCGAATCGAGTTAATTATTAAACACAATAAAAACATACTAAATTTTCATACAGGGAAGAAATATTTAGTATTTTTAGTACATAGAAAATGGTTGAAAAAAGAATTTGTAAAAATTGTCAAAAAGTTTAAAAACAAAAAATTCAAAATTATGAATGAAATTTATATTTGTTAATAAATTTTATTTGTTTGAACATTTTATTTTTTAATTAGAAAGTGTCTGTGTGTGAAATTTTTATTTAAATTTAAAATTTGTGAAAATATTTTGACAAAGGAAAAACACAATAAAATAATATGTGAACAGTGATGTTTAAACTCTTTGTGTTTTTTAAAGAAACAAGTCGAAAACTAATGTATGTGAACATAATATAAGACCAGAGATACTGTTTTTTATTTAAGACCCCATAAAGTATATATTTTCTGGGTCCTGGTTAGATTCTAAGTTGATCTAGCTATGTCCGTCTGTTGAAAGAGAGATAGGGCTCGAACGGCACAACGAAGGGGGACGAAATTTGACCCAAATATTTATCTTATATAAGGTTTGTTTGATATTGAAAATTAGTAAAATCTGTAAATAAACAAAAAAGTTATGAGCAAAATACTAAAAACACAGGGTGTCCGTCGTAGCTTAATTTCATACTTTTCTGCTATATCTCTCTTAAATAAAAGCATGTACTATAACAACATTTTCATGGGTCGATATAAACTTGGAAACAAAAAATGGGCGTGGTCCGCCCACTTTACCGCCCACCTCCCATATAAGGTAAAAGGTCAAAGAAATTTTGTACAAATACTTCATGGACAAATGTAAACTCGGAAACAAAAATAGGCGTGGTTCGCCCACTTTACCGCCCACTTCCTATACAACATTCGCGCTTGTTTACATTTGTAATATTATTGTTTTTTGTTGTTTTTCTTTGTATCACTGTTTTTGTTTAGAACACTTTTTACTGATTTCCGGTTATTTTTCAAAACAAAGCTCTTTTTGGAAAGGTATTCAACTTATCTTTCTTATTGCTGAACATAGTTAGTACAAATTATTGCCGCTAGATGGCGCAAAATCCATTTTTTATTAAAATTGCATCAAAACACCCTGTATTTGCAAATATTATGAGTTCATATGTTTAGCAAAAATACTCGCCAAAGGATTTTGTACAAAATTGCCAAACATCATTTGGTCGAATTCTGGAAATTTAAAGGTTAAAATTGTGATTTTCTTCAATAACCTTAACATAACGGTAATTGTAAATAACGGAATTATGAAAAAGTCGCAAAACAAGTTACTGCTGAAGCCCTAAAGAACCATTTTCCACAATAAAAAAAGTTCTTTTTCGCAAAAAGCCGTTTTTGGCATATTGCTATACATATAGCACTACAAAATAAATAATTCACATAAAAATTAATTTTACATTTAAAAAAAATCTTCATGAGAAACTTCCGGTCAAATCCGGTACCTTTTGTACAAAAAATGCGACAAGACACTATTACAGGCAATGTTTTGGACTTCTTTAAATATGCAAATATTTGTCTGTGTGATGAAGTTTTTCCTAAAATAAGTTTAAATTGTGGGTGAAATCCGATATTACTAAATAAAAATTTAAGAAGATTTACTTACCTTTTAAAAGTATCATTTATTAATAATTTCTAAATTATTAGCAATGTTTAACAACGTTTATTTCTTCCTCCTATTCTGAAAGGGCTTAACCCTGGGTAATATTCAATATTGAAGTCAATATATAAGTGATCAGAGAAGGAGCAGTCATTGGAGACTCTCCAGTCCCTAATCACTGAAATCAGAAAGAATGAAAATACAGAGTTTCTTGCTTGCTACTATACAAGATCGAATCCTACCTGACCCCGTAGCGTGTAGCAAATTCTGTCTCCAACGATCCATGGTTCTTGGACTAGTGCTAGCTCCTCTCCTTTTTCTACCATTCGGAGGAGTAACGCAGCCGAAGCTGCTTTTGAATGGTGAAGATTAAAGCCCAAATTACAATAGCGCGTAGTCAGCAGCAGTGTGTGCTGACATAATCAGCTGATTATTTAGAATGCACTGTTTGTTATGGTGTTGATTACATTTGGTCAGCAGCAGTTTGCAGTCGTGTTTCATTAGCCCTGTTTCTAAATTTACTGCGCTGCAGTCAGATTGAGAACGAGACAAAGAGAGTGAGCAAATAAATGAGAGGTTAAAATACACAAGTAGAATAAAACTAGATGGTGGTTGTAAATTGTGGTTGCCTACGCTGAATTGTAATTATAACCGCAGCAACATGTTGTACTGACAGTGAATAGCTGATAATTTTTGCTGATGCTGTTGCTGACTACGCGTAAATGTAATTTAGGCTTAACTTGCGTTATCTTCACCATATGTGTCTTTTTTTTTTTTTTTTTTTTTTGATGTACTACACACATAACATTTCTGGCATACAACACGCCTTTATACATGGTGTTCACACCATTTTCATAAATTGGAGGAAACACAGGTCAAAGAATTTTGTGATAATTTATAACAGACTTAGACCCGTTATTATAACTTTCCAATAACTAAAGTTAGGATGTTATCGTTCACTTTAGCTGTTTTTGGTTGTTATAAGTATAAGTAACCCACTGCAAGACACTTGCAAGTAACCCACTTGCAAGACAACTAGCAGAAGCCCGAACATATTCAAGGCTTCATAGAAATAATCTACCACCCCGCTAATAGGAGGGTCAATTTATGCCATCTATACTCTCGTTAGAGATTAATCAGATTTAGCTTTAGTTTTAAGATTTATATACTTATTGTAAGGCCTAAAAGGCAGATTCAATAAAATAATATTTTTGTGTAACAAAAAAAAAATAAGTATAACTTAAGCCAAAAGTGGCCAATAAAGCCCAAATTACAATAGCGCGAAGTCAGCAACAGTATCAGCAAAAATTATCAGCTGATCACTGTCAGCACAACATGTTGCTGCCGTTATAATTACAATTCAGCGTAGGCAGCCACAATTTACAACCACCATCTAGCTTTATTCTGCTTGTGTATTTTAGCCTCTCATTTATTTGCTAACTCTCTTTGTCTCGCTCTCAATCTGAATGCAGCGCAGTGAATTTAGAAACAGAGCTAAATGAAACAGCTCTGCAAACTGTTGCTGACCAAATGTAATCAACACCATAAAGCCCAAATTACAATAGCGCGTAGTCAGCAACAGTATCAACAAAAATTATCAGCTGTTCACTGTCAGTACAACATGTTGCTGCCGTTATAATTACAATTCAGCGTAGGCAGCCACAATTTAAAACCACCATCTTACTTTATTCTACTTGTGTATTTAAGCCTCTCATTTATTTGCTCACTCTCTTTGTCTCGCTCTCAATCTGAAAACAGCGCAGTGAATTTAGAAACAGGCTAAATGAAACATCACTGCAAACTGCTGCTGACCAAATGTAATCAACACCATAACAAACAGTGATTTCTAACTTATCAGCTGATTATGTCAGCACACACTGCTGCTGACTACGCGCTATTGTAATTTGGGCTTAACAAACAGTGCATTCTAAATAATCTAAAAGAAATAAATAAAATCATATTTATTCCGCTGTATTTTTTAATAATTTTTCTGTCTATAATTATATTTGCTCTGGCGTTGTCTTTTAGGTAGCTTAAATTCATTTATTTAAAAAATTTCTTTGTTTTTTATTTGTTTAAATTTCCGTTATTGGCAGTTACGTTCAAATAGTACATGTTGCTACTACGTTAAGTGGCCAAAAGTAATCGGTTTTTGCTTTGATATTGCCGTATTATCAAAATTATAAAATTTACCTTAAATCCAAGTTGTAATAACCAAAAGTAGATAAAGTTCACTTTAGTTTATCTTACCTTTAACTATCTGATACCTTATAGGCAGGTTATAATAACGGCCCTTAGAATACATAATAAAGAAAGAACGAACCTTTGCATTTACAAGCAACTAATAATACAGAAAATCTTTGAATTTTCTCCAGGGCTGACACTTTGCAATGGAATTACTACATATTCCGTTGTGAAACAGGTTTCAACATCCAACTTTGAAATTGTTAAAGAATCCCGTTTACCGAATTCTACCGAAATATTTACCGCTAAAATGGCGGCTATCGAATCAGCCATTACATATTCGATTCAACTCAGAGCTAGAGGGCAATAAATTTGCTGATAATATTGCAAAAAATGCATTGAACTTGCCTGATATTAATGAAACATCATGCTTGCCTAAAGCTTTGATCAACCATTTTAAGGCAATCCAATATAACAGTGAATTCACTAGAGCCCAATGTATTACCATGTCTCGTATAAGAGTTGGTAAAGCTGTTTTTAACACTAGATATTATTATGATGGATCTGATCCTTCACTTTGTTTACACTGCAATACTTACATTAATATTCATCATATTCTCGGTGAATGCCCATTGTCTAGGATAAATGGGCAAATAGTGGCAATTATTGATTGTTCCAATGGAGCCAACTTTGCTAAGGTGCGGACGAAACACAACATTCGGGATATTTGATACTCATTTAATTTAGCTATACATAATTTTTTTATCATATTTTGATTTTATGTAATTTAATATATATGGATAAATATTCTTTTTATAGTTTAAATTACTATAGTTTTAATATCTTGTTCGAGCGCATATGATCTAGTAATCCGGCGCCTTATTTTATATATTTTATAAATTTATTTGTAAAGTATATTTTTCATAAATAAATAAATAAATGTCTATCCTTTTATTTGTAAACAAAGGTTTTTGTTTGGCAATTTATGAAAAAGTTGATGTTAAAAAAGTAGTAAAAACATGCGTATACTTAGAAAAGTTATTTAAACTATATATATATATATATATATATATATATATATATATATATATATATATATATATATATATATATATATATATATATATATATATATATATATTTGTAAAGTATATTTTTCATAAATAAATAAATAAATGTCTATCCTTTTATTTGTAAACAAAGGTTTTTGTTTGGCAATTTATGAAAAAGTTGATGTTAAAAAAGTAGTAAAAACATGCGTATACTTAGAAAAGTTATTTAAACTATATATATATATATATATATATATATATATATATATATATATATATATATATATATATATATATATATATATATATATATATATATATATATATATATATATATATATATATATTTTATCTAGTACCTACATTATTCATAATCCGACCCGCATAATTTTGCAAATGAAAATTTTATATAAAACTTTGAAACATAAATAACATAATATGACTAAAATTTTAATCGTTATAACATGTAATGCTAGATATTCACCCTTATTATGAATGTCGTTGTCGTAGTCGAAGTCGCAGTTGTAGTTGTAGTTGTAGTCGTTTAAAACGACAAAATCAATGTTATTTGCATGTATTTTTTTTTTGTTTTCGACAATCATAATACGAAATTAGAGAAAACGACAGGTTTTCGTCACGACTACGACACTCGTAATAAGGGTGATTATGTATTATGTATAAAACGTTTTTATTTTTGGAGAATAAAATATAGCAAAAAATACTAATTTGATTGTTTAAAGCTGTAACTCATATCATTTACATTATACAGTCATAGTCATATATATTTACACATTTTCAAATTTTTGAAAATTTGGAAAACAAGTCAAATATTTTTGTTGTTGTAAAATATTTTGAAAAAGTTCTTTTGTTGTTGTAAAGCCTGAAATGTGTAGAGTAGATTGTGCTAATTTCTGAAAAAGTCGCGGTATTTATTTCTGATATTGAAAGAAAAATTCATACGCATTTTTTAATTCAAAAGTATTTACACACATTTTTTATACTTCATAATTATTTACACAGCTTTAAAAAAAGTCTATTATTTAAGCTTAACTTTGCTAAAGATGATACCAAATCTTGTCTATAAGATAAAAATCTGTAAAAATCTTTTGATACAAACTCAACTTTAATAAGTTGCAAAAATCGAAAAATAGTGGCAAAAATTATGAAAAAATCATTAAGGGCCAAGATGATATTTAAATAAAGGTTTAAAATGGTACATTGTCATTATGGTTTGGAAAAATAAATGGGAGTAGTTGAAGGATGGTACAGTCCTTAATTAAAAAATATAATTAGATGAAAATAAAAACAATTTAGATAGAATTTTGGAAAAATCTTTCAGAAAAATTTAATTTTTATCACTTAGAAAATGTTCAAAAATTTCTGCAATCGTTGCAATGTTTGCGAAGAAAGTATGATATTTAGATAGGATATGATGTTCGTATTATAAAAAGTGTAATTCATTGGTTCCACAATTGTTTTTCTACAGTAAAACTCAGAAAAAATTGTAAGTACAAAAATTTGATTTATTTTAATTACATAGAAAATTCAATACAAAAGTAAAATTAATAATAATGTAGTCTTGTTATATTTAGAAATCGCATATTATATCACAGAAAAACGATTGTGTAAATATTTAGTTGCACTTTCTGTAATGGGAACATCATAACCAGTGTTGCCAAAACGGCGGTTTTCCCGCTAGATCTGGCGATTTTTTGTTGTACATAGCTGGTACTTTTCGTAAAAAACCGCTAAGTGGTTTTTCTGGCTGCAACATTTTTCTAGCTGGCGGTTTCTAGCGACTTTTCTTTATTGTAAAAACATGGTTTTAAACAGAAATAAGAAAATTTAAAGGTATTATTTAACTTCTATAACTAACTAATTTATTAAAAATAAGTAGTTACCCGGAAATTTAAAATCACCACAACATTATAGAATGAAAATATCACTAGAAAAAAGAGAACCGGTTCAAGACTAGTCACGTGACAGGTTCTCAGGGCTAGTGACCGGTTCAAGTTCCGGAACTTTATATGGGAGGAAGCTGTCACTTTTATACGTGGATGTCATTGGGGGTGGCTAATTAGCCCCTTGGAACAGGTCATAGGATAGGTCACAGACTGGTCCAAGAGAACATGTTAAGATTCAATTAATATAGTAAACATTTTACTTTATAAACTTCTTTGTTTTTTATTTCTATTAAATTATAGGTATATTTTTATTTTATAATTTTTCTTTAATGTCGATGGCGGCATTCGAACCCAAATTCTTCTGATGTATCTTACGTTTTATAGTCTTTAACGCTAACCATTCACCAACAGATTGTTATTTCGCGCAAGTTGATAATTTCACACTTAACATTTCTGTTATTGACTCTCAACAGATATTTTGGTGTGTGATGGTGTCAACTGGTTCTCAGCTGGAACTTTGGTGATGAGTTAGGTGTCAATTGGTACTCAAACGGTACTTAGGAACCGGTCCATTATTGCAATTGCTACAAATGTTTGGTTTTGTACGCTCTATATATCTATGTCAGCCGAATATAATAAAATCTAAACAAACAAATTTATTACAAGTTTGTAAATTTGATTTGAATCAGATACTCAAAATTAAGAAATATTTTAACGGTAAAATTCAGCGATTTTATTTTAAGCAGATTTACTTACCTTTTAAAAGTATCATTTATTAATAATTTCTAAATTATTAGCAATGTTTAACAACGTTTATTTCTAATGAGTCATTTTGCCTCATTAAATAAACGGCGACATTCTTTACGAGTCTCGCCAATCTCGGAGTTGCACCAGTGTGGTTTACTCCTACCTTTACAGATCTTAGGTCTGCATGCAACGGAAGTCGCTGTTTCAAATGCATTTGTCAGCGTTTTAACACATGACTTAATGTCCTCGCAACCGTTGATGGTTGGGGGATTAGGGAAGAGGTGGGACAGAATATTATATTGTTCAGTCCAATTTGTCTTCCTCCTATTCTGAAAGGGCTTAACCCTGGGTAATATTCAATATTGAAGTCAATATATAAGTGATCAGAGAAGGAGCAGTCATTGGAGACTCTCCAGTCCCTAATCACTGAAATCAGAAAGAATGAAAATACAGAGTTTCTTGCTTGCTACTATACAAGATCGAATCCTACCTGACCCCGTAGCGTGTAGCAAATTCTGTCTCCAACGATCCATGGTTCTTGGACTAGTGCTAGCTCCTCTCCTTTTTCTACCATTCGGAGGAGTAACGCAGCCGAAGCTGCTTTTGAATGGTGAAGATTAAAGCCCAAATTACAATAGCGCGTAGTCAGCAGCAGTGTGTGCTGACATAATCAGCTGATTATTTAGAATGCACTGTTTGTTATGGTGTTGATTACATTTGGTCAGCAGCAGTTTGCAGTCGTGTTTCATTAGCCCTGTTTCTAAATTTACTGCGCTGCAGTCAGATTGAGAACGAGACAAAGAGAGTGAGCAAATAAATGAGAGGTTAAAATACACAAGTAGAATAAAACTAGATGGTGGTTGTAAATTGTGGTTGCCTACGCTGAATTGTAATTATAACCGCAGCAACATGTTGTACTGACAGTGAATAGCTGATAATTTTTGCTGATGCTGTTGCTGACTACGCGTAAATGTAATTTAGGCTTAACTTGCGTTATCTTCACCATATGTGTCTTTTTTTTTTTTTTTTTTTTTTTGATGTACTACACACATAACATTTCTGGCATACAACACGCCTTTATACATGGTGTTCACACCATTTTCATAAATTGGAGGAAACACAGGTCAAAGAATTTTGTGATAATTTATTTATTTATGCCAAAACGGCGGTTTTCCCGCTAGATCTGGCGATTTTTTGTTGTACATAGCTGGTACTTTTCGTAAAAAACCGCTAAGTGGTTTTTCTGGCTGCAACATTTTTCTAGCTGGCGGTTTCTAGCGACTTTTCTTTATTGTAAAAACATGGTTTTAAACAGAAATAAGAAAATTTAAAGGTATTATTTAACTTCTATAACTAACTAATTTATTAAAAATAAGTAGTTACCCGGAAATTTAAAATCACCACAACATTATAGAATGAAAATATCACTAGAAAAAAGAGAACCGGTTCAAGACTAGTCACGTGACAGGTTCTCAGGGCTAGTGACCGGTTCAAGTTCCGGAACTTTATATGGGAGGAAGCTGTCACTTTTATACGTGGATGTCATTGGGGGTGGCTAATTAGCCCCTTGGAACAGGTCATAGGATAGGTCACAGACTGGTCCAAGAGAACATGTTAAGATTCAATTAATATAGTAAACATTTTACTTTATAAACTTCTTTGTTTTTTATTTCTATTAAATTATAGGTATATTTTTATTTTATAATTTTTCTTTAATGTCGATGGCGGCATTCGAACCCAAATTCTTCTGATGTATCTTACGTTTTATAGTCTTTAACGCTAACCATTCACCAACAGATTGTTATTTCGCGCAAGTTGATAATTTCACACTTAACATTTCTGTTATTGACTCTCAACAGATATTTTGGTGTGTGATGGTGTCAACTGGTTCTCAGCTGGAACTTTGGTGATGAGTTAGGTGTCAATTGGTACTCAAACGGTACTTAGGAACCGGTCCATTATTGCAATTGCTACAAATGTTTGGTTTTGTACGCTCTATATATCTATGTCAGCCGAATATAATAAAATCTAAACAAACAAATTTATTACAAGTTTGTAAATTTGATTTGAATCAGATACTCAAAATTAAGAAATATTTTAACGGTAAAATTCAGCGATTTTATTTTAAGCGTAGGCGGTTTCTAGCGGTTTTTCAAACACAATCTGGTGGGACATGGCTTCAAAGTTTTGGCAACACTGATCATAACCTTTATAGAAATCATAATTTCTCGCCAAACATACCAACGATTGCAGAAATTTTTGAACATTTTCTAAGTGATGTTAAATTTTTCGGACAGATTTTTCCTAAATTCTCTTTATTTATTTATTTTTATTTATTTATTTGTTTATTTATTTAATATTAATTCTATTTACATTTGTCTTAAGATGTAAAGAGTTTAAAAACTGTGTTCCTTTTCTACTTAGTAGTGAATTTTAGAATTTAATATGTACAAATAATTAAAGTTAACATTTGATTTGTAGGAAAAAATATACAAAACCTATTTAAAGCAGATTAATATAAAAACAAACTATACTACTATTAAAATTACGATGACAAAAGATGGTGTTGTGAAGATAAGCATCTTCTGTTGAAGTTTGAGGTCAGTCTTTCAAGCCTATCATAAACGAGTTCGAAGCCAGAGAGATCATGTAGACGACGGGTGGAGCAGTGCCACGGTAAATTAAATACTATCTTAAGGAGTTTATTTTGCGCTACTTGGAGCTTTTTTATATGATTTAGCAGACGAAAAACAAACAGGTGCACCATAAAACATAACTGGGTGGAAAATGGACTTTATAATGATTTTTTTGTTGGCAATATTTAGTTTAGATCTCCTGTTTATTAGCGGATATACAATTATTAACATATGGAATATGACAGTTAAAGTTGTTTTCCCAAGGTATGTCTACATTCATAAATCGCAACGGTCTTTGAGGAGTAAAGCAGGCTTTTCGTTTTCTGGAGAAATGAATTGCTTGAGTTTTTTCGGAGTTTATCATTATTTTCCATTTATTGAAATAATCTTTCAGACCAGCAAGAGCAATCTGTAATTTAGCAATTATATCGTTTGAATACGTTTCAGAGCAAAGTATAGATGTGTCGTCTGCAAAAATTGACATTATGCAATTATTATATTGAGGAACATCAGAAGTAAAGATATTGTATAATATTGGAGATAAACATGAGCCTTGAGGGCAGCCAACATTAATGTAAATCCGTTGAGAAGAGATTTTTCCCAAAAAGACGGTGAAAAACCTGTTTTGCAAAAAACTTAGTATGATCTTAATAATTTCAATTGGAAAATTAAATTTTTTTAATTTAAAAATTAATCCGTTATGCCAAACCGAGTCGAATGCAGCTTTTATATCGAGGAGCACCATTCCAGTGGATTTACCAGCATTATCATTAAAAAAACATTATATTTTAAAATTGGAATATTACTGGGTTTCTTCCTTAAAATTTTATAAACTTTCCAAAATGGGGGAGATGATTTATCTAGTTTTGATAGGGTGATATTCTAAGATTTGTTTCTGAAGTTAGCTAATTCGTTTTTTATATTTTTGTTAAGACGCGACATGACTCTATGATCACTGATGACTCAAAACCTTTTTCAATTTCTTCTAAAAACATTCCTCATTTGTATCATGATGGTAATATTTTTAGGTATCGGCTTTGACGTTTGTATTATGCGTTGTTTGGAAACAGATTAATTTATTACTGCATTGAGGACATCACTAAAAGTATTTATCATTTTATCAATTTGATTGGAGGTTATTTAATCAAATTCTTCAGGGGTAGAAAGATTTCTTTTTATGAATTTAGAAAATTTAGACCAATTTGCCTTATTAAAAGCATAATCTAAGTTTTCAACCAACTTACAACTTAGATTAATATTAGACATAATAGGCAGACATGTGGGTTAGTATATTTCTTAAAAAGAGGTCTAGAGTTGATGGTTTCATTAAGCTGAGTTTCATTAAGCTGTATTTTTTTCATATAAAATATTTCCCCACGAATTGTTTCTAAGACATCCCCATACTCTATTTCTACAATTTAGGTCTTCTCCTAAAATGCATTTATTATTGTTCATTAACTTGCGTAGATCAGCCCTAAAATGTGTTTGTTTGGAATTGTCTGAGCCTTGTGTTCCTCCTGGAAAATAACATGAATATATGTCAATGAAATCATTAGCTCAACTTACTCTCACACCGATATTTTCAATAACTTCAGTATTTTTAAGTGGTAACAATTAATCACCCTTATTCTATTTGGCGTCGGCAATAACAACGGCAATTTTAAGGCAACAGCAATTCTAATCAAAGACAACATCAATTCTATGTTAATTCGGTATTTTGTAAGAGTATTACGTCGCCATTGACTGTTTATCGACAATGTTAATGAAATACAGCACACATCTCTAATATTAGAGTCAGCTGATTCATTTTGTTTACTGTTTTTGATAAAAAATAAAATTCTGTGCTGTTTCTGCAAAATTAAATAAAAATTTTTTTGTAAAAAAAAACTAAAGCTTAAAAAAAATGTTTTTTATTTCTGATTCGAACTCGTGCAGTGACGAAGAAAACAAAAAAAATTAATAATGGAAAGAAGACTGCTTAGACAGAAATCTTGTATTTTGAATTTGCCCGATGAAAAGTTAGTAACATATTTAAAGTCATATTTTCCCAAGTAATGGATTTTTTTATCCTTTTTAAAATTTGAAAGTTATTTTCGGCTTAATAAACCTTCATTCAAACATGTGTTGGAATGAATAGAGCCCCCTTAAAAAAAAGGGACGAGATCAACGTTCGTTCCAAACACAATAAAATTGGCAGCAACATTGAGTTTTTTGGCCCAGGGATCGTACCAGCTCAGCCCCTGCGAAATCCTCTGGCTAGTGATGGGTTCTTATCAAGCTCTTCCACTAGCTTCTCGAACTGGCACACAACACAAATGCAGAAGAACTACACGCAAGCAATAAAAACAACACATAAAATGCCGACGACAAAATCAAAGGCAATTAAAGGCAATAGCAACGCCGATTTTTCTTACAAAATAACGAACGTATGTTAACAGTCATCGAAATATGGCAATATTGCCAACGGGAATACGAAATTGTAACAAAACATAAAAAACGACGTTGTGTTCTGTTGACGACGCCAAATAGAATAAGGGTGAATGTTTAATATTTTTTTTAATTAATATTGCCACTCCTCTTCCTGCACCTGGTTAGGTTAGGTTAGGTTGAAAAGGGTGGCGTATTCACGCCTCCACCCAGAGACCAAAAAGGTCCACTGTGATCCCTTTGAGAAATAGAGAGAAATTGAAAACAGAATAAGAGAATAGAAAACTTAGATAAAGAAGAAGAAGAGGAGAGGAGTGGAACATATACCCTAGCAATTAGTTCTGATTGCCCCTAAGCCATCCTATCCCCATTACAAACCCTATGAGATTAGTAAGCCCGTTGCTCGTAACCTCATCTAGTTCATGCAGTGTGTGGCTTCCAAACCACTTCAGCCTACGCCGCTGAAGTCCCACGCAATGACAGAGAATGTGCTCCACTGTTTCGTCTACATCATCGCACGACCTGCAAAAATCTGTCATGCCAATGTCCCATTTACTCATCATATTCCCTAGTGAGAAGTGACCAGTAATAATTCCTACCATGATTCTTATATTACTACGACTCATACCCAGAAGTTGTTTCGAATCTGACAGTTTAAGACTAGGCCATAATGCTCTAGATATCCTGCAGTTCGTTCTGTTCCTCCAGGCACGATTCGTGTTGTCAAGAATCCATTCCCTTATGGCCCTAAAGTAGGACCCAATTGGAATTCTAACGAATGTCTCCACGAAAGACCTATCCAGCCAATGCGAGCCAGCTCATCAGCTATTTCATTGCCGAGAATGTCGCAGTGACCCGGAACCCAACAGAGTCTTATCTTATAAACATTCATTAGTCTCCTCAATTCCCTCTTGCACTCAAAGACCAATCTGGATCTAACATAGTGACTTTTCAGGGCCAATAATGCTGCCTGACTGTCAACGTATATAGTGACCTCAGAATTCCGTTCCACATTTTCCTCCAGCAACCCTAGGGCTTTATAGATGCCCAGAATTTCCGCTTGGAAAACGCTACAACTGTCAGACAATTTATATGACCGTCTGATATCAGTTCCCAGAAAGTAAACCCCTGCACCGGTGCCTACATCCATCTTCGAGCCGTCTGTAAAGACTGCACAACCTCCGTGGAGCTTTTCTACTCCAACCCAGAAGTCCCTTTCAGGTATTTCAATAGTGGGAGTAGCCCCGAAGTCAATTATGGTTCCGACATGATCCGTAGGTTCAGTTACGGATAGTGTCCGACCATTAAATTGAACCATATCGAGTATGCTAGCATGCCCCGCTCTGAAGTTCCTCAATAATCCTAGCTCCTTCAATCTAAATAGACTACGAACAGCCATTCCCTTCACGAACTCCTCAATTGGAAGTAAGTGGAGAATGATGTCCAGTGCCGCCTGAGGTGTACTACTCATAGCGCCAGAGATGCCAGTTGAAGCACACCTCTGAACTTTAGATAAAAGGTTCCTGTAGGTTATCTTACTTAACACCTTCCACCATACTGAACAACCATAAGTAAGAATTGGTCTTACAACCGAAGTGTATATCCAAGATACCACTAACGGTCTAAGTCCCCAATTTTTACCAATAGAGTTCCTGCAGGTGTAACAGGCATTAAGTCCTCTTTTGACCCTCTCCTGAGTGTTCCTTCTCCAAGACAATTTGCTGTCCAGGTAAACACCCAGGTATTTGGCCTCACTTGACAATTCAAGCTACAAACCATTCAATACTGGTAAGCTAAAAGGCTCAACCTTATATCTCCTGGTGAACAAGACCAACTTAGTCTTCCCTGGATTTACTCCCAATACTTTACTGATTGCATGACCTCACTGATCGTTGGTAGAAATTTACCAGAGACCAGTATAACCACGTCATCTGCGTAGGCTACAATTTTCCGTCCCCTAGCATCGAACTGTCTCAGGATGACGTTCACGGCCAAGAGCCATAGTAACGGAGAAAGGACCCCTCCTTGCGGTGTGCCCCTCGTCACAAGCTTCCTCACACAAGTGTCTCCCATATTCGAGTTGATAACTCTAGTGCTCAGCATTATTGTTATCCACTCAATTAGGAATTCACTTGCGTTGATTGAAACCAGTGCCTCCTTGATCGCCTCAATTCTAATATTATTAAAGGCCCTCTCAATGTCGAGGAAAGCTGCCATGGTATATTCCCTATGCAACAAACCTCGCTCTATGTAACTCACTACATCATGTAAAGCACTCTCTACAGACTTACCCTTTAGGTAGGCGTGTTGAGCGTCACTGATTAAGTGAGTTCCCAATCTATTTCTAAGATGCAGATCAATCAGTCTCTCCATTGTCTTCAGTAAGAAAGACGATAGGCTGATTGGCCTGTAATCCTTGGGTTTCGAGTGAGTCGGTTTACCCGCCTTGGGTATGAAGATGACTCTAACCTCTCTCCACCCCCTGGGAATGTATCCTAACCTAAGGCACTCCCTAAATATATCCACGAGTAGTAAGATGACCCTGTCATTGACATTCTGCAACATAGCCGGAAAGATTCCATCTGGGCCCGGTGATTTATATGGCTCAAATGTGCTCACCGCCCATGTTACTTTGTCTCTAGTAACCATCTCCCTAATTGTGTCGTTATCCCTCTCATCCGAGCCGGATAGACGTAGGTTTTCACTGACACTACCAGATCGCGGCCCAGACTCAATATCAGTACAGCCTGGGAAATGTGTCTCCATAAGTAAACTGAGGGACTCTGAGCTAGACTCTGTCCACGAATTGTCCGCGCGTTGTATATATCCAGGTGCCACAGGGTCCTTGGATAATACCCGTCTGAATCTAGACAACTCGTTCACAGAGTCCACGGACTCACAGAAACTTACCCATGATGTCCGTTTCGCTCTTCTTATGTCCTTCTTATACTTTGCAAAACTATCCCTATAGCTGCCCCAATCACTTTCGTTACCTGATAGCTTGGCCCTATTAAACAACCTTCTAACTGTAGACCGCTGATGCCTAAGTTCCCTGGTCCACCATCTTGGCTGATTACGCTTGCCCGGATATACTAACGGACAGCTGAGCTCAAAACTATTCCTGATCACATTCGTGAGATTATTCACTACTGCCTCGATACCCTCAGCCGAATTCTTCCAGCCATCAGTATCCCTTAAATCCCTACCCATTAACTACTAAAAGACTTCCAATCTGTCTTCCTAGAGTTCCTGTAGGGTTTTCCCTTCGATCCTACAAGATCTAAACTGAAGGATATCATGCTATGATCCGAAAAGGAGTAGTCCATGTTTACCCTCCAGTCCCTAACGAATTCGCCCCTCCGGTTTGCTAGCGTTATATCTATAACTGTTTCCCTATCTTTCGTTCTGAACGTGGGTTGACTCCCCCTATTACAGATATGAAGATCATAATCAGTTATAAAATTAAAAACTAACTCACCCCTTTTATTGACGTCCCTGCTTCCCCATTGATAATGGTGAGCATTCGCATCACATCCTAGGATCATGTACAGTCCTCTCCTCCTGCAGTGCTCCGCCAATTGCTGCAGAGCGATGCCTGGTGGATCAGCCGCCTCATAAGGCATGTACACTGATGCCAAAACCAGCTTCCTGTTTCCAGTAGCTTCCCATTGTACAACCGTTAGGTCCCCATTACTGAAAGAATGAAGAAGATTAACATTTAAATCCTTCCTAACCATTATACATGTTCGTACCTTTTCCAATGTGGATGGTATGAACAGATTGCAGCCTATAGCTCTTAATCCACATACCCTGGTGTTGTTAATCCAAGGTTCCTGGATAAGAGCTACATCCACATTGGAGTCAATAAGGAGTTTTGTCAATTCGGTTGAGGCTGCCTCACAATGGTGCAAATTAATTTGCACCACTGTTGTCCTCTTTGGTTTTATCAGACTTAGAGTATCTAAATCTGATAACCCCAAACCCGAAATTGACAACTCCCCTTAGCGACTCCAGCTTCTTTAGAGACTCCTGATCCACAGCGAATCTGAAGTCCCTACCTTGGTTCTCCTTACAGATCAAGGTGTTGACAAGCTTCCATTGACCTGTAAGAAGACCTTCGTTCTGGTTCTCCAATACTGTCAGAATGGTTCCAACCTCTAGAATGGGTGGTGGGAACCATGCTGTCACTATTGGACGAAAGGGCAACTCGGATGCCAGTATCACCTCGAGTTTCGCCTCTGGATAGAGTGTGTCGCACTTAGCAACTGCGTTTCTAAGAAATTCAAAAGATTTCTTATTTCCGCAGTTGATAGTTTTGACACCCTTCATCCAGTCTGCGCCTCTGAATGCTACCTCATCCGGCCTTCCTTTCACGAGAGCGATTTCCTCAATGAGCCTGTGCTCAATCTGTCGCCATTGCTCAACGCTGATCCTCCCATCTGGATCAGCTTTGTCAATGACAGCAGCTTGAATACAATCTTGCATCACTGATTCCCTCGCCTTTTTTGAAGTGGATGGCTGTTCATTACCCGAACCAGCTCTATTAGTTACCTCCTTATGGGGGCCCCTAAGCGAGCTACAGGGCGTATGGACAGCCTTCTTTGCCACCGAAGTTTGTTGGTCGTCCCCAGACCTGGCCCTCTTAATGACTCCCTTTTGGTTTACCAGATTTGCTGGATGGTACATGATCAGCCTTAACTTTGGTAGATTTTGGTTTGCCTGCTGTAACCCGCTGTTCCATAAGGGTTGCAGGTTTAGCAGGTTCGCCTCTACCGTCCCTACTAGCTCCGGCTGGGATCGATGAGCATGTAGACTTTCCTCCTGTGCCCTCACGGGACACCTCTGGAGTACGGTCTGCAACCACATCTGATCCTTCAGGATAAGACATTCCCAAGGAGTCGCAGACAGGTCCGTAGATCCGTTCGAATCTTTTAACGTTCCTTCTGTGCTTCTTGGTAAGGTACTTATCCTTGCCTGAAAGTGTCGAAGGGTCTCTCTTAGCTATCCTATGCAGATAGATAAGAGAGGCTCTTGCGCCACTTTGCGCTTTCTCCTCTTTGGTTCGGCAATTATCAGCGGTTGTCGCATTAAGCATTACCGCATCTTGTCGAACCAAAGTGCTGCCGGGCGTGTGATCCCCCTGATCACTCGAGCAATCCTTCCGCTCCGACCTGACCTCAATACCCTGGTTCTTCTCTTGACCCTGAGCGTGAGTTGAGATTACAGTGATCTCAAGCTCATCTTCAGAGCCAAGGGTAAGATCCCCGAGTTTTTCCGAGGCACCGGTCCCAGCGAAGGCATCGGTCGAATAATCAGGAAGATCATCCGTCCCTGATAGCTGGTCCAACAACTGACTTTCCTGTATCAGAATGTCTCGTTGAACCCCCATCCTGCACCTGTTTGCCAATAGAATCAGTAGAAACTATTATTTTTAATTGATATTTTTTTGTTTAACCAGGTTTCAAATATCAACAATATGTTTTGCTAAAAATTTAAATAGTTTGTCCTTTTTAGACCGAATACTTCGGGCATTCCATGATATCAACTTTATATTATTATTCATTGATATAAAAATTTACATGCAAGGTTTGTAACAACCTGAAACTGCTCATCTCGAGTTTTGCAACTTTTGAGGTTAACTATCAACTCGAACGTTAGATTTTTTAATTCTTCAAAGGAGAATAAACCGTTATTAACATTGTTATTAATGTTATTGTTTGTTTGTGTAAATGGTTTGTTGTAACTCATTCTCGGTGTATTTGGGAGATTTCCACTTTGATTAAGGGTATTTGGAAAATTACTGTTGCAATTATCTCTATTATTAAATGTCTAATAGTCTGCCTAAAACTTTTTGGTTGAGCGCGTTGACGGATTTGCTTATACATTTCTCTGCTGGGACATTCAGCGGACATTGCCTTATGAGGACCATTGCAGTTTGCACACATAATTGTGGTAAAAGAGCAATCAACTGTTTTATGATTTCCAGTACAGTGAGCACAAAATGGTTTAACTTTGCACCTACTGGAGCCATGGCCATACATCTGGCAATTGTAACATTGTGTAAGTTTAGCTTTGTTGGGTCTTTGGTATTCCCATCTTACTTTTATATAATTTTTGCCTTAATTCTCTGAGAGCAATGGATTTTCTTTCAAAGTATACAATATAGATGATTTGTTCTCTGGAATTATCTGCAGACTTTGTTACAATTTTTACATCAGTGCATTTTAGACCTAAATGTACTAGACGTGTTTTTATAACGGCTGGATCACTTTTATCTAGTCCTAGAAATACCGCCTTATAAGGTTTAAATTCTCTTTAAATTGTTTTTATTTTCATTTAATTATATTTTTTAACTAAGGACTGTACCATCCTTCAACAATTCCCATTCCTTTTTCCAAACTATAATGACGATGTACATCTTGGCTCTTAATGATTTTTTCATAATTTTTACCACTATTTTTAGATTTTTGCAACTTATTAAAGTTGAGTTTGTATCAAAAGATTTTACACTATCTTATAGACAGGATTTGGGATCATCTTTAGCAAAGTTAAGCTTAAATAATTGATTTTTTTAAAGCTGTGTAAATAATTATGAAGTATAAAAAATGTGTGTAAATACTTTTGAATTAAAAAATGCGTATGAATTTTTCTTTCAATATCAGAAATAAATACCGCGACTTTTTCAGAAATTAGCACCATCTTCTCTACACATTTCAGGCTTTACAACAACGAAAGAACTTTTTCAAAATATTTTATAACAACAAAAATATTTGACTTCTTTTCCAAATTTTCTTAAAAATTAAAAAAAATGTGCAAATATATATGACTATGACTGTATTTAAAAACTTAAAAATAAGAAAATCTAAAAGTTGGTTGCATTAATATAATTTGATTTTAAACCATACATGGTTGGAAACCGATACCTGTTAGAAAAATACTATAAAAACTTAATTTATTTTTCAGCTTGAATATTTTCTTCGAACTGACAATATTTTCTTTTCATATTGAAACATACAAGAAAATTACTATGATAAAGAATTTACATTGAAAGAAAAGTATAATTCATTTAATTTATTTCTAACAAACACTCCCTCAATGTAAATTTCCCATTTACACAAAAATCAAAAATACAAATTATTTAACATTTCAAATTCAACAAATTACAACATTTAGTATGATTCTGATTAGGCAAAGATTTCGTGAATATATCTGCAACATTGGACTCGGTAGGAACATACTTCAACTCAATCTCATTGGCATTGTACTTTTCCTTTATATAATGATATCGTATGTCGATATGTTTACTCCTCTTCATCGTCATATGGCTGAGCGCCTTGATTGTCACAACACAATACAGTTTAGCAAATTTTTGAATCGAAGTTTATTCAGCAGACTTCGGTAATAACTAATCTCTTTTACGGCTTGACACATGTCACTCAAAACAACTATGTTTTGCTTTTTCGACTCCCATGAAATCGGCCCATCTGCGAAAAATAAAACATATCCACTGTAGGACCTACGATATATTATATTTGATCCCCAATCAGCATCGGAATAACATATTAACTCATTTCCATCTTTCGTATAACTTAGTGAACATTGTTGATACTTTAAGTATCGTAAGACGTGTTTGGCAGCAACTAGATGTTCTTCGTGCGGATGAGAACTGAACTGTCCTAAGCTTGATATAGTGTGTGCGATATCGGGTTTTGAAATTATTGATAAATACATAAGACTTCATACATATTCCATTGCTTCAAAAGTTCATTCATAAAATTCTTTTGATGAATTTCAATATTACCTCTTAGATCATTTCTAACAGTACCGATACCGATTAAATACAGTTTAAAGTTGGTTACCGTAACTGATACTGTTACCGAAATTATTATTTTGTTAAAAATACCGGTATTCAAATACCGTTTCTTTCTGTACCGGTATATACAAGTATTCTAGTTTCGATATTCTAAAAATTACAATTTTTTCAACATAAGATGGTATTTTAAGAATAATTTCTCATATAATTTACTTCAGGAAATAATTCAGATAAAATTATTTTTAATAATAAGAGTTTATTTAAGGTAATATTTAAAGAATTTAGTTTTAAAGAGCCCTCTTATTGTTTGTTTCTTTATTATATCGTTTGCAATAAATATATTTTTAAAGAGGTTTAAATGCCTTTAACCTAGTGCAAATATTTTTTGATTTTTCATATCTCGCTTTCCGGGAATTTTGTCCGTGATTCCCGGGAATTTTAAAAGCACTTAAATGAAAGAAAACTGCATGATTTTTAACAAAAGATTATTGTTTTCAAAAATTTTTACCGAATATAATATGATAAATCAAGCTGGGAACTATGTATATAATTTCATTATTCTTTTAATTGCTTATATAGGATGAATCTTAGTTATGAATTGAAATAAACACATGTCAGCACTAAAGGCGCCTATAGACACATACTGCAGAGAGCTACTGCCTATACGTGTGTGATTGACGAACTTGCTACACATTCATTAATCAAAATTTAATTTTTGTGAGAAAATTTGATTAAATACTAAACAAAATAAAATATTTTTTTTATTTTTTCTTTTAATTTAAAATGACAAACAGAAAAATTCATAAATGATAGAAAAAAATATTCAAATTCATTCGAAAAAACTGTCTGCAGTATGAATTCATTTATTTATACATGTTTTAAAATGAATAAATAAAAAATAAATTCAATAAAATGGCAAGCAGAGTTAATTTATATAAAGCTCAACAAACTATTGTGGCTGAGATCACATTAATTTCTAGTAAAATGAAAGACAAAGCAGTAAGAAAAGCGGCAGTCGAAGAAACTAAAAAGAGTTTGATGAAATTATGGGAGGAATTCAACACAAACAATGATAGATTGATGGCTCATGGAATCAATGAAGATCCATACTTTAAAGTAAATTGCTTTCACACTACTAAAACATTGGTAGAGAATTCAATGAAGGAATTAAAATCTATTTCGGAAGAACAGTAGGTTAAGTCACAAGGTGATTACGAAGTAATGAATAATGCGGCAATTCAGCAACAATTGCAGCAAATGCAACAACAAATGGTTTCACTTTTTGAAACTTTTTAAAGCCCAAAGAGCTGTGAGCAGAAAGAAGAGAGAAAAAACGAGAGTAAAGCAGTAGATAGATCAGGTGCGTTGCTTCATCAGTTTAGAAGGAAACTTTTCAAACTGAAATAAGCTCTAAAAGAAGACGAAAACTTAGTAGAAGGAAGATATTCCTTAGAGAGGAAAATAACATCGTGGGACAAACAGATGGATGAGATAAGACAGCTTTACTCGGAGCTATCCCTCAACTACCTAATGGGATACGAAGTGGATGATGAATTTGAGGAAATGGAAAGATTTTATGAACTGAAATCAAGAGAATTGATTTCTAAGATGCAGATCAATCAGTCTCTCCATTGTCTTCAGTAAGAAAGACGATAGGCTGATTGGCCTGTAATCCTTGGGTTTCGAGTGAGTCGGTTTACCCGCCTTGGGTATGAAGATGACTCTAACCTCTCTCCACCCCCTGGGAATGTATCCTAACCTAAGGCACTCCCTAAATATATCCACGAGTAGTAAGATGACCCTGTCATTGACATTCTGCAACATAGCCGGAAAGATTCCATCTGGGCCCGGTGATTTATATGGCTCAAATGTGCTCACCGCCCATGTTACTTTGTCTCTAGTAACCATCTCCCTAATTGTGTCGTTATCCCTCTCATCCGAGCCGGATAGATGTAGGTTTTCACTGACACTACCAGATCGCGGCCCAGACTCAATATCAGTACAGCCTGGGAAATGTGTCTCCATAAGTAAACTGAGGGACTCTGAGCTAGACTCTGTCCACGAATTGTCCGCGCGTTGTATATATCCAGGTGCCACAGGGTCCTTGGATAATACCCGTCTGAATCTAGACAACTCGTTCACAGAGTCCACGGACTCACAGAAACTTACCCATGATGTCCGTTTCGCTCTTCTTATGTCCTTCTTATACTTTGCAAAACTATCCCTATAGCTGCCCCAATCACTTTCGTTACCTGATAGCTTGGCCCTATTAAACAACCTTCTAACTGTAGACCGCTGATGCCTAAGTTCCCTGGTCCACCATCTTGGCTGATTACGCTTGCCCGGATATACTAACGGACAGCTGAGCTCAAAACTATTCCTGATCACATTCGTGAGATTATTCACTACTGCCTCGATACCCTCAGCCGAATTCTTCCAGCCATCAGTATCCCTTAAATCCCTACCCATTAACTACTAAAAGACTTCCAATCTGTCTTCCTAGAGTTCCTGTAGGGTTTTCCCTTCGATCCTACAAGATCTAAACTGAAGGATATCATGCTATGATCCGAAAAGGAGTAGTCCATGTTTACCCTCCAGTCCCTAACGAATTCGCCCCTCCGGTTTGCTAGCGTTATATCTATAACTGTTTCCCTATCTTTCGTTCTGAACGTGGGTTGACTCCCCCTATTACAGATATGAAGATCATAATCAGTTATAAAATTAAAAACTAACTCACCCCTTTTATTGACGTCCCTGCTTCCCCATTGATAATGGTGAGCGTTCGCATCACATCCTAGGATCATGTACAGTCCTCTCCTCCTGCAGTGCTCCGCCATGTACAGTCCTCTCCTCCTGCAGAGCGATGCCTGGTGGATCAGCCGCCTCATAAGGCATGTACACTAATGCCAAAACCAGCTTCCTGTTTCCAGTAGCTTCCCATTGTACAACCGTTAGGTCCCCATTACTGAAAGAATGAAGAAGATTAACATTTAAATCCTTCCTAACCATTATACATGTTCGTACCTTTTCCAATGTGGATGGTATGAACAGATTGCAGCCTATAGCTCTTAATCCACATACCCTGGTGTTGTTAATCCAAGGTTCCTGGATAAGAGCTACATCCACATTGGAGTCAATAAGGAGTTTTGTCAATTCGGTTGAGGCTGCCTCACAATGGTGCAAATTAATTTGCACCACTGTTGTCCTCTTTGGTTTTATCAGACTTAGAGTATCTAAATCTGATAACCCCAAACCCGAAATTGACAACTCCCCTTAGCGACTCCAGCTTCTTTAGAGACTCCTGATCCACAGCGAATCTGAAGTCCCTACCTTGGTTCTCCTTACAGATCAAGGTGTTGACAAGCTTCCATTGACCTGTAAGAAGACCTTCGTTCTGGTTCTCCAATACTGTCAGAATGGTTCCAACCTCTAGAATGAGTGGTGGGAACCATGCTGTCACTATTGGACGAAAGGGCAACTCGGATGCCAGTATCACCTCGAGTTTCGCCTCTGGATAGAGTGTGTCGCACTTAGCAACTGCGTTTCTAAGAAATTCAAAAGATTTCTTATTTCCGCAGTTGATAGTTTTGACACCCTTCATCCAGTCTGCGCCTCTGAATGCTACCTCATCCGGCCTTCCTTTCACGAGAGCGATTTCCTCAATGAGCCTGTGCTCAATCTGTCGCCATTGCTCAACGCTGATCCTCCCATCTGGATCAGCTTTGTCAATGACAGCAGCTTGAATACAATCTTGCATCACTGATTCCCTCGCCTTTTTTGAAGTGGATGGCTGTTCATTACCCGAACCAGCTCTATTAGTTACCTCCTTATGGGGGCCCCTAAGCGAGCTACAGGGCGTATGGACAGCCTTCTTTGCCACCGAAGTTTGTTGGTCGTCCCCAGACCTGGCCCTCTTAATGACTCCCTTTTGGTTTACCAGATTTGCTGGATGGTACATGATCAGCCTTAACTTTGGTAGATTTTGGTTTGCCTGCTGTAACCCGCTGTTCCATAAGGGTTGCAGGTTTAGCAGGTTCGCCTCTACCGTCCCTACTAGCTCCGGCTGGGATCGATGAGCATGTAGACTTTCCTCCTGTGCCCTCACGGGACACCTCTGGAGTACGGTCTGCAACCACATCTGATCCTTCAGGATAAGACATTCCCAAGGAGTCGCAGACAGGTCCGTAGATCCGTTCGAATCTTTTAACGTTCCTTCTGTGCTTCTTGGTAAGGTACTTATCCTTGCCTGAAAGTGTCGAAGGGTCTCTCTTAGCTATCCTATGCAGATAGATAAGAGAGGCTCTTGCGCCACTTTGCGCTTTCTCCTCTTTGGTTCGGCAATTATCAGCGGTTGTCGCATTAAGCATTACCGCATCTTGTCGAACCAAAGTGCTGCCGGGCGTGTGATCCCCCTGATCACTCGAGCAATCCTTCCGCTCCGACCTGACCTCAATACCCTGGTTCTTCTCTTGACCCTGAGCGCGAGTTGAGATTACAGTGATCTCAAGCTCATCTTCAGAGCCAAGGGTAAGATCCCCGAGTTTTTCCGAGGCACCGGTCCCAGCGAAGGCATCGGTCGAATAATCAGGAAGATCATCCGTCCCTGATAGCTGGTCCAACAACTGACTTTCCTGTATCAGAATGTCTCGTTGAACCCCCATCCTGCACCTGTTTGCCAATAGAATCAGTAGAAACTATTATTTTTAATTGATATTTTTTTGTTTAACCAGGTTTCAAATATCAACAATATGTTTTGCTAAAAATTTAAATAGTTTGTCCTTTTTAGACCGAATACTTCGGGCATTCCATGATATCAACTTTATATTATTATTCATTGATATAAAAATTTACATGCAAGGTTTGTAACAACCTGAAACTGCTCATCTCGAGTTTTGCAACTTTTGAGGTTAACTATCAACTCGAACGTTAGATTTTTTAATTCTTCAAAGGAGAATAAACCGTTATTAACATTGTTATTAATGTTATTGTTTGTTTGTGTAAATGGTTTGTTGTAACTCATTCTCGGTGTATTTGGGAGATTTCCACTTTGATTAAGGGTATTTGGAAAATTACTGTTGCAATTATCTCTATTATTAAATGTCTAATAGTCTGCCTAAAACTTTTTGGTTGAGCGCGTTGACGGATTTGCTTATACATTTCTCTGCTGGGACATTCAGCGGACATTGCCTTATGAGGACCATTGCAGTTTGCACACATAATTGTGGTAAAAGAGCAATCAACTGTTTTATGATTTCCAGTACAGTGAGCACAAAATGGTTTAACTTTGCACCTACTGGAGCCATGGCCATACATCTGGCAATTGTAACATTGTGTAAGTTTAGCTTTGTTGGGTCTTTGGTATTCCCATCTTACTTTTATATAATTTTTGCCTTAATTCTCTGAGAGCAATGGATTTTCTTTCAAAGTATACAATATAGATGATTTGTTCTCTGGAATTATCTGCAGACTTTGTTACAATTTTTACATCAGTGCATTTTAGACCTAAATGTACTAGACGTGTTTTTATAACGGCTGGATCACTTTTATCTAGTCCTAGAAATACCGCCTTATAAGGTTTAAATTCTCTTTAAATTGTTTTTATTTTCATCTAATTATATTTTTTAACTAAGGACTGTACCATCCTTCAACAATTCCCATTCCTTTTTCCAAACTATAATGACGATGTACATCTTGGCTCTTAATGATTTTTTCATAATTTTTACCACTATTTTTAGATTTTTGCAACTTATTAAAGTTGAGTTTGTATCAAAAGATTTTACACTATCTTATAGACAGGATTTGGGATCATCTTTAGCAAAGTTAAGCTTAAATAATTGATTTTTTTAAAGCTGTGTAAATAATTATGAAGTATAAAAAATGTGTGTAAATACTTTTGAATTAAAAAATGCGTATGAATTTTTCTTTCAATATCAGAAATAAATACCGCGACTTTTTCAGAAATTAGCACCATCTTCTCTACACATTTCAGGCTTTACAACAACGAAAGAACTTTTTCAAAATATTTTATAACAACAAAAATATTTGACTTCTTTTCCAAATTTTCTTAAAAATTAAAAAAAATGTGCAAATATATATGACTATGACTGTATTTAAAAACTTAAAAATAAGAAAATCTAAAAGTTGGTTGCATTAATATAATTTGATTTTAAACCATACATGGTTGGAAACCGATACCTGTTAGAAAAATACTATAAAAACTTAATTTATTTTTCAGCTTGAATATTTTCTTCGAACTGACAATATTTTCTTTTCATATTGAAACATACAAGAAAATTACTATGATAAAGAATTTACATTGAAAGAAAAGTATAATTCATTTAATTTATTTCTAACAAACACTCCCTCAATGTAAATTTCCCATTTACACAAAAATCAAAAATACAAATTATTTAACATTTCAAATTCAACAAATTACAACATTTAGTATGTTTCTGTTTAGGCAAAGATTTCGTGAATATATCTGCAACATTGGACTCGGTAGGAACATACTTCAACTCAATCTCATTGGCATTGTACTTTTCCTTTATATAATGATATCGTATGTCGATATGTTTACTCCTCTTCATCGTCATATGGCTGAGCGCCTTGATTGTCACAACACAATACAGTTTAGCAAATTTTTGAATCGAAGTTTATTCAGCAGACTTCGGTAATAACTAATCTCTTTTACGGCTTGACACATGTCACTCAAAACAACTATGTTTTGCTTTTTCGACTCCCATGAAATCGGCCCATCTGCGAAAAATAAAACATATCCACTGTAGGACCTACGATATATTATATTTGATCCCCAATCAGCATCGGAATAACATATTAACTCATTTCCATCTTTCGTATAACTTAGTGAACATTGTTGATACTTTAAGTATCGTAAGACGTGTTTGGCAGCAACTAGATGTTCTTCGTGCGGATGAGAACTGAACTGTCCTAAGCTTGATATAGTGTGTGCGATATCGGGTTTTGAAATTATTGATAAATACATAAGACTTCATACATATTCCATTGCTTCAAAAGTTCATTCATAAAATTCTTTTGATGAATTTCAATATTACCTCTTAGATCATTTCTAACAGTACCGATACCGATTAAATACAGTTTAAAGTTGGTTACCGTAACTGATACTGTTACCGAAATTATTATTTTGTTAAAAATACCGGTATTCAAATACCGTTTCCTTCTGTACCGGTATATACAAGTATTCTAGTTTCGATATTCTAAAAATTACAATTTTTTCAACATAAGATGGTATTTTAAGAATAATTTCTCATATAATTTACTTCAGGAAATAATTCAGATAAAATTATTTTTAATAATAAGAGTTTATTTAAGGTAATATTTAAAGAATTTAGTTTTAAAGAGCCCTCTTATTGTTTGTTTCTTTATTATATCGTTTGCAATAAATATATTTTTAAAGAGGTTTAAATGCCTTTAACCTAGTGCAAATATTTTTTGATTTTTCATATCTCGCTTTCCGGGAATTTTGTCCGTGATTCCCGGGAATTTTAAAAGCACTTAAATGAAAGAAAACTGCATGATTTTTAACAAAAGATTATTGTTTTCAAAAATTTTTACCGAATATAATATGATAAATCAAGCTGGGAACTATGTATATAATTTCATTATTCTTTTAATTGCTTATATAGGATGAATCTTAGTTATGAATTGAAATAAACACATGTCAGCACTAAAGGCGCCTATAGACACATACTGCAGAGAGCTACTGCCTATACGTGTGTGATTGACAAACTTGCTACACATTCATTAATCAAAATTTAATTTTTGTGAGAAAATTTGATTAAATACTAAACAAAATAAAATATTTTTTTTATTTTTTCTTTTAATTTAAAATGACAAACAGAAAAATTCATAAATGATAGAAAAAAATATTCAAATTCATTCGAAAAAACTGTCTGCAGTATGAATTCATTTATTTATACATGTTTTAAAATGAATAAATAAAAAATAAATTCAATAAAATGGCAAGCAGAGTTAATTTATATAAAGCTCAACAAACTATTGTGGCTGAGATCACATTAATTTCTAGTAAAATGAAAGACAAAGCAGTAAGAAAAGCGGCAGTCGAAGAAACTAAAAAGAGTTTGATGAAATTATGGGAGGAATTCAACACAAACAATGATAGATTGATGGCTCATGGAATCAATGAAGATCCATACTTTAAAGTAAATTGCTTTCACACTACTAAAACATTGGTAGAGAATTCAATGAAGGAATTAAAATCTATTTCGGAAGAACAGTAGGTTAAGTCACAAGGTGATTACGAAGTAATGAATAATGCGGCAATTCAGCAACAATTGCAGCAAATGCAACAACAAATGGTTTCACTTTTTGAAACTTTTTAAAGCCCAAAGAGCTGTGAGCAGAAAGAAGAGAGAAAAAACGAGAGTAAAGCAGTAGATAGATCAGGTGCGTTGCTTCATCAGTTTAGAAGGAAACTTTTCAAACTGAAATAAGCTCTAAAAGAAGACGAAAACTTAGTAGAAGGAAGATATTCCTTAGAGAGGAAAATAACATCGTGGGACAAACAGATGGATGAGATAAGACAGCTTTACTCGGAGCTATCCCTCAACTACCTAATGGGATACGAAGTGGATGATGAATTTGAGGAAATGGAAAGATTTTATGAACTGAAATCAAGAGAATTGATTTCTAAGATGCAGATCAATCAGTCTCTCCATTGTCTTCAGTAAGAAAGACGATAGGCTGATTGGCCTGTAATCCTTGGGTTTCGAGTGAGTCGGTTTACCCGCCTTGGGTATGAAGATGACTCTAACCTCTCTCCACCCCCTGGGAATGTATCCTAACCTAAGGCACTCCCTAAATATATCCACGAGTAGTAAGATGACCCTGTCATTGACATTCTGCAACATAGCCGGAAAGATTCCATCTGGGCCCGGTGATTTATATGGCTCAAATGTGCTCACCGCCCATGTTACTTTGTCTCTAGTAACCATCTCCCTAATTGTGTCGTTATCCCTCTCATCCGAGCCGGATAGATGTAGGTTTTCACTTACACTACCAGATCGCGGCCCAGACTCAATATCAGTACAGCCTGGGAAATGTGTCTCCATAAGTAAACTGAGGGACTCTGAGCTAGACTCTGTCCACGAATTGTCCGCGCGTTGTATATATCCAGGTGCCACAGGGTCCTTGGATAATACCCGTCTGAATCTAGACAACTCGTTCACAGAGTCCACGGACTCACAGAAACTTACCCATGATGTCCGTTTCGCTCTTCTTATGTCCTTCTTATACTTTGCAAAACTATCCCTATAGCTGCCCCAATCACTTTCGTTACCTGATAGCTTGGCCCTATTAAACAACCTTCTAACTGTAGACCGCTGATGCCTAAGTTCCCTGGTCCACCATCTTGGCTGATTACGCTTGCCCGGATATACTAACGGACAGCTGAGCTCAAAACTATTCCTGATCACATTCGTGAGATTATTCACTACTGCCTCGATACCCTCAGCCGAATTCTTCCAGCCATCAGTATCCCTTAAATCCCTACCCATTAACTACTAAAAGACTTCCAATCTGTCTTCCTAGAGTTCCTGTAGGGTTTTCCCTTCGATCCTACAAGATCTAAACTGAAGGATATCATGCTATGATCCGAAAAGGAGTAGTCCATGTTTACCCTCCAGTCCCTAACGAATTCGCCCCTCCGGTTTGCTAGCGTTATATCTATAACTGTTTCCCTATCTTTCGTTCTGAACGTGGGTTGACTCCCCCTATTACAGATATGAAGATCATAATCAGTTATAAAATTAAAAACTAACTCACCCCTTTTATTGACGTCCCTGCTTCCCCATTGATAATGGTGAGCGTTCGCATCACATCCTAGGATCATGTACAGTCCTCTCCTCCTGCAGTGCTCCGCCATGTACAGTCCTCTCCTCCTGCAGAGCGATGCCTGGTGGATCAGCCGCCTCATAAGGCATGTACACTGATGCCAAAACCAGCTTCCTGTTTCCAGTAGCTTCCCATTGTACAACCGTTAGGTCCCCATTACTGAAAGAATGAAGAAGATTAACATTTAAATCCTTCCTAACCATTATACATGTTCGTACCTTTTCCAATGTGGATGGTATGAACAGATTGCAGCCTATAGCTCTTAATCCACATACCCTGGTGTTGTTAATCCAAGGTTCCTGGATAAGAGCTACATCCACATTGGAGTCAATAAGGAGTTTTGTCAATTCGGTTGAGGCTGCCTCACAATGGTGCAAATTAATTTGCACCACTGTTGTCCTCTTTGGTTTTATCAGACTTAGAGTATCTAAATCTGATAACCCCAAACCCGAAATTGACAACTCCCCTTAGCGACTCCAGCTTCTTTAGAGACTCCTGATCCACAGCGAATCTGAAGTCCCTACCTTGGTTCTCCTTACAGATCAAGGTGTTGACAAGCTTCCATTGACCTGTAAGAAGACCTTCGTTCTGGTTCTCCAATACTGTCAGAATGGTTCCAACCTCTAGAATGGGTGGTGGGAACCATGCTGTCACTATTGGACGAAAGGGCAACTCGGATGCCAGTATCACCTCGAGTTTCGCCTCTGGATAGAGTGTGTCGCACTTAGCAACTGCGTTTCTAAGAAATTCAAAAGATTTCTTATTTCCGCAGTTGATAGTTTTGACACCCTTCATCCAGTCTGCGCCTCTGAATGCTACCTCATCCGGCCTTCCTTTCACGAGAGCGATTTCCTCAATGAGCCTGTGCTCAATCTGTCGCCATTGCTCAACGCTGATCCTCCCATCTGGATCAGCTTTGTCAATGACAGCAGCTTGAATACAATCTTGCATCACTGATTCCCTCGCCTTTTTTGAAGTGGATGGCTGTTCATTACCCGAACCAGCTCTATTAGTTACCTCCTTATGGGGGCCCCTAAGCGAGCTACAGGGCGTATGGACAGCCTTCTTTGCCACCGAAGTTTGTTGGTCGTCCCCACACCTGGCCCTCTTAATGACTCCCTTTTGGTTTACCAGATTTGCTGGATGGTACATGATCAGCCTTAACTTTGGTAGATTTTGGTTTGCCTGCTGTAACCCGCTGTTCCATAAGGGTTGCAGGTTTAGCAGGTTCGCCTCTACCGTCCCTACTAGCTCCGGCTGGGATCGATGAGCATGTAGACTTTCCTCCTGTGCCCTCACGGGACACCTCTGGAGTACGGTCTGCAACCACATCTGATCCTTCAGGATAAGACATTCCCAAGGAGTCGCAGACAGGTCCGTAGATCCGTTCGAATCTTTTAACGTTCCTTCTGTGCTTCTTGGTAAGGTACTTATCCTTGCCTGAAAGTGTCGAAGGGTCTCTCTTAGCTATCCTATGCAGATAGATAAGAGAGGCTCTTGCGCCACTTTGCGCTTTCTCCTCTTTGGTTCGGCAATTATCAGCGGTTGTCGCATTAAGCATTACCGCATCTTGTCGAACCAAAGTGCTGCCGGGCGTGTGATCCCCCTGATCACTCGAGCAATCCTTCCGCTCCGACCTGACCTCAATACCCTGGTTCTTCTCTTGACCCTGAGCGCGAGTTGAGATTACAGTGATCTCAAGCTCATCTTCAGAGCCAAGGGTAAGATCCCCGAGTTTTTCCGAGGCACCGGTCCCAGCGAAGGCATCGGTCGAATAATCAGGAAGATCATCCGTCCCTGATAGCTGGTCCAACAACTGACTTTCCTGTATCAGAATGTCTCGTTGAACCCCCATCCTGCACCTGTTTGCCAATAGAATCAGTAGAAACTATTATTTTTAATTGATATTTTTTTGTTTAACCAGGTTTCAAATATCAACAATATGTTTTGCTAAAAATTTAAATAGTTTGTCCTTTTTAGACCGAATACTTCGGGCATTCCATGATATCAACTTTATATTATTATTCATTGATATAAAAATTTACATGCAAGGTTTGTAACAACCTGAAACTGCTCATCTCGAGTTTTGCAACTTTTGAGGTTAACTATCAACTCGAACGTTAGATTTTTTAATTCTTCAAAGGAGAATAAACCGTTATTAACATTGTTATTAATGTTATTGTTTGTTTGTGTAAATGGTTTGTTGTAACTCATTCTCGGTGTATTTGGGAGATTTCCACTTTGATTAAGGGTATTTGGAAAATTACTGTTGCAATTATCTCTATTATTAAATGTCTAATAGTCTGCCTAAAACTTTTTGGTTGAGCGCGTTGACGGATTTGCTTATACATTTCTCTGCTGGGACATTCAGCGGACATTGCCTTATGAGGACCATTGCAGTTTGCACACATAATTGTGGTAAAAGAGCAATCAACTGTTTTATGATTTCCAGTACAGTGAGCACAAAATGGTTTAACTTTGCACCTACTGGAGCCATGGCCATACATCTGGCAATTGTAACATTGTGTAAGTTTAGCTTTGTTGGGTCTTTGGTATTCCCATCTTACTTTTATATAATTTTTGCCTTAATTCTCTGAGAGCAATGGATTTTCTTTCAAAGTATACAATATAGATGATTTGTTCTCTGGAATTATCTGCAGACTTTGTTACAATTTTTACATCAGTGCATTTTAGACCTAAATGTACTAGACGTGTTTTTATAACGGCTGGATCACTTTTATCTAGTCCTAGAAATACCGCCTTATAAGGTTTAAATTCTCTTTAAATTGTTTTTATTTTCATTTAATTATATTTTTTAACTAAGGACTGTACCATCCTTCAACAATTCCCATTCCTTTTTCCAAACTATAATGACGATGTACATCTTGGCTCTTAATGATTTTTTCATAATTTTTACCACTATTTTTAGATTTTTGCAACTTATTAAAGTTGAGTTTGTATCAAAAGATTTTACACTATCTTATAGACAGGATTTGGGATCATCTTTAGCAAAGTTAAGCTTAAATAATTGATTTTTTTAAAGCTGTGTAAATAATTATGAAGTATAAAAAATGTGTGTAAATACTTTTGAATTAAAAAATGCGTATGAATTTTTCTTTCAATATCAGAAATAAATACCGCGACTTTTTCAGAAATTAGCACCATCTTCTCTACACATTTCAGGCTTTACAACAACGAAAGAACTTTTTCAAAATATTTTATAACAACAAAAATATTTGACTTCTTTTCCAAATTTTCTTAAAAATTAAAAAAAATGTGCAAATATATATGACTATGACTGTATTTAAAAACTTAAAAATAAGAAAATCTAAAAGTTGGTTGCATTAATATAATTTGATTTTAAACCATACATGGTTGGAAACCGATACCTGTTAGAAAAATACTATAAAAACTTAATTTATTTTTCAGCTTGAATATTTTCTTCGAACTGACAATATTTTCTTTTCATATTGAAACATACAAGAAAATTACTATGATAAAGAATTTACATTGAAAGAAAAGTATAATTCATTTAATTTATTTCTAACAAACACTCCCTCAATGTAAATTTCCCATTTACACAAAAATCAAAAATACAAATTATTTAACATTTCAAATTCAACAAATTACAACATTTAGTATGATTCTGATTAGGCAAAGATTTCGTGAATATATCTGCAACATTGGACTCGGTAGGAACATACTTCAACTCAATCTCATTGGCATTGTACTTTTCCTTTATATAATGATATCGTATGTCGATATGTTTACTCCTCTTCATCGTCATATGGCTGAGCGCCTTGATTGTCACAATACAGTTTAGCAAATTTTTGAATCGAAGTTTATTCAGCAGACTTCGGTAATAACTAATCTCTTTTACGGCTTGACACATGTCACTCAAAACAACTATGTTTTGCTTTTTCGACTCCCATGAAATCGGCCCATCTGCGAAAAATAAAACATATCCACTGTAGGACCTACGATATATTATATTTGATCCCCAATCAGCATCGGAATAACATATTAACTCATTTCCATCTTTCGTATAACTTAGTGAACATTGTTGATACTTTAAGTATCGTAAGACGTGTTTGGCAGCAACTAGATGTTCTTCGTGCGGATGAGAACTGAACTGTCCTAAGCTTGATATAGTGTGTGCGATATCGGGTTTTGAAATTATTGATAAATACATAAGACTTCATACATATTCCATTGCTTCAAAAGTTCATTCACAAAATTCTTTTGATGAATTTCAATATTACCTCTTAGATCATTTCTAACAGTACCGATACCGATTAAATACAGTTTAAAGTTGGTTACCGTAACTGATACTGTTACCGAAATTATTATTTTGTTAAAAATACCGGTATTCAAATACCGTTTCCTTCTGTACCGGTATATACAAGTATTTATTTTTTTTTATTTTTTTTTTTATTTATTTATTTATTGATAATCTTGAAGCCAGTTGAGGCCAATCGATTACAGCTTAAAAATATGACAATAATTCATTTATAATTTTATATTAAATTGGTACTTATTTCTAAATATCAATTCTTAAATAATTTATTTATTACCTAAGTTTATACAAACATTTTCAATGTTATTCTATCACGAATATACTGCATACATAAAATTACCCCCCCTAAAAAAAAGTGGTTTAATAGTTATTAATGATAGATAAAATTAAGCTTTTAAAATTAGGAACTGAAAAAGAAAAATTTCTTTTATCATATGGTAATACCATATTCCATAATTTTATGACACGAACTACGAAAGACCTTTGCATAAAAATTGTATTAAATCGCGGACAGACTAATGAATGAGTCCTTGAAGAGTGTGCAAAAATAAATCTAGATACAAGATAACGTGGAGAATCAAATTTAAATGTTTTGTAAAAAAGACAGAGTAATTTAATATTAATAAAGCTTCTAAAATTGCAACCTAAAAAGTCATATATATATTCTGAAACATGATCGTGAATCCTAAGACCGTAAACAAAACGTATCACTCTGTTAAAACATCTTTCTATTTTAGAGATATTTCCCAGTGAAGTACCACTATATACTTCTAACCCATACGTTATAAGTGGCATCAATAATGAATGGCCAATATGTTTCCTTACCGCAATAGGAAGACGACAAGGAGTACCGTAAACTCGCCTTAATGATGTGAAAATTTTAGATATAACGAAATTAATATGTTGATTAAAAGACAATTTATCGTCTATATAAAAACCAAGAGCTTTAAAATATGAGACAAACTGCAAAGGTGTATCATTTAACTTTATATTAAATACATTTTCTGATATATTATTAAACAACATTGCTTTCGACTTGGAAGCATTCAATGAAATATAATTTTCGTTACACCATACCTCAATATTATGTAAATCACCTTTCACTCTCCTACTAAAATCTTCCTTTGATTCAGCCACACACACAAGTTGTAAATCATCGGCATACATATAGCCCTTAAGAGATTTTAGCTTAGAGAAAATATCATTAATATACAACAAAAATAATAACGGCCCTAAAATTGTGCCCTGTGGAACACCACGGTATGTAAATTTGCTGGACGAGCTTTCATTAATAGTCTGTACAAATTGAGTCCTGTTAGTATTAAAAGACTGGATTAATTTACAAGCATTACAAGAGAATCCAAATTGTGCAAAAAGTTTATTTAGTAGCACTTCATGAGAAATGGATTCAAAAGCCCTACTGAAATCTAGACTTATCATAGCACAGAACTTATGCTGATCTAATCCATCTCTCACTTCGTGTAATATATCAATCATATGGGCAGTAGTGTTATGGCGGTGTCTGAAACCAGATTGGTATTCGGATAACAAATTTCTTTCATTGATATAGCCTAACATTTGATCATTAACTAATGTTTCCAAAACCTTAGAACATACAGATACAATACAGATCGGACGATATTCACTACAGAGTGTCGCGTTTTTCATTTTGGGAATGGGCAGAACTCTTGATATTTTCCAGGCTTGTGGATATTTAGAGCAAGTCAAAACACTATTGAAAATATGTGTAAAATGTCGCAAGACATGAGGTAAAATTAGTTTTAGGAACCTAAGTGAGAGTCCATCAGGCCCAACAGAATTAGATTTAATTTTCATAAAAGCATTGAAAACCTCATGCTCCGTAACATTGCGAAACGAAAATCTGCTTTGATCTAAAGTGGATTGCATATCATACAAAATCGGTGGGTTATCAATTGAATCCAAAATACAAAACTCATTGAATTCTTCAACATTAATAGGGTATTCATTATTTTCCACTCGCTTTATTCCAACTTTACCTAGCAATTTCCAGAGATCCTTTGCTGTGGCAGACTCAAAATTACTGTGATAGTAGTTTGCCCTTTCTTTTCTAATTACTTTTTTAAGTTTGTTCCTAAAGACACAATATGTTTGCCATCTATCCATACATCTAACTTCTAAATATGCTCGGAATGCAACATCTCGCAAGTATTTTGCTCGCAAAACATGATCTGATTTCATCCATGGATCACCCTTATCTTTTCTTGCCCGTATAGTTTTCAACGGAATATGTTTATCATATAGATTCAGTAGTACAGATGTTAAAAATTCCACTTGAAAATTTGTATCAATAGTTTGATAGATAGGACAAAAATTAATATCTTCTAAGTCTCTTATACAATTTTCAAGATTGAAATGCTTGTAATTTCTTATTTGCATTACCTTGTTCACATTTTTACTTCTAACCTTAAAAGATATAAATATTAATGCATGGTGGGAATTTAAAGATGGAAATTGGAATTGACCTTTACTCTCGACAAACCTAGGATCAGATACTAAAAAGTAATCAATTAGACTACTTCTATTTGAACCTAAATGGAAGTGTGTCGGTAAGCTGTTGTGGATTAATTTCAAATGTAATTCATTAATTATATTTCTAAAATCTATACATGGTTCAAATAAGTTAATGTTAAAATCACCTGCTATTATAATACGATTGTAACGCGCAGACAGATCTCCTAGTTCATCGCTACATTGTGAGATATTACCATATGGTAAATACATTATACCCACTAAAATATTGTCACATTCTTCTGCAGCAATTTCCACAAATATAGCATCACAAGTCAAACCCACATTAAATTTGTAAACAACTTTGGATTGTAATCTTTTATGTACATACATGCATACCCCTCCTCCACGCCCAGTTAGCTTATCGCACCGATACAAATTATATTCATTAATCTCAACAGCATTGTCCAAAATACTCTCCTTTAACCACGATTCAGATATTGCTATAACATCTAAATTACAGTCTTTTACTAAATGTCTAATTTCATCCAATTTTACAGAATTCCATGTCGGTGAAATACTCTGTGCATTAAAATGTATCATATTCATGTTACCCGAATCTAATTTTAGACTTTTCAAAGTTTCACTATTAACCACATTCCCTAAATTGTCATTCATTATTAAAAAATAATGTAACCCCCCATATTCGTGATAGAAAATATAACACTAAAAATAAGTATGTATAAACGATATTTAAATATAGATTTCCATATAACATACTTAAATTTTTTAACTTAAGCAACATTTTCATTATTTTTATTAATTCCATCCGTTTTAAATTAATTCATCTTCGGGAATAAGAAAAGAAAAAAAAATACCAAAAAGTATGTTCCAGTAAATATATGTGTGTATACATTTCAAATAATAATAATAATAATAATAATAATAATAATAATTAACTCAAATTACATAGTGTATAAATCCTTTATGTTAAATATAAAAATATAGTATAATTTTTAATTTTTCTAATAATATTATCAAATGTAAATATCATGCCACTTACGAGTAAATAATATAGAATTGAAAGAAGTACTTGACTTTACAAAAAGAAAAGAAAATTCGCCTCCATAATCCATATATTAAAAAAAAAACAAATATAAGTATAAATAAATTTGTTCATTATATAAACCATCGAAACGAATCCCCTCCTCATTTTATAAAGTCTTTCCCCTAGACAACTATATAAAAAATATAGATAAATAAATATAATGCATGCAAAAATAGAATAAAATTTAACAAAAACATTATTTATGTTATAGATTAATTAATTAAAGATTCATTATTGACTTCAATATTATTTTCATTCATCAAGATTTGATTATCAACAATTTTATTTCCTACAACCGCATCATTTTCCATCAAGATATTTGAATCTACAGAATTAACAGCCTTTAATAAGGCATTAACTGCTTCCAGACTAAGTACTTTTTCATCACCATTATGAAATGTAACTTTTGCATCCGGCATATGTTTCTTTGAAACTCTAAATTTCAGTATTTTTTTGGCTTTTAGTAATTTTCGGCACATAAAATTCAATTTCGATGCAATTGGTGCAAGGTGATCGTTAATGTAAACTCGAGATTCGATATTGGTTTCTGAAATTTGATTCAACTGCAATTTTTGTTTAGTAAAGTATAGTTTCATCAAGTGATCTCTTTTGTAAACACTGTTGAATTTGACTAATATTGATTTTTTGTTGTTTATATAAGTGCACAAGTATATATCATTATGGGTAATATCTAAATCATAAATGTTTCCAATTTTGAATATTGTGTTGTAGATTTCTTCATTCGATAGATTTGACCCCAGTCCATTTATAATAACATCACCACGGTATAGCTGACGCCGTATATATTCATTTTCTAATTTTAAATCTAATATTTTTCCGTTGATAACATTTTCAGATTCTTTAATTTTATTTGTACACTGAGTTAATTCCTCTTTGACTTCTTTTAAGTCTGTAAGAACTGATTGAGTTATTATCTCTGATAATTTATTTATAGTCGCTTCTAATTTGTCTATTTTAGATAGTATATTTTTATCTTGCTTATTAACATTTTTGTCTGTGTTAATACTAGCTTTACTGCAATTCTGACATCTAAATAAAATAGAACCCTTACAGCTCTTAATGGTGTCCAACATTGAATTAGTAAACGTCGGGTTAATTGTAGCTGCACACTTGTAGTGAATTTTATGGTCACACAAATTACAATCAATATAATTAGAAGCTCTGGAACAATTGGTTTTACACACAGTACATTCCATGGTTGATGACATTTTAATTATTAATATTTATTATTATTTATGTTGAAAAAAATACTTTCTTTTTATTATTATTTTTCTCTTTTTTTTTTTTTTTTTTTTTTTTTTTTTGATTTTTAAAGTTGTTGTTTATCTTCTTTGTTTGTTTTTGATCTTATTATCATATGTAATAATTATTTTAATGTTTATTTTTTTTAGTAACAAGTTGGAATAAGAGTATAAAAAGAATATTGAAGAATTTATATAAACAATTTCACTCAAAACCGGTTTTATTAATATTTTGCAAATAAATTGTTTTCTTTTTTAGTTTTGTTTCGTAGACAATTATTTTGGTTTATTAAGTGTATAAGAGATGATTTATGCAGCAGTTTATTTTTTATTCTTGCACTTATTTGAGTGTTATTGATTTATTTTTAATTCCTTGTGTGTTTTTTTTTTTTCTTGAGAATTTTATATGCATTTAAGTTTATTGTACTTTATCAAAAAAAAAATGTTTTTAACCAAATAATTAGTTAATATCTTAATAATTTGATATTAGAATTTAAAGTGAATCATTCAGTTGTAACGATTTTGTATATATTTGCTTTTAATATTAAATTTTTCCCGACGAAAAAATTATTTAACACGGACAGAAAAAAAAACACGTCTATTCTGTCATAGCACGTATTTATATTTTCTAGTTTCGATATTCTAAAAATTACAATTTTTTCAACATAAGATGGTATTTTAAGAATAATTTCTCATATAATTTACTTCAGGAAATAATTCAGATAAAATTATTTTTAATAATAAGAGTTTATTTAAGGTAATATTTAAAGAATTTAGTTTTAAAGAGCCCTCTTATTGTTTGTTTCTTTATTATATCGTTTGCAATAAATATATTTTTAAAGAGGTTTAAATGCCTTTAACCTAGTGCAAATATTTTTTGATTTTTCATATCTCGCTTTCCGGGAATTTTGTCCGTGATTCCCGGGAATTTTAAAAGCACTTAAATGAAAGAAAACTGCATGATTTTTAACAAAAGATTATTGTTTTCAAAAATTTTTACCGAATATAATATGATAAATCAAGCTGGGAACTATGTATATAATTTCATTATTCTTTTAATTGCTTATATAGGATGAATCTTAGTTATGAATTGAAATAAACACATGTCAGCACTAAAGGCGCCTATAGACACATACTGCAGAGGGCTACTGCCTATACGTGTGTGATTGACGAACTTGCTACACATTCATTAATCAAAATTTAATTTTTGTGAGAAAATTTGATTAAATACTAAATAAAATAAAATATTTTTTTTTATTTTTTCTTTTAATTTAAAATGACAAACAGAAAAATTCATAAATGATAGAAAAAAATATTCAAATTCATTCGAAAAAACTGTCTGCAGTATGAATTCATTTATTTATACATGTTTTAAAATTAATAAATAAAAAATAAATTCAATAAAATGGCAAGCAGAGTTAATTTATATAAAGCTCAACAAACTATTGTGGCTGAGATCACATTAATTTCTAGTAAAATGAAAGACAAAGCAGTAAGAAAAGCGGCAGTCGAAGAAACTAAAAAGAGTTTGATGAAATTATGGGAGGAATTCAACACAAACAATGATAGATTGATGGCTCATGGAATCAATGAAGATCCATACTTTAAAGTAAATTGCTTTCACACTACTAAAACATTGGTAGAGAATTCAATGAAGGAATTAAAATCTATTTCGGAAGAACAGTAGGTTAAGTCACAAGGTGATTACGAAGTAATGAATAATGCGGCAATTCAGCAACAATTGCAGCAAATGCAACAACAAATGGTTTCACTTTTTGAAACTTTTTAAAGCCCAAAGAGCTGTGAGCAGAAAGAAGAGAGAAAAAACGAGAGTAAAGCAGTAGATAGATCAGGTGCGTTGCTTCATCAGTTTAGAAGGAAACTTTTCAAACTGAAATAAGCTCTAAAAGAAGACGAAAACTTAGTAGAAGGAAGATATTCCTTAGAGAGGAAAATAACATCGTGGGACAAACAGATGGATGAGATAAGACAGCTTTACTCGGAGCTATCCCTCAACTACCTAATGGGATACGAAGTGGATGATGAATTTGAGGAAATGGAAAGATTTTATGAACTGAAATCAAGAGAATTGATTAACAAAATCACATACGTCAACGAGGAAGCTAAACCGGTGGAAGCTAAAAAGAATCGAAATACCATGCTTCAGCGGGAAAGTAGAAGAATGGAGTTCATTCCATGGCTTATTTAAGAAGCTGGTAGATGAAAATAATAAATTGGCAGATGTTGAGAAGCTTTACTATTTAAAAACAAATTTAAAAGAGGAGGCACTCAAGTTAATACAACATTTGCCAATAACTGGTAATAACTATGTAGCATCTTGGGAAATATTAACCCAAAGATATGGAAATCAGAGAGTTTTGTTCACGAGGCTAGTAGATATAATACATTAAGTCTAAAAAATCTTTTATACTATGTTCACATATAAAGGTTTTATGAAAAACGAGTCGTTTTCTTAAAAAACACAAAGAAATTGACTTGTTTTTTCATATATTTTTAAAGCCAGAAAACATCTCGATTCGAGTTGTTTAATTATTTAACACAATAAAAACATACTAAATTTCCATACAGGGAAGAAATTTTTAGTATTTTTAGTACATAGAAATTTGTTAAAAACAGAATTTGTAAAAATTGTCAAACAGTTTAAAAACAAAAAATTAAAAATTATGAATGAAATTTATATTTCTTCATAAATTTTATTTGCTTAAAAATTTTATTTTTTGAATTAGAAAGTGTTTGTATGTGAAATTTTAATTTAAATACACAATTTGTGAAAATATTTTGGCAGACGAAAAACAGACCAAAAGGAAAAACACAATAAAATGATATGTGAACAGTGATGTTTAATTTCATTGTGTTTTATAAACATAATATTAGACACAACCACAGAATGCATACATGCCCTAAAAGCCATTAATATTAATATAAGCGATGCAGACCCGATTGTGGCAAGAATAATATTAAGAAAACTGGATAAAGAGGGGCTACTTCAATATGAGCAGTTTACACAGAAGCCAAAAGAAATACAACAACTCGATGACGTGATGCAGTTTCTGGAGCAGCAGTATCGGGCCCTAGAAGCAGCACAAGGAAAAAAGAGCGAGTCTTCAAATAAAAAATTTCAAAATAATTCATCATTCGCTACAAAGATAGATCAACAGCAATGCTTACATTGCGAAACATATCGACATCAAACATATGCTTGCAGAAAGTTGCTAGCAATAAAGAAAGAGTCGCTTGGGCAAGATCGTCCAATGTGTGCTATAATTGCTTACGCCACAAATCCGAGAAAAGATGCACTTCAAAAGGCAAATGTTTCAAGTGCAATAAATCACACCACACCATCTTACATATGGATCAACTAGCATCAATTAATATGTCAACAAATCAACAACAGAAAGTTTTACTTGCAACAGCTCAAGTTAGAGTCAAATCACTACACGGAGAATTGATGCTATTTAGAGCATTGATTGATCAGGGGTCACAGACAACATCTATTAGTGAAGAAGCTGCACAACTATTAAAACTTCCCAGGACGAAAGCGAATATTACATTACATGGTCTTGGTGATACGATTGTAGGTGTCTCAAAGTCAAAAATAAAGATGGAAATATATCCCAGATATAATAATCGATATGTTTTCAAAACAACTGCGTTAATTCTACCATCTCTGGCATCGGCGCATCCAGACCAATATTTCAAATACGATGTAAACGAATGGCATAACTTTATTCTAGCAGATCCCAGTTTTAATAAATCTGGAAGAATAGATATAATCATCGGTGCAGACTTATACGGAGAAATAATTGAACAAAACATCAGCAAGAAAAATAAAATTCTTGGACAAAATACAAAACTAGGTTGGATATTGTCAGGTATGTTACGTGTTCGTAAAACTACCAAAAATCTTATATCTGCTGTAACAACAAATATTGAGCGCTTCTGGGAGATAGAAGAAATATCTGATGACAATCCATTAGAAGATGATAGCTGCATGTTAAATTATGCAAAGACTACTACCATTGATCATGATGGCAGATTCATTGTACACATGCCCTTCAAAGAAGACATAGAACTGGGAGATTCATACAAGAGAGAAATGGCACGATTCATCAACTTAGAGAAGAGACTGAACACAAACATTAATTCACGTGACGAATATAAAAAATTCATCAACGAATATATCGCTATGGGACACATGAAAAAAGTTTCTACAACAAAGAATGGAAAAAATTATCACCCTTACCAAGCCGTAATACGTGAAAGCAGCTTAACCACAAAAGTTCGAGTGGTATTCGACGCATCGTGTAAAACTTCAAATGGAAGAAGTCACAATGATATACTTCATGTGGGTCCCAAACTTCAAAAAGACATTTTTGACATAATAGTCATATGGAGATGCTGGAGATATGTTATCTCTGCAGACGTTGAAAAAATGTTTCGACAAATTAGAGTAGCAGAAGAGCATCAATAATATCAGTATATTCTTTGGAAAGAAAATAGTCATCAGCCAATAGAAGAATATAAGCTTATAACAGTGACATATGGCACGGCATCGGCACCTTTCTTAGCAATCAGAACACTTCAAGAAATTGGTAACAAATGTAATAAGCCATATATCTCAAATATTATTAAAAACGACTTTTATATGGATGACCTTTTAACGGGAGCAGATACAATTAAAGAATGTAAGAAAATCCAGTATTCTGTTTCTTCCCATCTTGAGAAATTTGGATTTCATCTCAGAAAATGGATTTCCAACAATAACGAAATTTTAAAATCTATTAATAATGTTGCAAAAAATAACGTTTTGGAAATCGGAGAAAATGAGTCCCTAAAAACATTGGGTCTTCAATGGAATCCTCAGGAAGATATCTTTTCATTCAATGTGCAACCAGCTAATAACATAAATGCGACAAAAACAATTTAGCAAAAATATTTGATCCAATTGGATGGTTAACACCAATTACTGTAACGGCAAAATTGTACATTCAACATCTGTGGAAAATTCAATCTGAGTGGGATGAGCCCTTGAGTGAAGATTTAAAAAAACAATGGATTGAATTTACGAAAAAATTAAATTCAATTAGCACAATAAAAATAAATCGCTGGCTACAAAATACAAATGACACATTAATACAACTCCACGGATTTGCAGATGCATCAGAAAAGGCTGCAGTTATATACTTAAAAATAAAAGAAAACTTCACAATGATAGCAGCAAAGAGTAAAGTGAATCCTGTTAAAAACAGAAAGACATTACCCAAACTCGAATTGTGTGCAGCTCATCTATTGGCCAAATTGGTACACAAGGTAAATAAAACTATCAATTCGAATACTCAAATATATGCCTGGAGTGATTCCATGATTACGCTATCATGGATAAGAAACTCGCATAACAAAGAGAAGTTCTGGCGCCTAACGTGAAATTGGGTGGTATGGTCCAAATTGGCTGAAAGATGATCAAAATACTTGGGTATCAAAAGAACCAGAAAATATTTTTGTAGCAGACATCCCAGCAGTGTTATTTCCACAATGTAATTTGTAGGTTTTCATCGTATCGTAAACTGAAGAGAGTATTTGCGTATATCGTTCGTTTCATCAACAAACTGAGAGGCGACAGAAATCTTCCTGCATATTTAACAGAAGAAGAACGGTTGCAGAGATAACATATCTCCAGCATCTCCATTTGACTATTATGTCAAAAATGTCTTTTTGAAGTTTGGGACCCACATGAAGTATATCATTGTGACTTCTTCCATTTGAAGTTTTACACGATGCGTCGAATACCACTCGAACTTTTGTGGTTAAGCTGCTTTCACGTATTACGGCTTGGTAAGGGTGATAATATTTTCCATTCTTTGTTGTAGAAACTTTTTTCATGTGTCCCATAGCGATATATTCGTTGATGAATTTTTTATATTCGTCACGTAAATTAATGTTTGTGTTCAGTCTCTTCTCTAAGTTGATGAATCGTGCCATTGCTCTCTTGTATGAATCTCCCAGTTCTATGTCTTCTTTGAAGGGCATGTGTACAATGAATCTGCCATCATGATCAATGGTAGTAGTCTTTGCATAATTTAACATGCAGCTATCATCTTCTAATGGATTGTCATCAGATATTTCTTCTATCTCCCAGAAGCGCTCAATATTTGTTGTTACAGCAGATATAAGATTTTTGGTAGTTTGGCGAACACGTAACATACTAAAGCAAGCTGAAATTATAATAATAAAGGCACATCAAAGCGCGGAGATGCCAAACGAATTATCACAACTTCAAAACAACCGTTTAATTGATCGTCGTAGCAAAATTGCTTCTCTAAACCCAATATTAGATGATCATGGGGTAATGCGAGTCGGTGGTTGTCTAGAATTTTCTAACATGCCATACAACACGAAGCATCCAGTAATTCTACAAAAATCACAATTAGCAGATCTAATCATGCAACTTTTCACGGTGGCAATCGATTGGTCGAAAATACTATAAGAAGAAATTATTGGATTATTAGTTTGAAAAATAGTATAAAAAACATGTATTCATAAATGTGTCAGATGCATTAGATACAAACAAGATCGTCATCACCAGCTGATGGGATTACTTCCAACATATAGAGTAAACGTTTCTCAACCCTTTTACCATTGTGGAGTAGACTATGCAGGTCCTATCCAAATTAAATGTTCTAATGGAAGAGGGCAAAAATCCTTTAATGGTTATGTAGCAGTATTCATATGTATGTCAACAAAAGCCGTTCAATTAGAAGCAGTAAGCAGTTTAACAACAGATGCTTTCCTCGCAGCACTTAAGCGATTTTTTGCCAGAAGAGGCAAAAGCCATCACATTTATTCTGATAACGGTACTAACTTCATTGGAGCTGTAAGATAACTCGATAAAGATTTCGTTGCAGCAATTAAAAATAATTCAGATATTGCCCCAATACTGGAAGAAGACAAAATACATTGGCATCTTATTCCCCTGGCAAGTCCTCACTTCGGAGGAATTTGGGAAGCAGCAGTAAAATCCATGAAATATCATCTAGAAAAAACCATAGGCGAGAATAAACTATCATTCGAAGAATTGAGTACTCTACTTTCACAAATCGAAGCAGTTTTAAATTCAAGGCCATTAAATCAACTTGATAACAACATTGAAAGCATTGAAACTTTAACACCAGGACACTTTTTAATTGGACGTCCTATGATTGAGAGTTCCGAAAAGAATGATGACAACAAAATTAGCTGCTTAGATAGATGAAAACTACTACAAAAACTTAAAACTAATTTCTGGAAACAGTGGAAGGTTGAATATTTATCATCATTACAACAAAGATCTAAATGGACTAAAGCTTCCAAAAATATAGAAATAGGACAAGTTGTAATAATAAAAAACGAAGAAACTCATCCTGCTCGTTGGCCGTTGGAAAGAGTTGAAAAATTGCACCCTGGCAATGATGGAATAGTAAGATTGGTTACTCTTAAAACACAAAATGGATTATTGAAAAGGCCTATTCACAAACTGTGTCCACTTGAGAATAATAATTCGGAGCTTACCAAAAACAAAACTCCTTCGAGAACTACAACAACCTTCACCAGAAGTCAATCTCCAAGAAGAAGTATATCAATGATGTTGCTAACAATGTTGAGCTTGTGTATGTTGTTTACTACACACGCTGCAAATATAACAATGGTGCGGGATATTGATCCAAAATCTGTACTATATCTGGACACAATTAACCAGATAAACGTAGTGTCATCGTCATGGAATATAGTAATCTATTATAAAATGCAACCATATTTTGATGTAATACATAGAGCTACAGAATTGCTGAACCAATCCAGAGGAATATGTCCAAAACTTGATACATTCAAAGATCAGTGTTGGTCAGTTATTAAAACTATGCAGTACCAAATCGACAAATTGGAATCTAATAATGAACTTATTCTTAACAAAAACACACGTAAAAGACGAGGAGCACCCTTAAAATTCATAGGATCTCTACATTACATCCTATTTGGATTAATGGATGAAGATGACCGAGAAGTCTTGGAGAATAACATGAAACCCTTATTAGATAATCAACATAATCTAAAAGAGCTGGCTAAAAAACAGACATCTGTTGTCGACTCAACTGTCAATCTTCTCAAAAGAACTACAGAAGAAGTTAACACGCATTTTACGGATATGAAATCAAAGCTCGAAAATATAAGTTCTACAATGAAAGTAAGGCACTTTGAATATCGGGAATCGATACGTTTCTTTATGATAACCAAACAGCTATGAAATATCATCTAGAAAAAACATGATCTTATTGATGAGTGCAGTGAAATACAAAAGGAAGCCACCGATTTATTGCTCAATATAAATAATGGAAAAATTCATCCAGTACTCATAAGTCCTCAGCAGTTTCAAGCAGAAATTAATAAAATTCGAGATCTGCTTCCGGATAAATTGATGCTACCCGGTGGAGCAACAGGTTCAGAGCTCAAAGAAATCTGGCACCTTCTCACTGGTTCAGAAACCTTAATTGGCAATCAATTAGTAGTGGAATTGCAAATACCGCTTTTTAACCAACAATCAGCACAAATTTATAAAGTAATTCCTATATCAATTAAAAGAGAAAATCATGTGATGACTGCAAAAATAACTTCGCCTTATATTGTATATAGTTACGAATTAGATGCCTTTCACTTCCTTTCGCAGAGTGCACTGAATACTTGTAAGAAAACTTTAAGTAATCAAATGGTTTGCGAAGAAAATACACCATGGACTGACGCCAATACGAATAGCTGTGAAATGACTCCTTTGAAACCACATGGTCAACTTAAATGTCAATATATAGAAGTGGAAGATAAGCCTTTTTGGATCGCGCTAAGCGCCAAAGGTAATTGGCTATTCAAAATATTCAACAATTCATCTGCCCATGTGAAATGCTCCAATATGGAACAAATAATAAAGCTTCCACAGCAAGGCATTTTGTCTCTAAAGAACGGATGAGCTGCCAGAATAGATGAGGTGACTTTAGTGGCTGCACATAAGATTCGAGGAAAACAGATCAACCAGTTTAAAATTTTCTTAACGAAAGAATACAATACACTCGATGATGACGTATCAATACCAGTGGAAAACTACATTTTGGATCATGACAAAGAAATAGATGCACTAAAACAACACATCGAGGAGCTAAAGAATACCAACATAAAACTGAATGACTTCACATTTCATAATTTAAGTGGTCACTCATCTTTAGTTTTAGTAACAATTGTTATAATTATACTTATTATATTATTTATAAAAAAATCACTCAAAACTAGGGCCATAGTAGCTATTACATTTTCCCCCCGGCAGAATGTTCAAATTACTTGAACATGCAATAAAATAATTTATTACTCTTAATTTTCAAGTACGCATGTGTGCATTGGTTTTTCACACATGTGTACAAACAACCCTTGTCATTCACACATGTGTTTGAGATAAGAGATCACATTCTTATCAATGGTTTTATATTTATTAAGGAAAAACACATGTTGATACTTAAGTACGCATGTGTTCTAGTTTAGTTGTATGATTTTATATTTAGCTAGTAAGGTAAAATTATTAAAGAGGTCAGTCTATAACCAGAAACGCTGCCAGTTGTTTACTACAATAATATAATGTAATATTATATTTTAGAAAGCTTTATTATAAACATAAGTTGTTAAAATATTTTTCCTTGTCCAGTCATTTGTATCTAATGCGTTGAAAATCGATTACAATATTATAAAAACAATATTTAAATTGAAAGATTGAAAATAGTTTTAAAACATTATGTTAAATTTGTTTCAGTGCACTCGAAAAAAATATTAATACAGCCACTTAACATGTGTACTCTTTACCGTCTCAGCAAAGACCATAGAATAGAACTAGAAGTTTATGTGAGAGCCACTCTATACTAAATTTTTAAAAAATTTACTCATTTTTTTGAAATAACAAAAACAAAATATATGCGACTACATGTATTTCGTTGTTGTATGAATTAGGTTTCTGACAATTGAATTAGGTTTTTTTCTCTCACATAAATATCTAGTTGTTAACTTTGAGTCTACATTAGAGAAATTTGTATCAAGACAAACGTCAAATTTTTATTTGAGTTGCAGATAATTTTTTATCTCTATCAATTATAGGGGAAAAAGTATGTCATAATAAACCATGCAAAAAGTACCAACAACAATCAAGATGGCGTCTTTTACCAAGCATTATCAAGACAACGTTGTAAGAGCTCGAGCGCTGACAATTTTCTTTTAACACTGCAATAATACTGACAAATTCAGTCTACATTAGACAAATCTTTATCTTGATAAAATTTTGACGTTTGTCTTGATAAAAATTTGTCTAATGTAGACTCAAAGTAATCTATGGCAAAGACCATAGTAAAATAATAAAGTACTCGCACATCTACAAAAACAAAAATTGCTTGTATTTTGTTAGTGTAAAACTACTGCCCACAATGTCAGAATGCTTTGAACGGAAAAATGAGAGAACGAAAGAGAGCAAGAGAAAAAAACTCAAAAAATATTTTACATGTGAATACAAAAACAATTTGACAGTACCGCGAGGTTTGCCAATGAAAAAATTGTAAAACAGCTGGTCTTACGAGTATACTTTATTATTATACTATGGCAAAGACCAAGGTAGATTAAGAAGGTAACGACATTAAAACAGCTGAGAATTTTTTTTCTTTTTGAAATCAATATGGCTGCCTGTGTTTTGTAATTTGAAGTGTAAAATTTTTGTTCATGTTTACATTTTTTTGCTTATTTTTGTATTATTGCGTCTTTCTCCTCTCTGTTTACTACATGAATTGTTTTTGTTTTTTGTAAAGAAACATGTGAAATGACAAAATTAAAGTTGACATAAGAGATGACAATGCAAAAACAAAATACATGGGTTCTTTTGTTGTTGTAGAGTTGTCGCTACCTTCTTAATCTACCTTGGGCAAAGACTAAATGAAATAGCGTGAGAATATGTGTGAGGCTCGCAGTACAAATGTGTTTTGGATGGGCATCTATGTTTTAAAATAGGGATGTCAATTTCTTTGCACAATTGTGCTGGCTGAGTTCACACGTATTCTTACGCTCTTTCATTTAATCGTTACTGAGAGTGCAAAGAGTACAAAATGCACTGGAAAAAATTATGAGAATTAATTGTTTGGTAATCAATTCTTTAATAATGTTTTAAGTTGGAGGAATGATAATTATATTTTTTACTTCAATATTAATAAATTTCAGTGTTAGGAATGCGAAAGTGCATAAAAATAAGTTTTATATAACAATAAAGAACAATGTATAGCTGACGTATTATATTTATTAAATTCAGCTTTTCTTTTAGTGCATTTTTTTTTCCAATCTTCCAGACGTCACTTCTTAGTGACTTCTGGGTGATAATTGGAAGATTGTTCGAAATTTACAACAACAAAATACATTGCTATTGCTCATTAATCGTGCAGACGTCACTTCTTAGTGACTTCCAGATGATTGTCAGAAGTGTGTACGAAATTCACCAAAAAAAATACATTACTATCGTACATTACTATCGTCCTTTGATCTTCCAAAAGTATACTTTGAAGTCACTTCTGGAAGATAATAAGATGATAATTCGAATTTAACAAAAACAAAATACATTACTATTGCGCAATAATCTTCTTGACGTATGTTGGGAAGATTGTCAGTTTTTTTTTATTAAAAAAGAACACAATAAAGAAGCAGGTAGAATCATGTTTTCAGTAACATTTAGCTTTGGTACAGTTTGGCTACAATAATAAACATAAAAAGAAAAATGTTCCTGATAATTACATATGTAAGTGTTTTTTATTAAGATCATCTTAATTTTTTATTTAGTAATATCTTTACTCACAATTTATATTAATTTTAGGAAAAACTTCATTAAAAAAACAAGTGTTTGCATATTTAAAGAAGTCCAAAACTTTCTCTGTAAAAGTGTCTTGCCGCATTCTTTGTAGAAAAGGTAATCTAAATACAATTTAACTATAAAATTATTACTAACCTTCTTTTCTTCTTTTAAAGGTACCGGATTTGACCAGAAATTTCTCATGAAGATTTTATTATTAAATGTAAAATTAATTTATATGTGAATTATTTATTGTGTAGTTTTATATGTATAGATAATTGCAAAATAAAGATAATTATGAAATATAAAAAAAAAATAATTTTAATTATAAATACAGAAATAAAAAAAAAATTAAAAATCATCTTCTAGAAGATACTAAGACTACACTTCTCTGATCATCTTCCGTCTGGAAGACCCTTCCACGAGGGACAGTTCTTCCCGACGGAAGATGATTTTAATGATACTTTGGCAATAGTCGTGGCGATGAGTTTCAACTTCTAGAAGACTCTGCTTAGCAACTTCCGCAATAGAGAATGTTTGCAGGGCTATTTTAAAATCAAAACGATTTTGATTTTTCATACTGCACTGTCTGTGTGACGCACACATTCAAAAGCTCTCTCAATTTTACTAATACATATTTATTGCAGGAGCTTATGCACCCGCTTGACCACAAACGTCGATAAAGATATTGCCTTCGAATAATTATCGAACATTTCTCTAACAAAACCTTCGAGAACGAGTATCGAAGGCGTTTCGAGAATGAACTCGTAGAGTTCACCTGTCGTTCAGTTTGTGGCAGCAAATCGATCGATATCGAAGGTTCGTTTGTGATATCTATTATCGAATTTTAAGTGATATCGTTCGCGAAACGAGAAAATGTTCGTTGCCAATATCGAAAATTGTTCGATATCGACATTACTATCGAACCGTTGGCAATAATTCTATTCTGTTTCATTCCCATTTCGTTTCCCTTTTAAAATTAAAAGATCATTTTTTTTTTCGACTTTAAAATTTGGTTGGAGGAGTATTATACTCTCAAATTTCCAGGTTATCAAACGGTGACTCAATGTCCCAAAACGACCTATACCTTCATATAGGAAGCAGGAACTTGAATCTATATATATATATATTCCAAAACAAAACTTAACCTCAAAGGAGGTAAAACGAAAGCATGTGGTCAATGTAAACTGTAACTCGGTACAGTTATATGACGCGCAAACATTAACCAATGCGAGTGAGCCGAAAACACTCAAAAGCCGACAAACACGAACGGCCTGATTGTCCTTAAGCAATAATGGCAATGACGCACGAGATGCTTCCCAACCAAGAGACGTTTAGCGACTGAAAAGATGATTTAATTTTTAAAGCAGTTTTGTTTATTTTAAACTTAATACACCAAATATTCAAAAAATATAATAGTCTTAAGTTAATTTTAAAGTTAATTAACAAATAACGTACAAATAAAGAAATAAAAAAAAAGAGTGGTGAAACTTTTATGTCGATGGTTCCAGAGAAAGTCTCAATAATATCAGTTTTTCTGTTGTCCGAATCCATATCTTTTTTTAGATCAAAATTTACTGAATTAATCTGCCAGAAAAAAAATGTATCATTTGGATAAATATTTTATGTTGCGAATGTTTTTTAGACATGTTGTAATGTTACTTACCATTTTTATAATTATTTTCCAAAAAAAGTTTTAAAATTTAAACAACCGATCAATATGAACTATGACTGAAAAATGACACGCACAAACAAAATACGTTTTTTTATGTAACAAAATATCGAGAAATTATCGAGTAAGTTGCGATGCTACGAACATTCACTTTTTATTTTATTTTCGATAATTTCTCGAATATATTTGTTTCGAAAATTTCTCGTTTTTGCGAACATTCACTAGTTTCTTGTCTCAGGTCAAGCGGGGCAGTATGTGTCTTTGGGGCGCTTAAGAAGCAGCAAGTGAAAAAACTGTTGAAAACAAAGCAATCAGATCTTAGTTTGTTTTTAAAAAGAAAAAATAATAGGGGTTTTCATACAATCAAATAAATGCCTCATAAACCTCATAAACTGATAAATATACAAGCTCGTAAAAAATTTTTTAAATTTTGTTTGAAAAATTATTTACACAATTCATAAATATTTACGCCTCAATTTAAATGTGTAAACTACTTCGTAAACTTTTACTTTTATAAAATCAAATTTGAAATAAAAAAATCAAATTGTTTTTTATATTTTTTCATGTTCAAATGAAGAGCAAATAAAATTTACGAAATAAAAAAGTTTGGAAACACATTTCATTTGCAAATTTTCACAAGAAAAATAAAACGGAACACACACATTTGCAAGGGAGCGTTCATGAAACATTTGTGTAAACGTATAAATTTACTAATTGAGTAAATTTATCCGTTTGGATGAAAACCCTTAATGTAAAAGAAAAACTTCATTGTAAAAAAATACTAGCAGTTGAAATTGAATTACTTCTTTTTTAAATAAATTATAATATTTTCTATAATAAATATAAAACGAAATTGTTTAATTACACTGGTCAACAAAAAAATCCTCCCCCATAGACGAATAGTTGGACTTGATATATTTTGATGTCCTAAACACCAATCTGCTTTAAGTTTTTGTCCATCAGGTCTGGATTTTTTTTATGGGCGTGTCTAATATTTCGCCCATAGTAAGGCCATTACTCTAGTATATTTCCTCATAACTCAAGAACGGTTGTACGATTGATCAAAGTGATACACCAAAAGATGCGGAAAAAATATCTTTAAATTCCCCAAACCCAATTTTTTTATGTGCACAATATTTTCGGAGTTATTTTGAAATAAGTGTCCGAAAAAAATAATTTTCTGTACTGATTTTTTTATGTGCATGACTAATATCATCACTTTATTCAGCGGTCACACTATACAATTCGAGAATGGTTTGTCAAACTTAGGCTATAACTCAAGAACCCTTTACACGATTTTGATAAGTGATACGTCAAGAGATGCATAAGAAAATTGTCTTCAAGGTATGTCAACAATATTTTTCATTCGCTTAAGAATTTCAGAGTTATGGATCAAAATTTTCATCACTTCAAAAAAATAAATTTTAAAATTTTCGGTATTAATTGCCGAATAACTACGGAAATATTAACTGGACAAAAAATAATATAAATTCAGCTCAAAGACAATCTAAGTCGCTATATATTGGAGTTTAATTTATCTTAATAGGACAAACCGTTATCGAGTTATACAAGTGTGTCTGCCTAAAGGTGGGGTCATAGTGCACCATGCCCATAAAAAAAAATCAATGCGTGATAGAAAAAAAGTAAAAGCTGATTCTTATTTAGCACGTTGAATTCCACCTAATCCACCTATTTTTTATTTAAGACGAAAAAATTTTTTTTTTTTTTTTTTGCACACTAGTGTATTTCCACTTAGCAATAGGTACGCATGGGTATCCAAACTTAACTGTGAATCCAATCAAGATTTGTGAATCAATTTATGATATGTGGCTTTATTTACTCGTAGTTTTGCCAGCTTTGAGATAAAGGTGATAAACTTAAATATTTTTGATGCTTTCACTTTAAAAAAAAGTTTTAGTAAAAAAAAAGAAATCTTGAATTTAGCATGAAAAAAAATTTTTCGGACACTTTTTTCGAAATATCTCCGAAACTATTGAGCGGATAAAAATTTGATAGTAGAGCGATTTAAAGCTAATTTTATTCCGCATATCGTGGTATATCATTTATATAAATCGTGCATACCGTTCTCAAGTAATTGTGAAATATACTCGAGTAATCGGCATATTTAGGGCACAACCTGATGGAAAAAAACTGAAAGCAGATTCGAGTAAGGCATGCGGAATTCCATCTAGTCTACATATTTTTTTTGAAGGAGCTCAAAAAAATTTTTTTTCTACCAGTGTTATCAAATCTAAATACTAAGATTACAACAAAAATTTAAACTGATTGAAAGAATCTTGTAAGCATAAATATAAGAATTTAAGAATTATCAAATTCTACATTTTTAAGTGAATTTTTAATAAATTAATTTTTCAAAGATATTTTCGAAGCTTGTATAAAACGTATATTAAATGTCTGAGTAAATATTTTTTTATTTAATTTTCTGTCTCAAATACGATATTTTTTGATATATGTATGTATGAATAACAATTGTGCGGATATCCAAAAAACTATTCCACAATAAATAAGACAGAATTAATTTGATTTGATTAATTTTTTTTCTCTGTACATTTACAATCCTGTTTAAATCTGATAATGGAAAGTTTCATATCTTATTTGGGTCTTAGTTATTCATTCAATTAAAGTATTTAATCCGAGATTCCGAGAAGTCGGAATTTTTTTTCCACTATCCCGGGAAATCAAAAAATCCTGGAAAATTTTTCTTTTGAGCGTCTTCAGTTTGATTTACATCTCAATTTCTCACTCTCATTTAACCATGATTATCTCTTGTCGTTTTAATCCTGCAACTTTAAAAACTTCAAGTGAGTAAATGGGATAATGGGGAGTTAGGGATCTAATTATTACTTTCTTGTTTAAGCGCTATTTCTCCTCTACAAAATCTCTCGTCTGTAATTGACACATTCGATCTTACTCATACCTAAAGTAAAAATTCTTTGGAGAATCATATTTTCTTTACTAATTTTTATGGTGATTGTAATAAGTATTCCTACCAGAGTTTAAAATTACTACTAAAATATTCAAAAAATTGCATAATTTTTCATATTTTTTGAAAGCAAATCGTAAAAATATTGCATCAACAAAAGTTTTTATTATAAAAATACTAAAAATATACCACAATCAACGATCGCCATATATGTTTTCACTTGTACATTTAAATATTTTTATTTTCAAAATATATGTTGAACAAAAATTATACAAAACAAAAAATATGCAACATAACCAGTACGAACTGCGTAAAATATTTCAGCTTGTGCATTTTTTACTGCGAAGTAAATGTGTACGAATAAACGAAGACTTGCGAAGCTGACAAGTTGAATATATGCGTACGAAATATGTGAAAAAATATGTTGAAAAAATATGCAAAAAAAAATATGTTGAAAAAATATGCTTGTGCGTGGACATCTTTAGTAATGTATAAAAATAAATAAAATGAAGTAGAATTTAAAACAGAAATAAACAAAAATTTTTATTTTTTATTGTTTGTAGTTTTTAAGGCTCAACTACATAGAATACTTTCGCTTCAACTGCGACTGACAGATACGCAACACATAAATGATATTAACCCAGTCGTTGCATTACTTTGTTATTAAAATTTTATATAGTAAAATATAAAGATGTAAAAATTCTATTATGTTCTCAGTTGAAATAATGAATTGCAAATTAAAATTTCCGACTTAACGAAAAAATAATAAAATAAGAATAAAACAACCGACAAAATATATTTACGTACTTCGGCACTTCAAAGTTGAACATTTTTCATCTTTGAAGTACTTCACGCAGAACTTTGGCGTACTGATTTGGTTCTGCTCAATATAAATGCATGAATTTAACTTAGCTGTCAGTCGCAGTTAAAGCGAAAGTATTCTATGTAGTTGAGCCTTTAGTTATTTATTAAATGTTAATTCATTATTAATGTGGAAAAAGAACTATTAAAGTATATAAAGACTAGTCAAATTAATTATGGAATTATTAATGAATAAATATGTGGGTATTGTGACATAGAAATATATTAACGATGATTATAATAATCTTAAAAATTTAAATAGGAGCTCAATAAAGTGTTAAGTAGGAAAAAATTGTTTTATACAAATTAACAAATGTATTTTTGCATGCATTGTTTGCAAAAACAGCAAAGGATAACAACATACAATTAAAATCAAAGTGATCGATTTAAGTTTTATAACGTGAGTGGAAAAAATAAGGACAAAGGAAAATTATAATACAAACTTTAGGATGACAAAATTGCCAATAACATCATGTGTATGTTAGTATGGAAAACATAGAGGATACAAATAAATTAAAAAATTACAGTACGAATTGTGTTGAGAATAGTCTCCTGCGCAAGATGATTTGAAAAGCAAACACACTTGAATTTCAAGTGTGTGTTTCATAGCCAACATGTGCAAAAACAACAATAAATACTGTTCGTACTGTTCGCTGCCCGAAGCAAAGCAAGTGTGTACTGTGTATGAGCGACTGCAAATCCGTGCGTTCAAATCATTTATCGTAAACAAGTGGTGCAAGTGGTGTGGCAAAAAAAAGCAAATCATACAAGACGTTGAGAAATGATTTAAAGATTTCAAGTGGGCTTAATGATTTGTTTGTTTTTTGTAATACGTAGTTGCTGTGTGTGGCAAAAAATCTTCATAATGTGTAAAAAGTGGTTGTTTATAAATATTCTTGCATACACACACATATATACAGTATGTCTATATTTTATTGTTGGTTCTTCTTTTCTAAATAAATGTAAAAGGGTGAATTCATAAAGTTATTAAAAAATACTCTTTATTAAGAGTTAAAAAAGTAAAAAAATTAAAGTTGACATTTGAAACTGTCAGTTACATATGTAAGTTAGAAAATTTTTATCTTTAGTATTTATTTATATTTTAAATAAAGTTAGTCTTATAATTAATTGTATGTTTATAAAAAATTTTAAAATTGTACTTATTTATATTATGATAGATTTTATTGCATTTAATTTATATTTACTAAGTAATCATTCTATTTTAAAACTAAAAGGAAATAATATAGAACAATGTCTTTTCATTTTTCAAATTCGTTTCCATATACGTTTACTCCTTGACTAATAAATTTTCCCAAATGTTAAGAATACGATGGAACACATGCACTGTAATAAAATTATAAATGAAATATTTTAAGACGTTTACCTAAATTGTGTGTCCCGTCATATGTACATGTTCAATATATAATCAAGTAAAGGATGCTGTTTTACCTGATTGTAAGTGAACTCAATTCGTGGTTTTATAAAAAATAAATTTACATTTTTTACAGTGCAGAACATATGTACCTGTTTCTTATTGATCTATTTAGGTGCTTCTACAGATTTTATTGCCAAATTCTTGCTGTTTTAAATAAATTTTTTACACTAAGAAATATACCTGTTTTTATTGGACTAAAGTTATTTTTAGAAAAGGCTTATACATATTATTACCTAATGTAAAAATGAGTTTATAAATAAAATTATAATATTATTACCTAATATATTTCATATATGCTATAAATGAAGTTATGAATGAAAATCTTTCAACAGTTATTTCAAAAGTGTTCTCGTGTTCAGAATTGAATTTTTTGTGCTCCAACAAATTATTTGTTTTCACAATCTTGTTAAAATATACATATCTTCGTATACTTATAATGGCAGAAGTAATGGTAAGAAATAAAATTATTTTTTAAAGTTACTTTACTAAACAAAATATATCATATTTATGTATTTAGAATTCAACTCCTATATCTCTCTAAATATCCATTATACAAAAAATGACCAATTGATTTCCAGGTTGATAGGTCTTAATTCAATGAATGGGGAAAGATGTACGCGTAAGTAAATTTAAACAGTTATATTACTATTACATAAATGAAAAAATGAATACCAAATGAACCACATATCTTTAATAATTATTTATTTTAGATGATGCCATTAGATTAAAAGCTCAAACTTTACTAGGAAGATATGATTGCAAACTGGAAGATGGAGTTATGGTAACAGACAGAGGTTCCAACATGGTTGCTGCGTTCAATTGTTTTCCACACATATATTGCATTAACCATTTACTTAATAATGTAATCGAAAAGGCTATTAAAAATGTAGAGGAACTAAATGAACTGTGTAATTTATGCTCGAAATTGGTTAAATATTTCAAGAAATCTGGCGATAATTGCAAATTAAGCCAAACATTAAAAAGTCATTGTCCTACACGGTGGAACACAATGTATTACCTTTTGGAATCTGTGGAAAAAAATTGGATGGATGTCAATAATATATTGCAGCAAAAAAATGAGCTTCAAAAAGTCGAAAAAATAAACATAAGCCACATTAAAGGAATTGTGAACGTCATGAGACAATTTGAACAGGCGTCCAAAACTTTAGAAGGAGAAAAATATGCTACATTACATCTAGTTTATGCATACATCAATGGATTGAGGGACACTTGCATATCAGAAGATGATGATATTGAACTCGTAAAAAAATTTAAGGAAGCATTATTTGAAAATATACAGACAACTGTATTTTTAAATATATCCATGACGCATAAAATTGCACATTTCCTTTTTCCACCCGCGAATAAACTGTTACAATTTTCAAAAGACGAAATGGATAATATAAAATCAAAATGTGCAGAGGAGTTAAAAATTCTCTGGCAAAATGAAGGTGAAGAAATCATGGAATCACCAACATCAACTAAAACATCAGTAATATCATCATATTTCAAGAATTTTGTATCGCCAACATCAAATCTAACATGGGATGATAAAATAGCTAGAGAAATTCAAACATACCAAAACCTGGATGTTCCCTTCGAAGAAAACTTTAATGTCATCAGTTGGTGGTATTTACATCGAACACAGTTGCCTTTGTTGTATAAATTAAGCTGCAAACTATTGGCTACTCCAGCAAGTAGTGCAAGTTCCGAAAGAGTTTTTTCAATTGCTAGACAATTGTTATCGGAAAAAAGAACGAATCTTTCCTCCAACTCAACCATCTTTTCACAGATTATGTTTCTTCACATGAATACAGACAACATTATTATCTGTGATATAGTTTAAGTATTTATATACATATGTATAAGAAAGTAGTATATAAGTAATTAAGTATATATTTGTTTTAAGTAATAATATAAAAAAACCTTGTAAAAAACTTTAAATATTTAATAAAATCTGTTTACTAATAAAACTTAATGCATGTTTCTTTAAATTGTTATAACTAGTAACATTAATAATTTATTTGATCGTAAATAACAATAAGTTTATAAACAATACTTTTAAACGACTGTTTTACTTACGAAATTACTTTATACAGTCATGAACGCACACACACACATATAATTTTAATAAAAAAGAAAACACAATTTTTTTCCTTATTGAAGCAAACAAGTGGTTAAAAGGCTTGTATTTTTTTATACAAGCCTTTGAGAGGCTTGTTTGGTCGCTATCATAGCACACTCATGATTTGTTCATAAAGTTGAAGCACACACGCAGTATTTGTATGGTTTTAAGTGCCTGCAGAACAGTATTTATTACTCCGCACACACACTGATAACAACACTTGAAAAATATCAAGTGGCTTGTACAGCCTTATAAGACACAGTTTGCAGGGCTCTAGTTGAGAATAACAAAAAAATTGTTTTTTTTTTTATTAATATGTAATTTGTTCTTGCATATATATTAAAATTTGTAGAGCTGTGTGCAAAATAATTATAGAATTGTGAATTAATTTTAAAAACATAATTTATTTACATACGTAAGTATGTATATATTACTTATAATTTAAGTCGGAATTATTAGTTAAAATAAATCAATTATTATATTGTGAAATTTGTTTCTGCGAGAAATTAATGTACAAATTGTTTCACAGAAAAAAGCCACCAATTTACAAATATATTAGAAAATAATTAATTCAATAATTTTTTGTTTTAATTTTCAACTCTGTTATTAAAAATTTTAAAAAATTAAAAACAGAAATACTATGTTTTCAAAAACCAAAAAAAAAATATTAAGTCAAGATGATTGAATGTATTAAACATTTTATTGAAAAAAGATCTTACTTAAAATGTTTGATTTTATTTTAACCTATATCTTCTATATATAATTTCCGTAGCAACTTTATCTTAGGCGACATAGAAAATTAAAATTTGGTTTACTTACGGAGCCATATTTGGAAATTTTTGGCTGTGAGCGGAGATATGCGTCATTTTCAAAAATTTGTTTATTCTATCCAGAGCTTTGTGAAGCTTCCAGACTTGGTGGAAAATTAAAATTAAGCTCTCTTATTAAGCTATGCCTACTTCAAATCCTAGCTACGGTTGCCAGATTCGAATTGTGATCTAACTTTACATTCCAGAAAAATAATCTTGATTTCTAAAACAAAAACTTGACAATCGAAATTCGCTAAAAATATTTTATTTTATATATGAATTCTAGAATTGCTCTTGAACATTTATTCACGGCATTAAACAATTGCTATAAGCGAATGTGTTTTAGAAGTTTCTAAACAATCCTGATCGATGTATAACATATAGTAAGCAGTTTATACTTTAGATTTTTTTTTTAATTAAAATGATTTGTATATCTCATATAGATTTGATTTCAAGATTATTTAAAATTCAACCATTATGCTGTGTAATTCTGTGCACATTTAACTTTCAGGGTATAACAAAGCAGATGGCATTCTATTCTCTAAAATATATAGCATATATTTATGCTTCGGAATTATCGCTATAAAAAATCTTCATAACTATAAATTGTTTTCAACTTGACAAATTTCATTTGAACTTATAACTTTATAAGTTAAGTTTACAAATATCTTGACAATCAAGTTCATTTAAGTCCATCTGGTAACCCTAATCCTAATGGAGCTAGATTTTTAATTTTTTATCGGAGGTGGAAATACGTTGTTCATAATTATACTTAATTAAAAAACTCTTCGTCCTTCAAATTCTGGCAAAAACAAATTTTAAAAGTGCTTACAAGGTGCGGAAATAAGTGAATCATATCATTTTCGAAGCATTTTTCCACTTCCAGAGCATTATGAAGCTCCCAGAGAACGAAGAAAACTATTCGTGCTAGAAAACTAATCGAATCCAAATTTTCTATATCTTTTTTGGTTTTAAGTTTACTAATAGAATGCTTTAATCATTATTATGAAATAAGGTTCTAATAGCTTCAAATTTTTAAGTTCATTTAGAGAGAGGAAAGATATTCACATAAATATTTTTTTAAGAATTTCGGAGGCTTCCGCAAAATGACCCAAAGCAAAACCGTGAATAATATAGAAAAATATATATTTTCATTCTGAATGTGGCTGATTTTGTGCAGAATTGTATTATATATAATGAAATAATTATCTGAAAGAATTTTATTATTAAATTGCAGGTGACCAGAAAGCAAAAAGGCTTCACAAAAGTATATAATTTTTATTTCAAACATTTTGTTATTCTCAAAACAATTCTCAACTCAAAGCACTGTAATGTGGTTATTTATTTGTTTTCTCTTTGTTTTCCATACTAACATACACATGATGTTGTTGGTAAATTTGTCATCCCAAATTTTGCATTATAATTTTCCTTTTTTCCACTCACGTTATAAACCTTAAATCGATCACTTTGATTTTAATTGTACGTTGTTATCCTTTGCTGTTTTTGTAAACAACACATGCAAAAATACATTGGTTAATTTTAGAGTTTTTCACGGGAAATCCCGGGACGAGAATTCCCGGGAATTCCGCCAAATTTTCACTCCCGTAATCCCGGGAAATCAAGCGGGAATTCCCGGGATTTCTTGTGTATGCAAAATGTTTATATTTAAAAACTAATATATGGATATTTTAGCATATAATGTGTTTTTACATTTGTTTTTATTTATTATACCCACCATCAAAAAGATGGGGGGTATATTGATTTTGTCATTCCGAAGTCGAAGGAATCATTTAAGACCTCACAAAGTATATATTTTCTGGGTCCTGGTTGAATTCTGAGTCGATCTAGCTATGTCCGTCGGTCTGTCTGTCCGTCTGTTGAAAGCATGATAGAGCTCGAACGGGGCAACGTAGGGAGACGAAATTTGGCACAAATGTTTATCTTACATAAGGTTTGTTTGGTATTGAAAATGGGCAAAATAAACAAAAAAGTTATGGGTTAAAAACTAGAAACACAGGGTGTCCGTGAAATACTTTTCTGCTGATATTTCTTCAATAAAAGCACGTACGCCAACGAAATTTTGTACGTATACTTGGTGGATTGACATAAACTCGGAAACCAAAAATTTGCGTGGTCCGCCCACTTTACCGCCCACCTCCCATATATGGTGAAAATAAACGAAATTGTGTTCACATAGTTCAAGGACCAATGTAAAGTCGGAAACAAAAAATGGGCGTGGTCCGTCCACTTTACTGCCTACTTTGATGGTGGGTATTTAGATTCGGCCGGGCCGAATATATTCGCGCTTGTTTAATTTGATTTGTTACAAGATTAAATATTTTTAAGGAAATTTCTGAATTTGTTTGATATTTTTCGTATAACAGTGTGAAAACAAAATATCGTTTTCTTTTTTGCTGAATAATTAAAAAAAAAAAAATGATTTTAATTTTTTTCATTGTGGTCAAAAATAATATTTTTATAATTCGATATTTAAGAAGTATATTTATTAAACGATTTTAAGATGCAATTTGCATGCATGTGAAAGTTGTAAGAGGAATCAATCTTTTTAAAATGTCTGGAAACCTCAAACAACAACTTACATTTTTAATGCCCCAACGAAAACGTGAGACTAAAAGTATTCAAACTGTAAAATTCCCTGAGGTTTTCTTAACAACAAGCTTACTTCCGTATAAATATTTAGAGATTTTTCCAAATAGGGTAAATGAAAACCAAGGTATTGATTCGACTTTCGTATGAGTTGTTATATAATAAAAAGTATTCATTCAATATTCAATATTTCAAAAAGAATTAGTTTATAATTTTATGATTAATTAGTTTATTTTAATATTTTTTATCTTTTATTTAACTGAATATTAAAACTTTTAATTATTTATTTTCGGCGGGAATTCCCGGGATCCCGGGAAATTTAAAAATCAATCCCGATTTCCCGGGAGCGGAAAAAGTCCGGGAAAAGAAAAACTCTAGTTAATTTGTATAAAACAATTTTTTCCTACTTAACACTTTATTGAGCTCCTATTTAAATTTTTAAGATTATTAAGCCCCAACCACTCAACTAAAAATCATCGTATCGCAGCTGTTTCAACCAGCTTTTTGCAAATGTGTGTATGTAGCTATTGACACAAAAATTCTAAGTAGCGTATCGCAGAAATCTACAGAAAATAGATTTTTACGTAGCAGCGTAAGTTTTTAACAACCCTGTAGTTTATTTTGTTCACAAAATAGCCGAAAACAGAGTGTTTCACACAATGAATGTTCAAAAACATATGATACGTTTACTTTTGTTGACTAGTTGTACAAAATGTTTCACGCTACCTTTCTTCATTCTGCGTTGCGTTGCAAAGTTGACTGGTTGGGCCTTTATAACATAGATGCCCACTTCAAGCACATTTGTGCTGAGAGCTTCACACATATTCTTATTCTCTTTCATTTATTCTTCGCTGAGAGAGCGATGAGTACACAAATGCACTGAAAAAAATTTTACATTATGTATGAAAACATTTTTGAATATTTCCAGTTAAACATTGTTTTTATAAAATTGTATTAGATTTTCAACACATTAGATATAAATGACTGGACAAGGGAAAATGTTTTAACAATACATGTTTATAATTAAGCCTTCCAAATAATATAATGTTACTACTTACATTATATTTTGTTATATTAAATATAAAAATAACATCATTTATTTCCTTATTTTTTAAATTTAGCAATGATGTTTAAATAAATATTATTTGTGTTATTTTTCGATTGTTTAGTATTTATTTTATAACCATTAAACTTGATGACATATTTTATTTAATTTACCCATTTTTTCTTTTAGTGCATTTTTTTTTATTTTACTAACACAACTACATGTGTTATGTTAGTGTTGCGTGGGCATCTATGCTTTATAATCATCGTTATTATATTTCTATGTCACAATACCCAATACAGAAATACCCAAAAACAAACATTTTTGTTTTTGTTTATTTCTGTTTACACATTACTAACGATGTCCACGCACAAGCATATTTTTTCAACATATTTTTTTGCATATTTTTTCAACATATTTTTTCACATATTTCGTACGCATATATTCAACTTGTCAGCTTCGCAAGTCTTCGTTTATTCGTACACATTTACTTCGCAGTAAAAAATGCACAAGCTGAAATATTTTACGCAGTTCGTACTGATCATGTTGCATATTTTTTGTTTTGTATAATTTTTGTTCAACATATATTTTGAAAATAAAAATATTTAAATGTACAAGTGAAAACATATATGGCGCTCGTTGATTGTGGTATATTTTTAGTATGTTTCACATCAAAAAATGTTAATAATGTATATTTTCAAAATGGGCTGCCGTAGACAAGAAAAAACTATTTACTAATTTTTAAATTCTGATTCCTACGATATTCGAAACGCATTTTCCATATTTTTGTAGCGTTAAACTCTGATAAAATATTTCTTCTGTATTAAAAAAACTGTGGCAAATACAAATTTTGTCCAACTTTTTAAATTTGCTGTAGTACAAAAAATATTACCAATTTGTCTTTAAAAAGTCGAGTTTAATATTCCTAAATGCTTTGTTGCCATAAAAAAAGCATTTGTAAAAATTGTATGAAGTTTACTATCGAAAAATATTCATATTTCCAAAAATTTTAAGTGAATATTTATTTAATAAAATACAAAAGTATGTAATTTATTTATTTTTTTTTTTTTTTTTTGTGAAATTTGATTAAAATTTTAACTTTTTACAGATTTTTTCCAGTTTTTTTTTTTTTAAATAATAACGGTATTTACCGGTATTTTAGTTTCGGTACCGATACCGATATAATTTAAAATACCGTCACCGAAATAAAAATAAATTGAATACCGATACCGTTATTCGTTTCGGTTTCCAACCTTGCTTTAGAAGGTTTATTAATTTGTAGGTAGAGAAGGGTTGCACAGTACTCGAAAGAGTTCCTGTGCATCCACTCGGAGACCTAGAGGTCCATTGTGAGTCCCTTCGAAGAATTTTAATTTAATTTGTAAATTCCTGCTTTTGAATGTATCATATAATATTATCTATAAAATTTTCTAGAAGCAAATTAAAATAATCTCTTTAAAAAATCCCAGTATCAGAATTTCAAAAAGAAACATATTTGTAGATAATGTTTGAAAAATACAATGTAGTTGGTTTCACATACTCGTTATTTGAATATGATGTCTTCTTCCTCGTTTTGTAAATTACTAGGATTCTTATGAAAAATTTCAAAATAACCATATGATTTGAAAATACTTTTTTGACATATGCCATTGGTTTCCTGTCTGTGTAGTCTGTGAATAACACTTTAGAAAATACCGATAAACTTCAAATTATGGAATTACCTTGTTTTTTTATATCATGGTACAAAGTTTTGATGATAAGGAGTAACAATTGTATTTATTAGTTATCAAACCATCCTAAATATAAATACTAGAATTTTTCAAATTTCCTTCTTTTAAGAACTGCTTTATATTAAAATATTTTTTAATATTTGTCTCATTTTCTTCCAATATTACTTTTGTTTAATAAAATTCATAGGTCATCCTATCTAAAACATATAAATGAGAAATGAGTTTTATGTTTGTAACATGAAAAATTAATTATGTATAATTTATTTTATTCTTAACTTAAGAACTGTAACTTACAAATATTTGAAATACACTTAACCCAATATTTCTTAACGAGATATAAAAAAGATTCAGATTCTATACAATGCTTATTAAAAGTAGTTTTGATTCATTTGTTAATGTATACATATGTATGTAGAAATGTAGTAAATACATTCATATGTATGGCCACATATTAACAAATTAGTAAAATTTATTGCAACAAGTACAATATTTTTGTATTATTTTTTATACTGTATTTGGCACCATAAGGCGGGCGTAGAAATATGGAACTGTGGCTATTGATTATCTTAATATTAATTGGCAGGTAAACTTATACCAACGCCATCAAGTTTTTGATGTTCCGTATTAAATTTTCAACGAGAACACCATACTTAAAAATTGTTCATAATGAATAGTTATAATGCCATCCATATCAGTGTCATGTTGACGGAATGCAGATGTTAGTGTCTATAGAAAGAGAATATTAGACATTATATGCAACACATGATACCAATAATTTACTTACATATAAAACAATACAACATTGTATAAAGTCATCAAACAGTATTGTTCCTCTGCCAAAACGATCGAATTTACGCAGTAGCAAATCAATAATATTATCCGAAAGTCGATAACCGAAAGATGTTAGAGCAGTTTTTAACTCAGTTTTATCTATATTTCCAGAATTATCTCGATCGAATGATCGGAAACAGTTTTGCCAGTCGGTTACGTATTTCCACAGTGCTCCAAAATCTTGAAAAGAAACGGTACCTCGATTTTCCCGGTCGAACATACCAATCATTAGACGCACGGTCTCCGGATTAAATGGACTCCATGTTCCGTTGGACAATGCTACTTGTAACTCATCAGCCGATATGTAGCCACTGCGATCTTTGTCCACCCTAAACATTATTTTATATTATTCAAATTGCGAAATTAAGGCAATTTGATTTCTAGGAAATTATATGAAAAACCAACTTACCGCTGAAATACGTCCCACAAGAATTGCTGGTCAGGCATTTGGGATTGCTGCATATACGCCATTATAATTATTTAAATATATGTAGGACCAATAATTTAATAAAAAAAAATAATATTTTTTATATTTCTTTGATAAGAAATCAGCTCAAACACCCTTTTTTAGAAACAATTTCACAAAAACAACAAGACTGACTCAACAATTCACAGTTGTTGTCAACAGAGACCTGCGCCGAACGATTTTAACGGCGGCGGCGGCTTTGCTAAAAATTGGCGGAGGCTCAAATTCGGCTGTTAGCCGGCTGAGAGGTGAACATAACAACTTTTTTATTTCCTAGTTTTCGCATCGTCTTATAGAGTACATTAGTTCACAAATGTGGTTCCAAGTCCCCTTAGATGTAAGGGGACCGAAGACCGTTTGTTTGAACATTATTTATAAGTATTTATAACATACATTTTTGTATTTTTGTATTTCTAAAGTGTCAAAACGGAAGACCGTTTGTTTGCACATTTATATTTTTAAAATTATTAAAAGTGTATATATGATCTTAACACAGATCTTCTCCCTACACATGTAAAATTTCAAGCTGGAGCAGTGTTGTCAGTGGAAATTTTTAAAAATACTTACGGCTGATGAAAAAAAACCGATTTTTCCCTACGCGTCCAAAAAATTTTCCTTACAAAAAATTCCTATATATTTTAAATACTAAAGTTAATAAAAATTTGCTTAAAATTAAAATTATAGATTATATTCAAACTAAATTCTTTAAAAATACTCCCATTTTCACAGCTTCCGATTTCTTTATATTCTGAGATTAATAAGTTCTTTAAGATTTGTTTCTTATCGTATAAAAAATTAAACTTTAGAAAATTATATTTTACTATGTGTACTGATATGTATATTTTAATTCATTGCGTTTTTACTATTTTATTAACAAAAAATATCTGATGAACGAGCCAAGTACTAAAGATTTTTCCTAAAGTTAGCGGGTTAAACTTTTCCTGTTAGATAGATCAAAATGATCCAAACATTTTGTTTAATTTCTTGTTTAAAAATTGTTCTTCTACATTTTAAAGTTTATATTTAATGATAAATATAATATTGAAAAATGCAGAATACAGATATTTATTCCAAAAAAAAAAAAAAAAAAAAACAAATTGACTTGTTTTTTCATATATATTTCAAAGCCAGAAAACATCTCGATTTGAGTTGTATAATTATTTAACACAATAAAAACAACTAAATTTCTATACAGGGAAGAAATTTTTATTATTTTTAGTACATAGAAAATTTTTTAAAAAGGATTTGTAAAAATTGTCGAAAAGTTTACAAACACAAAATTATAAATTAAATTTATATTTGTTCACATTTATTATTTGTTTAAAAATTTTATTTTTGGAATTAGAAAGTATTTGTGTGTAAAATTTTTATTTAAATCAACAATTTGTGAAAATATTTTGGCAAACGAAAAACAAAAATAATTTTATTATGTTTTTACAAAATTATATATGAACTTATTGTGTTTCTTAAAAAACTACACCACTTTTAATGGTATTTTTTAAAAATCAATTGAAAATAATGATTTTCTATTTAAATTTTAGAAAAGATCATTAGAAAATTAGATTTTTCATTTAAATTTTTGAAATTAAAAATTGAAAATGATATTTTTCATTCAAATTTTATAAAAGAACTGTTAAAATGTCTATATTTCATTAAAAATTAAAAATGATATTTTTCATTCAAATTTTATAAAAGAACTGTTAAAATGTCTATATTTCATTAATATTTCTAAGAGTGTGTTAGAAAAGATTAATTGAGATTACAATTTCTATATAAAATTTTGAAAAAATCAATTGAAAATTAAGTTATCTAATTAGCATTCAGAAAAGAACAATTTAAAATAAGTTTTTGTATTTTAAATTCAGGGAAGATCAATTTATATTTAAATTTTGCATTTTAAATTCAGAAAAGAACGAATGAAACTAATTTTTTTATTTTGAAATATAGAAGAGAACAATTGAAATTGAGAAAAATTAATTAAAATTTAGAACCAAAGTTCCCTGCCAACATTTTCTATCGATATTTCGTCTAAAACGTTACTACAAATAGTTCTTAACAATCGAATATATCATTTTCTTATCAAAAAAAGAGTCACCGTTCGGGAAAAAACGTGCCTCAGTTTTAATAGTTTTAAGATGACACTTTTTAGTGCTTTTTTTGGAGTGTCGAATTAGTGTTATATAGAAGTGAAAAAAAGTACTATAGGAAAGTATCGAAAAATTATCGCTTTTTTATAATAAAATTAAATTAAGGGGACAAAATATAGAACAATATGATATAATAAATATAATATAACTAAAAAATAACTTAGTTTTATATACTTCACATAATATTTTATTAAGTATATTATTGAGTTCATGTTTACTTTAAAATTAAAAAAAAAATGCTGAAATTAACATTAAAGCCCAAATTACAATAGCGAGTAGTCAGCAACAGTATCAGCAAAAATTATCAGCTGATCACTGTCAGCACAACATGTTGCTGCCGTTATAATTACAATTCAGCGTAGGCAGCCACAATTTACAACCACTGTCTAGCTTTGCTCTACTTGTGTACTTTAGCCTCTCATTTATTTGTTCACTCTCTTTGTCTCGCTCTCAATCTGAATGCAGCGCAGTGAATTTAGAAACAGGGCTTAATGAAACAGCACTGCAAACTGCTGCTGACCAAATGTAATAAGACCATAACAAACAGTGCATTCTAAATAGTCAGTTGATTATGGCAGCACACACTGCTGCTGACTACGAGCAATTGTAATTTGGGCTTAATTATTCCTAATTTAATATATTTTTTATCCGTCACATTTACTTAGCGAATCATATCGTGATCGTTCTCTTTTCTTTGTTCTGGAAAGTAAACAATCGCCTAAAGCAAGATTTTTAGATAATAATTCGATGATAATGTGTTTTGTTTTTGTAATTTGTATATTTTCTATATTTGAACGTCTAAATGTGACTAAAAAGACACTTTTTAATAGAAGAATTTAAAAACTTACTTCCAATTGCTGTCAGGGTATATACAAGTAGGCCGACTCTTTGGCACCCTGCCAACATTTTCTATCCAAAAATGAACTAAAGAGTAACCTCAAGTTGTTAGATATAGCAGAATATGATATCATTTTCTTATCCAAGAAGTGTCACCGTTCGGGAAAAAGTGTGCAGCAGTTCTTATACTTTTTTTTTATTATACTATTAAGTGCTTTATTTGGGTGTCGAATTAGAGTCAATTTTAGTGGTAAATTTGGACACTTTTTGTCTATCCAAATTTTCACTAAATAGTAAAAAAATATGTATAATTTTCCTATCAAAGAAGTGTCATCGTTCGGGAAGAAATGTGCCGCAGTTCTAATACTTTTTGGATGACACTATTTAGTGTATTTTTTGGGCATCGAAATGGTATCATTTAGGGGGGAAAATGAAACATAATTTTGTTCAAGTAAGCTTTATAAAATTATTAATCGTAAATCCAAAATTTGCAACACTTCTTTCAAAATTGACCACAGGTTTCTTCAAAAAATATTTAAAAAATTAAACATATTTTCTAATTGTTTTGTTTCAAAGTAAAATTCAATAGAAATTTGAAAATAAATATTTCTTAGTACTTTTGCTCATACAAAATTTTCAATTAAAATATAGCAAAAGAGAAAAATATTTTCTCTTGAAATGTTTACTACTTTTACTATTTCTATGTGCACAGAAAGGCTTTTCGAGTAAAATACTTGCAAAAATAGTAAAACTAGTAAAAATAGTATGCTAACGAACAGACCTAATGTAAGGTCAACTTAATTTATGTAACCTTTAAGCAAATTAAATTAAGAGATTGTATCAAATCCATCTGGAGTGAAAAGTTTTAATTACTTTACATAAAATGATCCCTTATGCAAATTTCATTCTATATATTATTTCAGTTGAATTTCTGAATTTAATTTAGTTTTTTCAAAATTTCAATTATATTTTTCTGAATTTTTTCTTTAAATTTTTCTTTTCAAAAATTTAAATAAAAAATTCCAATTTAAGTTGTTATTTTCAAAATTATAGATAGAAAAACCTAGTTTTCAAGTAATCTTTTTTCAATTCTAAATAAAAAGTCTCACTTTCAATTGGTCAATTCTGAAATTTGTATGAAAAATGTAAATTTCAATTGTTATATTCTGGAATTAAAAGAGAAATATTATTTTAATATGTTCTTTTCTGAATTATAATAAAAAAATCATAAATTAAAATGATATTTTCAAATTTTGAATTGGAATATCTCATTCTCATTTGTTCTTTTTTGAAACTGAACCTCATTTTAAATTTGCTGTTTTCATAACATCATATAGAAACATAATATTAAATAACATATAACACAATAACTCAAATAATATACTTTGTGAATTGGGTAAAGGTGGTTTTAAACTATAATACTTCGTATTAATACCAGAGTTTCATTTTCTATAATACATATCATTTTGATATGTATTTGAAAATGTATTATGGAAAGTATTATTGAATTTTTATTTTCTTTATTATTGAATTTTTTATTTTTAAAAAATGAAAAACGAAAAATTCAACTAAACTAAATAAAAATCAAACTACAAACAAAAAGGTGTTCGGATATTCGGACATACAAAGTATTGAAGGTATTTATACCATAATACATTTGAAAATATTTTTGGTATTAATACAAAGTATTATAGTGTAAAACCCCCTTAATTATGTATTTAGTTCATATTTTTTAAAATATTCAATATTGATGTATTTATAAGGAGTGCGATCGAAAAAATCTCTGATCAGGTGCAATGTCCATCATTATCTGACCATTCCCTTATTCTGGCTTCCTTTGTTTTTGACTCTATTAAGCCAAATGATTTTGTAGAATACCAAGATTACATAGTATTGATTGGACTAATTTCTTTTCTAGCTTATCTAACTTCGATTATGATATATTTTTTAATACCGTTTACGTTAATGATAAAGTTTATATTTTTCCTCTCTTCTTTCTTGCCTTTTTCAATATGTTCCTGTTGTTAGGAAAAGGATACATGGTAATAGTGCTGCGTGGATGGATTCCAGTGATATTCTATTTGCTAGATCGTTAAGGGATATGGCTTTTGTTGAATATCGACGTAATCGTTGTGAGGAAAATTGGCGGCTATATTGTAAACTTCGTAACAAGGCTAAGAGTGTCATACGGAGAGAGAAGAGAAAGTATTTTTCAAGATTGTTTTGGGGGTTAGATTCATCGGGCTTATGGAAGGTGTTGCGAAATTTTGGATGTGCTAATGATAAAGATGACTTTGTTTGACGTTATAATTACAATTCAGCGTAGGCAGCCACAATTTACAACCACCATCTAGCTTTCTTCTACTTGTGTATTTTAGCCTCTCATTTATTTGGTCACTCTCTTTGTCTCGCTCTCAATCTGAATGCAGCGCAGTGAATTTAGAAACAGGGCTAAATGAAACAGTACTGCAAACTGCTGCTGACCAAATGTAATCAACACCATAACAAAAAGTGCTACTGACTACGCTTGGGCTTTAAGCCCAAATTACAATAGCGCGTAGTCAGCAACAGTATCAGAAAAAATTTTCAGCTGTTCACTGTCAGAATAAAGCCCAAATTACAATAGCGCGTAGTCTGCAGCAGTGTGTGCTGACATAATCAGCTGATCATTTAGAATGCACTGTTTGTTATGGTGTTGATTACATTTGGTCAGCAGCAGTTTTTCAGTGCTGTTTCATTTAGCCCTATTTCTAAATTCATTGCGCTGCATTCAGATTGAGAGCGAGACAAAGAGAGTGAGCAAATAAATGAGGCTATAATACACAAGTAGAATAAAGCTAGATGGTGTTTGTAAATTGTGGCAGCCTACGCTGAATTGTAATTATAACGGCAGCAACATTTTGTACTGACATTGAACAGCCGATAATTTTTGCTGTTTTGCTGTTGCTGACTACGCGTAAATGTAATTTAGGCTTAAATGTAATTTGGGCTTAACATGTTGCTGCCTATATAATTACATTTAAGCGACGCAGCAAAAATTTACAACCACCATCTTGCTTTATTCTACTTGTGTATTTTAGCCTCTCATTTATTTGTTCACTCTCTTTGTCTCGCTCTCAATCTGAATGCAGCGCAGTGATTTAGAAACAGGGCTAAATGAAACAGCACTGCAAACTGCTGCTGACCAAATGTAATCAACACCATAACAAACAGTGCATTCTAAATAATCAGCTGATTATGGCAGCACACACTGCTGCTGACTACGCGCTATTGTAATTTGGGCTTTACTCTCAATCTGAATGCAGCGCAGTAAATTTAGAAATAGGGCTAAATAAAACAGCACTGCAAACTGCTGCTGATTAAATGTAATCAATTCCATAACAAGCAGTGCGTTTTAAATTATAAGCTGATTATAGTAGCACACATTGCTGCTGTCTACGCGCTATTGTAATTTGGGCTTTACACTACATCCAGTCTAGCATTTTTCTTGTTCACACAAGAACAAAACGTCGGCAGAGCAACACACACAATTTCATTTTGTTTTCTGTGGGCAGAACATTTGTCGAACATAATTTTTTGTTTGCCGTCAGTGTCACTTCGATACTTTTACTTTTACTTTTACGCGCCTCTTCTTCCGCATACAAAATGACGTTTGATGGCAGACATGGTTGTTCGAACAATTGTGAGAACAACGGTGTGCGAACTAGAACAAAACATAAACAAGTTTGGTCCACACTAACCAAATGCATGTGCGCACAAAATTTTGTTCGATGTGCGAACAAGAAAAAGGCTCGTGAAGACCGCATATTACATGCAGCACCTCTTCTTCCGTATAAAAAATGACTTTTGAGGTCAGAACAAAATGTACGGACAAATGTGGGAAAAAAACATGAACAAATTTGCTCCACAGTATTATAATGCATGAACAACATTTTGCTCAATATCAGGGGCACCCATAATTTTGGCGATTTTACACAGAAATTTAGGTGAATTTTTTGACGACGACATCCGAAACCTGTATAAACACATTTTTTTTAAATACAACCATGTGTTGGTTGGTACTTAGGTAATGAGTACTTGGTATTTACTCGCTATTTAACATTTGCAGTAAAGATTTGCCAATTTTTTTAGCTGCAAAGAAATTCACCTAGACGGCTAATCGTTGGTATATTTGATCCTCTGCGGCGTTTGGGAAATTATATTTGGTATAAATTAATAGCTGAGCTTGTGGTCCATATACTCATAACCCATAAGTAATAAGTAAAGAAAAAATTATTTTAAGAAAAATCAATCAACAACAAAGGTTTTTTTGTTCAAATAGAAATATATAATACAATTTTCAAAAAAGATGTCGGAACTTCAGTCGTCTTTGCTGTTGAAAAAACAATTGGCAGGTAAGTTTTGTACAATTTCCCAACAAAGACATCTTTGACCACACAATCTCGTTTGATTTCTGTGATGAGAATGTGCATTTCTAACAATGCTTGTTTCTCAAAATCAGATTTCGTTCATAGCCAAAAAGGTTATATTTTTTATCCTACATATACAACATATCAGTATATTATTTGTACTTATGTATATTGCCGGTAAAATAAAACAGAAAATAGTAAATCCAAGAGAGAACAACTATTATTGTCCTATATTAAAGGCTAAATTTAAATGTATCCGCGTGTTTCTTCTGACTGCCGACATGTTCATCTGTAAACGCAATATTTTAGTCATATAGACATCGACCTCCGCCTACCACAGTTTTCGTTTTTTTTTTTTTTTTTTTTTTTTTTTTTTTTTTTTGTTCTTTATGTTTTGTTGCTTCTGTTCGTCTTTGTTTTCAATGCTTGGTGTTAATATTGCCCGTCAATTATTATTTAAGGTCAGACGACAAGACAACGTTTGGATAAATATACTCCTGCAATATAATTGTAATCTAATTAATTAATATATTAATAATTGGAGTTTCTACTTAACATTTTGTCCGAAATTTATAAAAGTGAGTCATTGCGAAGTTTCGACGTTCAGGGGCAACGACCTTGTACTTCATGTGCGTTTCAACAAACAAATACACATACGAAAATAAAACAGGATACAAGAACTCCACACTAATATCTCTAAACAAAATGCAATAAGTGTAATGATGCTGCTAAATACATAAGAGTATTTCTCGAAAACAAAGAAAAATTATTGTCATTTAAAAAATAAAAATAATGTAAATAAACATAATCTTTTATAAGAGTTTTAACCATAGCTGTAACTTGTGAATAAAATAAAAAATGAAAGTACTTTTTATTTCATTTCCATTTATTTCTAATTTAAAATATTTGTTAATCAATTCATTAACTTTAAAAACATTAAGGATTTCTATTTATATTAAATCAATTGAATTTATTATAATTTTGTATCTGATTGAACAAAATAAATTAAAAAAGAAAATATTTTATTTAATCAAAACTAAAACAAATATTTTTTTTTTTTTTTTTAAGAGAAGATAATCAAAAGTTTTTTATTTCATTATTCCTAACCTTGAATAATATTCATATGTATTTTATTTAGTTTGAATAAAAAAATTATAAATTTTTTCAAATATTCAAGTCCCTATAAGCAAAATAATACAAAAATGATTCGAATTCGTATTGCTTAGAAGAAAAAATTTATCGCCGCAATGTTCATATTCGTATTGCGGAAGTTTCCCCCATCGGGAGAGATTATGCGTCACCGGCGATACATCTAAGCAATAAGAAATCAATACGCCCGGAAGAAAATTAGGCAATATTGCTAGATAATCATCTATGTGAAAAAAAGACGATAACGCCAGATAATCTTCCGGAAGATGTAATAACAATATTATTGCAAATGAAATCTATGAATAATAAATTGCTAAAGAAATCTGTAAATAATATTATAAACAGTATGTAAAATTTGCACTCTCACATATGATATAAATTTTTTTGCTAAGAGACATACAATTTCCAATATTTAATTTCTGAATAATTTTTCGACAAATGACTGAAAAATAAAAGTATGTATTGCGTTGATTTCTTCTGGACGATTTAAATGAAATATCATCAATTTATTGCGGAGAGGATAATCACCTTACTGAAAAAAGGGCGATAATTTGATGATAAATTTTATTTTATAAATGACAAAAAATAAAAATTTTATCTATTTTTTGTGTTTGTTTCCTGATTTTCTCTAAGCTGATAAAAATATAATATTATAAAAATATTGCTTTGATGAATTTCTTCCAAATAATAAAAAGAAAATATTGCGTAAATATCTTCTAGGAAGATATCTTCCAAATGTTTGTAGGGGTATAATTTTACTTATTTTTCTTTTTCCAAACAAATTTAAAACTATTCAAACAAATTTATGTTGAATAAAAAAATTCAAAAATTTTCTATGAATAAAAAAAATTAAATGTTGAAATATAAGGTGCCCGGCAAAACTATAAGGTCACTTTTCATTGCACTACTAGCTAAAATATTTATTATTAAAAGGTGTTCCTTGGTATCATTTATTTGACATTTCATCGTTTTATAGACAAAAGTGTTGAAATTGTGAACTTTCCAGTGAGTCAAAATGATAAGGTCAGTTGATTTCTTTTCCATTATATTATTTTACACAATAGTTATATCCGATTAAAACAATGTCTCTTATGTGTCGTATACATACTTTTGCGATGTAAATTTCAGTGGTTCTTTTATATAAGTGTCCATAAAAGCTGATATAATAGGAACATCTCAGGTTTTTGTTGGGTTTCTTAATCTATAAATATACCATTAGCTATAAGACAAACATTTTTACAAATATTTTTATAAATATGTGCAAAAATCTACCGTTAAAGAAATACATACGGGTCGTATACATATTTATGCGATTGGCTGTAAGTATTCATTTGTAAAGTTTTTACATTTTTTTCGTTTTTTAAACCTTCATATTTCCGGACCGGAAATATGAGCAACTGCATTGAAAAAAGACCTTCTAGGAGGCCTGCCAGATAGAGACCTTGAAATTTTAACCGCTGGGTTAACTCTACGTCTCCACGAAGAAATTTGTATTTCCTAACATAAGAAATAACGTCGGCAGAATAACGGGAAGAAACTTTTATTTCCAAATTTATGTTAAGGGGTGGAGAAAACGTATATTTTATTTCTTTCTACGTTTTTATTTTTCATTTGTCTTTTTAAAATAAAATTAATTAATTTTTCATCTTTGTTTTGTAAAAAGTATTAAAATTAAAAATAGCAATATATTTCACAGCTTATGTTAAACATTATTGCTCAGCTTTGTGTTTAAACATTTATTGCGAAATATATTGCGCAATAGATTCCTTATTGGTCCACACGTGACATTTTGAAGAGAGAGAGATAGAAATGCGTACACAAAAATTTCTGCGTGGAGACGTAAAGTTGAACCGCACACGCAGTATTTATATGGTTTTAAGTACCTGCAAAAAAGTATTTTTTGCTCCGCTCACACACTGATTTAAAGCACTTGAAAAATAACAAGTGGCTTGCAATGCCTTATAAGACATAGTTTTTCAGGGCTCTAGTATGTACTCTCTTCAAATTAATAAGTTATGTACAGAGGCTGAAAAAAGTATTAACACAGTATATATATAAATATATAAGTATACAAATTTATATTAAATCGGTCACTGTACTTAAACTTCTTTAGTTAGAAATGTTTGTGCAAAATTAACTCATATCCTAATATTTCAAGAAAATAGTATTGGCACAGGAAAGTAGAAATGTATTTTAAGGTTCTAATATTATTGAAATCGGTCAGAAATTAATACAGTATAAAAGAAATCATTACACCCTTAGAAGCATTTTATAATTTCCGAAATCTAAAAATTTCGCGGAAAGGCAGGGTTCCCAATAAAATCCACTATAAAATAGCAGCATCATTTTAATGATGTAGTGAAGAATTAGCAAAAAATACTTTTTTAGTGAAAGTTCAGATGCTAAAAAATATTGATAATAATATAATCCAGATATCTGAACAAAACACACTGAAAATAGCTGGGTATAGATCAGGAGTTTTTAATAAATAACTTCTATACAAAAAACTATAAAATGTATGAAAATCAATGTTCGTAAAATAAACAGTGTTAACCACTTTTTTAATATCCCAACTTTCTTAAAATGCTTCTAAAGTTCTAGTGAATTCTTTTATCAACTGTGTTAATTCCTGACCGATTTTGATATTAGAAATCCCTTGAAATTTTAACCTTTCTTTATATATTGAAAGGTTATAATTTTTGGCATCTTCCGTGATATTTTTTTGATAAATTTAATTAAATTAAGGTAAAAGGCTCCCAATCAAATAATATATTGTAGTTGCAGTATATAACTTCAATTTTGACCCATAGAACGAACTAATCTCAAAATTTGAATACATTTTTTCTTTCCTGTGCCAATACTTTTTTCCTTGAAATATTAGGAAATAATTTAAATTTTGCAATTTTCTTGCAAATGCTTTGCTTTAGCAGAGAAGTTTAATGGTCATTAATAAACTTACACAAGGATGTATTAAATACCTAACATTTGGAACTAAAGAAGTTTGAATGCAGTCACCAATAAAAACAGAGCAAACTTAGAACTAAGTGCATACTTTGATTTTATTTCTTTTGCAAAACTTAAATATTAAATAAAAAAAAAAGCCAAATTTAAATTTTCCAAATCATTTGGGAGCTTGTTTTCTTTCATTACTAAAAAATAAAATACAAAGATTTCAAAAAATGTTGTTAATTCTATTGCAATCCTATATAGTAGTCTCTGATAATCCATAACACTTGTTTAGATCAAATAAGGAAAACGGGAAAAATACTTAAAATCTTAAAAAACGTGTTAATATTTGTCATTCAAGGGAGTAATATATTAATATTTTGTTGAAAACCATTTGTTTTTTATAGTTCCCAAGAACTTGAGTCATACTGTTCTTATACAGTGCATTTCAACTGAATATGTTCAAGATTTTCTTTACATTAAACATCTTGTTATTTTTAAAATAATGAAAATTAATATTTTTTATAATAAATTTTAAAGTCGTCATTTCTAAGATATTTACAAGCAAAATAAATTTAAGAAATAACTAATTACGATTTTTAATGATTTTTTTTCCAACAAGAGGATTTTTTAGGTAATTTTTTTGTTTCATCTGAATAGGTTCAACATTATTTATTCAATAAAACAACAAGATGTATTGTTTAATATGGTTCTTTTTTATTTTGTTGTATTATTCGGAAATTATTAATAATAAGAATAGCCTTTATTATTTAATTTAACCTAAAAAATTATATTTGGAAGGGACTTATAAAGATTTTCAACTTGTAACAAAGAAAGTTTGCTACAACTTATTCTAATCTCTTCAGATAATGAATTTTTGTGTTCGTATTGTCTGTCCGACTCACAAAAATTACGTGACAGCAATTTCCATACATTTTCTATTATATTAAGGTCGCGAGAGAATGATGACCACTGCTAAGTGGTAAAATTTTGACTTTGAATTCATTGTTTTCCCGCTCTTGCGGTGTGAATAGGGGAATTGTCGAGCTGGAATGTGCTTGAAATGAATTAAAATAGTGTATAAAATGTTAGAAATTTTTTTCCCGTAAACTTTTGTAAGTTTTTTCCCGTAATTCTGTGCGTAGAAAATCGAAGTTCACATGTCTCATAATATGATGTTGCACTCTACGCTATTAAAGTTCCTTCGCAGCATTATGGGATCCATATTAATTTTTTTTAATTCTATAGAACAATATGTTTCATTCCTTTTTTACGTTTACGGGTAAGCGGCAGTAGTTTTACTTCATGAATGGTGTTAGAGGTGGGTTCTTTATAATTTTTAGTCTTCTTATGTGCACTGAATTTCGAATAATACGTCTTACGGTAAAACTCTTGCTTAAATACCTAATTTTTGTTTAATTTTTGACGCATAATCAGTAGAATTAGAGGCATCTCGAATGATGAATATTCTGTCAGCGTTCGTTGTTTCTCTTTTCATATTTTTTCCATAGCGGGAGTGATTTCGTAAAAAGTTGTTGACAATATTTTAACTTTGCTATATTTTTCTTCGCCATATTCATTGTCCATACGCTATAATTTTGCTTTTTATACCCTACACCACCATAGGTTTTTGGGGTATTATGTGTTTGTGCTGATGTTTGTAACGCATAGAATGAGTTATCCAACACCCACCTTAAAGTGGAATCACTTTTTAAATCGATCTAACGATGTCCGTCCGTCCGTCCGTCTGGCTGGACGGCTGGCTGTCCATGTAAACCTTGTGTAAAAAGTACAGGTCGCAATTTTGAAGATAATTGAATGAAATTTGGCACGTGGGACTTTTATGATACAAGGACGAAGCCTATTGAAATTGGTTATGATCCGTTCATTATTTCACCTACCCCCCATACAAATGTCCCCCCGGAATAGAGTTTCCACACTTAAAAATGTCTTAATATTAAGAATATTTTAATGAAATTCGGTCCAAAGAAGTTTTGTGCAAATACCAATCTTTGTGACAAATTTTATTAAAATCGGTCCACGATTGACCATAGCTCCCATATAAACTCCCCTTCCGAAAATTACTTTAACGTGCATAAATCCCATACGAAAGATAGTATCAAGTTAATATTCGACACAAATAAGTTTTATTTAAGTAGAAACAACATTGCCAAAATTTATGAGAATCAGTCCATAATTTACCATAGCTCCTATATAAACCCACTTCCGGAAATCGCCCTATAATGCATAAAATCATCAAGATGTTACTATTAACGCATTACTCTGTACTTGCATACTTTATTTTAGATTTAGTAAAAGTGTTGGTCTATAGGTCTAATATAAATCCACTTCCCGAATTTTTATGCTCATACGCAATGGTGTAGGGTATCATATAGTCGGTCTTGATCGACTATATCTTCTTCTCTCGTTTCTTTATAAGAACATTTTTTACGCGAACAGTTTTTTAAGATTCTTATAGAAAACTTTTGAAAATATAAGGAAAACATACAATTATGGGCGAATTTAAAAAATACTTGACGAAAATTGATTTTATTCTTAATGAACCTATTCAAATGAAAAAAAAAAAAAATGCCTTAAAAAATACATTTGTGGGAAGAAAATCGTAGTTGTTTATTAATTATTTTTGCAATTAAACATCTTAGAATTCAAGACTTTAGAAATCAAGACAAAAACATGTAACTATCTTGATAATACGAGTTTTAATTTAACGAAAATCATGAACCTATTCATTTGAAAAGCACTGTATTAATATTTAACACAAATAAGGTTTATATAAGTAAAAACAAAATTATGTTGATCGGAATGGTGTAGGGAATCATATGGTCGGTCTTGACAGACTATACTTTTCTCGTTATTAATGATTTGAACATGCAGAGATGAATTTTGACGCATATGGGGCAGATTTACTGTTGACAGTGAATGTTATCGTTTAGATTTTTCTCTGGGTGTATAAATGTTGTAAACGTAATTGAATCGATGTTGTAAATTATATAAAAGAATAATTCATTTTGAATCTTAATGAAAATTAAATAATTTATATCTACATAATTAAAGAACTTATTAAATAATTGGTTCAGACTGACTTTTAATGTGCATTTATTATAGAAAAAATTTTTTTTTGTGATATACATACATTCCAGTCTTGCCAGTTTATCTTTTTAAGTTTGAATTTAGGCTTTTTATTTTGCTTTTAGCCTAAAAATGTTCGTTCTAGCTTTTAGCTTTTTTATAACCTTTTTTTGGTTCTTAAAATTGTCTTAACCCTTTGCTATATTGTATCCATATGGATACATGACAATTTGCCAGGATCTAAGAAGATTTTTCTGACAAATGTTTACAGATTACACAGAGTTACAAAATTAAACAAATGTTCTGCGGTACGGAATTTCTAAGTCAATTCATATATACGGTATTAATAAATACAAAACCTCTAATCCACTTTTTTTAAATTTACGCTAGTTCTCGCGATTTGTAAAATTAAGGCGGTTGCACCATATATTAAAGCATATCTCGAAAACGAAAAATATACGTATAAATTTGTAATTTCCACAATTTTTGCCAGAGAGAAAAAAGTTCATATTTTCTGGATCCTTGTAAGAAATGATGATGCCGTTCTTTTGATGCCCACCGATAACTGCCATATTTAATATAATTCATGTAATTCAGCAATATCGGTTCATAAATTGCGGAGCTATGCTTTAAAAATAAGGTTTTAAAATCGATTTTCGAGTTTCTGAAGCATGTGTATGTGAACATTTTTTTCCAAAATTTTGAGCGTAAACAAATGAAATCGGTTCAATAATAACTGAGATATCAGGCAAAACGCCTTTTTGATTTTTTGAAGCCCTTGTTCCAGCTACGGTTCATAGCACAGAGTTACAAAATGGGAAAAAATTTCTGCGGCACGAGCTTTCTCAGTAAATTTGGATACACGGTATTAATATGTACTAAGCCTCTAATCCACTTTTTTTCATTTGACTATAGTTCTCGCGATAAATCGTGATTTCTAAAATTAAGGAGGCTGCACTATATATTGAAGCATATCTCGAAAACGACTTGTCTTATTTTGTTCAAATATCAAAAAATTTCAATTAAAATTATGTTCAAGTTGTTCTTACATTACTTTTTAATACGGTCAACAGTTACAAAGAATGTTTGCTCCAACTTTTTTTAATCTTTTCAGATAATGAATTTTTGTGCTCATATTATCTGTCCGACTCATAAACATTACGTGACAGCAATTTCCGTAAATTTTCTATTATATTAAGGTCGAGAGAGTATGATAACCACTGCTAAGTGGTAAAATTTTGACTTCGAATTCTTTGTTTTCACGCTCCTGCGCACAGAGAGCCAGAGAGATAGATTTTTGGCCATAAGTCGTTTTTAAGAATTTGAAAATAAAGAATATTGCAAATTATTAGGAACATTTAAAAGTATGTTTTCCGAAATTTTTTTTTGTTATCCATATACACAATTTCCTTCTGTATCGATCTAAAGTTAAAAAAGTTGTTAGAAATTAATTTTATTGAAGGACCATTTTTTTGGTTTTTGCTACATATTTTTATGATAAAAGCTGAAATTTTTGTTTGCATCAATTAACATCTACATCGGCAATTATAACCAAAATAACCCGAATTTAAATTATTTACATATAGTATATTTTTTTTAAATTTTAATCAAATAAGTTAAAATTTTTCTGATATTAATCTTCTTCCAAAGAAATCCACACAAATCCTCAGTCCGATAAAAACAAATTTTTTCTATTTTTATATCTAATGGAGTGTTAGTTTTTGAAAAAAGTTGCCCAAATTTGCTCCAAATGATAAATGACCATATCGCACTAATTTATAATATTGTTCCTAGATATCAAAATATCATAAATTTAATGAAAACATTTAGATATTTTTTTCAAATAAATAATTATCCAGTGTATTTACACAAAAATGGATACTTTCGATATAATTATAGATTCATTTAATTTTCTATCTCTATTTAAAAGAAGAAAAACAATACGGAAATTGGTCATGATTCGTCAATTATTTCAACTAGCTCCCATACAAATAGCCCTCGAATAGGGTTTTAACGCATAGAAATACCTTATTTATATCACTATTTCAATAAAATTCAGTACAAATAAGTTTTATGCAAAATTAAATCGGAGTGCAAAATATCAGGAAGATCGGTCCACAATCAGGCATAGCTCCTATATAAAGTCCACTTTCGAAAATAACTTTAATTCCCAAAATAGAACAAAAATGACAGTATCATGGTAATATTTGACATAAATAAATTTAAAATCAGTAAAAATCATATAAACTAATTTCTAATTAGGTCCACATCCGTAAATTTCGGAAATAATTTTAATGCACAAAAGCAATAGTGTAGGGTTTTATATCGTCAGGATAGACCGATTATAACTTTCTTACTTGATTTTTATGTATGCTCATAAATTTCGTAACAAACAAAAAATAATTTTATAGAAAACAGATTTCAAAGTTTTATTGTATTTGGTTTTTGACACATTTATAGATTATAAAAAAAAATATATTTTTTTGAAGAAATTAACATAACTTAAAGAAACATGTTGAGTCCGCCATTTTGTTTTTTCAAATTCTGATTCCAGTTTCAAATTAAGTAACTCTAAAACTACCTATAAACAAAATTTTAGATGGATCAGAAATTTTTTAAAAAATTTTGGCAGCCATTTTGGTTCCTCCATTTTGAATTTTTTATTTTTTAGTTCATTTTTGGAATCAACAAGTCCAATAACCTTGAAATATGATTTTTTTACAATATCCGACAACGATAAGGGGTTTTGGCCAAAAATCGATCTCCCTGGCCCTTTGTGCTGCGGTGTGAATAGGGGCATTGTCGAACTGGAATGTTCATGAAATGAATTAAAATAGTGTATAAAATGTTAGAAATTCTTCTCCCGTAAACTTTTGTTTCTTCCGTAATTCTATGCGTAGAAAATCGAAGTTCACATGTCTCATAATATGATGTAGCACTCTACGCCATTACACTTCCTTCGCTTCTTTATGGGATACATAATTAGCATCCTTTATTTCTCAAATGACGAAAATAATAATATCTATAGCCATTGGAGCCGTCAGATTGATTTTTTCTTCCTATAGAAAAATATGTTTCATTCCCTTTTTAGACCATGAGTTCACGGGAAAGCGGGAGTAGTTTTACTTCACGAATGATGTTTAGAGGTGGTTTTTTTATCATCTGTAGTCTCCCTGGGGACACTGGATTTCGAATAACACGTTTTAATGTAAAACACTTGCTAAAATACCTGATTTTTGTTTAATTTTTGACGCAGAATCAGTAGAATTGGAGGCATCTCGAGTAGTGAATCTTCTGTCAGCGTTCGTTGTTGCTTTATAAGTGCCTATTTTCATATTTTTTCCATAGCGGGAGTGATTTCCTAAAAAGTTTTTGACAATATTTTAACTTCGCTCAATTTTTCATCGCCATATTTCATAGATTAAGTGAATTGTCCATACGCTATAATTTTTCTCTTTTCTTTATCGAAAAATTTTTTACGCGACCCGTTTTTAAAGATTCTTATAGAAAACAGTTTAAAATGTAAGGAAAACCCACAATTATGGGCGAATTCAACAAATAGGACTGCGCACGAAAAAATCCTTGCATACCAATCTGCTTATAGAAACTAAACCAATGAGCGAATTTTTTTAAAATTATATTTTTATTAATGACTGTTATGTTCAAGTTTTAAACATAAAAGAATAAATTATTTTCAGTAGTTTTTTAAGGAAATATCTGATATGTGGATACAATGTATTTTCTTAGAAAAGAGAGAAGTCTATTCCAAACATACTCATTCACGTATATTTATATGTTAATGGAACCATTTTTTATGAATGAAGTACTTCTTTCCCGCAAATTTCATATGGCTTCCCAAATCAAAAACTTTATTGGGAATTTTGATTACATTGATACACGATATTTTTCTGACATACTCCCTCTAGCGTCTGCAACATAGAATTCCTGGCCAGTAAGTTGAAAAAAGTCAGGCTGTACAAACGTTTCATCGTCTATTATACACTAATCATAATAACGGAAAAAATTCGTCCGAAGAACTTTCACGTTATTTTTTACCTCCAAATTCTGGTTTTGCGTTTCTATTAGGATTTTTTGTACTTTATACGTCTTCAGGCTAGTTTTCCTTTCAATTTTTCTGATAAAAATTCAAAGCAATTAACTTTTTGTGACACTTTCCTTCCAGAGATGAGGGGATCTTCTTTCAAAATCCTTTCTATTTTGTCTGAGTCCTATAGCCTGAACATACAATATTTCTACAAAAACAACAATTCAATTTGAATGAAAAATTTAATCATTCAAATTGAATTGTAATTCTTTAAGGAATTAATTCCCTATAGAATTATTTTTCCCTACAGAATTAATTCCTTAAAGAATTACAATTCAATTTGAATGATTAAATTTTTCATTTCGAAAGAATGAATTCAATTTAGAATTAATTCACGTATAATCTTAATTCAGCTTATAAAAATTTAGTTTATCATTCTTTAAAATCATTCCTCAGAAAATAATTCCTAGACTTAATTCTTTAGGCTTAACTTTGTATTGAATTAATTCCCTAGAGAATTAATTCCTTAAAGAATTACAATTCAATTTGAATGATTAAATTTTTCTTTCATTCCATTTTTTTACAAAATGAATGAAAAAAATGTAGAATTAATCCCTTAAAAAAATAAAATTCAATTGAATGATATATTTTTTTCTTTCATTCCCTTCTACTACAAATTGAATGACAATATTTTTCTTTAATTCTATTTTTATATCTAAGTTAAGTCTAAAGAATTAAGTCTAGGAATTATATTCTGAAGAATGATTTTAAAGAATGCTAAACTAAATTTTTATAAGCTGAATTAAGATTATACGTGAATTAATTCTAAATTGAATTCATTCTTTCGAAGCTCTGTTCATATGTAAAATTTTTTTCGATTTTTTTTACTCTTGCTCTCCTTCATTCTCTCATTTTTCCGTTCAAAGCATTTTGACATTGTGGGCAGTAGTTTTACACTAACAAAATACAAGCAATTGTTGTTTTTGTAGATGTGCGAGTACTTTATTATTATACTATGATTACATCCAACAAAAATTAAATAAAATTATTTCTTTTATACATTAGTATATTTACATTTGCAAGATAAAAGTTTTTTCCAAAATAAAAATGCTTATTTATCATTAAAAACATACCAGAACATCAATAGTAAAGGCCCCTTTAGACGATCAAATTTATCTGACGATTTGTCTGATGATTAAAACTTTTGATAGTGTCATGTATTGAATACGATAGTCGTACGATTGTTTGAAGAAAATCAAAAATTCTTGATATAAGTTGTACAGTCTAAGTACAAGTCGTACGATTTAAAAATTAAAATATTGGATTTTATACGTAAAATTTTCAATAAACACAATTGTGCATATATTTATAAAAACATTTGGTAATAATTTATTAATTTATACAAAAGCGTTTGCGAAAACTAGAAAAATATCTGAACGTGTATTTTAAAGCATTTTTTATTCGTCAAATTTATTGTTAGATATATTTGAACGTCTGAAGGCCCCTTAATAATAGAATAAAACAGTTAACGAATAATTTGTTCTTACTGCTAACAACACTGACAATAAGAATGCGAGAGGAACTGAGAAGGGTTGCCTACATAAACAAAAACAGTTTATTAGTTAATATAGACAGTAAAAGTATTTTTAATACGATTTTCTTAATAAATACATTAAGAGCCAAATTGTGTATTAGCTAGTATGTGTATTAAACATAAATTAACAAATTTTTTTGAATACGGATGTATGTCTTTTACTATCTTATAGGCAAAGTATACAAAGCATGATATAAAAAAGAAGGTAGTTTCAGTTTCTCTTTTTGTCGCCATATTAACGTTCTAACGTTTACTGGGATTATGACAAATCAAGCTACCATATTCATTTTAAAAATCCTACTTTTTTGTTTGTACATTTTTTATTATTATAAATTATAATTTATAATTTGTTTTTTATTTCATTTACAAATCAATAAAATTTAAAAATAAAATCAAATAAAATAAAATACAAGAAAATTATGGAAATATAAAGAAAAACAACAGAAACGTGCGAAAAAATCTACGGCCGCCACGAAAATGGAACCCTAAAAGGAATTTGGAGGAATTGAATTATATTTGGTTAAACTTAATTCGCATTTTGTGACACACACATTTTAAAAATGTCGCACATTTTAAAAGTCTTTATAACAAAATGAGAATGATCGCCTAATAAAAATCTTCATTGGCTCGCGTCATGATAATTAGAAACTACATAATGTAATATACAAAATAATTTGGTCGACTACAATTTCTTACGTGAGATCATCTTGGTAAACTTTTCGACATATGGAACAGTTCATAATCCTTTTACCCATGGAAAAAATGCATAAACGGCTAAAATTATCTCCTCATTTTAGCCGTTAATTCTATGGTTATGATTTCTGACTAAAATCATCCTTTGCTATGGTTTGTTTATGCCCTTTATATGGATTTTAGCCAATTTATATGTCCTAAGTTTTAGCCTGTAGCCGCACTAAAAGTATTTAACAAAAGTTGAGTTTTCCCTTTAAAACATATAATCGAACATACAGACACGTTACTATCAATGACTGTTACATAATAAAATATTTTTTTGTTGCAAAACTCAATTCAATCTTTTTATTAATAAATTATAAATTATGTTTTTGATACATTTTTCCGTCCATTAGTTTCCTTCCTTTTCTATTGTTATTTAAATTACACATCTTATAGCAAATTATCCAAAATTTATTTCCCAATTTTATATTTCTGGCAACAATTTTTTAGATTGTTTACAAAAGCAAAACTTCAAAAATCCCAGTAAACTTCAAAACATTTTTTTGTGAGAGAGAAGTGGAACTACCTTGTTTTTTTATATCATGATACAAAGTAGCATGACATAAAAAAGAAGGTAGTTTCAGTTTCTCTTTTTGTCGCCATATTAACGTTCTGACCAAAGAATACTAAGAATAGAAGGCTTGTCAAAAAAACTCTTGTACACAGGTTTTTAAAATTTTTTCCAACACTATTAGCCCAATTTTATTTTTAAAAAGGGTAAATTTTACGCAAAACACAAATATTTTATTTTTACTAATTTTTGACAATTTGTTTTCTTTTATAATTAAATTCTTCAACAGAGTTTCAATTTTTGGTGTTGAAAATTCAAACAAATTAAAATTTAAAACATTTTTATAAAACTCTGTGTGTATAAGAAAAATATAAAAGCACAAACACATACATATTTTTGTAATTAACACATACCTAACCTAACTAAGTACTTTTTTACTAACACACTCTTAGAGTTAGGTACTCCTGTCAAAGAATCGGACTACTTCTATATACTTTGCTTATAGGTATGTTTAGTGTAAAAATAGATATTATATTTTATAATATTTTTATTTAATAAATAAGATAAATATTTATTTTTTAAAATTCAAAGTTAGAATGAATATTTTTTTACAATCAAAAAATATTTCATAAAATCTAAGGTAATTAAATTAAAATAAATTTTTAGATCAATAACTAATTTTTTTACAATCAAAAAATATTTCATAAAATCTAAGGTAATTAAATTAAAATAAATTTTTAGATCAATAACTAAAAGTGTATGTATGATCACATACATTTAGTTTTGTTATCTTTCCGATATCGTATTCGGAGACATTTGACATTCGGCATGTGGTAGCATTGAATTTTTAAGAATATGGGAAAAGAAATATCGATCTTTAACATTTCTAACCACCACACAGTGTCACATTTGGCAATTTTAGAACGAATAAATTCCAGTTTTGGAGATATTGGTTTGAAATTGTATATTCTGTTAGTAGATAAGGCCGTAAACATTCCCACCGACAACGGGCGGGTAGAATCACTGCCACTCCCATACTGAAATAAATTACTTTATTTGTATGAATTTTGGACATATTTCTGTAAATTTTATTAAAATAAAGTATATTCTAAAAGTAGGCGTGGCAAGATCTAATCATACCAATCTAAGTTCAACATTTGCATAACAAATTTTCAGCCATTACCTTAAAATGTTTAAATATTTCCTAAAAAATGGATAACATGAGGTACTGCGCTTTTTTTTTTCTAATATTTTAAAAAAAGTTGCAGCCAATATTCTCAAATATACCCAGCAAAAAATAATGACAAATGACATCTAAATCACATCAAAAGTATCCAATGAATTCTTTCAACTATTCTAGTAGTTATTTTTAATATCGTTATAAAAATTACGGTATTAAATTACTTCTTTGATCAAAAATTTCCTTGGTTTTATTCAGAAGCGCAGAAAAGTCAAAAAAACAAAAGGCACTTGGATAAATATTAAAAAAAGAATAAGAATTTTGAATAATTTAAAATTTTAATTTCATCTTTTCTTTTTGCTTTTCCATAAATAAAAACTAAATTATAATTATTTACTAGTGTCTTTAATAACAACCCTAAGAAAATCATTTTGGAGTCTAGATTTTCTTCACTTTGTAGTAGTCGTTTTTACTCACATCTTAAATACAAAGTTAATATAAGTAATGATACTAGTTACAAATAACATCCAAATTGTCAAAAATGAACAACATTCCACCAATGACACGCTAATGTTAAATTCATTGGTTTTTCACCCGAATTTGAAGTGGTACTGGTTACTACTTGTGGTGATGTTATTACATCTTTTTCCTCACTTTTTTGCTGGGTAAGTAAACAAGCAACTTTTGTTTTAATTACTTTAATATTTTGTTTAAAATAAGTGAATTTTATGGTTGCAAAATGATTTTAGCACAACAGAGATAGTTATTTGTTACATTATTGGAGAAATAAAAAATCGCATTTTCGATTATATTAGAAAATTTGATAAGATCAGAAAATTTTAATATAACCGTATAACCATTCAACCTAAAGGATGGCATTTTTTTTTTATTTTTTAACGTTATCTTTATATATTGAATCTACCTTTTTTAAGGCTGGCAAATAGCGCACAATTAAGTGTAGGAGAACTAAAAGTAACTATTATACAATACGCAAAAAGTGAAACATATAGAAATATATAAAAAATCTTTAATAAAACGGCTACTTTATTCTCAAGGTTGTTAAATGCTTCAAACACAATGAACGCGTTGACCGCAATTACTATCGTAAACGCATAAGAACTACAAAATAGAATAATAGATAACAATTTAGCTTTAAAATCCTATGCTTTCTGCTCCAAAATTTTTATCAAAACTTATTCCGGAAGTTTGAAAACTATGGTCTGAATTTACAACTCACAGAAAAATATGTGAAGACGGAAAACATGGTCTAGCTGTACGGAAAATTGTATACATAAGTATAATAAATCTCGAAAATTTGATGACGTTCTATGCATATTATGTCTAAAAATATGAAAAATCTTGAAAATAAGTCTCTGGATTGAATAACCTATGATTCGCATGAAATATAATGTAGGCTATATGTACGTTTAGCTCTAAAATGTTTAAACTTTAACTTTTAAGTATAGAAAACGAATACTTAAGTCCGGCGGAAAGGGCTTAATGGTTTGAAAATACATTTCTATTTATAAAATAGGAAAAAAAGTGGTACACAAAGGTAAAATAAAATCCCAGATTAACCTTAATCTTTTAAAAGGTATAAAGTTCCAAAAAGTTTTTGTTTAATTTTTGTGGATTTTATCCTATAGTAGAAAAATTCACCTATAAATTGATGTTAATTTGATTAAAAATATATAGCAGAGGAAATAGTTAACATTTCAGAGTGACCTACTCAAAGTACAGATGTGCCACCAATAGAAATTGAATAAAATTGAATAAAAAAATAGAGTCCCCATAATTGACCAAAGTGATGGACTCAATTATTACTAAAACCTCTTAATTTTGTCCAGGGATATGCAGAATATATGTAGTTACTATACCAACACATTTGGCACTAATGTATCAAAATATAGGCGGTCACCGTAGCTATCAGAAGCCATGTTTACTTATTTATGGAACATTGATTTTTTAGACTTCTTTAAAAACAGTCACATTCGCTAAGAAGTAATGTGTTGAATTGAATCTCTTGCCGCTTATTTTACTAACAAAATATATATTTATAATTATATGTTACTTTTGATATTTTCGATCCACAACTTAAAAAAGAACCAATTGAGTTTAAGATACTACTTTGTTTACTTATTTATGACACCCGCTGTATGTATATCTTTTTTAACAGCATTTTCCCAAAACTCTACAAAATTATAGATACTACAAAATTATAGATACTCTCTCTGATAATATACACCTATAAATTGATGTTAATTTGATTAAAAATATATAGCTGAGGAAATAGTTAACATTTCAGAGTGACCTACTCAAAGTACAGATGTGCCACCAATAGAAATTGAATAAAATTGAATAAAAAAATAGAGTCCCCATAATTGACCAAAGTGATGGACTCAATTATTACTAAAACCTCTTAATTTTGTCCAGGGATATGCAGAATATATGTAGTTACTATACCAACACATTTGGCACTAATGTATCAAAATATAGGCGGTCACCGTAGCTATCAGAAGCCATGTTTACTTATTTATGGAACATTGATTTTTTAGACTTCTTTAAAAACAGTCACATTCACTAAGAAGTAATGTGTTGAATTGAATCTCTTGCCGCTTATTTTACTAACAAAATATATATTTATAATTATATGTTACTTTTGATATTTTCGATCCACAACTTAAAAAAGAACCAATTGAGTTTAAGATACTACTTTGTTTACTTATTTATGACACCCGCTGTATGTATATCTTTTTTAACAGCATTTTCCCAAAACTCTACAAAATTATAGATACTACAAAATTATAGATACTCTCTCTGATAATAACACAGAAAAAAATATTTCAAATTATTTTTTAATAAAATGATTAACTAACTTTATATTAGAATTTAATAATATTATTTATTAATATAATTAGGTTAGGTTAGAAAGGGTGGCGTATTCACGCCTACACCCAGAGGCCGAACGGCCCATTGTGATCCCTTTATGATAGAAAGAGAGAAATAGAAATATACGAGGATAAATAAGAAATATACAAGAGATAGAAAGAAGAAAAAGTGGAACCTATACCCAATCAATCAGTTATGATTGTTCCTAAGCCATTTTATTCCCATTACAAACCCTATGAGGTTGACAAGTCCTTTGCCATTAACCTCACCTAGTTCAAGTAGTGTGTGGCTTCCAAACCACTTCAACCTATTACGCTGAAGCCCTACACAGTGACAGAGTATGTGTTCTACTCTCTCTAGCTCCTAGCGTGATCGACGCGGTTTTCCAACCGGTTTTAAAACCGGTTTTTTCAGTCAATGTGCTGTCGGTTTTTTCAAAATGTTTATTTTTCGAATGTCGAATAGACCGGTTTTTTTAAACACAAAAAACCGGTTTTAAAAATAGCATTTTATTTCAGAAAACATGTAACACAACACCTTTAAATGTGTTATAGTGATGTTTGAAAATCTAGGAATAATTTTTTAAATATTCATAAAGACTGATTTCTTATGTTTTTAAAATATATTTTAAGTCTAAATTGGAATTTATTCTGTAATATTTTGATCCAATATTTCCTTTATTTTTTAAAGGTGTTGTGTTAAAAAAGTTTCACCTACAGAATCGTGTCAATTGAAACTTAATATACTATCTCCATATTAAGCCATGGTTTCTGTTTATGCTAACTAAAATTTAGATGATTTTTTCTGCAATTTTGAAACATAATTATCTAGTCATGTAGATATATAATTTGCTTAGCATTTTTTCTCTTTCCAGAGCTTTCTGAAGCTACCAAACGACGTAGAAAATTGAAATTTGACTTAATTATAAAACTTTTTGTCCAACAAATCCTAATGGAGCCATATTTTGAAATTTTTATCAGGGAGCGGATATAAGAGGATTTATGTGTCTTTTTCTAAGAATTTTTTCTCTTTCCAGAGCTTTCTAAAGCTCCCAGAAGACATAGAAAATTAAAATTCAGCTTAATTATAACCCTATTCGTCCTACAAATCCTAACGGAGGCAGATTTTGAAATCTCTATCAGGGAGCGAAAATACGTGGATCTATATATATATATATATATATGAATTTAAATATATCTTTCCTAAGCAATGTTTCCTTTCCAGAGCTTTCTAAAGCTCCCATACGACGTAAGAAACTAAAAATCGGCATACTTATAAAACTATTCGTTCAACAAATTCTAACAGTGCCAGATGTTTCTATCAGGCATAGTTGCCAGATAAATTTGGTGAAAAATCGTCAAATTTGGAAAAAAAAATCGTCAAAATCGTCAAATCAACTATTTGAAATCGTCAAAAAATCGTCAATAAGTAAAACTATGTATTTTATAAGTTAATGAACAGTTTTTATGCTTTTTTTGATGAAAAAATAAATTTTAAATTGAAAAGAAATTATTTTATATTGGTGGCATATTATGAAAATCAAATTATATATGTACATTAGGGGTATAATTTTTTCACATTTTTTGCAAATATCAAAATGGCCATAGCATAGTCGAATAAGCAATTGAAAATTATTTAAAAAAATAGTATTACTTTTTCGCGGTTGTCAAAAAAGTTCACCCACAAAACGCGGTAAATTTTGGAAATCAATAATCCCAATGTAGCAGCAAAGAAACATATGCACACAACCTGGTATTAAAATAGTACAGAACATTCATTCATTATGCAAAACAACAATTTAATGTCCACATTAAATTTGAAATTTATGTCTTTTAATAATTAAAAACATAATTTTTCACTTTACTATTTTACTTTATTAATAAAATGTTTAAAAGTTTTTATTTAAAATATATGTACTTTTTTTTTTGGGGGGAGATTTAAAAAATTCGCTTTTGTGGGTGAGGTTTTTTTTCCAAAATGACCCGAAAAAATTGTTTTCGTGAATAACACATCATACGCCATCGCGCCAAAATTTGGTTATATCCCTAATATACATACTTATGCATAATTATTTAAATATACCTATTTTTGGAATTGTTCTTATTGTATTTTTATTAAAGTTTTAGAATCTTGTTACATATTTTGTCATTTTCCCCTTTTTAATCTTTAATCAATTATGCAACACTCCGATTATAAATTACACTTCTTTATTTTGTGGCCATTAATTATTTCATTAAAAAATAAATTTTTTCAATAAATTCTTTCCAATACAGTACTGTAATTCGCCCAATTCAAAGTTTGTCACTATTGTTTATACGCGTTATACCAAGTTTACGTTAAATAAAAACTTGTATTTTAAAAAATGGTTCAATAATAGAATCGCGTTATAAAGAAATTACGTAAATGAACCATCTCGTGAATCGAGGGTATATATGTAATTTTGTAAGACTCAAACCAAAATAAATTATTTATCTTGCCTTGTTATAAAAAAACACATGAGATCATCAAAAATGTCTGAATTATTAGTTCGGCTATTTAAGTATTTTGGCAATTTGTAGAGTTTTTAAACATACATAATGAAAGCATACATAATTGATTCCAATATAATATTATATTGGTTCCTATAAATCCTTTCTAATAAATGAACCATTTACATTAGCAGATTTAAGAAGATTTTTATTTTAATTGTTAATATGTTTGTACCAACTAAATTACTTTTAAAGAATAATATATAAAAAAATTTAAAAATAGTTCTGAATTTACTTTTAGAAAAAATCGTCAAATTAGGGGTAAAAATCGTCAAATCGTCAACAGGCCATTTTTAGACCCAAAAATCGTCAAAATGACGATAAATCGTCAAATCTGGCAACAGTGCTATCAGGGACTAAAAAGTCTGTTTTGGTATTAAGAACCATTGAGTTGCTATACTTATTGTTTGCTCTCCAAATCCTATAAAAAACTGATTCTGTATTTCGGCCAGGGAGCGCATTTACGACAATTTTTTTATTTTGAAAGGTTTTTTGATTTAAAACTTTAATCAATATTATCCCAATAAATTCTAACAGCATCAAATAATTGACTTCGATTATATATTTTCATTATTATATATAATAATTAATATTTTCATAATTATATTATTTTTCCTGACATTGTTAGGCTTTTACGCTTGTATTTAATAAATTTTAACTTAATTATAAGAATTGATTTTTTTAAAGAAATGTAGTCTTTTGATATAAATATTAACTTCTGCAAAAAACCGGTTAACCGTTTTTTTCTGAATTTTAAAAAGTGAAACCGGTTTTTTTAAAATACCAACTATTCGAACTATTCGAAAACCGGTTTCTCAAAAAAGTCGAATAATCGATCACCCTACTAGCTCCTCAACATCATCGCACGTTCTACAAAAATCTGATGTGCCAATGTCCCACTTACTAGTAGTAATATCAGACCCTCTTTCAACATTCCCCTCAATCAAGCCTAGAGCCTTATAAATGCCAAGAATCTCCGCCTGAAAGACACTACAACTGTCAGACAATTTGTCTGATATCAGTTCCCATAAAGTATACACCTGCACCAGTGCAAACTTCTATCTTCGATCCGTCTGTGAAGACCGCACACCCTCCATAGAGCTTTTCTACTCCATCCCAGAGGTCCCTGCTAGGTAACACCAAAGCGGGAGTAGCCCCGAAGTCAATCGTAGTCCCGACATAATCCGTAGGCTCAGCCAAGGATAGTGTCCGACCGTTGAATTTGACTTCATCTAGTATGCTGACGTGCCCCGCTCTTGAGGTACCTAATAATCCCAGTTCCTTCAGTCTAAATAGGCCGCGGACAGCCATACCCCTCACAAATTCCTCAATTGGAAGAAGATGGAGGATTATTCTCCTGGCACCTGAGATGCCAACTGAAGCACACCTCTGAACTTTAGAGAGAAGCTTCCTATACGATCCTTTACCCAATACCTTCCACCAGACTGTACAGCCATAAGTAAGAATCGGTCTTACAACCGAAGTGTAAATCCAGTATACAACTTGCGGCTTAAGGCCCCAATTCTTACCTATAGAGTTCATGCAGGTGTAATAGGCATTGAGTCCCTTCTTGACCCTCTCCTGAGTGTTTCTCCTCCAAGACAATTTACTGTCCAAGTACACACCCAGGTATTTGGCCTCACTTGACAATGCAAGCTCAATCCCGTTCAATACTGGCAAGCTAAAATGCTCGACCTTATATTTCCTAATGAACAAAACTAGTTCTTTTTTCTTGGGGTTTACCCCTAATCCCTTACTGTTGGCCCAAAGGGACAGATCACGTAAACCTGTCTGCATGACCTCACTGATCGTAGATAAAAATTTACCAGAGACCAGTAAAACAACGTCATCGGCATAGGCCACAATCTTCCGTCCCTTAGCATCAAACTGTCTTAAAATGACGTTCACGGCCAAGAGCCACAGTAACGGAGAAAGGACCCCCCCCCTTGCGGCCTAGTCACGAGTTTCCTCATACAAGCCTCCCATGCTTGAGTTGATGACCCTGCTGCTAAGCATATAATTAACTTTCTAATTGGTTTACATTTTTTTTAATAAATTGACAGCTCTTAAAAAAATATAAAGAAAAATGGAAAATTTGTCTATAAAAATATAGAAATAAAATAAATTGGAAATTTATTACAATTTTCATCTCATTATATCTATTAAAAAAGCAGTAATAATAAAATCAATTATTCTAGTTAATTAGTATTATCATGATTGCAGCAAAATTAATATAAGCAAATTCGTAATTGAAGTCCATTTTCACTTTTTTCTGTGTATGTTTACTAAGCAATGGAAATGTAATGGTAATATCAAAATTTTTCAGTAATAAACTAAATACTTTCAAATGTACATGTAAAATACATGTAAAATTAATATAAATATATAAATAAGAAAATGTAAAAAAACATTGGCAAATCATTTTACTAGATGTAAATTCAAACGTTGGCAAACCGCTTTGTTTTATTTGTAAAAAATATTTTGCCAGCGCTTGATGTTTGTACGGTTGGCAGTTTCTGCCTGGGTATTTTTTTGTAATAATTATATGCAAATGTATGCAAAGAATATAAAATGCATTTTTTAGTAAAATACTTGTGATATACATATATAAATGCATATTTTTCAAGCGAAAATTGGAAAAACTTGACATGGTAATAACTCTCCAGATATTTGTAAAACATTTTAGTATTTTATTTATTCGTTCACAGTAGTAAAACTATGATATACTCAAAACAATATACAACACTCTACTCTCATGAATCATTTAAATAGATTTAAAATTTTGATTTTACGTGTATGAATAATTTGTTTAATATCTGTTAATTTCAGAATTAAATAAGAATCCTGTAGAAGGCTTCTCAGCTGGATTAATCGATGAAAATGACATATTTCGATGGGAAGTACTTATAATTGGTCCTCCAGATACATTATAGTAAGCATAAAATGAAAATTATTCGGGTATGTCACAAAACATAAATTCGGACAATGGTGAAAATAATAAATGGTATTTAACTTCTACAGAAAGCGAAAAAAATAACAGAAAAATAGTAAAGGGGAATTGATATTTCAATGGAATTTAAATTTAAGAAAGTTTTAAAAATTAATGTAAACAAACAATGAATATTATTATTTTCATAAAAAAAATCCCACATTAACCAAGTTTGTAAGAAATTTAAGGATTTTTTTGTTTAAATTAACAATAAGTGGAAAAAAGCAAAGTATAAACACTCATTTTTGACACATTAACATTTTTTTTTTTTTTTCAAAATATAATTTTTCAACAGTTTACAATGATTTATAATTTTTTTATCCTTAATATTGCACAACATTTGAAAAGGAGAGTTCATGAAACATATCGCGTAAACTTACAAAATTAAACAAATTGGAAAATTTAGCGTTTACATGAGTACCCTTAATATTTTTTAGTTAAATGTGAAAAAATCTAAATAAATTTATATGGAGATTATAGATAAGGCATTAAGGAAAAATAATCTGTAAACTTTTTACAAAAAAATCCTCTTAGATCCTGGCAAATTACCAAAAAGTGCCATGTATCCATATGGATACAATGTAGCGAAAGGGTAAATAAATTTGCTGACATATTTTTGTAAAAAAGTGCATTTTAATTTTTTTTACTAGTTGATGAAAACGTATTAGAGGTGAAGAAGCAAAACGAAAACGCTGAAAATTGGAGTACATATGTATATGAAAATTTTCACTTCCGAAAAAATTTTGTGACATGCCTGATTGTATACATACATACATATGTATGTAATTATATTCTTGAATTTTATTAACTTTTTGCTTTTAACAGTGAAGGTGGATTCTTTAAAGCCCATTTATACTTCCCAAAAGAGTATCCATTGCGTCCACCACGTATGAAGTTTGTAACAGAAATTTGGCATCCCAATATTGAGAAAAATGGAGATGTATGTATTTCTATTCTGCATGAACCTGGTGATGATAAGTGGGGATATGAAAAGGCCTCAGAACGTTGGTTACCTGTTCATACAGTCGAAACTATTTTGATATCAGTGATATCCATGCTCGCCGATCCAAATGATGAGTCACCAGCTAACGTAGATGCTGCCAAGGAATGGAGAGAAGCGTATCCAGATTTTAAAAGAAAAGTAGCACGTTGTGTTAGAAAGAGTCAAGAAGAATGCTCGTAGAACTCGCCGTCGCCTGTATTTGTATATTTATATTAAACAATTTGATACCAACATCAAAAAAAAAAAAAAAAAAACAAAAGAAAAAATTAAAAAACAAATAATGAAAAACAAAACTCTAACACTAAAAAAACTTTATAGTTTGTTCAACTTGCGCGTCGTCAAAATGCTGCATTTGCAAAAAATGAAAATAAAACTCTTCAAATGCATTATTTATTTCTCTAAATTATAAAAAGAGTTTATAAAAATTATCTTTGCCTATACCAAGATTCCAAAATTATGAAAACAACATTACCAATTTAGGAAATATTCAATAACACCAATTTCAATAAATCCTTTTTAAATTCACTAAACTGAATCAATTTTTTGTTTATTGTACTACAGCTTACATATATATTGTTTAAAGTTTTTTATTTTATTTAATTTTTTTTAATTATGTTATACACAAAAGCACTCTTGGAATAGAAACTAAAGCAAAAAGAAAATATATGTTACTGCTACGATTACGATTTAATATATACCTATAATATGAAATTAAGCATTTAATAAATACCAAACTTCAACTGGAAGAAATCAAATAAATAAATTATATTATATACTACTACAGCACAAGTAAAAAAAACTTCAATCATAAAAAAAGTCAGATGGGTTGCTATTAGAGATGTAAAGAATGTGTGAATTCTCTTATACACTTGGCCAATTCACAACCTCCGTTGTATAGTTGTATCAACGTATATCGTTAAAAATGTTTAAATTAATTTGTTTTTGATTATAAAAATTTTGTTTGAAAAATATTTACGACATATACAAGAATGGGATAGAGATTGTTAATTAGACAACTGTGTGTCAAACTATAAACACACCCCTCTTATTGCAGAATTCTGAAGAAAATAGTCATAGAATAATATAAAATTGGATATATCGCTCATTTGATACAACAGAGTCATAGTCACCTTGTGTTTTTTTATATTTCACGCAGAATCGCGATGAAAGCATTTAAAAAATAAAAAAAGCGTCTCCTGAAAAAATAGATTTTATGAGCTATGACGTTGTTGCAGCTAAAGAGCGATATGTAATATCAATTAAAGGGAAACTATTTTTTTATATTTTGAATTCTATAAAGCGAATAAATGACTCGCACTCCAAATTTGATGAAGTGGAGCGGATTTTGGCATGTATCTTTGTCTTATATATACACTAGGATGATTCAAAATTCCTTTTTGCGACCTACACTTAAACGTGCCTAAAATTATGAAAGGGGACGTCATTTGGAACATAATTGCCAAATTTTCTTCACACAATATTGGACACCCTAATGTACACTCTGTTAAGTCACTGATAATACGGTGCTACAAAATAAAATAAAATGTAACATAGCAAACTACAGTTTGTAGGTATGGGTGAGTAGATTATTACACCATTTTTAGATTTATTTTTTTCTTTTGGTATGACTAACGTTACCAGAGTGTTTTTGTCGAAAAGCGGGGCCCGAATGATTAAAAAGCGTGATTCTGAAGAAAGTTTATGAAAAGTTCTGTAAAAAAGCGGCATTTTCTTTTTATATCTCAGTACTTAATCACCTGTTCTCATAAAGCTCCAGATTAGCGATCCACACGAGACAACTTGAGAACGATCCACCGAAATTTTGAAACAGCAAATAAAATTCAAATTGGGATTCATAAAAAAACGTGATACCTTCTCAATTTGATATCAAAAGTTGATCTTAAATATTATAAAAAATAAAAATTAATATATACTGGAATGAAAAAAATAAAAATGGTATTTTCTCAATTTAATATGCCGTTTATACCAAAACAAAAACTAGTTAGTTTTTGAAAAACTAAATTTTAAAAACCAGATCATTTACACACAACTATTAAGATTTACTTGACATAGAGAAACGTAAAAATTTATTTTCAAATATCAAATATTTTTTTGTGAAAAAGTTTTTAAAAATATTAAAAAATGAATGGTTTATTGATTATAGCTGAATACATGAATCAACAGAGTTCTTTGTTGCAACAGTAATCTGCATTGTGTTTAAATGTTAAAAAAAAGGCATATAATTTTGAACCAATACAAGAAAAAAAATAAAATAAGTAAACAAAACATTTTGCTTCTTAAGCATCATCAAAATTATTTAACGTCTCTCTTAAAAAGCGAGAAACGCATTTGGAGTTACGTATGTATAGAAGTTGTTAAATATTTTCTATTTATGAATTTAAATCAATAACAGAAGCGTCATGGTCAATTTTGGGAGTTAGATGTTCAATTATGTACGGAAGAATTTTTGATAGAATCATTTAGAATGAACCGGTCAAGTTTTTCTTTATTGTGCACCAAACTGTCCAATTTGGAAAAAACTGATACAAATTTCAGAAATGCAATTCCTTTAGAAAAACGTGTAGCCATTGGATTATATACACTAAGATCTTCTGCTGAATACTCAACAATTGGAAGTTTATTTGGAGTATCTAAACCCAGTGTATGTTTAATATTGAAAGAATTTTGTTGCGAAGTGTGGCAGACTATGGCTGCAGAATATATTCCAAAGGAATTTGTTACAGAAGAAAAGATTAAAGAATGTGTTTTGGGATTTAAACAGATGGGGTTTCCTCAGTGTTTTGGGGCTTTAGGTATATTGTCTATTGCTGTTACTTAACACCTATTGAAAACAGTTTTCTAGATGGTAAGAAAAAAGTTGAACTATGCATTATCAAAATGTCGCCGGGTTGTTGAAAATGCTTTTGGACATCTAAAAGCACGATTTCGAAGAATTGGAAAAGGTTTAGATAACTCGATAAAAAATTTGAATATAATTATTAAATGTTGCTGTATTTTACACAATTTTTTAAATGAGCACAACGAAATCATGAATGAAAGGTGGATACAAGTACAAAATATGTATGAAATAAGTCACAACAAACCACAGTCTAACGATCAAGAATATGTTTACGATGCCAACAGACGAGGTGAAGAAATAAGAACTGCAATATCAAACCTTATTAACATAATTTAAAATATTTACAAATTATTTGCTACATATCATAAGAACCAATACAAGAAAAAAAAATAAAATAAGTAAACAAAACATTTTGCTTCTTAAGCATCATCAAAATTATTTAACGTCTCTCTTAAAAAGCGAGAAACGCATTTGGAGTTACGTATGGTCCCAAAAGTATCGGTGTTACCATCTCAGTATTATCCTATAGCAGTTTTACAGAAATTTTCTCATTTTTTTCTTATTTATACTTGTTTCAAAAAAACCCAAACTATGTCCACTAATATAAATATTTTTAACCAGTTGTTTAAGAAATGTTGAAAATTTCTGCAATAAAATTTTTGAAAACCATAGTTTTACAAAATTATTGATTTTTCTTTATTTTCAGGATAAAAACATTTTTTTTTTTTTTTTTTTAATTTATTTATTAAATGCATTTAATGCTTTTATTAACTCTATTTGTAATTTATTATTTGATATATCTCTCAATATTTCATTTCGGTCTTTTTCAATTTCTATTATCTCACTCTGTAGTTTAATAATATTTTCGTCCATTTCTCTGTGTCTAATAATTTCCTCTTTTATGATTCGGTTCGATTCCTTAATCTCTGATAAAATTTCATTTCTTTTAAGTTTTTTTGGAGTTGGTTCTTGATTTAATACATTTTCGAACACATCAAAAACTTCAAAGTCAACATCTTCAACTACACTATGTTTTGAGGAGGTTCTGCAAAAAAATTTTTGGAACTTTAAACGAACATTCACTGTGTATTACAATGCATATGTGCATAAGAATGTAAAGCACTTACAACTTTCTTCCATTACTTCTATCATGTTTGATTTAAATGTCCCAAGAAAGCTACTGATACGATTATAATGGGGCCATTTATTATATACTACATGTTTATATTAACGTTAATTAAGTATTAATTTACCTGTATTTGTTTGAAAGGTTGTGAATTTTGTATTTTATTTCTTCCTCGTTATATCGAAGACTCTTCTCCAGAAGATCGCTAGAAATCTCCTTATATATATGGGATTTCTTACGAGATCCTCGAAATTGGTGTATTCGTTCTTCCCAAAGAGAAATTAATATTTGCTCTTCTTCGACCGTCCACAAAACTTTCTTTTTATATTGTCTTTTCCTAAAAAAAATTATATTTATTTTCAAAAATACTAAATTAATTAAATATTACCTTTTTTGCTCCATTTAAATTTTGTATGTATGTATATGACATATTTGATTTTTCTTTTAATTTTTTTTCATTATTAATATAAACAATAGCTAAATAGTATGAAAATAAAGAGTTGTATTTAAATTTTTAGTAGTTTTTATAGGGTTTTTAACAAAAACGACTATGAAATTGATTTTTGATTTGTATGGAAAAACTGAATAAATTTGAGTAGTTTTTCATTCAAAAACCAAATGAAGCCAAAAACTACTAGTTTTTGTTTGGTGTAAATGGCATATAAGTTAAATGCTATTGGTAAATCATTTTGAATTTAAAAAATATTGTGAAGACATTTGATTTCAAATACCTTAAGATAGTCTGGGTTTATACAATTATTCTTGATTACTGCTTGTTCGCCGAAATTCGTTTTGCTTTTTTTTTTTTTTGAATTCTCAAGTTTAAATGGCGGAGGTACGTAACCAAAATGCCAGGGTATCTCACGTTGGTCCAAGTGGATTCCTAGTCGACCTATATCTTCATATAGGAAGCTGGAACGCTTGGATCATTTAGTATAGTCTTGAGTTTAAATGGTCTCCACCAGGGTAAATCCAATTAAAAACACGCGGTCAATATAAACGACGCATAACTTTTACAGTGCGTGGTAATACACTTTACCGGTGAGAGCGAGACGCAAAATTCTTGAAGGCCGAACAACAAAAAACCGCCTGACTGTACTTAAGAAATAATTACCGCGACGCGAGAGTTGTTCCTCAACCCAGAGCTACTTTACGACTCAAGTCGTTTTGCTTTTTCGTACTTCAAAACAAATTAAGGCAATTAAGTAGAGTCTGACCGAAACCGAAACTATTAGTCGGCCAAAAAGACGAATATTCGGCCGAATCCGAAACTATGTACTGATATTTTATTATTTTTTATATGGAGATTTCTATGTACATATAAACTTAATAATTAATATAATGACAAATATGATCTACATGCAAAACATTCATTCGTACTCCCAAAAGATAACGACTTGGAGCATAACATATATTTGGCTTTTGGTCCACATATTGCAAAAAACGACCAAACTAGATTGTTAAATTTTTATACCCTACACCACCAAAGGTGGTTGGGGTATTATGTGTTTGTGCAGAAGTTGTAACGCAGAGAAAAAATCTTCCGACCCCCACCTTAAAGTATACCGTTCGACTCAGAATCACTTTCTCCGTCCGTCCGTCTGGTCGGCTGGCTGGCTGGCTGTCCATGTAAAGCTTGTGCGCAAAGTACAGGTCGCAATTTTGAAGATAATTTGATGAAATTTGGTACATATGCTTTTTTCAACACAAGGACGAAGCCTATTGAATTTGGTTATGATCGGCCCATTATTTCACCTAGCCCCCATACAAATGTCCTCCCGGAATAGAGTTTTAACACTTACAGATGCCTTAAAAATAGGAATATTTTAATAAAATTTAGTACAAATAAGTTTTATATCAGCAAAAATCCGTCTGCCAAATTTCATGAAGATCGGTTCATAACTGACCATAGCTCCCATACAAACTCATCTCCCGAAAATCACTAACGTGCATAAATCCCATACAAATGTTAGTATTATGTTAATATTTAACACAAGTAAGTTGTACATATGTGTAAAAATAAAATTATGTGGATCGAAATGGTGTAGGGTATCATATAGTCGGGCTTGACCGACTATATTTTCTTCTCTCGTTTTTTATATTTTTTATTATTTAATAAAAGAAATTATCAGCTTTCAACGTTTGTAAGTCAGGGTTCACATACAGATTTTTTTGTTTTAATTCTGAGTTCGTAGAAGAAAATACTAAAATTTTACTTCTTTTTATCCCTCTCGCCTACTAAACCAGAATTGCGGCAAGAAAAATTGCTATGTGTGAAACCAGAATAAATTAAATTATAACAGTTAGTTTTGTTTTTTACTCACACAAATTAGAAGTATGTATGAGATCCAAGGAAAAAGATTTCGAAAAAGAACGTTTAGTTAAAAAAAATATTGTATATATATTTTTTTTTAACGTTAATATTTTTGCAGAATATTTTATATCATCCAGAAATACTAATTTTTGCTTAAGACAAAATATCTGAAAGTAATAAAGTGTGATTCCATATTAAATCGGACAGAAATTAGATTTAAAATCTTAGATTTAGATGAAATTCAGTATTGGAAGTGCTTTTTTCGGAACCGTAACCTTTATGACTTTTATCATAAAAATCAAATAATAACAGTTATTTTTTGTTCATTATTTTTTCGAGCAGAAATAAAAGTTATTTTTGATTTTTATTGATTTATCAAAATTTTAAATAGCATATCGCTATATGAAGTTAGTCTCCCTAAAGATCACAACGATGTATTTGAATTAGTTTGGTTGTTACTATATTTTTTGTTTAAAAATTCAAAAATAACAGTTATTTTCCGCCTCTGGCTTTTTTAAATCACAAACTTTTTGACTCAGAACCGTTAGGTTAGGTTGAAAAGGGTGGCGTATTCACGAGAGACCAAAACGGCCCATTGTGATCCCTTTAAAAAATAGAACAAGAAGAAAAATAGAATAGATCATAGATAAAGAAAAGAAGAGTGGAACCTAAATCCTAGCAATCAGTTATGATTGCTCCTAAGCCATCCTATTCCCACGACAAACCCTATGAGATTAGTGAGCCCTTTGCTCATAACCTCATCTAGTTGATGCAGTGTGTGGCTTCCAAACCACTTCAGTTTTCGTCCTCTACATCATCGCACGACCTGCAAAAGTCTGTCGTGCCAAATTTTCAATTAACTGAAAAATGAAAAAAATATTAAAAAATGTTAACCGTTATTAAGTAACGAAACCTTGAACAGGACTGTTGTTAAAGATAAATTAAATACAAAATATTTTTTTGGTGAGAAGTTTAATTTTGAATAGTTGTAACTTTTTATACCCTTCACCACAGGTGTAAAGGGTATACAGTGGCGGTCAGCTAATTAGCCCACCCGACATGAATTTTTTTTTATCCTTAATTTTCTTTTTCTAGAAAAAATTTTTCAATTGTTTTATTATTTCAATAAATTGACCATTATGTACTTAATATATTGCAGCCAAAACTTGCACTTATAAACTAACAATTTACTCAAAATCATTGTTCTATAAAATATTCCTATAAAAATCGAGGGACAGCTAATTAGCCCACTTACATTATTTATTACGAAAAATCTTCGCAAGCTTTGAAAAAAGTAATTTTTGATATAAATTACATTTTAAAAATATAAGTACTACAATTTTCGTGAAAAATTTCATATCAAAATTGGTTAAAACGCCATAAATTTCGAATATTCGACAATTAATAAAAATCGCGAAAAATTAAAAAAAAAAAAAAATATTATGAAATTTTACAGGAACCTTGATAGTTAATTAATTATGATCAACAATCATCTATAACATCGAAAGCAATATAAACATTTTAAAAAATTAATCAGCATTTAAGTAAGAAAAATATATTACAAAAGAAGAATAAATGTTGAAAAATCTTTTTAAAATTGATGATGGTAATTTGTATATGAGAAGAATTTAAAAGTTTTATTAGTATTCTAGTTAAAAAAAGGAGTGTAAAATCTTTTCTTAACATTGCAAAATTGAAAATATCTTTGTTTAAATCGTTCGTCTATGTAACATATTGACAAATATTTTATTCATCTCATCCAAGTGGTTTCTTTAGATTAAATTCTTTGTATTTTTGATAACTGATATGTTCTTTTTTGAAACCTCTATACTTATGAAGCTTTTTAAACTACATAGTACAACATTTGACAATTGGTTTTGGTTCTAGTAGATATTTAAGTACATTTTAAAGTGTTTTTTATTTGCCACAAATCTCTTGGTCCAGATTTTCTTTGCAAAATTTGTGATTATTCTATTTTTGAAATTGGCAATGTAACTAAGTTTTTCGTTCCATTGCAGGGGGCTGAGGTTTTTGAATGATTTATGATACTTTGGAGGATTACTGACAATAATTTAATGATTATCACCCCTTTATTTATTTATTCGCAAATTTTCTTTATGGATTTAATCGATTTTGTCCAGTTTGTATGTGTTGTCAAATATTAGTACGAGTATTTTAATACGTGTTTCCATGAAATCTTCCCACGAAAATTACCTTAAATTAATTAAAATGAATTAATACTTAGAAATTTATATTAAAAGATAATTTTTTTTTTTTTCAAAGTTCACTTAGATATTTTATAGAACAATGTTTTTGAGTAAATTGTTAGTTTATTAGTGCAAGTTTTGGCTGCAAAATATTAAGTACATGACGGTCAATATATTGAATTAATAAAACATTTGAAAACTTTTTTCTAGAAAAAGAAAATTAAGGACAAAAAAAAAAAAATTCAGGTCGGGTGGGCTAATTAGCTGACCGCCACTGTATATAAGTTTGTCATTCCGTTTATAATTTCTACAATATTCATCTAAGACCCCAACAAATATATATATTCTGGATCCTTATTGATAGGGGAGTCGATATAACGATGTTCGTCTGTCTGTTGAAATCAGTTTTTAGAAATCACCAGTTATCTAATATATACTATGTTTTATTCATCAAATTCATAGGTTCCACAATTTTCATCCGATTTTATAGAATTAGGTTATGTATTAAAAAAAGTATGTCTTAATAAAGTGTGGGTCAAAAATAAATTCAAAATAATAGAAGAAAAAATTCAAAATCTGAATTTGTGTCTTAAATATTAAAGATAGTTTTGCTGTTCATTTAAATAAATATATACTTTTTAAAAAGGATAGTTTTTTGTCTTTCTAATACAGTTTAAAACATTTAATTTGATCAACTGATATTCTAGATATAAAATTTAAAACCACGAAGTCTAAAAAATCGGTCCTTCGGATATAGCTCCCGATTTTAAAGGTATATTTAAAATTCTAAAAATGATATAATAATTACTGACCCTTATCTATAAACTACACTATATTATATTCAAATATTTTTATTGTTGTAAAAAAATATTTGAAAAATCCCTCAGGTGCAAAATTGAGTACATGTGAGTTGTTTTCGTTTTGTCGGATTTTTTCGTAGAGCTTGATGCTTTTATTTTTAAATTGTAAATTATTTTATTAAATACTAAACATAAAATAAATTAAAGAAAACATTTTTGGATTTGCTCTACTACTTTTATTTTTATGCAACAAGTGCACATCTTACAAGCATGCACTCATTTGTGCTACTTACTGTACATACAAAAATGTATAAATATGGAATTGTTGTTGTTATTTTCTTAAAGCAATGCTTCACAGTGGGGTCAAACGCAAATTTTTTGGTAATAAATCTGTATCTCCAAAACTACTGCTCGGATTAAATTGAAATGTATGGAGGAGTCACCCTGTGATAATACAAGATAAGCTACAGGGTATCAAATTTGACTACCTCGAGTGTGTAGAAGTTTAAAAAAATCGTAACTTCTACAAATGATGTCCGATTTTAAAGATTTTTATATTTCTTGGCAAGATAAAGAAAAAATAGGCTTACTCACCTAAGTTATCACTTACAGTTAAAAAGATATTTACTCTTGAATTTTTGATTTTTTTCCTCGACTTTCTTTTGTTTTTCGGGAATAAGTCCTGGGGTATATATAAGATACAAATTTTTTAAAATATTTTGTAATTTGTTATACATAATATGTTGAAAAAATTGTTGGATTATCTCAATTCGTCTAGATGTGAAAAATATTCAAAGTCAGCACTCTGAAATTAGTATGAAAAACGGCTATTTTTTACAAAAATATAATACAATTCTTTAATTTTTTTTCTCAAAGTTCCGTTAACGAAAAAAAATCTTTCTTTATGTATTTCAAAAGATAAATCTTCAAAAATGTTTAATAACGGAATTTTGAATTAATTTATGTTTGCACACTACATTAGGCATTGGTCGAAAATGGTGATTTTTGGAAAAAGGTTAAATTTTTATTGATTAATAAAAAAAAATGTCACGCGAGATTTATTAAATTTATTAACAATACTTTATCAAGAAATAGATTTAGAACGATTTGACACTAAACTGCTTCCCGGCCGGCCAAAAACGAATGCAGGAGAGCAGATTTCATGAAAAAAGTTAATTTTTTAAACGACTTTTTTTAATTGCATAAAAAAGCACATTAGCATAATATTTTCGCCATTATTTCTTATGTAGTGTATAGAATATACAGTGTTGGAAAAAATAATAGGGACACTAATTTTTCAATATATTCTTACTTTTTTATTTACTATTCCATAAATATTAAAAAGTATATACATAAAATTAAATAACTTCAAATATTTTAACTTATAAAGCAAAAATAAAGAACTAGTTCTGCCAAAAAATATATTTAAAAAAAAAGGCCTGGAAAAAATAATAGGGACACTTAATGTTTTGGAAAAAAATATTTATTTTTTTTTAACATTACCATCATTTCTGAATACTTTTTCAATACTTGATTGAAGATTCTTTCATTTTTATAACCTCCTGACAACGGCGATTCATAGATCCCACAAGATTCGCACATACTTCGGGCGGAATTGAGTACCAGGTTTCTTGAATTTTTTCCCACAACTCTTGTTTATTTTTTGATTTAAAGCTACCAATTTTATTTTTGAGGGCTCCCCAGAGATGCTCAATGGGGTTTAAGTCCGGGGATTGGGACGGCCACTCCATTACAGGCACCTCATTCTGCTGAAACCACGTTTTGACGCTTCTAGCGGAATGCTTGGGATCATTATCCTGCATGAATTCCCATTTTAGTGGCATTTCATCCTCAGCAAATGGAAGCATTTTATTCTGGAGAATGTCTATATAGTCAGCAGCATTCATTTTTCCCTGAATCCAAACTATAGAACCAACTCCAGATGCCGAAAAACATCCCCATAGAATTATAGAACCACCACCGTGTTTGACGGTATTTTTTGGTATATTTTGGATCAAATTCAGCATTTGCAGGACGACGTACAAATGATTTTCCGTCAGTTCCAAATAAATTGACTTTTGTTTCGTCTGACCATAGTGCGTTGTTCCAGTTTTTACGGCACAGGTGTCGCCTGGCAAATTCCAACCTTTTTTGTATGTTTTTCTTGCTCAACAGTGGTAATTCTCTCGGACTGCATCCCATTAATCCGACTTCCTGCAGCCTATTTCTTATTGTTCGACTTGTCACTGAAGCACACAATTTATTTTTAAGGCTACTTGATGACATAAAGGGGTTATTTTTGGAAAGTCGAACTAAACGTTGGTCAAAACGCGCTGACGTTTTACGCTTTCTACCTTTAGTTTCATACTTTAGTTTTGGAACACTTCATTATCTGTGCAATTTTTCTAATTAATAACCCGTCCGAATTTAATTTAAGAATAAAATTTTTTTCAGATTCAGTACAATAAACGCCACCCATTTTCAAATTTATTTACCGAAGACATAAATCATAAACACGAAACCAATATGATTGAATTAATCACATAAACTTTGATTTACGGATTTTTAATACGTTTATGATAAAAGTAATAATTTTTATTGACTAGTGGTAATTTTTTGTAGTGCGTCCCTATTATTTTTTCCAATTGAAATTACAACTTCACTGATTTTTTTGCAAATAAATATAAAATAAAAGCGCAAAAGAGAAAAAGTAAACAAATAATGAAATTCCGTTATTTTAGGAACAGTTAAATAGCGGGACCCCAAAAAAAAACTTAATATAAAGAAACTGTTTGTGCTGTTTGTGAAAGTAAGGTTCGTCCCTATTATTTTTTCCAACACTGTATATCGATCTTTCATTCCTGCAAAAATCATTAAAAAATCTTTAAAACCCAATTTTTGGCAATTTTTCAAAAATAACAAATATTTAATAAATATAAGCGATTATTACGAATATCAGGTGTGTTTGCGTACTTTTAAGGAAGATTTATCCAGAAACTTTTTTTGAGAGAGTAAAAATCAATTTACTCTCAAATTGAAAAATATTATAAAAAGTACGCGAACAACATTTTGCAATTTAAAATGAATAAAATATTTAAAAAAAATCGAAATTATAAATGAAAGTACTAAATTTCCTATTTAAGACAGCATCAGATCATATTGTTATCGAGGAGGGCACATTGACAACATTCCATGAGTAAAACTTTCTCGCCGATAAAACTTTTTAAATAAGAAAATCAATTTAATAAATAAAATAGGGCCATCTGTAGTTATTTCTTTAATTTCAAAAATTTTGATGATTTTTTGGGACGATCTGCAATCTTTATATAGAAAGATTATTATGTAATATGTTACACAACAGGGATGTCAAAGTTGTTGCAATTGTACTATTTGTTGGTGTGTCAAATCGAACCTGAAAGGTACAATGATGAATTTGGCGCAATTAAAATTTCCCCCAGTTTTAGTTCTTAATATATTTTTTACGTAAAATTATTTAAAACAAAATTTCAAGATTATTAATGCCAAGGATCCGATTAGTTAGGATTTAGCACTATGATTATTCTAGATTGATTATTCAGTCTCAGCCTTGAAAAATATAAATAACAATGAATTCTCACAGACTCCTAAATATTCAGCAAAAACTTTAATAATAACATAAAATTGTTATGGGCAAGAAATGTGTAATAAAAATATTTAAAGTTTAACTCCCCATCCGAAGTCAAATACTTGTTAGTTTATAATTTTATGTACTAAATGTTTGGTCCTACAGGTATAAAAAGTTACGAAAACAAGGTCAAAAAAAGTTACGAAAAATGTAACAAATGTAACCAAACGGCAACACTGGTTTCTGAGCGAATGAAAAGAGTTGGACTTGTAGTTGTTTTCTATGTGTTTAACCATAGTATAATTATAAAGTATACTCGTAAGAACAGCTGTTTTACAATTTTTTCATTGGCAAACCTCGCGGTACTGTCAAATTGTTTTTGTATTCACATGTAAATTTTTTTTTGAGTTTTTTTCTATTGCTCTCTTTCGTTCTCTCATTTTTCCGTTCAAAGCATTTTGACATTGTGGGCAGTAGTTTTACACTAACAAAATACAAGCAATTTTTGTTTTTGTAGATGTGCGAGTACTTTATTATTTTACTATGGTGTTTAACTACCATTATGTGCTCATAAGTAAGTTAGGGTGGTCCCAAAATGAAAAGTATGGATTTTCTCAGCTCAAATTAAAATTTACTTGATTATAAGAGACCGTTTCTCAAGATTTTCGGGGTATAACTTTTTTAACAAAAAAAAAAAAAAAAAAAAAAAAAAAAGCCCATATTATACTGATTCTAAAAACCGTTTTCAAAATTTATTTCTATGAAAAAATTTCTAAAACCATTTGAGATTTTTTTATTAAATTATTATTATTTTTTTTTTGATATACAAACATTTTTAGTTTTCATATTGGTGATAAAAATTGGAACTATACTTAATATTCTGCTCAGTACCAAATGGTTCTTTATTATTTCCTTAATAACCACTATAAAATAAAATGATAGTCATATTGGTGAAATTTTTTTAGCTTTTATTTAGTTCAAAATATTTATATTTAAAAATCAGCATTTTTAACCGCTAAATATAAAAAATAATTTAAAATGTTGACTAAAAAACATTAATTTAAAATCATATTTGAAGAATAACGGGAGCGGGGTCTATAATAAGGAGTGAGATCGAAAAAATCTTAACACACATTTTGCCTCATAACTTTTTTCGGAATCAATATTCAAAATTTTTTTTGATCTAGTTATCATGGAAAAATACTTCAGTTATTATTTTTAATAACAACCATGTTAATTTGTCCTTATTTTCATCAAAATAAGTGACGAAAAAGATTTACGTCCTACAAGTTATTAAAAAATTTCAAAAAATCCAAATAGGTCTTACTAATAATTGGCCACAGAATTAAATGTCGTCCGTAAAACCGTTTCTAATGTTATTAAACAGTATCAGGAGAATTTGACTATTGATGTGAAACGTAGTTCGGTAAGAAAAAAGGACCACATGATATTGGGAAGGCCAGAAAATTGAAGCCATATTGAAAGGAACTCCAAACACATCTGGTAAAAAATCAGCTCAGTTTTCTCAGTGCTTCAACTATTTGGTGAGAAAGCTTTAAAGCTAATGGGAAAGTGGATAACATATAAAGTTCAAAAAATTCCAAACTGGAATTCTGCAAAAAAAATTAAAAGCCAAAAATAGGACTGTCCATAGCTTAGACCAGTGGAGAGATATTGAGCTCTTGTGAAAAGTGAATTCAAGAGCACAAAAAAGGTGTCCCAAAATACCGAAGATTTTAACAGAAGATGTGCACACTGTTCCAAAAAAGTAACTGAAGCAATTATCAAATCTCCAAAGAAAGGGTTTTCAAAAATGGTCCACAATAATATAATAGTGGTTAGAACCATAAAAATCATATATTTCTGTGATCTGTGCTAAATTATCAAATGATTAAAAAAGTAATGAAAACTCTAAAATCAACCGTTTCCAAGTTATTGAATATTATGTATGTTAAGAATTTTTCTATCTCACTCCTTAAATAATAAATCCTTATTAATTGAATTATTCTTTTCGAATTTATTAGTAAACATGTCATATATTATGGAAAAAATACTTAAAGTATTGGAAAGTGTCTATAGCGCGAATTATGGGTTTTCAAACTTTTAAAAATATTTTTATTTAATTTACAACTTTTCTAAAGAAGTATGTTGAATTTAACTTCATGTATCTCAGAAAATACTGCAGATATTGATAAGACTTTTTTTGGCATATCATAATAAATGTATCTAAATTATTCTATTATAATTTGCGAAGTTAAAAGATCAATACTGAAGATATATTTTTTTATTTAAATAAATATATCTTCATAAATAATAAAAAAATATATTTTTTGAGAAATTCTGTTTTTAATGGACTGGAACTAAAAAGTTCCAACGAGTTCCAATTTAAAAATACGATTTAATTGTAAAAGAACATTTTTTTTAATATTTATTTATTTCTTCATTCCATAATAAAAAAGCCCATAGGGCCAAACAAATTTATTACATAGTAATGATCATAATTATATATATAGATTTGATTATTCCTATTCCTATTGGCTCCCCAGCTGCAAAAATATAACAGTAAATTAAATAATAATAGTAGTCCTCAAAAGCAACAAAGATAAGTACCTTATTGACCCGATAAGTGCTCTAATAATTTGCGATGAAAAATATTCAACGAAAAAGAAAAATTACGTATTATATGGCAATTGATTAAAACTTCGAGCAACTCGAATCAAAAATGCTTTTTCAAAAACATGATTTGAGATTCTAGGAATTATTATCTGTGGATTCATCATAGACCTTGAAAATATAAAGTATCTGCAAAGCGATTTAGGATTACTACTGCTAATGACACTATAAAAACGCATCATATTCCTCAACGTCAAAAATTGTTCGAAAGAACAACCGAGAAACTGTTGAACATAGTCCGAAACATGATGACGCAAACCTATATTATAAACAAAACGAACTATCATGTTGACCGTACGTTAAAGTTTGTTCAAATAAAGTGCACGCAAAGAAAAAACATGATTCCGAAATGCTCGCGGAAATCAAGTGATGTTCCTAAGTAGTTTATATGGCTAACACAATCAAATTATTGTGTTTTAGACTAAGCTGAATCAATTATTTTTTGTTCTGATCATTTAACATATGGTACTTTGTAATAACATAAAGTCGGTGTACTAAGTAAAAGAATAATATGTTTCATAGTAACATATTATTTCAATGAAATATTTGTATGTAATATTTTAATGCGAGGGGTGACAATAATATGCTTGTCTTTATTGTTATCTCTCTTTCGAAATAATTTACTCATTCAGTAATGAAATCTTAAATGTGACGGACGTAAAGTGAAGAAAAACGTTTAAAAAAGTTCACAAAATTTTTTTAATAACGAGATCCACGGAGTGCTGACTGAGGAAATCATCAATGGCCAAATTTCAAATTGGAAATATTTTTCGGTAAGTACAATAAATATCAATAATTCAGTGCGGTCAAATATAAAAATAATAATAAAAAAATGTGTTTCTATAAATTTTCTTTTAGGTGTGTGAATGTGAAGATGGATTTTCTTGAACGAAATCGTCCAGTGAAGGCTGTGGTATTTGTTTTTTAATTATTTTCTATTCGAAAAATTTAAATTAAAAAAATAATAATAATAAATAAAAAATATATTTTAACCGTATGCATAGTATTATGATTGGGGGTATTATAATATTTAATGTAGGGATCATGTTATATTTATGCAGTATGGTTGTGAGAACTATCACATATAAATGTTATGATTGTGAGGTTCATATTATATTAATATTGGATAGGACAATATTATGTTCACAAAAGGGTATAATAACTGATGTGATTGAGGGAATCATAAACCTAAACATTAATGATAGTTACCGATTATGATTTGACCAACTATGTTTTTTCTTTGCGTGTGTAGGTGCTCCATAGAAAACCTCAAGACCATACATTACAAGAGACATTAATAATGAGTGAGCTAACTTTTTCCTAATGTGAAAAGGAAAAAATATATTAATAGAATATAATCTGCGTAAGACGCCACAAATTTTAGCATGTAAACCCTCCAAATGTGAACAAAAAGAGAGTCTGTCATCAATTAAAATACCTAATATATTAACAATCAACAAATTCAATTGGAATTCCGTTAAGCATGATTTCAGAATTAAATAAGAAGCGATGTGACGTACCAAAACTTAAACCTTTCGTCTTAGAGACATACTATTGAAATGAATTTAACAGAGTCCATTAAACAACACAATCCAAGAAGAAATATATATTACTCTCTAACACATCAGGAAAATCCCGTCCACATTTAACAATAGGAAAACATCATCAGCATAAATATAACTTCTGCGTAATGAAGTGTTGACAAAATCACCAAGGCTGTTTAAATACATAATAAACAACAGTGGACCCAGCACAGTACCTTGAGGAACTCTAGAGCTAAGAAACCTCACATTTGAATTGACGTTATTATAAACAACGAACTGAGACCTACCACTCAAGTATGAGAATATAAGTTTCAGGCTGACCGCGAAAAGTTAAACTCATTCCTGATTATGAACATTTTCTCATGGTTAATGAAATTAAAAGCTTTAGAAATATCAAGAGAAATTAGTACACATAATTCATTTCTGTTCAAACCATCTCTTATACTCTCAGTCATAGAGAGAAGCAAAGACGTTGTACTATAGCCAGGACGAAAAGCAAACTGAGACTCATAAAGACAAGGTAAGATAGAATCAATTATTTGAAACTTTAAAAGATGTTCCACTACCTTCGAAAAAGACGGCAAGATAGAAATCAGGACCGTGAACAACTTTAGACTTAGCAATTGGAACAACACGAGTGATTTTCCAGCTAGATGGGAATATAGATGTAGTAAAAATATTATTTATAAATTTAAGTATATAATTGAAAATGTAAGGATAAACCAATTTGATAAAAGTAATAGATATATTATCAACACCAATAGCCTTCGATTTAACCTTATTTAGAGCATAAAGAACTTCATCATAAGTAACGCAACGAAATGAAAACCTCAAACTAGAATCAATAAACTCTTCAAAATCAAGTGAATCGCCATTAAACATATGATTATTATAAGAAAAAAAGTCATTCATAGACTCAACGTCACCTTCAAAATTCAAGTCATTATCCGCTACACAGCCAGCACCTCTTAAAATTCTCCACATTCCTAAACAATCTAAACCACCAAACAAACCACAAAAATACCTTCTCTTCTCCCTGCGTATCACCCTTTTTGCACGATTGCGATATTTACAGAAAATTTTACAATTTTGTGCCGAAGGGTCTAAGACAAAAGCGGAATAAGAAAGATCCCTTAAAGAACGAGCGGAAATCACTTCCCTTGATTTCATCCAAAAATCAACATCATATTAAATCTTCTTGCTTTCCAACGGAACAAATATTAAAAGTTGTTTACCATTAAAACTAGAAAAGTCAAATTCAGATAAAAAGCTGAGGAGTCCATCCCAATTTACGGCATTAAAATCTCTAAACTCAATAATTTCAATAATATGATTTATGTCAAACGAAAAAGTCGCAAAGATTAAAGCATGATGTGAAAATGAAGGACATTGAATCTGGTCAGAAAAACTCATAATTGAATGATCACTCAATAACCAATAGTCTATTAAAGATGTTGAACCATGTTTAATATCAAAGTGAGATGGTTAGAGTTATGAGAAACACACAAATTGTTCCTCAGACACATAGAACGAATGCTATGTGATTTAGAAACATCGAACATATTGCAATTATAATCACCCACAATAATAATATTCGAATATTGCAAAAACAAATCCTGATGACGATCTTCAAAAGCATTAATGTCGCCATAAGGAAGGTATACTACACCAAAAAGTATCCTTACATTACCAAAAGTGAGTTCCACAAACAAGCTTTCACAGGAAACATCTGCAGAAACTTTATATACAATTCTGTGCCTAATTTTATTAGAAATGTATATACAAACACCACCGCCCTTAGAAACTAGGAGGTCATTCCTGCATAACTTATAACTGCTGATATTAACAGAACGGTAAGATATATGAGGCTTAAACCATGTTTCTGAAACAGTAAATATATCAAGTTTAGATTCTTTTAAAAACATTTAAGCTCATCAATTTTCGAAAAACCCGCAGATGGTCTTAAACTTTGACAATTTAAGTGACCTACCTTGAGCTTTTCCATGTAGGGATGTAATGCATCCTTCATATAAGAAGTGTTGCTAATGGGACCAAGGTTATCATTATGTGCCATCATAATTTAGAAACAGTGCAATGGGGAACCAAAAGTTATTAAAAATAAAAATTATTATAAAATAAAGACTGAAATTCATTTTACATTTCATAATAAATATCTAATTACTTAATTATCAACTAATCAAAAATGTAATAAAATCAAAATTAATTAAACAAAGAGAAAATATATTCATATATAAATATAAGTGATTAAACTAGTCACAAACTTCATTTAAGAGCAAAACACACTCTTCAAAATTCTTTATAACATGAGATCCGTCATTATATGTAATAGAGACTTTAGGCTTATCTGCATTGTAAATTTTAAATTTCTTAATTTTGTTTTTCTTCAAAAGCCGCTTACAAATAAAATTAATTTTTGCCGCCATTGGAGAGAAATGATCGTTGAAATAAACTCTAGAGTTAAGGCCGGGTTAGTTGGTTGTTTATGTGATGTTGATGTCCCGTTTATTTACGGGAAGAATTTTGTGCAATTATCCAAAATTAATAACCTGACATATGTTTTTGGCATTTGCTAGAAAAAACACAGTTACCATAAATTATTTACTAGAAAAAACCTAAAATGCAACTCTGATTGAAATTAAATATGCCAAACATTTATCTATTTAATTGTTTGTGTATTTAATTATTTTTGTTAATTTATTTCTTTGTTTATTTAGTGGCTTTTCCTTCTTATTTCGTTAAATATTTGTTTAATTGTAAGAAAAAAGTGATTGTTGAACAACTGTCACTGAACAACGCATAGTAAAATAATAAAGTACTCGCACATCTACAAAAACAAAAATTGCTTGTATTTTGTTAGTGTAAAACTACTGCCCACAATGTCAAAATGCTTTGAATGGAAAAATGAGAGAATGAAGGAGAGGAAGAATAAAAAAACTCGAAAAAAATTTTACATATGAATACAAAAACAATTTGACAGTACCGCGAGGTTTGCCAATGAAAAAATTGTAAAACAGCTGTTCTTACGAGTACACTTTATAATTATACTATGGGAACAACGCAAGAAAATTCTGTTTTCAACAGAATCAGACATCATATTACATCAACGTCAAGTTTCAATAATTGTTAGCATTACAATACAAGCAATATAAACGATCAGCTGTTTCCTTCGCGGGAGGAAACGTCACGTAAACAACCAACTAATTCACGCTTAATTCACGCTTTAAGCCCAAATTACAATAGCGCGTAGTCAGCAACTGCAAACTGCTGCTGACCAAATGTAATCAAGGTAGATTAAGAAGGTAACGACAACTCTACAACAACTACAACACCAAAAAAAAAAACGCCATGTATTTTGTTTTTGCATTGACATTTCTTATGTCAACTTTAATTTTGTCATTTCTCATGTTTATTTACAAAAAACAAAAACAATTCATGTAGTAAAAAGAGAGGAGGAAGACGCAATAAGACAAAAGTAAGCAAACAAAAATGTAAACATAAACAAAAATTTGACACCTCAAATTACAAAACACAGGCAGCCATATTGATTTCAAAAAAAAAAAAAAATTCTCAGCTGTTTTAATGTCGTTACCAGTGTTGACAGTTTAGCCTTTTTAAGGCTAGCCTTTTTATTTTGCTTTTAGCCTCAAAATTTTCGTTTTAGCTTCTAGCCTTTTTTCTAGCTTTTTTTAATTTTAAAATAGCCTTAAAAAGGCTAAAAATTTACTAATTTTATTTCTACAGAATCATCAATTTAAGCATTTTTGTGTATTAGTTCGCACAAAAAATCGAAATTATTTATATTTAACAAAAATTTTCGCCTGCGGCGCTTCATTCTACGAAAATATTATAAGTATTTTTTAACAAACTTTGTTACCTATAAAAACTATTTATGTTATATTTACAAATTCACTAAAATATCTTTAAGAAATACCAAAATCTAATGAGAAAAAAATAAATAAATGCGTTTTTAAATAAAACAATATATTAGCTTTTTCTGGCTTTATTTTTTGGGACATTTAGCCTTTTCTGACTTTTTTTAAAGTCTAATTTAGCTTCTTTTTTTCTCAAGTCCTGGCAACACTGGTCGTTACCTTCTTAATCTACCATAGTAAAATAATAAAGTACTCGCACATCTACAAAAACAAAAATTGCTTGTATTTTGTTAGTGTAAAACTACTGCTCACAATGTCAAAATACTTTGAACGGAAAAATGAGAGAACGAAAGAGAGCAAGAGAAAAAAAAAACTAAAAAAAAAATTTACATGTGAATACAAAAACAATTTGACAGTACCGCGAGGTTTACCAATGAAAAAATTGTAAAACAGCTGTTCTTACGAGTATACTTTATTATTATACTATGTAATCTACCTTGAATGTAATCAACACCATAACAAACGGTGCTTTCTAAATTATCAGCTGATTATTGCAGCACACACTGCTGCTGACTACGCGCATTTGTAATTTGGGCTTTAATGTCACTAGCAGTAAAATCACTTAATTTCAACGTTCGAGTTTTGTGATATTCTGCCATCAAACGATCACGAATACGTACGTTGCAAAATTTAACTAAAATAGACTTGTTTTTGTTCATATAACAAGTATGATAGATATCATGAACATTAATATCAGTGTTAAAAAAGGCACACAAGTCAACAACCATCTTTTCCAGATCATAAATATTAGGTGTTAGAACAAAAATAACTACATACATCCGATCTGTTATTTCTGTGATGAAGTACATTATTATCTAGCTCAAGATTCTTAATTTTGTTCTCAACTTTAGTGTCTAAACTTTTAACACATTGATAACAACTTAAAACATCGTCTTCAATTTTTGCAAATTTAGAGATAAATTCTGCACGAATATTCGAGCCCAATGTATCAATTCTTTTGTTCAGATCCTCTTTATGTAATGTTATATCTTTCGAAATCAAATCCAACTTATTATTAATAAGACGAATCTGTTCCGTCATGTTAACTGACTGCACATCATTGGAAATACAATTTTCACAACTATAAGAGACTCCGTTGTGCTTGGTAATTAAATTGCAAAACTGCTTTGTTATTCCTGCACATTGTATATGAAGCCAATGTAAACAAGAGAACAACGAAAAACAGCAGCAGCATCAGTAGCAGCAGCAAAAATTGTATAAAACTTCGTAGACAATTATAATGTCTAATAATTTTAATGATGAATATATTTCATAAAATATTAAATTAAATAACTTTAATTAGACGAATTAAGATGAAATATTAATTACTGCAACAGTTTATTTATGATTTATTACAAAAATTGTGCAGCTGATGAAAATAAACACTCTACTCTGCCATAGTGCTGCCAAGTTTATCCATAGGGAGGTTTTGATCATTTGAGTTATTGGGCTTGCTTTTTATTTTGAAATATTCTCTGTGAAGATACCTTTCAGAAAAGTATAAAATTATTATACGTTGTTAAAGAAAATTTTATTTTAGAGATAAAAGATACTTTTTCGCCCAAAAAAAAAAAAAAAAAAAGCACAAAAAATCATTTTTGCAATTTTCAAATTCAAAATCGTTTATTTTTGGACTCGGTAAAGATATTGACTTAAATTTTTTTTTATTTAATAATAATTTTGTTCTCTAATTAGCTGTGTCGGAAACACTAGGATATACATATATGAAAAAACTGGACCAAGAACATGCAAAATTGAGGTACTTAAAAATCCAAATGCAAATAACTCAAAAACGATAAGAAATAAATAAGACATGCAAGCATTTTTTTGTAGGTGTTATCAGTGCCTACAATAAAAAATTTCGCAAACGATTAAAAAATGTGTATGTCAGAGGTACCCAATTTTGAGCCCCTTTAGCTCCGCCCCTAAGGGGTCTGTGCCGTCCCCCTTCCAAACTTAACATTGTACACTCCTCTTTCATGTAAATCCAACTAGCCGATCAAAAGTTACAGATTTATTTCCAAAAAATTTCGATTCTGCCAAACTGTGCATTGTAGAGTACATAAATGCAATAATTTTTTATTTAGGACTATAAATATAATTTTGGAAATTTTTTATTTATTTTTATCTTAAACCTCCATAACATTGACGCCGTTCCACGTTGGTTCCGAATCGATTTTTTTTGGCAACGATTAAAAAAAAAATGTTCAATTGCGAATTTATTTTCTTAATGGCAACACTTCAGGCAATCAAGAAAATTTATTTAAAAAAAAACAGTTGTCAACACTACCGATCTGTTAGGCTTTCAAAGCTGAAACTTTAAACACGTGTTCTTAAATAAGTGTTAAAACAGTATTTCAATTGTATAACGAGAAAATCTTAAAAAATAAAGTTATAAGTTATTTCAAAAATGGAAGATATTACCCAAGGTAAGTAGTTTTATGGTATATTTTTGAATTTTATTTTTGTTGAGTCCTTGTCGTAATTCTTGATATTGTGATTGTGTAGTCTTGTAGTCTCAACATAACCTATAAGTTCCGTGGACCAAGAGTTGTGTTTGGGCACGAACTTGCATGGAAGTTTAAATGTGGAAGTGTTCGTCAAAATGTGTATTTTGGGTGCATTTTTCAGCAAACTTCCACAATTGTAATTTTTTTTAGCACAATTTTTGATTAACCGTACCGAAATGCTTTCGGTTTGGAAAACGAACGGGCGCAAAGATAATGTACTGATAGAGTGGGTTCTTCAAAAAATCAATAAAAATCTGAATATTAACAAAAAACAAATCAAATAAAACAAAATGTATATAATTTTCTTTCACATATAAAAAATATTTACCGAAGTACAATTACAAATTAGAGCGGTTTCAACAAGCCCATTGTAAGTGGGTTTCGACCATATTACCATATCATCAAATACTGTTGGACGTCCACATTTAACATATAATGAAGGCAGCTTGCGATTAAAGCGAAAACTAGCAGCTAATCTTTCAGTGGACAATAATCATAACACACCACTTCTGATTCATTTCTGCAAAGAAGGCAAATGAGCCTGATGTTTCATTCCTTTAAAAAAAAAAACATTAAATGCATCAACATCCTGATTCCTTTAACCCCTAATGAAGCTTTAGCATTTTTAATTGAAAATGGGTTCGCGAAACAACAATATGTAAACATCAGACTTCAGAATAAAACCCAAAACGCTGACATATACCCCAGTTATAAAGAAGTGCTTTCTGCTAAGTCCGAATGTAGACCGAGTGGTGTATTTGTTTCAGAAACAGTTGCCCTGGTACCATTACAGAAATTGTTGCACCACAAAGCAAATCGCATAATATTATTACAACAAGAAGTATTCAGACAGTTTCCAGATATAAGCGAAGTGAATTTGATTGCTAGCTATGGTTACAACTTTAATATTATTAAAGGTGTCAGATATTTTGGAAAAAGTACTTTGGGTTAACAGCACCCCACAGTCCATTAGATTTTGTAGGCCGATTAAAATTGAATTTACTAAGGAAACCAAAGATCATATTTTGCAGAAAAAAATCTAACTTAGACACCGAAACTAAAAACTTGAAACCGTTTATGTGTACTGTTCTCGAGGATAGATGCATAAAAATCACCTATGACGTCAAAGTGACACTAATTGATGGCAAAGTTTTTAATATTTTGACAGGTACAAATTCCTGTCAGTCGTGTCCAATATGCGGGGCAAAACCAATGCAGTTTTTTAAGATTGTCGAACTAAAGTCTGAATATTTTCTACCGAAACCTGAAACACTGTGTGTTCAAGTTTGTTTTAAAAATATCGTATAGAATCGGGATAAACAAGTGGCAAATTCGAGATTTTAAAGTAAACATTGACAATTTTAAAAATATCTGTGAACAAACTGCTAGTTTGTTAAGTTTTTTGATAATAAACCACAAATAATTTCTAAAAACCCATTAAAATATATTTTATGTAATTTATGATCAGATCAAGGTTAATATAAGTACTTACAGGGAAGGTATCTTAACAGAAAATCCAGATTTATTTGAAATTTACTCACAATATTAAAGAAATATAAGATCGGCATGTTTAAGCTTACCGGTTCTTTTGTTGTGGACACTTGGTTGACACCTTATGGAAAATTCAAACATACATCTAAATATCCCTGAAATTATACATTTTGAGTTGAAAAGTTAAATACACTAACAAAAATTAACTGAACAGAACGCATCAAATTCCCTTCTCAATGAAACCGATCTGGTATGAATGTCGATATTAAACAGTATTATAATGTTAAACAAACTAAAAAGTGGGTAATTTTTGACCTCAAGTTAAACCCTTTAAAACTGGACAGGATCCGATAAGCTTGGGCGGTATTCGATGAGCTCGAGCAAGTTGATCTTATTTTATTTTCTCTATCATCTATGTAAATTTCAAAGAAATTATTAATTTCCATGCTTCCATTTTAGTGGGCGCAGGGTGTGGGCATGGCACAATTGACTATTTTTTTTATTTTTATTTATTTATATACCATGGCCATTAAATGTGCCGACATTAAAAGCTCTGACATTAATTTAATTTATGCCAAAAAAAAAAAAAAAAAAAATCGATTTGAAACCATAGTGCGTTCGGTAAAAGTCATTCACACGAACAGATCTGTGTTCCAATAGAGCCAAGGAATATTTGTACTAAATAGCGTTGATGTGCCATTAACAAATTTTTGAAATTTTTTTGAACCCCAAAAGTAAACGAGTTTGAAAAATTTCCCTTATACCTATATATGATGTATCTGTATGGTGCGAAAAATCTAATGACAAAATTAGACCCAATGTTACACTGAAAATAAGGAAAGACATTTTCAATAAATTACACAATATTTCACATCAGGGACCTAGGGCATCTTGGAGATTAATTGTTTCTCGATATATAATTTTTCTTGAAAATAATATCGAAAAATAAAATATTATAATTTAATTATAATTATAATTTAATTATAATTTGGACAAGCAGAATTAGCTCTATTTAAGTAAAAAAAAATATATATAATTTTAAAAATGTCTCATATAACGTAGAGATAGTTTAGTGCACAAGACTCTCAGATATGAATAAAATTGCCGTAAAGTGTCGAAAATCCCAATTTCAGCTAATACAAATATATCCAAAATTTAAAAATATCTGGATATTTAATAACACACAGAAAAATAAATAGTTGTAAAATGGTTATAATTACCGAAATGCAACGTTATATACGGCATTTTAATTGTTATTAAAATTTAAAAAACACTGGAGAATTTCTATAATGAAAACCGTTTTGATGTAAATATAATGGAAATAATGTTCCTGGGATTATTAAAATAGTTTACATAACCAATTCAAACATTTATTAAACCATGTATAACAGAATCAGCAGACTCAACCAAATTAAATGTGTTATAAATACATTTCAGTATCAACTATTCGTTGTTGCAATCGAAATAATGAAGTAAATCAAAAAGTATTTTTATAGAAATCGTATTTATCGTGGCAGATATCAACAATTGATTATGAAAATAAAGAAATCGCTTATAACAAAAACTACAGCTATTAGCACTAGCAGACTAATTAAAGTAAGTATGTAACAAAAAAAAAAGAAAGTTTTTGTATATATATTTAAAGAAAAGTTTAAATAATTCATTTTATTATATAATTTTTCCAGGCAGAGTTGTTGTTTAAAGAAAATTGCTCAAAGAAAACAAAAGTGGGATTTTTAATATTGCTGCCAATATACATACATATGCGTTTCTACAAAAGGAACGGCTTTACAACATTTTAGCAAGGATTCCAATATATAGTGTTTAAAGTTTCATTAAATGACGTGACTGCTTGAAAAACATATTCTTCCTATTGAAAAACAGAAATATTTCATATTATAGAGGATCCTAATTAAATTACTAGAAGAAGCCCAATACAAAGTATTCTAAAAATAGTATATGTATGTATATTAATGCAAAAATTTTATTTATTTTATTAAACATTTGTTAAAATGTAAAAAATAAAAAAATTACATATTTTTGACGCATTATTGTAATTGGTTTTGGGAACCGAATTTTGTATTATACTTTTCAGTTGCTTGTACTAATTATTTCATTTCTTTGAACCGAATTAACTTTTCCATCCTTATTTCCTATCGAATTATTTATTGGTAAAGAACGAAATATTCGGTAGGTACAATTAAATTACTTGTACACGTACTAGTAACCGAACGAATTCGATTGGCAAAAAATTCGGTTGCCACAACGAATCTGTTTTCTCTGTGTACTTTTACGAAGTAAATTTCAGTGATTAGTTTATACAAGTGGCCATAAAAGCTGAAAAATAGGAATATCTCAGGATTTTCTTGGTATTCTTACTCTAAAGACAACCATTAACTACAAGACCAACATTTTTAAAAATATTTTTAAGAATAAGTACAAAAATTTAAAGTTAAAAAAATACACACGGGTCGTATACATATTTATGCGATTGACTTACTTAGATTTGGAATATAGCATACATGTTTATTTAAATATCCCAGTGCCAAAATATCTATTCGTGCCAAATTTCATCAAGATATCTTCAAAATTGCGACCTGTACATTGTTCACAAGGTTTACATGGGTAAAGGAAATTTCGCTAGTTTTTAGCTTCATGTTTCTAGAAAAAAGAAAATTATTTGCCTCGTTGCAAGTGACTGCAAAAAATGTCAGTATGACATGAAGCCTGAGTTTCTCACAAATACCCAGCTGACCACAAAATTCGTTAATGATATCCCATTTAAATATTTCGCGAACATTTCTCTGACAAAACATTCAAGAACGACTATCGTTGGCGACCCGAAAACGAGCTGCATGAGTTCACCCGTCGCTCACCTTATGGCAGCAAATCTTTCGATCTCGAAGGTTCGTTTTTCGTATTAATAGTGAACCTTTAGCGATATTAATAGCGTTAATGATTCGTTTTCGATATCAAAAACTGATGGTAATTATTCGATATTGATATTACTAATCACTTGTGATTATTAAATCAATATCCATATTATAGTTCGATAGATATTTTTATTTTGTTTCATTTCCATTATGTTCCCAATCTAAAATTAAAAGCTGATTTTATTTTTAAAGTTACTTATGTCTTGCTTCAAACATCACAATATATCAAATATTAAAAAATTTACATAATAATAAAATATATTACAAAACTAATAATTCGTATAATGAACTATAAAATTAACAAAATTTCAATTTCGCCCAGAGTGAAGAGGAACTATAAAATTAACAAAATTTAAATTTCGCCCAGAGTGGAGTCTTAAATATCTTTTCTCCCAATATTTTTAATTTTTCTGAATTAAACTGAAAGAAAATATATTAGATATTTAAATAAATACACATCTGCTCAAAATAATAGATACACCTAATGGGATGATATTAAACTGACGATAACTTTGGAAAATTCTTCAGAAATACTTCGAATTTTTTCTTTTAGTAAACAATTTGATCTGGCAATGATACATTAATGAAAAATATGGCAAGTATGTTCAAAAAATTAATTTACACATACGTTTTCGATTTAAATACCAAAAATTGTTGCTCATAATAATAGATACAGTTAATTTATTTCTAATTTTTTTATATTAAATCGAATTCTATTGTACTTTTTTGTTTATTTTTACACAGAAAAAATTATTACCGTCTTTTTTACAATTAACTCAGTTGTTTAATTTTGTTTCAAAATTTAATAAATATGTTCAAGAAAAAATAAAATAAAAAAATAAATTTTGGTATGATTTTTTCCCCATACACATTTTTAATTCATTCAATCATCTACTTGATTGATTTAATTAATTTATTAATTGGGAATTTTATTCTGTTTTGTGCTTTTTATAGTTTTTAGAAATTGATATAATCATTTTGGTGAGAGGTGCAAATTTAAACAAGTTTATAATTGAATGAATTATTTTCATATATATTTGTTAATTGGTGACTTTTTTCTGTGTACATAATAAAATAAGAAAATTTTCATTTAGGTTGAAAATATTATAAAGAAATAGCATTTTGACACAGAAAATGGGAAGAAACAATCAGTGCATCAAATAGGAGAGAATAATGGTTTAAATTAAGAAAAAAATGGAAAATCTTTACTTGAATTTGCAAGTATATAAAGAAATTTGGAAAATATCTACGTTATCTATAAAATGCTCATAAAATAACCCCAAAATAAGATGGAAGGATTATTTTGTAGGCAAAAAATTACCGCTTCAATCCTTTGAAAGCTATTTCAGCTGAAATTTTTGATGGAATAGGTCCGAAAAGAGTTCGTCTTCGTTTGTGCAATATCCCAATATATTCCAGTAACCATATGCATTAATTGTATTTATCAATATGATAAATATGACCATTTGAATTTAATTAAAATCATTCCCAAACCATTATATTTTCACCTCTCTCTGAAACATTAACGTGGAATTTTTTCCCTACTGGATGGCGAATACTTCGTCGGAAGTTATTTCCTAACAAATTATTTTTCATTTCGCCAAAAAATATTATTTTTCTCCATTTTTTTCCGCGTGTAAATTCGGACTAAAGCAAATTTATTTTAAGAAGTTTTAAAAGTATCTTAAAATTTTGTATACGCATTGATAGAACTTTTCTGGCAATTTTTTCCGGAAATTTGTTTTGCAGACAACGAAGCCAAACTTATTTCGGACCTACTTCATTAAAAATTATAGCGGAAATAGCTTTAAAAGAAATGAAGGGGTCTCTTTTTTGCCTATACAGTAATCTTCCTTTCGGTTTTTGGGGTTCTTTAAGAGGTCTAATACAAATTTATGTGATCTGTTTTTTAGATAATGCATTTTGCGCAAAACGTAGATGACTTTTTGAGCCCCTATTTGCCATTTCAAGCAACGACTTTGCGGTTTTCGCTTGTTTTGAACCATTTTCCTCTCCAATTTGGTGCACTGATTACGTCCTTCCATTTTCTGTGCCAGAATACTATTTCTTTATAATATTTTCAACCTAAATGCAACTTTTCTTATTCTATTATGTAAAAATAATCAAAAAGGTACAATAGAATTCGATTTAATATACAAAAATTAGAAATAAATTAACCTTATCTATTATTATGAGCAACAATTTTTGGTATTTAAATCGAAAACGTATGTGTATGTGTACTTACCATTTTTCTTAATTTTTTTTTACTTTTTATTTAAACACATGTGAAAATATAATTTAACTTAAATGTTAAAGCGCAATATTTTACAACAGAATGCTATGAACTTTGACTCAAGAATGAAAATACAATCTCATTGTTTATAACCTATACCACCATAGGTTTTTGCTGATGTTTGTAACACCCAAAAATATTGGTCTAAGATTGACCTTAATTTATACCAATCGGCTTAGAATCACTTTCTGAGTCGATTTAACGATGTCCGTCCGTCCGTCTGTCCGTCCATGTAAACCTTGTATTGAAATTGGTTATGATCCGTCTATTATTTCACCTAGCCACCATACAAATGTCCTCCCGGAAAAGGATTTAACGATCATATATAGCATAACGATCCCTCAAATATAGAAATATTTTAATAAAATTTGGCACATATAAGTTTCATATAAATCTTAATAAGTATGCCAATTTTTATAAAGATCCGATTAAAATGTATCAAGTAAGTTTTATACAAACATAAATGATAGTTCCAAATTTTACAAAGATCGGTCCACAATTTACCATAGCTTCCATATAAGGCCCTCTTTCGGGAATCACCCAAAAGTGAATAAATTCATATAAATGTTAGTATGTATTTTTTTTTTTTTAAATCGCCAAAAATTCATTTACAGAAAAGAAATTTTATATATAGATAGTCCTTGTAAATCTCTACTTGTGTATGTTATCTCTTTTAGTTTAAGAGATATTCGGATCGAAATAAATTTTTTACCTCATTAGCCTCGTTTTTTTAGTTTTTTTTTTTTTTTTTTAGCTTGGCGGGCTTAATATTGCCCCTATAATTTTTTTTAAAATATTCGCCAAATTCCTTAAAAAATAAAATTAATATTTAAACATTTATAAAATTTAAACGAATAGTGATATTTTATTGAAATTTCAGTATAATATGTATAAACTTGTCCTAAAATAATATGATTAAAAAAATTCCCGCTTTTTTACATGAAAATACCCAAAATCCCAATCCGTATAAAACGTGTTAAAAATATTGACTTTTTTCAATGAAATGGTCACCCTGTCGTTATAAAGGGCTTCCGTTAGAAAATACTTTTTGGGTGTATACCCCAAATTCCTCTGAATTTACTTTACACGCATTTACATTAAGATTTCTTTTGAAAACATTAAAAAACTGATAAAGCCCAGAACAAAAACAAATTTTATCAGTGAATAAATATTGTCACCTTTTTGGAAAAACACCCAAAAAATTTAAAATTTTTTTTTAAGTTCCAACTTCAGATTAATATAACTTTTTAACGGATTGATATATTTATATGATTCTTGAAGCAATATTATTTAGAATTTTGTAAGGAATCTGGCGAATATTTTAAATTTTAGGGGCAATAACGAGGCTAAAAATGAGGTAAAAATTTATTTCGACACGAATATCTCTTAAACTAAAAGAGATAACCTACACATGTAAGCATATTTTTACAAGGACTAACTATACATAAAATTTCTTTACTGTCATATCATAAATGAATTTTTGGCGATTTTTCAAAAAAATTATATACCCGAGATGGTAACTTTGGAGGGCCACCCACTCCCCCTAAACCGCTAGGAATCTGTACACCTCCAACACTTGAAAGCACCTCAGCTCTGACCATGTGAAATTTTATTGAGATACCTCTAACAGTTCAATAGTTACTGAATTATTTCCAAAAAAAAAAAAAAACGTTTTGGAACCACTGTGGAATGTGAGTAAAAAAAAATTATTGAAAACAAAAATATTTCTAGTACGTGTTTTCTGAGTATTTTTTTTCAATCGTTTTTTTTTTTTTTTTTTAGTTTCATATCTATGTTAAGATGAAACTCCTAAATTTAACTCGGGGAGATGAATTCAGAAACTCTGGCCTTCTATGTAGATCAAGTCTTCCTTTGGTTTATTAGCCCCTGCAGCTACGCCATTTTAAATTTTAATGTGTAGATTTTGTCAAGAACATGTATCCAATAAAAATATAAATGTTCTGAGATTAAAAAGACTACAATTGTGTTTATGTTTATTTAATAATTTATTAACATTTTTATTTTAATAAAAATAGAGAGAGAAAGAGAGAGAGAGGGAGATAAAGAGGCAGAATAAGGAAGAATATTTTTGTTTTATAATATTTGTAGAATTTTAAATTTGGTAACATTTATTCACAATTTCATTTCAAGTAAAATACATTTCACTAAACAATAAAAATCCATTCTTTAGTGTAGCTTATCTTTTCACATTATTTTAATAAGTAATAAAGTTTATAATTTGTGTAGGATTCAAGCTAATTATTTTAAGTACATAATATGGAATAATTCGTTGTTAATTTGTGTATTTAAAAGCTAATTAAATATTTGTCGTACTTGCATAAATATGTACGTATTTTGAATGTAATAATTAAATATTAATGTATTTTTATTAGTATATTTAAATACATAAAAAAATGCATACATATGTATGTATTTAAATATTAAGCTAAATGTACAACATATTTATATACATTGATTATTCTTTCTAATAAATCTTAATAACCATGATGTTAATTTTAATTAAATTTATTTAATTTCTTCTATATCGCCGCTTGCATGATCCAACTGTCATAAGTTTTTAAACTTTTGTGCATTATATATATTTATATAATATTGTATTTCCTTTAAAACCAAAAAAAAAAAAAAAAAAAAAACATATATGAACATTTAAAAAAGCTAGTTATCATATGTATGTCATTTGGTCGTGCAAACGATGATATCACATGTATCTATATATGCGGATTAAGCGTAATTTATTAACATTGAACTGAATAAATGTATAATTATCTTATTATTAAACAATGTTTAATAAACATACATATATTAATATAAATTTTCACTTTTTTTTTTTTTTTGTTTCAAATGGTCCCAGAAATAATTTTTATAATCTAAGCTACAGGCTAATCCCAAAACATTTTTATAATTAAACAATTAATCTAATTCCTTTCGACATTAAGACATGCATACATATACATTAGGACCTCAAAATACCATGGCTATCTTATAGTCCATATTGTCCTGATTGAAAACGAGTTTTTCAAAGAAATTTGGACAAAAACTTCACGCAGCTGTCGAGATTTCTAAAACGCTTTTACAATTTTTTAATATTTTTATTTTTTTATGGGAAACTGGGGTATTAAAGCTTATGGGATAATGCAGAAAATTTTACTTTTTTCGCGTAATTTTTTTTTTTTTACTTCTGGCAAATGTTTGTCATTATTGTACTACATTTCTATATAAAATTTTATCCATGAAATCTCTGAGTTTAGAACATGTACCATTATTACATTAGTTTATAAAAGGTAAAAAATCTGGAATTAATAATCGCGAAAACAGTGGATGCTGTAAAATTATACACTTGGTATGATAAAACTCATCCAAAGCGTTTATTACAATTTATTTAGGCATTTTTAAATATGAGAAATAACGGCCTATTTTGAGGATGACTTGAAGATATTTTTAGACCACATTTTTTGGTATATCACTTACTTATGTCAATCGTACACACTGTTCTTGAGTTATGAGGAAATACACTAGAGTAATGTCCTTAATATGGCCGACACGCCTATAAAAAAAGTCCAGACCTGATGGAAAAATACTGAAAGCAGATTCGTGTTTAGCACATCAAAATGCATCAAGTCCAACTCTTCGTCTTTGGAGGAGGATTTTTTTTGTCGACCAGTGATATTTTTAGATTTGGCATTTTTAATATGTTCAACGTTACCCCACCATTTTTCATTTTATCCAAAAATATTTGATTTGTAAAAACGACAAAAATAAAATTAAAATATAAAATGATTATATTATCTTTTGCAAAACGTTAGACAATAATTAATTCGTTCTATATAACAGTTCCGTTGAAGAGTTTAAAAGTTTATTTGTTGGTATTTTATTAAAATAATATCCACTTTATCCCAATTTCCCCTACATAATTTGTATACAGTTTAAATTATTTAAATTTTACAACTTATAGACTAAAATTACTTTATATCTTTTTCCATTTAAATAAGAAAAACATTCCGATATGGTCAATCATTTGAAAGAAAATTGCCAAAAACTTCGATTATCGAATTAAATATAAACATTTTACTATTAACTAATTTATCACATTTTGCACATATTCTGCGGCAGGCAAATTGTCTCGAAATATTTTAACATTTCAATTTTCACCAGAAAATGTCGAAACATTAAATATAAATTTTATATTTAAATCGTGGTTTAACAGAGATTGCAGGGTTAAAATATTTTATATCAGAGAGGACATAGCAAAATGAGGCCAAAATGTATGTAATTTGTTGGAAATTGTAATATTTTTGATTCCAAAACAATAATATCAATATAAGCATTTCACCACGTTTGGTGCGTGAACTTTTTAACGTTTCAATGCTCTACAATGGTACATATTTTGGGTATTTGCAAAAAAATTAAAACCCTAATGTAGATATTTATGTAATATTGCGTTTATACGTACCACTTATTGCAATTAAAAATATTTCGATATAAATAATTTTACGTATAAACTGAGTTAATATTTTATTTGCAAGTTAGTAACTCAAGTGTACGACATTGTCGCTTTTTTTTATGTTCATATAATTGTTGATGATAACTTAGATGTTTATTTCTCAACAGGCACAATAAATAAGAAAATATATATTAAAGGGTAAGTTAATTATTTGCAAGTTATTTTTATTTGCAAATAAGGAACGTATAAACGTAATATATCACACTAGATTTTCCCATTACACTTCGTTACCATACTTTATATGGGGACTACTACTCCCCCTGAACCTATCGGCTCTATCCGAAACTTGGGCCCTATCCGTTATGTTTTCATTTTATCAATGCAATGCAATATGCTAAGGAATTAGTTCCCACAAAATTTTAGAGCTCTCAATATAATAGTTCCTTAGATATGCCATTAAGAATATTTACTTTGAATGAGTGGTAGCATTTTCCCTGGTCCCATTTTCAACCTAAATTATGGGAGTTATTGCGAACGTTATTTATGCAAATTTTTAAATTTTTTGCTGCAAAAGTTATTACATATTCGATATTTAATATTATCGGGCACCATTCCTCCTGATCCTATCCGTTTCATTTCATCTTAAATTATGGTTATTTCATCTTAAAAAAATAAGTTATTTCTACAAAATGTTAATACTTTTGGTGTAATAATATTTAAATTATCCCATTATTAGTATTTTCTTAGTATGGGGATGCTATTCCTCCTGGTCCTATTTTTTTAATTTTCATCTCAATTATAAAGGATGATAAGGAAGTTATTTCCTCAAAACTGAAAGACTTTTGCTAAGTTTTCTGAAGTTATGAGATAATTAATATTTTATTTGTATGTGGGTACCACTCCCCCTGCTCCTATCAAAAAATAAAATAGCCTATTTTAATGCTGGGGATCACAGGATGAACTGTCTATAAGGTACAAACAAATAAACAAACACATTTTAATATATATAGTTTAACTATAACATCCCAAAGAATATTGATTCAAACCTTGGAAAAATTTTAGAAAATTTTCTTTCTTTGATAAATAATATAAATATTTATACCCTACATCACCATATGTGCTTTGTGATCGTGCTTAAATCCTATAGAAATGTTAGTTCAACTTAAAATTTAACACAAATAAGTTATTGATAAATTACAGTGCCAAATTTTTTGAGTATCGATCTATAATTGCCCATAGCTCTGATATAAGGACCACATACGGGAATCACCCATAAGTACATAAATCCCATATAAATGTAAAAATCAGGAATATTGTGCATACGTATGCTTAATAGAATAATGTATTACACTTAATAGTATCGGTCCACAGTTGTCCATATAAGACCTCTCCCCGAATTTTGATGCACATACACTATGGCGTATAACATTTGTTTGTTAAATAAATTTCCAGCACCGTTTTAAATTACACTTTGGATTGTCACAATAATTTTGGGTCACCAAATATTGCCTCAATAATTCCAAAGCGAAATGAAAGTATACCATCAGTTTAATAAAAACTCGGAAGGGTTTTTCAAAGTTAGTTCGAATTTAGATTTAAAAGGCTCTTAAACTTTCGATCTTTTAGAGGACTTTTTTGTAAATTTCGATGTATGTATATATGGGTACTTAAAGTCTTAAAGAGTACATCTCTTTGATGTTAAGGAGTGCGTTCGAAAAAATCTTAACAAGGATCTTAGAGTTTTCATTCTGATCTTAGAGTTTTCATTCTTTTTTTATTTAATTGATAATTTAGTACAGATCACAGAAAAATGTATAGTTCTAACCACTATTTGTGGACCATTTTTGGTAACCCGTTAGAGATTTGATGGTTGCTTCAGTCACTTTTTTAGACACCTTTTTTGTGCTCTTCAATTCACTTTTCACAAGAACTCAATATCTCTCCACTGGTCTATGCTATGGACAATTTTGAAAATTGACCTCTCTTGGTACAAAAACTATGTTATTGTTTTGGTACCACTCCAGAGCTTTCTTACCGTAGTGACATGATACCAAATGGGTCCAAAAATATGTGGACACGTTGTGCTCTCTTACGAAAGGAAGAAGTCTTTTTTGCAAATATTCCTTTATGCATATTTTGGTATTTATAGATCTGAATGTATCAAATGAATTTCCTGTTTTGCCGCAACTGCAAAAAGCTTGTTATAGCAGGAATTTCGTAAGAAATTTCTTCTGCTTTTGGGTTCTAAACTTATCTTTAATATTGCCTCGAGCATTAACAATAAAAAGTTTTGACACATAAGCTGCAAAAATTCTGCCAGCACATATGTTTCTTCGTCAATTCTACAACTTGGGTATTTTTGTATGAAATTTGATTTTAATTTCCGGGTCCTATTCTTGGCTTCTAAATTTTTTGCAGCATTCCTGTTTGGAACTTTTTGGACTTTATATGTTATCAACTTTCCCATTAGCTTTAAATTTTCGCACTAAATAGTGGAAGCACTGAGAAAACTGAGCTGATTTTCTACCAGATGTTTTTGGAGTTCCTTTCAATATGCTTTCAATTTTCTGGCCTTCCCAATATCATGTTATCCTTTTTTTTCTTTCCGAACCAGGTTTCATATCAATGGTCAAATTCTCCTGATAAGGAGTGAGATCGAAAAAATCTTAACACACATTTTGCCTTATAACTTTTTTCGGAATCAATATTCAAAATTTTTTTTGATCTAGTTATCATGGAAAAATACTTCAGTTATTATTTTTAATAACAACCATGTTAATTTGTCCTTATTTTCATCAAATTAAGTGACGAAAAAGATTTACGTCCTACAAGTTATTAAAAAATTTCAAAAAATCCAAATAGGTCTTACTAATAATTGGCCACAGAATTAAATGTCGTCCGTTAAACCGTTTCTAATGTTATTAAACAGTATCAGGAGAATTTGACTATTGATGTGAAACCTAGTTCGGTAAGAAAAAAGGACCACATGATATTGGGAAGGCCAGAAAATTGAAGCCATATTGAAAGGAACTCCAAAAACCTCTGGTAGAAAATCAGCTCAGTTTTCTCAGTGCTTCAACTATTTGGTGCGAAAATTTAGTTTAAGACCCAAAATCAGCAAATCTTACAAAATTCATGGTATGACAAACTTTTTTCAGTTGCGGCAAAACAGGAAAGTCATTTGATACATTCGGATCTATAAATACTAAAATATGCATAAAGGAATATTTGCAAAAAAGACTTCTTCTTTTCTTAAGAAAGCACAACGTGTCCACATTTGGAACCTCGTAAAGTTCGGTTGTGAAAATTCTTGTGTTGCGATTCTGTAAAACTTTATTATTATTAAACACTACCAATAATTGTTTTTCTGGTTAATTTCTATAAGATAAGTATTATACATATATATCTTGAATAGTGAATATTGAATTGCTTTGTATTTGATTCACAATTAAGTCATAATTAAATTTGTTTTATTTATTGTTTTGAACAACAACAATAAAAAAATCTTAATTTAAGACTTTTTTTTGCATGCAATTGTTTTTGTATGCTTCTTTGACATATATTTGATATAATTCTGTTTGTCAATTTGATAAACTTGTCAAATAAAACAACTCCGTTTTATATTTTTTCCTTAATATTACCACTCCGTTTTTCCATTATTAAGATCAATATTAAAATTAGTGTCCTTGCTAATTATTCGCAGTATTGCCATTCAATTTACTTATCACTGGTTTTAATCCTAGATAATTATTTCTTTGGTGTGTGTCCTTAATAATAGTTTGATATGGACTGTATGAATAGGAGCTGCAGTATTTCCGGCGAGGAACGTATGGTTTCCTGTTGGTTGTGTTTGGGAAACTACCACTTAAAATGTAGTGGTCTCAAAGCTCGTGATGCTGATGCATTGTCCGACAATACCAAAAACTTGCAATGGAATTGTCCAAATTGCAGAGTAATTGGTGTTGAATTTTACAACTTTTTCAAAAGTTATAAAGCTGAGTTCGATGAAATTAAAAAAGACTTTTCTTCTCTGCAAGGAAAACTTACTAAATATGGTGAACTTTTTTCCAAATTCACAAATTTAGATAGTTTTGCTGCCTCCCCGAAGCCAAAACGTAAAAGAACAGCTAAGTTATCATCAACATCCCCTTGTATTTCTAAAAATACTCCTAAAGAATCTGTCCCATTACCAACCACAAATCCAAGTAGTAGTCATTCTACTGCTATAACTAATTCAAATACTTTTATTCCACCTCATAATACTTCAAATGCTTCCAATGATAATATAATTCCGTCTGAGTTGACTTTAGTTACCCCTACGGTATCTAATTCGGCAAACGTGCCCATGATCCCAAATCTTGCAACTAATAAGCCTCAAGAACTAATTTTACTAACTCCCTCATCCTCAAACATTCCAACAAATCTAGATGTTGTTAATAACCCTCTTATAAATCCGTTTACTACAGTTACTCCAAAGCCCTTAAAGATTATAGCTCCAATGGAAGACTGTATTTGCCAGTCGCTTTTCAGTAGATACAACAGTAAATGATGTTGAATTCTATATTAAAACGAACCTTGGCATTGAAGATTGCAACGATGTCCAAATTTATAAGATAAATGCACGCAATAGAGCGTCATTTAAGATAATTGTACCAGAGAGTATTTTTGATAGTCTCGTAAATCCACAATTTTGGCCGAAAAATACAATTGTTCGACAATTTATTTATCGTGATGATAATAATGTAGTTCTTCCAAGGGCTTCTGTTCCAAATCCAAAAAACTGATTGAATTTTATAATCCGATAAATATTAATATTTGTCCAAAAAATGATTATAACTCGTTAGCTATCTACATTGCATACCAAAATGTTAGAGGTATGAACACAAAGTTAAAATCCTTTTATTTAGAGAGCTTCGGTATGGAGCATAATATTATTGTACTCACTGAAACATGGCTCCGAAATAAATCTGATAAGGTAATTCATAATTCTGAGATAATGTGCAGTAAATTTCAAATTTATAGACGTGATAGAGTGGATAAAGATGGTGGGGGAGTCTTGATTTCGGTCTCAACTCTTTTACCTTCGGAAGAAATAATCCTTAATAATGATCAAAATATTGAATTTATCGCTGTATGTGTTAACATCAAATTTAGAAAAATTTTTGTAACTTGCTCCTATATTCCTCCTGCGTCAAACATTCAAATTTACGAACAACATGCAAATGCGATAAAATTTATAGCAAATCAATCCAAACCCGGTGACTCTATTATTGTTCTTGGTGATTTTAACATTCCAAATATAAAATGGTGCAAAACTCCTGATTCATGCTTTTTAAGCCCATCAGTAAGATCAGAAACATCTGTTGAGTTAATAGATGCTATTGCAGATTTAGGACTCTTCCAAATAAACAACGTAGTAAACAAATTTGGGAAATTACTTGATCTTGTATTTGTTGATCAACCAGAGGAATTTAATATTTTTCGCATTAATCCATTATTAAAACCTGAAGATGTTTATCACCCCACTCTAGAAATAAGCATAGACGTTGAAACGAAACCATCAGTACGATCCAGTGTAAATCAAGAGATGGTTTTTGATTTTGCCAAAGCTGACTATTCCAAACTAAATCACCTACTTTGTTCTGAAAATTGGTTTGAATACATTCCTTATAATAACATATGCCCTCGAAATATTGATACCATTCTGAATAAATTTTATGATGGCTTATTTAAATGTTTTAAGAAATCCATTCCAATGACGAGAAAAAAAACTGCACATGGACCACCCTGGAATACAAAGCAACTCAATAGCTTGAAAAATTTGAAAAACAAACAATACAGAAAATTTAAAAAGTCAGGTTTATCTATAGATTATATGAAATATTCAATATCAAGATCAGTTTACAATTCCGAAAACATCCGATGTTACAATAATTACCTCTTTAAGGTGAAAAGAAACTTAAAAAATAATCCAAAATCTTTCTACCAGTTTGTAAATTCAAAGCGCCGAGTCTCTGGTTATCCGTCCATGATGAAATTTGGAGACAAAGTATCCTCAAATGATGCAGATATTTGTGATATGTTTGCCGCTTTCTTTTCATCTGCCTACTCCGATAAAAAATTACACCAACATTCCAATTATCCATATCCAATTCCTGATGCATCCCTAATAAATTGTCCAACTTTAGATAAGTCCATGATAATGACAGCCATACAGAATCTTAAATATTCTGTTAATAGTGGACCTGATGGTGTTCCAAGTTGCGTTCTCATAAATTGTTTAAATTCTCTTTTATCTCCAATAACCTACTTATTCAACATATCAATAGTAAATGGTTATTTTCCTGCAGTTTGGAGGGAATCCTATATTATACCTTTGTTTAAATCCGGAAGCAGATCCAACATCTCCAACTATAGAGGTATTGCTAAACTGAGTGTTATTCCAAAACTTTTCGAAAAGTTAGTTACTGAAATCCTTTCGCATCAAGTCGTTTGTTATATTTCCCCATTTCAGCATGGATTCAAAAAAGGATGTTCCACTACTACAAACCTTTTGGAGTTCACAACCTCAGTAATAACAGCATTTGATTCCGGCTTACAGACAGACACAATATATACGGATTTCAGTAAAGCTTTCGATAAAGTAAACCACGATCTCCTATTGTTCAAATTGAATAAACTAGGATTTTCTCCTGTTTTCCTTAAATGGATATCTACATATCTTAAAAATAGATACCAATGTGTATTATTTCGAGAATGTAAATCCAAAAACATTTCCGTTTTATCTGGTGTTCCGCAAGGTAGTCATCTCGGCCCATTATTATTCCTAATATTCATAAACGATTTACCATCATGCATTAAGAATTCCAGAATATTAATGTACGCTGATGATGTAAAGCTGTTCCATAGCTTTACTGATTCCTATCAACGTTCCTTACTCCAATCAGATCTAGACAACCTTTATGATTGGTGCATTATAAATCTAATGGATCTGAATTTAAGAAAATGCAAACACATGATGTTCTACAGAAGAAGTCCAGTACTCTGTAGATACAAAATAAATGAATATGAACTTGAATCAGTCGACGAATTCCTTGATCTAGGTGTATTGCTTGATTGTAAACTGTCCTTTAATTCCCATGTTATACAAATTGTTAATAAGGCAAAAGGAGTTCTTGGTTTCCTCAAGCGCTGGGGAAAAGAATTTAATGATCCTTACGTTTCCAAGCATTTATTTACATCTCTTGTAAGACCAATCCTGGAGTATGCTTCCGTGGTCTGGGATCCTCAATACGAAGTTCATGTTAAGAAAATTGAATCAGTCCAAAAACAGTTTCTCTTATTTTGTCTTCGTAATCTTCCATGGAATCCTAATATTAATTTACCATCATATAAAAGCCGATTACAGCTAATTGATCTCCCTTCTCTTGAAAGTAGGAGAAAATATATGAATATTTCATTTGTAATTAATTTAGTAAATGGTTCAATTAATTCCGAGTTCCTGCTTCGTAAAATAGAATTTGCAGTCCCGATTCGTTCAACTAGAAATTTTATTCCCTTAAAAATCAAATATTTTCGATCTAATTATGCCAACTTTGATCCAATGCGACGTATATGTAATCAATTCAACATTTTTTATCCATATATTGATTTTTCAGTAAATCCAATCCGTATTAAGAGGAGTATTTTAAACTTATTAAATAATAATATTGTATGATTATGAGATATTTTATTGTTAATAGCTTTAAGAATAATATGTATGCTAGCCTGTAAGAAATTGTAATTTCATTGGCTATTGAATAAATAAAATAAATAAATAAATAAAGGCAACAACTACCTATTTGGATTTTTTTGAATTTTTTTAATAATTTGTAGGACGTAAATCTTTTTTGTCACTCATTTTGATGAAAATCACGACAAATCAACATGATTGTTATTAAAAAAATAACTGACGTATTTTTCCATGATAACTAGAAAAAAAAAACGTTTTCCAATATTGATTCAGAAAAAAGTTATGAGGCAAAACGTGTGTTAAGATTTTTTCGATTGCACTCCTTATGCAAGATTTTTATTAAATACACCTCCCTCTTTTCATGTTGCAATATATCAGTACTCTCATTATTCAATCGGTTTAACCGATATTTTGCATCCTCAGAAAGGAAATATAGGATGAAAAATTAAGTTGAGAGTTTTTGCATTGCAAATTCAACATGTTTCAGTTCATATCTTATACAAGCAATGAATTTGTAAACAAATATATATGAGGAAAATCAAAAAATTTCGAAATTTCTTGAAACCTACTTTTAGTGACTTGTATTGCCAAAGTTTGTTTTAAAAAAAAAAGAAAAAAAATATTTTGATGGCTTTTTGTATAACTTACAAAATAACTAAGAAATCCTAAATTTTAAATCATTCGCGTAAAATATCATGGAAATACAGGCATTTAAAACTAAAAAAAAAAAAGTATAGTCGGTCAAGACCGACCATATGATACCCTACACCATTTCGATCCACATAATTTCATTTTTACTTATATAAACCTTATTTGTGTTAAATATTAACATCATACTAACATTTCTGTCGGATTAATGCACTTTAAAGTGATTTTCGGGAGAGAGGTTTATATGGCAGCTATGGTCAATTATGGACCGATCTTCATGAAATTTGGCAAACGGATTTGTGCATATGTAAAACTTATTTGTGCTATTCCTATTTTTAAGGCATTTATAAGTGTTAATATTCTATTCCGGGAGGACATTTTTATGGGGGCTAGGTGAAATAATGGACCGATCATGACGATAATCAATTTCAATAGCGTTCGTCGAAATAAACATGTGTGCTAAGTTTCATCAAATTATCTTCAAAATTGCGACCTGTACTTTGTGCACAAAGTTTACATGGACAGACAACCAGCCAGCCGTCCAGCCATCCAGCCAGACAGACGGACATCATTAAATCAGCTCAGAAAATGATTCTGAATCGATTGGTATACTTTAAGGTGGGTGTTGGGATATTATTTATGTGCGTTACAAACTTCAGCACAAACGCATAATACCCCAACCAGTTTTGGTGGTGTATAAAAATGTAAAAAAACTGAGTTGCAACTTTCGAGGATTTTTGGATTCATTTTAGTTTTGCACTGACAATTTACAACTTATTGCCTTAAGTCATTAGCCAGTCGAAAGACAAGACTTAGGAAATTCATTTTCTGTGTAATAAGTATCCGCTTTACTATCCGTTGAAAAGTTCTGCGGTGATAAAAAATTAAACCAAAAATTTAGGATTTTTGAAATTTTGCAGTTTTTTTTATAGAAAATTTGCGCCATTCAGTGAATTTATGTGTAGGGGGCCGAATTTGAAAGACGAAGTGATTACATACAGTTTGATGTATATGTCGTTGATGTCAGGAATCCAGACATGGGACAGCATCTTCACAAACTTTCATATAATTAGGGTAAATTTTCGTAAAATTGTGTTTTTCGCTGCTGACAAATTCCGCTTTTATAGAAATTGGACAATTTTCACCAAATTTCAAAATTTTGTTCTCAATTTTTTTCAAATATCTATAAAGAAACATTTTATTGATTAAAATTGATATTATGAAAAAAATTAAAGAAACGTCATTTATATCGGCTACAGCGGCATTCATCTCTTAAAAAAATTAAAATTGCGCTTTTTGTTAGGAATATTATTATGAGTAGTCATGTTTAAACGACTATATTTTCCAAACTAAAACCGATATTCACTTAATTTTTTCAACAAACGATCCCAAGATATTCTTTTCAGTGTATTTTGATAAGTATTGAAGATTCTGTAATAATTTTGACATGTACTGATAGTACTTTAGAAGATCTATAAAAACGCGTTGTTTTGATTTTGATAAATTTACCCACTAAAAGCTTTTAAAGTTAAAAAAGGAGGAATATTTTGATAAGATATATTTTTTTCGCAGTGTTTAACATTTTAGAAGTATAGCGTTATCATTTTAAAAATATTCAATTCAAAAATGTTATGATTTGCCACTCTGTTTAATAAAAACGAATAATATTGAAATTTTGTCTGTAAAATTGTATATCAATCGGATTTATTTAAAAAAAATGTAAATGAATACAGAAATTGCGGTCGAAAAATGTTAATTTTCTGAAAACTAATTTGTACATTTACATTATGTGGAGTTAAAATAATATTGTGGATGTGGAATACTTATGTTTTTTGCTGGATATCTCTGTGTTTCTGGCAGTATTGGTCATTGGGTGTTATGAAAGCATGTAAGTCGTTTCGGAATCCCCCTCAATGTCGTAGTTGTTAGTGTCGAGACTTAAGGACCTATTGAAATATCTCACGATTGCAGTTTGGACAAAGTAATCCCATTCTATCATTAATTTGGATGAGAACAAATATTGTAGTTTGTTCTAGAATCAGCAACTTAATGTACACGGCCTGTTCCAATCATCGCAGGAACTGATTTTTTTTTTTTAGTACTTAGAACTGTCAAACTCCATACAAGCACAATTTTTGCTTACCCGCTATGAATGAATTCAACGAATTGTTGTTTTTGTAGAACTTCTGCCACCTGTTTCATTCGCCATGAATTTTAAGTAATTTTAAATGTGCGATACAGTTTGGTTTTCTTCATACAATGTTAGACCATCCTAATGTAAATTTTTTTGATTTTCAAAGTATTGTAAAACTTCTTAAATATCGCTTCTAACTGTTTTAGTTGCTTAGTACAAAATTTAATAAAATTTTAATCAGTTTAACATTTTTTTTACAAGTTTTGTGAATACTATTTTTTTTTTCGAATAGTTATTTATAGGGCAAGTTTTTCAAGCTTTTCGCTTGGAAAGTAAGCATTTGCATATTTCAAAAGAATTTAACAAAAAATGCTTATATTTTAAATCTTTGCATAAATTTGCATATAAACAAAAATACAATTTTTTTGGTGATTTTTTGGAGTTCAATCAAATGATTTCTAAAATTTTTTTTTGTGAGTATTTTGAATAAATTGTAAATATTGTAAAGAAAAAAATTCGGAAGCTTCAAATATGATACTTAAAATTAAGATAGTTATATTTTTATAAACATCGAAATCTATTAGAGATTAAAAGTTAAAAAATGCATATTTGTGCATATTTTCTACACATTGATATATAAGAATGTATAAATTCGCTGGTTTTTATATACATATTCATGCTATTTTTGCATATTTCTGTGCATATTATACCATTTTTTCGTGCTATTTCAAGCGCATATTTCAATTATTTTTGTGCATATAAAAACTTGCCCTGGTTATTTATAATTTGATTATGACATTTACATTATTTTCGGAATGATAGTAAAATTTGCTAGGCGAAGCAAATTTTACTCTCATTTTTGACCTCGTTTTGTTTTAAGTATTTTAAACTTTATTTCAATTGGTTTTAATTCTCCACAATCTTACGAGTTCAGAAATACCAAAGCGTATCGCAGCTTTAAGCGTACCTCAAATTATGAAAGGATACATCATTCAGAACATATTTGCCAAATTTCACCATCTTACGATGGTTGAAACAGGATGCTAAAAAACCATTTAAGTTGATGATTCCGGAACAAATCATAAAAAAATTTTACCCAAATTAATGATATATACATCAAACGATATCTAATTAAAAATCATTATATCCATATTTCGTAATTTTTCCAAAAAATGGTTAATATGAACGAAAAAAGGACCTAGATGTAGAAATTTTGCAAATATGTTCGAAATTAAATTCCATTCACAATTTTAGGTATGTTTAAATGTAGTTCCAAAAAAAGGGATTTTGGACCACCCTAATATACAGCTTATATCTGAACAAAAATTAAGAATATAATTTGCAAGTTTTGGCAATTTTTCATAATTTCATATGAAAAATGCAAACACGTTACAAGTACAAGCGCAATGATAATGATAACAGAAGAATTTAATATTGCATATAATTGGTGAAAATAAATTAAATGCGGTGAAATTTTTCTAGGCCATGACTCGAAAAACTTAAAATTTGGATTTTAAGCATATTTTTGAGAAATAATGTTAATATTTGAACCTAAATAAAATTTAAAAAAGTGGAGGTATTCCAATGAAATTTTGGCACAATAAAGATAAACTTGTTTAAAAATCAGGGAATTAAAAAACTCCTACTTTTTCATACCAAAATATCCATAATCCCTGTCCGGGGAATACTTATTACCTAAAATTAACTGTTTCATGTAAAGGTAGTGTGGAACAAAAAAAAATATTTTAGAAGTGAAAGAATATTACCAACACTTAGAAAAATAACCCCAGAAATGTATTTTTTTTTTTTTAATTCAACTTCAAATAAAAATAAATTTTTATCGGATAGATATATTATGATTATTGCATTAATATCATCTAGAATTTTGTATGAAATCTAGTGATTATTTTCAAAAAAATGTAGGGCCCAAATTAAGTTCCTCAAGTGTAAAAAGCTTTAAAAAAAATGAGGCCATAAATAAGGGTAAAATTTTCTTCGACCTAAATATGTTTTAAACTAAAAGATACAAACGTGAGCATGTTTTTTTGTAAAGATTTAGAAGAATTACTTATATGTAAAATATTTTTACATTCAAGTCATAAATGAATTTTTGGCGAATTTTTAAAAAATTAAATACCGAAAATACATCAGCTCTGACCATGTGTAATTTTATTTAGATATCTCCGACGGTTCACAAGTTACAGAATTATTTAAAAAAAAATCGTTTTGGGACCACTGTTCACCATCAATAAACAAAAAGGGCTATCTAAACATTTTATAACACACTACAGTAAAGCCTTTTGCGAAGTCAATAAATCTGAAATTTTTAAACTTGATGAAACTTAGGACATTGATAGAGGAGGTGTGTGGCTTTTGTTGGCTAGAGTGTGTAACTTAAGGAAGGACGTCGCTACAATGGGTCAAAGTTTACCACCTCGAGTGTGAAAAACATATCGGAGCTCCTATATAACTTTGGAATACTGTAGCGCCGTTCATGTTTCAGCTACACACTCCAGCCAACAATATAAAAGCTTTAAAAAAATCATTGTTTTGTTCCCATTTTGTGGCTAAAAATCATTGAAAACTAAAAATTTTTAGAAGAAAATTTCAATAATCTCTTTTACTAATTAAAATACATACATATATATTTATATACATATGTATGTACAATTTTTTAAGCCTTCTTGATTTATTTCATTCGAAAAAAAGTATGTATAACAAAAGTTTTAACATTTAAGAAATTATTTTTAAATATTATGAAGTAAATTCAATATGAAAGTAAATTTTGATATTATGTGCATTACAGTGTCTTGATTTGTATGGGAACAAAAAAAGTTGCAAATGTACCCCCCTAAAATTAAAGTTTGATATGTTTTAAGTTAATTCCCAAAATATTTCGGATCAATTATTTAATTTAATAAGCTGGACCATTTTTAAAATGCCTCCAAAAATAAGGTTTTCGATCGACAGTATACATAGTTGTTAACTTTTTGCCAAAAAAAATTACAACATATGATAGGAAAACGATGACTACTACATATTAAACAAAAAATAATTTAAAATTTGTTTTCATTCTTGCGAAATTAAAATTTTAGTACAATTTTCAATGATTTTATTTTAAATAATATTTTATTAAAGTTTAAATTGTTTGGACTTTTTTCATCGTAAATTGTATTTTAGCGCATCATTGGAAAGCTCTCATTAAATTTTGGGATTTCCGGTCCATAATTGGTTAAGTTAATTTCAACAGCAAATAAATGGTTAGTTAAGTATATAAATGTCCTCAAAAGCAAAAATTTATCAAAAAAGTGTAGAATTGGTGTAAAATGGCAGATACATTTCATAAACTCCTTTCTATTCGATTATTACCGCGGTTTTAAATAAACTTATTATCTTCTTCACAAAATTTATCAATATGTATTTACACTTAAATAAGTACTTCCATGCAACTTATTTGTAAAAATTCCTAATTTAACCTTTTGGGAAATAAATGCATCAAATTAACCATCTGGCTCTTAATGGATTAATTACATATTATCTTCAATAATAACAGGATAGACTATTCCTATAGTACATTAAAACCTAATATATTTTGAAAAAAGTACGAAATATATAAAATTGATAAAAAATGTTAGTAAAATCTTAATATTCCGCGACTGAAAAGAGATATAATATTTATTTAAATGAATATTGAAGGTCGTAGTATGCCTCTATTATAATTTGAAGTTAATTTTCTTATAACTAAAATATTGATAATATTGAAATAAATACGTAACTTCAGAGGTGTTTTAAAAATGATCCAGCTCACGTAAATTTTAATATTGAGATACAATATTTTGGGAATCATATAAGAACATAATAATCTTCATTTCTAGAGGGGTACATTTGCAACTTTTTTTCGTGAGGCACTTTAATGTACATACAAACTTTTTTCTATGTGTCTGTTGAAAGAAGGATAGAGCTCGGGGCAGATCACCTAGGGGGATGAAATATTGGTCTTATATAAGGTTTGTTTGGTATTGAAAATGTGCAAAATCGGTTCATAATAAAACAGTTATGGACCTAATACTAAAAAAACAGGGTGCACTTCGTAGCTCCAGTTTATAGCTTTCGGCCCATATCTTTTACAAAAAAGCATGTAAATCATCAAAATTTTACACAAATATTTCAAGGATTAATGTAAATCGAAAACTAAAAATGCTCTGGTGCACCCACCTCCCTTAATTATAAAAGTTGCAGATGGTGATATTATAGTTTCGACAATCTCACTTGTTTTACAATAAATTTGGTAAAATTGAATTTTAAATCGCAATATTCAGACAAATGGTTCGATAGATTTCGTATCCTAGCGTTATATTTTTAATGGTACGTTTTGTATTTTTTATTTTATTTGTTTCTTTAATGTATATTAATATCTTTTTTAACTACTTTGTATATTATTAAGTACTTAATTTCTAAATCATTTGGTTAATAATAAATGACAACAAAGGAATTAAATTTTTAAAAACAAAATTTAATATAAATTTAATATATTTTTTATAAATCTAGTTAAAGCACTGACTCAAAAAGACGGCTTTGCCGAGCACAATTTTGTAATAATTTGTGCACTTATTTTTTTTATATGTGTATGTAATTTTCTATGTAAGTATTGTTGAAAGTGTGCGTATGAGTGTTTTGTATTTGTATTTTATTTAACAAATATGTATGTATGTATATCAAAAAGGGTTTATACAAACATAATGGTATGTATTACACAATTTTTCCAAAACCTACATATGTCTACACAATGTGTAAACATTGGTACCAAAGCGAAAATAAAACTTGTTCAAAATTTATTAAAAAAATATTTTGGCAACAGAATATATTTAGTAGTAAAATAAAAAATTATTTTTTAAACCATTCGAAAAAGTAAAAAGCAAGAGTTGGGAATAATATTTTATTTTGGTGAATCCTTATCGGTCAGTACGACTGAATGAACGATTTCTTTCTTTCATATTTCATTTATGTATGTAATTTACTTCTAGTGCGCTACACTTAAATGCAGTAAAAATTATGGAATTACATATGTATATATACATTAGGGTGGCCCTCCTTTATATGTTGGAAAATAAAGATTTTTAAAATTCTGTCTCCCTAGAGATTTTCTCCTCGAGATTTTTTTTATGGGCGTGTCTAATATTGCGCCCTAAATATGCCGATTACTCGAATATATTTCACTATAACTCGAGAACGGTATGCACGTTTTATATAAATAATAGACCAAAATATGTGGTATATAACTGGCTTTAAGTCGTTCTACTAACAAATTGTTATCCATTCAATAGTTTTGGAGATATTTCGAAATAAGTGTCCGTGCTAAATTAAAGATTTTTTTTTTCTCAAAACTGACAAAACTACGAGTAAATAAAGCCATGTATCATAAAAATTGATACACAAATCATGTGTCACAGTTAAGCTAGGATACCCATGCAAACCTACAGTTAAGTGGAGATGCACTAATGGGCAAAAAAAAAAAAAAAAAAATTTTTTTTTTTTCGTCTTAAATAAAAAAAAAGATGGATTAGATGGCAGCCACACTTGTATAACTCGAGAACGGTTTGTTCTATTACGATAAATTAAACTGCAACATATAGCGACTTAAATTGTCTTTAAGACCGCTGAATAAGGTGATGATATTAGTCATGCCCATAAAAAGAAATCAGTAGTAAGTAATAGAAAAAAAGTGAATGCAGATCCTTATTTATCTCGTCAAAATCCACTTAGTTCACCTATTTTTTTTTTCAAAAAATAAAAAAAAACATTTTTTTGCCCACCACTATTTCTATACAATTGGGCATAGTATAATAATAAAGTATACTCGTAAACCCAGCTGTTTTACAATTTTTTCATTGGCAAAGCTCGCGGTACTGTCAAATTCTTTTTGTATTCACATGTAAAATTTTTTTTGAGTTTTTTTCTCTTGCTCTCTTTCGTTCTCTCAGTTTTTCGTTCAAAGCATTTTGACATTGTGGGCAGTAGTTTTACACTAACAAAATACAAGCAATTTTTGTTTTTGTAGATATGCGAGTACTTTATTATTATACTATGACAATTGGGTAACTTTACTTAACTGTGAATAAAATCAAGATTTGTGCATCAATTTTGAAGATACATACCTTATTTTATTCCAGATTTAAAGTAAAGATGATAAACTGAAGTATTTTTTATGTTTTCAGTTATTAAAATAAATTTTAGTAACAAAAAAACCTAAAATTTTGCATGAAAAATAATTGTTTTGGATACTTATTTCAAAATAAAACTATTGAGCACATAAAAAAATGAAGTTTAGGTGACTCGAAGATATTTTTAGTCCGCATCTTTTGGTGTATCACTTATGTCAATCGTACACTAAACACTTGCACAGTTACACTCTTTACTTTTCAGTTTGAGTGCGTATTGATGAGTATTTTTGTGGTTTTGTTATAAGTTTGTATTGTTATTCTTTTGAGAAGATTGGATGAGAATGAATTTATCTGTTTTGTTTTAACAAAACAGATAAAGTAGGTATTTTAGCAGCGTTGCCATTTTAGCACTTTTCGCGCTAGATTCAGCGCTTTTCAGCAACCAAAAAGTCGTATTTTTTTTACATCAGCGCTTTTTCTTGAAAAGGCGCTAAATTGGCGCGTTTTTTATTCGGTTAGTTTTAGTTGTAGATTTTAATCATGTTTTCTAAATTTTTCTGAATTTGAAATGTAGAAACTTTATTTTTTTTATGCAAAATATAAACAATACAAGGAAAATTCAGATTTTAAGTATTTTTGATTTTTTTTCTTCAAATGTATAATTAATATTATAATACATACTTAATATATAAAATGGCGTATTTTATTTATTTTCTAGAATTTTTTACGAAAATAATTTTTGTGAAACATTCACATATCAAAATACTGTATGTTATTGTGTTGGAAAGTTCTTATTTGAAATTTTGACTCAAATGTTCCAAACAAAGATGGATGGAAAGAAAATGGAAATAAAAAATTTTAATATCTAAGTATTTCTAAAAGTAAAGCATTTTCTCAAAATTCCAATTATATAAAAACAATCCTGCCTCCAGATGAAGAATTTGAAAAGACATAATTTTTTTAGTTTAGTTTTTTCTGTAATCCATTGAAACATTAATATTTATTATTTGGAGCACCAATTATAGCATAAATTTGTTAAAATTTTAAATTACTGAAAAAATCCCTATCTAAGATAACTTACTAAGGCGTAGAAAAGTCCAGAAATAAAAGTTAGAATTAGTTTCGGTACTTGTTTTGAATTAAAAGTTTCTTAAGTATTTTCCTTCTTCTGTAAAATTACGGAAAGGGCAGCCATCGATATGTATTCTGTATTTCTATTTATTTTATTTTCAATAAATATTTTTAAAGACGCCACAGTTTTCATACATAGGAAAAGATATGAAAAAAAGAAAAAGTTTTAAAACAGGATTTGGCCACTAAGTGAGCAGTATAATGCTGGGCCTAAGACCTTCATACTTTAATTTAACATATTTTTAATTTTAAAAGCTTTTAACTAAAAGTTATTATCAAATGTATAACCTCTCTTTGTCCCTTAAATATTGTTTTTATAAAACGTTAATGTTCAATATTGCATATTACTACCAAATATTTGCACAGGAACTTAAAATAACAAATATATGGGCAATCATCAAAAATTTTTAACCTGACTGAAACTGAATTAAATCCTTAATAACTTTAGTGGTAATGATATTTTAAACAAACTGGTTACAGATCTGAACTCATAAGACGTGAAACTATACAGTGCAAAATTTTAGCACAATGGGTTTCTTTTTCTAACCATGATTGTTGTTCAAAGTTCAAGAATATAGAAAAACTGATAAAAACTACTTAAGTTTTTACCATTCTTCTACAATTTTTGTACGCGCGTTGATGCTTTTTGATCTTACTCTATCATAAGTAAACTAATTGGACTTTGTACATAAATTCTGCACCATCTTTGTTGTTGTGCAGACTTTCAACAACTAAATACAGGGTAGTAAAGTTTTGATGACAACATTATTTTGGCGTATGCGCCCCTCAACCGAATACAAAATTTGGGATAGGGATTGATACTTGTTGTAATTTTGCGTATTTTGCGCTATATCCCGTTGATGTGCCCGAAATAGTGAACGTAGTAGATAGTCTCAAAGTTTGGAAAACAAGACCGAACATTTTTCAAAAAGTCGTTTTTTGGGTGGCACATTCACATTTTCATATGGAATTGCTTGGATTACTGCGTGAACTTAGTTTTTTGTCATTTTATATAACAAAATCGGAGGAGCATTAAAAATAAATTTAATACAAACATTTTATGGACTTTTTGAAAATTATGCAAAAATTGCACTTTTTATACCCTTCACCACAGGTGTAAAGGGTATATATAAGTTTGTCATTCCGTTTGTAATTCCCACAATTTTCGTCGTAGAGCAAAAAAGTTTACATTTTCGGGATCCTTGTGAGAAATGATGACGATAGGACCATGTCCGTCCGTCCGTCCATGTGTCGGTTGAAATGGCGTTTATGAAGCCCATCGATAACTGACATATATAATATATATATCAAACGATCGGAATTTTTCGAGAATTTTGCTATTGGAATTCAGCAAGATCGGTTCATACAATGCGGATATATGTTAAAAAAACCGGTTTTTAGAACCGGTTTTCCAGTTTCTGAAGCCTCTTTTTACAAAGAAGTCTCGGACACTTTTCTGAATTTTTGTTCTGAAAAAATAAAATAAATCGGTTCAATAATAACTGAGATATCGGACAAAACGCATTTTTTATTTTTTAAAGCCCTGGTTTAAGCTATAGATTTTTATTTTTATACAAATCGGTCACAAATATTTTTATAAAATTTCGGTTTTTTGAATCAGCAGGATCGGTTTATAAATGGCGGAGATATACTTTAAAAACCGTTTTTTCAGTTTCTGAAGCCTCTGCATATACCAGGGACTTCGAATTTTTAAAGGGGGCTCGGAAATTATTTTCTGAATTTTTGTTCTGAAAAAATGAAATAAATCGGTTCAATAATAACTGAGATATCGGGGAAAACGAATTTTTTATTTTTGAAGCCCTTGTTCAAGCTACAGATTTTTATTTTTATATAGATCAGTCATAAATGTTTTTATAAAATTTCGTTTTTTTTTTAATAAACCAAATTCGTTCATAATCAACATAGTTATGGCCCAAAAACAAATCTGTTAAGAATATAAATACACATACAAACATGTATATTAAGTATTGTAATGACTATTAGTGACGTTTTTTGTTTTTTGTATAGACAAGTAGTTTAGTTAGAAACAGCAGTAATATAATGAATAACAGTGTTGTTGTTCTTTGTATATGCAGTCTGTACAAAAATAAATAGATATGGAATTGTTGTTGTTTATTTTTAAAAACTAAAACATATCTGTTAAGAATATACATAAATACATACACAAACATGTATATTAAGCATTGTAATGACTATTAGTGACGTTTTTGCCTATAAGACAAGTAGTTTAGTTAGCAACAGAAGTAATATAATGAATAACAGTGTTGTTGTTGTTCTTTGTATATGCAGTCAGTTTGTATATACACACATAAAAAAATAAATAAATATGGAATTGTTATTGTTGTTTATTTTTTAAAAGCAAAGCCTGCTATGATTGTTTTTTTTTATATATTCAAATTTTCGTAGTTTGAAACAAATTTAGATTTATATATGTGAAAATATGAAAGCATACGTTAAGGCGAAAATTTTATTATTTGTCGGTAATATGATGTCGATAAGATAGTAAGATGGTAATATGGTGAAGGGTATCAAATTTTTTTACAATTTCATTGTTTTTGTATTTTTATGTAGAAAATTGCAATTTAAACAAATATTGAATATACAGATATACGAGTGGCGATAAATATAATTGATTGGGATCATAAATTTAAGTGAAATGTCTTTGAAAATTGAAAACGGAACACTTTTGTCAAAACACATTTTGCTATGGCACATCGTGTGGACAGCATGAAATTGACTATAATTGACATAATTAGAAAGGTGAAAATTCGAAAAAATTCGGAGGCGCATCAAAAAATTTTGAGAGATAAACATTTTATGGATCAAAAAATATTTACTTGTGTTAAAAAAGGATCACAATATTAAAAAGCGTTTCTATGTACTAAACTCTAATAAAATATATTTTCAATCAATATATCGTCACCGAAAATGCAAAACAACGTAACATGACTTTTCATAACTTTACAGGAGGCACATAAAACTTTTTAAAATCTAAATAAATTGTACTACAAACAATATTTTTGGGTTATTACATCCTTAAATATTGCCTAATATATTGATGACGAATATTTTTATTTTTATACCCTTCACCAAAGGTGTAAAGGGTATATATAAGTTTGTCATTCCGTTTGTAATTCTCACAATTTTCGTCGGAGAGCAAAAAAGTTTACATTTTCGGGATCCTTGTAAGAAATAATGACGATAGGACCATGTCCGTCCGTCCCTCCGTCCGTGTGTCGGTTGAAATGGCGTTTATGAAGCCCACCGATAACTGACATATATAATATATATATCAAACGATCGGAAATGCTTTCGAGAATTTTGCTATTGGAATTCAGCAAGATCGGTTTATACAATGCGGAGATATGTTAAAAAAACCGGTTTTTAGAACCGGTTTTCCAGTTTCTGAAGCCTCTGTATATACTAGGGACTTCGTTTTTACAAAGAAGTCTCGGACATTTTTTTCTAAATTTTTGTTCTGAAAAAATGAAATAAATCGGTTCAGTAATAACTGAGATATCGGACAAAACGCATTTTTTATTTTTTGAAGCCCTGGTTTAAGCTATAGATTTTTATTTTTATATAGATCAGCCATAAATGTTTTTATAAAATTTCGTTTTTTTTTAATAAACCAAATTCGTTCATAGTCAACAGAGTTATGGCCCAAAAACAAATCTGTTAAGAATATACATACACATACAAACATGTATATTAAGCATTGTAATGACTATTAGTGACGTTTTTGCCTATAAGACAAGTAGTTTAGTTAGCAACAGAAGTAATATAATGAATAACAGTGTTGTTGTTCTTTGTATATGCAGTCAGTTTGTATATACACACATAAAAAAATAAATAAATATGGAATTGTTGTTGTTTATTTTTTAAAAGCAAAGCCTGCTATGATTGTTTTTTTTTCATATTCAAATTTTCGTAGTTTGAAAAAAATTTAGATTTATATATGTGAAAATATGAAAGCATACGTTAAGGCGAAAATTTTATTATTTGTCAGTAATATGGTAATATGATGTCGATAAGATAGTAAGATGGTAATATGGTAATATGGTAATATGGTGAAGGGTATCAAAGATTCGGCACAGCCGAATCTTTTTTCAATTTCATTATTAAATATTTTATAAGTTATGTGGTTTACGTTTTTCAAGATTTCAATTTTCGGAAGCCAAAACAACGTAACATCAATACAAATTTTAGGAAAATTGTAATTAAAACGATTTATGATGACTTTTACTCCAAAATTTTAATAGCCATTATATTTGTAATAATTTGCAATCTAAATTCGTAAAAAAAATAACAATTTTTTTTTATTTTTTTTTTAACTAATGATGTTACGTTATTTTGACTTAAAAAAATTATTGCTTTCGTTAATAAAATCGTCATTTTTTGAGCTACAAGTCTAAAAATTTGTGATCACGTGTATTTTGGAATAATAAACTATATTTCATCAAAAACACAAATTTAAAAATTTTGATGTTACGTTGTTTTGCATTTTCGATGACGATATGGAGAAAAAATTTTTAAAAATCGCGAATTTTATTGAAAAGAAAATTTTTCAAACCCTAAATATGCTGCACTAATACCATCAAACATAGAAAATATCATACATTTTATTTGAATAACTCAGTATGTTTTGATATTATCTGTAATTTTGACCAGAATTGTACATAAACTTCTAGTTTGTAAAAATTTTTATATGTTAAATTTTAAACCACCATAACTTTCGTGCCCCTCACATGAAATGATTAACGCGAACTGATTCTACATGCATTCGAGTCAATTTATATGTATACAAAAGGATTTTATGTACCATCAAAAAAAAATGTATATTTTTTTGAAGGGCTAAAATCTAAAATTTTTGATAATTGCCCATATATGTAATAAGTTGTTTTGCTCTTAATAAAAAATACATATTTAACTAAAAGATAAAAACAAATTTTATTCAAATGTAATTTAGCGCTTTTTTAAGTGATGACCGCGCGTTTTGCTTCAAAAAAGTACACACTGTATTTTAGCTTGTACCAGTCATGGTGGAATGAGTACAAGGTGAAATTGTAAGATCAGCTGACTATTTTTTGCTTAATGTTGTGGTGTAAGACTGAAATGTCAATTTTTTTAACGTTTGTATGTGTTTGTTTACAATCAAAAGCAAATATTTTCGGTAGTGAAATTTGTAATATTAATAAAGAAAAATTATATATGTATATAAAAAGGAAGTATAAAATGATGATGTAACATATCTTATTGTACCAAAAAAACAATAAAATACAATTTATTGTTATTAATCATAGTAAAATAATAAAGTACTCGCACATCTACAAAAACAAAAATTACTTGTATTTTGTTAGTGTAAAACTACTGCCCACAATATCAGAATGCTTTGAACGGAAAAATGAGAGAACGAAAGAGAGCAAGAGATAAAAAATTCAAAAAATATTTTACATGTGAATACAAAAACAATTTGACAGTACCGCGAGGTTTGCCAATGAAAAAATTGTAAAACAGCTGGTCTTACGAGTATACTTTATTATTATACTATGGTTATTAATTTTGAATTTCAGAAATCATTGTTTACAATTTGCACGTCTTTTTCTTCTTCTCTTTTGATTGACGTTTCAGTCTCATTTTCAACGAAAAAAATGGCTGTTATTATTGCATTGTTGTAGTTGTTGCCTTTATGCATGCACCTTGTTAAAGTAATTCCATCATGGTTGTAACAATAAACACTCAAAAATACTCATGGTACAACAGTTACTTGAGAAAAAGAAACAAATAAATTTGTTACTCAACGTAAACTTTAACTGTTTTTTATGAATAGAGTGAGTGTGCAAAAACAAGATCATACATTATCTGTTACACTCATTCTCTCATTTATAACAATACGCACAAGTATTTATTTATTATATCTGTACTTTCAGTTCTACTCTTGCACGTCTTTATCGTACACTCCGTTCTTAAGGTTTAAGAAAATATACTTGAGTAATGGCCTTACTATTAGATATGGCCGAAATATTAGACAGTTCATAACAAAAAAAAAATCCAGACCTGATGGAAAAAAAACTGAAAGCAGATTCGTGTTTAGAACATCAAAATACATCAAGTCCAACTATTCGTATATGGTGTTATATTTTTTGTCGACCAGTGTAATTCATTAGAACTTCAATTTTCCTTGAAGAAAATTGAACAACCAATAATATCATAGTTATTAAACTGAAATTATGTAAAACACGTAATTTTCATCCAAATACACCTCAGTAAAAGAAGATTTCAACCAAAATTGGAAGGAGAGAAACGAAACGGGACGTATTGGTTTGCCTTGGTATCTTATACATCATGTCAACATTTTTCGACAATCACGTGTGGTTTACACGAGATATTCACGATTAAATTTTACAAAAATCTCTTATTTTGCATATAACTCACGTATTTTTTTTTTTGCTGTTACAACAATTTTGGACCATAAATTATTTACAGGATCTATAAAACGTCAATAGGAAACAACATGCCAAGTTTTGCTTCTCTCTCTCAAATTCTGGGAGAAATCTTATTTTTTGGTGTCAATTTGCCCGAAAATTACGTATTTTAAGGTAATTTTATTTTAATAACTATTATGTTATTAGTTATCTCTATCTTCTTGAATCTGCGAAATTCATCAAGATATAAACCTATTTATGATCGATGGAAGGAAAAAAGTTTTAAAAAGTCGTAATTTTCAAGACTTTGATTGCTTTGATCCACCTCTAAATTTTCTTTAATCAGTTCAAAACTTGGCATGTCTTAGTTTTTCCACTATTCGAACATTTCCAGGGTATGAGAACCAAAATCTGAACACTTTTTGTAATGAGGGCCACCCTAATATAAATACATATCATCAGTAAGTCTTACTTACTAAGTAATATCTGTTTTTAAACCTTTGTTTTTGTTTATAGTATCTAAAACTCAGATAGATCCAATTTTAACAAATTTAAAAATTATATAATTGCCCACAACATCTTTCGTATCGTTGTATCCATGTATGTCGTACAAATTTTTAAAATATATATCGACCATTCCAGGAAAGAACGCCCGAAAAAGTATATTTTTTTACTTGATGGCTTTCAATTTCGATAAAAATTTGTACACATAAACTCCATTAAGCCTTTTATTAATTTCAGTTTTCAGTTTTGTGAAATTGCAAAAATTCGCGATTTAATTCCGCTTTTTAATTTTCTCAAAAACCAAAAAAATTTCAAAAGTATGTATCTTTGAATAGCAATATCTCTGGAAAGACTTTGTGAATTTTAATGATTTAAACGGCCTTCAAATATCGCATATGGCGGCTTTACGACGAACGTTTTAAAAATAAGAAAGATTTTTTAAAAATGCATTTTAATGCAATTGCATTTTTCAAATGCATTTTTCTTTAAATATGCTATTCAAATTTTTTAATTTTTTAACATAAATAAAAAGTTTGGAATCTTTACATTAAAATAAAAGTGTCAAATTTTTGGGACGCGAAAATCTTATATGCATAATATAATTTTTATAAAAACATGTTTAAAATTTTTCATATTAAATTAAATTTTTTTATTGTTTTTTGAAATTTTCTTTAAAATTTGTGTAAAAGTTAACAAAATATATAATTTAGTCAGCATTTCAAAAACCACGTCTTCGATCCATAATATTTTAAAAATATAAATGCAGTTTTTAGATGCATTTTTGGTAGTTGCGAATTTATTAAATTTTAATTTTTCAAAAGTGTATTTAAAAATGCTTTGTTTATTATAACTTAAAACAATAAATAGTTTGATACATAAAGTTTCACTATTTTTCAGGATTTTTTAAAAAATAACACAATAAATTTTTTTTTTTAACAAAATACGTAATGATACTCATAATACCAGAAAAATATAATTTTTATATGAACAAATTTAAACTAGTTGAAGAAGAGGGGAAATTATGCACAGTACATGTGTGCGTCCTAAAAATTTGAGATTTTTATTTTAATGTAAAGATTCCAAACTTTTCATTTATGTTAAAAAATTAGAAAATTTGAATAGCGTATTTAAAGAAAAGTGCATTTAAAAAATGCAATTGCATTAAAATGCATTTTTAAAAAATATTTTTTATTTATAAAATATTCATGTTTAAGCTAACATAATTACAATACAAACGCCATTTAAATCGCAAATTTCTGCAAAGCCTTCTCAGAAATATTTGTATTTAAAGTTGTATACTTTTGAGATTTTTTAGTTTTTTTCAAAAGTGAAAAAGCGAAATAAAATCGCGAATTTTCTGAATTTAGCGAATCTTTTTGGGCGTTCTTTCATGGAATGGACGATATATATATATTTTTTCGATGTACATCGATAAAACGATACAACACAGATCTTGTATTATGCAAATGAATTTAAATTCCCATTAGGTATAAAAAAACAATTTTTTGTTACAAAAAAGAAAAAAAATATGTATGTATGTATGTATATGAAATTTGAATTTTTCGTCAAGTGTTTTATGGATTTTCTTAATTTGTTAATTGTGTAAATAATCTTTTTATTAAATAACTTTATTACTAATATTATTCTTATTTTAGAGAAAAGCAGTTCCCACTATACTTAAGCATTTGAAGTTAATATGTATGTATGTATTGTGCATTTGATTAATAACTACTTAAATATCATATTTTATTTATAATTTTTGTGTATATGTAAGTAATAAACTTTTGTTTTGATTTTATTGGGATTCCTCATTTGTGCAATTCGAAGGAGAATGCTCACAAAGAGCTGGAAGTATATTATCACCAGAAAGTTGCCTGAAATTATAAAAATAAATGTTTTAAACTAATTTTTTCACTAACATTAATAGAACAATACATACCTATCAACAATCATATTATACGATCCAGGTGCTGAATTGGAACGACCTGCACGTATGAATCTTTCCAATCGTGAACCACCACGTTGTGGTGCTCGTCCAGATATTCCACGTGAAAATGGATTACCAAATGAATGTTTCTTTAGCATTGTTTTAATCAAAATCAATGTATCCAACTTGGGAATGCTACGCACAACGGAATTAATGTCATCATCATTAACTTGAACCAAACGACAGTTTTCTTCCTCACTAGGTAATGGATGTAGACCACCCGCTGTCACCCAGACGTGTTCCTACAGAAAGTATAATAAAAAATAATTTAACTTAATCAGTCTACAAAAAATAAATAATCCCTCATTCAATCAATAATTTCATAAAAAGCCATCAAACATTTTATAAATCAAAAAAAAAAAAAAAAAAAAAAAAAAAATAAATAAATAAAAAAATCAGAATTATTTTGTTTATTCGCTTATAAAGCACCATGTACGTAGAGATGCAAGGATTCTTAATTGTAACGTGATCTAAAGCGTTATATTCTGCTTTGCCGAATCTTTTATACCCTTCCCCACTTTACCGACAAATAATAAAACTTGCCCTTAAAGTATGCTTTTATACTTTCACATTTATAAATAAAATTTTTCTAAACTACAAAAATTTAAATAAAAAAAAAAAATAAAATAAACTATCACACAGTGGTTCCAAAACGCATTTTTTTGGAAATAATTCAATAACTATTGAACAGTTAGAGGTACTCGTATTTCAAAAAAAAAAAATAAAATTTCACATAGTCAGAGCTGAGGTGTTTTCGAGTTGATTTGGAGGAGTACAGGTTCCTAGCAATTCAGGGGAGAAGTGGGGGGCCCTCCAAAGTTGGCCATCTCGGGTATGTATTTTTTTGTGAAAAAAACGCCACAAATTCATTTATGATATGACAGAAAAAAAAATTCTTTTGAAGTACTTCCCTTAAAACTATGTTTATAGAATTTTTTAACAAAAATTATTAAAATATAATAAAAATGCACTTTGTTATACTTTTAAAGTGGTGAAACTCTTCTTTTTTGAAAGCTCTTGATCTTTTTTTGCTGGGAATATAATACAATTAATCTCACCTTTAATTGAGGCAACGTTATACGTTCCGCTGGATCTTTCTTTAACATGCACTGAATACAATCTTTGAGTTCAACAGAAGTTTTTGGTTCATCAGGAAACGATAGCTCTTCATTTTTTATCTTCTCATATAATGCTGGTACTGAAGATGCTACAAAGGGGACATTTCCATAAACCAAAGCGTAAAGTGTAGCTCCCAATGCCCATATATCAGCAGCTTTACCACAATAGATATTCTGTGAATAGAAGAAATAAAATTGCTTTAATAGTTCGCACCAAATTATCAAGAATAAATAAATCATCATCTTAAATACTGAAGAACATGATTATGAAAGCATTAGGTTTTACATATGAGTCATTCCATTTGAAACCAACCCAGCAAATAATGTTATAAATTTATTACTTTTGTGCGATTTGGCCATTTATCATTTGGAGCAAGTTTGGCCAACTTTTTACAAAAACTAACATTCTGTTAGATATAAAAAGAGGAAAAAATTGCTTATATCGGACTGAGGATTTGGTTATCAAAAAATTTTAACTTATTTAATTAAAATTAAAAAAAAAAAAAAACTATATGTAAATAATTTAAATTCGAGATATTTCTGCTTTTCAGATGCGATTCAGATGTTAAAAAATCGGGAAACATAATAATTCTTAATAATTTTTCATATTTGTTATTTTTTTGTTTTTTGTTTTCAGTAACAATTTAACTTTGGTACAGTTTGGCTGCAATAATAAACATAAAAAGAAAAATGTTCCTGATAATTCCATAAGTGTTTTTTATTGTTAATAATTTGGAAAATATTAACAAATAAGATTTTTAAAAGGTAAGTAAATCTTCTTAATTTTTTATTTAGTAATATCAAAATTACTCACAATTTATATTAATTTTAGGAAAAACTTCATTAAACACAAGTATTTGCATATTTAAAAAAGTCCAAAACTTTGCCTGTAAAAGTGTCTTGCCGCTTTCTTTGTACAAAAGGTAATCTAAATAAATAAATATAATTATGAAATACAAAAAAAAAAAAAAAAAAATAATAATAATGTTAATTATAAATACAGAAATAAAAATATGAAAAATTATCTTCTAGAAGAGACTAAGACGACACTTTTCTGATCATCTTCCGGGTGGCGTCCAGAAGAGCCTTCTTCGACACTTCCAGAAGTGTCTTCTTCGAGTCGTCTGGAAGACACTTCCACGAGGAACAGTTCTTCCCGACGGAAGATGATTTTAATGATACTTTGGCAATAGTCTTCGCGATGAGTTTCAACTTCTGGAAGACGCTTCTTAGCCACTTCCGCAATAGAAAATGTTTGCAGGGTTAGTGACGTTTTTGCCTATAAGACAAGTAGTTTAGTTAGCAACATCAGTAATATAATGAATAACAGTGTTGTTGTTGTTCTTTGTATATGCAGTCAGTTTGTATATACACACATACAAAAATAAATAAATATGGAATTGTTGCTGTTGTTTATTTTTTAAAAGCAAACCCTGCAAACATTTTCTATTGCGGAAGTGGCTAAGAAGAGTCTTCCAGAAGTTGAAACTCATCGCTGAAACTATTGCCAAAGTATTATTAAAATCATCTTCCGTCGGGAAGAACTGTTCCTCGTGGAAGTGTCTTCCAGACGATTCGAAGAAGACACTTCTGGAAGTGTCCAAAAAAGATTCTTCTGGGCGCCACCCGGACGGTGATCACTGAAGTGTCGTCTTAGTCTCTTCTAGAAGATGATTTTACATTTTTTTTTATTTCTATATTTTTTATAATTAAAATTAAAGTTTTTTATATTTCATAATTATTTTTATTTCACAATTATCTATATACTTAATATAACATTACAAAATAAATAATTCACAAAAAAAATTAATTTTACATTTAATAATAAAGTCATCATGAGAAACTTCTGGTTTAAATCCTGTACCTTTAAAAAAGAAAAGAGGATTAATAATCATTTTTATAGTAAAATTGTATTTATATTACCTTTTGTGCAAAGAATGCAACAAAACTCTTTTACAGGCAAAGTTTTGGACTTCTTCAAATAATTATACGTCTGGACGATTATTGCGCAATAGCAATGTGTTTTGTTTTTGTAAATTTTGAACAATCTTCCGACAATCATCTAGAAGCCACTAAGAAGTGACGTCTGGAAGATTGGCAACAAATTTATCTTCCAAATGTTTAAAGGGAAGCTTGTTATGATTGTTTTTTTTTTTTCTCATATTCAAATTTTCGTAGTTTGAAAAAAATGTAGATTTATAAATGTGAAATAATGAAAGCATACATTAAGGCGAAAATTTAATTATTTGTCGGTAATATGGTAAAGGGCATGATATAATAATAGAAGGTAGAATCACTAGGGAGAGTTTTCAATTTTAATTCTTGTTATGTCAAATAGAAAACAAAAAATCAAAAATAAAAATGTAAAAAATAAAAGGAAAAAATTTAAAAAGTCAAATCAAAATAATTAAAATGCTTTTCTTTATATTTATGTATTTGAATTTCAATTTTTTTTTTTTTTAAGAAAAATACATGTGTTACAATTTTTTGGATAGATTACAAAACTGCCCAAACACCAACAGCTTTTCGGGATTCCTGATATATCTTGCTATTCGCTTTTGTATAGTGTTTCAGAAACAAACACAACACAAAATATCTTAAATTACAACCAATGCTTGCAAGCATTACTTAATCTCCCTTCCAAAGATGGGCCAAAATACATCTTGCACTTGTACTGTTGTGGCGAGTCCAGTAGTTGAACCCCAATGTCGAGGACTATATATTAGTGTCATACTTGTTGGCAGTGGACGTATAATTGTAGAATATATTTGTGAACAAGAATTTTTAACAAATAAGTTGTAATTTTTTTATTTTTTTATATTTTGTTTTGATTTTTCTTTAAATATTTTCTTGTTTGACACTTCAGGGTAAAATAAATTGAGAGCTCTCTCTCTAATGATTCTACCTTCTGTAGTTATATTATGGTAAAGGGTATCAAAGATTCAGCACAGCCGAATCTTTTTTCAATTTCATTTATTTTCAAATCAGATAAAAACTGTAGAGCTTATTAAATTTTATATGTAATAACTCATACATTTTAACCCCCTGTTTTTATAAAACGAATGAAAAATTCGTTTCGACAATTTACATTGAAAACAACAAATAAATTTGAAATTTTTTGTTGTTTTCCATACATTTTGACAAAACGAATTTTTCGTTCGTTTTATAAAAACAGGGGGTAAATTTTTTTTCTCAAAAAGTAAAAAACAAATAAAAAATTAAAAAAAAATATTTTGTCTTAAAATGTATGAAAATTTACATCAAACTCAAAAATTATAAAATGATAAGGGACATAAATTTAGAAATGGTGAATAAATCATTACATTAATTGAATGTATATAAAAGATTGTTATAAGAACTGCGCACGAAAAAATCCGTGCATTCTTTTGGGCTTATAACTTTTGATGTGGTTAACTGGTTTACATTTATCGGCATGCTCACTAGCTATGTGCTAAGTTTCATGGTTATAGCGAAACTAGTTTTCCTAAAAATGGAAATTTAACAAAAAACATCAAAACACATAATAGAAATTTTTCATGAAATCTTACGTCGTTCATATAAAACAATTGCTAGGAAGGCAGTTGTGTCAAAAAATACAGTTTCTTGGGTCATAATATTATACAAAGAAGTCATGGTCACTGAATGAAAATCAGGTAATGGAAGAAAAATATTATCTTTAGGCTGTAGGACTCAGACAAAGCAGAAAGCAAAAAAATCCAAATAGAAACGCAAAGCAAGAATTTGGAGGTGAAAAAATAACGTGAAAGTTCTTCAGACGAAGTTTTCCATAATTATGATCAGGGTATAATAGGCGAAGAAACGTTCGTACAGCCTGACATTTTTTAACTTCCTGGCCAGGAATTCTATGTTGCAGATGCTAGAGGGAATATGGCAGAAAAATATCGTGTATCAAAGAAATCAAAATTCCCAAGAATGTTTTTGTTTTGAGAAGCCATATGTATATGCGGAAAAAAGCACTTCATTCATAAAAAATGATTCTCTTAACACAGAAATACACGTGAATGAGTGACTTTGGAAAAGAGTTTTCCCTTTCCTAAGAAAATACAGTATATCCACTTTTTTCTGGCCTGGTCTCGCTTCTTCTCATACAGCAACAAAACAATGGAGTGATAATAAAAAATTGTTAGTGTTTGTACCGAAAGTTGGTAATTCATCAAATTGTCCGGAACTCCGAACAATTGAATGATATTGGGCTCTAGTAAAAACAATTTAAAGAACATTAAAAGCTTAGCTTAAAATTAAACGGAATTTAAAAATAAGTGAACCCATTCGAACAAAAAAGTGACCGAAACACAATAAAACCTTCAATTGGAAAAATTCTGGAAAAGAACGGATATTTCCTTAAAAACCAACAAGAAATAATTTATTATTTTATGTTTAGAACTTGAACATAACAGTCACTAATAAAAATATAATTTTAAAAAATTCGCCCACTGGTTTAATTTCTACAAGCAGATGTGCATGCACGGATTTTTTCGTGCGCAGTTCTTATATTAGGAAAGCTACGTTCTTCTGTTTTCTAAATAAATTTAAAAATCCTAATCGCCATTTCTGGAAATTTATTTGTTTTGTGATCAGTGCCATTTTGTAACAATGTGTTATTATTTTTATTCTTAATTACCTCTTGTAGATAAACATGATTCATAATTTATTAAAAACAGTTCAATAACTACCCCAGTCAAATAATTATAAGTGCATACCTATAAAGTAATTTATTTTCTTAAAAAATAGGATTTTCAAATTCAAATCTTTTTTATACTTTTTATGTTTATTAGAGCTTTATAAGTCAAATGAAAATTTTATTTCTTTTGTGTATTTTGTGGTAAAATTTAATTGATTTTAAAATTGTTCATAGAAAATAATTATATGTGCACGACAAGAATTTTATAAAAATCCTTTATTTAAATAAAGTTAATTTTCAATATTCATGAAAGTTGTTAAGGAATTGTGTTATCCTAATATAACGTTACCAGATGTATCCCTCGTTGTACCGATTCGTCCTTTTTCATTAATATATATATAGGTCAAAACTGTAGGATACTTATACAAAATCAATTTGAAACATTGATTATTGTCATATACCTCTGAATCTAAATATATCTCAGTAGACAGTATTCTTTGGAAATCCTTATGTCATGAAGGTCTGAGGATCATTACTGGTTGCTCCAGAAATATAATATTTTGTGACTTAAAAAACAATTTTGAGGCCCGATATAGTAACATCGACACATTAATTTACTGAAAAATCTAATTTTAGAAGGAAATTCATCAACGAAGCTATTGGACTTTTTGTCCAGTAAATTTATGTTGTGCTGTGATTTAATTTAGCTACGTGCAATAAATATTTTCAACTTCTATTTATAACTAAAATTGACTTACATTACGTTCGATTCGACACTATGATTCCATGCATGTCTTTTGTAGACGCCGAATACCCATGTAATATTTATGATAAACACTTGGATGATTTAAATATAATATTTTTCATCTCTTATGCACATGAACTCATGATGTAATTAAAATGTTTAACCAAAAAAGTATATTAATCATAAAATCCTGCGTGTGAATTTTTGTACCGCTCTATAAGTTATGTTTTTGCCACCCAAGAGTCATAATTTTAATCTAAAACCACTTTATTATTTTATGCACACGTTCAATTATTAAAAACCGTTCATTTCGCCTTTATTTTTCTGTAACACATGTTGTTTTTCTTCGAAAAATGTCCTTAAGTCAGCAATTGATTATAGTTACCGCTCCTATAATCATAGCAATTTCACAGATTTTTTGAAAATTTTCAACAGTATTATATAAACATTTTCTGTATACACCATTCTTCGGAATTTTACTAAAAAATAAAAAATGTTTGGTTTTTTAGGTCCAATCGTCTTAAATATTCCCCAAATAACTTTAATTTTAACGTTAATTGGTTAAACGGTTCAAACTGTGGACTTTATGTCAGTCTATTAAGTAAAAATGTCAATTTGCACATATAATTATTTTCTATTAAAATTTAGAGAATGAGATGTACTTCGAATACAATGCCAAGAGGAATCTAAAATTTTGCAAACAAAGACAGTAAATAAGAATTAAAAAAATTATAACCAAAAAATGTTTATCACACTTGGAATATATAAAAACCAAAAAACAAATATTGCACATATAATTATTTGACAGGGGTATAACAGTTTTTTTTTTTATACTGGCAATGCTTTGAAAAAAGAAAAATATTTTATTTTTCTTTTATTCCATATTTTTTGTTTAACAAAAGATGAAAAATTTTATTAGTTTCTATTGCATTAACAATTTTACAGCTTATGTAGACAGAAGAAAATATGAGCTTTTTTGATATACAGTTAGGGACAAAACTATTTGTACACCACATATATTTCGTATACCTTCAATAGTTTATAAAGAATTTAAAATTGTCGTATGCAGTACTATTTTTAATATATTTTTATTTAATTAAGTTATAAAAACAAAATTAATATCCAACACATTATTTAAAAAAATACAAAATAATGAAAATTCATTGGGACAAAAGTATTTGTACATATAATTTACACCTACTTATAATACTTATATTGGAAAAATTTAATATTTTGTGGGACCTCTTTTTGCATCTATCACGGCCTGTAATCTTCTGGGCATCGATCGGAACAAATTTTTCGTTTCATCTGGAGATATTTCCTTCCTGGCTTCCTCCAAAGCAATTTTAAGTTCATCCCTGCTTCGGACGTGCTTTGTAGCGACTTTACGTTTCAAAATATCCCAACAGTGCTCGATGGGGTTTAAGTCAGGTGATTGGGGAGGAGAATTAAGTTGTCTTGGTGCATGGTAAAGCAACCACTCCTTCACTGAACGCGCTGTATGTTTTGGGTCATTGTCCTGTTGGAATATCCAACTTTGGCCAAGACCCAAACCATCTACGGAATCCTTCAAATTGTCTTCCAATATACGTTTATATTCATGCTGGTCCATTACACCATCTATAAATACCATTCGCCCTACCCCACAGGCTGCTATTGCCCCCCATACCATAACACTTCCCCCACCATGTTTCACTGTTGGGGTCAAATTGTTAACATCTAACGCTGTATTTTTTTTCGCCACACTTTTCCCCTGCTATCATTTCTGAAAAGATTGACTTTGGTTTCATCCATAGTTGCCAGATAAATTTGGTGAAAAATCGTTAAATTTGGAGAAAAAAATCGTCAAAATCGTCAAATCAACTATTTGAAAACGTCAAAAAATCGTCGATATGAAAACTACGTATTTAATATGTTAATCAGCAGTTTTTATGCTTTTTCTGATGAAAAATTAAATTTTTAATTGAAAAGAAATTAATAAAAATTACATTAATTTTATATTGATGGCATATAATGAAAATCAAGTACACATTAGCTATTAAGTCTGATTATATGTATAGATACTTATGCATACTTATTTAAATATACATATTTTTGGGATTGTTCTTATTGTTCTTATTCAAAGTTTGTCACTATTGTTTATACGCGTTATACCAAGTTCGCGTTAAATAAAAACTCGTATTTCAAAAAATGGTCAATAATAGAATCGCGTTATAAAGAAATTTCGTAAATGAAGTATCGCGTAAATCGAGGGTTACCTATAAGTAATTTTGTATGACTTTCAAACCAAAATAAGTCATTTATCTTGTTATAAAAAACACATAGGCTCCTCTGTAAACCTATCTACAATATATACAAAATTTAATTTTTAATGAATTCATCAAAAATGTCTTTGGATTCTTAATTCGACCATTGTAGGGTTTATTTAGGCCATTGTAGGGTTTATTCGCCATTTCGTAATAAAATAATATTATATTGGTTCCCATAAATCTTTCCTAATAAATGAACCATTTACATTAGCAAATTTAAGAAGATTTTTATTTGTATTGATATTTTTGTACCAAATAATTAACTTTTAAAGAATAATATATAAGAAATTGTAAAAATAGTTCTGAATTTTCTTTTAGAAAAAATCGTCAAATTAGGGGTAAAAATCGTCAAATCGTCAACAGGCCATTTTTAGACCCAAAAATCGTCAAAATGACGATAAATCGTCAAATCTGGCAACAGTGGTTTCATCAGTAAACAAAACCCTATTCCAAAATTCTTCGTCCTTATCAATGTATCGTTTGGCAAACTCTAAACGCAAATGCTGTTTTTTTTTTTTACTAATCAGCGGTTTCTTGCGGGGAATTCTACTTGCATATCCCGCAGAATGTAAGATCCTCCCTACTGTTTTTGGATGAACAATTGTTCCGGTAGTATTTGCGATTTGTTCCGCTAATTTTGCCCGAGTTACTCTTGGATTTCTTGCCACTTCTTTTAACACCAAGTTCGCTTCCCGTCTGGAAACCTTTTTTGGCCGTCCAGTTCTTGGACATTTTCAACAGATCCGCTGTTTTTATACTTGTTTACAATGTATTGTACTGTGGAGTGTTGCAAATTTACTAAATTACTTATATTCCGGAGAGATTTTCCTTTTTTATGTTCATCAATAATTAAATTTTTAATATCCAAACTCAACTCTTTCCGCTTTCCCATTTTTGATGTGCTTATTATTCAAAACGTTAAAACCAACTTCTTATTTTGTAAAATAAAACTCGATTAACGAAGAAAATATAACGGTATTTAAAAAAAATCATCGTACAAGAGTCCAACGTACAAATAATTGTACAAAGTACTGATGTACAAATACTTTTGTCCCAAAGATTTTTACTTAAATTGTACTTTTTTTTTAACAATGTGCTATATATTAATTTATTTTTTATCAAATAATTCAATAAAAATGGACCTGAATTAAAACTACATATAATAATTTTTTATTCTTTATAAATTATTGAAGATATACGAAATGCATGGGGTGTACAAATAGTTTTGTCCTTAACTGTATTAATTATGAGAATCTAAAATACTCAAATAATGGAAATGTTAAAACACCTGTATGAAAAATGTGTGCCAATTTAAATAAACCAATAACGTTTTTCATAGGCCATCATATGAATCATCATATCGATTTTTCTCACTTTTACGGAATTGACAAATCTGAATGGTTTTATTCTAACTATCTAAAACAGTCGCAAAGCAGCTCTGGGTGGATAAACATCTACCGCGTCATCGTCATTATCTCTTATGGTCGATCAGGCTGTACTTTGTTTTTTTGCCTTCGAGAGTTTTGCGTCTCACTCACGCATTTGGCTAATGTTGTACGCGTCGCATAACTGTACCGCGTTACGGTTCTTCGAGGCTTCGCATTAACCACATGCATCTATTTTGATTTCTGGAAAATTCTTGAATTATCGTGGTGGAGTACCAAACAAAACTCAAGTGGGATTACGAATAGGAGTTGAATTCGGGGACTCCGGCTTCCTGCGCGAAGGTGTGGGTCGAAGGCTGTTCTTTCGGAGGAGGCTCCTCAGGCACAAAGTGCCAGTATTGGTGTTGGCGTTATATTTTGGCCAAATAAATCCTCTTCTGTCGAAGGGGTAACTTAAAGACAAACAAACAATAACTATCTAAAAGAACCAAGGTTTTTTCGTAAATACTGTTAAATATAAAATTTTTGGATATTTTTGCAACGAAATGTTTGCAAATTTGGGATGTGCATGCAGATATTGTACATACAGTATACGGATAATTGATTGATCGAGGTTTTTTCCTGGTACACTTTTATTAAAAAAAGTACTCAAATACATTATTTATTTAATATATGATACATTTAAAGCATAAAGTCCAAATTTTTTGTCATAACACTCCATATTTCAAGTTTTCCAAAGATTTTTTATTTAGCTAAAAAAAAGTAAACTTCTTTGTACTTCTTTCACTGAAAAAAATTTAATTAATACTTAACTGAAAATGAATGGATTCAACTGCAATCAACTCTTACATCATAATTCTTATTATAATTTTCAAACTAAACTTAAATTTAAATAAAAATATTACTTTTTATATTAAATTCGGATTACAGAGTTGCAATCAATCCGGATTATAGAGTATGTAATGAGTAGGGAAATGCCGTCCGGATTACCGAAAAATATAAAATATACTGTATTTTAATCAGTTGTTTTTGACATATAAACTAAACTGGGTTGTTGTATTTGTTGTCGGTACGATTATACCTGTTTAGTGTACCCTGTTATAATTCAAATATTTAAGTCTACACGTTAGATAAATCTCTCAGAGTGAGAATTTGATACTCTCTGTTATATATTATGATACAAAAAACTCTCGTGTGGACCCAATGTTACACAGAAGAAGAAAGTAACCATTTTGTTTAAATTATGTAAAATGTTAAATAATGGCAACTCGTATCCTAATAAATCTTATAAGTAGGGGCCGGATTTTAACGCAAATGCATGTTTTTTTCTGAACCATTTAAAAATCTTATGTTGTTATCCAAATCAGACATTTTACTAAAAAATATCTGGATTTGTTAGTGTACATTTACTCGAAAATGCGTATTTTTGCATATTTTGCTTTATAATGGAAATTTTTTAATTTTTTCACTTTTTTTAAATTTTTGTTAAAGTGCATCGACTTGTTAGTGCATATTTTTTTATATTTATTCGAAAATGTGTATATGGTAAAATCACCAAAAGCCATTAAGATTTTTTATCAAAAAATTTTGCAAGTAACCTGCTTAGTCCACGTATTAGACCGATTGGCGGAGGAGGTGCTTGATGCCGTAAAATATTTTATATATATTCACAAAAAAAATTATTTCAAGTTATTTTTTAATAAAATTAATAACTAACTTTATATTATAATTTAATTATATTATTTATTAAAATAATTAATTTTCTTATTGGTTTCCAATTTTGTTTTTTAATAAATTGACACCCGTTAATAAAATATAAAGAAAAATGAAAAATTTGTCTATAAATATACAGAAATAAAAAAAATTTAAGTCAATTTCCAACAATTTTCAGCTTATTATATCTATTTAAGGAAAAGAAGTATTAATAAAATCAATTATTCTAGTTATTAATATTATCATTTTGATGATTGGAGCAAAATCAATTAAAAATTAATTAATATAAGCAATTTCGTTATTGAAGTCCATTTTTACTTTTTTCTGTGTTATGAACAATATTTTAACGATTAAAAAAAAAAAAAAAAATTGTGGATGAGTGAACGACTATAAAACGAAAAGTTAAACGAGAGGGCTTCATTTCTTTAAGTACTAGAGTACATTCATTTTACTCGACTTTTTCATTGTTCGAATAATCAAATAACTCGAAAATGCAGTTTTTAAATTACTCGAATAATCGAGTAAATCTTTTAAGTTACTCGAGTTATTCGATTAATTTATACCTTAAAATTTTGATCGATTTTTCAATGCTTATCAAAATAGAAAACAAAAATATAGGTTAAAATAAGAAATAGTCTTTCCAAAATAATATATAATTAAAATTTGTGTAAATATTTATGAATATTTGTCTTTTTTGCTTTGATAATCTCTATATTTAATATATTCATTGATAGTTAAATAAATAGGTCTAACAAATTTGGTCTATCTATTTGAACCAAATTTTATATTAAGGGTAGTCCGAAGTGCGATTTTGTCTCATAACCTCACCTACGTACAAAAGAGGTTTTCAGTTATATATGTATTTGAGTAGAATCTTTTATAATTCATTGTTCAATTATGTTCAATGTTTAGAAGGCATTAAGATGATCATTGAAAATTATACAAATGTATACAGTTTTTAAGATAATTTACTCTTATTTATATTATAGTGATAAATAAGACAAATATACAATTAGTTAGAACTACATACTTACTTTTCTCCATTTAATGGACAAATTTATTGTAAATTTAAAATAAATAATTATTTCTTCCAAATGTAGGATTAGGAATTATAATTGGCTATATTTTGAATTAAACCACAATTTCTACCAAAATGTAAAATATTTTATTTCTTCTTTCTTCCTATTTTTCTTATAATTTAGTAAAAACGACTCTGTATAATATTTTACACAAATATTATTTGGATTTTTGTCCGTTAGGCTATGATAGAATTGTGAAAATATATTTATTAGTTTCTGAGTTATTGCATTTTGAAAATGACAAAAAGCACTTTGGACCATCCTTTTTTAGATAAAATAGTTCAGCGATTCTTAACAACAAATTTCATTCAAACCATCACCATCATATCCTCTACATCATACTGAACATTTATTGGTATATAAACCAGCGTTTAAATATTATGAACCAACAAAATTTTTCTCCTTATGACTATGCAATAAATATTAAACCATTTCATTTTTACTACACACGGCAACTAAAATTATTATAAATAGCCTTCGAATTTTTAGTAACAATGTAAATCGTCTTTGCAATTTTTATCAGCAAACAGAAAATATTACTTATCAAAAAAACTAAAACTTCGTGTTTTAGTCTCTTACACATAATTTTTTTCGGACACATATAGCACACGAACAATTTTTCTTCGTGTGCTGCAATAAATTTTTAGCAAATTTTCTTTGTTTTGATGAAAAATTGTTCGTGTGCTATATGTGTCCGATAAAATTATGTATACAAGACTAAAACACGAAGTATTATTTTTCTATGTTAATTTATGTACGATTTGAATATTTTTTGTTTATGCTACAAGAAATTGTAAGTAAACGCAGCAATTTTTATTGACAATACTGAAAATAGAAAAATTATTTTAGTTGCAATTATAAACAAAAGTGGAACGGTAAAAATACTTTTAGTAATTTTTTTGCTAGCAGCAGATATTTATTGCAAAATGTGATAAATATAGTATTAAAATGAAACCCTGATATAAACTATGTACATTCATTCGTAGAACCAATAATTTGTTTTTCCAAATCAAGTTTAAGATCCTCCAATTTATTTCTTATTATTTCCCAGCAAAAATTGTTTAGGTACTGGTAAGCAGTACATAATTATTCATGCCTGCCGATAGCACATCATTGATGCGCATTTGAGTAAGCTATAAAAGGAAGCGAGAAATAAACATTGGGCTCATATTTTTTTTACCGAATTACAACCTGCATCCTCTCTCGCTTACGTGGATGCAGGATTGTAAGCGAATGACTTCCTTCTCCCCATTTTTATTTACGATTTGAAACAAAAAGTTCTGCTAAGTTGGGTGATGCAATATTTTCAACTGCGTTGATTAGTTGTGATCGAGTGTTCAAAGTATTAAGAAGTAAGTTTGTTCGTGAAAGTCCAAAAAAAATATTAATATTAAAACCTATTAAAATTTCAAGTAAAATTATTATATTTGTTTAAATAACTATTTATAATAACAAAATAAAATTATTTATTAAATTATTAAAGCTTTAAATATGTATATTGTTTTTAGCTTTCATTATATAATATACAAGAAATGACATGTATTGTTACGTATTTTGTGTTTTATTACTTTTTTAATTTTTAGTTTGACTTGTTTTGAAGAAAATTTGTGTTTTTGTTTTTATACGATTAGAGAAAAAAATAAATAAAAAAAAAAAACAATGGGCTATTTATGGGTTACCCAAATTTCTATATATAATATACGGTACGTATAACATATTCCATGTTTTTTGTGTTAATTTTTCTTTCTTTTTTAAGTAGTATAATATTTTTATTTATTATTATTATTATTATTATTATTATTATTATTATTATTATTATTATTATTATTATTATTTTGCAGATTAAACAATTAAGGATTACCCCAATAAAAAGGCCATTTAACTCAAATAAGTTGATGAACTGATTTAAAAAATATCTGATTTTTCTTTTTAATTTTTTATAAAATAAATCAAATAAATTAAAAAAAAAAAAATAATTTTCATAAATGCATTATTTAAATTCAAGGCATGATTTCACAGCCTCTGGGATCTCTAAAAGATGCACATAAAAGAGGCATGATATCATCACATGTATGATGCCTTAAACTGCGCATAATAAAGGCATGTATGAACCTAATACGTACCGCAGAAAAGAGACCTACCAAGTGGGACATCACGAACAAAAATCATGCCTTTTTGAAGCAGGTTGGCAAGGGAGAGTTCTTTTATCTCTCCCTTACAAACCTGCTTTTGGGTATGCACCAATTTTTGCTGGGTTATTATATTTATATTAAAATTATTTGAATTTTTCTTTGTAATTTTTTAAAGTAACGTTTATATTTTTATTTAATTTTTGTAATTAAAAAACGATCTTTAACTACGTATTGTAATTTAGACATACATATATTCGGTTCTTTCTACTAAATACATTTTTTTAAATAAAATTCCAATTTGTGGTACCACTTTTATATTCGAAACATTCTATAAAAATTTTAAAACATTGTTTTTAAGCTAAATTTTTTAGAAAACTAATATTACAACATCCTAAAAACTAGTTAAGAAAGGAACTATTTGAAATATTTTTTTACTCGAATTATTCGATTAATCGGCATAACTTGCTCGAATAAATTGTTACTCGAAATTCTTGATTTTAATTTAATCGAACAGTTATTTGATTTTAGTTTGTCGATTAATCGAACAAACAATATTCGAGTGAATACCCTATTAAGTACTGAAATCAGTTCAATTGATTTATTGAGAAATAATAAAATTAAAATTGCTTAAAAAAAGTAAAGGATTTGAAAAAAATAAAAAAAAAATTAACTCAAACCATCGTTTACTTTGACACTTTAGTAACAAATGTTTGTTTATAAAAGAAGTAAAAGTCTATCTAACTAAAATTGTATTAAACCCAATGTCACGAATATGAATTAAAAAAATTAAATCCGAATGAGCTCAAATTTAAAAATTTACAAAGAATTAGTATTAATCTTTTAAAACAGCTTTTTTTTCCGACCAGTGTTATTATTTTTATATAAATATGTATTTATGTATGTATGCATACTGTTTTCGCTTGAGATGAGCGCGTTGATGATACCTATTGTATTATCTATTCGGTGTTAAATGAAGTATATCAATAGAGTTTTATAATTAAATGGTGTAAAAATACATCTACATTACATACATATTTATGTATATATGTATGTTTGTATGTTTGTAAAAGTGTATATAGTGTGGTTTAACATTTTATGAAGAAAGTCAAAGTCTATCATCAACCTGAATGACCGTGTAACATTCTTTTCCAATCATCGTAGCAAGTTTAAATTTGGCATATGATCTAAATGTAGCGCGCAAAAGTGAATATTAGACTTCCCTTGTGTATGTATATACATACATACATATAGTACTGTGCAGAACATAAGCAACAAAATTAAGATTATCCTAAATGTTCAACTATTTTTTTTAAGTATTAAATTTACAACAAAACTAATTTCATAACATTGTTAACACATTTGGGTACACAGAAAAAAGTAAAAATGGACTTCAATTACGAAATTGCTTATATTAATTAATTTTTAATTGATTTTGCTCCAATCATCAAACTTTGATCTGAAAATTGTTGAAAATTTACTCAAACTTATTTTGTTTCTGTATTTTTATAGACAAATCTTTAATTTTTCTTTATACTTTATTAACAGCTGTCAATTTATTGAAAAACAAAATTGCAACCCAATTAGAAAATTAATTATATTAATAAATCATATAATTAAATTCCAATATAAAGTTAGTTAATAATTTGATTAAAAACTAATTTGAAATATTTTTTTCTGTGTACTAACAAACATTTGAACTTTAGAAGATGTGAATTTCTTTTCGCAAAAACGAGAAAAATATTGTATGTTCTCTATATGAAAGTGTACATATCAAAAGCAACAAAATTTCAAATTGACACAAAATTTAAAAATTTATTGCGATTTTTTTAAGTAAATGATAGTTTTACAGTAAAAATATCTGAATACAGCATTCTTTTACTTTTATTAGTTGTTTTAATAAAAAATTATGATTTATAATAATATAGCCCGATGCAATAAATTTTAATTTTATTTGGAATAAAAAGAATGGAAAGTAATTTTGTTTTATAATACAAATTATAGAATACTGACTAATTAAGGTATACAAATTTATTTTAGAAGTAAAGTAAAAGGAAGTAAAAGGACTTCCACTAAAAATAAATAGGTAACACGTTATAAAAATGGATTTGTCTCTATAGATAGGTTATATAGTCCATGGGGTTTAATATATACTTTGCTCAAAGTCCATTGAAAGCATTTAAAGAAGTTACAGGCTAAGCAATAAAGCACTGCTCACTGAAAGGTTTATTCAATAAAGGTACATTTTTTTATTTTTGTTTAAATAAAAGAAACATAAGTACGTTGCTTTCTTCCTGAAATCAACAAAATTAAACATATTAAAAAATAAAAGTATTTTATTTATATTAAAACAATATACGATGTCGCGCAGCCCGGTATACTTTCAAGGTGTACATCTTAAACCGCATAGTTCCATTATGCCTTTGTTCTGATGTTTATAACGCACAGAAAAATCTTCGGACCCCACCTTAAAGTATACCGTTCGACTCAGAATCATTTTCTTGGTATCAAGATAATATTCGACGAAAATAAATTATATATATATATATATATATATATATATATATATATATATATATATATATATATATATATATATATATATATATATATATATATATATATATATATATATATATATATATATATATATATATATATATATATATATATATATATTTTATGAAGATCTGTGCATAATTTACCATAGCTCCCATATAAATCCACTTTCGGGATACACCTTAATGTACATAAATTCATATAAATGTTTGTATCAACGTAATATTCTGCATTAGAATATTTTATTTTACACTTAGTAATAGTATCGGTCCATAATTGTCCACAGGTCTAATATAAGATCCCTCCCCGAATTTTGATGCACATACATAATGGTGTAGGGTATCATATGGTCGGGCTTGACTGACTAACTCTTTCTTACTTGTTTTCTTACTTGATTTTTAAAGAAACCGGTTTTCGAATAGCTCAAATAGTTGGAACCGGTTAACCGATTTTTATAGAAGTAATTATTTTCATAAAATAAAACTAAATTTCTCTAAAAAATCAACATATCTTATGATATTGATTGGTTAACATTTATTACATATAATTATTTTAAGTAACAAATTTTGGTGAAGGTAAGAAAATAATCATCAAAAATAAGATTAAGTATTAATAATATGTACAGAATCTATCACTTAATATGGAAAAATCGTATCTCAATTTTTTCGAAAACGATTTTGCAGGTAGGTAAATACTATCCCTTAAAAAAATTAAGTAATTAAGTAATGTACATATTATAACAAATATTGAATTAAAAAAAAGCCTAAAATATTTAAATTGTTTATAATAATGTTGAAATTAAAGAAATCATTAAAAATATTTCAGTTTATTATCTTTATCTCAAAACTGGTAATGCTACGAGTAAAATAAGTCATATATCTTCAAAATGGATGCCCAAATATTAATTTATTCAACTAATGTGTAAATATTGCTTCTTATATTAGCTTCTTAACAAACAAAGTTTTTGCTGGGTTCCTCATGAAAAAAACTAAAAATAGATTAATGATTGAAACTTGTTATCAATATTAAAGAAAACAAGTTGATATTGTTTAAAACAAGAAAATATACAAAAACGGTCCGTTGCATTTAGAATGAACTAAGTATACAATTGTAAAATCGTCAGACTAGGAAAGCACAAAAAAAAAAAATATTTGTGTGTGGCAACAACATAAGTATTAGCTGATTTTGGGCAAACACAATTATTTAATAGCAAACAAAAATGTTCTTAATGTGAACACAGTGTGACCAAATAAAGGAAATTATTTGCTAATTTTTTGGGCAAATAACAAAGGAAAACACTAATTTTGCTGCACGGGGTTTCTCATTCAATTCGGATACACGGTATTAATAAGTACTAAGCCTCTAATCCACTTTTTTGAATTAACTCTACTTCTCGCTATAAATCTCGATTTTTAAAATTATGATGTTGCACTATATATTGAAGCATATCTCGAAAACAACTTGTCTAATTTTATTCAAAAAATATCAAAAAATTTAATAATTAAAATTGTCAAGACATTCTTACTTCTTACTGCAGTCTACAGTTATGGAGATATTAATTTTATAAAAAATTACAAAAAATTCTAAAATGTTAAAAATTCAAATTCTTGTTTTTTAACACACATGGATGCTGATGACGATCGTAGGGGATCAGAAAATGCATTCCATCCTGTGTCTAATAAATCTTTTTCTTTATTCTACAAAAATTATTACATTGATGAACTTGAGCCTAAATGAAGATTCAAAATTATTATTTCCTATATATATTTAAGTTTCAGGGTATTCGCATATTTTTAAAGGAAGAATCTGGACACTTTTAATAATGAGAACAATCTTAATGTATATCCATATGTACATTTGTATATATGATTGTACATTATATGTATATATATACAGTGAAATCTCCCATAGGCGGACAGCGATCGTCACGCTGATTTTGTCTTTAATGGGAGTTGTCCGTCTATAGGATATGGTACATAATATATTTTTTTTACAAGAGGTAATTTTTTACTATATCTTTTTACATATACATATGTCGTCAATTAAAATGCAAAAGGCCACTGAAAAATCAAATATTACTGTTTTTTTACTGGATTAAAATTTAATGAACGTAACTACATCTATAGAAAAAATTGTTTCGAAAAGTATCTTATGATTAATCTATTTTTGCATTAATGGAACGACTGAAAAATTTTACTTAATGGCTTAATTTTAAAGCAAAAAACTAAAAATTGTGGTTTCTTTTTGTTTGCTTCTGCGGCATACAACGTTTTGCATTTTCATTTGGACGTTATTTGCAATAAATTATGATTTTATGAAATTTATTTTATAGAATTTATGGCTTTGAAAGTTGCTTGATTACAGTTCGCTTCTATCCGTTTTCATTACATTTTCTTAAAATTAATTTCTGAATTTAGTCATTTTTTCGTACGCAAAAAAATCTTCTCTTAACTGGCTAAGGGTCAAACTTCTTTCAACATCATTTTAACTATCGATTTCTCTTGGAAACTTTAAAAATAAAATGCATGTTGAGGACAAGTTTGACAACAAGGTCATCAACATATGTTGGCATATTAATCCATTTCCAAACGACATAATTAAGAAAATGTTCCGAATACAGCATTATTAAGGAAAATGACACGCAATTGTCGTATGTTTGGCTTACACATGAGATCTTGCCGGGCAAATGTCTTCAACGTATATTTTAAAACATAGTAAACGTCCAGATGGTCAAAACCATAAATGACAAGATATTGTTGTAAAAGTTGTTAGCGGGTCTGACTATTCAACTTGGTAAAATGAAGTTGGTGGCCTAGCCTAGATTCTTAGTAGCACCCAACTACTTTTTTTTATGACTGATGACAATGTCGCCCAGCTTGTTGAGCAGGATTTTTTATGCTCTTTGTTCAAAAAAGTTGTCAAGATTTGTAGGAATCTGTTGCCATTATGTTGTACGACAAATCACGGATACATCATTGACATAAATAACTTGGAGAATTGTTTTTAGGGATCAAGTTTTCATATTCTCTTTTAGTATGAAGAAGAGCTTTTAATCAAATGTAAAAATCAAAGTTAAATTAAAGAACTTGATTTTGATTACAACCAGTAAAAAGTTAAGTACAAAAGGAGTAGTAAACTATTTAACTTGGAAAAAAATGTAAGTAAAGATGAAATATGAATATGAATGCAAATATGGACAAAAATAAAAATAAGATGCATCTCATTACACAATATTCGGTATATTTCTTTTACCATTTATGATTTTTGACCGGCTACGGGAGATGTTTTCTTTAAAAACAAGTGTCCACGTCCGGACAAGAGAGCGTCCGCCTATGGAATATTAATTGGGGCCTAAAAAATTGTCCGCCTACCGGAGCTGTCCGTTAAGGGAGCTTTTACTGTATATATATGAATGGGGAATTCTAGCCGTATGTATATAAATTGTTTACTTTTCATCTTTGAAATAGGAATATTAATATATAAATTAATATAATAATAGATTTTTACCTGTCCCACGTTTAAAGATTCTGGTGCTCTAAATGCAGGTGTACCAGCAGTTGAACCATTAGTCATTGTGGCATTCTCTCCAATGAATTCATTGCAGACACCTAAATCGGCTATTTTAACTCGACCGCATTCGGTTAATAATAAGTTTCCTGGCTTTATGTCAGCATGAATAATTCGCTGGTAATGTACTAAAAGTAAAAATACATTAATTCATCGTATACTTCTTAATGAAAACAATATAAAAATATACTACATATGTATGAATATATAGGTACATATAAATACAACTGAAATAAATGTTATTTTTTACTAAATGTTTATGTTCACAGGAACCAAGTGGGGATGGCACGACTATACATTTTTTATACGTTGCACAGTGGGGCCAAAAGCAAAATAAATGGTATTAAGTCTGGAGCTTTGAAACCACTGAACCAATGAAACTTGGAACATCGATGGATGAGGAGTTAGGCTTTCAGAATATTTTTGGATAGGGTTTGAAGCTGCAGCACGGACGCTGCTACAGTGGTCCAAAGGTGACCACCTCGAGGGTGAAAAACATATCGGGGCTTATAACTTTTACAAATATTAACCGATTTTAAATATTTTTAAATTTTTGAATTCTCCTGAAATTTGTTTTAAAGAAGTTAAATATATAAAGTTACTCTTTTGGAAAAAAAATGCAATTTTTGAGACCTGTTTTGAAATTTTGATTTTGAAATTTTTTTCTTGTTATCGAATTGAGATAACAAAAAAAAAAAAAAAAAAAAAAATTATTAGCATAATTTAGAAAATTGTAGAGAATTTCAACATATTTTTAGATTAGAAAATTTTGAAGAACTTCAAAAGTTGTATTGACGTAATAAATGTGTACACCAAATTTTATCAAAATCCGAGGTGTTGAGGTCGAAAATAGCGTTTTTTTTCGAAAATTTTTGCTTTCTCCTTATATTGAATTTCTTTTCTATATTTTTTTAGGATATTAGGAAAATATTGAAATGTTTTTAGCATTTTAAAAATCTTTATTTTTATCATAAAAAAGTTTAGAATCATAGATTAACATATCGCACTGGTTCCTCTAAAGGGAGTCAACTCAAAATTTTTCAATTTTCACTTTTTGCAATTTTCATTTTTATGTCGAACGACAAGTCGAAAGAAAACGTAAGTGTTTTCATATAAAATTGGGTTTCTGTATTTCGAACGATAAGAACAAAAATGTCAAAATCAGTCACTTGCTATTTTGCTTTCGACTGGTTGAATTTCTTAAAGAAAAATAGGAAAAATACTCATTAAGACATTGCATATGTTCCTTAATCATGTCTATTATTCATTTTTTACTCGGTTGTATATATGTTTAAACAATTTAGTAGTACTTTTAATATTTTTACGAAAAAAAGTTACTCTGAAAGCAAAATAAAACAAAAACAATAGGAAAAGACGTAACTCCATGCGAACGAAAGCGTAGGAAATACAGAAACCCAAAATTATTCGAATTCGTTCGACTTGCTTTCGTTCGCTTTGATTTTCGTTCGACATAGAGAAACAGGCTATAAAATTAGTTTTTAAAGAATGAAGGAACCTTTGATTGAAAATATTATGCTTGATAAAGGCACAATGATAAAATAAAGAAAGTGATGCTGTCCAATGATATAAAGAAAACTTTATAACTTAAAGACAGGAAAATCCTTTCAATATGAACATCGATAAAGTACCAGATTCATTTAAAAAAAGAGTTACAATGCACAGTGGGGCAGAATCGATTGGAAATAAATCTGAAACTTCTGATCGGCTGGTTGGATTTGCATGAAATTTGGTATATGAGTGTACAATGATAAATTTGGAAGGCGGACCGTACATACCCATCAGGGGCGGAGCTAAAGAGACTCAAATTTGGGTACCACTGACATACAAATTTTTTAATCGCTTGCCAAATTTTTGTTTCAAGTCCAATTTCAAATATTTTTATACATTATTGTAGGCACTGATAAGACCTACATGTTCTATTTATCTCTTATAGTTATTAAGTTATTTGCATTTGAATTTTTAATTACCTCAATTTTGCATGTTCTTGGTCCAGTTTTTTCATATATATCCTATTGTTTCCGACCGATTTTATTTGTTTTTTCTTTAACTAATTAAAGAACAAAATTAATTATTGAATAAAAAACAATTTGAAGTCGATATATTTACCGAGTTCAAAAATAAACAATTTTGAATTTGAAAATTGCAAAAATTACGACTTTTTTTTACCGAAAAAGTATCTACACTCTTTTTTCTCTAAAATAAAATTTTCTTTAACAACATATAATCATTTTATACTTTTCTGAAAGGTATCTTCACAGAGAAGACTTTAAAATAAAAAGCAAATAATTTAATAAAGTAATTATTAAGAACATCCAAAAGAGTTTAGAATATGCATTTTGTTCTACTTTTGAAATTGTGAAAATGGTAATAAGTCAAAACCAATTTTGATAGAATTGAGATAACTAAAAAAAAAAAAAATAAAAATTAGAAATTTTCAAATCAAAATTTTGCAAAATCGCAAAAAGTCAAGGCCAAAAATGAGAAATTTAATTTTTGAAGTCAAGAGATAATTTAGCACAGTAAGTATGTTTTTTTCTTTCTGTTGCTTAAGAGAAATCAAAAATGTAAAAATATTTAAAATCGGTTCATATTTGTAAAAGTTATAAGCCCCGATATGTTTTTCACCATCAAGGTGAGTTGTCAAAATTAAGACCTGAAGTACTTGAAATTTTATTTGAATTCAACTTCAATTTCAACCTGATGTTGTCTTTTTATCTTCAGAAAATTTAAATCTTGAAAAACGTAATCCACATTACTTAAAAATTATTTAATAAAAATAAAAATATTCATCACCAATATATTAGGAGATATTTAAGGATGTAATAATCCAAAAAACTTGTTTGTAAGACAATTTGTTTTGATTTTACAAAGCTTTTTGTGTCTCCTGTGAAGTTATAAAAAGCATTTTTGGTGACGATATATGTAATTGCTTAATTTTTGTATTATATACACCATTAAAAAGATGGGGGTCATTCCGTAAAGTAAATACTTTCTGGGTCCTGGTTAGATTCTGAGTCGATCTAGCTATGTTCGTACGTCTATCCATCGGTCCGTCTGCATGTTGAGAGCATAATAGGGTTCAGATAGGAGCTAGGGTGATGAAATTTTCCTCAAATATTTATCTTATATAAGGTTTGTTTGGTATTCAAAATGGCCAAAATCGGTTAACCCTTTCGCTATATTCTATCCATATGAATACATGGCACTTTTTGGCAATTTGCCAGGATCTGAGAGGATTTTTTTTGCAAAATGTTTACAGATTATTTTTCTTTAATGCCTTATCTATAGTCTCCATATAAATTTATTTAGATTTTTTCACCTTTAACTAAAAAATATTGTGTTTTAAAAATTTGATTTTGAAAAAAATTTTAATGTGTCAAAAATGATTGTTTGTACTTTGCGAAAAACTAAAAAAAAGTGACAAAAATTTGAAATCTTTTTATAAATTCGCATTCAAGGTATAGGAAAGGGTTTGTGTTAATATCTAGCATAAAAAATATTTTTATTTAAAATTTGTTTTTCGAGAAAGGACCATTTTTGTGTTTTTCGATTATGCCCAAAAAAAGTTATTAATATGTAATTTGCCTTTAAAATAAAAACTTGTTATCATATCTGGAGCCAAGATGAACAAAATGTAAAAATATCACAAGTAAATTTAAAATTATTTATTAAATTAAATGGCTTTTTGTACAAATTTAATTAGTGGTTTTTTGATGTGCACATGGCGGCGAATATAATTTGAATGTTCTCGAACAATTATTATGTTAGTTATGCATTGATGACTTTGAGTCTACATTAGAGAAATTTATATCAAGACAAACGTCAAATTTTTGTTTGAGTTGCAGATAATTTTTTATCTCCATCAATTATAGGGGAAAACGTATGTCATAATAAAAAGTACCAACAACAATCAAGATGGCGTCTTTTACCAAGCATTATCAAGACAACGTTGTCAGAGCTCGAGCGTTGACAATTTTCCTTTAACACTGCAATAATACTGACAAATTCAGTCTACATTAGACAAATCTTTATCTTGATAAAATTTTGACGTTTGTCTTGATAAAAATTTGTCTAATGTAGACTCAAAGTGATAATTTAAGTACATATGTATATTAATGCAGGTATGCATTTTTAGGTAAGACTTGTGGGCTGCCACAGCGTATTCGAATTAGCTTTACCAGTGGGGATGCCTAATTTGTTAAAATTTGCGACTAGCAAAATATTATTTATTTAAAAAATTATTTTAATTTATTTATTTTTTTTACTGAACTTAATCAAGCAATTAGTAATATTAAAAATTTAAAAAATAGATTTTAGCAATATTGATGATCATTGATTTTATTTAGAAAATTCTAGAAAGGAACGGAAAAACTAGATTTGCTCCTAATGATATTCTTATTGTATTGCCACCATCAAAAGTAAATGAAAAAAATTTTCCGCATCTGCTTTTATTAAAAAAACAATAATCGTCTTAATGCAAAAATGCTAATGAGTCATTCCATTTAAAACCAACCAGCTGATTTTCTCACCTCTAGCGAATTTGATAATATTTGATACAATTATTATTAATGTCAGAACTAAGACTAATTTAAAATTTCAGATAGTTTCATCAAGTGGTTCTCGAAATATCGCGAATTGAAAGTGCAAAATAGCTCAAAATATGTACAATGTTGTATACACAAAATTACAAATATCTTTCGAAGTATTTATTATATAAGATTTATTGAGATTTCATATTAAAGGTATCAAAATTACCTTAATATGACGTATAACATGACTTTTTTCTCAACATCAAAATGGTCCATATCTCGCGATTTTTCGTTCGCGGGTAAATATCTCAAAAAAATGGTCTTTTTAAAAATTAAAAAAAAAATATATATATAATATAAATATATATAGGAGTTATTGCAACAAATGTCATAATAAATATTTATTGCAATTTGTATTGTTTTGTTTATAATGAAATAGAAAAATCGTCAATTTCTTCCAAAAATCATCCGAATGTAATAAAATTCAGCACAAATATTAATATTGACGCTGGTAACGCAAATGCCGAGTTTAAGTTTGATTATCGTGAATATCTTCCAAAATATTTACGTTACAACGTTCATGGAGGCGAATAATAAAAGGTAATGAAATTACATTTAAAATGATTCCTGAAACATGTTTTTATGTTGAATTTTATTGGTGGATTATTCGCGAATTAAATTTCGCGGTCGCGTATTTCAAAAACTAATGTTTTTAAATTCGTAAAAAATATATATATACAGAGAATGGAACCATTCTTAATGCTCTCTGTAAGTATCGTGCTGGGACTCCTAATGGCTTCTGAATTATTGCAAAAAAATATAATGTAGTGTAGAAGAAAAAAATAATTATTTTGAAAGAAATTTCAAGCATAAATTTTTTCACTTTATTCGTCTCTACTTTTTTTAATAATCATCACGGTACTTTCAGAGAGCATTCAGAATGGTTGCATTCTCTGTATATTAGGGTGATCGATTATTCGACTTTTTGGAGAAACCGGTTTTCGAATAGTTGGTATTTTGAAAAAACCGGTGGCACTTTTTTAAATTCAGAAAAAACCGGTTAACCGGTTTTTTTGCAGAAGTTAATATTTCTATCAAAAGACTACATTTCTTAAAGAAAAATCAATAAATCTTTTTTATTTTTGGAAATTACTATTAACCCATTAAGAACGAGAAACAAAGATATAGTCGGTCAAGACCGAAAATACCCTACACCGTTGTGTGCATCAAAATTCGAGGAGGGGTCTTTTTTTAGATCTGTGGAATTGTGGACCAGTACTATGGTCAATTATGGACCGATCTTCATGAAATTCGGCACAGAAATTTAAACGTATAAGGAACTTAGATGTGCAAAAATTACTGCTACATTTAAGGGATTTATGATCGCTAAATCCCTTTTCTGGGAGGTTAATCGTATGGGTGTAATAATAAACCGATATAGGTGTAATAATAAATCGATCATAACCAATTTCAACACGCTTCGTCCTTGGACCATAAGAAATCAAAATTGCGACCGTATTTTAATTACAAGTTTTACATGGACTTAAAGCCGATTGGTACAAACTCATAATACAGGTTATTAAATAATCATCAAAAATGATATTAACATTTACTTAGTAAAAACAGAAACCATGGGTTAATACGGAAAAAGCCAGAATCAATTTTATTGAAACGATTCTGCAGGTGAAACTTTTTTAAAACAAAATCTTTGAAGAACAATTTCTTCGTTGAATAAAAAAAAACTAAAACATTTAAATTAGGTTGCAAAAATATTAGAGGTGTTACAATAGATAAAACAAATTTCATTCAGGATAATTATTATTTATTTATTTAACATTATGAAGATTAAAAAAATTATTATAAATTTCAAATCAAATATCAAAATTTAGTGCATGGTTTTTGAAATAAAAAGGTATTTTTAAAACCAGTTTTTTGTGTTTAAAAAAGCCGGTCTATTCGACATTGGAAAATTGAACATTTCGAAAAAACCGACAGCACATTGACTGAAAAAACCGGTTTAAAAACCGAGTCGATCACCCTACTGTATATATATTTTTCACGAATTTAAAAACATTACTTTTTGAAATACGCGACCGCGAAATTTATTTCGCGAATTATCCACCATATAAATCAACATAAAAACATATTTCAGGTATCATTTTAAATATAATTGTATTACCTTTAATTATTCGCTTCAATAAATGTTGTAACTTAAATATTTTGGAAGATATTCGTATTTTTAAAAACACAATTTTTCTCATTTTTGAGATATTATAAATCGCGAAATATCGCGATAATCAAACTTAAACTCGGCATTTGCGTTACCAGCGTCAATATTAATATTTGTGATGAATTTTATTACATTCGGATGATTTTTGGAAGAAATTGACGATTTTTTTTATTTCATTATAAACAAAACAATACAAATTGCAATAAATATTTCGTATTTATTATGACATTTGTTGTAATAATTCGTAAAATATTGCGAGTCCCAGAATGCCACTTAACATGGTTATAGAAAACATTTTCACCATTAACATATATTTTTTTAAAATTTTTAAAAAGACCGTTTTTCGAAATTGCGAGATATGGACCATTTTAATGTTGAGAAAAAAGTCATGTTATACGTCATATTAAAGGTAATTTTGAAACCTTTAATATGACATCTCAATAAATCTTATATAATAAATACTAGAGTATTCATTTTACTCGACTTTTTCATTGTTCGAATAATCAAATAACTCGAAAATGCAGTTTTTAAGTTACTCGTAAAACTTTTAAGTTATTCGAGTAAATTATGCCTTAAAATTTTACTCATTTTTCAATGATTATTAAAAAATTAAACAAAAATATAGCTTAAAACAAAAAATAGTCTTTCAAAAATAATATATAATTAAAATTTGCGTAAATATTTATGAATATTTGTCTTTTTTGATTATTATGTCTAACCATTTTGGTGTATTAATTCGAACAAAATTTTATATTAAAATGAGGTTAAATTAACCTCTTTGAAATAATTAGCGATTTTGTCTCACTTTTCAATTTGGACACATACTAATCTATGTGCTACACAGAGGTTTTTAGTTATATTCAAAATATATCTACAATATTTGGGAATGTTTTACCCATATACTACGATGACTAATCGCCAGACATAGACAAATAAATTAAGTATTAGACAGTCATTTAATAATATACAACTGTATATAGTTTTTAAGATAATTTACTCTTATTTATATTATAGTGATCTCGTGATTATGTTTTAGTTCTATTTTGTCCAAAAATGTTTCGCAACTCTTAATTTCCTAACAATACCGGTGTAAAAGTATAGAAAATTCTTTATAAATTCTATAAACTTGTATAGTAAATTAGTCATATATACAGTAAGTTAGAACTTACAACTTTTCTCCATTTAATAGACAAATTTATTGTAAATTTAAAATATATAATACTTTCTATCAAATGTACGTGTAAGAATTATAATTGGCTCTATTATGAAATTAACCATAACTTTTACCCATAATGTTCAATCTTTTATTTTTCCTTTCTTCCTATTTTTGATTCCATCCAAGCCATCACCATCATATCCTCCACACCAGACTGAGAATTTATTGATGTTTTTGTAAATCAAGTTTAAAATCCTCTAATTTATTTCTTATAAAACATTTAATATAATAAGGAGGATCCGTTTTCTTTATCCTTCTCAAATTATTAAAATTATAAAATATTATTTGAATTTTGCATTAATTTTTGTGATCGAAACGACCTTTAATTACGTGCTGTAATTTAGTCATATATTCGATTATTTTACTAAATATATATATTTTTTTAATAAACTTCCGAATTGTGGTGCCACTTTTAGATTCTAAACAACCTACGAAAATGTTGAAACATTGTTTTCAAGCTAATTTTTTTAAAAAACTAAAATTAAAACATCCTAAAAAATAGTTAAGAAAGGAACTATTTAAAATATTTTTTTACTCGAATTATTCGATTAATCGGCATAATTTGCTCGAATAAATTTTTACTCGAAATTCTTGATTTTAATTTAATCGAAGCAATATTTGATTTTAATTTGACGATTAATCGATCAAACAATATTCGAGTGAATACCCTAATAAATACATCGAAAGATATTTATAATTTTGTGTATACAACTTTGTACATATTTTTAGCTATTTTACACATTCAAATGGCGATATTTCGCGAACCACTTGATGAAATTATCTGAAATTTTGAATTAGTCTTAGTTTTGACAAGAATAATGATTGTACCAAATGTTGTCAAATTCGGAGAGGTAAAGTCAAAATTTGTAATTTTTCGTGTTGATTTTAAATGGAATGACTCTAATTATTTTTTTTATACATTATTAAAAAAATAATAATAATTTAATTATATAATTTGTCAGTAATTTGAATATGATCTCAAATTTTGTATATTTTTTATTCTATTAAAATAAAATAATAAAACCAAACATTTTTTTTAAATACTAGTTTTTGCATTTTTTAAACATGCAATTAATTATTTGAACAATATATTTTATTCTTTATTCGGTCGATTAATGATAGAAAAAAAAAAAATATATAGCGTCCATTCCATGAAAGAACGCCCAAAAATATACCAAGTGTCCTCCGATTTTTATAAAATTTTATTCGTATAAGGTCTATGGGTGTCTATAAATATTTCTGTTTTCTGATTCGCCAAATTCAGAAAATTCGCGATTTTATTTCGCTTTTCACTTTTGAAAAAATCTAAAAAATCTCAAAAGTATACAACTTTAAATACAAATATTTCTGGGAAGGCTTTGCAGAAATTTGTGATTTAAATGGCGTTTGAATTGTAATTATATCAGCTTAAACATGAATATTTTATGAATAAAAAATATTTTTTAAAAATGCATTTAAATGCAATTGCATTTTTTAAATGCATTTTTCTTTAAATATGCTATTTCGCTTTTCACTTTTGAAAAAATCTAAAAAATCTCAAAAGTATACAACTTTAAATACAAATATTTCTGGGAAGGCTTTGCAGAAATTTGTGATTTAAATGGCGTTTGAATTGTAATTATATCAGCTTAAACATGAATATTTTATGAATAAAAAATATTTTTTAAAAATGCATTTAAATGCAATTGCATTTTTTAAATGCATTTTTCTTTAAATATGCTATTCAAATTTTTTAATTTTTTAACATAAATGAGAAGTTTGGAATCTTTACATTAAAATAAAAATCTCAAATTTTTGGGACGCACACATGTACTGTGCATAATTTCCCCTCTTCTTCAACTAGTTTAAATTTTTTCATATAAAAATTATATTTTTCTGGTATTATGAGTATCTTTACGTATTTTGTAAAAAAAAATTTATTGTGTTATTTTTTAAAAAATCCTGAAAAATAGTAAAACTTTATGTATCAAACTATTTATTGTTTTAAGTTATAATAAACAAAGCATTTTTAAATACACTTTTGAAAAATTAAAATTTAATAAATTCGCAACTACCAAAAATGCATCTAAAAACTGCATTTATATTTTTAAAATATTATGGAAGACTTTTTAAATTACAAAAATCCATCAATAACTTCAAGAGATATGAATATTTAAAATTGCATACTTTTTATATTTTGTTAACTTTTATACAAATTTTAAAGAAAATTTCAAAAACAAGAAAAAATTTTAATTTTATATGAAAAATTTTAAACATGTTTTTATAAAAATTGGATATAAGATTTTCGCGTCCCAAAAATTTGACACTTTTATTTTAATGTAAAGATTGCAAACTTTTCATTTATGTTAAAATATTAAAAAATTTTAATAGCATATTTAAAGAAAAATGCAATTGCATTAAAATTCATTTTTAAAAAATCTTTCTTATTTTTAAAACGTTCGTCGTAAAGCCGCCATATGCGAAATTTTAAGGCCGTTTAAATTATTAAAATTCACAAAGTCTTTCCAGAGATATTGCTATTCAAAGTTACATACTTTTGAAATTTTTTTGGTTTTTGAGTTGAGCGAGTTTTTGCAATTTCACAAAACTGAAAACTGAAATTGATAAAAGGCTTAATGGAGTTTATGTGTACAAATTTTTATCGAAATTGAAAGCCATCAAGTAAAAAAATATACTTTTTCGGACGTTATTTCCTGGAATGGTCGATATATGAAATTTTATGCGATCAATTTTAATATTGAATAATTAGCATCTCTAGTCGTCACACTGGTATAACTCTAGAAAGGTTTGTCCAGTTTAGGAAAATAAAACTTTAATATAGTTATTTTCGAGTTATCTTAATATGTATTATTTTTTTGTTGTACCTATTTTTGTTAAATAATTGAAGGTAAGTAATTTTACTTAAAAATAAAAAAAAAAAACCAACTTTATGATAAAGGAAGAAAAATTTAACATTTTTGAATCATTGAATAACTCCGAAACTATTGAACAGATAAAAAATAATGCAAAGATGACTTAAAGATAATTTTGTCTGCATCTTTTGGTGTTTTGTTTATCTAAATCGTATTAAAATATGCTCGAGTAATTTCTTATTAAAGGGTAAATATAAGACACGCCTATAAAAATATCAGTACATGTAGAAAAAAACTGAACAGATTATAACCACGGCGAAAAACGCCTTTTTATGGGAGCCTAATACAATAAAAATTTGTACACGTAAGTTTTATAAAAGTATAAATCATAATTATAAAATTTGCAAGACCTCATTCAAAATTTAACACAGTTCCAAAAAAAGTTTAAACAATTAAACATATTTCGTAATTATTCTGTTTCAAAATAAAATTCAATAGGAATTTCAAAATTTTTTTACTAAGTAGTTTAGATAGTACAAAATATTGAAGAAATGTTCACTACTCTTACTATTTTTATGTTCACAGAAACGCCTTTCGAGTAAAATAGTTGCATAAATAGCAAAACCATTAATAATATCATGCGAACGAACAGACCTATTATCTTTTTATAGCCCAATGAACGATTCATAAGTCGATAAATTTTGGTTCAGTCTAATATACATACACATATGGACAATAAAATAGGTGTGAATTCTTTTAAATGAATTAAATTAAAAATTTTATGTTTTACAATTTTTTAAACATAGGTATTTATGTTTTACTTATTTATTAAATACAACTATCTAAGAAATACAAAAATACTTTTGGAATTTAACAAAATTGGTGTTTGGAGATCAGAAGAGGTTTTAATGATGAAAACCCATATCTTTCTGTGGTCAATAAAATAGGTGTGTTCGCAAAAATTTTTAAATTACAAAAACATTTTCTGTTTTTAAAACTTAATAATAAAATATAATAATAGCATGAAATGACATGATTATTTTTGGGAATTTTCTTAATTATCCCCAGCTTAGCGGAGACACACACCCTAAAAGTCTCTGAAAAGATATTATACCGTTTTTAATAAAAAATTATGATATTTTCACTGTTCTTAAACCATTTATTTAGATCTATTTAATGATTTTAGGTATAATTTATATTATAGGAAGTACTTGATTATTTATCTTTCCAAACTCTCTATAAGAGTGAAGTATTTTAATCAGATTAAGGTCTCACGATTCTTGCACAAAAATTTCACATTTTTCTTTTCATTCAAATGTTTAAGACAACCATTCTGACCAAAGGCACTCACATACAACGACCTATTACCATAATGCCTTTTGTTCACATAATATGAGAATTTATTGTTTTCAATCATATTTAATCGATTTTTATATCTTTTTTTATTAGACAGATTCTGGTTTTTATTATAAAATTACACTTTTGTAATAAATATATATATTATATTGTTCCAATCATAATTTATGGGTCTGAATAAGTTATTTTTTCTTATTTGGAACATCTTGCATTATCCGGAAAAGTCCCGGAGTTCCAAAAATCGTGCAGGGATTTGTTAGAAATGGTTATTCTGTAATAAATTATCGCTTATATACCACTTTTGTGGAAGTTTTAGCTTTATAACGACCAAACCGTTCATGAAGTATGTTGGGAGAATCTGTCTAGATATAATCTGAAAGTTTCTGAATAAATTAGTTATTCCATGATTCAAATTCTGGCTGAAATTGTTAAGTAAACTTAAGACAATTATTTTAGAATCATTCTAACCCCATTAGTAAATAACAAAATATTCAATAATTTTTAATTAAAATCCTAGCAAGAACTTTCAGGGATCCGCTAAATTAGGGATAATTAAGAAAATTCCCAAAAATAATTATATCATTTCATACTATTATTATTTTCAGTTTTTAAAACTAATAATAATAAAATATTATTAGTTTTAAAAACTGAAAATATTTTACATTTATTTTATTGATAACGTGACCAGAGGGTTTTTGTCAAAAAGCGGGACCCGAACGACGAAAAAGCGGAATTCTGAACAAAATTATATGAAGAAAGCGGGATTTTGAAAAGTTTTGTAAAAAAAGAGGGATTTTCTTTTTATATCTCAATTAAAAATCTGAATCAACTGTTCTCTCGCAAGCACTTGGTTCATGACTCAATTGAGACGTTACAAATTGAGAACAACCCATCAACATTTTGGAACATCGAAATAAGTAAATATATCCCAACAAACTAAAACATTAAAAATTACAATTTTAACGTATATCTCGAAATGTTTTCAAAATATTAAATTAAATTTAATTTCAAGATTGAATTCAAATACGGATTGATAAAAAAACTTGATACTTATTGAATTTGATAGCAATAGTTTTTCTTAAATAATTCCTAGACCCGTTAACAATAAAATCAAGGTTGGTTGTCTTTACAGATAAAAAAACCATTCAACTTGACTATCGTACTCCTAAAATAAAGTTACCGAAATAATTGAAAATACGGATATCGCTAAAATATATGACGCTAAAAAACCGTTACCGTAATAACTCGAAATACCATTAAAGCTAAAATACCGTTAGCGTTATTTTTGGGTTTAAGAAATATTATTATTTTTAATAAAGTTGAAATAAAACTTGTAATAAAGTTATGGCTACCCCAGCTCGTCATTATAATACTTGACTACAGATTATATTTTATGGTTCTGAACCGAAACTTTGATATTTCTGAAACAACAGTTACCCTTAAAAATTCATTATCGAAATAACTCGAAATACCGATAAAGCTAAATACCGTTACCGAAATAACTAAAAATACCGTTTTCGAAATAATCCGATACACTTGGGGTATTCACACGGTCGTCATAAAGTCATATATCATAAAATAATAACACGAAAGAATATGACTGCTGTGAGCAACCCTCATAACTTAGTATTTCAAATGCTATGCTATTTCAAATTTGAGTCAGCTGATAAATGAAAAATACAATTATAAAAAATTACAAATATTTTTAATGAAAATGCCAAAAACAAGTCAAAAATCTGAAATAATAACCGGTTTGTGCGAAAAATACATATTGGATATTGTTATGGCTGATTCAAGTAAATAAGATAAAATTAAAATTACCTGAATCTTCTAAAAAATCCATTTTTATAAAAATTATAAAATATTTTTTGGCACAAAAGAAATTGTTTAAAAACATAAACATAAACAGCTGTTGTCGATGACTAAGCCCGCGATATTTTCTGACGGCGATTATTTTAAATACGTTCGGTAGCTGCTAGTCAGCTAAAATATACAAACAAAATTTTCTTCCTTTTATTTTTTAAATGTCTCATTTTTTTATTTTTATACCCTTCACCAAAGGTGTAAAGGGTATATATAAGTTTGTCATTCCGTTTGTAATTCCCACAATTTTCGTCGGAGAGCAAAAAAGTTGACATTTTCGGGATCCTTGTAAGAAATGATGACGATAGGACCATGTCCGTCCGTCCGTCCGTCCGACCGTCCGTCCGTCCGTGTGTCGGTTGAAATGGCGTTTATGAAGCCCACCGATAACTGACATATATAATATATATATCAAACGATCGGAAATGCTTTCGAGAATTTTGCTATTGGAATTCAGCAAGATCGGTTCATACAATGCGGAGATATGTTAAAAAAACCGGTTTTTAGAACCGGTTTTCCAGTTTCTGAAGCCTCTGTATATACTAGGGACTTCGTTTTTACAAAGAAGTCTCGGACATTTTTTTCTGAATTTTTGTTCTGAAAAAATGAAATAAATCGGTTCAATAATAACTGAGATATCGGTCAAAACGCATTTTTTATTTTTTGAAGCCCTGGTTTAAGCTATAGATTTTTATTTTTATACAGATCGATCACAAATATTTTTTTAAAATTTCGGTTTTTTGAATCAGCAGGATCGGTTTGTAAATGGCGGAGATATGCTTTAAAAACCGGTTTTTGGAACCGGTTTTTCAGTTTCTGAAGCCTCTGCATATACCAGGGACTTCGAATTTTTAAAGGGGGCTCGGAAATTATTTTCTGAATTTTTGTTCTGAAAAAATGAAATAAATCGGTTCAGTAATAACTGAGATATCGGGGAAAACGATTTTTTTATTTTTTAAGCCCTTTTTCAAGCTACAGATTTTTATTTTTATATAGATCAGTCATAAATGTTTTTATAAAATTTCGTTTTTTTTAATAAACCAAATTCGTTCAGAATCAACAGAGTTGTGGACCAAAAACAAATCTGTTAAGAATATAAATACACACACAAACATGTATATTAAGCATTGTAATGACTATTAGTGACGTTTTTTGTTTTTTGTATAGACAAGTAGTTTAGTTAGAAACAGCAGTCATATAATGAATAACAGTGTTGTTGTTGTTCTTTGTATATGCAGTCTGTACAAAAATAAATAGATATGGAATTGTTGTTGTTTATTTTTTAAAACTAAAACATATCTGTTAAGAATATACATAAATACATACAAAATGCATATTAAGCATTGTAATGAATATTAGTGACGTTTTTGCCTATAAGACAAGTAGTTTAGTTAGCAACAGAAGTAATATAATGAATAACAGTGTTATTGTTGTTCTTTGTATATGCAGCCAGTTTGTATATACACACATAAAAAAATAAATAAATATGGAATTGTTGTTGTTTATTTTTTAAAAGCAAAGCCTGCTATGATTGTTTTTTTTTTCATATTCAAATTTTCGTAGTTTGAAAAAAATTTAGATTTAAATATGTGAAAATATGAAAGCATACGTTAAGGCGAAAATTTTATTATTTGTCGGTAATATGGTAATAAGATGTCGATAAGATAGTAAGATGGTAATATGGTGAAGGGTATCAAAGATTCGGCACAGCCGAATCTTTTTTCAATTTCATTTTATTTAACTTTATAAAAGTTAATAACTTTTATAAATAAATTAATAAAATGTAATTAATCTTGAAGTTATAGAACTATGCACAAATTTATAGCATGTTTACGTATATATTGCGAATATTCAATGGCGGTAACTTCTAAATATTACCACCGGCTCGACGAAGAGTTTTTCCCTTTCGACTTAGATTTACACCGTTTAGTTATGACAAAACAATAAACACATAATAAAAGGTCTTAGGACTTTTTTCTTTGAAGCACAACAATTTTTTTAAAACTATTATAAAACTTTAGTATTTTATGACAATAAGACTTGATAGCACACCGTGTGAATACCCCAACTGTTACCTTTTCACCTTTTTGAATCAGCTGCCAACAAGTTAAACACTAATATTCAGTTAAATCAAATGTTAAAATAATATCATTAACACCAGGTTTTCGTAAGCTCTAACTTTAAGTAAATTTAATCGAAAACATTGTTCCAGATATTTCTACAACTTTCAGTTTATACACAGATAAAAAAAGTATCCAATCCGAAACATATATGGTTCTAGATATAATATGAAAATATCCATGTATACCTTGAGATAAAAGTTCATGTCAAAACATCTTTTTGAAATTGCACATTTTGGTAAATAAAATTGGTAAAAGTAAAATGTTCTAACGAAATAAGTTTTTTAAATCTAAAAATCTCTTTGAAAGAACAAAATTTCTTCCTCCAAAAATGATTTATATTTGATTCTAACATTCTGGAAAAAAATTCTAAACTTTATCAGACTTGAGATTTTTCATTCACTGGTAGAGAACTGAAGATATGTTAAAAAATTTATAAATATTTTAACAAGCTTAATAATGCGTATCTTTTGGGAGGTCTTCCTACATCGAAGTCATCAAAAAATACATACAAAGTACATTTAAGATTAGTCAGTAGAGAAGATGATCAGCGTAACAAAATATTTAAAACTTTTAATAATCAAAAACGATTTGTAAAAAATTATCAACTTTCCAGTGAAAAAAAAAATATATTTTTAGTTACACTTAAATATTGGTTAGAATGTTATAAGTAGAAAACGTAAATAACGAAATCGAATAAGCAATTGTTAAAGTTATAAAAGCGGGATTTTTTTATGAAAAGCGGGAAAAGCGGAATGTCGGATGTCTGGTCACGTTATTTATTAACTACAGAAACACCAATTTAGGTAAATTCCAAGTATTTTTTGTTATTTCTTAGATAGTTGTATTTAATAAATAAAACATAAATATAAGTTCAAAAAATGTTAAAAAAATTTAAAGGAATTCACGCATATTTTATCGTCCATATGTGTATATTAGTTATTAAAATAAAATTACCGTTAAACACGTAATTTTCAACTACTCGTAAATATACCCCGTAAAAGAAGATTCTAACTAGGATTTGAGCAGAGAAACAAAACTTGGCATTTAGTTTCTTATGATACAAAATTGTCGTAATAGCAAAAAATACCTAAGTGAGTTATTTTTAAAACAATAGATTTTTGTGAACTTTAATGTGATAGTAGATCACAAGTGATTGTCGAAATTATTCCCCGTTTATTTGGTTGAAAATTACGTTTTTTAGGAAATATTATTTTAATGGTTGTTAAATTTTTTGATGTTGGTCATTTTAGAAAAGTAATAAACTGTGAATGCAAAAATATGAAAACGTAGAAAATATGGTATGGTTGAACAGAATAAAAAACTTTAATTTTTTTAACTTTGCATTTCTTAGTTTTTGGGCTATTCGAGCATTTCCTTTATCTTAAAGATAGGGCCACCCAAATATATATATATATATATATATATATATATATATATATATATATATATATATATATATATATATATATATATATATATATATATATATATATTTTAAAGCGATTTGTCTGACAAATTTTAACATCTTCAATATACTCAGCGTGGGGTTTCAAATTTTAAAAATATCGTTTTAAATAAAAATGATGAACATTATATTAAATTAACATAATTATTTTTGTTTTGCTAAAATATATTAATATACTTATTATTATCTATATTTATAATTACTTACGATATTCTAAACCTAACAAGGTATCACGAAAAACACTCCAGGCTCTTTCTTCACTCAGTGGATTTTTCGTAGGTACACTCAATACTTCGCCTTGTTTAACCAATTCAAAAACCATGTACAGAGAGTCCTCCACTGGATCATCGAGCACCTCAACAAGTTTGACCACATTCGGATGATCTAATTTCTTTAAGACGGCAATCTCCCGATATACTCTATCTAGCGGCGATGTACTCTTTTTTGGACCACGTTTCATAAGACCAGCTTGACGTAGTAAACGGCGTTTTGAAAGAATTTTCATGGCATAGTGGGTTGAATCTTCTTCTGAGTAAGCTAATTTAACAAGACCATATGAACCCTGTAATATAAATATGAAGTGAGTGTTTTAAATAATTTTAAAATACATAAATACTTCATAAGGTATTTTCTAAACAGTAATATCTCGCGTTAAGATTTGTCAAAAATTCGTATATCATAATACAATTTCATTACAACTAGATGTATTCCACGTGTTTAAATTAAAAAAGGCAATTTGATTAATGTAGTACGCTTGACATAGTAAAATATAAAAAAAAACATACATAATTAACTTTTTTTTACTTCAAAGTAAAATACTAAAGACTCTGTTAAGCACCAAGGAATCAATAAATTGATATTTAATTAATATACATCTAAAAAGACACATAGGAGTCAAATCTCTTACCATGTATTAATTGCAGTCAGTCAAGTAACCCAACCTGTATTTGTTTCAAAAATTTACATTTTCACAATATGAAAGTATTTTTTTTTTTTTTTTTTTAAATAAGAACAAATTTATATTGCATAAAAGTATTCAAATGTGAATTTAAAAATCTACTTAATTTCAAACGATTATAAATTGTACTTATTGGCCGCCATATTCAATCCGCTATTTTGATTTTTTTAATTTACCTTAAATTCGTTACTAACAACTTAACAAATATAAAAACAATATACTGATAAATTTGTATGCGATTAATTACAATATTGTTCTATATGGTGCTTATTATACTTTCCGAATTCGGAAAATCAGAAAACAATTTCGTCAAGTTATGAAATTAATTTGTTGACAGCCATTTTGAATTTCTTATTTTTTATTGCAGAATCGTGATCAGCGTCCCCAAAACCCCTTTAATTGTTATGTAGTTTTTATGTGCACCAAGTACTATAATTATGTCCAAAATTCAGGATCGTTATCCAATTTGATCAACTATATTGGTTTCGCCTTTCCGAATTCAGAAAATCAAAAAACAAATCTGTCAAATATGATTATTTAAAATTTCGTCAAATAATAAAAAACAAAATTTGGATCCCATATTGGATCCGCCATCTTGAATTTAGAATTTTTTATTATAGATTTGTAATCAGCGCCACCAAAACCTTATATGTGATAAGTATTTTTTACAATGAATTCGTACATGAAATTAATAAATTCTTGTGAAAAATTTATGAATTTCATTTAATTTACTTCATTCATTAAAATTACTTTTTTCAGTGTATATCGACCTTAATATTGAAGTCTGTTTACCCAGGGTGGTAAAGAATGTCGCCGTTTATTCAATGAGGCCAAGAGACTGGGTAACTGGTCTACCTATAAGTCCTCAGTTAAAAAATTTAAGAACCTGATAAGAAACGCGAAACGGAAAACCTGGAGGGCTTTCTGTAGCGGCGTAGAAGGTCACTCTGAGACTAGTCGCCTCCGTAAAATTCTGGCATTATCACCTGCTATTCCAGCATGCCTATCATGTTCTTATATCCTTATGTCATGGGCTAGATGTACAGTGGTCATCATCTCAAAAGGGGGGAGGACCTCACACACGAGACCGAAAGACTTCAGACCTATTAGTCTGTCATACTTCCTCTCGAAAACACTGGAAAGGTTGATTGACCTACACCTTCGTAGAACAATCAACCCCAACCTGTTATCAGCGTCTCAACATGCCTATATGAAAGGCAGATCCGTTGAGACTGCATTACACTCGCTTGTAGGGCATATAGAAAATGCTCTTGAGCATAAGGAGTTTGCATTAGTTGCCTTCCTCGACATAGTGGGGGCTTTCAATAATGTGACCCCGGAAGCAATCAAAATGTCTCTGGAAAGACTGGATACAAACCAGTAAGTTATCAGCCTCATATGGAGACTTCTAACCAACAGGGTTATAATATCCAATATGGGAGCATCTACCATATATAGGGTAGCAAAAAGAAGTACTACGCAAGGGGGAGTTTTATCTCCTCTTCTTTGGAATATCGCCGTAAACACACTACTCAGGGAACTTGATTCTCTGAAGTTTAAGACTGTTGCATATGCTTGCGGTGGCTGTATCTGAGAAATATCTGTCTCTACGCTTGCAAACTGCTTTAGGTCTACTCAGTGTGTGGAGCACAACTAGTGGCCTTAGTATAAATCCAAGAAAAACGGAACTTGTCCTCTTCTTTAGAAGATATATAAGATATAAGAGATTCCATCTTTCCCATTACCACGCCTAAATGGTGTTGAACTGAAGGTGTCAGATAGTGCTAAGTACCTAGGGATTATACTGAACTCCAAACTATCCTGGCTCTGAGTAGTTTAGCGCTACTCATTGCAGGCGCGTTACGTACATCTCCATCTAAAGCTTTATTCGTTCTAATGAACTAAATCTAAAGCTTTATTCGTTCTAATGAAGGTACCGGTGGACCTTATGGCTAAACAGATCGCCAATGTCTTGTGAAAGCCGCCGCCGACAATTTCGCCTCGGCTTGGTTCTCTGATCGCCATCATATAGGCGACTACGCAGATATTTCGGCCATAAAAAGAGCGGTAAACTGCTTGATGTACTATAGGGTATTCGGTGTGCGATTAAATCGCTCTCGGGTGTCTTTTCGACATCCAGGCTGGTACATGAATGCCGGACATCTCTAAACGAGATGGCGAGACATTCAAACCCGGGAAATCTCACTGTGGTAACATTTATATGTAACTTTAAAGAAGACAGTTTTCTACACAATGTTTGTTCACAATATTTCTGGTCAACGCGTCGTGGCTAAAGTCCAAAGTGAAAGAAAAATTTTATACTTTTAAATTAATAATTTTTTTTATCATCTGACATTATAATGAAAATAAAAATTGTTTACTATTTATGATGGCAAATTTTGTTAAGAATAAGTGTAAAAAATGTTTGCATAAATATGCAGTCGTCAAGTGGTCAAATTGATAATTTGTCAAAATAGTATAGTTACTATTATTTTTTTTTTAAGTTTCAAAATTTTTAAAAGCAAAAAAGTAACATAAATATCCAGAATTATCCATAGCATTTATATACACCTTAAAGATCAGAATGTCCATTTATATATTCTAGTTTAAAATTTTGCGAATTTCGATTTTAAACCATTTTGAAATGTTTGATGGATCATTGAATTTTTTAGACCTGTAGCTCACAATTTTGAAAATAAAATAATAAAATTTGGTGTAAATGTTTTTTTTTTTTTTTTTTTTTTTTTTTTTACACAAGAAAAATTATTACAGTTTTTTTTTTATGATCGGTCCATATTTTCACCTAGCTCCCATAAAAAGATATTCCCGGAATAGAAGTTAAATAATTATATAGGACATATTTAGAGTCAGATTTTTATGAAATTTTGCAATACTACATGTTTGGTAACCATAAATAACTCTAAAAGTGCATAAACCACATTATAATTTTAACATTAGGTTCAAATTTCACCCAACTAGATTTTATTTATAAGATTCTACAATTTTAGGGGCATCAGAAACGGTAGGCAACACAGTGTATGCATCATCCTTTTATCTATTTATAAACTTCAGAATGGTAAAATTTTTGGCATGTATTTAAACCTTTTTTTTATTATTGAATAATAAAATAGTATTTAAAAATTTCATATTCACCAAAGAACAAAATTAAGAAAATATAAAAAAACTTTATGTATATTTTCATTATTTTTGCATTAATATTATTCGGTGAGTTATATTATTAAAACATATATAAAATGTAGAGAAAATTATCTTTTCAACGATACTAATCACTTATGTTAAATACACTGAACCAAAAATCAGCAGTAAATACGATAAAATGAGGTGTAGAATTGAAAAAAAGTAGGTTAAATATCAACCAACAAAACGTTATTCAATTCAACAGAATTTTTTGTTAATTTTTTGTTAGTTAAATCGACGAAAATTCGTCAATATGACTAATTCAATTAGTTAATTGAAAGGTAGTTAATTTGAAAATTTTTAGTCAAATTGAAGAAAATATTATCAAATTAACTAAAAATTGTATTCATATTGAAGAATTTTTATTCAATTTAACTAAATTATTTTATTTGATACTATTAATTTTTAGTTAAATTGAATAAAAAATTTATTCAAATTAACTAATTTTTTTCCTCAAATTGAACAATGTTTATTCAATTTAACATTTGAATTTTATTCAAATTGACAAAATTTTGTCAATTCCAAAAGTGCTGTTTAACCCCTGTAGGAAAATTTACTATAAATTAAAATCATCAAAATAAAACAAATAAGAAATTTTAAATAATTAAATAATATTTATTGTGTAAAAAATATAATTCATGTTAGAAATAAGCATTTTAAAATATACAAAAAAAAAAATATATTTAATTAAATTTAATATATGTAAACTTACGTAGAAAAAGTTTTAATTAAAGTAATTTTATGATAAAGGTTAGACCCTTGCAAAAATGTAAAATAAACCAAATATACTACTGTCTGAAATATAAAAAATATATTTGAGAAATAAGATATTCTGTTATTTTAAATTTAAATTGTAATATATTACCTTCAGGTATATTATCTATTTGTTTCATATTTTGTTACAAAAGTTTGTTTGCTGGATCCTTGATATGATCGCTATATAAGATGATGTTTTATGAAAATTCTTTATAATTCGAATGGAAACAACCCACATTTTAGTACAAGTGTTTAATCGATATCGGCCTGAGAATATAAAAAAATAAACATTTATTAAAAATTTTATTTAACATAACAAACTATTTTTGTACCGTTATTTAAGTACAATAGATGTGTACTAACTCAGTAATCAACAACCAGTGCACTGCATTCAATTTCAGCCCGTACAGATTTATAACTTAATATTTTTAAAGTTTATTTCTGGATGATCTATAGCAACATATAAAAAATTTAAAGAAAACGAAAATATAAATAAAAAAGTTTATATACATTACAATGCCTTGACTTGTATGGGGACAAAAAAAGTTGCAAATATACCCTCCTAAAATTAAAGACTGATATGTTTTTAACTCACTCCCAAAATATTTCGGTTCAATTATTTCATTTACGTGAGCTGGACCATATTTAAAAAACCTTCAAAAATATGGTTTTCGATCAACAGCATACACAATTTTTAGATTTTTGCCAAAAAAATTAGAACATATGATAGAAAAACGACGTCTAATACATATTGAGCAAAAAATATTTTAAAATTTGTTTTCATTCTCGCGAAATTAAAATTTTAGTAAAATTGTCAACGATTTTATTGTAAACAGTATTTTATTAAAGTTTGAATATTTTGGACATTTTCCATCTTAAATTATATTTTAGGGCATCATTAGAAAGATCTCATTAAACACTATTGATATATGGATTGATTTAACCCTTTAGTTGCACAAATAAAATTTTGGGATTTCTGGTCCATAATTGGTTAAGTTAATTTTAACGGCAAATAACTGGTTAGTTAAGGATATAAATGTCCTCGAAAGCGTAAATTGATAAAAAAAAAAGAAAAAAAAAAAAAAAAAAAAAAAACGAGCAAATTAGCGGCTAAATTTAAAAAATTCCTTTTTATTCGATTATTACCGCGGTTTTAAAAGAACTTATCATGTTTTTCATAAATTTATCAACATTTAAGTGTAATGAGTACTTCCATGCGAGTTATTTGCAAAAATTGCTGATTTGAGAACTAAATGAATAAAATTTACACTCTAGTTCTCAATGGGTTAATTACATGTTATCTTCAATAGCAGCAGGATAGACCATTCCTATGGTACATTAAAACCTAATATATTTTGAAAAATGTGCGAAATATATAAAATAACATGTTTGAACAATGAAAATATGATAAAAAAATTTTAGTAAAATCTTAATATTCCGCGAAGAAATATAATAATTATTTAAATGAATATTAAAGGTCGTTTTAAGCCTCTATTATTATTTGAAGTTAATTTTCTTATAACTAAAATTTTGATAATGATATTGAAAGAAATACGTAATTTTAGAGGTATTTTAAAAATGGTCCAGCTCACGTAATTTTTAACATTGAGATGTAAGATTTTAGGAATCATATAAGAACATACTAATCTTCATTTCTAGAGAGGTACATTTGCAACTTTTTTTCGTGAGGCACTTTAATATACATAGTACAAAAAATTTTTACCTATATTTGCAAATCATTTGTGCTTACTTGTAGTAGGTTCGTTTTTAGGTTTTCCAAGGAAATTTTTGTCGTGCAGTTCTCCATAATCCAAAACGGCTCCTTGAGATAATGATGACCGTGGTCTGGCAGTTGATAATTTAATTTGTTTATATTTGCTATCGAAATTATTTTTAAAACAAGCGCGAATGTTATATTCGGCCCGGCCGAATCTATATACCCACCATCAACTTTTTCAAATTTTACGTTATATGGGAGGGGGCGGTAAAGTGGGCGGACCACGCCTATTTTTTTGTTTCCGAGTTTTCATTGGCCCTTTAACTATTTGAACACAATTTCGTTGATTTCACCTTATATGGGAGGTGGGCGGTAATGTGGGCGAACCACGCCCATTTTTGGTTTCCGAGTTTATATCGATCACTGAACTATACGTACAAAATTTCGTTGTCATACATGCTTTTGTTGAAGAAATATCAGCAGAAAAGTATAAAACGGACACCCTGTGTTTCTAGTTTTTAGCCCATAACTTTTTTGTTTATTAACCGATTTTGCCAATTTTTAATCCCAAACAAACCTTATATAAACCTTATATAAGACGTTCGAGCCCTATTCTGCTTTCAACAGACGGACGGACATAGCTAGATCGACTCAGAATCTAACAAGGACCCAGAAAATATATACTTTGTAGGGTCTTAGATGATTCCTTCTACATGTTACACACGGAAAGACAAAATCAATATACCCCCATCTTTTTGATGGTGGGTATAATAAGTAAATATACCTTTAAAATTTTTAACATTACCGTGAAAAGTATGAAAAAGTCCTCCAAATGTCCTTACGCTTAACAGTGCTTTAGTTGGTTGCATTTTGTGAGATCCATGAGTTTGCACATAAATTAACATTTTTTGCAGGAGAATTATTTATATATTTATTGGTCGAAACTTGCTTGTTATTGAAGTATATCTGATTTAACACAAATTCACACTTATTTTTCACTATGTTTTTTTTTTTTTTTTATTCGATTATTTATATTTATATAAAGAATTTTTGAACAAAATTTAAATTTATTGACACAAAAACACGTGCACAAGCTTTATTATTTGTCATTCAACTGATCTTCTTCACTATGCGTTTTCTGTATTGAAAAAATTAGTTCAGTTCAACATATGTTTCTTCACTTTGACTAAAAAAAATTAGTTAAATTAACGAAATTTATTCAATTCTACATGTCTTTAGTAAATTTGAAGAAATTTCGTAAATTTGAAGAATTTTATTCAATTTGACTAAAATGAATTAGTTAATATTAACGAAATTTCTTCAATTCTACATGTCGTTAGTCAATTTGAAGATATTTAGTCAAATTGAAGAATATTATTCAATTTGACTAAAATAAAATTGTTAATTTTAACAAAATTTTTTTAATTTTACATGTTTTTAGTAAAATTTACTAAATTTTTTAATCATATTGAAGAATTTTTATTTATTTTTACTACTTTATTTTAGTAAATGTAAATTAGTTTATGTGTTAGTATATTTTATAAAATTGTTTAAATATCGTTCATATAAATATATAGTACAGTCAATAATTTCTAGTAAAAACTAAATAAAAAATACAATTATAAGAAATATATATTTTTATATTTTTCACATATTATCAAAAACTGTAATTGTATGTAAAGACGTTTAAACTTATTTTGAAGAATTTTCTTCAATTCTACATGTCTTTTTAATAAATTTGAAGAAATTTCTTCAATTTGAAGAATTTTATGCAATTTGAATAAAATTAATTATTTAGTTTCTTAAAATGTGTATGGTTTTAGTCGATTTATAAATTTTTTGTTAAGTTCAAGAATTTTATTCAAATTGACTAAAAAGTATTAGTCAATTTTAAAACTTAAAAAACGAAAAATATTAGTTAAATTAACAGATAATTTATTCAAATTAACTTCTTTTTGGGATGTTAAATTGAATACAATTGTGTGTTGTTTTTCTTACTGCCAATTGTTTAAGAGTTACTGCCAATTTAACTAAATTTTCGTCAATTTGACAGATTTTTCGTAAATTTGTTTACGAAATTTTATTCAAATCAACATATTTTACAAAAAAAATATTTTTGACGAACATTTTTTAGTAGATTTGAAGAAAATTTGTTGATTCGAAGAAAAATTCTATTGATTTGAAGAAAAAATTGGTTAACTTAAATATTTTGTTCGTTAAAATTCTACGAAAAATTTTCGTCAATATTACCTACGAGATTTGGTTCAGTGTACTCTACACAAACATAAGTAGCTAGGGTATTATACATGTGTACTGATGTTTATAATATAGACTCAAATATTAGAACACCTACCTGAGTCGATTTAACGATGTCCGTCCCTATGCCTATCTTGTAGGTTGTCTGTCCATGTAAACCGATTGCACAAAGTACAGGTCGCAATTTTAAACAATATCCTATTAAATTGACCATATTTGGATTATTTTGGCATAACAATAAAGACTATCGAAATTGATTTTGATCGGTCCATTATATTACTTAGCCCCTATATAAATGGTCTTATGTCACTATTTCAATAAAATTTGGTACAAATATCTATTTATATCGGGATGACAAATTTCACAAAGATGGGTCCATCAAGATAATATTTTAAATATTTATGCTTAATATAAGCAGAAATCATAGTCTATTTTTTTTTCTTGTTAATAATTAATTACATACCTGTCCTATTTGGTCCATTAATTTATATTGATTCAATTGAAGAAAACTGCCGCTTTGCTCAATTGAAATACGCCTTGATTCTCGTAATGGTGGTCTTCGCCTATTTGACCTAGGACTACTATATGGACTAGCATATGGACTATATGGAACATTTGGATATATAGGTCGAGATTCTAAGGATTGTGATTTTAAAGCTACTCCAGTCTTTTGTGATGATAATGATAATGATCTAGTAATCGCTACACCTTCGTCATCAATTCTTTCTTCTCCATTATTAGACGTTTGATCAACGTCATCAGCATTTGTTGTTTCTGTTTGAGTATCAAGATCATCATTGATATTTGATATATGTGATCCTATCTGTTGATGCTCTTTGGAATGATGACTGTCTTTCTGATGTTGGTTGCGTTGAAGATCATCCTCATCAATTTCTGGCAGTTGAAAAAATATATTCTCATCATCGTCTGTTTCATGGTACGAGTATAGAATGGATGGTGAATCTTGTACAATTTCAAGCGATTGGGATTTTAAAAATGAGGACTGTCTTTTACTTTGGCTTTTTGAAGCTGAATTAGTGCAATAGGAGGTGTTATTTGTTATTTGAAAAAGCAATCGAGAGGATAAAGCATTGGTTAATTCGTTAGCAAAATTTTCACTTTCATGTTCAGATTGGTACATATGGTTGTGATGGTGGTGGATATGGAGGTGGTTTTGGTTTTGGTTGTGGTTGTGATGAGAATGGTTAAATGTATTGCAAGCATGCAATGGTTGTACGGTTATATATGGGGATTGACATGCATGTTTTAATGTCATTTGATTATTGATTACCGCCGTACTAGTACTACAATTAGACACATGAACGGCATCCGTGCTAATATTATTAATACATTGTGCTATACTTTTACCTCGTATTGATCCTCCTTCACCCCCCACGCACTGTGAAGCAGCGCTTTCATCCAGTCTTTGCTTAGTGCTTGGATCTTTTTTGTTGTCTTTTTCAAATTTACATTTATCGGCATCTCTTGTTTTGGTAGTGTTTTGGCCAGCTAAAGAAATCACAGCGGACGAAGTTGTTGTTGCTGATGTGCAAATTGTTCTGTACGTAGTCGTTGATAAATTAACAGAATCTTTAAGGTTCGTTTTAGACTTCACAGGTATATTTTCTTTTAAAATTTCATCTGATGTCTGATTTAAACTAATGGCTTCTAGTTGTCCAGGAAGAATATAAATGTCCTGATTCTGTTCAAATGAAATTTTATCACAACCATTTCGTAACTGTCCCACTACAACATCCATGTCATCATCATCATTATCACGCTCAACGTGAACTGATTCTTCGTCACCATCTATCCTGTATGCATGTTTACTTCTCATGTTGTTTAAATCGCAGGATTCAGGTGATCTTAACGTTGCATTGTCTCTCACATTTAACTTTTGTTGATCTTGACTTGGTTCTAATTGATGAGAGCATTTCTTATCAATGACGCTCAAATTAGACACCACTAATTTTGATGACCTCATGCTGTTGCCAACTGTTTCATAAATTGTTGGTGAACCGTCCTGATGGTGTAAATCTGCTATTTGCCCATGTCGGTCATGCAAATGATCTTCCATTGTATTTTAAATAATAAATAATAACAATATTTTTTACATGATGGTTGTTTACTAAAAATAAAATATAAAAAAAAAAAAAAATAACAGTTTAATTTATGAATCACACACACGAATAAATGTAATTTATTTTCTGTTTAAGATTTGTGTTCTAAATAATAAAGGTATTCACCTCAGAAATTGCAACTTTGCAAGACCCTTGCAAAGTAGAAAAGATTTCTGTAAACACAACAACAACCATATGGAATAAATTTTGCACAACTTACTTTGCAAGGGTCTAGCAAATTTGCAATTTCTGAGGTGAATACCTTTAATTAAAAAAGATTTAATAAAAATAGGATTAAAAAAAAGATCATCGTATGAACATTTACTAATAAAGTAAAAAGATATGCATCCAATTTTTTTTAAATACATATTGATTCAATGTTGGTTGGAGATATTAAAACTTAAAAAGAAATTTAATATTTTTCAATTGATATATTTTTATAGGTATAGGTCAACTGGAATTGTAAACCGCATATCTGTTCTTAATCATATTTTTTTTAATTAGAATACGTTAATCTATCGTTTTGTAATTAAATCTATAATACACAAATTAGAAATAATTATTTTTTATATTTATAACCACAAACTCATGCGATTACACATTTAAATATAAATACATACTTATGTATCTTTCTAATACGATATTATTCTCGAATTGTACCCACTCACACTTAATACGATGCAAGCAGCAAACATTACATTACTTATATTATAGCCACCACTGTATGCATGTGTGCGTTATACATATTTATATTTGCATGATTTTTGTGTATTGTTTACTTTGAGCAGCACTAAACAAAAGATTTTTCCCTCTGGAGACCAGATAAAGAGACCACCGAGAAAACACAAAGTAAACAAACCAAAAGAAAACAAATCTAATTTTAGCACCACGAAATTCGAAGAGCATCAATTTGGGCAACATGTTGGTTGATAAAGATCGTTTTAGTGGTCGCCAGAGGGAATAAAAAGAACAAAAAGTTCTCAGTTTGATTTTTGTCATCAAATAGTAAAACTGTGGAAATTAATAAAAATTATTTAATTTGTATTTGAAAAGATATATAATTACACAGTGATGTTTCAAAAACAAATCCAATTTATTACATTGTTATTGATTTTTATAATTATACAAATCCATGGAGAAAATATTTCTTCCTATTCTATAAGGCCACCGATACGTTTAGGTGCACCAGCACATGTGATAAGTGGTGAACATATTTCATTAGAATTTTATGCAGCTGTCGAATCGGGTGATTGTGCCAAAAATGACTTGCAGTTTTTACTTCATAATTTTTTCGAAAATTTGCAAAGAAATCTCTCCACATCATCAATACTCAATACTGTGGTGGCCAAACCAATAGACATTGAAATGAATCGATATCAATTGGGTAAACTAAATGATCTGGCAGATTACTTCCAACACTCATCGGAAACCGCTGGACGATTTGCTCAAAAGGCTGAACAATTTTTCGAAACTTCAAAAAATGAGAGTTACTCATTGTTACTTAAATTAAGACAAGTTCCCTCAGCACAACGTTTCCTGCCCACCGCTGTTAAAATGCATTTAACGGATTATTTTGCGGAAATGGAGTTTTTTCATGTCATGTTTTCTGAAATAATCGATGAGGCTCTCGAGTACATTGTAGATACTTTGCGATCGATTCAGAGAACATTTATACGCTATGCTGACATTCAGAGGGATGTTTTGCGTACATGGAATTTTAAATCGGACGAATGGTGCAGTAATACCTATATGGATTTTTTGCAACACTGGTCGGCTCAAATTTTTAAATGTACTGCTAGTAAAGATCTTCAAGTGGCATACGACGTTTATGCCACCACTGAAACATCTACCAAACATATCATGCGACAACTGGAGTTTCGTATTCAACGTTTATACAATTGTTTCATATTCGGCAACTACGAAATGAGATGTCAATTTCTACGGAAACCCGAACAAGATTTTGAAAAACTTTTTGCAAAACTTGATGAATTGCAACAATATTTTGATATTAAAATAAAACGTGGACTAGTGACAATTAATCGTGCCAATCGACGTCGCCGCCAACAAGATGACACCAACTACAATGCTATGTATGACAAATGCATACCGTATGGATTTCCAGATGTTCAAATGATGAGCAGTCTAAAAACTTGTTTTTATTTTCCCAATTCAAATCAAGTTTAACCGACAATGTCCATTCTAAAGGGGTATATTTAAAAATATAAACCTAAATATATATTATTGTACATCATTGAATTAACTAATTTTCCTTAATTATATTTATTTTTATCGTTTAAATATTCATACATACATACATACATACATATACACATATGTATATGGGTATGTATGTATAATAAATTTAAAATTCAACACTAAATAATTTTGAAATAAACAAACAAAATTTTCATCTGGTGTATTTGCTAAATTAATTTATCTTGTTTTGTTATTCAGTATTTTCTTCTTTATATTGTTTAGGAAATTTAGTCAATTTTCGGTTTTACTTAAGGGGTCATTAGGCGTTCATAAGTATATACATATTTACATATCGATAAGTTTGATGATTAAAAGTTGTTTTGTACTACACGTTCAGATATGTCTGATGACCTGACGAATGTTTTTATGTCACTTACATTTTTATTTTCTTAGTTTTCGCAAAAATAATAAATAAATCCTTTCAAATTATTTTTATAATTACCATAACAGAAAAAAATGACTTTAAAGACACGACTTTATCAAATTTGTTTTTTAATAAAACATAATCTTCAGAATAGGGAGAAAACATGTCAAATTCATTCAGAATTAACTTATATCGCCAAAGATTGAATTATCTTGGGTATTTTAATGCATCAACTCAAAATAATAAGATGATCTTTTGATGTGATTTCGTTAATAATTTTAAATGCGATCATTTGATACCCTACACCATGCATTTGTAATATTTTCGGAGAAGGGACCTATGGCCAATTATCGACCTGTTCATATAATATTTGTTGGTATAATTTGTTTTTCTGTAAAACATACACGCAGAAAAAATATGGTGAATAGCAACCATAATCGAGTACTGTCATATTATGGTTAGATTTTATGGTTGTTTGTAAATTATATAGCATCATAATATGGTTGAATCATAATAAAAATATTGTTGATATGCAACCATATTTTTGTTGTATATGTACTTGATTCAAGTATATAACAATAATATGGTTAAATAACAATAAAAATATTGTTGATCTACAACTATATTTTTGTTATATATATACTTGATTCATGTATACAGCAATAATATGGTTAAATCACAATAAAAATATTGTTGATCTCCAACTATATTTTTGTGGTATTTGTACTTTTATTCATGTATACAGCAATAATATGGTTAAATTACAATAAAAATATTGTTGATCTACAACTATATTTTTGTTGTATTTGTACTTGATTCATGTATACTGCAATAATATGGTTAAATCACAATAAAAATATTGTTGACCTACAACTTTATTTTTGTTGTATTTGTACTTGATTCATGTATACAGCAATAAAATGCTTAAATCACGATAAAAATATTGTTGATCTACAACAATATTTTTATTGTATATATACTCGATTCATGTATACAGCAATAATATGCTTGAATCATAATAACGGTACTTAGCGTCGACAAACAATTATTATGCCTAAAAATAAATAGAAGCCAATTAATTTATCGTGTGGAAGTTTTTATTAAAATTAATTAGGATTTAGTTACGTAAAATAAATCACTTTGTTATAAAAAGATAAATTTATCAAATGTGAATGATGAAACTTGAGAAATTTCTTGAATACTCGTACAAGCTGACACATTTTTAGAACTCCGAAGATAACCAATTATGTAGTTTTCTTTGTATACTATTCGTTTACAATATTTTCTCAATATGAAACACTTATTTATTTCTATTTTAATTTTAATTAAAATAATTTATTTTAAATAATTCACTTTTAACTATATATTCAGCATATTTTCTAATACATTTTTAACTTGCCGACAGACAACTAGCTCAATGAAAGAAGCAAACTAATCTGAATAAAAATCAACAAGTATACTTATTGTCAAGTACTAATAATGTATATTGTTGCCAATATAAAACAAACATTTTGTTGTCAATTCAAAATTACAAACAAAATAATATATACAGGAATTGAAAAATTTTTTTTTTTTTGCACATGAAATTTTAACAACAATAATGTGGTTCTAATTTAAACATATTGCTTAACATGTTTTGCCAACAATATAATTGTGAGTTGAGAACGAATGTATAATTGCTACAACAAAATTGTTTTTAAAATAAAATATATTCAGCAATAAGAATGTTTGCGACGGAAAAATCTCTCTGCAATGAAAATAATATTGTTGGGGCAACCATATTGAGAAATGTTTTTTCTCTGCGTGTATGTACATTAGGGGTATAACTTTTTGAGAATATCAAAATACCGTTATAGGTCTTGAAGAAATATTAAGTAACGCGGAACTCAATTTTCGCGATTGTTAAAAAAGTTTCCGCACCAAACGCGTTGAAGCTTTGAATTTAGAACTTTTTCAATTAGTTCATATAATGCATTATTTAGATTAGAAACTAAATTATATTGTCTCACTAAAATGAGTGGGACAATCAATAAAATAAGTTTTTTTTTTTTATTAAAAGCGACAACTTTGCCTATTTTGTTGCAAAAATTCTAAATTTTGTTCTTAAATTTTTAACTTTTTATTCTTTAAACATACTGTTAAATGCTGACTTTTATAAATCTTTTGAATTTAACAAAAACTGAAAAAATTCTCACTAATATGACTTTACAATAACGACAATAATTAAGAACCATTTGGTACTGAGCAGAATATTTAGTATAGTGCCAATTTTTATTATCAAAATTAAAAATAAAAATTTTTTTAATATTAAAAAATAATACTTTAATTTTTTTTTACATCAAAGGTCCCACGTCTAATCTTTTTTTTTCTGTTTTGGTTAAATAAAAGTTATACCCCTAATGTAAATGTAATATTATGGTGATTTTTTTGGAATTTATTATGTGTTTGATTTCCCAAAATAGGTTTCATATGGGAGATATGGTCAATTATGGATTAATTGTTTATAAAACTTTGCGCTAGGCTTTCTTCTCATATAAAACGTATTTACGTCAAATATTATTGCTATGTTGGCATTTATACGGGACTTATGTACTTTAAAATTATTTTCGGAAAATGGGCTTTTATGTAAGTCATGATCGGATTTCTACCGATCCACATAGGTCCGACAGACCACATATACATATGGGCAATTATCAAAAATATTTGATTTTAGCCCTTCAAAAAATATACATTTTTTTTTTTTTTTTGATGGTACATAAAATCCTTTTGTATACATATAAAGTGACTCGAATGCATGTAGAATCAGTTCGCGTTAATCATTTCATGTGAGGGACGCGAAAGTTATGGCGGTTTAAAGTCGAATTCAATACAATTCTGGTCAAAATTACACATAATATCATAACCTACTGAGTTATTCAAATAAAATTTATGAAATTTTCAATGTTTGATGGTATTAGTGCTGCATATTTTAGGGTTTCCTAGTTAAATTTTAAAAATTTTCTTATCAATAAAAATCGCGATTTTTAAAAATTTTATGAAAAATTTGGATCGAATCTAAGTTATTTCTCCATATATTGAATGAAAATATATTTTATTAGAGTTTAGTACATAGAAACGCTTTTTAATATTGTGATCCTTTTTTAACACAAGTAAATATTTTCTGGTCCATAAAGTGTTTATCTCTCAAAATTTTTTGATGCGCCTCCGAATTTTTATGAAACATAACAAACACCTACTAATTATGTCAATTATAGTTAATTTCATGCTGTCCACACGATGTGCCTTAGATAAATGTGTTTTGACAAAAGTGCCCCTTTTTAAACTATCAAAGACACTTGACTTAAAATTATGATCCCAACCAATTGTATTTATCGTCACTCTTATATCTTTATATCCAATATTTGTTTTAATTGCAATTTTCTATATAAAAATATAAAAACAAAAAGTCAATAAAATTCTTATGTTAAATTTATTTTTAAGCTCCTCCGATTTTGTTATGTAAAATAACAAAAAACTATGTTCACGCAATAATCCAAGCAATTCCATATGAAAATGTGAATGTGCCTCGCGAAAAACTGACTTTTTGAAAAATTTTCGCACTTGTTTTCCAAACTTTGAGACTATCTACTGCGTTGACTATTTCGGACACATCAACAAAATGTAGCGCAAAATACGCACAATTACAACAAGTATCAATCCTTATCCAATCCACTTTTGTATTCGGTTGAGGGGCGCACAGACCGTGCCCAAAAAACAGACAAATTTAAACAACCAAATAATTTTGTCATCAAAACTTTACTACCCTGTATTTAGTTGTTGAAAGTCTGCACAAAACAAATATGGTGCAGAATTTATGTACAAAGTCCGATTAGTTTACTTATGATAGAGTAAGATCAAAAAGTATAAACGCGCGAACAAAAATTGTAGAAGAATGGTAAAAACTTAAGTAGTTTTTATCAGTTTTTCTATATTCTTGAACTTTGAACAACAATCATGGCTATAAAAAGAAACCTATTGTGCTAAAATTTTGCACTCTATTAGTTTCAAGTCTTGTGAGTTCAGATCTGTAACCAATTTGTTTAAAATATTATTACCACAAAACTTATTAAGGATTTAAGTCAGTTTCAGTCAATTTAAAATTTTTTGATAATGGCCCATATATTTTCCGCATTGAAAATTGTATTTTTATCAATTTCTAATAGGTATATGTCAATTTTAGTTTTTTTTTTTAACCATTTTGTGACCAAAAAATAAAAATTAAGACCATTATTACTTTTTAATTCTAATTTATTTTATTCCGTTTTCGAGTAACATTTTAGGCATATTTTAAAAAATACATAATTTTTTTAAACAAAAAATGCTTATAGAAAAAGAATTTTATTATTCGAATTGACAAGTTTTCGCAAAATATTATTGATGAATCAAACGCCTAACAAATCATTCTAATTTCGGTTTATTGTATCCAGCTGGAATAATGCGGAGATTTTTTATTTCCCAATAAAGTTTGTATGAAAATTTAATTCTCAAAATATAATAAAATCATAGTACTTTTTTGCCCACCAGTATGAATTTTTTATATCTCACTCTTTATAAATGGAATACGTACCTGATCTTCGATTTCTTTAACAAATGTTTTATGGTATTGTATCCCTAATAACTTTAAAAAATTATTTTAATTTAAGCAACAAAATGTTTAAGAGTTTCCTTCGTCGCTGGCTAAAGCGAAATTATTTTTTCAAAAAACAAAATGAAATTTTTGTTTGCACGAGTTGACGAATTTTTGTTTGCACGAGTTGAGTTTTAGCAAAAAAAAAAAAAAAAAATCTGTCTTTGGACCTACATATGTGCGATCTTCGTGAATTTTAATTAAATCGTTTTTAATAATATTTTTTGTTAATTTTTACTATTTATATATAAAAATATATGAATGTAAGCCCTTATTCCATTTTAAGCTATTTTCAGACTCAAAATTTAGTACGTTCTAATCCGATTTTATGTCAAATCAAACCAAAAATCAAAATGTTTAAAGTTCCCCTTTAGAATCCATAATTTTAAATCTATGATCATTTGAGTTAAATTTATTTCGAATATTTGGGAATCCAAAAAATAGATATATGTGTTTCGTACCAGAAATGCAACAGTCCCTAACATTCAACAAATGATGAAAAATAAAACTGACTAAACTAAAAATGTTTGTGAATAAATGAATTTTACTACGTTCAGGCCTAGCCCGTATATAAATGGTCGACTATAATCATATTTTTTCAAATTTTTTTCTAATACCACTTATATGGGTGCTAGTCGAAAATAGGGACAGTCCTAGAAGTTTTTTCAGTTTGCGATGATAATTTTAGCCTGTAACTTCATTTAAAAATTTACACTTACGGACACCCTAACATGGACTATGAAGCGATTTCACGACAAGATATTGAACAAAAATTATCCTTAAAATTTTACTATATCGTCCTAAAATATATGTATGGGACATTTCCAAAACTTTATTTGACTGGAGTATCAAAAATAACGTTTTTTTGGCGTTATCGGTATTTCGAGTTATATCGGAAATGTTTTTTTTAGGGTAATCGTTGTTTCAGAAATTTTAAAGTAGTTGATTCTTAACGATAAAATATAAAGTCAAGTCAAGTATTATAAGGTTGGGCTGGGATACCCATAACATTCTTACAAATTTTATTAAAAACTATATTTTTCTCAAACTTAGAAATAACGGTAACAGTATTTTAGCGTTATCGGTCAATGTATTTTAGCGGTAACGGTAGTACTTTGCTAAAAATTGCAACGTCTTTAACATTTTGTGTAATACTTAATATATTTTTTAATTTTTTGACTAATATTAAATCTAAAATTAAAAGATCAAGTCAAATTTATCATATATTTTGCATTTAGATCGCGGAATAGAATGGAAACTATTTGAAGTCTATGATCATTTGACAAAAGCATTCTCAAAATATACGATTTTACAAATTAAATCGTAACATTTGGAAAATGTTTGCATTGATGTTCCTTTTTATAAAAAAAATATACACATCTATGTACATCAATACCACAAAAATGGATAATTTTAAAACTTCAACGAGATATTCGTAATTATAGAAAATAACTAGAAGTCCAACTTGCTCTCAAAAAAACTAACTCAGCTGCCAAAAAAACATAACTCTTTGTATGTATGTGTAAGTAGAATTTTCTACAGAATTAATTTATATTTAAAAGAGTTCAACTTCTAGTTGTTTTCTATGATAGTGCTCCGGATATGACAGTTTAAAGTCATACATTTTTTTATTCAGAAAATCGATAGTTCGTTGGGGTAAAATGTGTCAAAAGTGGCGTTTAATTGAATTTTAAATTTTAAAGTTTTGTAATAAAGTTGGGTACCGAATAAAAATAGACAAAATTATGTATCAATATCAATTAAAATCAAGGACCCAAAATAATTGTTATCATAATTTTTGAAATCCAAAAAATTGGCACTTTTTAAGATTTATTACAAAAAATTTATTTTTAATAATTATTGTATAATATATAAATATAAGCTACTCATAACTATTATTTTTTAACTAATATTTTAAAAATTAATTAAAATAATTATTGATGAATAAATAAAATATAAATTTCAAATAATTATTATTCTTCGTTATATATTTAATAACAATTATAATAATAATTTTTTATAATAATTAATTGCGAATATCATTGCAATTTCATCATCTCAAGCCTCAGATGATATTAGAAATCTAATTGAACATTGTTTTTATCAAATTTCAAAGACAAAATACCCAAATAAAATATGCATGAATTTAAAAATTATACATAATTTTAACTTTTATGGATTACATTTTTCAATAACTATTAAAAAATGATTTTTAAATAAAAAATTAAAAAATAACTACTATAAATAATATATATTATTTTTCTCAATCATAATTATTATTATTTCGATAAAAATATATTAATTGAAGGCAAATAATTATTAATAAGGAAAAAATAAAAATTGCATATAATAGTTACAAATTAAGAAATTGGACATAAAAATTGTAATAATTAAGACCTTGATTAAAATCTTTAAGCTAGGTTGTGTTGTTTTCTTATAAGGAGCTGTCAAATTTAAGAATTTTTTTACATTTTTGAAAAATAGTAAAAAATTTAATTTTCATCAGATTTCAGTGTATTTATTTTAAATAAAAAGTCTTTTAAGGTAAAAATTTAAAATGAAACCATAAACTTCAGATGTTTAAGTGTATTTTTCTTCAAGTATTTTTTATAAATTATATATTGTCCTAATATTTTTGTTATTTTTTTTTTTTTTGAAAATTATCCTAAAATACACTAATTTTTAACTTTCATGGAATGCAACTTAAAATGTTACAGGAGTACATATTGTCCACTTTAATACTATGAAAAAAAATCGTGCGCATTGTAGCCCGATTTGAGAAAATATATATATATTTTTTTTTCAAAAAAACTCCTGTAGATTTCATACAAAAACAGCTTAAGAGCCAGACATTTTCTTTGCTTTGTCAAACATTAAACAGTGGGGAAGAATCGAAATAAATCTGTAACTTCAAATCGGCTAATTGGATTTACATGAAATTTCACATAGGCATAGCAGAGGACAGTAGCATTTTGAGTTTAGAAGCAGGATCCAATATAAGCTTCAGGAGCGGAACTATAGGGTTTCAAAATAGAGTACTAGTGTCTTGGAAAATGTTTAACCACTACCGAATTTTTGTTCCTAACCCGATTTCCAAGATTTTTATATCACCTTAAAGTCCTTGATAAATCCTTTAGAAAACATGATTGCATGTACTACTTGTCTGATATATTTTTCGAGTTATATATTTTTAAAATTTCAAAAATCTCTATTTTACAAGATCTTTTTTAAGATTTTTCAATATATAGCCAAAAATTTTCAACCGATTTAATTATGTTTTATGTAGTTGGTTAAAAAGCAAAATTATCTATCGAACAAGGAAGATTTTTGGTCATTATCTTTATTGAGTCAAAAGTTAAATGATTTTTAATTGGAAAGTTTGCAAAAATTAACAAGCAGACGGACAGATGGACGGACATTAGAATTCTTTCAAGAAAATCTTAAAGTTCGAAAAATATTTTTTTTCTACTTCTTGATTAATATAAAAATTAAATGAAAGTATTAAAATTTTGATATCACTTTTCCCTGAATTAAGTATAATTTTTGACACATTTAACCCAAATGTATAGACGGACATTGCCATGCTGCCAAAAAATATTTTAGAATTCTAAAAATGCATTTGTTTACTAACTCATAAATAGAAAAAATAGAAAGTGATCATCAAAATTTGGATATCACCTTTTCTTGAATTGAGCGTAATTTTCGTCCCATTTAACCCAAATGTAAAAACGGAAGGACGGACATTACCCTTCAGCCAAAAAACATCTTATAATTCTAAAAATATATTTTTTACTTACTAATAAATAGAAAAGTTAAACGTGATCATTAAAGTGTTGATACCACCCTTCTTTGAATAATGCATAATTTTCGACACATTTAACTCTAATGTATAGACGGACGGACAGACATTACCGTTCTGCTTAAAAAAAAAATCCTAAAATTCTAAAACTGATTTTTTTAACTAATAATCAATAAAAAAAATAAAACGTGATCATTAAAATATTGATATCATCTTTCCCTGAATTAAGCGCCATTTCGACCCCTTTTACCCCAATGTGCGGCGTCTAAAATACATCTGAGTTCAGAAAATTTTTTATTCAAAACTAGAATCGTACCCACGACACAGTTTAAAACATTTTCATCCTGATGAAGCCCAATTGTATTCAAAAATTTTACAATAATTATCACAACAGAAAGTGTCTAGGTCACTTCCAAAAGTATCATAAAATTAATAGATAGATGTTTTTTTTTTTTACTTATTTCAATTCACCAAGTTATAAACCAATTGAAAAATCTTTTGGTATTTTATTTTAGAATTTTATTAATTAGAAAATAAATCAGATTCGATGGAATTTCGTTGAGCATTCATATCAACCATAACAATAGCAAAACAGCTTCGAGTATAAATAATTTTCATAGGCAGCATACTATTTACTTGGTGTGTTATTTGCGCCGCTCGTGAAACTAAATTACTTATTTCATCATATGCCAAATGTATACACGGCAACATAAAATCCAAATAAGATTTTTTTTCCTCCAGACAAGTTTGCATTCTGTCAATTGCATCCACAACAGTGTGAAGGGCTTCGGTAATCAAGGAATTGGCAGATTTACACAATGAACGCATTGGCTTCATAGTAATTTTACAACAGTTGTGCAGTTCTTTGGTGCTGTTGGTTATGAACTCGTCAATGGCTCTACATCCCTCTTGGTATAGTTTTGTATCATTGACGGTGCGCAATTGCCTTTTAATATTTGCTGTCCACCAATCATATTCTTCAGTATTATTTATAAGCGTTTGATTGAGTTGTGTTACTGCCCAATTGAAGTGCTCATCAACACTGATGGCTAAATTACGAAATTCAATCCTCACGGACTCTAGCTGACGTTCAATATTATAAAACATTTCGTTGAGTAGATCATCGCCCTCATTTAGAATTTTATTGCTAAAAGTATTCAAAGCGTCTATTGTGTAATTAGAAAATTTGGCTAGAAAAATTTCCGTGTCTCGAGCTATTTTAGGTACACTTTTAGCTACAATATCTATAATATTTTCGAATAGTGTCTCAAATTCGTTGAATGTACGTCTCAATGTTTCTGCCAAAGTATATGTTCGGCTGTCAGCTTCTACCGAGGAATTATTTATATTCCTAAGAATCTTTTGATCACCTTTATAATGTCGTATATCCGTTTGAGTATGTGTAGTTATTGCGTTTGATATAAATGTATTCCTTCCATCGTCCTCCTTTAAGACCACAAATATTGGCAATATAATTACTATTAATATATATAAATGAAACGAATATATATTTCCGTTTAACATGTCCAAGTAATTATATACGATCTGTTTGCGAAAAATAATGGACATTGACTGATAACTGATCAACTTGTAATTTATATTGATTCGTATAAATTTGTTATCAACAATAATAATTATTCATATGTTTGTATGTATGAATATAATAAATACTCATAAGATTATCAGAAAGTAATTAACCCATTACTAAAACACATTTGGAATGCTATATTTAAAATTGTGCTAAGAAATTCTTAGAGCCGTTATTATAACTTACCTATAAGGTATCAGATAGTTAAAGGTAAGATAAACTAAAGTGAACGATAAAGTGAACTTTATCTACTTTTGGTTATTACAACTTGGTTTTAAGGTAAATTTTATAATTTTTATAATACGGCAATATCAAAGCAAAAACCGATTACTTTTGGTCACTTAACGTAGTGGCAACATGTACTATTTGAACGTAACTGTTACAAACGGAAATATAAATAAATAAAAAACAAAGAAATTTTTAAAATAAATGAGTTTAAGCTAACTAAAAGACAACGCCAGAGCAAATATAAATATAGACAGAAAAATTATTAAAAACTACAGCGGAATAAATATGATTTTATTTATTTCTTTTATAAAGTAGAAAATATGGCAGCTCTGAATACATAAACCGTCCGATAAAAGTTAAATGTCAGATGTTCTTACCTTTAGCTTATTGGTCACTTTTGGCTTAACTTATACTTATAACAACAAAAAACAGTTAAAGTGAACGATAACATCCTAACTTTAGTTATTGTATAGTTATAATAACGGGCCTTAATAAAAATATTTTGATGATATACTTGAAAAACAGTTTTAACACTTCATATTTTCTATGATAACGCCCTGAAAACTGTGGAATATAGGATTTAATTTTTTACAAAAATCATAGATCATTTCCTTCTCAAAAAACCTAACTCAGTTGTCAATACCCAACAAACACATAGTCATCATCAGGGAAACTACAATATGCTCTAAAAATATGGGTTTTATGCGCATTAAATATGCAGTAAAAAACGAAAAATATGCTCTAAAAAACGCGAAAATATGCACTAAAAAACAAAGATTTTGTATAGTTTTTTACCAAAATTATTAAAACAAATGGTTTTATTAATATTTTAACGTTATAAAATAATGCAAAACTGAAATTTATCAACTGCGTCAAATTTTGATTCCCCATTTTTTACTGTATCTCATAAAACCGTTATTGATCTTCTATTTTCTTACCCATCTAATTCTAGACACTATTATTAGTACAGAAATTATCAAAATTATCATATCGATCACTGACTTTCGAAATTCGAGTTTTGATGAAAATCTATAATTTAGAACCATTTAGATCATTTGTCAAAATTTCATCAACGTATCACCTCATTTCAAGAAATTGTTTTTACAACATAAACTTCAATAATAATATTCAATCTTCTCAACGATAAAATGGTATTTATAAGTTAATTTTAAAATTATTATTATTATTATTTTTGTTTTTTTTTTTTTTTTTTTTTTTTTTTTGTTTTCTCATTTTTTTATAAAATCAAATTTAAAAAACATTCATGAGATATAAAAAATTATCAAAATATGCTCTAAAAGGGTTAAATATGACGTAAAAATAATAAGATATGCACTAAAAATCGCCAAATGCAAAAATATACCGTTAAGAGTAAAATATGCAAAAATATGCATGAACAAATCGATGCCAAAATGATTTATTTGTTCTGAAACGGATAAATATTTAATCGATGGCTTCATTCAACTTCCAGGAAAAAACATGCAATTGCATATTTTGGTTTCCCTGGTCATCATATTTCAAACGATTATGTATTTAAATTATGTATTTTTTCTTTAAAATCAAAGGTTAATTCAAACTTTACTTCAAATCTTTATCAAAATTGGAGAAGAAATCTCCCCTCTCAAACACTTTGGTTTGTTGGTATAATAGAAAGAAAAACAAAGGTTTTAAATTTTGAGGGAGAAGATTTGAAGTAATTCTGCTTAGCGGAATCTTTTATACCCACAATCTGCAACAATTTGTGCCACCTTAATTTAAAATTTCATTTTATATGATAGGTGGACGATAAAGTATGCAGATCAAGCCGCATACTTTATATATTTTGGCCTCTGTTGATCTCTTAGCGACCATATGCATTTGATGTGCGGACATTTTCTGATTCTATGCGCATTTATGTGTTGCGTCTTTTTGTCCCACGGAAGGATACACTTATTTTTTTAATACTCTATTTAACAATATGAAATTGTTTAAACATTTTTTATGAGTTTTTCAAATTTGTATCCATAATATTATCATGATAGTAGCATTTATATAGCTTTTATGCATATTATTGTGAATCTCAGATGGGGCTATTATATTAAGTCAATGGCCCTAAAAGATTGTCAATGAGATTTTGACTTTCGTTAAAGTGATTTTCAGAAGTGAGCTTATATGGGAGCTAGCTAAATTATTGGCAAATTTCGTGAAATTTAGCACACTTATATGGGGAATTCTTCAAACTCTTTTACTTTTGGGGTTAAAATAAATTTTTATTATTTTTTAATGGTACATCAACGCTATTTTGTACCAATATTAACTAGCTTTAATGAAACACAAATCTGTTCGCGTGAATGACTTTTAGCGAAGTGTTATGGAAGTTGATGACGACGAAGATATTCGCGATCATAATGATTTTTTAGCATTTCATAAATAAATTTTATCAACAAAGTAAGCGCAGAGTTTCTCCTCTTTTGATTTTATAAAATTCTTTGATAAACATTTTTAATATTTAAGGCATCTACAAGTGTTAAAACTCTATTCCGGGAGGACATTTGTATGGGGGCTAGGTGAAATAATGGGCCGATCATAACCAAATTCAAAATTGCGACCTGTACTTTGCGCACAAGCTTTACATGGACATCCAGCCAAGCCAGCCGTCCAGCCAGCCAGCCGACCAGACGGACGGACGGACATCGTTAAATCGACTCAGAAAGTGATTCTGAGTCGAACGGTATACTTTAAGGTGGGTGTCCGAAGATTTTTTCTCTGCGTTACAATTTCTGCACAAACACATAATACCCCAAACACCTTTGGTATAAATATAATTACTAGGGAACGGATTTTTATGCAAATGCATGTTTTTCTGGAGCATTTAAAGCAGTGTTGCCCATATAGCCATTTAATGTCTAAATTTAGCCTGTTTAGCCATTGAATTTTTTTTATTGTAAAATGTAAATAACACTGGTCGACAAAAAAAAATTTGTTTGAGCTCCTTCAAAAAAAAAAAAAAAAAAAAATATGTAGATGGATTTTTTTTATGGGCGTGTCTATTATTGTGCCCTATATATGCCGATTACTCGAGTATATTTCACTAATACTTGAGAACGGTATGCACGATTTATATAAATGATATACCACGATATGCGAAATATAATTAGCTTTAAATCGCTCTACCATCAAATTTTTATCCGCTCAATAGTTTAGGAGATATTTCGAAATAAGTATCCGAAAATATTAGATACGCCCATAAACAAAAATCCAGACCTGATGGAAAAAAACTGAAAGCAGATTCGCGTTTAGCACATCAACATACATCAAGTTCGACTATTCGTCTATTTTTTGTTGACCAGTGTAATTTTTAAGATTTTTTACTACATAAATTATTTTTTATACAAAATATCCTAAAATCTCAAAGAAAGCTAGTGACTTATTGAAAATGTATTTAATTTGATCGTTATAAGTATAAGAACGATATCTATTTCATAAAATGGTATATTTTCTTTAAAATTCTCTATTTTGCCAAATGCATACATAAGTGAAAAGTTTTTTTTATATATAATATATATATACACAGTGCTGTGCAGAACAGAAGCAACAAAATTATGGTAAACCTAAGAATAGTTTTATTTTTTAAAATATTTGGTTTACAACAAAAATAATTTTACGAAATTATATACGTATTAGGGTATTCACTCGAATATTGTTTGTTCGATTAATCGACAAATTAAAATCAAGCAACTGTTCGATTAAATTAAAATCAAGAATTTCGAGTAACAATTTATTCGAGCAATTTATGCCGATTAATCGAATAATTCGAGTAAAAAATATTTTAAATATTTTCATTCTTAATTAGTTTTTAGGATGTTTTAATTTTAGTTTTCTAAAAAATTTAGCTTAAAAACAATGTTTCAAATTTTGTATAGAATTTTTCGAATATAAAAGTGGTGCCACAAATTGGAATTTTATAAAAAAAATGTATTTAGCAAAAAGAACCGAATATATGCCTAAATTACATTTATAGTTAAAAATATTATTTTAAATTAAATAAAGTCCTTTCCTTTTTTATATGAAATTACAAACTGGTTTTTGTATAAAAACAGAAATAAAAAAATTTATCTTTATTGAATAAGCTTTTCAGTGAGCAGTGCTATATTGCTTAGCCTGTAACTTCTTTAAATGCTTTTAATGGACTTCGAGTATAGTATAAATCAAACCTTAGAGGCTATATAACCTATCTAAGTAGACAAATCCGTTTTTATATATATCTGAACGAAGTTTTTAGCGGAAGTCCTTTTACACAAGGTTTAATATTTCTACTATAGTAGCTCTTATTTATTATAAATATCAACTACTAACAGACGCCATATTAAAAAATATATTCACTGCTTAACATTTCGTATTCCATACTACTACAAACTGCTGCAACATTTTCATGTTGTATACTAAAAATTGCAGCGTTTGTTTACAATTTATGGCAACATACTTAAACAGTATTGAACTTGTATGTCAAATATAAAAACTATAACCTCGTGCTGAAGTTGCGCTCGCACAATTTTGGCAAAAACATATAACACAAAAGTCTGTGTTCTCTTTGTTATGTTGGATATTCTATTCTATTTGAAAATTTGCGCTTTGGTTTTTCTGCTATAGTAGGCAATTTAGCAGTCTTTTTTTTTTTTAATTTTCGATGCTTTGTGTGTAAGAATCAGAGTTTAAAAATTAGTAAATAGTTTTTTCTTGTCTACGGCAGCCCATTTTGAAAATATACATTATTAACATTTTTTGATGTAAAACATACTAAAAATATACCACAATCAACGAGCGCCATATATGTTTTCACTTCTACATTTAAATATTTTTATTTTCAAAATATATGTTGAACAAAAATTATACAAAACAAAAAATATGCAACATGATCAGTACGAACTGCGTAAAATATTTCAGCTTGTGCATTTTTTACTGCGAAGTAAATGTGTACGAATAAACGAAGATTTGCGAAGCTGACAAGTTGAATATATGCGTACGAAATATGTGAAAAAATATGTTGAAAAAATATGCAAAAACATATGTTGAAAAAATATGCTTGTACGTGGACATCGTTAGTAATGTGTAAACAGAAATAAACAAAAACAAAAATGTTTGTTTTTGGGTATTTCTGTATTGGGTATTATGACATAGAAATATAATAACGATGATTATAATAATCTTAAAAATTTAAATAGGAGCTCAATAAAGTGTTAAGTAAGAAAAAATTGTTTTATACAAATTAACAAATGTATTTTTGCATGTATTGTTTGCAAAAACAGCAAAGGATAACAACGTACAATTAAAATCAAAGTGATCTATTTAAGGTTTATAACGTGAGTGGAAAAAAGGAAAATTATAATGCAAAATTTGGGATGACAAATTTACCAACAACATCATGTGTATGTTAGTATGGAAAACAAAGAGAAAACAAATAAATAACCACATTACAGTGCTTTGAGTTGAGAATTGTTTTGAGAATAACAAAATGTTTGAAATAAAAATTATATACTTTTGTGAAGCCTTTTTGCTTTCTGGTCACCTGCAATTTAATAATAAAATTCTTTCAGATAATTATTTCATTATATATAATACAATTCTGCACAAAATCAGCCACATTCAGAATGAAAATATATATTTTTCTATATTATTCACGGTTTTGCTTTGGGTCATTTTGCGGAAGCCTCCGAAATTCTTAAAAAAATATTTATGTGAATAACATTTAAATATCTTTCCTCTCTCTAAATGAACTTAAAAATTTGAAGCTATTAGAACCTTATTTCATAATAATGATTAAAGCATTCTATTAGTAAACTTAAAACCAAAAAAGATATAGAAAATTTGGATTCGATTAGTTTTCTAGCACGAATAGTTTTCTTCGTTCTCTGGGAGCTTCATAATGCTCTGGAAGTGGAAAAATGCGTCGAAAATGATATGATTCACTTATTTCCGCACCTTGTAAGCACTTTTAAAATTTGTTTTTGCCAGAATTTGAAGGACGAAGAGTTTTTTAATTAAGTATAATTATGAACAACGTATTTCCACCTCCGATAAAAAATTAAAAATCTAGCTCCATTAGGATTAGGGTTACCAGATGGACTTAAATGAACTTGATTGTCAAGATATTTGTAAACTTAACTTATAAAGTTATAAGTTCAAATGAAATTTGTCAAGTTGAAAACAATTTATAGTTATGAAGATTTTTTATAGCGATAATTCCGAAGCATAAATATATGCTATATATTTTAGAGAATAGAATGCCATCTGATTTGTTATACCCTGAAAGTTAAATGTGCACAGAATTACACAGCATAATGGTTGAATTTTAAATAATCTTGAAATCAAATCTATATGAGATATACAAATCATTTTAATTAAAAAAAATCTAAAAAATAAACTGATTACTATATGTTATACATCGATCAGGATTGTTTAGAAACTTCTAAAACACATTCGCTTATAGCAATTGTTTAATGCCGTGAATAAATGTTCAAGAGCAATTCTAGAATTCATATATAAAATAAAATATTTTTAGCGAATTTCGATTGTCAAGTTTTTGTTTTAGAAATCAAGATTATTTTTCTGGAATGTAAAGTTAGATCACAATTCGAATCTGGCAACCGTAGCTAGGATTTGAAGTAGGCATAGCTTAATAAGAGAGCTTAATTTTAATTTTCCACCAAGTCTGGAAGCTTCACAAAGCTCTGGATAGATTAAACAAATTTTTGAAAATGACGCATAAATACGCATATCTCCGCTCACAGCGAAAAATTTCCAAATATGGCTCCGTAAGTAAACCAAATTTTAATTTTCTATGTCGCCTAAGATAAAGTTGCTACGGAAATTATATATAGAAGATATAGATTAAAATAAAATCAAACATTTTAAGTAAGATCTTTTTTCAATAAAATGTTTAATACATTCAATCATCTTGACTTAATATTTTTTTTTTTTTTGTTTTTGAAAACATAGTATTTCTGTTTTTAATTTTTTAAAATTTTTAATAACAGAGTTGAAAATTAAAACAAAAAATTATTGAATTAATTATTTTCTAATATATTTGTAAATTGGTGGCTTTTTTCTGTGAAACAATTTGTACATTAATTTCTCGCAGAAACAAATTTCACAATATAATAATTGATTTATTTTAACTAATAATTCCGACTTAAATTATAAGTAATATATACATACTTACGTATGTAAATAAATTATGTTTTTAAAATTAATTCACAATTCTATAATTATTTTGCACACAGCTCTACAAATTTTATTATATATGCAAGAACAAATTACATATTAATAAAAAAACAAAAACAATTTTTTTTTGTTATTCTCAACACAATTCGTACTGTAATTTTTTAATTTATTTGTATCCTCTATGTTTTCCATACTAACATACACATGATGTTATTGGCAATTTTGTCATCCTAAAGTTTGTATTATAATTTTCCTTTTTCCTTATTTTTTCCACTCACGTTATAAAACTTAAATCGATCACTTTGATTTTAATTGTATGTTGTTATCCTTTGCTGTTTTTGCAAACAATGCATGCAAAAATACATTTGTTAATTTGTATACAACAATTTTTTCCTACTTAACACTTTATTGAGCTCCTATTTAAATTTTTAAGATTATTATAATCATCGTTAATATATTTCTATGTCACAATACCCACATATTTATTCATTAATAATCCCATAATTAATTTGACTAGTCTTTATATACTTTAATAGTTCCTTTTCCACATTAATAATGAATTAACATTTAATAAATAACTAAAAACTACAAACAATAAAAAATAAAAATTTTTGTTTATTTCTGTTTTAAATTCTACTTCATTTTATTTATTTTTATACATTACTAATGATGTCCACGCACAAGCATATTTTTTCAACATATTTTTTTGCATATTTTTTCAACATATTTTTTCACATATTTCGTACGCATATATTCAACTTGTCAGATTCGCAAGTCTTCGTTTATTCGTACACATTTACTTCGCAGTAAAAAATGCACTGATCATGTTGCATATTTTTTGTTTTGTATAAATTTTGTTCAACATATATTTTGAAAATAAAAATATTTAAATGTACAAGTGAAAACATATATGGCGCTCGTTGATTGTGGTATATTTTTAGTATTTTTATAATAAAAACTTTTGTTGATGCAATATTTTTATGATTTGCTTTCAAAAAATATGAAAAATTATGCAATTTTTTGAATATTTTAGTAGTAATTTTAAACTTTGGTAAGAATAAAACACATAAGGGTTGAAATGTAGCGTAATGTAGTTAGTGTGTATGTTTATGTGTTTATCTTTCACACAAGAATGTCTAGCAGCAATGGAATTGTCAACAAAAAGTCTGCTAAACTATACTGTAGCAGCATATAGTGTGGATATGTCTAGTTGTTGAGTATTGTACAAATGAAACATTTGTATATTTATTGCACAGTCGTAAGTGAACAATTTTTAGCTGGAACTGAACATTTAAACCTTGCTTTTACATGCACTGAAAATTTATAATTTTTTAAATTGTGCTTCTGAAATAAATTTGTATACCATTCCAACATTATGGGGGTTCGCGAAGACCTTTTGTTTGTACATACATACATTTAATTTTTTCTTCGTATGGAATTGAAAGATATTCATAATTTAAATAGACTATAATTATCAAGATCGACGGGTTATAGAGGTTTTGTTTGTCAACAATTTTAACGTCAAACACACTACAGAGTTATAATAATCACTCATTCAATACACTTTCGCTCAATTTTCTACGAATTTCCCCAACAATTTAACTAACATAAAAACTAAAGAAATCTTAATTTCAATAGTTTTAAGATTAAAATTAGTGAAACATTTTCGAAGCAAATATTGTACATCAAATCAGAAACCGCACCAATTCCAACAGAATTTATAAGTTAAAAATAATGATATGATAAATTAGTAGAACATTAATATTTTGAAGTGTTTTAGTATTTATTTTGCGATGCAGTATTTTGGTGAACAAATATAAAAAGTACTATTTAACAAGTTATTTCTGTTCTTCATTTCATTTTTATACGTTTTGTTCCTTAAAAATTGTTAGCCATTTCTAGTCACGAATTTAGCAATTTTTGGTCACCAAGAATTGACAACACTGATTTAAAGACTTATGTCTTATGTTGTTATCTATCCGAATCAGACATTTTACTTAAAAATGGGATCGATTTGTTAGCGCATATTTTTGCATATCTACTCGAAAATTCATACTTTTGCATGTTTTTCTTTATAATGCATACTTTTTTTGTTTAAGTTATATTTTTCTAAGCGATTATTCTCAAACAAGTTATTAAGTAGAGGAATGAATTTAATAAAAATTATAAGTTGAATGATAACGACTTTAAAGCTTTAAAAAATGTTAAACGAATATTAACATCAAGAAATATTATATCTAAGCTCTCATTTGCCTGTTGCAACTACACCCAGAGAAATATCAATCACATACGTGTTGAAAACGATACCATTCTGTGTTAATAGTGAATCTACACCGTATGTGTTTAAATTAAACACTGCGTGTTCAATTCTTATTGAAAATCCATACCTAATTGTCACCAATTTGAAAACATTTCGGTATCAAATTGTTAAATTACATATGTTTTCTATTAAATTTGTTAACGAAAGGTATTAAAAAGCTGTTACCGTAAATTACCAATGTGAGCACAACCGTTGTTGATTTTGAATCGAATTTTTTCCCTTAGTGTATGGATTTCTTCATGAAATTTTTACTAAATTAGAGGGATTCGATTCTTTAAGTATTCAAACAGCTATTGAGAATATCGATGCTACGGAAAAAACTGAAATTAAAATTTCAATCTGTCACTTAAAAAAGATACAAAAAATAAGAGAATATTTAAAAAAAAATCTAAATTAATTATTCTTTGTTCAGATCTCGTGTTTGGAAGAAAACTATCCTTCTGAATTACAATTATTTAAATACGCTTCTATATCATCTATTGACGTGGGAGTATTTTTTTCTATATATAAAAATGCAACCGTTTACGTTTGACAACATATTAAAAAAAAATTATAAAAATAAAAGTCTATCTAACTAAGATTGTATTAAACCTAATGTCACGAATATAAGTTGAAACAAAAAAAAAAAAATTAAAAAAAATTAAAAAAGTACAAAGAATAAGCGTTGATGTTTTAAAACATAGCTTTAACTTTTAGAAATACAATGCATTACTTAGCTTACCATGGGCTGGTTTTTGTTTTTTCTTATAGAATCAATTTTTTCTTTCCTTTTTGTTTAATAAAATTAAAAAAAAAAAAAAATAGTGCATATTTTTAAAATTTTTAAGTGCATTTTTTAAAACGCATATTTTAAAAAAATAAATTCATACAAATTCGCCGCCTAATAATTATTATTTCCTAACATTTTTCAACTGAACTTTTTAGACATTCCTAGGAATTTTCGGGTATTCGGGAAAAAATAAAATATTGTTTAAAAGTGTCAAAACTGAAAAAATAAATATACGAATCTATTTCTTAAATAAAGCGCTATAGTCGGCTCTGCCAAATTTTATATACCCTTCACCCATGACGAGATGTATTATATTAAAATGAAATATATTTCAAAGTTTTTACTATTTAATAAATATTTTTATTATTTATATAATGAAGAGATATTTTTTTTTACATGTAAGACAATATTAAATTAAAAAAAAATTATGGACAGAATTGCCTGATTTAAAAAACCGAAACTCGATAAAAATATTTATGATAGATTTATGCCCATAGCTTAAATAACAGCTGCAAAAATCGTAAAAACGCGTTTTGGCCTATAACTCGGTTAATACAGGACCGACTAAAACCACTTTTATAAACCCAAAAATTCTGAAAAAATTTTCGAATTTTCAGTGAAAGAACGAGGTCTATAGCTTACATAGGTCCTTCAAGAAGTTGAAAAAAACCATATGTATATTACAGTGCCTTGATTTGTATGGGGAGAAAAAAAGTTGCAAATGTACCCCCCCTAAAATTAAAGACTGATATGTTTTAAGCTAATTCCCAAAATATTTCGGTTCAATTATTAAATTTACGTGATTAAATTATTAAATTTTTAAAATACCTCCAAAAATATGGTTTTCGATCGACAGTATACATAGTTTTTAACTCTTTGTCAAAAAAATTACAACGTATGATAGAAAAACGATATCTACTACATATTGAACAAAAAATAATTTAAAATTTGTTTTCATTCTCGCGAAATTAAAATTTTAGTAAACTTTTCAATGATTTTATTATGATTTATTTTTATGATTTATTTTTCATCATAAATTATATTTTAGTGTATCATTGGAAAGCTCTCATTAAATACTATTGATATGTGCATTCATTTAACCTTTTAGTTGCACAAATAATATTTTGGGATTTCCGGTCCATAATTGGTTAAGTTGATTTTGACGGCAAATAAATGATAAGTTAAGGATATAAATGCCCCCAAAATCATAAATAGATCAAAAAATCATTAAATTCGCGTAAAATAGAGGCTACATTTCAAAAAATCATTTTCATTTGTTATATTTTTCATAAATTTATCAATATTTAAGTGTAATAAGTACTTCCATGCGATTTATTTGCAAAAATTGCTAATTTAACCTTTTAGGAACTTTAGGAACGTGTTATCTTCAATAGTAACAGGATATACATACCACTTCTATGGTACATTAAATCCTAATATATTTTGAAAAATGTCCGAAATATATAAAATTACAAGTTTGAACAAAGAAAATATCATACAAAATGTAAGTAAAATCTTAATATTTCAAGACCGAAAAGAGACATAATAATAATTTAAATTAATATTCATGGTCATTGTATGTCTCTTTTATAATTTAAAGTTAATTTTCTTATAACTAAAATTTGGATAATGATAAGAAAAAAATACGTAAATTTAGAGGTGTTTTGAAAATGGTCCAGCTCACGTAAATTTAAATATTGAGATGTAATATTTTGGGAATCATATAAGAACATACTAATCTTCATTTCTAGAGGGGTACATTTGCAACTTTTTTTCGTAAGGCACTTTAATGTATATGCCTTAGTATTGTTGTTGTTGTTTTTCAGTACCAACAACTATAAGAGAAGCGCGCAATAAATAAATAAAAAAAAATCGATTTCGATTTTATTGACTCGAAAAACTAAAATTCAAGAGAAATATTTGTGACCGATTTATATAAGAACCAAGTCCGTAACTTATATAGGTTTGGACATGCATTTTGGCCGATATCTCGGTTACTAATGGACCGATTGAGTTCATTTCTTCAGCATAAAAATTCAGAAAAAAGTCTACAATTTTATTAAGCAAAAAATTCTTAGCTTTTATAGGGTTTTCAGAAAATCGAAACCAGGTTTGAAAAAAAACGTTTTTTAAAAATATTCACCATTTTTAAATAGTTTTTTTTTTTTTTTTTTTAATAAAATTTCATAGAAAAGTTCTATAAAAATTTCAGATCTTTTGATTTACATATATGTCATATCTTTGTTATTGGGAGGCTTCACATACGCCATTTAAGCGGTTTGTAATCGATTTTGTATAGTTTATTTTTTTTTTTAAATTTGGCATGTGGGACTTTTATGATACAAGGACGAAACCTATTGAAATTGGTTATGATCGGTCCATTATTTCCCCTACCCCCATACAAATGTCTTCCCGGAATTAAGTTTCAACACTAAAAAATGCCTTACAAATAAGAATATTTAATGAAATTCGGTACAAAGAAGTTTTGTATAAGTATCAATCTTTGTACCAAATTTCATGAAGATCGGTTCACGATTAACCATGGCTCCCATACAAACCCCTGTTCCGAAAATCACTTAAACGTGAATAAATACCATACTAATGTTAGTATCAAGTTAATATTCGACACAAATAAGTTTTATATAAGTAGAAACAACACTGCCAAATTTTATTAGAGTCGGTCCATAATTTACCATAGCTCCCATATAAAATCACTTCCGAGAATTGCCCTAAAGAACATAAAATCAAGTAGATGTTAGTATCAAAGCATTATTCTGTATTTGTATATTTTATTTTACATTTAGTAAAAGTATTGATCTAATATAGGTCTCCATCCCGAATTTTTATGTTCATACATAATGGTGTAGGGTATTATATGGTCGGTGTTGACCGACTATATCTTTTTCTCTCTTTTTTTTTAGATCCAATATGTTTAAACTAAGTTGTTACATTTTTTCACAAATCGTAAAATAAAACGCAAATTATGCACTCGGGCACCTTTTATTTCACAAAACTGTTACTTAAGACTGTTACTTAAGAGATACATAAATTTTACTTTAAATTTTATATAAGTATATATGGGCAATTCTCTTTTCACGTTTGCCTTTATGAAACCGACCTTCAACCTCAAATATTTTTTTAAATTCTGACTTTTTTAAACAACTTTTGATGCAATTATGTTAACAACACTTGGTGCTGTAACAGAAAAAAAATTCAAGACCTGGTGCCAGCAAGCACCCAAAGTCAAAAATTTCAAAAAAAGTGTAAAACTAACAAGCTTTTTTTATTTCTTTTTATTACTGTAGTCGCGGATTTTAGCATAAATGTCCAATTCTTCTAATGTAGATTGTGCAAAAGTTGTGAAACCAAATTTTAATTTTTTCACTGGGGATTTTACTCCGTTTCGGATATTTCAAAATCAACAGAAATGCTGTAGGAGGTACCCAAACTTGGAGAGAAAAAACGTGAATGGCTCCAAGAGGTGCCTTTTTCACAAGGTACACTCACAACGTTATTTCAGTAAAGCTAGAGTATCGTGTTATCAAAGAAGGTTTCCAAATGACATTTAAAAATCATTGTGGCGTTTTAAAATATTAATTTGCTAAACGTGTATAGCTATTTTAAAGAATTCAGCAATTTTGCATATTTTGTTATAGCGGATGTTGGCGTTATAAATAAATTTTAAACTGAAATAAGTTCTTGTGTAAAATTGTACTTACGGAGAAAATATAATTTCACTAGAAATATTCCTCAACGGTTTTCATGGGCTAAGAACGCGATGTTTTTAGTTTAACATTAATCGTCGAGGCACACCCAAGGCGCTAATTAAAATTGGCGATGATATATGTCAATCTGTAGCTGCTTTAATACCCTATATAAAAATCAATATGACGTTCGAAAAAAGTACGATTTTGCATTTAATGCAACTTTAGAGATTTTAGTAAGTGCAATAAAAAAATGCATATAAATTGCATTGTTTTATGACTTATTTAAAAAAATGAAATTAAAAAAAGATTCGGCTGTGCCGAATCTTTGATACCCTACACCACATTAACATATTACTATATTACCATCTTACCGACAAATAATAAAATGTTCGCCTTAACGTATGCTTTCATATTTTCACATTTATAAATCTAAATTTTTTTCCAAACTACGAACATTTGAATACGAAAAAAAACAGTCATAGCAAGCATTGCTTTAAAAATATAAACAACAACATAAACAACAACAATTGAATATTTATATATTTTTGTATGTATGTATGTATGTATGGATGTACATATATACAAACTGACTGCATATACAAAGAACAACAATGTTAATCATTATGTTACTGTTATTGATTACTAAACTACTTACTAAACCCATACAAAAAAACAACAATGCTTAATATAAATATTTTTCTGTGTATTTATGTTATTAAATTTTTTTAGTTTTTGGCCCATAACTCGGTTGCATTCAGAAAAAAAAAATTTAAGAAAGATTTTGAATTTTTCTTGCAAAAACGAAGTCGCTAGCCTGTATAGGAGCCGAGAAAAGCCGACAACAAATACGATTTTTTGGGAGTATCTTCGGTTTCTTTCTGATATCTCAGTTATTTATTTTATTAGCGATTTTCTAAGGAATATTTCTTATAATTTGATATATAAAATATATATATATGGGGCTTTCTAAAAACTGATTTCAACAGACAGACGGTCAGACGGACAGACGGACATCTTTATATCGACTCCCCTATCAATAAGGATCCAGAATATATATACTTTTTGGGATCTTAGATGAATATTGTAGAAATTTCAAACGGAATGACAAACTTATATATACCCTTTACACCTGTGGTGAAGGGTATAATTATGAATTTTGCAATAAATGGATGAGTATGAACAACACTACATCAATAAAAACTGAATTTTGCAATTTTATAAGAAGGTTTAATAATTATTAAATCGCTAATATATCCACGCATACTTAACTTATCGCGATATTTTTAATTTTTATTTTAGATACAACATTGTAGAATACATTAATGCAATAATTTTTGATTTAGGACTATAAATAGAATTTTGGCAATTTTTTTTTATAAATTTTTATCTTAAACCGCCATAACATTGATGCCGTTCGGTAAAAGTCATTCACGCGAATAGATCTGTGTTCCACTAGAGCCAAGGAATATTGGTACTAAATATCGTTGATGTGTCATTTAAAAATTTTCGACATTTTTTTGAACATCAAAAGTAAACGAGTTTGAAAAATTTCCCATATACATATATTTTTTATTTAATTGTTTTGTCACTTTTAAATTTCGGTATGTTCAACAAATTCCAATGTACTTAAAATTTCTTTCCTTTATGGAAATTATCATGTTTTTTGTGTGTTTAATAATTAAACATTTCAAATTTAAATAGAATTTTTTGTTCGCATTCAAATATATAAAAAAACCTTTCAATTTTTTGTGTTTAATGATAAAACCAATGGTTTAAAAAATGGTTAAAAATATTGCCAAAAATTTATTTGTGAAACTTTTGATTTGTGAAACTAATGATTTTTACAGGAGTAAAAGATCGATATATATTTTATACATAACATAAGAAATAATGCCGAAAATATTATGCTAATATGCTTTTTTATGCAATTAAAAAAAGTCGTTTAAAAAATTGAAAAATTTTCATGAAATCTGCTCTTCTGCATTCGTTTTTGGCCGGGCGGGAAGCAGTTTAGTGTCAAATCGTTGTGAATCTATATCTTCAATAAATTTAAAAAAGCTCGCGTGACATTTTTTTATTAATCGATAAAAATTTTACTTTTTTCCAAAATTCACCATTTTTGACCAATCTATTCAAAATTTCTTTATTAAACATTTATGAAGCCTTATCTTTTAAAATATATAGAGAAAAAAATTTTTCTTAAACGGAACTTTGAGAAAAAAAGTGAAAGAAATGTACTATATTTTTGTAAAAAATTAAAATTTTTCATATTAATTTCAGAGTGCTGACTTTGAATATTTTCCAAAAATTCTTTCAGCGTATTATTTTGGAACACATAGAAAATTACAGAATATTTTTAAAATTTTTACCTCATATACCTCAGCATTTATTCCCGAAAAACGAAAGAAAGTCGAGGCAAAAAATCAAAAATTCAAAATTCAAGTGTAAATATCTTTTTAACTGTAAGAAATATAAAAATCTTTAAAATCGGACTTCATTTGTAAAAGTTACAATTTTTTTACACTTTTTCATACTCGAGGTAGTAAATTTTGACACCCTGTAACTTTTCCTGTGTTATCACAGGGTGACTACAACATGGTATTTCTGAAAAAGTTCTCCTCTGCAACTCTTCCATATATTTAAATTTAATCCGAGCAGTAGTTTTGAAGATACAGATTTATTACCAAAAAATTTGCGTTTGACACCACTGTGCAACGCCGTACATTTTGTTTGCAATTAGTTTCACTAATCACGATTTGTTTTCGTAAGTTTTTAACTAACTTGCAAATATAATATAAATTTACTGTTTACACTTAAAAACTTTCATATCGCAATATTTTTAATTGTGAATAAGAGCAGTATATATAATTTTGAAACCAGTACTTATTTCATTTAATTTTTTTTCAGCAAAATATCTATTTTTACACACAATTTTTTAAGTTTTTCGTGCAAAGATTAAATTAAAAATTATCTTTTTCAAAGTAATTCGATATATGTATGTACAATACATATATTAATGATATATATAGTAATATCTTTGACATGTACTGATAGCAATTTAGAAGTTCTATGAGATCGCAATATTTTGGTTTCGATAAAGCAATAACTCTATTTTTAAGATTTTTTTGAAAGTTTCAACTTCAAACCTCCACAACTTTCCAAAATTTTTAAAATTCCACACAATATGTTTTTATATCATAACATACATAACTTTTGGTTTCGTAGATTTCAAAAATTTAATTATTGTTTAGAAATTAAAATTATATACTCGCCATTAATAGGTTAATATTTACAAAATACATACATGCATATTTAAAGATTTAAAAAGCATGACTTTTGGAACGAGTTCAATTAAAGTTCTTAATAAGAATGAAAATTAAAGGTTCAAGAATACATAGATATATCTATAGTATATTATATACATATGTATGTATATATGTTTGTAATTTTATATATGAAATGCAATGCGATAAAGTCTCTCTTGATTAGAACTTATCAAATATACTGACCTTTAGAACAATAATTATCAGCGTTCAGAAAAAATTGAAGCTCAAGATTTGTTTATTTTCTTTGATTTCTATATACTTAATATGGAATGTGAGAAAGCTTCTTGTAAAAACACTCATGCAATTAAACAAATAAATTGATTTTAATAACAAAAGTGTTGTTGGCTGATCTTAACCGATGATCTGTTGGTTTCGTATTCACAAATAATACTGAACGTAATGGAGTGAGTCTGTTTAGATCCAATGACTTGTACAAAATATTTTTGTTTTTTTTTTTTTTTTTTCTATAGAATACTTCTTAATCTAAATAAATATGTATGTATGTCCATAAGTTTGTTCGTATAAAAACATTATAAAAAAGTGTATATGTCTATATTTATACAATAAACCTAAAAATACGTGTCTAAATTGTTTATGCGTATGTTTATGATGTGCTTGATGAAAATATTTAGTAAACTATTAGACCTTCATTCATTTTATTAAATAATCTTATATCGAACCTATAATTTTGTTTAATTACATGTTTTTATAAAACAAAATTCACTTTAGTAGTTATACATACTGTGTCAATAAAAAAATGTTTATGAAAAATAAGTTTTTTATTTAACATACAACTTTTAGACGTCTGAAGCTAGAGTTTCCTTTCCCTACAAAAAGATCCATTAAGATGAAATTTTTTGGAAATTCAAATATTTGGGGGATAAAAAAAGTATAAACAGGTAAAAGTGATAACTGTATTTCCCTAGAGCAGAGCTCCCAAATTGAAGTCCGTTCACCCCTTGGGATCCGTAGTAACTTTTTAGGAGGTCCGCGAAGGGGTCTAAATTAATGTATAAATTGTTTTTTTTAAGTCGATATATTCATAAAACTAGAAATTACGCACAGCAAAATTTCAGGACGTCAAACTTCTTCTCAAAAGGACAGACAATTCAAAAAAGTAAAATATTTACGATGATAATATTAACACAATACCGGTTTCAAATGAAAGCTAAGAATCCGTGCAAAATAATATCTTCAACTGTATTATTGAAGAATACAAATATGCCCCCATCATATTTGAATTCTTTAATAATGTAGATGAAAAATTAGTAAAATAAAAAAAATGTTCCGCCGAAAAATATATCTGAAAGAGCCCGCGAGGTGAACTATTGTGGGAACATCTGTTCTAGAGCATAAAGTCTAGAAAAACAAGTAAGAAGGTAAAGTCCAACCATATTATACCCTACATTATATGAGTAAAAGTCATTTTCTGAGGGGGTCTCATATGGAGCCCCCCTCATGAGGTCAAGTTTTGACAGATTATTTTTAAATAATCTTGAAATTTATTGAATTTTTTCTATGGAATTATATCATAATAGATTATTATGTATTTGTATGCGAATTTATTGGTCGAATTTACTTGTGTCATTTTGCTGGTAGCCTTTTAAAGCATAAAATTTAATATAAGGAGTGCGTTCGAAAAAATCTTAACATATATAAAGTTCAATAACTTGGAAATGGTTGCTTTTAGAGTTTTCATTCTTTTTTGTATTTAATTGATGTTGAATTAACAAAATGTACTTGTTTATATTCTACTTAAAATAATTGATTTTATGTTTTCAATGAAATATTTTGTATTTGAAATGTAAATCAGTATGAAAATTTTTATTTTCAATTTACTCATTAAAATACTTTTGTATAAAACACATCAGATTGTGTACATTGTTTTATTAGAAAACCAATAGGTTATGGGCCCAGGACTCCAAGAAGAAAGATTCTGAGGATTAAACGTTGTGATTAATAAATTGACTGCATAAATATGGCATCAACAACATTTGCAAGCAAAATACCAATATTTGATGGGTCTAACTTTACAACATTGAAGACTCAAATGGAAGCTCTGTTACACAAGAGCAGATTGTTGCAGATTGTAAAGTGCGAAATTCCAATACCAACTGAGCCAGGTTTGCGTGAACAGTGGATTGAAAAAGATCAAGATGCAAGAGCCGATATCTTGATTGCATTATCGCCGAAAATTCTGTTGTTAGTAAGGAACTTTAAAACATCGAAGCAAATATGGGATTTCTTATGTGAAACTTATGAAAGAAGATCAAAACGCCAGAAAGCTGAATTGTATAGGAAGCTGTTAAACCACAAAATGAATACTGGACAATCTATATCAAAATATATTGAAGAGTTTGATGAACATTATACACAGTTGGAAGAAATTAATGGCAAGATTGAGGAAGAATTGCAAGTTATAATTTTGTTAGACGGTCTATCAAGTGAACACAAGGAGGTAAAAGCAGCATTCATTACAGCAAATGAATTCCCAACAATGAAAACATTAAGGTCGAGACTTTTAGAATTACAAGAGAATTCTGATGTTCCTGGAAATGAAGCATTTAAGGCAAAGTATGGTAAAAAATATATTAATGGAAATAAACAAGGTATGTCTAAATCTATTACTTGTTATCGTTGTGGCAAACAAGGACACATGGCTAAAAATTGTAAGACGAACGTCAATAAAGATCGCTCAAACGTAGTTAGTTCTAATGGTTTTGTAGCCACTCATGAAGTAGTACAGAATGCTAGCCATAAGTCAGTTTGGTATTTAGATAGTGGAGCTACATCACATATGACATATCAGAGGGATATTTTTCAAAATCTTAATACAAATTACAATGGTACTGTCAGGCTTGCAGACGAAAAAGAAATAAGTGTAAAAGGTTTGGGAACTGTAGTGATGGGCGTCATAGTTGAAGGCAAAAGTAAACAAATAAAACTTTTCAACACTTTATGGGTTCCTGATTTAAAAAATAATTTAATGTCAACTAGCAAAGCTACAGATAATGGGTGTATTATAGAAATGGAAGGTGAAGTAGCAAAAATTATCAAAAATAATGAAGTTTTAGTCGAAGCTAGTAAAAGTAATGGGTTATATACTGTAAACCTAGATTATATTCAAAATTGTTATAAAGCAAACACAAAGGGGCAAAGTATAGTAGAGCTATGGCATAGGAGATTTGGCCATTTAAATATTTGTTCTTTGAGACAATTAAGTTCGGGTAGTATGGTTAATGGTTTACCAGATATTCATTTACATCAAATCGAATGCAATACATGTATAAGGGGTAAACAAGTTCGTGATAAATTTCCCAAAAAGAACGAAAAATCTTCGACCCAAGTCCTAGAACTTATTCATTCGGACATTTGTGGTCCAATGAGAACTGAATCTTTGAGTAGAAAATTATATTTTGCATCATTCGTAGATGACTTTTCTAGAAGTGTAACAGTTAAATTTCTGCGAAATAAATCTGAATATATAGAAGCTTTAAAAGAATATAAAATTGCCGCTGAACTTGAAACTGGTAATCGAATCAAAGTTTTAAGAACTGATAATGCTAAAGAAATGTTAAGTAAAGAGGTAGATGATTTTTTAAAAGCAAATGGCATAAAGCATCAGTTGTCGGTAGAGTATACTCCACAACAAAATGGAGTTGCGGAACGCATGAATCGCACTCTTGTTGAAATGGCAAGGTGTTTAATGTTAGAAGCAAACCTACCTGAAATGTTATGGGCGGAATTGATATACACTGCTTCGTATATTCGAAACAGATGTCCCACAAAATTAAACAAAAACAAAACTCCTTTTGAAATATGGACAGGAAAAAAACCTAAAGTAAAACACTTGCGTCAAATTGGTACTAAATCGTATGTTTTAAATAAAAAACCTGGAAAAGGTAAATGGGAGCCTAGGAGTGAGGAATATGTTTTAGTGGGTTATTGTGATGAATCAAAAGCTTACAGATTGTGGAAAATAGGTGAGAAAAAAATTACTAAGAGCCGAGATGTAAAGATTTTGGAAGAAAACTTTTCAAAAATAGACAGTGCTTCATTAAACTTTAAAGATGATGATGATTTCATAGTGTTCAGGATAAATTTCATGCCAGATACGTCAAAAAACACTCAACAAGAATCTATGAGTATTGACTTAGTAGAAGATGAGATTTTTGAAGATTCTGTTGAACAACATTCAGATAGTATGGAAGAACAACATTCTATCGAACAGGAAAGTGTACAAAATGATGAGCAACCCAACACATTAAACTCAATTAAATCTCGTTTGAGATCTTGGAAATTTATGGGTCAAGAAAGTGCCCAAATATCGTATGAACAAAATCCAAAAACTTTAAACGACGTAGAAAAATCTGAAAACAGAAATGAATGGTTAAGTGCAATGCAAAGTGAGTACAATTCCCTTATTAAAAACGAAACATGGGATCTAACAGACTTGCCACCTGAAAGAAAAACTGTAGGTTGTAAATGGGTTTTCACCACAAAATATCATTCAGATGGAACAATTGATAAGCGTAAAGCAAGATTAGTTGCCAAAGGGTATTCACAACAGTTTGGTGTTGATTACATGGATACGTATGCTCCGGTTGTACGACAAGGTTCTCTTAGATTGATTTATGCATTAGCTGTTGAGAATGATTTAAAGCTTAGGCAAATGGATGTATCAACTGCATTTTTAAATGGGGATATTGACGAAGAAATCTATATGGACCAACCTGACGGATTTATTAATGACATGAACCGTAATAAAGTTTGCAAGCTAAAGAAAGCAATTTATGGGTTAAAGCAGGCTGGTCGACAATGGTTTAAAAAGATTCACAAAGTTTTAATAAATTATGGATTAACACAATCAAAATATGATCAGTGCATTTACTATAAACGTGAAAATTTAAAACTTATAATTATAGCGTTATATGTAGACGATATTGTAATCGCATACAATGATGATGACATCTTTGAAACTTTGTTTAATACATTAAAGAAACATTTTGAAATTAAAGATTTACAAAAACCAAAATATTGCATTGGTTTATTTATAGAATATGGTAATGGAAAAATTTCTATTTCACAACCGGGTTATATAACTAACTTAGTAAAGAAATATGGTTTAGAGAGTTGCAAAGCGGTAAAGATTCCAATACAAGCAAAAATAACTCTGGAAAAAAAGCCAAAAATTCCAGGAGAAGCTGAAAAGGTAGAAGAAGTTAAATATCAAGAACTTATAGGATCATTATTGCATATTGCATTATACAGCAGACCTGATATCGCTTGTTGTGTAAATATGTTATCTCAATTTTCAAAAGATCCTAGAAATCAACATTGGAATTGTGCAATACAAGTAGTGAAGTATTTAAACTCAACAAAAAATACAGTACTAAGCTACAGAAAGACAGGTTTACCAGTTATAGGATATGTAGACGCCAACTGGGCTCAAGATATTAACGATCGTAAATCACAATATGGTTTTTGCTATATACTTGCAGGTGCTGCCATTAGTTGGGAGTCTAAAAAACAAAAAGTAATTGCTACATCAAGTGCAGAGGCTGAGTACGTTGCACTTAGTGAGGCTGCCAAAGAAGCTATATATTTAAGATATATAATGAATGAACTGGGATTCAAGACGCCTAATCCCACTGACATCTACTGTGATTCTCAGAGTGCTCAACATATGGCTAAATTTGGATCACATCACTCAAGAACAAAACATATTGACTACAAATACCACTTTATTAGAGATGCTGTAGAGAGGAAAGTTGTAGACATTAAATATATTTCAACGAGTGAAATGCCTGCGGATTACCTTACAAAACCCGTTCCAAAAAATAAACACTATCTATGTGGAGAAGCTGCGGGTCTAGAATTTAAAACAAATACAATTTGAGAAGGCGTGTTGAATTAACAAAATGTACTTGTTTATATTCTACTTAAAATAATTGATTTTATGTTTTCAATGAAATATTTTGTATTTGAAATGTAAATCAATATGAAAATTTTTATTTTCAATTTACTCATTAAAATACTTTTGTATAAAACACATCAGATTGTGTACATTGTTTTATTAGAAAACCAATAATTGATAACACTGGTCAACAAAAAAAATCCTCCCCCATAGACGAATAGTTGGACTTGATGTATTTTGATGTGCTAAACACGAATCTGCTTTCAGTTTTTTTTTTTCCATCAGGACTGGATTTTTTTTTATGGTCGTGTCTAATATTTCGCCCATAGTAAGGCCATTACTCTATTATATTTCCTCATAATTAAAGAACGGTGTATACGATTGATCAAGGTTATACACCAAAAGATGCGGACTAAAAATATCTTCAAATTTCCCGAATTTCCCGAATTTTATGTGCTTAATAGTTTCGGAGTTAATTTGAAATAAGTGTCCGAAGAAAAATAATTTTCATGCAACATTTTAGATTTTTTGTTACTAAAATTTCTTTTAATAAATTTTCATCTAAAATGTTAAAGTTTATCATCTTTATCTTAAAGCTGGTAAAGCTGCAAATAAAATAAGGCATGTATCTTCAAAATTGATTTAGAAATCGAATTTTATTCAGAAAATAATTTTATTCACAGTTAACTAAAAATACCCATGTCACATACAATTGAGTAGAAATACAGTGGTGACCAAAAAAATAAAAAAATTTATTTTTTCTTGAAGCAAAAATAGGTGGACTAGGTGGATTTTGATGAGTTAAACAAGAATCTGCATTCACTTTTTTCTATCGGGTACTAATTTTTTTTTTATGTGCATGACTAATATAATCACTTTATTCAGAGGTCACATTATAAAATTCGAGAATGGTTTGTCAAACTTAGGCTATAACTCAAGAACCCTTTACACGATTTTGATAAGTGACACATAAAAAGATTCATACGAAAATTATCTTCAAGGTATGTCAACAATATTTTTTATTCGCTCAAGAATTTCAGAGTTATGGATCCAAAATTTCCACTACTTTTCAAAAAAATAAATTTTAAAATGTTCGGTACTAATTACCGAATAACTACGGAAATATTAACTGGACAAAAATTTATATAAATTCAGCTCAAAGACAATTTAGGTCGCTATATATTAAAGTTCAATTTATCTTAATTGGATAAACTGTTCTCGAGTTATAAAAGTGTGACTGCCCATAAAAAAATCAATGCGTGATAGAAAAAAAGTAAAAGCTGATTCTTATTTAGCACGTTGAATTCCATCTAATCCAACTATTTTTTTATTTAAGACGAAAAGAATTTTTTATTTTTTTTTGCCCACTAGTGTATTTCCACTTAGCTATAGGTATGCATGGGTATCCAAACTTAACTGTGAATCCAATCAAGATTTATGCATCAATTTTTATGATACGTGGCTTTATTTACTCGTAGTTTTTCCAGCTTTGAGATAAAGGTGATAAACTTAAATATTTTTGATGTTTCCACTTTAAAAAAAAGTTTTAGTAAAAAAAAGAAATCTTAATTTGGCATGAACAAATTTTTTCTGACACTATTTTCGAAATATCTCCTAAACTATTGAGCGGATAATGGTAGAGCGATTTAAAGCTAATTTTATTCCGCATATCGTGGTATATTATTTATATAAATCGTGCATACCGTTCTCAAATAATAGTGAAATATACTCGAGTAATCGGCATATTTAGGACACAATATTAGACATGCCCATAAAAAAAATCCCGACCTGATGGAAAAAAACTGAAAGCAGATTCGTGTTTAGCATGCGGAATTCCATCTAGTCTACATATTTTTTTTTTTTTTTTTTTTTTTTGAAGGAGCTCGAAAAAAATTTTTTTTGTTGACCAGTGTAATTTATTACAGATCACAGAAAAATATAACATTTATAGTTCTAACCACTACTTATGAACTTGTGGACCATTTTTGATAACCCTTCCGTTAGAGATTTGATAGTTGCTTCAGTTTCTTTTTTGGAACAGTGTGCACATCTTCTTTTAAAATCTTCGGTATTTTGGGACACCTTTTTTGTGCTCTTCAATTATCTTTTCACAAGTACTCAATATCTCTTCACTGGTCTAAGCTATGGACAATTTTAAAAATTGACCTCTTTTGGTACAAAAACTATGTTATTGTTTTGGTACCACTCCAGAGCTTTCTTATGGTAGTGACATGATACCAAATGGGTCCTAAAATATGTGGACATGTCGTGTTCTCTTACGAAAGGAAGAAGTCTTTTTTGCAAATATTCCTTTATGCATATTTTGGAATTTATAGATCCGAATGTATCAAATGACTTTCCTGTTTTGCCGCAACCGCAAAAAGCTTGTTATACCAGGAATTTTGTAAGAAATTTTTTCTGCTTTTGGGTCCTTCAACATTGCCTCAAGCATTAACAATAAAAAGTTTTGACACATAAGCTGCGAAAATTCTGCCAGCACATACATTTCTTCGTCAATTATACAACTTGAGTATTTTTGTTTGAAATTTGGTTTTAACTTCCGTGTCTTATACTTGGCTTCAAAATTTTTTGCAGCATTCCTGTTTGGAACTTTTTTGACTTTATATGTTATCAACTCTGCATTAGCTTTAAATTTTCACACCAAATAGTCGAAGCACTGAGATAACTGAGCTGCTTTTCTACCAGATGTGTTTGGAGTTTCTTTCAATATGCTTTCAATTTTCTGGCCTTTCCAATATCATGTGGTCCTTCTTTCTTTCCAAACCAGGTTTCATATTAATGGTCCTGATACTGTTGAATGACATTAGAAACAGTTTGACGGCAGAAATTTAATTCTGTGGCCAATTATTTGTAGGACGTATTTGGATTTTTTTTAATTTTTTTAATAATTTGAAGGATGTAAAACTTTTTCGTCACCCATTTTGACTGAAATTACGACAAATCAACAAGATTGTTATAAAAAATAGTAAGGAATATTTTTCCATGATAACTAGATTAAAAAAAATGTTCAATATTGATTCCGAAAAAAGTTATGGGGAAAAACGTGTGTTAAGATTTTTTCGATCGCACTCCTTATTATATGATAAATTCTTTGGACAAAATCATTCATTTTCAGAATGAAAATAGTCTGGGTAGGATTTTAGTCTGTATTAATACGGTTCCCTAGACGGTTCTTAAAACTCCTAAACTGAAATTTTCAAATTATACACACAAAGTTTTTTCATTAAATTTTGTACTTATTTTTTATTAAGATAAAACTTTCAAATATTAGGAATTATTTCATTTTTCCTTTTGGGAGTTATTTAATATTTGCTAGGCCTTTTTTCATTTGGAAGTTACTTCATGGTATTATAAAAAGGTACCTTCACCCAGAGAAATATCAATCACATACGTGTTGAAAACGATACCATTCTGTGTCAATAGTGAATCTACACCGTATGTGTTTAAATTAAACACTGCGTGTTCAATTCTTTTTGAAAATCGATACCTAATTGGCACCAAGTTGAAACCATTTTGGTATCAAATTGTTAATAATTTAAGTAAAACTGAGATCTGAATAAAAATCCTGCAAGTCCGCTAATTCTGTAGCGAGTTTAATGTTAGTGTATATTTCAAGAAAGCAAAAAAAGCAAGAACGTCTAAAAAATAAAATGTTTTTGTGAATAATTTTTTTTTTTTGCATAATTTTAAAATAAAGTATCTACTTAATTATAAATAAAGTCGTTGTTTATATATCGACTTTAATAAAATGTGAATTATTTTAATAGTAACATATAAAGCTTAAAAGACATTTATTGGTTTTATATTTTTATTAAAAGAATATCTCCAAAACTGTTAAGCAGATTAATAAATGATTCGGATATTGGTCAAGGACCCACTTTAATTCATATCAATCAGCTTAGAATAACTTTCTGAATCGATTTAACGATGTCCGTCCGTCCGTCTGACCGTCCATGTAAACCTTGTAATCAAACTACAGGTCGCAATTTTTAACAAAAATTAATGAAATTTGGCACACAGGTTTCTTACAGTCCAGGGACGAAGCCTATTGAAATTGGTTATGATCGGTTCATTATTTCACCTAGCCCCCATACAAATGTCCTCCCGGAAAAGGGTTAAACGATCATAAATCCCTCATAATTCATAATTTACCATAGCTCCCGTATAAGGCCCTTTTTCGGGAATCACCCAAAAGTGAATAAATTCATATAAATTATAGCATCGACGCAATATTCTGTATTCGTATGTTTTATTTTACACTTAATATGAGCATCGGTCCACATTTGGCTCGAAGTCTAATAAAAGACCCCTCCCCTAAATGGTGTAGGGTATCATATGGTCGGACTTGACCGACTATATCTTTCTTCTCTCGTTTTAACATCTCTCGAAATATGGTCCACAATACGGTTCAACCTCATTCATTTTTAGAACTCCATCATTACGTGTATACAAATTGACTGAGAAATCCCGTGCCGCATTTCATTTTGTCGCCCTGTCTTTTTACTTATTATAAGGTTTACATTCCAATGTCCTGATAAACTGTTTTTTTTATATATTTTTTTTAAAGCTGAACAATTTTTTATAAATGGTCTTCAGTTCCCTATCAGGGCATAGGTCCCATCGGCCCAAAGGGGTATTAAGTAGACCATAAAAATAGGCTGATATTTGTTCAAGATCATTTTTGTTCGTCGCATATTTAATTTAAAATTTGTATTTTCAATAAAATTTTATTTACTAAATATTTTAATGTTTTGTTTTAAACTGTAAACTGTAAAATGTAAAATTTTTGGATTTTCATTCTTTAGTAATATATTTTAGTATCTAACTTGCATAAAAACTAAATAACAAACTGTATATACCCCATTCCATAATGTGTAACACTGCCATGAGTTTGTAACTCTCAATAAATTTGATAAAAATAAATTTGTATATGTATCTACATATCTTTAATGCCAAAAGACTGAATCATATTGAAATAAATTGTAATCGATCCATTACTTAACCTATTCTCATGTTTTATATATTTTTCACCGGAAATTTTTGATGCACGTTATTGTCTTGAAACTCTAAAGGGATCAGTCCATAACTAACCACAGATCCCAAATAAGTAATCCCTACTAAAACATGCATAAATACCATATATACATGACTTGACAAAAGTAAGTTTCTGAAAGATCGGTGTATAATTGACGTTATGTGCACGGTCCTTAATTATTATTATTATGTAAAACATCACACATCATAAAATATGATATAGGCCGACTATAACTTTCTTACATGTTGTATGTATTAATAATTTATAAATATTTAATTACAAATAATTTTGTAAAGTAATTTAGAAAACGATAATTCATCAAGGTAAGCACTGACTGTCAACAATAATTAAAAAAAAAAAACAAGTTTGAAAAACAATAAATTTATAAATTACTATTATTAAAAAGTAGAGTTATTTACCATTTGAGTCATTCCATTTAAAACCAACCAGCTGATTTTCTCACCTCTTCCGAATTTGATAATATTTGGTACACTTATTATTCTTCAAAACTATTCAAAACTAAGACTTATTCAAAATTTCAGATAATTTCATCAAGTGGTTCGCGAAATATCGCGGTTGGAAAGTGCAAAATAGCTCAAAATGCGTACAAAGTTGCATACACAAAATTACAAATATCTTTCGAAGTATTTATTATATAAGATTCATTTAGATGTCATATTAAAGGTATCAAAATTACCTTTAATATGATGTATAATATGATTTTTTTTTTCTCATCATCAAAATGGTCCATATCTCGCGATTTTTTATTCGCGGGAAAATATTTCGAAAAGTGGTCTTTTTAAAAAGTTTTAAAAAATATATGTTAATGCTTAAAATGTTTTCTATAAGCGTGGTAAGTGGCATTCTGGGACTCGCAATATTTTAGAAGTTATTACAATAAATGTCATAACAAATACGAAATATTTGTTGCAACTGATATTGTTTTGTTTGTAATAAAATTGAAAAATCGTAAATTTTTGATAACCGCAATATTTCGCTATTTGTAGTATCTCAAAAATGAGGAAAATTGTGTTTTAATACAAATATCTTCCAAAATATTTACGTTACAATGTTCATTAAGGTAAATATTTAAAACTAATGAAATTACCTTTAAAATGATACCTGAAACATGTTTTCATGTTGAATTTTTTTGGCGGAAAATTCGCGAATTAAATTTCGCGGTCGCGTATTTCAAAAAGTGGTATTTTTAAATTCGTGAAAAATATATATGTAGATAATTTAGCCTTTTTGAGTACTCTCTGTAAGTATCGTGCTTGGGACTATAAATAGCTTTTGAATTATTGCAAAAAATATAACGCAGAGTAAAACAAAAAAATAATTATTTTGACAGAAATTTCAAGCATAAATTTTTTCACTTTATTAGGCGCGACTTTTTTCAATAACTCATAAACTATTTAAAGTCTCCTCACGATACTTACAGGGAGCATTTAGAATGGTTCCATCCTCTAAATATATATTTTTTCACGAATTTAAAAAGACCACTTTTTTAAATACGCGACCGTGAAAATTAATTCGCGAATTTTCCGCCAAAAAAATTCAACATGAAAACATGTTTCAGGTATCATTTTAAAGGTAATTTCATTAGTTTTAAATATTTGCCTTAATGAATGTTGTAACGTATATATTTTGGAAGATATTTGTATTTTTAAAAACACAATTTTCCTCATTTTTGAGATATTACAAATCGCGAAATATTGCGATTATCAAACTTAAGCTAGGCATTTGCGTTACCAGCGTCAATATTAATATTCTTATCGAATTTCATTAAATTCAGATGATTTTTTGGAAAAATTTGCGATTTTTCAATTTTATTACAAACAAAACAATATCAGTTGCAACAAATATTTCGTATTTGTTATGACATTTATTGTAATAACTTCTAAAATATTGCGAGTCCCAGAATGCCACTTACCACGCTTATAGAAAACATTTTAACCATTAACATATATTTTTTTAAAATTTTTAAAAAGACCACTTTTTGAGATATTTGCCCGCGAATAAAAAATCGCTAAATATTTTGATGTTGAGAAAAAAATCGTGTTATACATCATATTAAAGGTAATTTTGATACCTTTAATATGACATCTCAATAAATCTTATATAATAAATACTTCAAAAGATATTTGTAATTTTGTGTATGCAACTTTGTACGCATTTTGAGCTATTTGGCACTTTTCAACCGCGATATTTCGCGAACCTCTTGATGGAATTATCTGAAATTTTGAATAAGTCTTAGTTTTGACAAGAATAATGATTGTACCAAATATCATTAAATTCGGAGAGGTAAAGTCATGATTTTAAATGGAATGACTCATTTATAAATTGATTTTTGTGTTAAATCGCTGAAAGTGTGATTTATATGAGAAATTTTTAAATATGTAAATGTCTAAACGAATTTGAATAGTAAAAGAAAATAAAAATCAAGATGACTTATTTTTAACACATTGTTTTTGATAAAAGTCAGACTTTAACATTTATTTGTATGATTTAAATAATAAATGGTTATAGCATTTAATGGATTTGTTTTATTTTATATTAAAATTAAATAACTTGGACATCATATGAACGTTAATTGACGTCTGTTTAATTAAAAAAACATTTCTTTTATAAAAAAATAATATTTTATGTAATAAAAATTACATAAAATAATTTTAAAAAAATATCAATAATTATAATTTGCTTCATGAGATTTTTAATTTAAGAGACTTTTTCGGATAATGCATATACACTGTCGAACAAAATAAAGTGCGGTTTTTTGCTCTTGCTATTTATTTCATAATAATTGCCTTCTTTTAATAACATGGGTAAAACTAAGTGGAATTTAATGGCGTTAACCGTTTTTAAAAGTTAGCGCACGTTTTTGACATATTTCACTTTGAATGGCTAAAAGAGGAGTTAGGAAAATTAAGTTTTTTGGCTTAATTTTAAGAATTTAGTCGTTAAATTTTAACAAAATACTCAATTATGATTCTATTGAATTATTATCAAATATCTTATATAAAAGATAAATTACAAAAAAATATTACTACAATTCTGTCCGAAAACTATCAAGTGTTACCGATGAGCAACTTTTCAAACAAAAATACAAATATATTAAAAATCGGCCTGAAATTAATTAATTGTTTAATCTTTATAAATAATGTTCCATTTTTTATAATTTTTTAGGATTTGAAATTTTGTATAAAATTTCATTTTTTCTCAATAGATTGGCGTAATATCTCCATAACTGTTGACCGTATTAAAAAGTAATGTAAGAACAACTTGAACATAATTTTAATTGAAATTTTTTGATATTTGAACAAAATAAGACAAGTCGTTTTCGAGATATGCTTCAATATATAGTGCAGCCTCCTTAATTTTAGAAATCACGATTTATCGCGAGAACTATAGTCAATTGAAAAAAAGTGGATTAGAGGCTTAGTACATATTAATACCGTGTATCCAAATTTACTGAGAAAGCTCGTGCCGCAGAATTTTTTTCCCATTTTGTAACTCTGTGCTATGAACCGTAGCTGGAACAAGGGCTTCAAAAAATCAAAAAGGCGTTTTGCCTGATATCTCAGTTATTATTGAACCGATTTCATTTTTTTACGCTCAAAATTTTGGAAAAAAATGTTCACATACACATGCTTCAGAAACTCGAAAATCGATTTTAAAACCTTATTTTTAAAGCATAGCTCCGCAATTTATGAACCGATATTGCTGAATTACATGAATTATATTAAATATGGCAGTTATCGGTGGGCATCAAAAGAACGGCATCATCATTTCTTACAAGGATCCAGAAAATATGAACTTTTTTCTCTCTGGCAAAAATTGTGGAAATTACAAATTTATACGTATATTTTTCGTTTTCGAGATATGCTTTAATATATGGTGCAACCGCCTTAATTTTACAAATCGCGAGAACTAGAGTAAATTTAAAAAAAGTGGATTAGAGGTTTTGTATTTATTAATACCGTATATATGAATTGACTTAGAAATTCCGTACCGCAGAACATTTGTTTCATTTTGTAACTCTGTGTAATCTGTAAACATTTGTCAGAAAAATCTTCTTAGATCCTGGCAAATTGTCATGTATCCATATGGATACAATATAGCAAAGGGTTAAGACAATTTTAAGAACCAAACAAAGGTTATAAAAAAGCTAAAAGCTAGAACGAACATTTTTAGGCTAAAAGCAAAATAAAAAGCCTAAATTCAAACTTAAAAAGATAAACTGGCAAGACTGGAATGTATGTATATCACAAAAATAAATTCACATTAAAAGTCAGTCTGAACCAATTATTTAATAAGTTCTTTAATTATGTAGATATAAATTATTTAATTTTCATGAAGATTCAAAATGAATTATTCTTTTATATAATTTACAACATCGATTCAATTACGTTTACAACATTTATACACCCAGAGAAAAATCTAAACGATAACATTCACTGTCAACAGTAAATCTGCCCCATATGCGTCAAAATTCATCTCTGCATGTTCAAATCATTAATAACGAGAAAAGTATAGTCTGTCAAGACCGACCATATGATTCCCTACACCATTCCGATCAACATAATTTTGTTTTTACTTATATAAACCTTATTTGTGTTAAATATTAATACAGTGTTTTTCAAATGAATAGGTTCATGATTTTCGTTACATTAAAACTCGTATTATCAAGATAGTTACATGTTTTTGTCTTGATTTCTAAAGTCTTGAATTCTAAGATGTTTAATTGCAAAAATAATTAATAAACAACTACGATTTTCTTCCCACAAATGTATTTTTTAAGGCATTTTTTTTTTTTTCATTTGAATAGGTTCATTAAGAATAAAATCAATTTTCGTCAAGTATTTTTTAAATTCGCCCATAATTGTATGTTTTCCTTATATTTTCAAAAGTTTTCTATAAGAATCTTAAAAAACTGTTCGCGTAAAAAATGTTCTTATAAAGAAACGAGAGAAGAAGATATAGTCGATCAAGACCGACTATATGATACCCTACACCATTGCGTATGAGCATAAAAATTCGGGAAGTGGATTTATATTAGACCTATAGACCAACACTTTTACTAAATCTAAAATAAAGTATGCAAGTACAGAGTAATGCGTTAATAGTAACATCTTGATGATTTTATGCATTATAGGGCGATTTCCGGAAGTCCGAATTTCCGGGTTTATATAGGAGCTATGGTAAATTATGGACTGATTCTCATAAATTTTGGCAATGTTGTTTCTACTTAAATAAAACTTATTTGTGTCGAATATTAACTTGATACTATCTTTCGTATGGGATTTATGCACGTTAAAGTAATTTTCGGAAGGGGAGTTTATATGGGAGCTATGGTCAATCGTGGACCGATTTTAATAAAATTTGTCACAAAGATTGGCATTTGCACAAAACTTCTTTGGACCGAATTTCATTAAAATATTCTTAATATTAAGACATTTTTAAGTGTGAAAACTCTATTCCGGGGGGACATTTGTATGGGGGGTAGGTGAAATAATGAACGGATCATAACCAATTTCAATAGGCTTCGTCCTTGTATCATAAAAGTCCCACGTGCCAAATTTCATTCAATTATCTTCAAAATTGCGACCTGTACTTTGTACACAAGGTTTACATGGACAGCCAGCCGTCCAGCCAGACGGACGGACGGACGGACATCGTTAGATCGATTTAAAAAGTGATTCCACTTTAAGGTGGGTGTTGGATAACTCATTCTATGCGTTACAAACATCAGCACAAACACATAATACCCCAAAAACCTATGGTGGTGTAGGGTATAAAAAGCAAAATTATAGCGTATGGACAATGAATATGGCGAAGAAAAATATAGCAAAGTTAAAATATTGTCAACAACTTTTTACGAAATCACTCCCGCTATGGAAAAAATATGAAAAGAGAAACAACGAACGCTGACAGAATATTCATCATTCGAGATGCCTCTAATTCTACTGATTATGCGTCAAAAATTAAACAAAAATTAGGTATTTAAGCAAGAGTTTTACCGTAAGACGTATTATTCGAAATTCAGTGCACATAAGAAGACTAAAAATTATAAAGAACCCACCTCTAAACACCATTCATGAAGTAAAACTACTGCCGCTTACCCGTAAACGTAAAAAAGGAATGAAACATATTGTTCTATAGAATGAAAAAAATCAATATGGATCCCATAATGCCGCGAAGGAAGTTTAATAGCGTAGAGTGCAACATTATATTATGAGACATGTGAACTTCGATTTTCTACGCACAGAATTACGGGAAAAAAACTTACAAAAGTTTACGGGAAAAGAATTTCTAACATTTTATACACTATTTTAATTCATTTCAAGCACATTCCAGCTCGACAATTCCCCTATTCACACCGCAAGAGCGGGAAAACAATGAATTCAATGTCAAAATTTTACCACTTAGCAGTGGTCATCATTCTCTCGCGGCCTTAATATAATAGAAAATGTATGGAAATTGCTGTCACGTAATTTTTGTGAGTCGGACAGACAATACGAACACAAAAATTCATTATCTGAAGAGATTAGAATAAGTTGTAGCAAACTTTCTTTGTTACAAGTTGAAAATCTTTATAAGTCCCTTCCAAATATAATTTTTTAGGTTAAATTGAATAATAAAGGCTATTCTTATTATTAATAATTTCCGAATAATATAACAAATGAACCCATTCAGATGAAACAAAATAATTACCTTAAAAAATTCTCTTGTTGGAAAAAAATCATTAAAAATCGTAATAAGTTATTATTTAAATTTATTTTACTTGTAAATATCTTAGAAATGAGGACTTTAAAATTTATTATGAAAAGTAATATTAATTTCATTATTATTTTAAAAATAACAAGAGGTTTAATGTAACGAAAATCTTTAACATATTCTGTTAAAAAGCAGTGTATAATAACATTATAACTAACATTTCTGTCGGATTAATGTTAAAGTGCATTCGTTATAGTGATTTTCGGGAGAGGGGTTTATATGGTAGCTAAGGTCAATTATGGACCGATCTTCATGAAATTTGGCCAACGGATTTTATAAAACTTGTTTGTGTTAAATTTCATTTAAATATTCCTATTTTTAAGGCATCTATTAGTGTTAATACTCTTTTCCGGAAGGACATTTGTATAGGGTCTATGTGAAATAAGGACCGGTCATGACCAATTTCAATAGCGTTCGTCGTTATGGCAAAATAGACATATTTCATCAAATTATCTTCAAAATTACGACCTGTACTTTGTGCACAAGGTTTACATGGACAGACAACCAGCCAGCCAGACGGACGGACGAACATCGTTAAATCAACTCAGAAAATGATTCTGAGTCGATTGATATACTTTAAGGTGGGTGTGAGGATATTTTTTCTGTGCGTTACAAACATAAGCACAAACGCATAATACCACAACCACCTTTGGTGGTGTAGGGTATAAAAATTGATACCAATTGGCATCAAATTGACGCCACTTCAGTATCGAATTATTTGTTTTCATTGTGTATATTTAAAATTTTGTAAACCAACGGTATCAAAAAAGCGATACCGAAAATTGTCAATGTGAATGAATTTGTTTCCCTTAGTGTATTATGGTAAATATATTTTATAATAAATTATATATTACGTGTATACGCAAGATAGAAAATGTAAGTGGCAACGACGTACGCATTATTTAGAATTAGTTTCACTAATCACGATTAGTTTTGGCAGTTATGTTAAATAATTGTAATTGTGTTGGTATTTATACTGAGAATGGCCTTGAAGGCTCAGTAGATTTAAAAATTTTGCATGTACGTACCGCTCGAAGTTGTCAAATAGTTTTTGTATTTGTAACTTCACGAAAGTTAATGAAACATATTCTGGTTTTCTTGTGGCAACTGTATTCTCTTCGCTTCTTGATTCCACATTTTTGAATTGGAAAAAGTGCGATTTACAGCCTGAGCATTTAGATTTACACGTGATGGTCTTATTATAATTTATATAAAAGTTATCAATTGATTGTTGTTTAGCCGAAAAAAATGCTTCACATAAATAAAAAATCCACAATTTATGCATAATATTTGTGTTTATAAGTGAATGTGCATACCATACCTATGACTCTGACATTCAATTATTTTCACAGAGATCATGCAAACATTTTTAATATTTGTCTGTCACGGTCAATGTCAATTATCTTATTTAATGATCATTATTATTACAAAATTACTATGAATACCAATACGAATAAACGTAAATATATACATAAGTACACACATACAGATACAAAACTTACACTTTGTACTGTAGTTTGTAAAACTAGTTCCTCAAATATCGATTTTGTTAACCTCTAAGAACTTGCAGCTTTCGATTGACGAATGTAATACTTTTGCTATTGTAAAACCATTTTATTTAAACATTTCAATAATTTGTTTGTACACCTATTATACAAGTGGTCTAAAACACGTTAACACGTTCGTGGATATATATGTATATGGCAATTATCGGTGGGCTTCATAAATGCCATTTTTAAAGTTATTACGAATTCCCCAGACCATTAACGTGTTTTTTTGTATAATATATATATATATATATATATATATATATATATATATATATATATATATATATATATATATATATATATATATATATATATATATATATAGAGCAGGATTTGTAGTTTTTATAAATCGATACATTTTATCACATTTGCTTAATATATTAGGGTATATGGACCAAAATCTGAATTTGGGGTATCAACTTTTTACTTATTATACAAATATTGGTACTAAATGTAGGGTGTAGCACGAAATTTTGAATCATTACAGACAGTATTTTTAAATTGTTACCGAATTAAACAGTTACTCAAAATTTAGGTGTTGCCGATTAACCAAAAATTATAAAAGTTGACATGTTAACATTTTTACATATAAACAACTTTTTTATCCCTTTTACCTGAAAAATCGGTGATATATATTAAAAATAAATAACATTTCTCACAATAACTTGGAAATATATAAAAATATATTTTCCAAAAAACTAGCAAATTAACTTATATGAGTTAAATTCATAAAATAAAGGAATTTAATTTTGTTTCAATTCCCTCAGAAATATTTTTTGTCTGTTGTTGTTTAGTTTTCTTTCAAAAAGGAACAATTATGCAATTTATTTTATAATTTACCTCTATTGAGGGTACATGACATACTAATAAAGGTTAATTAAAATTGAATTGAATACATAAATTGTACTTTTTTAACCTTAGTTACAATGCATTTTTCAAGAAGTACATGCATGGTAATTAAATAATAATTACTTAAATACAAGGTTTTAAAAACTAATTACTTCCATTCTATATTTAGAAATTCCTCATCATCACTTGTTGTTTTAATTTTAAATTTTTACGAATAATAATGAAAATTGTTATTAATATTACATATAATTATTTACCTATTTGCGAGCTGTTGATAAAAAAGTTTTATATTTTTAATATATTTCGCCGATTTTTAAGGCAGAAGAAATAAAAAACTGGTTTATATGTAAAAATATTAACATGTCAACTTTTATAATTTTTGGCTAATCGGCAACACCTAAATTTCGAGGGACTGTTTAATTCGATAGCAATTTAAAAATACTCTCTGCAAAGATTCAAAATGTCATGCTACACCCTACATTTAGTACCAATATTTGTATAGTAAGTAAAAAATTGATACCCCAAATTCAGATTTTGGTCCATCTACCCTAATATATTATGCAAATGTGATAAAATGTATCGATTTATAAAAACTACAAATCCTGCTCTACAAAATAATAAAAACCGTTTCTGGGTCTATTAAAACCAGGTCTTTTTTTTAAAAAAATCATAAAAAAATGTTTACTTTGATTGCTAATAACATCACAAGAAATCATAGTAGGCTAAAAAATTATATGTCAAAAATGTCTGGATTTTATTATGAATAAAATAGCTTTTACAGTATTTTATCGGAAAATGTTAAATAAAAGAGTTATAGCGCAATAGAGATATTAGTTACTTTTAAGCCTTGCTTTAGGACGAAGGTCAAAGTCGACTGGCCGGTTTACCACCGATCGACCCAATTTTTGCACACATATTATTTTTTTAGTCCCATTTATTAGAAACTGCCGGTGGAGCAAGTAAAATCAAATTTTGTATTCATGGGTAATATGTTATAAAGCAATATCTTTACTATAAAATGTAAAAATAACTGTTCTGGGACAATAAAATCTACTATTTTTAATGTTTTTGTTTTTTTAAATTTCCTTTATATTTTTCATAAAAAAATTTTAATTTTTTAAAAAATTTTGATTTTTAATTTTTTTGATTATACTTTTTTAGTAATATGTAATTTTAAATACATATTTATAACTCCTTAACTATACGTGGGATTTTATTTATTTAAAAACTAGTGTAGTTTATTACAATAAATATTGTAAATTATATTGCATAAATCAAAAATAATTTTTTTGCTAAAGATGCACTTACGAAAAGAATGCAATTTTCGGATGCATTTTTAAGAAATTTCTACCCTTTTGATTTTAAATATTTTTGCTTAATATTGAAGACAAATATGTTTATTATATAAAACATCAGCACTTAATCTAGGACAAATAGGTTTTCTACCGCAAATAACAAATTATGAAATATTATGATTAAAATTAATTTTAAAATAAGCTCACAAAAATTAAAAGTTACAAAAATTAAAAAAAAAAAAATTTTTTGTACGAAAAAATTTGAAGAAATATTTAACATTTTTTTTTTTTTAATGGTGAACCATTTTGTCCCAGAACAATTTATATTGCAATTTTTAGAAAATATAATAATGTTTTTTATATCAGAAGAAGAAAAAAATTTAAAGGGTAGAAATTTTAAAAAAATGCATACAAAAATTGCATTTGGATTATGAATGCATTTTTAAATGATAATATTATTTTTAAATTTCTACATTTATAGTGGACATATTATTGCTATTTTTTATTTTTTTTTTTTTTTAAGTAAATGGCAGTTTTATAGTAAAAATATCTGAATACAGCATTATTTACACATATTTTTGTTATCTTTTCTTTTACTTATAGTTTTTTTTATAAAAATTATGATTTGTTACAATAAATTATTAGTTTATTTGGAATAAGAAAAGTGGAAAGTAACTTTGTTTTATAATACAAATTATAAAATACAGCTTAATTAAGATAAACACATTTATATTGGAAGCACAATTTAAAAAATTATGACTTTTCAGTACATGTAAAAGGACTTCCGCTAAAAACTTCGTTCCCTTATTATTAAAAATAAATAGGTAACACGTTATAAAAACGGATCTGTCTACATAGATAGGTTATATAGTCTATAATGTTTTATATACTATACTCAAAGTCCATTGAAAGCACTTAAAGAAGTTACGGGCTAAGCAATTAAAAAAATGCACGGACAATAATAATGCAATTTTGACGTATATTTTGCCTACAGACTTCTTTATCAATGCCGTTACCATTGGAATATGTTATAAAGAATGCAATTAGCCATAAAAACTATTAAACCGCTATAACATTGTATATAATTTTAAATAAAGCATGCTAATATAATTTGTATGCTTAGGTTATTTCGTTCTACTCTTTACAATTGCATCATATTTCTTAACAGTGAACGGTTTTGTAATTTCAGTGTCAAAATATGTAACTGCAAATAGTTCAAAATGGAATGTGGAACATAGTTTTTGGTTATAAAATAAATAAAGTGGTTTTTCTTATATTTCTATTGTATACGCTTAGGTTTTTTTTCGCGCACTGTACATAGAGAAATATCTTCTTTAATTCAACGTTTTTGTATGGAAATAATGCGAAATATATTTTAAAACTTTTGAAGGATTGGATTAAACGTCATTGCTTATATATATATACATATATATATATATATATATATATATATATATATATATATATATATATATATATATATATATATATATATATATATATATATATATATACCCCAGTCAAATAATTATATGTGCATACCTATAAAGTAATTTATTTTCTTCAAAAATAGGATTTTCAAATTCAAATCTTTTTTATACTTTTAATGTTTATTAGAGCTTTATAAGTCAAATGAAAAATTTATTTCTTATGTGTATTTTGTGGCAAAATTTAATTGATTTTAAAATTGTTCATAGAAAATAATTATATGTGCACGACAAGAATTTTATAAAAATCCTTTATTTAAATAAAGTTAATTTTCAATATTCATGAAAGTTGTTAAGGAATTGTGTTATCCTAATATAACGTTACCCGATGCATCCTTCGTTATACCGATTCGTCCTTTTTCCTTTACATATATATAGGTCAAAACTGTAGTATACTTATACAAAATCAATTTGAAACATTTGATATTGTCATATAGCTCTGAATCTAAATATATCTCAGCATACAGTATTCTTTGGAAATCCTTATGTCATGAAGGTCTGAGGATCATTACTGGTCGCTGCAGAAATATAATATTTTGTGACTTAAAAACCGATTTTGAGGCCCGATATAGTAACATCGTCACATTAATTTACTGAAAAATCTATTTTTTTTTTTTAGGAAATTCATCAACGAAGCTATTGGATTTTTTGTCCAGTAAATTTATGTTGTGCTGTGAATTAATTTAGATATGTCCAATAAATATTTTCAACTTCAATCTAGAACTAAAATTGACTTATATTATGTGCGATTCGACACTATGATTAAGCTTCAAGCATGTCTTTTGTAGACGTCGAATACCCATGTAATATTTTTGATAAACACTTGGATAATTTAAATATAATATCTTTTATCTCTTATGCACATGAACTCATGGTGTAATTAAAGTTTTTAACCAAAAAATTATATTTATCATAAAATCCTGCGTGTGGATTTTTGTACCGCTCTATTAGTTATGTTTTTGCCACCCAAAGGTCATAATTTTAAACTAAAACCTCTTTTATTATTTTATGCTCACGTCCAATTATTAAAACCCGTTCATTTGGCCGTTATTTTTCTGTAACACATGTTGTTTTTCTTCGAAAAATGTCCTTAAGCCCCGATAATCAGCAATAGATTATGGGTTACCGCTCCTAGAATGATAGCAATTTCTCAGATTTTTTGAAAATTTTCAACAGTATTATGATAAACATTTTCTGTATACACCATTTTTTGGAATTTTACATAAATTGTCGTCTTACTTTAATAATTTCAGCACTTCAAATGACAGTTCATGACCTGGTGACATATTTTGACTATAAATTAAAAAAAAAAAATTTTGGTATTTTAGGTCTAATCATTTTAAATATTCCCCAAATAACATTAATTTTAACTTTAATTGGTTAAACGATTCAAACTGTGGACTTCATGTCAGTCTGTTGAATAAAATTTTCAATTTGCACATATAATTATTTTCTATTAAAATTTAGAGAATGATATGTTTATTTTAACGGTACTATAAACACAATGCCAAGAGGAACCTAAAATTTTTCAAATAGGGACATCACGTAAGAATGAAAAAAATTGTAAACCAAAGAAATGTATATCACTCTTGGAATATATAAAAACCAGAAAATAAATATTGCACATATAATTATTTGACAGAGGTATATATTAGGGTAAATTTGAAAAGTCATAATTTTTTAAATTTTCAATTTTAAAATTCCAACTCCTTCCCCTGCATATCTTCGGCTAAAAACGCAGATTTTGCGCAGAGGCGAATTCAATTGATTTATAAAAAAATTTATTCTATACATCAATTCTACATAAAATTTTAGTAAGAATGAGCACTATTCAACCCGCTTAAAATCATCGTGTTCCAACTAGGATGTCAAAAAAATTGGCTTTTTTAAAAATATATTTTTTTATAAATACAATGAAAATAAAGTGAGTGAAGATAAATATGCCGAGTTAAATATGTTTTGACGTAACGCCTTACGTCATGAAACATATTTGTAAATACGTTTTTTCACATATATGCGGCATATTTCAAATATGTTTTCGTATTTGTGAAATATTTGAAATATGTAAATATTTTTAAATACGAAAAAATATTTAAAATATTAAAATATTTTAAAATATGAAAAAACAAAAAAATATTTTGCGGAAATTAAAAAAAATTTAACAAGCAAAAGAAAATACTTAAATAATCTGAACGTAGAGAAATGCATAATTTTTAAATTTTAAAACAAAAATTTTAAAAATTTGTGAAATTTTTTTAAATTTTCATATGTACCAGTACTGATTGTAGGAGAGATTTTTGGAAATTCTGGACAAACTAAGATAGTTTACGGGATGGGACATACCTCGTTTTAAAGGATATTTAGCAGACATTTGTAATCCACTTTCACTTTTTTATAAAATACATTTTAAGTATTTTTAAAAAATTTTTTAAATTTTCATATGTACCAGTACTGATTGTAGGAGAGATTTTTGGAAATTCTGGACAAACTAAGATAGTTTACGGGATGGGACATACCTCGTTTTAAAGGATATTTAGCAGAGATTTGTAATCCACTTTCACTTTTTTCTAAAATACATTTTAAGTACTTTTAAAAAATTTTTAAAATTTTCATATGTACCAGTACTGATTGTAGGAGAGATTTTTGGAAATTTTGGACAAACTAAGATAGTTTACGGGATGGGACATACCTCGTTTTAAAGGATATTTAGCAGACATTTGTAATCCACTTTCATTTTTTTCCAAAATACATTTTAAGTATTTTTAAAAAATTTTTGAAATTTTTTGAAATTTTCATACATACCAGTACTTATTCTAGGAGAGATTTTTGGAAGTTCTGGACAAACTAAGATAGTTTACGGGATGGGACATACCTCGTTTTAAAGGATATTTAGCAGAGATTTGTAATCCACTTTCACTTTTTTCTAAAATACATTTTAAGTATTTTTAAAAAATTTTTAAAATTTTCATATGTACCAGTACTGATTGTAGGAGAGATTTTTGGAAATTCTGGACAAACTAAGATAGTTTACGGGATGGGACATACCTCGTTTTAAAGGATATTTAGCAGACATTTGTAATCCACTTTCACCTTTTTCCAAAATACATTTTAAGTATTTTTAAAAAATTTTTGAAATTTTCATATGTACCAGTACTGATTGTAGGAGAGATTTTTGGAAATTCTGGACAAACTAAGATAGTTTACGGGATGGGACATACCTCGTTTTAAAGGATATTTAGCAGACATTTGTAATCCACTTTCACTTTTTTCTAAAATACATTTTAAGTATTTTTAAAAAATTTTGGAAATTTTTTTAAATTTTCATATGTATCAGTACTGATTCTAGGAGAGATTTTTGGAAATTCTGGACAAACTAAGATAGTTTACGGGATGGGACATACCTCGTTTTAAAGGATATTTAGCAGACATTTGTAATCCACTTTCACCTTTTTCCAAAATACATTTTAAGTATTTTTAAAAAATTTTTGAAATTTTCATACATACCAGTACTGATTCTAGGAGAGATTTTTGGAAGTTCTGGACAAACTAAGATAGTTTACGCAATGGGACATACCTCGTTTTAAAGGATATTTAGCAGACATTTGTAATCCACTTTCACTTGTTTCCAAAATACATTTTAAGTATTTTTAAAAAATTTTTTAAATTTTCATATGTACCAGTACTGATTTTAGGAGAGACTTTTGGAAATTCTGGACAAACTAATATAGTTTACGGGATAGGACATACCTCGTTTTAAAGGATATTTAGCAGACATTTGTAATCCACTTTCACTTATTTCTAAAATACATTTTAAGTACTTTTAAAAAATTTTTAAAATTTTCATATGTACCAGTACTGATTATAGGAGAGATTTTTGGAAATTCTGGACAAACTAAGATAGTTTACGGGATGGGACATACCTCGTTTTAAAGGATATTTAGCAGACATTTGTAATCCACTTTCACTTGTTTCTAAAATACATTTTAAGTATTTTTAAAAAAATTTTAAAATTTTCAAATTTAAAATTTTCAATGAGGTATGTCCCATCCCGTGAACTATCTTAGTTTGTCCAGAATTTCCAAAAATCTCTCCTAGAATCAATACTGGTACATATGAAAATTTTAAAAATTTTTTAAAAGTACTTAAAATGTATTTTAGAAATAAGTGAAAGTGGATTACAAATGTCTGCTAAATATCCTTTAAAGTACTGATTGTACTGGTACATATGAAAATTTAAAAAAATTTCACAAATTTTTTAAAAATACTTAAAATGTATTTTAGAAAAAAGTGAAAGCGGATTACAAATGTCTGCTAAATATCCTTTAAAACGAAGTATGTCCCATCCCGTAAACTATCTTAGTTTGTCCAGAATTTCCAAAAATCTCTCCTAGAATCAGTACTGGTACATATGAAAATTTAAAAAATTTTTTAAAAGTACTTAAAATGTATTTTAGAAATAAGTGAAAGTGGATTACAAATGTCTGCTAAATATCCTTTAAAACGAGGTATGTCCTATCCCGTAAACTATATTAGTTTGTCCAGAATTTCCAAAAATCTCTCCTAGAATCAGTACTGGTACATATGAAAATTTTAAAAATTTTTTAAAAGTACTTAAAATGTATTTTAGAAATAAGTGAAAGTGGATTACAAATGTCTGCTAAATATCCTTTAAAACGAGGTATGTCCTATCCCGTAAACTATATTAGTTTGTCCAGAATTTCCAAAAGTCTCTCCTAAAATCAGTACTGGTACATATGAAGGTTTTAAAAATTTTTTAAAAGTACTTAAAATGTATTTTAGAAAAAAGTGAAAGTGGATTACAAATGTCTGCTAAATATCTTTTAAAACAAGGTATGTCACATCCCGTAAACTATTTTAGTTTGTCCAGAATTTCCAAAAATCTCTCCTAGAATCAGTACTGGTACATATGAAAATTTAAAAAAATTTCACAAATTTTTTAAAAATACTTAAAATGTATTTTAGAAAAAAGTGAAAGCGGATTACAAATGTCTGCTAAATATCCTTTAAAACGAGGTATGTCCCATCCCGTAAACTATCTTAGTTTGTCCAAAATTTCCAAAAATCTTTCCTAGAATCAGTACTGGCACATATGAAAAATTTAAAAATTTTTTAAAAATACTTACAAAATATACTTAAAAATACTTAAATACTTTAAAAATACTTAAATACGTATTTTAGAAAAAAGTGAAAGTGGATTACAAATGTCTGCTAAATATCCTTTAAAACGAGGTATGTCCCATCCCGTAAACTATCTTAGTTTGTCCAGAATTTCCAAAAATCTCTCCTACAATCAGTACTGGTACATATGAAAATTTTAAAAATTTTTTAAAAGTACTTAAAATGTATTTTAGAAAAAAGTGAAAGTGGATTACAAATGTCTGCTAAATATCCTTTAAAACGAGGTATGTCCTATCCCGTAAACTATATTAGTTTGTCCAGAATTTCCAAAAGTCTCTCCTACAATCAGTATTGGTACATATGAAAATTTTAAAAATCTTTTAAAAATACTTAAAATGTATTTTGGAAAAAAGTGAAAGTGGATTACAAATGTCTGCTAAATATCCTTTAAAACGAGGTATCTTAGTTTGTCCAGAATTTCCAAAAATCTCTCCTAGAATCAGTACTGGTACATATGAAAATTTAAAAAATTTTTTAAAAGTACTTAAAATGTATTGTAGAAAAAAGTGAAAGTGGATTACAAATGTCTGCTAAATATCCTTTAAAACGAAGTATGTCCTATCCCGTAAACTATCTTAGTTTGTCCAGAATTTCCAAAAATCTCTCCTACAATCAGTACTGGTACATATGAAAACTTTAAAAATCTTTTAAAAATACTTAAAATGTATTTTGGAAAAAAGTGAAAGTGGATTACAAATGTCTGCTAAATATCCTTTAAAACGAAGTATGTCCCATCCCGTAAACTATCTTAGTTTGTCCAGAATTTCCAAAAATCTCTCCTAGAATCAGTACTGGTACATATGAAAATTTCACAAATTTTTTAAAAATACTTAAAATGTATTTTAGAAAAAAGTGAAAGCCGATTACAAATGTCTGCTAAATATCCTTTAAAACGAGGTATGTCCCATCCCGTAAACTATCTTAGTTTGTCCAAAATTTCCAAAAATCTTTCCTAGAATCAGTACTGGCACATATGAAAAATTTAAAAATTTTTTAAAAATACTTACAAAATATACTTTAAAAATACTTAAATACTTTAAAAATACTTAAATACGTATTTTAGAAAAAAGTGAAAGTGGATTACAAATGTCTGCTAAATATCCTTTAAAACGAGGTATGTCCCATCCCGTAAACTATCTTAGTTTGTCCAGAATTTCCAAAAATCTCTCCTACAATCAGTACTGGTACATATGAAAATTTAAAAAAATTTCACAAATTTTTAAAATTTTTGTTTTAAAATTTAAAAATTATGCATTTCTCTACATTCAAATTATTTAAGTATTTTATTTTGCTTATTAAATTTTTTTTTAATTTCCGCAAAATATTTTTTTGTTTTTTCATATTTTAAAATATTTTCATATTTTAAATATGTTACAAAAATTTTTTTCGTATTTAAAAATATTTACATATTTCAAATATTTCACAAATACGAAAACATATTTGAAATATGCCGCATATATGTGAAAAAACGTATTTACAAATATGTTTCATGACGTAAGGCGTTAAGTCAAAACATATTTAACTCGGCATATTTATCTTCACTCACTTATGAAAATATACTATTTGCTTAGAAATATAACGCAAAAATATTTACTTTACCACTCTTCGCTTTAAAGTTATAAGACATTAAAATTTTCATATAATATCAAAAAAAAATTTACTTAAACCAAAATTAAAAATATTGAATATTGTAACAATAAAATAGCCTTTACACTGTGAATTATAATGAGCATGTTTTAAAATTTTATAATAACAATTTCTTTTTAAGATAATTAATTTTTAAAGCTATTGTTTAGAAATTTCTTAGTCTTATAACTCTAAAGCAAAAAGTTGTAGATTAATTATTTTTGCGCTATTTTTAAAAGCAAATAGTATATTTTCACTGTGTTTATAAAAAAAATATATTTTTAAAACTTTTTTAAAAAAAGTCAATTTTTCGGACACCCTAATTGGAACACGATGCATGTTAAGCGAGTTGAATAGGGCTCATTGTTACTAAAATTTTATGTAGAATTGATGTATAAAAGAAATTTTTTTAAAAATCAGTTGGATTCGTCTCTGCGCAAAATGGCGCTCAAAATGTGCGTTTTTAGCCGAAGATATGCAGGGGAAGGAGTTGGAATTTTAAAAAACAAAATACGCCATTATTTTTACTGATGCAAAAATCTTTCAAAAAGGTATAATATCCAAATATCAAAAGAAATTTTTCTTTTCGAAACGAACCCTAATATTTATATATATACAGTGTTGAAAAAAATAATAGGGACGACCCTTACATTCGCAAACAGATGCAAACAGTTTCTTTATATTAATTTTTTTTTTTGGGGTCCCGCTATTTAACTGATCCTAAAATAACGGAATTTCATTATTTGTTTACTTTTTCTCTTTTGCGCTTTTATTTTATAATTATTTGCAAAAAAAAAATCAGTGAAGTTGTAATTTCAATTGGAACAAATAATAGGGACGCACTACAAAAAATTACCACTAGTCAATAAAAATTATTACTTTTATCATAAACATATTAAAAATCCGTTTATGTGATTAATTTAATCATATTGGTTTCGTGTTTATGATTTATGTCTTCGGTAAATAAATCGTGGTGTTCATTGTACTGAATCTGAAAAAATGTTATTCTTAAATTAAATTCGGATGGGTTATCAATTAGAAAAATTGCACAGATAATGAAGTGTTCCAAAACTAAATTATTCAATGCCATTCATTCGAAAAAAAGTCATGAAACTAGAGATAGAAAGCGTAAAACGTATGCGCGTTTTGACCAACGTTTAGTTCGACTTTCCAAAAATAACCCCTTTATGTCATCAAGTAGCCTTAAAAATAAATTGTATGCTTCAGTGACAAGTCGAACAATAAGAAATTGGCTGCAGGAAGTCGGATTAATGGTACGCAGTCCAAGAAAAGTACCACTGTTGAGCAATAAAAACATACAAAAAAGGTTAGAATTTGCCAGGCGACACCTGTGCCGTAAAAACTGAAACAACGTACTATGGTCAAACGAAACAAAAGTCCATTTATTTGGATTTGGCGGAAAATCATTTGTACATCGTTCTGCAAATGCTAAATTTGATCCAAAATATACCAAAAAAAAAAAAAAAAAAACCGTCAAACAGGGTGCTATATAATGCTATAGGGATGTTTTTCGGCCTCTGGAGTTGGTCCAATATTTGGATTCCGGGAAAAATGAATGCTGCTGACTATATAGACATTCTCCAGAATAAAATGCTTCCATTTGCTGAGGATGAAATGCCACTAAAATGGGAATTCATGCAGGATAATGATCCGCTAGATGAGTCAAAACGTGGTTTCGGCAGAATGAGGTGCCTGTAATGGACTGGCCGGCCCAATCACCGGACTTAAACCCCATTGAGCATCTCTGGGGAGTCCTCAAATATAAAATTGGTAGCTTTAAATCAAAAAATAAAAAAGAGTTGTGGGAAAAAATTCAAGAAACCTGGTACTCAATTCCACCCGAGTATGTGCGAATCTTGTGGGATGTATGAATCGCCGTTGTCAGGAAGTTATAAAAATTAAAGGATCTTCAACCAAGTATTGAAAAAGTATTTGGAAATGATGATAATGTTAAAAAAAAATAAATATTTTTTCCAAAACATTAAGTGTCCCTATTATTTTTTCCAGCCCTTTTTAAAAAAAAAATATTTTTTGGCAGAACTAGTTCCTTATTTTTGCTTTATAAGTTAAAATATTTGAAGTTATTTAATTTTATGTATATACTTTTTAATATTTATGGAATAGTAAATAAAAAAGTAAGAATATATTGAAAAATTAGAGTATCCCTATTATTTTTTCCAACACTATATATATATATATATATATATATATATATATATATATATATATATATATATATATATATATATATATATATATATATATATATATACAGGCGCGGATCCACGGGGGGGGAAAATCGGAAATTTCCCCCCCCAAAATGGATTTTCGAACTAAGAAAAATTAAAAATTTTATAATAGGAAAAAGAAAAAATATAAATTCTTTAAGAAAAATGTTCTTTAGTGAAAATAAAAGAAGGCAGAATGAATTTATCTTCAATAAAGTCTAAGAGCGGGCAAACTATGTTTAGAAAAATGTATTTATCTTATTTTTCCTTCAAAATTTTATGTAAATAAATTGGTTTTTAAAATTAGAAAAAATATAGTAAATGCAATTCCCATATTTTTTCATTAAATTCAAGCTTAAACTTTACATACGATTTAAAATTTTTATGTTAATAAAAAAATTATTGTATAAGTGCTAGTTTCATCAGTCATATTGAAATTACATTAACTAATGTTTTAATATTACTTAAAAATTTCGACTTCATGAAAAATATTTTTTATTATATTAATCCGAATCTTTTCAAAATTTTATACGAAACAATTTTTAAATATCAAAAATAAACAATAATAATAATAAATTTTACATATGATGGAAATTTTGGTTCACTATACAGATTTAGTTTATAAATAAAGTAATAAAAGTCTAAAAATTTTAATTTTTCAAGAAAAATCTTTAAAAAATGTTTATTAAAAATATTCATAATTTTGTGTTAAGAAAAAAATTGCTTAGTTAAAAACCATTAATTTAACATTTTCCCAAGAAAATGTCTACCATTTTTGTAGAGGACGATGACAAAAATAATACTTTTCGCTTAATTTTCCCCAAGTATTTTATTAAACATTCTAAAAATTGTACTGAAGAAAATAAATTGTTTTTTCTTTTACTTTCCTGAAGAGTTGTTTTACATTTTGTCGCACACCTGTGTGAACAATTTTCATCAGGCACCGTAAGATTACGAATTTTAAAATAAAACTCAACAAATAATCATTATTTTTGATTTCTATTTTTTCGCTCAACTTTTAATGACTATTTTTGATTTTTACTTTTTTTTTGCTCACAATATAAAACTTAACATAAGAAATTAAACTGTAAAAAAAAATCTTTTAGTAAAAAAATTTATTTATTGCAGATAATTTTATTTTTAATAAAATAAAAAGATTTTTAATAAAAAATTTGATTTTTGAAAAAAATTTCGATATTTAGTAAAAATAATAGGATTTTTCATAAATCTAAGTTTCGATGAGAAATGTTTTTTATTAAAAATTGCGTAATTGTTTTGTTTTTCATGTTAAGTTTTATATTGTGACCAAAAAAAGTAAAAATCAAAAATAATCATTAATATTGATTTTTTTAATTAAAATCAAAAATATAAAAAAGCATTCACGATTTCGATAGAACATGTTTTAAAGATTACATTAAATCTTTTATCCGGTAGTGGCTTGTATCTGATTTTTTTGTTAAAATTTTCAAGAATAATGATTATTTTCTTTCCTTGATTTTCATATTTAGAAATTCATTTTTAAATATACTCTATAACATTGAAAAATCACTCGGGAAATAAATAGCATCATAAATATTTTTTTTAATGTCCAATGCCTCTCAAAATTTGGAGTTAAACATACATTTTTTTATGTTCTGTATTTTTTCTATTAAGCTTTTTGAAAGTTGAATAATCAAGTTTGTTGTCGTATTTATTTCTTTGGTTTGGCATTTCTGGAGATTCAATGCATTAGAATTTTTCTTTAAAAGTCAACAAAAAATATGCAATCAATTTAAAAATATTTTTGTTGTGCATATGGCGAGATTTAGTTTTTTGCTTTAGATTTGCTTAAAATTTATGAAAAATTTGTTGACAACATTTTTGAGTTTTTGAACGATTTTAAGTATTGATATCTCATATTACTGTAAACAAAATATAATTAAGACTTAAGAAAGAAATACGTTTGTTCAATCTTAAAGAGAAAATTCCATCATTGTTGGAGTTTTAAAATATAAAAGTATTTTAATATAGTTAAAATCGTGCTTCCTAATCAATTAAAACATTTTAAATTTACCTAAAATTTAGGGAATTCCGAGATTTTTAGTTCAGCGACTAATCCCAAAATTGTTTTTTTTTTTTTTTTTTTTTTTTCAAATTTTCTTGAAAATTGGTTGGCGATGTACTCAAGAAGATTGTTTTTCGATTAAAACTACAAAAATATAAACTTGTAGCAGATATCAAATGAAAACAAAGTACTTATGTTCATATATAACAAATTTTATGAAATTTAAAATTTCCGACTGAAATGTATGAAATTTTATAAAGTGATTTATTTAGATATTTTTCACTAGATTTTCTTCACGGCTTCCTTCGTTGCAGAAAAAATTATTACCGTATATTTTTCAATTAACATATAATATATTTAAGTAAAAATTAAATTTAAGTAAGATTTTATTTCCTATTTAAATGTTTAATTCATTAAATCATCTACTTGATTGATTTAATACATTTTTTAATAGAATTTTTTTTTTTATACTTTTCATTCTTTGTAGTTTTTAGTAATTGATATAATAATTTTGGTGAGATTTGAAAATTTAAAAAAGTTTTTTTATGCAATGTTTATGCAATGTTATTTACTACATTTGTTTATTGAATACTTGTTTCGATGTTATCAGATTAACTTCAAATTTTACATCTATGTAAAAAAAAAAAATTAATTTCTCACTTAACGATGAGATAGTTCAGTTTGCTTGATATCCTATTAAGTTTTAAATAGATTAGCTTTTTATGTTTTTTTTCAATGATGCATTCTTTATTTAAATTATTTTATTTTGAATTATTCAGGAGTAACATAAAATAAAAACACAGCTTTCATAATTAAAATCCATTCAATATTCCCAGAAAAATGTTTATTTCGATACATATTTGTAATTATGCATTTTTTTCTAATTAAAAATAATAATAATTATAAACAGGGCAAGTTTTTATATGCATAAAAAAATTTAAATATGCGCTTGAAAAAGCACGAAAAAATGTTATAATATGCACAGAAATATGCAAAAATAGCATGAATATGTATATAAAAACCAACGAATTTATGAATTTTTATACATTAATGTGTAAAAAATATGCACAAATATGGATTTTTAACTTTCAATATCTTATACAAAGATTTCGATGTTTATAAAAAATAACTATTTTAATTTTAAGTATCATATTTGACCCTTCCGATTGTTTTCTTTGCAGTATTAACAATGTACTCAAAATAATAAAAAAAAAAATTTTAAATCATTTGATTGAAATCCAAAAAATCGCAAAAAATTTTTGTTTTCGTTAAGAAAACTAACTTTTATCTCCATTATATGCAAATTTATGCAAAGATTTAAAATATAAGCATTTTTTATGAAATTGTTTTGAAATATGCAAATGCTTACTTTCCAAGCGAAAAGCTTGACAAACTTGTTTTTATTGTAAATTACCAATTTTTCTGGCAAAAAAAAAATGATTGGTTAAATTTTCATAGTTCAAGAATTATATATAAAAACATAATTTTTCCAGTGACGATCAAAAAATTTCCCCCCCCAAACGCTCCGGCTGGATCCGCGCCTGTATATATATATATATATATATATATATATATATATATATATATATATATATATATCAAACGATACAAAATCCTTTCCAACATCGATTCAAATATGCTTAAAACCGGTCTTCGAGTTTCTGAGACCTCATTATTTGCTAAGGAATTCGTTTTTGCAAAGGAGGTTGCGAAATTTTTTTTCTGAATCGGGCAGAACGCATTTTTTTATTTTTTTTTTTTTAAACAGACTCAAATATTCAAGTTTTTGTTGGTCTTACGTTCTGCATTTTAGTCTAAAGCAGGGGATCTCATAAGTATCACCTTTACGACCCCCTTGAGACATTATAACTCGAGAAGGACCCACCACAAATTTTATGTCAAAGGTTTGAAATACAATTTTAGTATTTTTTAACTTCTTTTATCTGCTTTGATAGATAATTATATCAAGATTACGATTCCTTTACATTAAATAACAAAATACAATTAACTATAGCAACATTACAAAAAAAAAAAAAAAAAAAAAAAGTTAAAATGTTTCCCTAAAAAGCACCCTACAAACTTCAGGGTCGATGCGACACGTGTTAGCGACATCACTCCAATATTTGCACACTATATTTGCACATAATAAAGAGCAATCCTAACGGAGTAACAGTCAAAATTCGAAAGTCGGTTTTTTGGAGCAGTCTAACGTATATTATTTCTCATATTCTATATAATTAAAATGTTTGCTGAGGTGTGTTAAATTATTTAAAGGCAATGCACAATTGGTTATTCTTCATCTTTAATATGCTTCATTAAACAATATATACATAGTTGAAAAAATCTATATTGTAATAAAGCATATAAACAATTTTTTTTTTTTGCTAAGTGATTTCGCAAAAAAAAAAAAAAAAACAAGTGCTTCCAAAAAAGTAAATTTTCACCACTTTCTAATAAAGCATATTAAGTCTTTTAATAAAGTGTGGGTCAAAAATAGATGTAAATTCAAAATAATAGAAGAAAAAATTCAAAAACAGAATTTGTGTCTTAAATATTCAACATAGTTTTGCCGTTAATTTTAATCCGTATGTACTTTTTAAAAAGGATAATTTTTTGTCTTTCTAATATAGCTTAAAAAATTTAATTTGGTCAACTGGTATTTTATATATAACATCTTAAATCCGCGAAGTCCGGATTTATATTATATTCCAATATATTTTTATTGTTGTAAAAAATATTTTAAAAATACTACAAAATCCCTCAGGTGTAAAACTGAGTACATGCGAGTTGTTTTCGTTTTGTTGGATTTTTTCTTAGAGCATGATGCTCTTTTTTTATTTTAAATTATAAATTATTTTATTAAATACTAAACATAAAATAAATGAAAGAAAAAAATTTTGGATTTGCTTTATTATTTTAATTTTTATGCAATGTCAAGTGCACAAATTACAAACATGTACTCATTTGTGCTCCCCACTGTATATATATATATATATATATATATATATATATATATATATATATATATATATATATATATATATATATATATATATTTTTTTTTTGTGATGACAAAATAAAAATCGAAATATCTCCCAAACTATTGAGCGGATAAAAATTTGATAGTAGAGCGATTTCAAGCTAATTTCATTCCGCATATCTTGGTATATCATTTATATAAATCGTGCATACCGTTCTCAAGTAATAGTGAAATATACTCGAGTAATCTCTAATATGACCCCGCGTTTAGGCAGTTACACTTGTAAAACTCGACAACGGTTTGTCCAATTTAGATAAATTAAACTCCAATAGATAGCGATTCAAATCTTTGAGATATATTCACACATTTTTTTGTTCAGTTAGTTATTACAGAATTACTTCCAAAAAAAAAAAACAAATTAAATGTATTTTTAGCAAGGTTGGAAACCGAAACGAATAACGGTATCGGTAACGGTATTCAATTTTATTTTATTTCGGTAACGGTATCGATAACTGTATTTTAATATATATCGGTATCGGTATACCGGTACCGAAACTAAAATACCAGTAAATACCGTTATTAATAAAAAACTAGAAAAAACTTAAAAAAGTTAATTTTTTAAATAATTTTTACTTGAATTTCGCAAAAAAATTATTAAATTACATATTTGTATATGAATATTTTTCAATTTATTTTTTGGCAACATTTAGGTATGCAGTATAGTAAAGTAAAAAATTTGGACAAAATTTGTATTTACCATAGTTTTTTTAATACAGACAAAAATCGTTCAATTAATTGCGTTCAATTACAGTCGAGAAATTTTGTAGAGGAAAAACAGTTCTACAACAAGAAAGACTAATTATGTCGATAAATCCCCATTATCCCATTAAGGGTGTGAAGATAAATACGTCAGTTAAATACGTCCTACACAAATGTTAAATACGCTCCAAACGCTGTTATTTGATTTTTCAAAATGAACAAATTTATTTTTGAATAAAAAAACTATATAAAAATTAATTTTTATTAAAAAAATCTAAACTTATTTATAAAACATATCAAAATATAAAATTATAAAAAAAAATTGCCGAATATGTCACTTTATACATAAAATATCTTTAAACAAAAATGGAATATTTCAAGTGGCTCCAATGGACACAAGAAGCAGACATGAATCGGGTAAGCGGAAGAGTGGGAGTAGCCTAGGACTAGTAGATTCCAGAAATGTATATTCTATGTCCAGATTCCATCTGTGATCAGAGATATATAATTTTGAAAAATGTATTTTTTCACTATGTGAATATGGAAAAATGTGGAATTTTCAAGTGGCCCCAATGGACACAAGGAGCAGACATGAATCGGGTAAGCGAAATAGTGGGAGTAGCCTAGGACTAGTAGATTCCAGAAATGTATATTCTATGTCCAGATTCCACCTGCGATCAGAGATATATAATTTTGAAAAATGTATTTTTTCACTATGTGAATATGGAAAAATGTGGAATTTTCAAGTGGCTCCAATAGACACAAGGAGCAGACATGAATCGGGTAAGCGGAAGAGTGGGAGTAGCCTAGGACTAGTAGATTCCAGAAATGTATATTCTATGTCCAGATTCCATCTGTGATCAGAGATATATAATTTTGAAAAATGTATTTTTTCACTATGTGAATATGGAAAAATGTGTAATTTTCAAGTGGCTCCAATGGACACAAGGAGCAGACATGAATCGGGTAAGCGGAAGAGTGGGAGTAGCCTAGGACTAGTAGATTCCAGAAATGTATATTCTATGTCCAGATTCCATCTGAAATCAGAGATATATAATTTTGAAAAATTTATTTTTTCACTATGTGAATACGGAAAAATATGGAATTTTCAAGTGGCTCCAATGGACACAAGGAGCAGACATGAATCGGGTAAGCGGAAGAGTGGGAGTAGCCTACGACTAGTAGATTCCAGAAATGTATATTCTATGTCCAGATTCCATCTATGATCAGAGATATATAATTTTGAAAAATGTATTTTTTCACTATGTGAATATGGAAAAATGTGGAATTTTCTAGTGGCTCCAATGGACACAAGAATATACATTTCTGGAATCTACTAGTCCTAGGCTACTCCCACTCATCCGCTTACCCGATTCATGTCTGCTCCTTGTGTCCATTGGAGCCATTTGAAAATTCCACATTTTTCCATATTCACATAGTGAAAAAATGCATTTTTCAAAATTATATATCTCTGATCACAGATGGAATCTGGACATAGAATATACATTTCTGGAATCTACTAGTCCTAGGCTACTCCCACTCTTCCGCTTACTCGATTCATGTCTGCTCCTTGTGTCCATTGGAGCCACTTGAAAATTCCACATTTTTTCCATATTCACATAGTGAAAAAATGCATTTTTCAAAATTATATATCTCTGATCACAGATGGAATCTGGACGTAGAATATATATTTCTGGAATCTACTAGTCCTAGGCTACTCCCACTATTCCGCTTATTCGATTCATGTCTGCTCCTTGTGTCCATTGGAGCCACTTGAAAATTCCACATTTTTCCGTATTCACATAGTGAAAAAATAAATTTTTCAAAATTATATATCTCTGATCCCAGATGGAATCTGGACATAGAATATACATTTCTGGAATCTACTAGTCCTAGGCTACTCCCACTCTTCCGCTTACCCGATTCATGTCTGCTCCTTGTGTCCATTGGAGCCACTTGAAAATTACACATTTTTCCATATTCACATAGTGAAAAAATACATTTTTCAAAATTATATATCTCTGATCACAGATGGAATCTGGACATAGAATATACATTTCTGGAATCTACTAGTCCTAGGCTACTCCCACTCTTCCGCTTACCCGATTCATGTCTGCTCCTTGTGTCTATTGGAGCCACTTGAAAATTCCACATTTTTCCATATTCACATAGTGAAAAAATACATTTTTCAAAATTATATATCTCTGATCGCAGGTGGAATCTGGACATAGAATATACATTTCTGGAATCTACTAGTCCTAGGCTACTCCCACTCTTCCGCTTACTCGATTCATGTCTGCTCCTTGTGTCCATTGGAGCCACTTGAAAATTCCACATTTTTTCCATATTCACATAGTGAAAAAATGCATTTTTCAAAATTATATATCTCTGATCACAGATGGAATCTGGACGTAGAATATATATTTCTGGAATCTACTAGTCCTAGGCTACTCCCACTATTCCGCTTACCCGATTCATGTCTGCTCCTTGTGTCCATTGGAGCCACTTGAAAATTCCACATTTTTCCATATTCACATAGTGAAAAAATGCATTTTTCAAAATTATATATCTCTGATCACAGATGGAATCTGGACGTAGAATATATATTTCTGGAATCTACTAGTCCTAGGCTACTCCCACTCTTCCGCTTACCCGATTCATGTCTGCTCCTTGTGTCCATTGGAGCCACTTGAAAATTACACATTTTTCCATATTCACATAGTGAAAAAATACATTTTTCAAAATTATATATCTCTGATCACAGATGGAATCTGGACATAGAATATACATTTCTGGAATCTACTAGTCCTAGGCTACTCCCACTCTTCCGCTTACCCGATTCATGTCTGCTCCTTGTGTCCATTGGAGCCACTTGAAAATTACACATTTTTCCATATTCACATAGTGAAAAAATACATTTTTCAAAATTATATATCTCTGATCACAGATGGAATCTGGACATAGAATATACATTTCTGGAATCTACTAGTCCTAGGCTACTCCCACTCTTCCGCTTACCCGATTCATGTCTGCTCCTTGTGTCCATTGGGGCCACTTGAAAATTCCACATTTTTCCATATTCACATAGTGAAAAAATACATTTTTCAAAATTATATATCTCTGATCACAGATGGAATCTGGACATAAAATATACATTTCTGGAATCTACTAGTCCTAGGCTACTCCCACTCTTCCGCTTTCCCGATTCATGTCTGCTCCTTGTGTCCATTGGAGCCACTTGAAAATTACACATTTTTCCATATTCACATAGTGAAAAAATACATTTTTCAAAATTATATATCTCTGATCACAGATGGAATCTGGACATAGAATATACATTTCTGGAATCTACTAGTCCTAGGCTACTCCCACTCTTCCGCTTACCCGATTCATGTCTGCTCCTTGTGTCCATTGGAGCCACTTGAAAATTACACATTTTTCCATATTCACATAGTGAAAAAATACATTTTTCAAAATTATATATCTCTGATCACAGATGGAATCTGGACATAGAATATACATTTCTGGAATCTACTAGTCCTAGGCTACTCCCACTCTTCCGCTTACCCGATTCATGTCTGCTCCTTGTGTCCATTGGAGCCACTTGAAAATTACACATTTTTCCATATTCACATAGTGAAAAAATACATTTTTCAAAATTATATATCTCTGATCACAGATGGAATCTGGACATAGAATATACATTTCTGGAATCTACTAGTCCTAGGCTACTCCCACTCTTCCGCTTACCCGATTCATGTCTGCTCCTTGTGTCCATTGGAGCCACTTGAAAATTCCACATTTTTCCATATTCACATAGTGAAAAAATACATTTTTCAAAATTATATATCTCTGATCACAGATGGAATCTGGACATAGAATATACATTTCTGGAATCTACTAGTCCTAGGCTACTCCCACTCTTCCGCTTACCCGATTCATGTCTGCTTCTTGTGTCCATTGGAGCCACTTGAAATATTCCATTTTTGTTTAAAGATATTTTATGTATAAAGTGACATATTCGGCAATTTTTTTTTATAATTTTATATTTTGATATGTTTTATAAATAAGTTTAGATTTTTTTAATAAAAATTAATTTTTATATAGTTTTTTTATTCAAAAATAAATTTGTTCATTTTGAAAAATCAAATAACAGCGTTTGGAGCGTATTTAACATTTGTGTAGGACGTATTTAACTGACGTATTTATCTTCACACCCTTTATCCCATTTACTCACTAGACATTTTTAAAGTTGTAGGATGAAAATGACGCGCCATAATCATGGTTAAATGAGAGTGAAAATTTAAATGTTATTCAAACTTTAAATCGCTCAGAAGAAAAATTTACCGGATTTTTCGATTTGCCGGGATTTCACTTAAAAATGTGAGTTCAAATAGTATAAAACTGTTTGTAGCTTCAATAGGCTGGTCCATCAACAGTATTGAAAATAATCAAAGTGTATCGCATATTTAGATGTACCTAAATTATCAAATAATATTTTCGAAAACTGTCAACTTCCTATGATGATTGGAACATGATGCTATATGGTCTGATATGACTATCTTTTTCTCTTAACTTTCTTAATGTTTTTTTTTTCCAAATTTCTAGAGATTAATTCCAAAATTAATAATTCTTTACATTATTTCCTAAAATTTTTTAAATTTTTTGATACAAAATGGAAGGCATATCCTTAAGAAGTGCTAAATTTTATTATTCTGTTCATAAATTCTATTAAAATTATTTATATCTTACAATTTAAGATGCTTACAAGATCCTTTCAATGAGTTTAAGTTTTTTCTTTTTTACTTGCTGCTTATTAGTGCTGAATGATATTTATTTGAATTCATACCTTAGATTCATACTATACAAGTAATTTAAAAAATAGTGAAATTATATAAATTGTTCCGAGCTGGATTTAACATATTATATTATATTCTTTAAAAAAATCGAAAATATATAATCCTTTGTTCAAATTCATGCAGTTTTCTTTCGTTTAAGTGATTTTAAAATTCCCGGAAATCACGTTCAAAATTCCAAGAAAGCGGTATTTGAAAAATCGCAAATTTTTATATTGCAAACGATATAACCAAGAAACAAACAATAAAAGTCCTCTTTAAAATGAAATTCTATAATTATTACATGAAATATTATTAAAAATTCTTTCTTATTTTCTCAAGTATTATATGAGAAATTATTTTTACAATACCATATTATGTTGAAAAAAATATATATTTGAAATACCGAAACTAAATTATCGGTATATACCGGTACAGAGAGAAACGGTGTTTGAATACCGGTATTTTGAACAAAATAATAATTTCGGTATCGGTATCAGTTACGGTAACCAACTTTAAACGGTATGGGTATTTATAACGGTATCGGTTTCCAACCTTGATTTTTAGCAATAGAAAGGGTCAATAAATTCTAAGAAAATTAAAATTTCACAATTTTAAAAGTACCTACATATTTTTATGAGCTTTTAACAAAGCTAAAACAGTATTTTTATAAAAAAAAAAATCTATAAACATAGTTTTAAGAGAAGGACTTCAAAAGCAATGAACAGGAATCATATAAAAAAACACGTACATCCACGTTCATTAGTTAGTTAAAAATTTAATTATGCAACTCTTTCTCAGCACTAAGTAATTCCTTCCAATGACAACACAATGTTAAAATAATGATTTTTCGGATCTTTCAGTTCTTTTTTTGTGCTGCGTAGGTGAGTTTTTTCTTTACATAAATATGTACATCCACCCTGCATTCTATAGGGTTTACAATTGAAAAGGATAATATTTGATAAATTTGGATGTTAAGGTCAGTATAAATATTAATACAGAAATTATCAAACAAAATATGTATGTATGTTTGTGTGTACGCATTTATTAGGTATTTTCCGTTTTGTTCAAAATGTAGACCAACAATACCATTTACAGTAAAAATATCCAAACCTACACTTTGTTCTATTTATTTTAAGAATTCAAATTCACATATCATTTACTCTTGGATGGTGAAAAGTAAGAAAATTATTAAATCGGAAGTAGTGACAAATTTTCTATAATGTGTGAGTTAAAATTAATTCTGCATATGTGAACACATATATGTATGTATGTACATTAGGGTGGTTCAAAATTGTATGAAAAAACCCAAGTGTATCGCACATTTAAACGTACCTAAAATTATGAAAGGAGGACATCATTTAGAACATATTTGCCAAATTTAAACTTCCTACAATGATTGCAACAGGATGCTACATATAGACGAAAAAAAAAAAACAAAACATACTTTAAAAGATTTATTTTAAAGTCTACTTTTTATTTATCTTAAATAACAAAAGTGAAAAATAAAACAAAAATAAAAAAATAGCAAAATTAAAATTTTTAAAAAACAAATTATTTTTTCTTCGAAAATCAATTTTTTTTTTCTTTTTTTACAATTTACAAAGAAAATACTAATTTGGTTGTAAAATACTAGAGATTGCGACTGTTCTGAACTGTTTATAATGTTAAATTGGCTTAATAAGTAATTGTCAATTGAATGGATACTTTAAGCGGATTTTTCAGCATAAACGCATCACATATGCATGTATGGAGGTACATGATAAAATGAGATTGCACAAAATACAGACGAAAGCATATTTAACAAGTAATCAAATATTAGCTTTGTAACGTATTTTTATTCTGTTTTTTACTATTTTTTTTTTTTTTTTATTAGAAAATAGTTTTCAAATGAAAAAATATTGTTCAAACGAAAATCTCTAATTCTCTTTCGTTTACATAAAAAGGGAGAGTAGTAAGTACTCTTTCAATAGGATGAGAAATGTGTTTTATTTACTTTCTCTTATTTTTATAGATTTCAAATCGTATTTTTTGGAAAAATTCGTTATATCGAGTACTAAAATATATAGTTTGTTCGTAATATAAAGTACTCAATGTTAAAAATTTGGACGTACGTTAAATCGCGAATTCGTATTCGTCAAACCGGGAAACCACTGTATTTTTATTAAAATTACAATTTAATCCTTTCCATTAGATATTTTTGAAAAAATCAAAAATATGGGTCTATGTATTTTTCTTTAGTTACCGTTTTATGTATAGTTCATTAATTTTGGTGAGAAAAAAATCTTAAGATTTGTTCTAAGATCATCGACGTAAATAGCCATATTGCATCCTGTTCCAATCAGCGTAGGAACTTGAAATTAAGCAAATATGTTCTAAATGATGTCCCCTTTCATAAGTTTAGGTACGTTTAAATGTAGCTCGCAAAAAGGAATTCTGGACCACCTTAATGTACATACATACATATATACATTAGGGTTCCCTCATTACAAAAATTGTCTAGATTTTGATTCTCACCCCCTGGAAATGTTCGGATAGTCGAAAAACTACGACATGCCAAGTTTTGAACGATCAAAATCTTGAAATTAATGATTTTTTTCCTTTCATCGATCATAAAAAATTAATTTTAAATGCAATTTTCTGGGTTTATGTCTTGTTGATTTCCACACATTATGAGCTTTTTGAAATTGCTCTGAAATTGATTTAATTTTTAATTAAGGAATATATTCCATCGATTTATAGTTTAATTTACATAATTTTCTATTATTTTATTTATTGTTTATTATATATTGTTTATTTATAATTTTCCATTATTTGTGCTACTTCCATAATGAAGTTTAAACGCGAAAACGAGCGCTAACTTCGAAAAATGGCTGCCACCATTGTATTTAGCGTACTCAAATTAGCTTTACCAGTGAGGTGCCCAGCTTGTTAAAATTTGTGACTAGCACCGTGTAATTACATTTGCTATATTTGTTTTCTGGTTAATATGTATTCCAAAAAAATTTGGATCACTCTTGGAATTGGCTAAATTTTAATGGAAAAAACTTATATGTGCAAATTGATTTTTTTATTCAACGGACTGCCATATAGTCCATAGTTTAAACCAGCGATCGCCAAAACACTAGTTTGCGTGCTTTTTATTTCTTTTGTTATGCTCTTGAAATGAATAAATAAACACACAAAGCAAGTCATTCTCGCACGAGCATTCAAACAAGTAGTATGCGGTACGCTTGTTGCTTGAGATACACTCATGAGAAATGTTTCATATCAAGTAAAAATAATTCAAAGTTTTTTGTTTGGCCAAAATAGCGGATTTATATAAAAGGGTGTCAAAAAGCATAACTTTTAAAGCGGCACAAATATCGACACTTGGAATTTTATTATTAATATATACTTTTGGTTAAAAACTTCAACAAACCCATGAGTTTATGTGCATGAGAGATGCAAAATGTTCTATTTTAATTATCCAAGTGTTTATCACAAATATTACACTGGTATTCTATGTTCACAAATGGCATGCTTGACGCTCATAATATAAGCCAATTTTAACTATCGAGAGAAGTTTGAAATATTTATTGAACCTAAGAAAATCATTTAATAGGACTATATAAATTTACTAGACAATAAGTCCAAAAGCTTTGCTTCGGCAAAATAATGGGCCGATATTATCTATCTCAGGCCTTAAAATAAATTTTTGAGTCACAAAATATTCTATTGCTGCAGCAGTATTGATTTTCAGACCTGCATGATATAAAGATTTCGCACAATTCCTTAACAACTATCATAAATATTGAAAATTAACTTTATTTAAATGAAAAATTCGTATTAAATTCTTGTTTTGCAAATATAATTATTTTCTATGAACATTTTAAAAATCAACTAAATTTTGCCACAAAATACACATAAAAAATACATTTTTCATTTGACTTTTATGCACATATATTTAATTATATATTTAATTAGTATGTCTGGAAACATACCCCTTTTATACATGGATTTTAGAAGTGCATTTGCGTTTTTTAATTTCACCTTTTTGGCTAATTTGTCTTTCAAAGTGATATTTTAGAAAGTAAAAAATTCTTAAGTTTTCTAAAATATATATATATTTTTTTTAATGAGCGATTACATATTTTGGGAAAAAGAAAAACTGATCCAAATTTTGTGAAATAAATAGATTTGTATATTCAGATATGAATGATTTGCAAACTATATACATATTTATAAGTGTCAATAAAAACTTTAGGAAAATATGAAAATTGTTTAATTAGGATTTGAGACCTTAAAGCTTCGCACCAGAGGCAAAACAAAATCTGTGATTATCAGAAATATATGGTCTCACAAAATCGTCTTTTTATGAAAAACTAAAATTAAATTATATGTATAAGAAACGGCAGAACAAAAAAGAATGAAAATCTGTGATCACCAGGGAAACCACAATATGCAATTGCATGTTTTTTCCTGGACGTTGAATGAAGTCATCTATTAAATATTTATCCTTTTCAGAACAAATAAATAATTTTGACATCGATTTGTTAGTGCATATTTTTGCATATTTTACTCTTAACGGCATATTTTTGCATTTGGCGATTTTTAGTGCATATTTATAGCATATTTTGTTATTTTTAGGTCATATTTAACCCTTTTAGAGCATATTTTGACATTTTAAGGATAGTTTTTTTTTATATCTCATGAAATGTTTTCCAAATTTGATTTTATAAAAAATGAAAAAAAAAGATTGAATATTATGATTGAATTTTATGTTGTAAAAACAATATTTTTTTATGAAAGCATATCGAGCCCTAACCGCGAAAATGTCGTAAGTGCAGAAAACAAAACATTACACATTATTGTTTACACATTGTATGAAAAATTTCACGATAAAATTACTTTCGCTATAAATCTTGACATAAAATTTTGATAAATGATCTCTAAATGATTCTGAATTATAGATTTTCATGAAAACACAAATTTCGAGAATGTTGTCGGTTACGATATTTTGGCGGTCAGTGATCGATATGATAATTTTGATAATTTCTGAACTAATAATAGTGTCTAGAATTAGATGGGTAAGAAAATATAAGATCAATAACGTTCTTATGAGATACAATAAAAATGGGGAATCAAATTTCGACGAGGTTGATAAATTTCAGTCTTGCCTTATTTTATAACGTTGAAATATTAATAAAACCCTTTGTTTTAATGAAACACATAATTTTGTTAAAAAATTATACAAAATCTCTGTTTTTTATGTGCATATTTTCGCGTTTTTTAGAGCATATTCTTCGTTTTTTATTGCATATTTAATGCGCATAAAACCCATTTTTTTAGAGCATATTTTGGTTTCCCTGGTGATCACTTATATTAAGGGTTTGCAAGCGGATTATAATCGTAATCGCAGTATTTTTTTAAAATACATAATAATAATATATTTAAGTTACATAAGTATATATTATATTTTACACCATATTATTAATATTTTAAATAAAATAAATTGATCACTAGATTATAATAAAAAATATTAGTTTTACTGAAAAAATAATGAAGATATCGTAACTAAATTTCGAAAGATCCAAAAATTCAAATTTTCTTGATTTTAAAATAATCTAATATTAAAAATAAAAATATTAGAAAATTACTTTTTGAAAATCAAAAACATTAATACAGAAAGAAAAATAATTTCAAACTTTTTAGTTAATTAATCTTTTAATTTAAAATTATCAGATTTGTTTTAATTTTCTTCATTAGTTAATTTTTACCATGAGTATTTTTTATAAACGTGTGTACTTATATTACAATTGTGACATAATTCTATTTTACAGGTAAAACTAATTCTGTTATATCTCTGCTTCAATAAAATGGGATTAATTATATATCTTTTAATCGTAATCGCGATTATGGAAAATTGCGATTAAATGTAAAACCCTAACTTATATTTCTCTCCATATTATCAAAAAAAAACGATTTTTATATCCTACACCACCAAAGGTGGTTGGGGTATTATGTGTTTGTGCAGAAGTTGTAACGCAGAGAAAAAATCATCGGACCCCCACCTTAATGTATACCGTTCGACTCAGAATCACTTTCTGAGTCGATTTAACGATATCCGTCCGTCTGGCTGGCAGGCTGTCCATGTAAAGCTTGTGCGCAAAGTACAGGTCGCAATTTTGAAGATATTTGATGAAATTTGGTACATATGCTTTTTTCAACACAAGGACGAAGCCTATTGAATTTGGTTATGATCGGCCCATTATTTCACCTAGCCCCCATATAAATGTCCTCCCGGAATAGAGTTTTAACACTTATAGATGCCTTAAAACTAGGAATATTTTAATGAAATTTAGTACAAATAAGTTTTATATCAGCAGAAATCTGTCTGCCAAATTTCATGTAGATCGGTCCATAACTGACCATAGCTCCCATATAAACTCCTCTCCCGAAATTCACTAACATTCATAAATCCCATACAAATGTTAGTAGTATGTTAATATTTAACACAAGTAATTTGTATACATATACGTAAAAACAAAATTATGTGGATCGAAATGGTGTAGGGTATCATATAGTCGGGCTTGACCGACTATATTTTCTTCTCTCGTTTAATTTAATATTTTGTTACAAAACAAAGTATTTTATACATAATTTTTTTATAAAAACTGTAAAACAGCCACATTTTCTACGTATAAACACACCCTTCAAACTTAAGGTGCGTTACGGCACTGGCTAACGATATTCGATTTCACTAATATTTCACACAATATGTTTTTACAACCAAATAACTATGAGTTGTGATCAAAATTAAAAAATCAGAAAATTTTGTTGCAGTCTAATGTACAAATAAATTTGTAATTTTATGAGAAATTTGTAATTAAAATACAATTTCGATTAAACTTTTACTAAAATTACCAAAAGATACGTTTTTTGTTGCTGAAGTAATTCCAAAAAAATTCGCCCCAACTTAGATTTTAAAATTTTTGGAATTATCCATAATTAAAACCTATTTCGCTAAAAAAAAAACAAATTGTTTAAGGCAGTTTCAAAACTAATTTCAAACTTTTAACAATGTTTAAAAATTAAAAAATCGATTAAAGCTATGCAGTTTCATAAACAAATCATAGGAAATAAAATTGGAAAATAAATTAGACAATATCTTGTACAACAAAGCCCTACCTGCGATTTAAATTCTGCGAAAGTCATTTTTTGTAGTTTTTTTAGTTAAAGTTAATTTTCAATTTGGAATATTTTAAATTTTAAAGGAAAACTTAACGAAAATTTATTTATTATTTAAAAAAATTTTCCCAATATTAATGATATATATTGGGAAAAAATTGTTTAAGACTTATTCTAGGAACATCAACATAAATGGCAGTGTAATATCATGTTCCAAATATCGTAGGAAGTTAAAAGTTAGCCAAGATGTTCTAAATGATGTTCTCTTTCATAATTTAAATTTAGATCACAAAAATTAATTTGGAACCAGCCTAATAAACACATTTTTATATTCTGAAATAAATTCTGATGATGAACTGTTAGTAATTTACATATAACCCTGCATTATTATTTTTTATGGAAAAATAGAAAGACTTGTTTCGATTCCGAAATATAGGTTTTTGAACATTTATGAAGTTTATCTACTTTTGTACCGAAATACAATTTTCTAAAAAATATTTTTGCATTAGGGTAATTAAAAAAATTCGACCCAGGTCGGATTTTTACCATCTCCGATTTTGATGAAATTCAGCACATGCAATTTATGCAATTCAAGTATAACCTTGCGTCATATTTTATGGACCTCTAAATTGGGATTCCCGGCAATTTTTTGTAAAAAATTCACTAAGTTTAATGTTTAATAACTTTTAAGTGCATTATCCGATTTTAACGGATATATCTCTTTATAATTAAATTATGAAAGTTACTCATCCTCCTGGAGCAAGAACATAAAACATTAAAAGAATATCCTTTATCCTTGGATATCCTGGAAAGGATATATATATATATAATTTATAATTTATAAATTTCAAAATGGAATCCCAATGTGATCAGATGTTACAACAATTTATCTTTACAAACTAAAACATAATCTATTAGATATTAGGTCTTTTTTAGGCATATTGATATACTTATTGAAATTTTATTGTAATTGATCGTTATTTATTAAAATATGACATGTATATAGCACATTCCGCAACATATTAAGAGACCTTTAACCTGACCAATTTTTTGTGAAAATTTTAATAAAAATTTACTAAAATTTGATACATGGGGTTACAAAGGCTAAAGTTACTGAAATTTATTATGATCGGTCCATACAACTTTTTTCCCCGTAACATTGGTTTAACACATATACATGTTTCGAATATGTTGTATTTATGTAATTTTAGCACACATGAATTTTTATAAGTATAGATCGTTGTACAAAATTTTATAAAGATCCGTCCATAATTGATCATATCTATTATATATATAGGTTACACTACCTAACAATAACTTAAACGTGTATAAATCCTACATTACTATTAACATGAATATAAAGTAATATGCTTATGGGTTTTATATAAGTATAAATCATAAATGTAACACAACTAAGTTTTGTAAAAGTAGAAATCGCTCCACCAAATTGCATAATGATCGGTCCAAAATTGACCATGGCTTCCATATAATTCACATTCTTGAAAAATACTTATACGTGCATAAATCTCACATAAATGCGAATATCGAAACAAAATTTGGCACAAATATTGTTCATATACGAATATACTATTGTAATAAATTTCATAAGAATCGTTCCACAACCACACATATGTCCCATATAAGGCCCTCTCCCAATAATAACTTTAGGGCCCATACACAGGCATGTAGGATATGGTCGATTTGAATAACGCTACTTGTTTTTATCCTTTTCTATTTGTTTTTATACTAAACTAAAAAAATTAGTAAAATTGTACTAACTGCACTAACTGCAATAACTTCTGATCCCATTGAGATCCCATTTTGAAAATTATGATTACAATATAAAAAAATAAGGAAAATAAAAATACCATTTTTTATGATATACAAGGATATTTTTTCATTTTATAGAACCTTGCGCCAGGAAGGTATGTAACTTTTATTATATATTTATATATAATCATTTATATTTATGATAAGAGGAATATTAGTACTTTCCATTGGCACCATTTTTGTTATTGAACATTAAACTTTGTTAATTTTTTTTTATTTTATTTATTTTTGTCTATGGATATTTTCTTTACAGACAATTTACAAAATAAGAAAATAAAAACAATAATTATAAATACAAATATTTTTACTGTGTGTAAAAATATTATTATTATTTTTACAACATTTGGATTTAATGAAAAATCAATAAATCTGTATAACTTATTAAATGTGTTACACGTTCTTCTCAGAGGATCAACATCAGCATAATTACTTCTAAAAAATTTCACAGATAGTGGTAAGAAATTACGGGTTGGACGTTTAGGTATATTAAATAAGATTTCATTAATTAAATATCCAGAATATATATTTCCATTAATAACGTTTAAAATAAATAACACATTCAACATAGTCCTTCGGCTTTTCAAAGTTGGTAATTTAATGAAAGCAAGACGAGCTAAGTACCTGAGTACGAAGCAAATTCAGTGGGTTAAAATGTAATCCTCGAAGACAAAACAACAGGAATTGTTTTTGTGCTGATTCAATTGCGTTGGAATATGTCTGATATATAGGATCCCAAATTATGGATCCATACTCCAGAATTGGACGAACAAGAGACGTGTATAGTGTTTTTACAATGTGCGGATCATTACATTCCTTTGACCAACGTTTTATATAAGCAAGTGTACCCCTGGCTTTATTTATAATACTTGTTATGTGTGAGTTAAACTTTAATTTGGAGTCGAATAATATACCATATGCACTTGATAATCTCCCAAAAAATAATTTGCAGCTATCGGTTGATTTCTTACAAAGCGTAGTACTTTACATTTCATTAAATTAAGTTACATCAACTTTAAATTGCACCATTCATAAAACGAATCCAACTCCTTTTGAATATATTGGTGATGTAACATATGGTTATATCTTAAAAAATTTTTACATCGTCTGCATACATTAAAATATTCGAAAACTTTATTACCGTAGGCAGATTTTTGTGAGAATAGTTGCTACCCAAGGTGGTTACCTTGAGGTACCCTTTTAGAAATTGTGTTTTTAAAACGAACTGTTTGCTTCCTGTCAGATAAATATGAATGTATCCACTTTATACTTAGATTTTTAAATCTCAAAATTTTTAGTTTTTTATAAGAAGTAAATGATTTGCTCTTGCAAATGCTTTACTAAAATTAGTGTAGATGACATCAGTGTGTTTACTTAGAAAAAGCCACGATTTACAGGGCATGTAAATTGGACAAGGTTTGTAGTGGTGGAACATCCTTTTTGAAAACCATGTTGATACGGTGAAATGAAACATGAAACTTGATAACATAAATAATCTGTTATTAATTTTTCAAAAAGTTTTGGAAGAATATATAACTTTGCAATACCTCTATAATTTTCAATTTCAGATTTTTTGTCTGACTTTAATAAAGGAACTATGTATGATTCTTTCAAAATAATCGGCAAGTACCCATGTTTGATTGACATATTAAATAAAAGTGTTAGCTGGATGGCTAAAGCTTCAGCACAGTTAATTAAAATACCGTAATTAAGAGAAAACTTTAGTTTTTTTTTAAACCACTTGAAATACTATGAATATCAAGTTATGGTCAAGTGAATATTGACAGTGTCATCAAAGGATAAGTTGAAGTAAGTAGTCGAGAAAAAAAAATAGCAAATAAGTTACTTATAATTTTGACAAAAATGCCTGAGGTGTCCATAAGTGATATGTAACTGATTTATACCATAAAATGAACGATGACTAGCTTAATGTACACACCAAATTTAAAAAGAATCGAAGATGTAAAATTTTTAAAACTGCAATTTTGGTTCAAAATTTTTTGGAATTACCCATTATATGAAATATACAATAATCTTATTAGAAAAATAATACTTTAATTTATCGAACCTATGATCAATAAGTTTCAATAAAAAATTATATTTTTTATGATTTTATGAACTATAAGTTTTTGGTACTTTTAAGTACCATCGTTTATCAAAGGGTTAAATAAGTTTTTAATATATAAATGCATCCATCAGTATCCGCTGTTCTTGGAGTAAGTTTCACAATCGAATTAAATGAATATTTAACGCCAGTATACGTCAAGGAGCTCTCATTATTAAATCCTTGAAGAAATTTTTGGTATAAATAGACCACCCTAATTCACCTTTAATTTGATTTTTTTGCCATTGATTTGATTTTTTGCCATTGATAGTACTTTTAACGGTGAATATAACGATGTAAAAATTTTTGGCCGCAAATAAATATTTTGGAAGTTATAGGGCTTTGAAAATCGAATTTTCCTAAGAAACTCGTACCAAAAAAATTTTCGTTATAAAAAAAAGTTGGGTAAAAATAAAGAATTTCGTTAGCGAAGTCGCTTTTAGACATACCACAGAGTTGAAAACCCTTCCGCCCGGCCGAAGGCCAACTATTAAGAAAAATTATTTAAAAAAAAAAAAAATTTTTTTACACAAGAAATTACAAAATACTTCAAAGGTTGTGTTTATGAAACTTTTATATTATTTTTATTCTATTTTTGTAAATGCAACATTAAGAGCTTTTAATTGACACCTTAATCATTGCAATCGGATAACTAGTATAGGAAATATTTACGATTTTAAGTGAATTAGGGAGGTAAATGAGTACCAAATTTTTTTGTGCATCTTTTTGGTTGCCATATTTGAGTTTTTGCTTTTTTCTTTATTATTTTTGTTTTCTCTGGCGATAAGTGCAGAATGAAACTATTAAGAAACGGTCTTATAAAGAAGTAAAGTATGTAAGTTTTATAGCCTTATTCTATAACTTTTCCTTCGTTCTGTTAACGTACCATAAACGAAAACGTTAACAGTAAATTTTTGTATTCTGTAACTTTACTTACGTTTAACATTTATTTTTCTTAACAGAAAAAGAAAATATTGCATATATATAATTTTCTATAATAATTACGTATTTTATGTTAATTACAGACTTTCGTTCTGTTAAATAAAATATTATGGTTATGGAATAGAAATTTTTAAAAATTCATGTTATCAACGTTAACAGACCGAACGTTTGAGTTATAGAATAAACTTCATAACATAATTTTTCATTTATACAAACGGGACCACCTTAATGTATATACTATATATTTTACATATTTTTTAAGAATAAAGTAGAAATTTTTTGTAAAAAAAAAGTGATATGTATGTTATATGTTCAAGTATCTACGATATACATATGTATATATTACGTATGTACGTACATACATAAGTATATACAATTTTAACCAACATATTGTACACTGTCCTCGTGGCGAAATTCTTTTTGTACTCTTGTTGATTTTAACTGGTTAAATCATCAATGAATTGTATAAATATTATTTATTATTGAACCTTCAGTCGACGTACCAAACAATTGAAAAAAAAAAATTAAAGATAATAATAAACAAGAAACAAGAAGAAAACAAGATTTTGTCATCGTTGCTGTTTTATTTTATTATTGGTTTTGTTATTTCATTTTTTATTTTTTTATTCAAATTTATGCAGCATCCGACCTTTTTAACAACAATAACAAATTATTTTTTGTAAACATACACACACAAACATACATGTTCGTACATCAATTGTTTTGAGTGGAGTATCGATTACTTTTATTGTTGTTATTTCTTTTTATTTTCGTTTAAAATAACTTAACTTTTTTTTTAAATTTTTTATTGTATACACTTGTTTGTATATGCATACCTAAGGTAATACGTGTATATTGATTGTAATATATTTATATGTAAGATAAATATTTTATTATTTTTTGCATTTGGCTTTTCTTTTTTTCTATTATTATCAAACTTCACTTTACACGTTTTGTTGTTAATTATTTTAGTACACAACTTCTGAATTTTATTTAATTTGTTATTTATTTTGTTTTTACCTTTCTGCTTCTTCTGTTTTTGTTAATGGATTTGGCATTAACTGCTCAATTACTCACTCACTCACTCACTCACGACACTGACTCTCTCAAAAATAACGGTTATACCATCGTCATCACATCATGGGTGGTTTTTTGTTGTATGTACTCATACTCACTCCAAACCCATCATCACAGAATAATCACCAATATTTTTAATGAATTTTATTTTAGTCATAACTAAATAATTATAAATAGCTTTTAAGGACCAACACTTTTTTATGTGAAAACACTTTCTACAGAAACATATTCCTTGGAATACTTATGTATTTATTTTCCAAAGGTATGAAACTTTTCTTTTGAATCAAATTAATTCACAAGATGGAAAAACTTTTTCTGGTTTTCTTGCTGACATTTGGTGTTCATACCAATATATGTGACAATATTTTTTCTTTTTTTTAACCCACTGAAACTTATGGAAACCAACTTCTTCAATTACGAACTACACTCACCATCGCTCCAAAGTAAACTGAAATGTTAACAGAACGTGCTGTTGCTTTTATTAAACATCCCCATTTAACCAAACATGGTTGGTTGTTATTGGCAGTTTGTTTAGTTAGGGTTTAGTTTCGTTGTCCGCAACGATTTAAAAAGAGTTCATCTGTTGTAAGTCAATCAATTATATTTATAACTTAAGCAGTTTTTTTATTTATTGTCAATGCATAAGTGACATAGCAAGCTATCAACTCTATATAATTGATTTTAGTGATTACGAAAGTTAAAATTGGCATCACTTTGTTATCTCTTAAATAACAGAAGGAGAGCGCGAAAATGCTTTTAACAAAATAGCTGTTGTCATAAGGGCTGCCAGATTTAAGTTTTTGTCCCAGATTAGGGGAATTTTTGTTGCTGAAATAGATGTATAATTTGATTTGTGTATTGAGGATTTTTTGGAGATATTTAAAATTATTTTTCTTAAATTAGTTAGAAGTCATAAAGTTCCAAAGCTTTTATCAGACAAAATGCACAGGTTTCGTTTGCTGATTATACTGGTCGGCAAAAAATCTTGTTTTCCTCATTTAAAAAAATAGGTGGATTTGAAAGAATTTAACGTGCTAAACAATAATCTGTTTTCTAACTGGAGAAGCCATCTGAACATTATTTTTTATTTTTATCTTCCAGCAAAAGTTTTAAACATAATATGTTTTATAGTTTCGATAGGATTAAAAATTTGTGTTTGGTTTTTTTTTATGAAAACGTGTAAAATTTTATTTTTTTTTTTTTTATTTAATCATAAAGCTAGTAATGCTACTATTAAATAAGATATACATATATCATTACAAATTTATGGTAAAATCTAAATATTATTTACAATTAAGTAAAGACACCTATAATAAAAATCTATGACATACATATCTAAATTTATTTCCTAACATAAGAAATAAAGACGGCAGAATAACGGGAACAAGCATTTATTTCCAACTTTATGTTAAGGGGTGGAGAAAACGTACATAAAAATTTAAATTTGTCTTTTTTAATGAAATTTTTATTTTATTTTTTTTCTCCGTTTTTGTTTTTTATTTGTATTTTTAAAAAAAAATTTATTAATTTTTCATCTTTTTTTTTTTTTTTTTTTTTTTTTTTTTTTTTTGTAAAAAAAAAAAAATAAAAATTTTTAAAAATGAAAATAAATTTGACAGCTTGTTAAACATTATTGCTCAGCTTTGTCTCTAAACATTTATTGCGAAATAGATTGTGTAATTGATTTCTTATTGGTCCACACGTAAAATTTTGAAGAGAGAGATAGAATTTGACAATTGCGGAAACAAAAATGTCTGCGTGGAGACATAGAGTTATAGGTAATATGTTCAGTTAATTCAGAATGTCATATGATTAATTAATTAATAATCCATATGTCATGAAAATTGATGGACAAATGTTAATTTTATTCTGAATTAACTGATGTCATAGATTATAGGTGTATTTACCTAATTGTAAATAATATCAAGATTTTATATTCATTTCATATGGTTAAGTTTTTCACAATTAACAATCCTAGTAATTTACAGAACGAGAAAGAAAAACATCATACAGTGGTTTCCCGGTTTATCGAATGATATATTGTCAGGCCAATTCGTAAAATCGAAAAACTCGTTAAATCGCGAATATATGTATACTACTAACAAAATAAACATTTTAAAGTCTACATTTTTACTTTTTAACTTTAAAAGGACAATTTAGTCTTATAACAACAAAAGTGAAAATAAAAAAATAAAAAATTAGCAAAATTAAAATTCTTAAAAAACTAAATTCGAAAAACTGTTTTTTTGACAAATTACAAATGTCAAATACTAGAGATTAGGTCTATAATTGCAACTGTTATGAACTGTTTATAATGTTAAATCGGCTTAATTGAATGCATACTTTAAGCGGATTTTTAGCATAAACGCATCCCATATGTATGGAGGCTAGGGAATGCAACCCGGGATTTCCCGTCCCGGGATTCCCGGGAAATTAAACATTTTTTATGTCCCGCCTTCCCGGGAATTTTGTCCGGGATTCCCGGGAATTTTAAAAGCACTTAAATGGAAGAAGACTACTTGAATTTTAACAAAAATTTATACATTTTAGTCATTTTTAAAGAAAATTAAACTAAAAATTCAGCTAGGAATTAAATCTTAACGGCAATTCCATTAGTATGTTTTGTGTACAATATATAAAATGGTTTATTTGGGATGACTTTATGGCATTTATTCAATTAAGCATCTTAATAAAATGTCAGCACTAAAAAACAGCTAGTGAAAACTGATTAATTTTAGACATTTTAAATATGTACCTATTCGTTATAAGTTGTTAGTAGTATAGACAACAAGCGGAATTTGTCTCATAGAAATTTGACAAAACATTAACATTAAAAGTTAAGAGAAGAATTAGAAAATGAGTCCAACAAATCCTTAATTATTCATATAATTTTCAACTGGAAAGCTACAGATAATATTCTCTGCTATGTATGAGATCGTCTGGTCTGATCTATAACATGAAATCAAATGTTTTATTAGGAATATTAATAAACAAGAAATTGAAACTGACTGGTCCAAAGTTAATTTTTTCAAGCTAAATTTAAACCTACCTTAAAATATGAATAAGGTCATCATTTGTAAAATTTTAGTCAAAATATTTTCAAAATATAAGCTACGTTTAAATTGGATTACGATATTGAAGCTTCAAACAATTTAATAGCGTTTGAACTCAAGTATAAATCACAACTAGGGGTTTCCGCATCAGCCACTTCTTTAAGAATTAATAAATTCTTTTTAGTGGACTTTTAATAAATTAAAATTTTATAATGATTTACGAAACTAGTTAAAACTTTTATTGAATGATATCATTGTCTGAGTAAATATTTTTTAGTCAATTTCTGATATCTCTATTTTCTGTCATAAATACATTGTTTTATGGTTAATTAACAAAGTTGTTTAATTTTGCTTCAAAACTTAATAAATATATTAAAGTAAGAACAAAATTTCAGTAATATTTTTTTACTCATTTAAATTTTTAATTCATTCAATTGATTTAATTAATTTTTTAATCTAGAATTTTTTTCTGTTTTTCAGTTTTTACAGTTTTGGTGAGAGGTGCAAATTTAAAAAAGCTGTTAATTGAATGAATTATTTACTAACATATTTGTTAATTGAATTTATTTTTTGATTTTTCTGTGTTTTAAATAAAATTAATAATTATTATTATTTTTGTTTTTGCTTAGTATTGTGTTGATACCCATAAAACTCTTTCAATTATTCAGATTAATCAATTACTTGAATTTCATTTTCGCTACATTTACAATCCTGTTTCAAATCTGCTAATGGAAAGGGAATCCCGGGAAGTCGAAAATTTGTTCCCGCTTTCCCGGGAAATCAAAAAGTCCGGGAAATTGCGATCCCTAATGGAGGCACATGAAAGCATATTTAAAAAGTAAAAAATAACAGCTTCGTAACGTATTTTTACTTTGTTTTTTATTTAGAAAATAGTTTTCAAATAAAAAAAAAAAAAAAATTGTCTAAACGAAAATCTCTAATTCTCTTCCTTTTGCATAAAAGGGCGAGTAGTACTCTTTCAATAGGATGAGAAATGCGTTTTATTTACTTTCTCTTATTTTTATAGATTTCAAATCACATTTTGTTTGAAAATTCCGTTATATTGAGTACTAAAATATATAGATTGTTCGTAATATAAGGTACTCAATGTTAAAATTTGGACGTACGTTAAATCGCGAATTCTTTAAACCGGGAAACCACTGTATGTGAAACCAACTACATTGTATTTTTCAAACATATTTGGTAGATAGGGCTTCTTTTTAAAATTATGATACTGGGATTTTTTAGATTATTTATTTTATTTTCCTTCTTCTAGAAAATTTTATAGATAATATTATATGATTTACATTCAAAAGCAGGATCAATTTTCGTTTTGATATATACAATTGAGAATGTATTTTTTATTTAAGTTATAAGGAAAGCGTGCTTATATAGACGTCCTAATTCACGGGCGGGAAATCCCGGGAATTCCCGGAAATTTTTCGTCGAGAATACCCGGGAATTTTTTCAAATTTTCCCGGGAAAAACGGGAAATATAATATTCATGTAGTTTTATATTCTTATAGGAAAAAATTTTACTGTTTGTATCGCCTAAGTGAAAATTGTACATTAACTAAAGGTATTTTTAGATGCTAATACGAAATATAAATAAAATTAGATACAAGTGATATTTAAGATTATTGAAAAACATTTCATCGGTGCGCTTTTGACTACTTTTCACTTGGAAAAAAAAAGTTTTATTTTGTCCATAAAGTTTTTAACTTTATATTTCTATAATCTTTTAAACATTTAATGATGATGTACCATTTTAATTTTCATTTAAATACTAATTTTTTATTCCATAACACCATTCACAAAAGTATACTTCTGCTGAATAAATTTATAATTCACCTAGCCCCCATAGAAATGTCCCCCCGGAATAGTGTTTTAACACTAATATGTGCCTTAATAATAGGAACATTTTAATGAAATTTAGCACAAATAAGTTTTATATAAGCACAAATCCGTTTCATGAAGATCGGTCCATAACTGACCATAGCTCCCATATAAACCCCCTTCCGAAAATCACTTTAAAATGCATATGACATTTAATAATACTTTTCTCAATACATTTTTTGATATGTATTATAGAAAATGAAAATCTGGTATTAATACAATGTATTATAGTGTAAAACCACCTTAAGTAATCATAAATTTGATTTATAATGTTGTTTTATAGTTTTGAATAGAAAAAATAGCATTCTTTATAAAAAATCATTGCTTTTTTCTTAAAATTTAAATTTCCCGGGATTCCCGGGAATTCCAGGGAAATAGAATTTTTTATTCCCGTTTCCCGGGAAACAAAATATCACTGGAAACCCCAAACCCTAGTCCTAACACAAGTGTAAACATTGAAGAAATTTTATAATTTCTATAAAATACAAAAACAAAAGAAAATAATTGACTGAATATTCTTTTGTTATATCGTTTGTTTAGATTAAAAATCTATTCTAAGTATACGCATGTTTTTACTACTTTTTTAACATGAACTTTTTCATAAATTGCCAAACAAATAACTTTATTTACAAATAAAATACTGATAAAAATTATAGACATATATTTTTATATATTTATCTCTCTTTGCAAATTATCATGATTTTGATATAATTTTCTAAAAATTTTTGGGTCGACCTGTTATTAAAAGTAACTGATTCCTGTCTGTTAACTTTTTTGTTTATTAATTTTTTTGTTTATTAACTTTTTTTATTAACCGATTTTGCTCATTTTAAATACTAAACAAACCTTATATAAGAATAATATTTGAGCCAAATTTTATACCCCCTATCTTTTAGATGATGGGTATAAAAATAACAATATTAAATATGGAAAAAAGCTACTTCTGGAATTTTTGTATACACATTGGGGTTTGGAGATTGGAAGAGGTTTTTATGATGAAAACCTCTATTTTTCTATTGACAAAAATGTTTAAATTTCAGAATTATTTTCTATTTTTGAAACTAAATATTAATAAAATTTAGAAATAGCATGAAAGGACATAATTATTTTTTGGAATTTTTGTTAATATAATATGAGGATTTATTCCTTTCATTGATCTTTAATCGCTTTTTACATCTTTTTTCATTAGACAGATTCTTGTTTTTACAATAATGTTACACTTTTATATATAATATATTGTTATATTTTATATATTCAAAATTTATGGGTCTGAATTAGTAGCTTCCCCTTATTTGAAATATTTTGCATTATCCGAAAAAGTTCCGGAGTTCCAAAAATTGTACAGGAATTTATTGAAGTGTGTTTTGCTGCAATATATTGACGCTTACATTGTGGAATTTTTAGTTTTATAACGACCAAAATCTTTTATGAAGTATGTTGGAAGAGTCGGTCTTAAGATATGTATAATTTGAAATATTCTGAATAAATGTTAAATAAACTTATGACAATTATATCAGAAGCATTTCAAATCAATTAGTAAGTAAAAATTTCATAATTTTTAATAATAATAATAACGATAGCAAGGACTATAGGAAGGATAATAAAGGAATCTTTAAAAAGTAATTTTGTCTTCTCATGATATTATTGACGTTTTATCAATATCTAGTTTGAAAACTAGATATTACTAAAAACACCAATTTTTTGTCCACTGAAAAATACGGATTTCCTTGACAAAAAAAAACCTTCCGATCCTCAGATTCCAATATAGGTTAATTCCAAAATAACTTTTTTATTCCTTAGAAAGTTTTATTTAATAAATAAAACATACCCAGCAAAAACTTGGTAATTGGGTATATGAAAATTTTTTCATATATTGACCAAAATATGAAAATGTTTTACCATATATGGTATCATACATAAGAAAAATTTTCATATATCTATCTATATATATAAAAGAGTAACGTTACTGACTGACTGACTGACTGACTGACTGACTGATTCATCATCCCACAGCCCAAACGGCTGAAGCTAGAGAGACGAAATTTGGAACGTAGGTAGGTCTTCAACCATATAGATCCACTAAGACGGGATTTTTGAAAATTCGGTAACTTTATATCTCCCAAACTAATAAAGATACAAAAAAAGTTGAATAGTTATCGTTATTCATTTAAAAAATAATTGGACAGGTGTCTGGTACTTTTTCGAAAATCGGCCGTTTTAGGGAGAAAACGGGTAAAAACTGTATTTTGGTACTTTTTTGGCATCATATGTATCTTTGAAACCAATCAACATACAGATAAAATTTATATCGTATTCATAACTTATCAAAAAATGAGAAATACAAATTTGGTACTTTTTAGAAATTCAAACGTTTAAGGGGTAAAAATCGTACCTATTTTTGGTACTTTTTTCATAAAACTGTTTTTTTTTTTTATATTTATTGAAATATTAAGATGAGTATTTTAATATGGGATACCACTACAATATAGAAATTTATTGGAATACAATTTTTGATACTTCGATGGGTGAAAAAAAAGTACCAAAAAAGGGGTAAAGGCGGGAAATTACCTTTTTTTTCAAACTTAATAATGAATTTTCAATTACATTAAACATAGAAACATGAAATTAAGTAAATGTAGATAGGAATTCACAAGAGTGGAATTTGTGGTACTAAAAGATACATGGTCCTGTGGGTAAGAATTCAAAAGGATGGACTTTGTAGTACTTTTTTCTTCTTCTATTGGTACTTTTTTTCATTTTCTGTAATATTTAACCTAGAAACATGAAAATAAATACGCATGGTCCGATGTTGTAAAGAATTCACAAGGGGGGACTTTGTGGTACTTTTTCGTTCTTCTAATGGTACTTTTTGAATTTTCTATAATTATGAACCTTGAAACATGAAATTAGGGATATGTGGTCCTTAGTTAATGAGAATCCATAAGAGGGGACGTTGTGGTACTTTTTTGCTATTTTAATGGTACTTTTTGAATTTTCTATTATATTTAACCTAGAAATATGAAATTAAGGACATGAAGTGCTAAGTTAATGAGAATCCATAAGAGAGAACTTTGTGGTACTTTTTCGTTCTTCTAATGGTACTTTTTGAATTTTTTATAATATTTAACACAGAAACATAAAATGAAATATATTTGGTCCTAAATGAATGAGAATTCATTAGAGGGGACTTTGTGGTACTTTTTTTTTCTTCTTATGGTACTTTTTGAATTTTCTATAATTATGAACCTAGAAACATGAAATTAAGAATATGTGGTCCTAAATGAATGAGAATTCATTAGAGGGGACTTTGTGGTACTTTTTTGTTCTTCCAATGGTACTTTTTTTAATTTTCGGTAATATTTAACCTAGAAACATGAAATAAGGATATGTGGTCCTAAATGAATGGGAATCCATAAGAAGGGACTTTGTGGTACTTTTTTGTTCTTCTAATGGTACTTTTTGAATTTTCTATAATTATGAATTTAGAAACATGAAATTAAGGATATGTGTTCCTAATTGAATGGGAATTCATTAGAGGGGACTTTGTGGTACTTTTTTGTTCTTCTAATGGTACTTTTTGAATTTTCTATAATTATGAACTTAGAAACATGAAATTAAGGATATGTGACCCTAAATGAATGAGAATTCATTAGAGGGGACTTTGTGGTACTTTTTTGTTCTTCCAATGGTACTTTTTTAATTTTCGGTAATATTTAACCTAGAAACATGAAATAAGGATATGTGGTTCTAAATGAATGGGAATGTTCTGCAATTTTCATCCTTAGAAACATAAAATTGAAAATGTAAGGTCCTAAGTGAATCAGAAACCTTTAAATGGATTTTGTGGTCCTTTTTCTTTATTCTAATATACTTTTTCGTAATTCTGATATTTATTTTTCATTATTCTAAGATTATAAACCTGAAATTAAAGAGATATTGTTATCTATGGATGACATAACACCATTATTAAAAATGTTCCCAAGGGAGTTAAGAATCTTAGTTTAAATTTATTATATGGTATAGTTTTTATAAAAAATTTCCGCTGACGAAGTAGCGGGTTTATAGCTCGTTATAGCATAAAAATCTTGTTCACAATCATGCACTCGAGGTTAGTCTAAATATTAAATGTAAGAATTTCACAAATTATTTAGTTCCTTATTTAGTCACTTAAGATTTTTATACCCTACACCACCATAGGTGGTTGGGGTATTATGTGTTTGTGCTGATGTTTGTAACGCATAGAAAACGTTATCCAACACCCATCTTAAAGTATACTAATCTACTCAGAATCACTTTTTAAATCGATCTAACGATGTCCGTCCGTCCGTCTGGCTGGACGGCTGGCTGTCCATGTAAACTTTGTGCACAAAGTACAGGTCGCAATTTTGAAGATAATTCAATGAAATTTGGCACGTGGGACTTTTATGATACAGGGACGAAGCCTATTGAAATTGGTTGTGATCGGTCCATTATTTCGCCTAGCCCCCATACAAATGTCCCCCCGGAATTGAGTTTCAACACTCAAAAATGCCTTAAAAATAAGAGTATTTTAATGAAATATGGTACAAATAAGTTTTGTCTAAGTATCAATCCTTTTACTAAATTTTATGAAGATCGGTCCACGATTAACCATAGCTCCCATATAAACCCCTATTCTGAGAATCACTTAAACGTGCATAAATCCCATACTAATGTTAGTATAAAGTTAATATTCGACAAAAAAAATTTTATATAAGTAGAAACAAAAATGCTAAATTTCATTTGAATCGGTCCATAATTTACCATAGCTCCCATATAAAACCACTTCCGAGAATCGCCCTAAAGCTCATAAAATCAAGTAGATGTTAATATCAAAGAATTATTCTGTATTTGTATATTTTATTTTACATTTAGTAAAAGTGTTGGTGTAATATGAGTCCCCTTCCAGAAATTTTATTGTCATACATAATGGTGTAGGGTATCATATGGTCGGTCTTGACCGACTATACCTTTTTTCTCGTTTTAAATGTTTTGATGTCATTTTACGAATTTACATATGTATACCAATTTTAAATAGTTCAGACTATGATTTTTGCAGTTGAAGCACATACATTTACATGTTGAAAACTTACTTAGTCTACGATGCCGTGGTGTAATAATCTAATAGAAACAATTTGCAATATTTAATATCAATCTTTAATACCCTTCACCATATTGCTATATTACAATCTTACCATCTTACCGACATCATATTACCATCTTACCGACAAATAATAAAATTTTCGCCTTAACGTATGCTTTCATATTTTCACATTTATAAATCTAAATTTTTTTCCAAACTACGAACATTTGAATACGAAAAAAGTCATAGCAAGCATTGCTTTAAAAATAAAACAATTGAATATTTATATTTTTTTGTATGTATGTATATATGTATGTATGTATATATGTATGTATGTATGTATGTATATATATATATATATATATATATATATATATATATATATATATATATATATATATATATATATATATATATATATATATATGTTTGTATGTATGTATGTATGTACATACCCTGCAGTCAAAGGTGATTGTCCGAAACCGGTTACTTGACTGTCGAAATTGGGTCACCACTAGTCACTTTACCTATCTCCTGACTAGTCACTTTAACATGGGGATGTCCTAGGAAGGAGTATAGTGACTAGTACGAAAATATATAGTGACTAGTATGAAAAAGTCAGTTCATACTAGTCCTTTTACTGGTGAAATTGAGTCAGTCACCTGACAATCTTTTTAACTGGTCACTTTACTAATCACCTGACTAGTCACTTTAACATGGGAGTGTCCTAGGAAGGAGTGTATTGCCACCAAAGGACCAAAAGGTGGCGATATAGTGACTAGTACGAAAAAGTCAATCTTTAAATTAGTGATTTTCAGAATGAAAAAAAAAATCAAAAAATTTTTTCGCGTATATTTTTGTATTTCTATTCTTTTTTTTATTTTTTTTGTAAATTTCTTTTTTTTTCTTTTTTATTTTTATTTATATTTTATTATTTATTAAAATCTTTTCATTTTCTTTTCATATTATTTTATATTAATCAATTTAATTCAATTTAATATTTTTACATTTTTGTTTATGGCGCACCCCCGGCTCGAACTCACATCGTTATGTTTTATAGTCATACGCGCTAACCACTCAACCACACAGCATTCTTACATACATTGCACTATTTGTTGTTTTAATGAGCATGTTGAATTATTGTTGCTTCCACTTTATATACCCTTTGGAAGTCGATCCTTTTACTGGTGAAATTGAGTCAGTCACCTGACAATCTTTTTAACTGGTCGCTTTACTAATCCCCTGACTAGTCACTTTAACATGGGGATGTCCTAGGAAGAGGTGTATTGCCTCCAAAGGACCAAAAAGTGGCAATATTGTGACTAGTACGAAAAAGTTAATTAAAAAAAAAAAAAACAAGCGCGAATGTTATATTCGGCCCGGCCGAATCTATATACCCACCATCAACTTTTTCAAATTTTACGTTATATGGGAGAGGGCGGTAAAGTGGGCGGACCACGCCCATTTTTTGTTTCCAAGTTTACATTGGTCCTTGAACTATTTGAACAGAATTTCGTTGATTTTCACCTTATATGGGAGGTGGGCGGAAAAGTGGGCGGACCACGCACATTTTATGTTTCCGAGTTTATATCGATACCCGAACTATACGTACAAAATTTCGTTGTCGTACATGCTTTTGTTGAAGAAATATCAGCAGAAAAGTATAAAATGGACACACTGTGTTTCTAGTTTTTAGACCAAAACTTTTTTGTTTATGAACCGATTTTTCGCATTTTCAATCCCAAACAAACCTTATATAAGACAAATATTTGTGCCAAATTTCGTCTCCCTACGAAGCCCTATCTTGCTTTCAACAGACGGACAAACGGACGGACATAGCTAGATCGACTCAGAATCAAACCAGGACCCAGAAAATATATACTTTGTGGGGTCTTAGATGATTCCTTCGACATGTTACACACGGAATGACAAAATCAATATACCCCCCATCTTTTTGATGGTGGGTATAAAAAACACAAATGCAGAATAATTTATTTTTTTATTAATTGAAATTTTTTTGCAAATAAATTAAAATTAAAAAGGAGAAATTTATAATAAGAATAAAAATTTAATATTTTATTAAAAATTTTACCAAAATTCTGTATTTTAAGTAAAATAAATTTTTTCACTAAAAAAACTTTCACTAAGAACTGAATGTAATTAAAACTTAATAACAAATCAGTTTCAAAATTCTAAAAACTCAGTTATAAACTCTCATTTGAATCACTACATTTTTGATAAAATTCAGTAAAAACATTTAATAAACGAAAACTTTAACGAAAAAAGAATCGCCACCTCCACGCTCACCAAATGGTCAATAAAGTATAAATCGCCACCTCAACGCTTTCAAAAGAGTCAATAAATAGTGCTATCGCCACCTCAGCGCTTTCAAAAGAGTCAATAAATAGTGCTATCGCCACCTCAACGCTTTCAAAAGAGTCAATAAAAGGTACGATAGCTTAACTATCGCTCACAATATATGCGAAGTTAGGGTGTATAAAAAAACGTACACATTTGAATGAGTCAGGTGGGTAGTCACAAATGGATTTTACTGTGCTAAAGCGGGTGAATTGACACCGAAAAAACTGCTGGGTATATACAAAAATATTTATGACCAACCTGTTCAATAGCGAAATCCGTAGCTAATATAGAAACTTCAAAAAGTATAAAAATGCGTTTTGGCCGATATCTGGGATATAATGAACTAATTTTTTTTTACAGAAAAAAAATTTGAAGAAAGATTTTAAATTTTTCGTTCAAAAACGAAGTCGCTAGCTTAGGAGCCGAGAAAAGCCGACAACAAATACGATTTTTTGGGAGTATCTTCGTTTTTTTTTCCGATATCTCAGTTATTTATCAACCGATTTTGCTCATTTTTATTAGCGATTTTCTAAGGAATATTTCCTACAATTTGATATATAAAACATATATAAAAACTGGGGCTTTCTAAAAACTGATTTCAACAGACAGACGGACATCTTTATATCGACTCCCCTATCAATAAGGATCCAGGATATATATACTTTTTGGGGTCTTAGATGAATATTGTAGAAATTACAAATGGAATGACAAACTTATATATACCCTTTACACCTGTGGTTTATAAACTATAAAAAACTGTCAATAATATTGAAAACAAAAAATATAAATATCTTGACATTAAAAAATAGATTACAAAAAATCAAGCAAAAAAAAAAAAATAAATTCAAATTTAATAAAAATATTTAAAAAGGAAAGAAAATTCTTCACAATCATTAGTGTTAAATGACGGTAAGTGTGTAAATATCATTGCTTATTATTCTATTAATATTATTTTTTGTTAGATGTAAATTAATAAATCTAGCTAAAGAAAGTCAGCAATTTCAGCAAATACAAATGTTTAAAGGTCTAAATATCAGGATATTCAAACACATAGGCAACTTCCTGTTCGATGTGATACTTTGGTCTTGTTCCTTATAAAAGTAAGAAACTTTTCACTTATTGATTTATAACAAATTATAAAATTTCTTTAACGGATTTTAAATCTAACGTCTTTAGAACTGTAAATGGCATCTTTCAAATTTCCTATCTCATCAAATCCATAAGAAAAACGAAGGAATCTCAAGTTCAAAACATGAAAAAAACATATTTATTACCATTTTTATACCCTTCACCACAGGTGTAAAAGGTATATATAAGTTTGTCATTCCGTTTGTTATTTCCACAATTTTCGTCGGAGAGCAAAAAAGTTTATATTATCGGGATCCTTCTAAGAAGCGATGACGATAGGACCATGTCCGTCCGTCCGTGTGTCGGTTAAAATGACGTTAATGAAGCCCACCGATAACAGGCATATATGATATATATATCAAACTATCGGAAATCCTTTTGAAATTCATCAAGATCGGTTCATACATTGCGAAGATTTGCTTAAAAAACCAGTTTTTAGAACCGGTTTTCCAGTTTCTGAAGCCTCTGTATATACTACAGACTTCGTTTTTGCAAAGAAAGCTCGGACATTTTTTTCTGAATTTTTGTTCTGAAAAAATGAAATAAATTGGTTCAATAATAACTGAGATATCAGGCTAAACGCATTTTTGGTTTTTTGAAGCCCTTGTTTAAGCTGCAGATTTTTATTTTTATATAGATCAGTCATAAATATTTTTATAAAATTTCGGTTTTTTTAATAAACCAAATTCGTTCATAGTCAACAGAGTTATGGCCCAAAAACAAATCTGTTAAGAATATACATACACATACAAACATGTATATTAATCATTGTAATGACTATTAGTGACGTTTTTTGTTTTTTGTATAGGTAAGTAGTTTAGTTAGCAACAGCAGTAATTAATGAATAACAGTGTTGTTGTTCTTTGTATATGCAGTCAGTTTGTATAAAAATAAATATGGAATTGTTGTTGTTTATTTTTTATTTAAAAACTGGTGGTGTGGCAAAAAAAAGCAAATCATACAAGACGTTGAGAAATGATTTAAAGATTTCAAGTGGGCTTAATGATTTGTTTGTTTTTTGTAATACGTAGTTGCTGTGTGTGGCAAAAAATCTTCATAATGTGTAAAAAGTGGTTGTTTATAAATATTCTTGCATACACACACATATATACAGTATGTCTATATTTTATTGTTGGTTCTTCTTTTCTAAATAAATGTAAAAGGGTGAATTCAAAAAGTTATTAAAAAATACTCTTTATTAAGAGTTAAAAAAGTAAAAAAATTAAAGTTGACATTTGAAACTGTCAGTTACATATGTAAGTTAGAAAATTTTTATCTTTTGTATTTATTTATATTTTAAATAAAGTTAGTCTTATTATTAATTGTATGTTTATAAAAAATTTTAAAATTTTACTTATTTATATTATGATAGATTTTATTGCATTTAATTTATATTTACTAAGTAATCATTCTATTTTAAAACTAAAAGGAAATAATATAGAACAATGTCTTTTCATTTTTCAAATTCGTTTCCATATACGTTTACTCCTTGACTAATAAATTTTCCCAAATGTTAAGAATACGATGGAACATCTGCACTGTAATAAAATTATAAATGAAATATTTTAAGACGTTTACCTAAATTGTGTGTCCCGTCATATGTACATGTTCAATATATAATCAAGTAAAGGATGCTGTTTTACCTGATTGTAAGCGAACTCAATTCGTGGTTTTATAAAAAATAAATTTACATTTTTTACAGTGCAGAACATATGTACCTGTTTCTTATTGATCTATTTAGGTGCTTCTACAGATTTTATTGCCAAATTCTTGCTGTTTTAAATAAATTTTTTACACTAAGAAATATACCTGTTTTTATTGGACTAAAGTTATTTTTAGAAAAGGCTTATACATATTATTACCTAATGTAAAAATGAGTTTATAAATAAAATATAAATATTTAAAATATAAATATAAAAATATAAAATATAAAATATAAATATAAATATTAAATATTTAATAAAATCTGTTTACTAATAAAACTTAATGCATATTTCTTTAAATTGTTATAACTAGTAACATTAATAATTTATTTGATCGTAAATAACAATAAGTTTATAAACAATACTTTTAAACGACTGTTTTACTTACGAAATTACTTTATACAGTCATGAACGCACACACACACATATAATTTTAATAAAAAAGAAAACACAATTTTTTTCCTTATTGAAGCAAACAAGTGGTCAAAAGGCTTGTATTTTTTTATACAAGCCTTTGAGAGGCTTGTTTGGTCGCTATCATAGCACACTCATGATTTGTTCATAAAGTTGAAGCACACACGCAGTATTTGTATGGTTTTAAGTGCCTGCAGAACAGTATTTATTACTCCGCACACACACTGATAACAACACTTGAAAAATATCAAGTGGCTTGTACAGCCTTATAAGACACAGTTTGCAGGGCTCTAATATCTATTAAGAATATAAATACACACACAAACATGTATATTAAGCATTGTAATTACTATTAGTGACGTTTTTGCCTATAAGACAAGTAGTTTAGTTAGCAACAGCAGTAATATAATGAATAACAGTTAGGGTGATCGACTCGGTTTTCCAACCGGTTTTTTCAGAGAATGTGCTGTCGGTTTTTTCAAAATGTTCAATTTTCGAATGTCGAATAGACCGGTTTTTTTAAAGACAAAAAACCGGTTTTAAAAATACCTTTTTAATTCAAAAACTATGCTCTAAATATTGATATTTGATTCAAAATTAATGATTATTTTTATATCCACCATCAAAAAGATGAGGGGTATATTGATTTTATATAAATGGTTTGAGGGTCGATATAAATTTGGAAACCAGAAAAGGGCGTGATCCGCCCACTTTACCGCCCACCTCCCATATGAGGTGAAACTTCAGCGAAATTGTGTTCAAATAGTTCATGGACCAATGTACTCAGGAACAAAAAATGGGCGTGGTCCTTCCACATTACCGCGCACCTTCCGTATAACTTAAAATTTGAAAAAGTTGATGGTGGGTATACAGATTCGGCCGAGCCGAATATTACATTCGCGCTTGTTTTAATATTCATAAAGTATGATTTCTAATGTATTAAAAATGTAGTTTAAGATTAAATAAATAACTAATAATTATCCTGAATGAAATTAGTTTTATCTATTGTAACACCTATAATATTTTAGCACCTAAATTAAATGTTTTAGTTTTTTTATTCAACGAAGAAATTGTTTTTCAAAGATTTAGTTTTAAAAAAGTTTCACCTGCAGAATCGTTTCATTAAAATTGATTCTGTAATCAAAATACAGGTCGCAATTTTGGTTTCTTATAGTCCAAGGACGAAGCGTGTTGAAATTGGTTATGATCGGTCCATTATTTCCCCTAGCCCCCATACAAATAACCTCCCAGAAAAGGTGTTTAACGATCATAAATCCCTTAAATTTAGCAGTAATTTTTGCATATCTAAGTTTCATATACGTTTAAATCTGTGTGCCGAATTTCATGAACATCGGCCCATAATTGACCATAGTGCTGGTCTACAATTCCACAGGTCTAGAAAAAAAGACCCCTCCCCGAATTTTGATGCACACAATGGTGTAGGGTATTGTCGGCCTTGACCGACTATATTTTTCTTTCTCGTTCTTAATGGGTTAATAGTTATTTCCAAAACTAAAAAAGGATTTATTGATTTTTATGTAAGAAATGTAGACTTTTGATAGAAATATAAACTTCTGCAAAAAAAAAACCGGTTAACCGGTTTTTTCTGAATTTAAAAAAGTGCAACCGGTTTTTTCAAAATTCTAACTATTCGTACTATTCGAAAACCGGTTTCTCCAAAAAGTCGAATAATCGATCACCCTAATAACAGTGTTGTTGTTGTTCTTTGTATATGCAGTCACCCAGCAAAATCTTAGCTTCTATTTTTAAAAGCAACAGCTTCCTGTATGCATTACAATGTAGCCTTATTTGCCACTCGCAGCATTACCAAATAGTACTTCAATAACTAGTATTTAGTAAATATGAAAGTAAATTGATTTTTACGTGGCTCAGTTGTCTAGAGCGTCTAACTAAAAAAAACGTACACTTAAATTCATTGATGTATAAAATGTATATATAGATTGTTTTAAAAGCATTATACTATGGTCTCAAAACTGACAACTTAGGTCAACTTTCACCAAATTCACTGTTTTACAATATTTCCATACGTGCGTATACGTAATATTGTATTGGCACGTTTTGGTTGTTGAACGAGATAATATTAGTAATAATCGCTTATATTTATTAAATATTTTTTTTTATTTTTAAAAAATTGCCAAAAATCGGGTTTTAAAGATATTTTAATGATTTTTGCAGTAATGATAGATCGATATATAATTTATACAAAAGATTAGAAATAATGGCGAAAATATTATGCTAATATGCTTTTTTATGCAATTAAAAAAGTCGTTTAAAATATTGACTTTTTTCATGAAATCTGCTCTCCAGCATTCGTTTTTGGCCGGGCGGGAAGCAGTTTAGTGTCAAATCGTTCTTAATCTATTTTTTGATGAAATATCGTCAAAAAATTTAAAAAAGCTCGCGTGACATTTTTTTTATTAATCGATAAAAATTTTACCTTTTTCCAAAATTGATCATTTTCGACCAATGCCTGTTGTAGGGTGCAAACATAAATTAATTCAAAATTTCATTATTAAACTTTTTTGAAGCTTTATCTTTTGAAATATATAAAGAAAGAATTTTTTCGTTAACGGAACTTTGAGAAAAAAGTGAAAGAATTGTACTATATTTTTGTAAAAAAAATAGCAGTTTTTCATACTAATTTCTGAGTGCTGACTTTGAATATTTTTCACGTCTAGACGAATTGAGATAATCCAAAAATTCTTTCAGCATATTATTTGGAAATATATAGCAAATTACAAAACATTTTATCTCCGGACTTATTCCTGAATAACGAAAGAAAGTCGAGGCAAAAAATCAAAAATTCAAAATTCAAGTGTAAATATCTTTTAAACTGTAAGAGATAGCTTTGCTAAGTAAGCTTATTTTTTCTTTAGCTTACCAAGCACTTTACAGATCTTTAAAATCGGACTTCATTTGAAGAAGTTGCGATTTTTTTAAACTTTTACATACTCGAGGTAGTTAGTTTTGACACCCTGTTGCTTATATTGTGTTATCACAGGGTGACCACAAGATGATTTTTCTGAAAGCTTAGGACCTCCTCTGCAACTCTTCCATACATTTCCATTTAATCCGAGCAGTAGTTTTGGAGATACAGATTTATTACCAAAAAATTTGCGTTTTACCTCACTGTGCGGCAGACTAACAAACACAACGAGTATTTCTTGTGCATAAAACGAGTTTTTTCTTGTGCATAAAAAAATCAGCATCCAAAACAACTCTTTTAGAACCCAAATAAAAACTTATGAAATTTTATTTAGTAGGCGAAGTTTTTGCTGGGCAGTTTGTATATACACACATACAAAAATAAATAAATATGGAATTGTTAAGGCGAAAATTTTATTATTTGTCGGTAATATGGTAATATGATGGTATGATGGTAATATGGTTAACAGTGATGACAGATGGAGGGAATTTTCCCTTTTTGAGGGAATTTTTAAGGCAAATTTTACTTTCTGAAAGTAAGTAGTTGCCTCTAATAACATCACCGTATTTGTGGTTTATTTATCTAAATCGAAAAAGCCGTTCTCGAGTTGTGGTGACATGTACTGAAGTAACCTCTTTATTAATATTTGCCCATAAAAAATTTAGAACGTGATAAAAAACAAGATCGAGTGCTATATTCGGCTGTGCCAAATATTATAAACCCTTCACCCATGATGAGATGTATTGTGTTAAAATTAAATACATTTTAAAGTTTTTAATAATAACATTTTTAGTATGTATTTATAAAATGAATGTCAAATATAAATTAATCAAATGTACAAATGTATGCAGCATATGTTAAATTACAATTATATATTTACCTATACTATATCTAAGTAAACACTAAAAACTAAATAATTTAAAAACTTTAAATAATGAATTAAATACTTTGAACTTTTACAAAAGTTCGCATATCTTTAAGGAATATATGTATCTATGTAAAAACGCGTTTTGGCCTATAACACGGTTAATACTGGACCGATTTAATTCGCTTTTTTAACACAAATATTCAAAAACAAATTCCGAATTTTCAGTGAAAGAACAAAGTCTCTAACTTACATAAGTCCTTCAAAAAGTTTAAAAAACCATATATCCCTTAGTTTATTGTTGTTGTTTTTCAGTAACCATGAAAACAACAACTATAAGAGAAGCGCACATTAAATAAATAAAAAAAGATTTGCAATTAACTCGATTGTTTATAAAACGATTTGATTGACTCAAAAACCCGAAATTCAAGAAAAATATTTGTGACAGATCTATATAAGTTCGTAGCTTATATAGGATTAGACATCGGGTAAAAACACGTTTTGACCGATATCTCGGTTACTAATGGTCCGATTTTATCCGATTGCAGATAAAAAATATCCGATTTTGATTAATAAAAACAAAGTTCTTAGCTTCTATAGGGTTTTCAAAAAATCAAAAAATGGTTTGAAAACCCGTTTTTTTTATATTTCCGCCATTTTTTTAGAAATATAAAAAATGTCTGACCTTTTGATGGGCTAATTAGCTGACCGACACTGTATATATCGTATATCTATGTTTTCGGAAGGATTCATAAACGCCATTTAAACAATTTTTAAGTCGAAAAAACCTAAAAAAGAAACGGTTTCTAGTCATGTATCCTCCATTTATTTCACTAGTAAAATTCTCGATTAAGAAAATATAAAAATGTTTGCTCTACGACGAAAATTGTGGAAATTACAAACGGAATGACAAACTTATACATACCCTTTACACCTGTGAAGGGTATAAAAATGAATACATTTTTTGTTCAGCACTTCAAATTCAATATAGTTTCGCTTTACCGTATATGAATAAAGTTACTTTTTAAGGGACTATATACAAAACCTTCTCTTTCGAAAAATACAAGTTTTCAGGAGAGAAAAATGTTTATTTTTAATATTTTTCAAGTATTTACAAATAATTATACCCTAAACCACCATAGATGGTTGGAGTATTATGCGTTTGTGCTGATGTTTGTAACGCATAAAAAAAGTTATCCAACACCCACCTTAAAGCATATCGACTCAAAATAACTTTTTAAATCGATCTAACGATGTCCGCCTAGCCGGACGGCTGGCTGTCCATGTAACAAAGTACAGAGGATATTTCAATGAAATTTGTCACGTGGGAATTTTATGATACAAGGACGAAGCCTTTTTGAAATTGGTTGTGAACGATCCATTATTTCACCTAGCCCCTATATAAATGTCCCCCCGGAATAGAGTTTCAACACTCAAAAATGCCTTAAAAATAAGAATATTTTAATGAAATTCGGTGAAAGAAGTTTTGTATAAGTATCAACCTTTGTACCAAATTTCATGATCCAAAATTGACCATAGCTCCATATAAACCACTCTTCCGAAAATCACTTTAACGTGCATAAATCCCATACAAATGTTAGCATAAATTTAATATTCGACATGAATAAGTGATATATAAGTATCGGTCCACAATTTACCATAGCTCCCGTATGAGACCCACTTCGGAAATCTCCCAAAAGTGCATAAAATCATATGTTAGCCTCAACGTAATATTATACGTTTACATAATATTTTTTTTTTTATTTTACACTTAGTAAAAGTATCGGTCCACAATTGGCTACAGGTGTAATAAAAGTCCCAAAACAACGTAACATAAAAATTTTCAAATTTGAGCTTTTGGTAAAATATAGTTTATTTAAAAAAATAAAAAAGTGATGCAGCTCAAAAATAACGATTATATTAAAGAAGGCAACGACTTTCTTAAATCAAAATAACGTAACATCACATTTGTTAAAAAATTCAAAAAAAAAAATCTTTTTTACGAGTTTAGATTGCAAATTATTAAAAATATAATAGCTATTAAAATTTTGGAGTAAAAGATATCAGAAATCTCTTTAATTATAATTTTTTTAAAATGTGTATTAATGTTACGTCTTTTTGGCTTCAGAAAATTGAAATCTTGAAACACGTAAATCACATAAATTAAAAATTATTTAATAAAAATATTCATTAGTAAGGGGCGGATTTACATGCATTTATATCTAAAAAATTAGCCCTTAAAATATGCTTTTAGAAATTAACATTTACTTAAGTGTAAATTCCTTTAGGATTCAGTGCATGTTATACATTTTTTAAAACATACTTTGGGGGGATTATTTTAAATCAAAAAATCTATTAATTCCCTAATTTAAACAGGAATAGTTTGTTTAATAGATTTATTGATTTAAAATATACCCCCCAAAGTATGTTTTAAAAAATTTATAACATGGACTGAATTCTAATTCATTTTTTACATATAAATGCATGTAATTACGCCCCTTAATTATAAATATATTTTTGTGCAAAATTCCATCCCCACAAATTCTCCAAACCCCAAACCAAAATCATTACAACAAAAATTCCACAAATTTTTTTGGTGAGTTTTGCTTTTTAACGTGCCATCTTTAACCAGAAATATTTTCAGGAAAAAGTTTAATAATACTTTACATACTAGGTGGTGCTTAAAATGCACGTTATTACGTTATTATTAGTCAATATTAGCTTGTGCGCCATCTATGTGTCGTGTTTTGCATTTATTTATTTATATTGTGATCCAATACTTTTACCAACCTTCTTCGGAATCAACATTAGCACATTCATAGCCTAATTCTGTAACTTTTCGTTTACTCTGTAAATGTACAGCAACGAAAACGATAACAGAAAAATTTTGTATTCTCTATCATTAGAGATTAATAACATTTACCATTTTGGTTTATGAATTTGAAAAATAACTCAAAATTACCAGGCACAAATTTTTATAATATTTAACACTGGAAGGGCTTCGATATTTTTACCCTTCTGAGGGCTTCGTTAGTCGAAACGATTAACACTAACTCTTTTTTAAAAATATTTCAAGACGTATAATTAAAATGAAAAGTAAAACAATTGATTTTTAGTTGATATATTAATTTAAACCAAATAGAAGCAAAAGTTCCTAAATACTTTCTGTTTTTTTTTTCCTAGATATTAAGCAAAAACTGAAAAGGCCTCAATATTTGTAGTTTTTCAGAGATGGTGTTCTATAAGTACCTTTTGTGTTAGTAGTATAAAAAATTTGGAACAGGCAACATACGTTTTTTTAAATGTATGTATCCTACAAGTATTATAACCAAAAAAAGAGTTGAAAAATAAATGTTTTTGCATACTCTGAATTTTGTTAAAAGCAATTAAAGAATAATTTTTTGACAAAATTTCCTAAAAAAAAACTGTATAATAATCTAGTTTAGCGACAAATGTCTTACCGACTGTCTTCTACTCCCGATATATCAACTAAGCATCATAAAAATGTCGTAAATCTCCTATCTCATATTTTTTGAATAAACTATTAATATAATTGATGTTTATTTTGATGCTAAAAATGTAGAGCAGCACCGGTAAGTCCTGCATTAGTGTGATATTACACTGCATGTTTGGTCGAAAGTATCATTCGCGTCCTTAGGTTTTATTATATAACTCATAAAATGAAGTCGATCTGTAATCATTAGCACTTTATAATATGGCTTTATTCAGTCTTCAGCATGCCTTTTCTATTTGATATAGGAAATAGAGTTTCCTCTTCATCATTGTGTAATGTGACAAAAAACTATATTTATGTGTTGCTAAAATTATTTATGGAAGTCAGATTGTATTTATTTTCCCCCAAAGAATATATTTTACACTATAGGAATAAATATTAATTACACTGCATTACTATATTTACTAAGTTACTTTATCGCTAAAAGTTCAAAAAGTCACACTAAGTGCTTCGTAAGTCTTTTCGACTAACAAAGTTGCCCAAAACACTAACTTTCAGACCGTTTACAGAAACATACGTCTGGGCAATTCAAGATCTTATTTACGGCAGGAGTTATAGCAAAATTCCCAAAAAAATATGCAAAGAATAAAGAAATATTACTCAAAATAGCATTGTTGTTAGTCGAAACGACTAACGAAGCCCTTCCAGGACTTACCGGTGCTGCTCTACATTTTTAGCATTAAAATAAACATCAATTATATTAATAGTTTATTAAAAAAATATGTTAAAAGCAATTAAAGAATTATTTTTTGGCAAAATTTCCTAAAAAAAACTGCATAATGTCTTACCGGCTGTCTTCTACTCCCGATATATAAACTAAGCATCGTAAAAATGCCGTAAATCTCCTATCTCAACGAAAATTTATAACAATAATATAAATTTTAGAAATAAAAATCAGATTTGCAGCTTCTACGTCTAAAAAACACTGAACTATTAAGCAATATATTGTAAAAAAATTAAAAAAAGTGTCACAAATTTGAAATATGCACAGAGCATTCAAAAACATTTATTTTTCAACTCTTTTTTGGTTATAATACTTGTAGGATACATAAATTTAAAAAAACTTATGTTGCCTGTTCCAAATTGTTTATACTACTAACACAAAAGGTACTTATAGAACACCATCTCTGAAAAATTACAAATATTGAGGCCTTTTCAGTTTTTGCTTAATATCTTGGAAAAAAAAACAGAAAGTATTTAGGAACTTTTGCTTCTATTTAGTTTAAATTAATATATCAACTAAAAATCAATTGTTTTACTTTTCATTTTAATTATACGTCTTGAAATATTTTTAAAAAAGAGTTAGGGTTGATCGTTTCGACTAACGAAGCCCTCAGAAGGGTAAAAACATCGAAGCCCTTCCAGGTTTAAGAAAAAAAAAGAAAAACAATATTTAAAAAATTATTATTTTTTAAATTTCTTCAATACATGTTGCTCAAATTTGTTAAATTCTACTTGGGTACAACAAATATACTGTGGAAATTTACTTTAAAAGTGCATATTTTTCACAACTATGGCGTTTTCTAGCATTATGTGTACAAAATAAAAAGTAAACAAAAAGTGTTCTTTTTCATGAAATAAAATGTTATGTAGCAAATAAAATTTAAAAAACCGTGAAATATAAATGCAATTTTTAAAAAATAGTGTATTATGTAAAAAAATACCTGTGTTTTATTTGTGTAGATTATTTTAAGAAAATCCCTAAAATTCATTCATAGTTTAACTTATCATTTCATAAATACCTGCCATTGAATTTGACAGTTAATTTTATGTTTTATAGAACAGGATTTATTTATACCCTTATTCTGTAACCTAAACGTTCGTTCTGTTATCGTCAATAACATAAAAATATACTGTTTTGTATTCTATAAATAATTTATTTCAAATTTAACAGAATAAATATATGTTATTGACGAAAAGCTGTTAGTTTCAAAAAAAGACTCATTCTGTAACACATGTTAACATCACATTGACTGTCAACTTCAACGTTAGGTTTTTAAGTGGTGATAGGGTCAAAAATTGCATAAAATGTTTGTTTTAGATAGAACAAAATATTTTTTAGGCTTTTACTTACAATAAGTATTGAAGAAATCAATCAAAATATCCATTTCCTTTTGCATATTAGGATATTCATAACAAATCTGGTTGACATTTCTTTAATTATATGAATACACATGTTTGTTGTTATATTTGTATTTTATTTTCCAAGTGCCAAAGAATGGCAAAATTCTTTATTAAAATTAGCATTTTCTCGTATTTTTCACTATGCACTAATACATTACTTATGTAGAAATGAAAGTATTATCAAATTAGAATAATATAACAATACACAATACACAATTTTTATTTTTAATTTTTTTTATCAAAAAAATAATAAAAAAAGTAAACAAATATTTTTATTTATAATGACAATTATTTGTTGTTACGATTTCAAGTTAAATTTTAAAATATATTACCAAAACAAACAAAAATCAAAACTCGAAACAAAATTTTTTTAAATGAACTTTAAATATGAATAAAATTTGTATCTGGTAATTAGAAATTGTTTTTCAAATTCACAAACCAAAATGGTAAATGTTACCAATCACGAGTGTTACAGAATACAGAATGTTTCTGTTATCGTTTTCGTTACTGTATATAAACAGAATGAACGAAAAGTTGCAGAATAAGGCCATTAGATTTTTTCTTCAATAACAAATATTTAGTCTGTTAAATTTAAAATAAAATATTTACAGAATACAAAAACCGAATTTTTGCTGTTATTGACGATAACAAAACGAACGATAGAGTTACGGAATTAGGGCATCAGTGCGTGATGTTAGAGACGCTAACATACCGTCTACATTAGAGATGAAATTATGTTGAAATTTTCTGCTCATTTGTGTGTTAAATTAGACAATATTAGCTCGTGCGCTATCTTTGCGTCGTGTTTTGAATTTATTATATATTTCTATTGTTATCCAAGACTTTTACCAACCTTCTTCGGAATAAATATTAGCACATTCAGTGCGTTATGTTAGAGGCGCTAACATTAGACGGTATGTTATGTTGATGAAATTAGTTAAAATTTTCTGCTCATTTGTGTGTTAAAAACAAAGTTTATTTAACTTACCTAACATCAACTTCAACGGTCTACATTTACTATAAACATAACGTTAGTGCAGTTGATACTATCCCATTTTTTACTATTAGCAGTACTCCCAAATTTAATTTGATGATTTTAAACGATTTGAAGTTTATGAAGAACACTTCTATTAGAAAAATATGAAGACAACGATAAAAAACATGTTAAAGAAAACATGATTAGCTGAGAAACAACTAAAGTCGGGAAAAGTAAATGGGCCTTTTAACTTATTTTAATGAATTGATTTTATACAACTTCCATTCAATTCTACTTAATTTTGATTTTGTTTTCTATATACAGTGGTTTCCCGGTTTATCGAATACTCAGTTAAACGAATGAACAATCTATATATTTTAATCTATATATATATATAAAAATTAATGTGTGTTTGTTTGTATGTATGTATGTATGTATGTATGTATGTATGTTTGTTTGAAATCTATAGCCGCCTAAACGGCTAAACCGATTTTCTTGAATTTTTCACAGTGTGTTCCTATATGCCTGGAAGGAAAAGTAGGCTACATTTTATTTTGAAATTCCATGTCGGCGAGGTGCCACGCCCACTTACTAAATAACTATTAAAAGTAGTATATCTCGGAAATTGGTAATACTAGAGTCCTCAAATTTTGCACGAACAACTTTGACACCTATATGAACATTCTGGAAAAATATAGGCGAACTAGCAATAAAGGGTGTGGCACATCCCACGTCTAATATTGCTTGCCAATACCAAATGCCGTAAATTTAGGAAACTATAACAGTTGGAGAGCTCAAATTTTGTACGACTAGCATTAGCTTCAATATGAATAGTATTTTGGACATTGGTACACTAGCAATAGCGGACGTGGCACCTCCCATATAAAGAAAATATTAAATTATCATATCTGAGAAAATATAACACTTAGAGTTATTAAATTTTGTCGGAGCCACTTTGGTATCAATATTAATATTTAAGAAAAATATGGGCGGACTAGAAGTAGGGGGCATGGTACCTCCCATATGAATTAAATGCAAAAATTCGTATATGTGGGAGTTGGAATGCTCAAATTTTGCACAAAGAATTTTGACATCCATGAAAACATTTGTCTAATAAATTAGCCCATAAAAATTAAATACAAAAATTAGTATATTTTTTTAATCCTTTAATTACTATGTATTTCATTTCGGGGGGTGGCGAAGCACACCGGGTATTAGCTAGTACTCTATAAAAATAAGAGAAAGTAAATTAAACACATTTCACATCCTATTGAAAGAGTACTTACTACTCTCCCTTTTTATGCAAAAGGAAGAGAATTAGAAATTTTCGTTTGCACAATATTTTTTCATTTAAAAACTATTTTCTAATGGCCTTATTCTGTAACTTTTCGTTCATTCTGTTTATATACAGTAACGAAAACGATAACTGAAAAATTTTGTATTCTGTAACACTCTTGATTGATAACATTTACCATTTTGGTTTGTGAATTTGAAAAACAGTTTCTAATTACCAGATACAAATTTTTTTCATGTTTAAAGTTTATTTAAAAAAATTTTGTTTCGAGTTTTGATTTCTTTTTGTTTTGGTAATATATTTTAAAATTTAACTTTAAATGGTAACAACAAATAATTGTCATAATAAATAAAATATATTTGTTTACTTTTTTTATTATTTTTTTGATAAAAAAAAAACTTAAAAATAAAAATTGTGTATTGTAATATTATTTTAATTTGATAATACTTTCATTTCTACATAAGTAATATATTAGTACATAATGAAAAATACGAGAAAATGCTAATTTTAATAAAGAATTTTGCCATTCTATGGCACTTGGAAAATAAAATACAAATATAATAACAAACATGTGACTTCATATAATTAAAGAAATGTCAACCAGATTTGTTATAAATATCCTAATATGCAAAAGGAAATGGATATTTTGATTGATTTCTTCAATACTTATTGTAAGTAAAAGCCTAAAACATATTTTGTTCTATCTAAAACAAACATTTTATGCAGTTTTTGACCCTATCACCACTTAAAACCTAACGTTGAAATTGACAGTCAATGTAATGTTAACATGTGTTGCAGAATGAGACTTTTTTTTGAAACTAACAGCTTTTCGTCAATAATATATATTTATTCTCTTAAATTTGAAATAAATTATTTATAGAATACAAAACAGTATATTTTTATGTTATTGACGATAACAGATCGAACGTTTAGGTTACAGAATAAGGGTATAAATAAAAAAAACAGTAAAAATACTTTACAATGCTGTTGTTTTTTTACTTTTTAAATATGCTTTCGTCTGTATTTTGTGCAATGCGATTTTATCATGTACCTCCATACATATGTGATGCGTTTATGCTGAAAAATCCGCTTAAAGTATCTATTCAATTGAGAATTATTTATTAAGCTGATTTAACATTATAAACAGTTTAAAACAGTTGAAATCAAAGACCTACTCTCTAGTATTTGACAACCATAGTAAATTCTGTGTAATATAGGAACATTTTCCTGCTATAACACCCATTTCAGCGACATTTTCTCTTCTGAATAATACAACATGGTTGTTCTTAATATTTCCACATACATTGGGGCATCTATGTCACCTTTTATCCATAATATGGACCTTGAACCACTATGTGAAAAGCATCCTCAAACGTTGATTTTCGCACCACCGTGCTTGACGGCCTTTAGAACAAATTTTGTGTCATATTGTTTGTTATTTGTCTCATGTGTCCCATATGCACCAAAAAGAACTACTTTGGACTCATCTGTGCAGAGAATTTGCGCCATTTAATATTTGGCCAGTCGGAGTGAAGTATCGCGAAATTAAGGTGAATGCGCACCTGTCTGCAGTTTACTAATGGGACTGTCGGTATGTTTTACCTTCTGAAGAATTTTACCATTAAATTACGGGTGCAGTGTTTGCCGCATATGTTTGCCACCTATTTCAAAATTTATTAAAAGCAAAATTTCACTGTAAGTACAGTACACGACTATATAATTTACTTAAAAACCAAATGGATCCAAAAAAATACTATTTTCCGATGTTTAACGTTTTGCTATTCTTATTAAATAAATTGTATATTGGTAAAAAAACAGAAAAGGTATGCATAAAAGTAGTATGCCGTTTATACCAAAACTAAAACAAGTTATTTTTTTTAACTAAATTTAAAACCCAAATGGCTTACATACCTTGTTTTCTCCCCATGTGGTTTTAGCTAATGTATTTTCCTTTCGATATTTTTGTATTTCGATGAAATTAAATTTACTTTGTTATTAGAACAATTTTTTAATAATTTGCACACAAAAAATATAATTATTACTTTGAGTCTACATTAGACAAATTTTTATCAAGACAAACGTCAAAATTTTATCAAGATAAAGATTTGTCTAATGTAGACTGAATTTGTCAGTGTTATTGCAGCGTTAAAAGAAAATTGTCAGCGCTTGAGCTCTGACAACTTTGTCTTCATAATGCTTACATACTGTCTCCACATTGATATAATATGTAAGATAACGCCGGCAGAAGAGAGTAAACATTTTGTTAATATTATGTTAAATCTTAAGCAAGGGGTAAATGTATTCTAATAAATCTCATAATATTTCATTATTTTCATTCAGTCACAGAGTAAACATGTAATTTTTATTGAAGAAATTCGAAATTTTTTAGCACAATTTTAATGAAAATATATTTCTGAATGTAGAATAACCATTAAAATAAAACTATTTTACAAAAAAACATTGTTTTTAAGTACTTTTCAAAATAAACATTCACACACACAAACAAACTTTCGTATATGTGTATTTTTTTGAGAGTAAATCTTATAAGATAGTTGTGTAGAAAAATCTTATCACAACAGTATCATAATATTTCTTATAATACTAATATTTTAGTCTACACGTGAGATAATTCTCTCAGAGAGCGGATTTGACACTCTCTGTTACATATTATGATATAAAAATATTACGTGGAGACCCAGTGTTAGTAAAAGACGCCATCTTGATTGTTGTTGGTACTTTTTGCATTTCTATCAAGACAAACGTCAAATTTTTGTTTGAGTTGCAGATAATTTTTTATCTCTGTCAATTATAGGGGAAAACGTTTGTCATAACTTTGAGTCTACATTAGAGAAATTTGTATCAAGACAAACGTCAAATTTTTGTTTGAGTTGCAGATAATTTTTTATCTGTATCAATTATAGGGGAAAACGTATGTCATAATAAACCATGCAAAAAGTACCAACAACAATCAAGATGGCGTCTTTTACCAAGCATTATCAAGACAACGTTGTCAGAGCTCGAGCGCTGACAATTTGTCTTGATAAAAATTTGTCTAATGTAGACTCAAAGTAATAAGCCATGCAAAAAGTACCAACAACAATCAAGATGGCGTCTTTTACTAAGCATTATCAAGACAAAGTTGTCAGAGCTAGAGCGCTGACAATTTTCTTTTAACGCTGCAATAATACTGACAAATTCAGTCTACATTAGACAAATCTTTATCTTGATAAAATTTTGACGTTTGTCTTGATAAAAATTTGTCTAATGTAGACTCAAAGTAATAAGCCATGCAAAAAGTACCAACAACAATCAAGATGGCGTCTTTTACTAAGCATTATCAAGACAAAGTTGTCAGAGCTCGAGCGCTGACAATTTTCTTTTAACGCTGCAATAATACTGACAAATTCAGTCTACATTAGACAAATCTTTATCTTGATAAAATTTTGACGTTTGTCTTGATAAAAATTTGTCTAATGTAGACTCAAATTTAGGGAGAGTTGTCAATTATAAGCTCTGTTATGTCAAACTGTTGAAAACTCAAAAACAAAAAAATTAAAAACAAAACTGAAAAGATATAAAAATGTTTGGTGTACATTTGCTACGAGCATAGTTGCCAGATAAATTTGGTAAAAAATCGTCAAATTTGGAGAAAAAAATCGTCAAAAAATCGGCAATATGAAAAACTACGTATTTTATGCTTTTTCTGATGAAAAATTAAATTTTTAATTGAAAAGAAATTAATAAAAATTACATTAATTTTATATTGGTGGCATATTATGAAAATCAAGTACACATTACCTATTGAGTCTTATTATATGTATAGATACTTATGCATACTTATTTAAATATACATATTTTTGGGATTGTTCTTATTGAACTTTTATTAAAGTTTTATAATCTTGTTACATATTTTGCCGTTTCCCCTTTTTTAATCTTACAAAAAATATTTAAGCAATTATTTAAGCAACACTTCGCTTATAATTTCCATTTTTTATTTTGTAGCTATTATTTCATTAAATAATATATTTTTTCAATAAATTCTTTCCAATACGCTACCGTAATTTTCGCAATTCACAGTTTGTCACTATTGTTTATACGAGTTATACCAAGTTCGCGTTAAATAAAAACTCGTATTTCAAAAATGGTCAATAATAGAATTGCGTTATAAAGCAATTTCGTAAATGAAGTATCGCGTAAATCGAGGGTTACCTGTATGTAATTTTGTATGACTTTCAAACCAAAATAAGTTATTTATCTTAACTTGTTATAACTTTGAGTCTACATTAGACAAATTCTTATCAAGACAAACGTCAAAATCAGTGCGAATCTATACAAGGTAGCCTCAGTTAAACAGTTGATTATTATTTTTGGTTGTTACAGCTGTCAAACTGCATATATAAAAAACATTACTGAATTCGCCATATTGTTGTTTTTGTACAACTGTTGCCACCTTCCATAAATTCGAGTTCATTTTGACGTTTGTCTTGATAAAAATTTGTCTAATGTAGACTCAAAGTAAAAAAACACATAGGCTCCTTTGTGAACCTATCTACAATATATACAAAATTAAATTTTGAATGAATTCATCAAAAATGTCTTTGGATTCTTAGTTCGACTTTTTAAGTATTTAGGCCATTTCATAATAAAATAATATTATATTGGTTCCCATAAATCCTTCCTAATAAATGAACCATTTACATTAGCAAATTTAAGAAGATTTTTATTTATATTGTTAATGTTAATATTTTTGAACCAACTAATTAACTTTTAAAGAATAATAGATAAAAAATTTTAAAAATAGTTCTGAATTTTCTTTTAGAAAAAATCGTCAAATTAGGGCTAAAAATCATCAAATCGTCAACAGGCCATTTTTAGACCCAAAAATCGTCAAATCTAGCAACAATGGCTACAAGGAATAATTCTTGAAAGGGAGCACTTCTTTTTATATCTATATAAAATACATTTTCTACACCACATTTTTTTTTTTTTTTTTTTTCAAAATTCAAAGATTTTAAAATTATTCACAAAAAATTTTATTTTTAAATGGAAATATTTTGTTTATTCTTGAAATTTTGTTTTGATTTTTTTACACTTTCTTTTGTTTTATATGTGTCAGACTTTGCAGGGATAATAAAATTGAGAACGTTCTCTCTAATAATTGTACCTTGTTATTATTCTACCTTGAAAAAAAAAATATTCAAGAAATTTGACAATTTTATATTTTTCATCATATACAAAAACAAATTTTTCTGGAAACAAATAAACAGGTTGTATAATAAAGATTTATTATGTTTGTGCAAATTATGTAACGCAGAGAAAAAAATCTTCTGACCCCCTCTTTAAAATATACCATTCGACTCAGAATCACTTTCTGAGTCAATTTAACCATGTCCGTCCGTCTGGTCGGCTGTCCATGTAAAGCTTGTGCGCAAAGAACAGGTCGCAATTTGGAAGATAATTTGATGAAATTTGGTACATATGCTTTTTTTGCACAAGGACGAAGCCTATTGAATTTGATCATGATCGGCCCATTATTTCACTTGGCCCCCATACAAATGTCCTTTCGGAATAGAGTTTTAACGCTCATAATTGACCATAGCTGCCATATGAACCATTCTTCCGAAAATCACTTTTACGTGCATAAATCCAATAAAAATGTTAGTATGAACTTAATATTCGAGACAAATAAATTTGTTTATAGGTATAAATAACAGTGCAAAATTTAACGAAGATCGGTCCATAATTTACAATAGCTCCTATATAAGTCCCAATTTCGGGAATCACCCAAAAGGGCGTAAATACATGTGAATGTTAGTATCGATATAATATTCTGTATAAGTGTTTTTTTACACTTTTATACAAGTATCGGTCCACAATTGGTCCCTTCCCGAATTTTGGTACACGTAGACAATAGTGTAGGGTATCATATGGTCGGGCTTGACAGACTATCACTTTTTTTCTCGTTTTAGTAGTTTTTATTTGGTTTTTAATAAAAACTAGATGAAAACGGTTTTTGGTTTATATGGAAAAACAAAAGAAATTATGTAGTTTTTCAATCAAAAACCGAATGAACCAAAAACTACTAGTTTTTGTTTGATGTGAATGGCATATAAGGAATTTCTGAATAAAAAATGTTGAAAAAATTACTCTGAGGCATAAAAATATATCAATTTAATATCTTTTTGGAATCGAAAAATATTTTAATTTTCCAATCCTGTTTCTGTCAACTGATTTTGATCTACGGCCGACAATTGTTAGAAAAGCCGCCGCCGCCACTTAAATTCTTCGGCACAGGTCTCTGGTACAATTAGAAATAAAAAACAAACTAGTTCATCATCTGAAAACAATTTGACAAAGTTATTATATTTATCATTAAATTATTTCAAGTGCAAAAACATGGGTAAAAAGAGAATATATTATTGAAACAAATGACTTTAAGTCGATATATTTAGTTAAATGCCGCTTTGTGGGCGTTGCTTTAAGAGTTATCTATTGACATTTCCGTTCTAAACTTCCGTTTAGGTTCCACAGATGCAGCTACAACGCAAAAACTGGAAAAACATTTAATGTTGTTAAAGGAGGAATATACCAAATTGCAGAAAAGTTATGCCGACTTGGAACGTAAATATAGCAAAGCCATAGCCTCCGGTGATAATGATGCTGGAGGCGAATTTAGTAGCTTTGTATCACGATTAGTATTAACTGTGGCATCACTATATGGCCGAACGATGTACTCCGACCTAACAATTAAAATGTCTTCAAAAACTATGCCCGCTCATAAATTTGTTTTACATGCTCGCTCTGAAGAATGGCGTGAAGAAATTTTAGCAGATGTTAGTGAGTTAGACTGGAGTGAAATGGACGAGGACATAGCAATAGCTCTATTGCGTTGGATATATATGGATGTAGTTGATCTGCAACATGATCGACTTGCATTGGGTTTATTACGGGCATCACATCGTTTTCATTTACCTGGTCTATTGGGCCTGTGCGAACGGGCTTTGGTTGCATCAGTTGGTGTACGTTCTTGTGTACGCTTTTATTGTGTAGCCGAAGAAGTAGGCGCAGCTAGTCTACTTGAATACTGTTCAGGCTTAATATCAACACATTGGGATGATTTAACTCCACAAGATTTTGAACACATGTCGGGACCACTTCTATTTAAAATGTTAAAGAGCAAAACAAAACATCCATTGCATGCAGCCGTTCGTTTATTGCGAGAAGATGTGGTTTTCTTGTGCTTGGTAGAAAATGATGGAATGGTAAGTTATAAGTTTGTGAAAGCATTAGACATTAGCATTAGCATTAATTCTATATTTCAATGATACATCTATGAAACATTAACATTCTACATACATAGACCGAAAAAAAGTATTGGCACAATACATACATTTTTATAAGGAATTGGTGGCTGCAATCAAGCTTCTTTAGTTATAAATGTGTGTTAAGTTTTTAATACAAGCATGTGTAAGTTTATTTAAGACCATTAAATTTCTCTGATAAGTAAAGCATTTGCAAAATTTAAATTATTTCCTAATATCTAAAGAAAAATGTATTGGCACAGAAAAGTAAAAAAGCATTCAAATTTTGAGACTAGTTCTATCTATGGGTCAAAATTGAAGTCAAAAACTAATACCTCTCAATAAAATATGATACTAAAGATCTATTATTATCGAAATCGGTCAGAAAGTAATACAGTTAATAAAAGAAGTCACTACATCCTTATAAGCATTTTAAAGTGTCCGAAATCTAAAGAATTTCGCGTAAAGGCAGGGTTTTCAATAAAACTAACTGTAAAAGAACAGCATCATTTTAATGATGTAGTGAATTTTTAGAAAAAATAAAATTTTGATTGATGAATGTGTACCAAAATCCTCAATCACACACGTATAGGAGAGTACATTTTTTTTATTTATTTATTTAATAAAGTCTATGGATATACTCCTTTCAGACTATGAGGAAGAATGAACAATATTATATATATCGATGGCTTATATTCAAAACGGGCCATATGTTAAACCCCAATTGTTCAGGAGAACATAAAAACTGTTTATTTCACTCATTTTTCATCATTTTGCAATCCGTTATACGAGTTATTAATATTACGTCTACTAAACCTCACACTGAAAAATAAATCTTTTAACACCATTATTCGCGAAATTATGGTAGATAGTAGAGCCCTGCAAACTGTGTCTTATAAGGCTGTACAAGCCACTTGATATTTTTCAAGTGTTGTTATCAGTGTGTGTGCGGAGTAATAAATACTGTTCTGCAGGCACTTAAAACCATACAAATACTGCGTGTGTGCTTCAACTTTATGAACAAATCATGAGTGTGCTATGATAGCGACCAAACAAGCCTCTCAAAGGCTTGTATAAAAAAATACAAGCCTTTTGACCACTTGTTTGCTTCAATAAGGAAAAAAATTGTGTTTTCTTTTTTATTAAAATTATATGTGTGTGTGTGCGTTCATGACTGTATAAAGTAATTTCGTAAGTAAAACAGTCGTTTAAAAGTATTGTTTATAAACTTATTGTTATTTACGATCAAATAAATTATTAATGTTACTAGTTATAACAATTTAAAGAAACATGCATTAAGTTTTATTAGTAAACAGATTTTATTAAATATTTAAAGTTTTTTACAAGGTTTTTTTATATTATTATTGATTATATATTGAACATGTACATATGACGGGACACACAATTTAGGTAAACGTCTTAAAATATTTCATTTATAATTTTATTACAGTGCAGATGTTCCATCGTATTCTTAACATTTGGGAAAATTTATTAGTCAAGGAGTAAACGTATATGGAAACGAATTTGAAAAATGAAAAGACATTGTTCTATATTATTTCCTTTTAGTTTTAAAATAGAATGATTACTTAGTAAATATAAATTAAATGCAATAAAATCTATCATAATATAAATAAGTACAATTTTAAAATTTTTTATAAACATACAATTAATAATAAGACTAACTTTATTTAAAATATAAATAAATACTAAAGATAAAAATTTTCTAACTTACATATGTAACTGACAGTTTCAAATGTCAACTTTAATTTTTTTTACTTTTTTAACTCTTAATAAAGAGTATTTTTTAATAACTTTATGAATTCACCCTTTTACATTTATTTAGAAAAGAAGAACCAACAATAAAATATAGACTAGAGCCCTGCAAACTGTGTCTTATAAGGCTGTACAAGCCACTTGATATTTTTCAAGTGTTGTTATCAGTGTGTGTGCGGAGTAATAAATACTGTTCTGCAGGCACTTAAAACCATACAAATACTGCGTGTGTGCTTCAACTTTATGAACAAATCATGAGTGTGCTATGATAGCGACCAAACAAGCCTCTCAAAGGCTTGTATAAAAAAATACAAGCCTTTTGACCACTTGTTTGCTTCAATAAGGAAAAAAATTGTGTTTTCTTTTTTATTAAAATTATATGTGTGTGTGTGCGTTCATGACTGTATAAAGTAATTTCGTAAGTAAAACAGTCGTTTAAAAGTATTGTTTATAAACTTATTGTTATTTACGATCAAATAAATTATTAATGTTACTAGTTATAACAATTTAAAGAAACATGCATTAAGTTTTATTAGTCAAGGAGTAAACGTATATGGAAACGAATTTGAAAAATGAAAAGACATTGTTCTATATTATTTCCTTTTAGTTTTAAAATAGAATGATTACTTAGTAAATATAAATTAAATGCAATAAAATCTATCATAATATAAATAAGTACAATTTTAAAATTTTTTATAAACATACAATTAATTATAAGACTAACTTTATTTAAAATATAAATAAATACTAAAGATAAAAATTTTCTAACTTACATATGTAACTGACAGTTTCAAATGTCAACTTTAATTTTTTTACTTTTTTAACTCTTAATAAAGAGTATTTTTTAATAACTTTATGAATTCACCCTTTTACATTTATTTACAAAAGAAGAACCAACAATAAAATATAGACATACTGTATATATGTGTGTGTATGCAAGAATATTTATAAACAACCACTTTTTACACATTATGAAGATTTTTTGCCACACACAGCAACTACGTATTACAAAAAACAAACAAATCATTAAGCCCACTTGAAATCTTTAAATCATTTCTCAACGTCTTGTATGATTTGCTTTTTTTTGCCACACCACTTGCACCACTTGTTTACGATAAATTATTTGAACGCACGGATTTGCAGTCGCTCATACACAGTACACACTTGCTTTGCTTCGGGCAGCGAACAGTACGAACAGTATTTATTGTTGTTTTTGCACATGTAGGCTATGAAACACACACTTGAAATTCAAGTGTGTTTGCTTTTCAAATCATCTTGCGCAGGAGACTAGTAGATAGCCCGTTTTATTTTGGTAATTTTGCACAAAAATTTTGAACCAATTAAAATTGTATTAAATTGCATATAAACAACTCAAACGCCATTAAAACCTCCAAAGACGATGTTTATTGTACCCGCGTATGGTCTATAAGCATCCAAAATAGGTTAAAAATCTAACTTCGTTGGCTTTTTACTTCAGACTTGAGATAACAAAATTGTTATGTAATATATTAAGATTTTAGTTCAAAATGTTTTAAAAAAGTTCAAATCGCAAAGAAACTTCTCATTATTTATCAATTTTTAATTTTACACTACTTTGAAAATCAAACAAAACCTGTCAGATAGCCTGTTTTTCCTTAAAACAAATATATTGTTTGTAGATAGCCCAAAACAAAAAGAAAAACAGTGTTAGAATTAAGTTTAGGCTCCAAAATTAATACCATATACATATAAAGAACAGAAAACAAAAGAGTATGGGAAATATGCATATGACTCATTTATATAAATTCGATATATAAATGAGAAATTAAGTAAATTAAGTTATTGATAATTGATTAATATTTAAATATAATATTTCTCTTAATTGCATTAATATTTTTATTAAAATCTATGAAAAGTTTATTAAATTCATTATATATTCTCATAAAACGATCAAAATTTGCATAATTCGTTGATAGCATTTAATCTCCAAGAATTCATAGTATCTCGCTCTGCGAAAAAGATTATTTATATAAATTTTACTTAGAAGAAACTAAGGTTCACACCATAGATTATAACATAGATATGAAGCTTAAAAAAAAAAACTGAAAAAAATTACTCAAAAAGGCACACGTACTACAATTGTTTTTTGTTTTCTATGAAAAATTTTCTTAGATTTTTAGGTTTTTTTGACAACTGACTTAGGTTTTTGAAAACTGAACTTCCCCAATAAACCAAATGATATTATAACGATATCGAAACGATATCATCTAGGTGATAAAAACTATCACTAGTGATAATCGTTTTCGAATCTAAAACGATAGTTTTTACGGACCCAACAAACCAATCGATATCATTTCAATGATAAAGAAGCCCGAGAAAAATATCATTTATAATTCTAAAATGATATGGGTTGCTTTCTAAAAGGTACACTCGAAAATGATATCACTTTTTTAAAGAATAATGATATTAGTAAGATATTGAAAAATTAAAGCATGGCGATAATTTTGCGATACATTTATCGATATTCGATATTATAATGATATTATGGTAAATGAATTTGGTAAATCATTATAAAATGATTAACAAGAAATATTCCCATACTTTTAGTTTCAAATATGTATTTTATTGTGTTAGCTTTATTAAATACAATTTGTTGGTCAAAAACTAACTGAACTGATCTGTGTTCTCTTCTAAAATTAACTGAACTGATCTGTGTTCTCTTCTAAATTAATTGAGTCTGCTGGGAGATAACAAATTATTATTTTCATATTTAACAAAAGCTTATTGAAAGACACTTACATTTTCAATATTTTGCTTGAATAGCCACCCGCAGTCCTCTTCGAAATGAATGTTACTATTCCTCTCTAGGAAAAATTTAATTATTTGCAATGCTTTTAAATTTTTTATAACAAATTTTCTAATTAAAATATTTTTTTATGAAAATTTTTGAAGTTTATTTCTGTAAAAAATGAATTCGATATTCCATTATAAATTTTCATAGTTATGATATCATTTATGATACAGTATCATTTCTTGGTTTGTTGGGGACTAAATTGTACCTTTCCTTATAATATCGTTTTTCCAAAAAATTATGATATCGTTTTCGATATCGTAATTTCGAAAAATAACGATAGTAAAATCGTCTGTACCAAATTTTGTTCCGAATGATTTTAGTACTAAAATCTTACATTTCTTGCAATTAAATACTTATGCTAAAGAAACATAATCTGCTGAAATAAGAAAGAATCCTAAATGAATAAAAAAAACATAAAACAATCATCGACATGATATATGTACATACATATTTTATGCAAATATCATCAATTATAATATTTGCATGCATGGTTATTCCTTAGGCACATATTTTTACAATTACGCACCTGAAAAATTTGGTCAGACCATTCAAATCTATTAATTAATGAAATATGTATGCATTTCCATTTATTCTATGTTTGTGTTATGGAAAATTTTTTAATTTTAATATTTTGATTTTGAAGCTTTTTCCAAATGTTTGTTTTTTTATTTTATTAGAAACAAATGTTTGGAAATTTAGATATCATAATAATATCGTTTTCAACAATACAATATGATATTATAATCGACATATAATATGATATCGTTTTCGCTATCATATCGTTCTATGGTTTATTGGGTCATATCTATGTTATAATCAGGGCAAGTTTTTCAAGCTTTTCGCTTGGAAAGTAAGCATTTGCATATTTCAAAAGAATTTCACAAAAAATGCTTATATTTTAAATCTTTGCATAAATTTGCATATAATGGATACAAAAGTTAGTTTTCTTAACAAAAACACAATTTTTTGGAGTTCAATAAAATGATCTCTAAAAATTTGTTTGTGAGTATTTTGAGTACATTGTAAATATTGTAAAGAAAAAAATTCGCAAGCGTTAAATATGATACTTAAAATTAAAATAGTTATATTTTTATAAACATCGAAATTTATTTGAGATTGAAAGTTAAAAAATGCATATTTGTGCATATTTTCTACACATTAATATATAAGAATGCATAAATTCGTTGGTTTTTATATACATATTCATGCTATTTTTGCATATTTCTGTGCATATTATACCATTTTTTCGTGCTTTTTCAAGCGCATATTTCAATTATTTTTGTGCATATAAAAACTTGCCCTGGTTATAATCTATGGTGAAGCTTTAAAAAAAAACTTAATTGAAAAAATTTACTCAAAAAGGCACACGTACTAGAATTGTTTTTGTTTTCAATGAAAAATTTTACTAACACATTCTTAGACTTAGGTTTTTTTGACAACCGACTTAGGTTTTTGAAAACTGAACTTCATATCTATGTTATAATCTATGGTTCACACATTCAAAAGGTTTCTCAATTTTACTAATACACACTTATTGCAGGAGCTTATGCAGTATGTGTAGTGTATTCAAAAAACCGACATTTTCAAAAAAAACCAAAACAATTATTGGCGATTTTTAGTGCATATTTATGGCATATTTTGTTATTTTTAGAAAATATTTTACCCTTTTAAATTTTATTTTATAAAAAAAGAAAACAAAAAAAAAAAAAAATTAATTAACTTTAATGGAAACCATACATATATCCTGTCTTGTAGCAACAAGATTATGATTGAAGTTAATGTTGTAAAAACAATATTTTTTTAATGAAAGCATATCGAACCCTAATCGCGAAAATATCGGAAGTGCAGTAAACATTTTTGTGATTGCTTTCACATTGTTATATGTTTGAAAATCGGAAATGGCACTTGATTTCTGAACTAATAATAGTGTCTAGAATTAGATGGGTAAGAAAATAGAAGAAAATAGAAGATCAATACAATAAAAAATGGGAAATCAAATTTCGACGCGGTTGGTCAATTTCAGTTTTGCCTTATTTTATAAGGTTGAAATCATAGATTATAACATAGATATGAAGCTTAAAAAAACTCAATTGAAAAAAAAAAATTACTCAAATTTTTTATTAACACATTCTTAAAATTAGGTTTTTTGGACAACCGGTTTCTGACAACGGAACTTCATATCTATGTTATAATCTATGCTTGAAATATTAATAAAACCCTTTGTTTTAATGAAAGACATAATTTTGTTAAAAAATTATAAAAAATCTTCGTTTTTTAAGTGCATATTTTTGCGTTTTTAGAGCATATTTTTAATTTTTTACTGCATATTTAATGCGCATAAAACCTATATTTTTAGGGCATATTTTGGTTTCCCTGGTGATGACATTTGAGCCGATTTTTGTTTGTTTATTTTTTACTAAACTGGAAATCCAAAATATACGTTCAATATTAGTGGAGGTTTGACAAATTGTCAAAAGGCAATAATGTAACTTTTCAAATTTTTCTGTTCTTTTGTTTCATTTGTCCAGATATAAAAAGTCGTCATATAACGAAGTCTACGATTGTAGGTTTTTTTTGGGGTTTGAATGCTGTTTATGGAGTAATTTAATTACAAATTAAGCTATTTGAATTTTCAAAATTCAAACTAGTCATTATCAGAATCTGTATTTTCATCTACATTTTTTAAAAATAGACGATTGTAAAAATCAAAAACGAATCAATCATCTGTGTTTTACGTTGCAAATCATCGTATTTTTACCTTTTTGTTTTTGTATAAAGTTTTCCAGTTCTTTTTGCTTTTCACTCGATTTATTGAAGAGTTTTACATATTTACGTAATTTTCTAATTAGTACTCCGACCTCTTAACAGATTGTTAAAGTATTTTCAATATTGATACCTGCTTCTGTATTTTAGATATGGTCGTAATCATTTTGATCTTCCGATGAATCTTCAGTATCTTTATTTTCTTCGCTAATTTGATTTTTTTTGGTATAAATTGTATCTACACCGAAAAAAGTCTATGACACATTTTACAAAAGAATATTTCGTAGCCAAATATAAGAATTTTTCTTATATTTTACGAAAAGTGTTCGTAGTGTTTTTTTCGTAATATTTAAACATTTTCGTTTTATAACAAAATATAATTTGTAATATTATTTTTTATTTTTGAAAAATACATATTACAAATTTTTATTTTCAATAATACAGAGAATTATATTGTAATTTAAAATATTCTGATTTAAATAATTAAGGTATTTTACTATATTTCTGTGTTATTTTGATATAAAAAAAATTTTCATATTATTTAATTATTAAATTTGACTATTTTTGGAGATATTGTTGACAAAAAATTAACATTTCCATAGAAATTGTTGAATTATTTGGAAATATAAATGGACTTTGTCATGTCTTCAAAAAATAATTTTTACTGCAAAAGTTCTAAATATTGACATTCCAAGCGGTGTACATCGTTTCATTATTTTATTAAAAATTAAAAAGCTTCAACATTAAGCCCATTTTACTGAAGTATTGGTCCACATATTTTTACAAAACTTTCAGATTGTATTTCTGCAGATACAGTAGACTTGCGGAAACGTGAACTAATTTTTACCAAGGATGTTCACGTTTTCGAGACTGTTCACGTTTTCGATTGGTAAACATAAATATAAAACTTTTTTGTTTTAACGAACAAAAACAGGTATAATATGCTTCTAGGATTAGAAATAAAAACATTTTATTCTTATTCGGGTATTTCCCAATTTATAAACACCAAAAATTAAAAAAAAAAATTTGTTCACGTTTTTGAGCTTTCATGTTTTATTTACGTTTTAGAATAGTCTGTGTAAAAATTTTTTTTCACATTTCTGAGTCGTTCACGCTTTCGAGTGTTCACGTTTTCGCGAGTGCACTGTATTAGCTGTTATAAAATGGGAGACTTGGATACCGTTTACAAAAATACAAAGCCAATTGATGCCATAGTAGAAAACGACAAGAGGCATATTTTAAGTTACGTAACTATTCGTCTTTCAAGCTATAGGGGCACTATAAAAAGGTAAATACCCGAAAAAGTTTACTTATCTGTTAATATTACTTGTGTTGATGAAAATAAAATTGAAAAATTTCCGCTCCAGCATTTTTGGAGCGCAAGTTATTGATCTAAAAATACTATGGCATAGTAATTAGAGAAATAAAACCAAGTACAATTATATAGGGGTATATTTTGGAGCTATATCATAAATTCAGGTATTTTAGTCTCCAAATTTATCAATGGTTATATATCGGGAAGATATTTCCCAACATTTTGAAATAAATTTTTGATACGAAGGGTACCAAAATGGGCTTTATATTTAAGATATTCCATCTTTAATGGTGCAATGCCTCATAATTAACGACTTGGACCCTTCATATATGGCATTTAAAAAAAAAAAAACTTATAAGGAACTAAAACCTTATTATTTTGTTTACTATAATGACAAAAAAGATTATCATATTTTTCATTTATAAAAGAAAAATAGGGATGTTCTTCCTAGATCAACCTTCTAAGTATATTAAATAACAAATTTGACTAAAAATGACCCAAACTATTTCTCCAAATTAGGGAAATAAATCAGTAAACATTTAATGGTGATACTTATCACCTATTATTAATAAAAAAGAATTTCTTATATTTTTATTTTGTTTGACAGTCTCAAATACAAAGATGATAATAATTCAAATACTTTTGTGAGGTAAATTCTATGACTTTTCATACTATTTCTGGAATAACTTGGAAACAATGCAATATTTTTGATTGCAGTTTTGTGCATTATAAAGTTAACAAATAGACAAACACAATTCAGTTAATAAATCTAAATCACGTAATAAAACTGTTTTAATTATTAATTAAAAAAATTAAAATACTTTAGTGAGACACTGTATGTATAAAATTTTCCGTACAGCTAGACCATGTTTCCCGTCTTCATGCATTTTTCTGTGAGTTTTAAACTCAGACCACAGTTTTCGGATTTTCGGAATAAGTTTTTATAAGAATTTTGGATCAGAAAGCATAGGATTTTATAGATAAATTGTTATCTACTCATTTTGTAGTGATTCTTAGGCGTTTACGAGAGTAATTGCGGTCAACGCGTTCATTATGTTTGAAGCATTTAGCCACCTTGAAAATAAAGTGGAAATTTTATTAACGTTTTTTGATATATTTCTAAATGTTTCACCTTTTTTGTAATGTATGATAGGTACTCTTGCGCTATTTGCCAATTTTCTGATTTTATCAAATTTTCTAATTTAATCGAAAAAATGATTTTTTATTTCTCTCATAACTTCCGCTGTTGTGCTAAAATAATTTTCCTACCATAAGCTTCCATTACTTTTTACAAAAAATTAAAGGAATTAAGCCAAAGGTTGCTTGTTTACTTATTTTTGACTCGCCCGAAAACGGCTTTATTTCAACTTTATCTAGAAAGAAACTTAAAATAGAACAATATTTGCAAAATTTGTCATCAGTGTAAAAGAAAACAAGTTGACTTCATCAAAAAGATGTAAATTTTTAAAAATGAATCGTTACATTTGCTACTTTTTAAAGCGAAAAAGAAATTAATGTTTGTTTACTTATTTATGACCCCCGGTGTATGTTAGATCTGAGAACTCAGGACACTTTGGTAGTGTACGTTTGGTGTATAAAAGTACTATTAGTTGTGAATAGTATGCCATCATTTGTTTGCCAAAAGTCTTCCAAGAAGTAACGAAAACTATCTGCCAAACCCGGATAATTCTCCACTTCGATAATACTATCTTCAACACAGTGTTTGAACGCCAACATCGAATTGTATTATTTTCCGATATGCAACTTTGCTTTATTATCAAATAATTTCATTGCATTACCAAGTATTAAAATAAATTGCATGAATTACTTATTTCGACAATTGGAAAATCTGTTATTGCAAGGTGGAAAATCTGTTCAATCAAGGTGGAAAAACTGCCTTAATACTTGGTTGAAACGCATCAGAAAAGCTATTGACTGTCACACAGTGTCCCATTTCAAAAATAAAATGGAAATAAATCTGGAACGGATGATCCGATTTCAATGAAGTGTGTGCGAGCTTAAGTTTTGAGTTTGCATCTACTGGGAGCGGGTCCACATGGTCCCAAAGTTGGACACCTCGGGTATGAACATTTTTAAAAACAATCCTGATTCGTTATATATGAATCGATTTCAAATATTTTTACATGAACGGATTCTACTAGAAGATATCTATAAAAAACATCGTCGTGTGCATATCTTATCTCTTTTAGTTTACGAGATATTCGGCTTCAAAGATAAACATTTTTACATTTTGACCTACCTTGGTGAAGTTTTTTCATTATAGCAGATCCAAACTTCACCCGATTTTCTGGAAATAATTTTTATTTTATTAACAAATAACAAAATTATATAAAGAAAACACAATTGGAAAAATCTTTACAGAATCAAAAGTTATATTCATTTGAATTCGAACTTTGAAAAAAAGTAGATTTGTCGCAATTTTTTTTTTTTTTGGTCAGAAAAGTATTTACAGTCTTTTTTAGTTATACAAATATTTTCTTAAGTAACATATACAATATTTATATTTTTCTGAAAGATAACTCTATAGAAAATTGTGTGAAGGAAAAGAAAAAAGTCGTAAAATTTTTTTTTTTTATTCCCGAGATAACTAGTGTCTCCCAAATTCGTCCTATTTTCTAAAATCGCAAAGCTGGATTTCAAAAAAAGTTATATTTTTGACTTAGATTAATGTGTTTTTAAGTTTCTGGTAATAGAAATTTTTCCTTCCCGATATCGGTTTGACAGATATAGTAAAAAAGTAAAATATCCTATTTTTGGAAATTTTAGAAAGTATTTCTTACGTGACAAAAGCTTTGTTCACATCACTTGTTAGACCTATTCTGGAGTATGGATCTATAATGTGGGATCCTATATATCAAAAATATACTAACCTCATCGAATCAGTCCAAAAGCAGTTTCTTCTGTTTTGCCTTCGAAGTCTTCATTTCAACCCGCTAAATTTGGCACCATATACTTCTAGACTTGGCCTTATCAAGCTGCCTACTTTGAAAAGCCGTAGAACTATGCTCAATATTACTATTATGCTAAATATAATTAATGGTAATGTGAGTTCTGGTTTTTTAATAACTAATATCCAGTTCTTAGTTCCACAACGCCTTACTCGTATAGAGCTAATTATGCCAATGCTGATCCTCTTAGAAGAATGTGCAATGAGTTTAATAAATATTACAATTTTAGTAATTATTCACTAAACCCAAAAAATACTAACAGCAATATTTTATTCATTCTTAACTCATAAGATGTGTACAGTGAAAAAAAGTTATATTCATATTGTAATATTTAGTAAAATATGTATTATTTTTAATTGTCTGTAAGGAATATTTTCCATAGACAAAATTAATAAATAAAATAAAATAAGATAAAATAAAAAAACAAAATCAAAAATCAGTCCCTTCTCGGTATTTTTTGCAAAAAATCTTAAAAAAATGTTCGTATTATAAATATTTTCATATTTATTTGAAAAGAATGCAAAACTGGACCACAAAATTCTGAAATAAAAAAAAAAAAAATCATTTATATATTTTTGTCTTTCAAAATTTGTTCAAATGAACTTACCAATAACATCATCGTCATCAAACCCCACTGTCTGTCCGACCATGAATGTGATGGATCCAAAAGTTTAATAAAGTCCTGAGCAACTTGTTCAAAGTGTGGCAAAAATTGTGCCTTATTGGTCACGAATAGAGAATGCAAAATATCAATAACTCTGGACAATATACAAGTATCGGTATTATCGTGTTCGGCCAATTCCTCTTCAACACCATCATCGTAGTCCTCTTCGTTGCGAGCCAAACGTTTGTCGGCATGTTCGAAATTTTGTCTTCTTTTACACCTGAGTAGATTTTTTGGTGCTTAGTTTTAGGTATTATTTGCTTTTTTAATTTATTATCAAAAAGCCCGCAATTCCCAAAAAGCTTTCTAAAATTTCCAAAAATGGGATTTTTTACTATATCTCTCGAACCGATATCGGGGAGCAAACTTTTTCTTAATTCCAGCTTTGCGATTTGAGAAATTGAGGCGAAAATTGGAAAATCATGAAAAAAATAGGTCGAGTTTAGGAGACCCTAGTTATCTCAGGAATAAAATTTTTACAACTTTTTTTCTTTCAACAATTTTCTATAGAGTTAGCTTTCAGAAAAATATAAATACTGTATATGTTACTTAAGAAAATTTGTTTATAGATAAAAAAAGAATGTAATTATTTTTTTGACAAAAAAAAAAAAAAAAATGGCGTAAATTTTTTTTTTTTTTTTTTCAAAGTTCAAATTCAAATGCATATAACTTTTGATTCAGTAAACATTTTTTTTTTCTTTACATAATTTTGTTATTTTTTTTTTTAATAAAATAAAAAATATTTCCAGAAAATCTGGTGAAGTTTGGGCCCGCTATAATGAAAAACTTCACCAAGGTAGGTCCAAATGTAAACATTTTTATACCCACCATCAAAAAGATGGGGGGTATATTGATTTTGTCATTCCGTGTGTAACATGTCGAAGGAATCATCTAAGACCACACAAAGTATATATTTTCTGGGTCCTGGTTAGATTCTGAGTCGATCTAGCTATGTCCGTCCGTCTGTCCGTCTGTTGAAAGCAGGATAGGGCTCGAACGGGGCAACGTAGGGGGACGAAATTGTTTGTCTTATATAAGGTTTGTTTGGGATTGAAAATGGGCAAAATCGGTTAATAAACAAAAGAACTAGAAACACAGGGTGTCCGTTTCATACATTTCTGCTGATATTTCTTCAATAAAAGCATGTACGACAACGAAATTTTGTATGTATAGTTAAGGGATCGATATAAACTCGGAAACCAAAAATGGGCGTGTTCCGCCTACTTTACCGCCCACCTCCCATATAAGGTGAAAATCAACGAAATTGTGTTCAAATAGCTCAAGGACCAATGTTATCTTTGAAGCCGAATAAGAGAGATAAAAGAGATTTGAAATCGATTCAGATATAACGAATCAGAATTGTTTTTAAAAATGTTCATACACGAGGTGTCCAACTTTGGGACCATGTGGACCCGCCCCCAGTAGGTCTATCTGATGCAAACTCAAAACTTAAACTCGCCCAACTTCAACTAATACTGTGTGAAATTTTATTGAAATCGGATCATCATTTCGGAAATTCCAGATTTATTTCCATTTTATTTTTGAAATGGTACACAGGAGACTAAAAAAACTTCATAAAATCGTAATACTTAATAAATTTTTAATTTTTATAATATTTATAAGGTATATATTTGTATGCAAAGTGTAATTAAAAAAACTTGGATTATAATATGCAAAATTTTGGGGCTGAAAATAGCTAAAAATTTTCTTATAGAACAGTAGTAAAAATTAACGAAAATGCTTTATATTAATCACGATTTCTTTAAAATTCGAACCAAGTGAGCGTATATGCTGCTGACAAAAAATACTACATTTCCGTAGGTAAGCTAAAGCCCAAATTACTATAGCGCGTAGTCAGCATCAGTATCAGCAAAAATTATCAGCTGATCACTGTCAGCACAACATGTTGCTCCCGTTATAATTACAATTCAGCGTAGGTAGCCACAATTTACAACCACCATCTAGCTTTGTTCTACTTGTGTATTTTAGCCTCTCATTTATTTGCTCACTCTCTTTGTCTCGCTCTCAATCTGAATGCTGCGCAGTGAATTTAGAAACAGGGCTAAATGAAACAGCACTGCAAACTGCTGCTGACCAAATGTAATCAACACCATAACAAACAGTGCATTCTAAATAATCAGCTGATTATGGCAGCACACACTGCTGCTGACTACACGCTACTGTAATTTGGGCTTAAAGCCCAATTACAGCAGCAGTGTGTGCAGGAAATGATTACAATTGGTCAGCAGCAATTTGCAGTGCTGTTTGATCATAGTGGAAGGCCAATGTACTCGTCACGCGGCAACGAGCGGAAGCGTTATTACCAGCTTAAAAATCATTCAATTGTTTAAATAAAAGTGACAAAGGAAAATTTGGGAACATTGTCATAAATTTAATCTGGCAATGCTGTGACACGCGGCCGCGCCTCAAAGTTGAACTTTTTTCAACTTTTTTTATATGGACGCGCGATCGCGTGAGAAAATATGATCAGCTGATTGCCGCTTTCGCCGCGTTCCGCGTACATTGGCCTTCCATTATTAGCATTGCTTCTAAATTTACTGCGCTGCTTCCAGTTGAGAGCAAAGAGACAAAGAGAGTGAGCAAAGAAATAAGAGACTCAAATACCTACGTACAATAACATAAGGTCTACACAAAATATTAGTATTATAAGAAATATTATGAGACTGTTGTGATAAGATTTCTCTGCACAACTATCTTATAAGATTAACTGTCAAAAAAATACACATATGCGAAGTTTGTTTACTCTGTGACTGAGTGAAAATAATGGAATCTTATAAGACTGATTAGAATACGTTTAAGATTTAACATAATATAAAGAAAATGGTTACTACTGCTCGGATTAAATTGAAATGTATGGAAGAGTTGCAGAGGAGGACTTAAGCTTTCAGAAAAATCGTATTGTAGTCACCCTGTGATAACACACAATAAGCTACAGGGTGTTAAAATTGACCACCTCGAGTATGTAAAAGTTTAAAAAAATCGTAACTTCTACAAATGAAGTCCGATTTTAGTGATTTTTATATTTATGTAAAGTGCTTGACAAGATAAAGAAAAAATAAGCTAACTCACCTAAGTTATCTCTTACAGTTAAAATGATATTTACACTCGAATTTTGAATTTTTGTTTTTTTGCCTCGACTTTCTTTCGTTTTTCGGGAATAAGTCCTGAGGTATATGAGGTACAAATTTTTTAAAAATATCTTGTAATTTGTTATATATTTCAAAATAATATGCTGTAAGAATTTTGGATTATCTCAATGCGTCTAGACGTGAAAAATATTCAAAGTCAGCTCTCTGAAATTAATATGAAAAATGGCTATTTTTTACATAAATATAGTACAATTCTTTCACCTTTTTCTCAAAGTTCCGTTAAAGAAAATAATTTTTTCTTTGTATATTTCAAAAGATAAGGCTTTATAAATGTTTAATAAAGAAATTTTGAATTGATTTATGTTTGCATCCTACATCAGGAATTGGTCAAAAATTTTGAATTTTGGAAAAAGCTTAAATTTTTATCGATTAATAAAAAAATGTCACGCGAGCTTTTTTAAATTTATTGACGATATTTTATCAAAAAATTGATTTAGAACGATTTGACACTAAACTGCTCCTCCTCTGCAACTCTTCCATACATTTCAATTTAATCCGAGCAGTAGTTTTGGAGATACAGATTTATTACCAAAAAATTTATGTTTGACCCCACTGTGCTACGCGTTAATGTAATTTGGTCTTAAGTAATGTTACCAATTAGCAACTTTTCGAACTGATATATAAATACATTAAAAATTGGTCTGAAATTTATTTATTTTTAATTTACATAAATATGTCATTTATATTTATAATTTTCCAATATTCGTACTACTAAAAGTGCGAATACGCGCACTAATAAAAATGGCTGCCACCATTGAATTCAGCGTATTCGAACTAGCTTTACCAGTGAAATGTCCGGCTTGTTAAAATTTGCGACTAGCACAGTGTAATTATAAACTATTTTTTTAATAATTCTTAAAAACTCGCATTCTTTTGATTTTTAAAATTGCGATAATAATTAGTTTGGGTATATTAGTTAAAATGTTGTTAACAATTATTTTTGAATACAATTCTTTTAATAATGATTTAAAATCATATTTGTCATTTCAATTATGCTATTATGCACATCTTAAGGACCTTTCTTACGATACCTAATATCCCTTGGCAGAAATATGAAAAAATATCTTTTTTTTTTTTGTTATGTTAATGAGCTTTACAAGCTTATATTAACAACTAGATATTTATGTGAGTGAAAAAAACCTAATTCAATTGTCAGAAACCTAATTCATACAAAAACAAAATACATGTAGTCACATATATTTTGTTTTTGTATTTTCAAAAAAATGAGTAAATTTTTTGAAAATTTAGTATAGGGTAGCTCTCACATAAACTTCTAGTTCTATTCTATGTTTACAAGGTAAAATTGTGTGATTGAATATAAATCATTTATTATATTTGATATATTAATATGATAAACTTAATTTATATTTAAACCAAGCACCCGAAAACGTTTTATTTTTATTTTTCAATCAAAATAAATATCTTTAATGTTCAAAATATTTTTTCATTTGTTGAAAAAAATATGTGAGGGATTTTTATTTTTAAAATAAATATCCATCAATGATGAAAAAAATAAATATCTTTAACGATAAATATCAGTTCGAAAAAAAATTCAAAATTATTGTTTTTTTTTATTCATACTTTTGTTTTGTTTTCAAAATATTTTTTTATTCAAATGAAATTGTTGTTGTTAGGAATTTTTTCCATCCGATGAAAAAAGTTCAAAATAATTTTCAACTTTTGAAATAAATATCACAAAAGATATTTATATTTTTATTTTCATCATGATGAAAAAAATTAAAATATTGATGAAAATAATAAAAATCATGATGGATTTTTATTATTTTTTGAACATTAAAGATTGTTTTTCGATTGAAATAAAAATAAAAAGATTGTTTTTTTAGTATTAAAATCCGGTCTCTGATTTAAACTCTAAATAATTTTTTAAGCGTATGTCCTAAGAAAATAATATTATTACAAGCCATGCCAGTATAAAAAAGAAAATGTTGCCAAGTCGTTGATGTGCAGAATTACATAGATCACCACGACAATAACAATAAGTTTTCGTTGCACCAACTAAATTATTATCATTCATTGTTTTACAGCCTTCTGAATAAATTTCTTCCACTGAGTATTCTTCTTTCCACTTACCCTTGAACAACACCTGAAAGAATTTCATAAAATTAAATACTTTTAAAATTAAATATTACAGAAATCATACGTGGCGCAATCTTTTTTGTTGAGAACATCCAAGTGTAACAGTTTTTTGTTCGTAACCATTTTGCAAGTACATTGTTGATATAATTCGCGAACACATTGTAGAATACGGGCAGTCAACAATAAATTTGGACGAGCCATTAAAATTTGAACATGATGGTGTAAAAATTCGATCATATCCAATTGTTAAAATTTCTGCTGTTACAGCACAATTAAAGCACTTAATGCTAGTCGATAGATCTATAATTTAAATTTGTATAAGTTTATTGTTATTTAAAAAACAGTATATACTTACTTATTGAACTAATAATGCTACATGCAAATAAAACTCCAGTTAAATCCATACTTTATATCTATCTTAGTAAGGTTCTTATTTAATTTAAATAAATATAAAAAATATTTCTTCCGTAAAAAATATAAATAATATACATACAATAAAGTAAAAGAAACCGATTGCTTGCTGTTATAGCTGCTTCCTCAAAGTTTGAGCTTCCAAATTATAATCAGTAATTGCCTGCCGCTGCAGAAGTGATTTCAAAATATTAAAATGTATGTATCTTGGTTGTATGGTGGTGACGCATATTCTTTCATATTCTTATCCGGGGTGCCGTTGATATTTCATACATATTGTTTTAAATTTACCTATAAAGCAAAGTATGACTTTAAGAATTTATTTATACAATTCTTAATATATACATAAATAATATTTCTTTTCAAATTGATAAATTTAAAACCGCACGCATAATAACCGCAATTATTTATATTTATCTTAATTTTGCATTGTTTTATTTGTTTTTTTTTTAATGAATACAATAAATTGTTGAATTCGATTTTATTTCGTCACAAAAAAATATGTAAATTATTTTTTATAAACATTAAAATCAGACCAACTTCCTGTTAATTTTGTATGCATTAAAAAATTCAGATTTAAAATTTTGTAATAAGTACCTACATGCATGCTTTACTCTACGTCTCCACGAAGAAATTTTTATTTCTTAACATAAAAAATAACGTCGGAAGAACAAAATTTTTATTTCCAACTTTATGTTAAGGGGTGAGGAAACGAAAATTTTAATTTTTTCCCCGTTTTTATTTTTTATTTATCCTTTTAAACAAAATGAATCCAATTTGCGTGTTTTTATACCCTACACCACCAAAGGTGGTTGGGGTATTATGTGTTTGTGCAGAAGTTGTAACGCAGAGAAAAAATCTTCGGACCCCCACCTTAAAGTATACCTTTCGACTCAGAATCACTTTCTGAGTCGATTTAACATACAAATGTCCTCCCGGAATACAGTTTTAACACTTATAGATGCCTTAAAAATAGGAATATTTTAATGAAATTTAGCACAAATAAGTTTTATATCAGCAAAAATCTGTCTGCCAAATTTCATGAAGATCGGTCCATAACTGACCATAGCTCCCATATAAACTGCTCTCCCGAAAATCACTAACGTGCATAAATCCCATACAAATATTAGTATTATGTTAATATTTAACACAAGTAAGTTGTATATAAGTAAAAGCAAAATTATGTAAATATGAAATGGTGTAGATATAGTCGGTCAAGCCCGACTATATCTTCTTCTCTCGTTTTTTATTAAAATAGTAAAATTTTCATTCTAGCTCAGCTTTATGTTTAAACATTTATTGCGAAATAGATTGCGCAATAGATTTTGGTCCACACGTAACATTTTAAAGAGAGAGATAGAACTTGACACAAAAATGTCTACGTGTAGACTTGGTGTTAGATCCACGAAAAAAATTAAATATGCACAGAAATACATTTTATGTGTCTACTTATAAAAATATGCATAAAAACACATTTTTCTAACTTTAAAATACATTTTTCGTTATTCACCCTTATTACGCCTATACACTGAGGCACGATCTCTGATTTTTGTTCGTAATTATAATACTTAATTAACGTAAAAAATTAATATCGCACTTTTTACAGACTTGTTGTCACTGAATACGAATTTGTTTTCTGATTTTTCAAATTCGGAAAGGCGGAAGCAATATGATGGATTATAAGTATAATAAGCACCATATACTACTCTAATCACATTTAATTCGTACGGATGTACAACGTTCATTTTCTTAAATTGTGTAGGATTATTTTCTGAAATATTACAGATTTTTAGAATTTTTTTTTTTTATTCAGAGATTTTGATGAACAAGTAAAAACACAATTACAAAAATTCATAAACGATATGATATCATAATGGTGCGAAGTTAACCATTATTAATTCTTACGCCATTAATAAATAAATTTTAAAGTGTTAGTCGAGTTATAGCTACAAAATATTTTAATTTTTATTATTTTTATGGCATCTATAACGTATTTATTCTAATTAGATACATTTTTAATCCGTTATTTAATTTTTTTCCGCCCAAAACGGAAATATTTTGGATATTATCACCCACCTATTTTTCCATAATATCGGATGTAGGGTTAATGGAAAAATTATTTTAGGGAGAAAATGCTCATAGTTAGGGTTATTTTATACTTTGTTAAGAGTCAATATCTTTATTTCAAAATTGTGCTAAGAATTGCTACGATTTTAGCATCTGATTTTATTGAAAAATTCCATTTCCTCTTCAAATACCACGAAATTTGTTCAAAAGATATTTTTCAAAATATATAAATTGTCCGATTTTTTAATGAAATTGTGTGTATCAACTCCATTTGTCAAAAAATTAACCGATATAATTACGATTAATGTCATTTTACATCAATTTAAGGTGCTATGGATGACACGTATTATTTCTTGCTTTCAATACTTGTCATTAAATGAAATTATTTTTCTACTTCCGGTGGTGTATTATGAGTGAAAATAAAATTATATTTTTTTAAACCCACGTTATTTTATTTCTCCTAATTGTAGATATTCTTTCAAGATTATTCTAAAGAAAATTACGTCTCATGAAATACTTTTATCATAGTACCTAAAAGTATGATTTTTATTATTTTTGACAAATATGATAAATATGGGAGTCAAGTTCATTTATAAATTTCATACCTTTAATATAAATAATAAATTCTTTGTTCACAAAAATCGAAAATACCCTTTTATACTTATCATCTAATGACGTACGAATTAATAATGGTCAACTTCATAGCACCATGATCTCATATCGTTTATGATTTTTTATAATTGTGTTTTTATTTGTTCATTTGTTTAATTCTTATTCCTTAGACTAAATATAGTGAAAAAAGATAAATGAAACATTGCCATCACATTACACTTTTAACCCATTGATGACCAAATGAAATATGTACCTCTAAGAAATTTTTAGGTTATATAATTTTCTGGGTAATAGAGAGAGCAACAAAAGTATAGAATATGCCATGTCTCTAACGTGCCCTCCATAGCACCTAGAAGTCTTTAAAATTGCTAAAAGCACCGAAAAAATAGGAAAAATAAGCGAAAAACAATATATAATCTCTCAATAACAAAATATAATCTCTCAATAACGCTGTTATTGAGAGATTATATCAAGTCATATGGAATCCTACTTTGTTGACAGACTATTGCTGCTTCTTAGTATGAGAAAACATGAAAAATAGTACGTTCTTAAATCCTAATTTAAGAAAAAAACACGCATATATTTTTCTATTAAGTTAAAATAAAACCATTATATCTTTTAAATTTATCACGTCATGGAAATGTTTCACTATATTTAGTCTAAGGAGTTAAAATTAGGCCGAATTATTCACAATATATTTTTCTTATAATTTTTTGTTAACTCTGTTTTTTAAATTGGTATTTTTATTTATTTTTTCTCAAACTTTTGATGGAAACGCATTTTCTGTCAGTACGATTTTGAAAATTTTACCATTTTTGAGATCTACGGTCTTTTGTTTGTTATATCAAATTCGAATTTTCCCACTACACCCACTCTTTACCCCTCATTTTTCAATAGATTTATGAGGGTTAATAGAGAATTTCTTTATTTATACACCTTTAAAGACTTCCAGGGGCTATGTGTAATGAATTAGAGATTTGACTAGTACTACAAAACATGAGTGACTAATCTCCTCTACCTATAACTTGGAAAATTATATAACCTAAAAACTCTTCATGGAACCATATTTTCTTTGGAGCTCAATGGGTTAAAATGTGACGTGTTGGAAAAAACCTAAATGTTCCTGGTGATTGGAATGACTATACCTACAATATCTGCAACATGATTTTCCAGATAATTTTTTATTATAAAAAGTTGTATATCGAGGGCTTATATTCAAAAAGGGCCATATGCAAAACCCCAATTGTTCAGGAGAGCATAAAAACTGTTTATTTCACTCTTTTTTCAATATTTTGCAATCCAGTCTTCTACAACTTATTAATATTACGTCTACTAAACCTCACACTGAGAAATAAATCTTTTAACCCTATTATTTACGAAGTTATGGTAGATAGCCCTTTTTTTCATTTATTTTTAATGTACTTATAAAATGTTCATATAGCCCTTTTTTCATAAAAAATTTAAGGCTTAAAAGATACAATTTTTGGGAAAAAATTAGACAATATAAGTAACAATCAAAAGATAAAAATAAAAAAAAAGTGGTTTGCAGGATCATCTTTAAACGTCAGATCTGTCAAATAACAGGTGTCTAAAAAAAATTGCATGCGAAAAAAGTTGTAAATTTTTTTTTTGCAAAAAATTTTAAGCTAATTAAATTTTATATAAACAACTCAATTAATGATTTAAAATGTTGGACTATATCTGTGCACTTTTAATAAAATAAATCTAGCTCTCAATTTTTATAAGAGTGCAAAATAGAAGAATCGTTCAGAAATTAATTCTGAGTCGAACGGTATACTTGAAGTTATAAGTTGAACAATTTGTTATAAGATTTTATATCACATTATTTTTCTCCATTCTGTGCTGTTTATGAAATAAAGGTAAAGTGATATGGAATGTGCCAATAATTAATATATATTTTGCACTTTTTATTTATACTACATTTACACACACATTTACAAAAACAACACATTTACAAAAACAACAATTGCTTGTATTTTGTTAGTGTAAAACTACTGCACATAATGTCAAAATTTTAGTTCAATTATTTTATTCCTGTCTTGAAATCTAAGGTATAATACTTTCACTTAGCCTCATAAAATGTTAATTGGTGGTTAAAAATCTAAATTTAATGGTTTTTTTCTTCAGACTGTATTGAGATTAAATAATTTTAATGAGACATTTTAAGATTCTAATTCAAAATTTTTCAAAAAATTAAGTCTATTAATCTCATTATTTACCAATTTTAATTTTACACTTTTTTCTTAAAAAAAAAGTATTATTTGTATATAAGACAAATATTTGTACCATATTTCGTCCCCCTACTTCCCCGTTCGAGCCCTATCCTGCTTTCAACAGACGGACGGACATTGCTAGATCGACTCAGAATCTAACCAGGACCCAGAAAATATATACTTTGTGGGGTATTAAATGATTCCTTCGACATGTTACACTCGGAATGACAAAATCAATATAGCCCCCATCTTTTTGATGGTGGGTATAAAAACATAGTGTTAGGTTTAACTATTGGCTTCAAAATTAATACCATGTATGAAAAACATAAAACTAAAGGGTCTGAAATAAATTGTGACGCAAAAATTGGAATATGGCCTTTTTTTGAATATAAGCCCTCGATATGTATTTTTTCAATAATATTTTTTCATTTTAAAGATCAAGAAGGCTTGAAGAAAATAATCAGGTATGTGATGAATTTCGATCGATTTCATTTTTCAATTTTTGTTTCTGTTCTACATGTTTTTTGTCAAATCAATACAAATTTATTTTGAAATTTGTTTTTTTATAAGTTAAAATAAAATAAAATTGTATCTAGTTTATTCTAGCACAATTTATTTCATATTTATTTAAATAAAATCGTAAAAAATAATGAACAAATAGTCTGGAAGTTTCTTGATGAGGCTGCCACAGAAGAGATAACTCTTGATTCCGAACAATACACAGGATAATCATTGTGCTCATAAAAGTAACACTTTATTAAGGGATAACATATTTATGGTGATTCAAGTCCGTGGTACTTACGATAATTGATGTCGTCATAATTCAAATTTAAAAATGAACACCAAATCTTTTATTTTTAAGTTCTCTTAAACGGAACTGATGAGCCGTTTTAATTTTTTTTTTTTTTTTTTTTTTGTATAGTGTTAAGCAGATTTCTCACTACATCCTGAAACTTTAAAATTTTAATTTGTAAAACCGTATGGGAATTTACAGTATAATAGGAGGAATCTAACATGTTTTTAAAACATTAAAAGTACCGACACTAAGTACAAAATACTTGTATATGAGACATGACCAGCTACACTTTATTAAGGGATAACATATTTATGGTGATTCAAGTCCGTGGTACTTACGATAATTGATGTCGTCATAATTCAAATTTAAAAATGAACACCAAATCTTTTATTTTTAAGTTCTCTTAAACGGAACTGATGAGCCGTTTTAATTTTTTTTTTTTTTTTTTTGTATAGTGTTAAGCAGATTTCTCACTACATCCTGAAACTTTAAAATTTTAATTTGTAAAACCGTATGGGAATTTACAGTATAATAGGAGGAATCTAACATGTTTTTAAAACATTAAAAGTACCGACACTAAGTACAAAATACTTGTATATGAGACATGACCAGCTATGCATATTAAAAATTTCAAGAATCCCTAAATTTGTTTTAAGCTTCCACACAAATCTAAATTACTTTTTGTTATTTGTCTTCTGAGAATATAATTTTTTATTTTGTAACAAAATGTTAATGTCACGAAATCTTAATAACACTTTTACACCAGTTTTAAACGGAATCGATTTTAAAATGAGTACCAAAATTTGTTCGATTTGAAAACGATAAAATCATATTAATTTCGTTCTTCATCACAACCTAATTTATTGTGATTTGCATAGAACAAAATGGAAAATGAAATCGAGTTCGTTTTTACAATAAAACGAAAATGAAAACGAAAAATTTATCCGTATCACAACTTTTTTCGTTTTTCAATCGTTTTTAGTTCGAAATCGATTGGAAAGTCATTTGATACATTCGGATCTATAAATACCAAAATATGCATAAAGGAATATTTGCAAAAAAGACTTCTTCCTTTCGTAAGAGAGCACAACGTGTCTGGATATTTTTGGATCCATTTGGTATCATGTCGCTATGATAAGAAAGCTCTGCAGTGGTACCAAAACAATAACATAGTTTTTGTACCAGGAAAGGTCAAATTTCAAAATTGTCCATAGCTTAGACCAGTGGAGAGATATTGAGCTCTTGTGAATAATGAATTGAAGAACACAAAAAAGGTTTCCCAAAATACCGAAGAATTTAATAGAATATGTGCAAACTGTTCCAAAAAATTGACTGAAACAACTATCAAATCTCAAACGAAAGTGTTACCAAAAATGGTCCACAAGTTCATTAGTAGTGGTTAGAACTATAAAACATATATTTTGCTGTAATCTGTAATAAATTATTAATTAACCCTTCTTCATACAGATGTTTTAATTGTCACATTCGTAACAAATATAGTCTGGCCAGACCAGTGCTGTAATTTTATATATTTTAAAGGAAATTTTGATAATTTTTCTATATAATTACGTTTGTATAACTATATTCTAGCATATTCACTGCATTGCTTTGCAAGATATAACATTTTTACATCGATACACTTCATGTTCTTCTCCTTGTTTTGAGTCTACAAATGCATACAATTTTCCTTTTCAAACATTTGAGGTTTTATCGGTATTACTGGCATACTACAAAATGTGAATGAATAGGTGAAAAGTCATAAAATAATATGTGTAAACTGATGAGAACTCAGTTTAAAAGGTTTTAATAAAATTGTATACAATATAAAAAGAACGGATAACATTGTCAAACTACATAATTTTTTATACAAAATATAACTGGTCCAGCCAGACCATATTTGGTACGAATGTGACATGTACACCAATTTATCCTTATAACTATCCTTGTGTTAGCTTTATCGTTCTGTTTTTTTTCACAGATTGTTAGAAAACAAAATTATAGGAGGGTACCTGAAATTTCAAGTCTCTAGCTTAATTAGAAATACATAAAAATAACTTTTAAATCTGTAATTGGTCTGGCCAGACCAGTTTGTAAGACGAAGGGTTAAATAAAAAAAGAATTAACATTTTAAGATCAACCATTTCCAAGTTATTGAATATTATATATGTTAAGATTTTTTCGAACGCACTCCTTATGAAAATCACAATAAAATAGGTTGTGATGAAAAACGAAATTAACATGATTTTATCATTTTCAAATCGAACAAATTTTGGTTCTATCCATATAATAAGATGTATATAATACTCAGATAATTTAATAATGGCTCCATATTACACAAATGAAGAATATATTACCAATACATTGGAAAAAGGTTTTATACCACCAGAAGCATTCTTATACTTAGATAAAATGAATATTATTCAAAATGCTAATTGTTTCCCAATATTCTACCATAAATATAGACGAGCTAATATAAAAGCTGTTAATTTAAATTCTGATTCAAACGATTTAAGATATAATACAGAAATAGGCAATAGAAAACCTTGCATGCTGCAAAGGTCAAAAATCAAACAATTTTGGTGGCTAAATCAATAACTGTTTATACCATTTCTTTTATTTTTTTATTATTTTGACTAATTAAACAATTTTCCAATATAAAAGGTAATATTTTTTGATAATTTTTTCATTACAAAAAATCATAAAATATTCTTCATTTGAAGTTAAATAACTACTAACAATTATTTCATAAGGAAAAATATTTTTATAGCAATAATACTCGAGAGCCCTATTAAGGGACTTTGTATATATATAGAAATTAATATTGTTAACTAGTGTTTATATAGTTTAATTATTATCAAAATTGAAAATAAATTAACGTAAAAAAAAAAAAAAAAAAAATGGTTCTCTTTTTAAAATCGATTTCGTTTAAAACTGTTATAAAACTGTTAAGAGTTCGTGGATTTAACATTTTAAGTATTAAAACATAAAAAATTATATTCTCAGAAGAAAAATATATACAAATAACAAAAGGTAATTTAGATTTGTGTGGAAGCTTAAGATTAATTTAGGGATTCTGTAAATCTCAATATTTAATATTTTTAATATTCAGCTATGCATGTCATGTCTCATATACAAGTGTTTTGTACTTACTGCCTGTTTCACTATATCGAACGAAAAATTCGTTTCAAATTAATGTATGGAAAACAACAAATAAATTTAAAATTTTGTTTTTGTTTTCTATACATTTATTCGAAACGAATTTTTCGTTCGACATAGTGAAACAGGCAGTTAGTGTTGGTACTTGTAATAAAGCGATGATCGTACCGACCACAGCTTATCCCTGAAAAGTCGGACATATAATAAGATATTCGTTGTTTCGCCGACGGTTTTTTAAAAACATCTTAGATTCCTTATTATACTGTAAATTCCCATACTGTTTTACAAATAAAAATTTTAAAGTTTCAGGATGTAGTTACCATAAAGGAGAAATCTGCTTAACACTACAAAAGAAAATAATTGCGCTCGCCCAATTTCTAAAATTTAAAAACGGCTCATTAGTACCATTTAAGAGAAATTAAAAATAAAACTTCAAGAGTAAAAGATTTGGTGTTCACTTTTAAATTTTAATTATTACGGAATCAATTATCGGAAGTACCACGGACTTGAATCACTATAAATTTTTTATCCCTTAATAAAGTGTTGTTCGGAATCAACCGTTGTCTCTTCTGTGGCAGCCTCATCCAGAATCTTTCAGACATTTTGTCCATTATTTTTTAACGATTATATTTAAATATATTTGATATAAATATAAAATAAATTGCGCTAGAATAAATTAAATACAATTTTATATCATTTATTTTAAATTTATTTAAAAAAATAAATTTGTTTTGATTAGACAAGAAACATGTAGAACAGAAACAAAAATTGAAAAATGAAATCGATTGAAATTCATCGCAACCTGATCGATTTGAAAACTCGATTTACTTTTTAAATCGATATAATTTCATCACATACCTGGTTATTTTTTTTACGATTTCCAGTTATAAAGAAAAATTATTTTGGCTCTTATTTTTAGGTAGAATTAAATGAAATCATGAAACAATTCAAGTAATGAAATCATTTCACGTTCTTGTACACAAATGCTAATGTAAAACAAAGCAAAAAAATGGCATGTTATGTTTTTTAATATGTATGTAAAATTATACATGTAATGAAAAATTGTTGGAATTTTACATATTGATATTTTTAGTATGTAAAATGTTTACATACTGAGAATCAATTTTAAAAATTTTATTAATATTTTTCCCCATATTCGGCTAATTTTTACGCATCGTTTGAGGGGTCTTCCTACAAAATTTTTGTCTACGGGGCACTCTAATGGTTATAAAATCCAAAGTCGCTGGATTAAATATCTGTATGAATTTTTCCCTCTACCTGAATTAGACATTTTGCCAAAAAATCGAGCTTGTGGCCCAGAGTGGTCTGACTGAGTTAAAAAACTTAAGAAATGCATGTTGGAAAATCAAGAACACTTGTTTACAGTTAATTCAATTTGATGAAGGGAAGGGAATTTTGGCATATAGCTTCGTCTTACTGTTAAAAGTCACTAATAATCACGTGCACTCTACGCGAGTTATTCTCAGTAAAAGGTATCAAAATTCAACACCACATCATGTACTATCATTAGTTTTGGATTAGAGCACATCTTATGTGCGATTTAATGCTTTTTAATATCAGTTATATTTCCGGATGATATAGTAAAATTGTAATGATAAGAACAACAGTTTTTTATTATAACTTTCGTAATTTTTTTCTTATCATTTGTGAAAATTTAAGTTGAATTTTGAAATTTAATTTTTTAGTTATCAAACGAATTTTTGTTCTTTTGATTGATGCATGAGTAGCAAAATTGTAAATGAAATACGTATAGGAGGGTTCATCGGCAGTAACTCTCTACAGTATGTGTCTATGTGCGGCTAAATAGAAAAATTAATGACACATTCTAATCTCAATCGCTGACCGTAAAAGATACATGATATTTTTACGGAAGATTAATCATGCATATTTCTGCATCGTGAACTCAAAATCTCGTTTTTTGATTTACGACGTTCTTGAAGTAAATGAGTGTTGTAAATTGATTTATATATATACCCTCCACATATGTATACCGTCACCTTATAATGTACTGACCCAAACTACATTTACACAAAAAATTTCATATTCATATCTTTAATATTAACAAAATTCAAAAGGGCGTAACATCATCTTCATAAACGAAACAGTCGCAAAATTTGTTCCATTTGAGAAAAACTTAGTTTGAAGAGTGTTCAATACATTATTTATTTTTGCTTTATGTGAACGATTAAAAATTTTGTCTTAATTGCTTACATTTTCATATTTCTTTTTGCTTCTGCCGTAAAAAATTAAAAAGTGTGGTCTTTTGCATTTTAGATGACGATATTAAAGTGTATCGATTTGTGTGATAAAAAAATATTGCAAATCTACCTCCTAAAAATAACCCTACGGTACATACACGGGTACCCGGGTGCCATTTTTAACTTTAAAGTGCTCTCATTTCTTTATTAATAAAGATATTGACACGAAACTTCAGATGGTCGTGATTAAGGTATTTATACATTATAAAAATTTAAAAAACCTAAATTTTATTAACTTGGTCCATATGTAAAATGGCTTTAAAGTTGATACCTATGGGAGTCAATACCCATGGTACCCGGGTACCCCCATATAATTTTTGTATTTTGCACTACAATTAACTTTTTTTTTGCACTATTTATTATTGAAATTATAATTTTTATTGTTTTTTGATTCATATAAGATTAAAATTTAACTAATTTTTTGCTTAACCCTTCGTCTTACAAACTGGTCTAGCGAGACCAATTGCAGGTTTAAATGTAAATTTCATATATTTGTAATTAAGATAGGGATTTGAAATTTCAGTTACTCTTCTACAATTTTGTTTTCTAACGATCTGTGAAAAAACTGAATGATAAAACTAATATAAGGACAGTTACAAGTATAAATTGGTGGACATGTCACATTCGTAACAAATATGGTCTGGCTGGACCAGTTATATTTTGTATTGAAAATTATGAAATTTGACGATGTTATCCATTCTTTTTTATCGTATATTATTTTATTAGAACCTTTTAAACTTTTAAACTCTCATCAGTTTACACGCATTATTTTATGATTTTCCACCAATTTCATCATATTTTGTCTTATGTGAGTAATACCTATAAAACCTCAAATGTTTGAAAAGAAATATTGTATGCGTTTTTAGACCCAAAACAGGGTGAAGAATATTAAGTGTATTGATGGGTTATATCTTGCAAAGTTATGTGGTAGTGATGCTAGAATATTGTTATACAAATGTAATAATATAAAAAAATCACCAAAATTTTAATTGAAATATATAGAATTACGGAGCTGGTCTGGCCAGACCATATTTGTTACGAATGTGACAATTGAAATCTGAAATCTGTATGACGAAGGGTTAAACTAGTGAATAAGCATGTTCATTAGAGTGTCCCGTAGACAAAAATTTTGTAGGAAGACAGCTCAAACGATGCGTAAAAATTAGCTGAATATGGGAAAAATATAAAAAAAAAAAAAATTTAAAAATGATCTTCAGTTCCCTACCAGCGGTTGAAAGTCACGGGTCTAGAACATTTCGTTCAAAAAAAAGTATTGAGTTTTGTCTTGAAATGTGTATCAAAAAATTAGTAATTTTAAGCCAATTATAAAAAAAATATTTTCAAAAATTTTCGTACAAATTTTGATCCATAAACCGTCATGATGTACATGCAAAAAAAATTTCGATATTTTTCTTAAACAAAATAGATAAGAATTTTATAATTTTGTTCCTTTTAAGGATAAAATATTAAAAATTTGCTTTTTTAAAAATTTTTCCGATGGGATTTTGTTTCGCTTGAAGACTTTTTAAGGTATTTTGATGAAATTTTTTTTTTTAAATCTGGAAAATTATATCAAAAGTACTTACTAAAAATTTTTCCACAAAATTGTTCATCAAAATGCCTTTAAAAGTCTTCTAGCGAAGCAAAATCCCATGGAAAAAATTTTTAAAATATTTTTTCCATAACCAGCATAAAATTACGAATTTTTTGATACCCATTTCGATTAAAAAATCAAAAATTTTTTTTGACCAAAATGTTTTTTTCAATTGCTGGTAGGGAACTGAAGATCAATTTAAAAAATTTTTTAAATAATTTTTTCGTGTTAAGCTAATTTTTACGCATCGTTTGAGGGGTCTTCCTACATCGAAATCTCGAAAAAGGCTATTCTCGGAACACTCTAATGTCCATGATAGTAAAAATTGCCAAATTATAAGAAATGGGATTTGAAATAAAACTAGTTTCAGAAGTAAGCTTTATTTGATATTTCTTAGTTTTAGAGAGAGTAATAAAGGATAATATGTGACGAGTTAAAAACTTTTCGAGTTTTCACTGTTTTGAGTCAACATTTATGAATATGACAATAATAGCGCACTTTTTAGCCATTTTTACATCCTTCACCGCATTGACTTTGGTTTTTATGAACTCTTTTAATTTTTTGAATATCATGTAATAATGTCCACCACTTCTACTTCAAAATATCACGTAAGTGCTCACGATATTGAAATTTTTTTCATAATATTTGTGCTAAGGAACGTAAACTTTCGATATTGTAGCTCCAAACTTGATAGGACGCTATCCCAACACTGACAACAATCCTTAGTGTAAAAAAAGTTATTTTTTAACGTGACCTATTTCCGTTGAGTATATTATATGAATTCTATGCTTAATTGTGGATGAAGTTAGTGCTAACATTCTTTAGCACTGTAATAACGTTATAGTCCGTTATATGTCCGTCAAAATCCCACTTTTGGAGAAAAGTGGTATGGAGACATGGTTATAATAGATAACCATTATCAATTTATTTTAACAGAGATCATGTCTACATCATATAAAGCCAAAATTCATCCAACTATCTCAAAAACTGTGTTTTTTAGCTTAATTAAAAGTTTAATATGTACTGGCAGACATACGGACGGACATCGCTTAAATACTCAAACATGTTTTTCTACATGTATTTACTGATTTTCTTTAAAGATCTGTGGCCAATTAGATGGTCGTAATAAAAAATTTGTATAAAATTATTTTATTAAAAAAAAAATAAAAAAAATCAACGAAAATTACAATATGGTACCCGGGTACCACGGGTATTGACTAACGTTATTTTTTTTTGGGTATGTACCGTAGGGTTAAAGATATGTTATAAAATAATCCCCAACATATTTCGGTTCAATTATTTCGTTCTCGTGATCTGGACCATTTTTAAAAATATGGTTTTCGATAAACAGTGTACATAAATTTTAACTTTTGGCAAACAAATTACAATGACGACTAATACGTAATCAGCAAAAATTGTTTCAAAATTAGTTTTCATTCTCGTGAAATGAAAATTTTAGTAACATTTTCCATGAATTTGATTACGTAATATTTTACTCAAGTTTGAATATTTCGGACATTTTCTATTGTAATTAAGATTTTACAGCATCATTGAGATCGTCTTATTCAGTGCTATTTATATATGTATTCATTTACCCCTTTAATAACAAAAGTAATATCTTTTATTTGCAAAAATTGCTGTTTAACCTTTCGGGAATCAAATTTATAAAATTTACACTTTCGCTTTTAAAGGATTAATTATCTGTAATTTTCTATAGTATCATTATAGATCTTTCTAATGGCATGTTAAAATTCAATTTACATATCGTCACCAAAAATGCAAAAGGCCATAACCACACTTTTTAATGTTTTACAGCAGAAGCAAAAAACATTATGAAAATCCAAATGACCGTAACCACAATTTTTAGATTTTTGCTTTAAAATTAAGCAATTAAGTAAATTTTTGCAATAATCGCTCACTTAAAGCAAAAATGGGTAAACCTTAATACACTCTTCAAACCAAAATTGTTCTTAAATGGAATAATTTTTACGACGGTTTCGTTTATGAAGTTGTTGTTACGACCTTTTGACTTTTGTAAATTTTGATGTAATTGTTGAAGATATGAATATGAAATATTGTTGTGTAGATGTAGTTTGGGTCAATACATTATAATCTAGTAAAAAACCAACATTTGATTTTTCAGTGGTTACGGTATTTTAGGTGACGATATGTTGAAAAATTTTCGAAATATGTAATGAAAACTTGACAAAAAATTTTAATAAAATCTTGATAATCCGCGAAAATAAAGTGATTTAAAAATTATTTAAATGCACATTTCAACTTTGCTAGACCCTTGCAAAGTAGCAAAGTTGCATCGATATCAATAAACACAACAACAATCACATATAATAATATTTTGCACAACTTTTGCAAAATTGTCACAGTAAAAAGTAGTAAAGTTGCAACAATTTATATAATGTTTCCACTCTGTAAAAATTTGTAAATAGGACTAGAAAATCAACTCTAAACTGAAAAACACCATTGAAAAATTAAATTCAACGTAAAAAAATAGTGTTTAGAATTTAACAACAATAATAAAACAAAAAAGTTAAAATTAATTAAATAATATAAAATGAAAAATATCAATAAATATACTGATTAATATGAATTATATAAATAAAAAATATATTTGAAATGAATTATCACTTTTTTCAGTGTCTTGAAAAAAATGTTTTGTTTAAAATTGGTTGCTCACGTCAAGACAAAACAGTGCAAAATTGCAAGGGTTGCAAAATTTTGAGGTGAATACATTTACTATGTTTTACTATATTTTTAGAATTAAATTTTTCCAATTTCTATACAAACTTTATTGGAAAATATAAAAAAGAAATTTCCGTGGTTTTTGTATTAACAGTTGAATTAAATAAAAAATAAAATAAAAAAATAAACCGAAATTAGAATGATTTGTAAGACGTTTGATTCATCAATAATATTTTGATAAAACTTGGCAATTCGAATAGAAAAAATTTTCTTTTACAGGCATTTTTTGTTTAAAAAATTATGTATTTTTTTAAAATTTGACTAAAAGGTTTCTCGAAAATGGAACAAAATTAAGTTTTTTGTTAATACACTTTGAAGGAAGTCGGAAAAAAAATTAACATTAATTAATATTAAAAACAAGAAAAATATATATAGTCGGTCAAGCCCGACCATATGATACCCTACACCATTGCCTTCGTGGACCAAAATTTGGAAAGGGGCCAATTGTGGACCGATACTTGTATGAAAGTGTAAGAAAAAACATACTAATACAGAATATTCTATACTAACATACACATGTATTTATTAGGGTATCCATTCGAATAATGTTCGTTCGAATAATTCGAATAATTTTTACGAATAATTATTCGAAAAATTTAAAAATTCTACTTTTCGAATAACGAATAATTCGAATATTTTTATGTCGAATATTTGAATAAAACGAAAAATTATATATTTTATTATTATACTTCTTTTAGCTTATTTTCTTTAACAATTTGTTTAAATATAAAATATTTTACAACTACTTTATTATTTTTTAATTTAAATAATTAAAATTTAAAATTTTATTAACACAACTAAAAGCTGTAACAGGGACTTTTTGTCTCGATAGCTTTTTCACCTTACATATCATACCATATTGAATTATAGAAGAAGAAAATTAAGTGTAAGTAATAATTTTTTCAACAATTTCTTTAAAAATAAGTGAAAGGTTTTTGATGATTGATTAAAAAATTAAAACGTTCAAATTTTAGAGATCAACAAAATTTTAAAAAATGTAAGTTGTATATAAAATTAGCAGTGTATCCCTTGAAGAAATTATATTCTGAAGTTTAGCAGAAGATAATATGTCAGTATGAGCCTTTCAAAAACAGTAGAATTGTGGTCAGATATATATTTTTTTTTATAATTACATAAACGTTACAGTAAGTAGATATAAATCTAAAAACAAATCTTTTAAACCTTTTAATTTCGGACTTGAACAATTAAAAATAAAAGGAATCTCTTCTAACATTTGTTATTTAGACCTTTTGTTTTTGTGTATATATATTACAATGAATTGTTAACTGTTAAGTTATTTTTGTTTTCCTTTTACAATAAAATATTTGAAAACTTTAAACTTTAAATTAAAATTTTTCATTTTATATTTTGAAGTATTCGAACAATTCGAATAATTTTAATTGCGTTTCTATTTTTAGGGTATTTATGAGTGTTAAAACTCTATTCCGGGAGGAAATTTGTATGGGGGTAAGGTGAAATAATGGGCCGATCATGACCAAATTCAATAGGCTTCGTCCTTGTGCAAATAAAATCATATGTACCAAATTTCATCAAATTATCTTCTAAATTGTGTATTTTGCGCATAAGCTTTACATGGACAGCCAGCCGACCAGACGGACGGACATGGTTAAATCAACTTAGAAAGTGATTCTGAGTCGAACGGTATACTTTAAGGTGGGGGTCGGGAGATTTTTTCTCTGCGTTACAAACACATAATATTCCAACCACCTATGGTGGTGTAGGGTATAAATAATAGTTTTATTTTTTTGTCACAAAAGGTTTAAGAATAAAATCAAAACTTACATATACCTATTGGAAATTGATAGAAAACAATTTTCAATGAGAAAAATTTATGTATATAGTTTTGGCCAAAAAAGTAGTCTATCGGACCTATGTGCACTGATTATATCATAATGTAAAAGGGAAATACTTTCAAACTCAGTACAACAAGCGAATTGATAATTTTAATACAAATTTAGAAAAGTAGAAAATATACAGTGGTTTTCATATTTATAACGTCACATTATTTCTTAATATATCTTTGCTAATATTCTTTAAATTGTTAATATTTTTTTAATATTATGTTTCCATATGAGGTTTTCTGTTGATTGATATAATTTTGAAAATTATTGATATTGCTGTTGTATGTTTATTAACAAATAATTAAGGCTCAACTACATAGAATACTTTCGCTTCAACTGCGACTGACAGCTACACAACACATAAATGATATTAACCCAGTCGTTGCATTATTTTGTTATTAAAATTGTATATAATAAAATATAAAGATGTAAAAATTCTATTATGTTCTCAGTTGAAATTGCAAATTAAAATTTCCGACTTAACGAAAAAATATTAAAATAAGAATAAAACAACCGACAAAATATATTTACGTACTTCGGCACTTCAAAAGTTGAACATTTTTCATCTTTGAAGTACTTCACGCAGAAGTTTGGCGTACTGATTTGGTTCCGCTAAATATAAATGCATGTATTTAACTTAGCTGTCAGTCGCAGTTGAAGCGAAAGTATTCTATGTAGTTGAGCCTTTAAAAACTTAGTGTTTCATAATTATAACGTCACTTCGTTTCACTGTTTCATTACAAACAGACGTGTTTTTTATTCGCTCCGTGATTTTTTTAAAAATTAAAGAGTATAGTAAAAATTAAATACAAAAATATAAGCGATTGGCCGCTCTAAACATAAAAAAAGTGTTATAATATAAATTCATAATTGAGCATATGAATTCTCATGATGAGAGACGGCTCAGTATAAACGGCAGAAATGCCTATATTTTTCTCAACGGGGAGAGTGAAAAAAATATAAGTGATCCACATTATAACAGAAATTATTTAACCGCCAAACCACTTGAGAGAGCGCGCTCTTGTTCCCCCGTGATTCGATTACATGAGAATAATAATATACAGACAATATCACATAATGAAATTTGTTTAGAACAAAGCACAAAAGAAAATAAGGAAAATAAAATAACAACTACTATATATAGCTAAAAAACAAAAAGTTACTGATAATCCCTTGATAGCCAACCGTTTTGCTCTCTTGAGTGATGATGTGAATAATCAACACGGAAAGTCTCATTACCTTAACGATAATAGGAAAAATTTCTAAACTTATCAACTTAAAAGTAGTAAAGGATTGGTAATAGTTATTAAAAGTATTGAATCCAGTGTGGAAACAAATGAGATCAAGGAGGCCCTGGAAGAATTGGGCTATCAGATAAAAGTTGTAGTAAACATTTTTGATAGAGATAAAATTCCCCAGCCTATGTATAGGGTTGAGTTAGAGCCGGATAAACGGAAATTGAAGAAGAATGAGACACACCCTATATACTCCCTGCGATACCTATTGAATCGGAGAGCAACTATAGAGGAACCTCTTAAAAGAAATAGACCTGTCCAATGTGGCAATTGCCAAGTGTTTAAACATACAAAAAATTATTGTACTTTGCGTACAGTATATGTTGCATGCGGAGACTTCCATGCTTCGTCACAATGTGACATTAAAGAGAAAGGTCTCAAAAGAAAAAGCGGTAACTGCGGCGGCGATCACTCGGCCAATTATCGTGGTTGCCCGGTATATAAAGAATTATTAAAGAGATTGAAAGAAAAGCAAAGGCAAGGAAGAGGTGGAGATTTTGAACTATCACCTGTATATAACACTTCTAATCCAGAAAATCCTGGTGTAACCATTATTAATGAGGGTGCGGCTTCAGTTAAGCCAACTATGCAATTAAATAATAAGTTTAACTAGACCTAGCAATAACTCCTATGCCAATGTGTTAAAATCTTTTTTTCAGCAGCCTAATGTTCCCCAAAACTTGTGAGGGTTTGAAACTTTTATGCAAACACTTACACAGAATTTTACATCTCTTAACCAGAATATGACTAACTTTATGCCATCCATGCAAAACACAATACAAAAGCTTTTAAGAGCGCAGAATCAAATGATTCAAATCCTCTTAACTTATTATGGAAGAACTACTATATCAAATTTTCCCATGGATACTTCATATACTACAAATTGGTTGAAATATAAGAAATACATAAGTAGTCTTATCCACACAGACCCTTCTTTTGAGTGTGAGGAAGATATTAATAAATCCGTCAATGACTTTACGTCATTAATTACTTCTGCTCTAGAACATTCTAAGAGTCAAATTCTTAAAAAATGCAAAACGCATATTTCAAATACGGATATCGAAAAACTTCTTCTTGAAAAAAGAAAATACAGAAGACAATGGCAACAAACTAGATCACCCGCTGCAAAGCTGAGGCTGTCAGTAACAAGTAAAAAACTGTAAAAAGCCCTTCAAGTAGAACAGGATCGCCAAAATAAAAATTATATTGAAAGTTTGACAAATAATAAGCACACAAATTTTTCGCTATGGAGAGCAACGAAAAATATTAAGCCGCCGGTAGAGGCCCAAAATCCTTTAAGGAATGCTGACGGTACCTGGTCCCGCAGTGCAAAAGAAAAAGCAAATTTATTTGAATGTTATTTAAGCTCCGCCTTTCAAGAAAATCCCCAAACAAATGATTTTGTATTGGGAGAGACACCTGCCACTACATTTAACAATGATGACATAATTGTTGTTAGCCCAGAGGACATTAATACAATCATCAAGAATATAAATGTAAAAAAATCACCTGGACATGATTTAATAACACCATTAATGATCAAATACCTACCCAATGTGGCTATAATTGTGCTATCTACAATATTTAATGCGATCTTAAAATTAGGAGTTTTTCCAAAAAAATTGGAAAATTTCTCAGATTAAAATGATACCAAAGCCAGGAAAAGATTTAACTGTACTATCTTCCTATAGACCTATTAGCTTACTTCCTTGCTTGTCGAAAGTATTTCAAAAGAAAATTATCCCATTCTTAAAAGATATAAACATCGTCCCAGTTCACCAGTTTGGTTTTCGTGAAAAACACGGAACCATTGAACAAGTAAATCGTCTAACTGGAGAGATTAGGAAATCTTTTGAATCAAAGAAATATTGTTCTGCTATTATCTTGGATGTCGCGCAAGCTTTCGACAAAGTATGACACAAAGGTTTAATATATAAAATCAAATGTTTACTACCACCATGTACCCACAAATTGCTGGAATCTTATCTATCTGACCGTCTATTTAGAGTAAAGTTTAATGACTTTGTAACAGAAGAATATGATATAAACGCAGGTGTTCCACAGGGAAGTGTTCTTGGAACTACACTCTATTTAATTTACACTTCTGACTTGCCTACATGCGATGTACTGGCTATATCTACATTTGCTGATGATACCGCAATAATCAGTTCTCATGAAAACCCACACATAGCATCTAGTCAACTAGATATTTACCTCCGACGTGTGGAGACATGGTTAGCAAACTGGCGAATAAGGGTAAATGAATTAAAAAGTAACCATGTTACGTTCAGCTTAAGAAGAGGTAATTGTCCCCCAGTCACACTTGTTGGTATAAATATACCACAGTCAGATCATGTCACTTACCTTGGTATTTATTTGGTTAGGCGACTTACTTGGCGTCGACATATAGAAACCAAGAGACTTCATATGAAGTTGAAAGCTTCTAGCCTTCACTGGTTAATAAACGGTCAATCAAGACTAAGCCTTGACAATAAAGTCATCCTGTATAAAACCATATTAAAACCAATTTGGACTTATGGCATCCAATTATAGGGTACTGCCAGTAATACCACCATTGATATTATACAGAGGGCACAATCGAAAATTCTTAGAACTATGACGGGTGCACCATGGTACATAAGAAATGAGAATATCCATAGGGACTTAGAGATACCACTGGTAAAGGAAGAATTTAAAAAATTCAGTGAAAAATATATCCAGAAACTTCAAACTCATCCAAATCCACTCGCTAGACTCCTTGCTGAAGTGCAGACATATTCAAGGCTTCGTAGAGCCGACCTACCGCCCCGCTAATGAGAGGCCTGTTTACAACATAGCTCTCCTTAGAGAGTAGATATCTTTAAGTTTAGTTTTAAGATTTAAATACTTACTGTGAGGCCTAATAAAGTAAATAAATAGAAAGTAAATATAAAAAAAAAACTTCGCAAAAAAATGGAGAATGTGTTCGGTATATAAAAAATGTTAACTTTAATGCAACTAATGTCGTTTGCAGAATCTGAATTAAGTATAAAATCAATTTTTTAATGATTTCGAAAGACAAATTTTTAACATTTTAAGGTAAATATACGAATTTAGAAGAAATCACATAAATTCAGACTATTTTTAAATAGTGAGGTAATGTAATTTTTTATCCAAGTTCTATATTTTATATTACGTATCTATACATTCCAAACGTTATATTCAGTACATCTGGTTTCCGATTAACTACTTTCGTCAATTCACAACAATCTCTTCTAATATTTTCGTCACAGTCTTGATAGGAAACAAATACACAGAAAATTTCCACTAAAAACCGTTAAATAAATTTGTAATATAAATATTTCGGCCTAAATATCGATTTTTGATCAAAATATACTAAATTTAGATGTCGCAGATGACAATCGATACTACTGGGATGAGGCACCAAAACAGGAATTTCAAACTGCACACATGACGCTATTTTGAGTCATGTCATATTTCGCCACAAGGAAAGTATAAAAATTCAATTATATTGAATGAGCATTGTCATATTAAAAATAAAAAAGTATATTTTAATTTCTCTCATGCAGCCAAATGTAAAAAAATAAAATATTTCCTTACCAACTTGATCCAATTTCATAGAATTATAATTACAAAAAATAGTGCAATTATAACTTAAATATTTACAATTTAATATTTATTCGATAGAGCAAAAATTACAGAATTTATTGCATATAATTTTCAAAATATAGAGCAATGCAAATTTAAAAATTCTGGGACAAAATATTTTGTAACTTAATACTCTATAAAATACACAAAAGAAAATTTAAATTTAATGCAAATCGCTCTGGAAAATATCAATCATACAATTTTCAATGATGCGTAAAAAAATGGCGAACGAATTTCTCATAAATTTTACTTAAATTTTCGTAAATTTAAAGAAAACCTAAAAATTACGTTATTTATTTATTTTTTATTTATAATAAATTCAAATAAATTCAAGGGCCAAAATTTCCCCAAAGGATCTAACATTTTTATTAAATATTTCAAAAAGATATGCTACAAAATAAATTGACTTTAAAATGTGAAATGCACTGTATTTCAAAAAGGGGTAGTACATATTGGAAATTATGTATGCATTGTAATTGTTCCGTGCCTATTTCAATTTCCAGGTGGATTTTGATTTTTTTTGTTGATATTAGTAGAGTATATGGATTTACTTCTGTTTAATAAATAATTTAGTAAATTATTAGAAAGATATATCAAAAAACAAAAAAAAAAAATGATTACAATAAATATTTTTTAAAAAATTTGTATTATTATAATAAATTTAAAGTGCCTATTTTAATGACCACATGTGTATGTACAGTATGTCAAGAAAATGTTTTTACATTAAAAGAAAACATGAATTTATCGAAGTTTGGCTTTAAAAAACTATATAATTTTTTGCAAATGTAAAATTTTTTAATACGAATTTATTAATTAATATATTTATTACCATATAACTTAAAGAAACTTAATATTTAATGATTTAAACTATTAGAAATGGAGCAAAAACTAAAAAAACACAAAAATCTTAGAAATTCTTTTTACATGCTTAAGAAAATCACAAAATTTTTCACATGGCTTGAATTTTAGTTATCGTCCTTCATAAACTCATATTTATTAACACTTTTTATTAAATGTGCTTTAAAAGCCTAGAAATTTTACTGCACATCTATTATATTTCATAATAAAACCGATTTTCCAACTATTTTGAATAAAATTTATCTGTATTTAACAATATCTTTTAATTACGAAAGTATGAATATTTATTTTTTTATTTTCTAAATGCTTTCAAAAGGCTCTTGAAGGTTTCCGGCTTTTTAAGCTTATCAACTTATAATAACTTTTTAAGCTTATCAACTTAAATCATTGGGAATGATAATAATTGTTGAATATTTTGTTTCCATGTAGCTTTCCATCTGTAATTGTATTCCATATGTGTTTTTTAATATTCTATTAAGTATATATCTTAATAAGGAATACATTTATGCAATATTTTTAGCACTTTTCCCAAATTGGGGGTTATAAAAAACCCCAAATGGGTTTATGATCTGGAGTTTTTTTCTCTTGACATACTTAATATATAATTTATGAATTACTCGTAATATATATTATGGATTTGAACGCATATTCTTGTACTATGTGATTATAATTATCACACTGACGCCTTACTGACAATAATACATCCCAAAGTTCCAAGAATTGTTTCACATAGCGACAAAAACGAAAATGTAAAAACATTTTCTTGATAGGTAGATTAGAGGGTATGTGTAGTTTTTGTTGTTGTACTTTCGTAATTACATTCATAATGAATATTTTTTTTTTTTTTTTTTTGTAAAACCCGTTAAAGAAATATACCTAAAATAAAATGTAACAATAAAAATTTGCAATGTTATAAACATTTGCAAATATTGTAAAATAAAGTTGAAATAATAATTTTTTCTTCAATGTAAAAACATTTTCTTGATATACTGTATGTTCTTCGGAGATTTGTATTAATATTAACATATGGAAAAATATTTTTGTTTAAATAATTTCCTCTTGATTCATTACAGCTTTCAGACATAGTAAACAGCCTATCAGAGCAAGGACTTTTACCTCTACAAATGGCACTGATGGCTAAAAATTTACCTATAGCTCAAACTCTGGTAAAAAATGGATCGGCCAATATAAATGCTTTTGACTCAGAGGTTTGTTTATATCGAATCTAAAATTAATATATAAGTGCTGATCTTATGGATTTACTTTAGGGTTCGACTATACTTATAGATGCAATTAAGAGAGGCGACAAATTTTCGGCAGATTTCTTGCTGGAACGTAATTGTGAATTAGATTTAACTTCAAGGTAGTTCTACAACTTACGATTATTATGTCGTTAGCTGAAATCCAAAGTCACTAATATGAAAAAAAAATATCAAAATAAAAACTCGTTAAAATTAATTTTTTTTTTATATAAGAAAATATTTTTAATGATTATCTCTGTTCTAGTACTAACTAGTAAGATTTACAAGTTTTAGTGTTCCCGTAACTTTGTATTTTATTGTTTTTCTGACAATTTCTGGTTAATTCTGACTGAAACCTGTAAATCTGAGTAGTAATTGAATAGAGCATATCGTCACCTAAAATGCAAAAGGCCGTAACCACTTAAAAAATCAAATATTGGCTTTTTACTTTACTTATTATAATGAACTGACACAAACTACATTTACACATAAAATTTCATATTCATATCATCAAAAATTACAATATTAACAAAAGTCAAAAGGACGTAGCATCAACTTCATAAACGAAACAGTCGTAAAATTTGTTCCATTTAAGAAAAACTTAGTTTGAAGAGTGTTTAATACTTTATTTTAGCTTTAAGTGAAAGATTAGAAATTTTGTCTTAATTTTAATGTTTAATTTTAAAGCAAAAATTTAAAAAATGAGGTTAAGGCCTTTTGTATTTTCATAATGTTTTTGCTTCTGCTGTAAAAAATTAAAAAGTGTGGTTACGGACTTTTGCATAGGTGACTATTATTATATTCTAATATATAAAGGTTGGGTTAACAAAAGAATCAAATTTGTTCACTCAAATTATAAAAATTTTTGCTACAAGTAAATTAAAAATAGTTACGTGGTTTTGCATTTCACCTGACGATATATTATGTCACCCTCATATTCATTGAATTTAATTTTCGTTACGACTATTTAAAAAAAAAAATAGATTTGCTACACTCGCTATCATTTTTGGTACACATACTAACAAAATTAAAGTTAACACTATAGTTTATATATTTTTTAGAATATTCTATTTACAACAAAATTCATTTCAAGAAATTGTTTACATATATTTTACATATATATATATATAAGAAAAAAAAAAAAAAAACTTTAAAATCTTTTCTATTAAAAAAAAGCGGAAAAAAGCAACAAAATTTGGAAATGTTCAAAATGTTGATAGCTCTAAAAATATCTGCTATATTTCCAAAAAATAATGACAGTTTGCGAGCAAAAATACAGTAAAGGTATTCACCTCAGAAATTGCAACTTTGCTAGACCTTGCAAATTAGCAAAGTTGCATCGATTTCTGTAAACACAACAACAAATACATAGAACAATATTTTGGACAACTTTTGCAAAATTTTCAGAGTAGAAAAATTTTCAGAGTAGAAAGTAGTAAAATTGCAACAATTTTTATAATATTGCCACTCAGTAAAAATGTGTAAATAGTACTAAAAAATCAACTCTAAACAGAAAAATAGCATTGAAAAATTAAATTCAACGTAAAAACAACAATAATAAAACAAAAAAGTTAAAATTAATTAAATAATAAATATACTGAAAAATATCAATAAATATACTGATTAATATGAATTATATAAATAAAAAATATATTTGAAATGAATTATCACTTTTTTCAGTGTCTTGAAAAAAATGTTTTTACTTATTTTGCTAACTTTATCTAATTTGTTTAAAATTGGTTGCTCACGTCAAGATGAAGCAGTGCAAAATTGCAAGGGTTGCAAAATTTTGAGGTGAATACCTTTAGTGACAATTGTTTGTATGCACAAAATTCTTAGTTGTAAAAAAATCGTAATCTAGACATAATTATCTTTCAACAAGATAAAAAAGTTAAGATCGGTTAGAAAATATTAAAGTTTTTACAAATTCTCCTGACCATTAACGAGTTTTCGAACACTTGTGTAGGCGACGTGCAGCCAAATTTTTATTTTTTTTTTTAACGTTGAAATATAATTATATGTTTTAAAGAAAAAGATGTAATAAAAATCGCCATAACTAGTAACCTATACCACTTCAAATTTGAGTTTATATATTGAGTTTGTTATTCTGTGTGTAACATGTCGAAAAAATCATTTAAGACCACATAAAGTATGTATTTTCTGGTTCCTGGTAAGATTCTGAGTCGATCTAGCTAAAATATAAATTTTATATAAGGTTTTGTATTTGTATTAAAATCGGTTATTAAACAAAAAAGCTATGGGTCAAATACTAGAAACAGGGTGTGACCAATTAAAATTAAAAAATTTTTGTTTGTTAGGATAAAACTATTTTTAAAGAATTTGAACAAAATTAACCCTTAAATCAGAAAGGTCAAAAGTAAAATTTTGGAATAGTAGAGATTTTTAAATAAAATATAATATTTTTATATAACTTCTTTATAAATTCATAAAATTGTTTTTGTTGTGGATTGAATATTCTAAAAAAGAAAACAAATCTTAAGTTAACACTAACATGTTGTTTTTGTTAAGTGTGTTACTGAATGTATTTCTTTTAATTTAATTTTTCTTGTGCAATAAATTTTTAATTTTTAATCTTTTATTAAGAACAACTGCAGATACCGCTTTACATGTGTTGTGCGCCTATAATCCAGATGAAACCGATAAAGAAATATTTTCGAATATGATAGAAATTGGTAAAACAATTATATCTATGAAACCAAATATTAACTTGCAAAATCGTAGTGGCCAAACTCCATTACATTTAGCCATAGAATCTAACAACCGTGATATGGTTGATCTTTTACTCGGTGTGCCTAATATCGATATAAATATACGTACCAATGATGAAAAGTGCCCACTTGAATTAAGCCTTACTAAAATGACTGAAAATGACTTGGAATTGGCAAAGAAATTAATAAAGTTGGGTGCCAGGCCGAACCCTCTAAAGTCCGAAACTCATGATAATCTATTGCAAGTAATGGCTGCACGTGGTCTTGAAAACGCAGCCGTTTTTCTTGTTGATTATGCTAATTTAAATCATATAAATAGTAGGGGACTAACAGCTTTGCATATAGCCGCCGAGCAAAATCTTTCAAAATTAGCGGACAAGTTACTTAGAGCTGGAGCTTCTCCTAATATACAATCAAGTGTCTCTGATTTGAAATCTGCTTTACATGTCGCAGTAGAATCAAATGCAGCAGAAGTGATTGAGGTATTTGCTAATTTCGTACTAGGGGACAATGGAAATTTGACTAAAAGTGAGGGAAATCAAGAAGCTCCCAACTTTAATTGCAAAAACGCTAACGGTGATTCTCCATTAAGTCTCAGTTTGCTTTTAAACCGAACAGAACTTGTGCCCTTATTAATAAGAGGAGGTGCAGATGTAAATGCCCGTAATGGTCAAGATATGACTTTGCTACATCAAGCAATTTTGAATCATGACTCAGACACTGCAGTATTTTTATTGCAGCAGGGAGCAGATATGAATGCTCTAACGGGTGAACAGGAGTCGCCACTACAGTTGGCAATTCACTGTCATATGCCTCAGGTAGTGGATGCTCTCTGTACCCGTGGCGTGGCTTTAAGTGCACCGAATAATAAAGGTGATGCACCACTTTGGACAGCATTAGAGCTGGAATATGAAGATGTGGCACAGGTATTGGTACGACATGGAGTCGACACAGATTGTTGGGGTCCTGGACCAGATGGCTGTCAGCAAACATTGTTGCATCGAGCAATAGATGAAAACAAGGAGTCTGCTGCGATATTTCTTATACGTAGTCAGTGCGATCTTGATTCTCCGCGTCAACCAGGACCTAATGGCGAGGGAGGAGACGAAGCCAAAGATAAGGCATCACCTTTGCATTTATGTGCACAATGGGGCCTTACCAAAGTACTCCAGACTTTAATTGACCATGGTGCAAATGTAAATGCTTTGGATGCCGAAAATAAAACACCTCTTCATATTGCAATCGAAAATCAACACGAAGAAATCATAACAATTCTTCTTTGCCATCCGGGTATCGATTTAAAAATCCGAGACAAAAATGGAAACACACCGTTTGCTGCTGCTCTAACCATTCGCAACCACCGCGCAGCACAACGAATTCTTGATCGTTTGCCAAATGCTGCCGAACAAATGGATTCAAGAGGCAGAAACTTTTTGCATTTAGCCATTATGAGAGATGACCTCGAGAGCGTTCTCTTCCTTCTGGCCATACAAGTAGATGTTAACTCACGTGTACATGACGCCAGTCAATCAACACCGTTACATTTAGCAGCAACTTCTCGCAATGAAATGATTACCCGAAATCTTATACTAGCGGAAGCTCGTATTAATGAACGCGATGCTGTACATAAAACACCTTTACACATTGCCGCAGAACGTGGTAACTTACCGGCAGTTTCGGCACTCCTACAGAATGGATCTGATTACGATGCTGTCGATAGTGAGGGCAACAACGCATTGCATATTGCAGTTCGTGGCGGTCATTTAGCCATCGTTAGGGAATTGCTAACTGAATCAAGTATTAATGCCGAGGCCATTAATCACAAAGGACGGAATCCATTACACGAGCTATGTCGTACTGGCGAAGATAATAATGCAGCTTCTATTTGTGACCTTTTTATTGAATGTATGCCAAAATATCCAATTAATGCCCCGGACATGGATGGCAATACGCCGCTATTATTAGCATTTATGCGTGGTCAAGCGCCACTTTGTAAAGTCCTTGTGAAAAATGGTGCTTGTCTAGGTACCGAAAATCGTGAAGGTATAAGCATATTCAATTTCAAATTAGCTACAGATCAATTGCTGCACAAACTTCTCGATCAATTGCCCCAAGAATCACCATGGTCAGAATCGGATCTCTGTCAAGAATGCAATACTAAATTTTCACTCACAATGCGAAAACATCACTGGTAAGTAAAATATTTTGTTCGACAAAAACATTTTTATGATAATAGTTAAAATTCTTTCCGCACCGAAAGCAATTTCTAAAAAACTTTTGTTTGATTTTCTTTTTAATTTTCAACAATATGTATTGATTATTATTGTGATAAAAAATATTATTGTACCAAGTGATTATTTTGCACAATAATATTTTTTACTATTACTATTAATTCAAAAAAGATCTAGACAGATTTATTATAAAGTCCGCCGTTTTTAAAAATGTTTAAATTGGGTGGAAAATAGCAAAAGTCTATTAAAATTAGTCAAAAAATAATTTACAATTTTAAAAATTCACAAAATAATTATTTTTCAAATGATTAGTTTGTAATACACAAAAAATAATATAGTACATTAAAGTGCATTTATTTTTATGAAGCAGAGACGGAAAATAACTTTAATTTTTGAATTTTTAAACATAAAAATATTAATAATAAAAAAATGACCGGTATTTCTGCTCGAAAAAATAACTTTTTTTTTTATAATAAATGTCATAATGGTTACGGTCCCTGGTATGATGATAAAAAATGTCGCAAATGTACCCCTCTAAAATTAAAGACTGATATATTATAAATTAATCCCCAAAATATTTCCGTTCAATTATACTGTGAGCTGGACCATATTAAAAATACCTCAAAAAATATGGTTATCGATATACAGTGTATACAATTTTTAACTTTTTATCAAAAACATTACATAATATAATAGTTTTCAATCTCGTAAAATCATACATGGGAGTAATTCCTTAAATCGACTAATGAATTGCCGATTTCATTACCATTAAATTGAGAAATGGTACTTATAATTTCTTTTCATTTCCATTACTTTTAATAATGGTAATGATTTTCAATGATATCTTTTCATTAATAATTATTTAAAAAAAAACAAAAATCATTATGATTAAATAATGATTTAATTTTATGAATTCATTGTCATTATTTATCAGAATTTTTCGTACAATCTTACCTACTTTTTTTTAATAAATTTAATTTAATTTTTATTCGTTTACTTTTCTATTTGGAACATATATTTTTGAAAAATGTTTTATATTCGTTAAATCGTGCTGTAATTGAGATTTATTTTTAAATGATTTAAAAATCTTTATTAAAACGATATTAAACTACTCTACGAATACTAGAAACACATTTGAAAAATTTGTTTTTTTAAACAAACAATGCTTTTTTCAGTAATTATAATTAGTATTTGAGCATTTTCTTGTAATGCATTACCATTACTTAAAAAATTATAATTTAAAAAAAATCAGTATCATTAAATGGTAGTTAAATTTTTTAAACTATAATTTTTTTGAAGTAATGGTAATGAAAATTCAATGCTCAATGAAATATTCCCATGTATGCGTAAAATGAAGATCTTACTAAAATTTTCTATAATATTTTTTATTTTTAATTTTACTTTATTATAGTTAAAATATTACGATCATTTTCCATCGAAATTTAGATTTTATAGCATAATTGGAATAGCCTTATCAGTACTATTGTTATACAGTGGCTTACAGCTTATTTTATATAGAACATATTTTCATGTTTAATGTTCCATAGCTATGTAGCAGATAGGAACTTAAAAAAAAATGTGGTATCATTTGAAAGAGAAAAAACTCTAGTTTTACAAAACTATTTCATTTATTGCAAAAATTTGCATTTAAATAACTTAGAAGTAAAAAATAAAAAATATACTCAATTTTTTATCTCTGAGCTTATTTTATGCAGACACTTTTCTTTGGAACGGTACTTCAATATACCGTTGTCCAGTGGACTCTATTTTTTCTATCAACTTCTATAAATGCCCTGCATACTATTTTTGATTTAATTTTGTTAGTTAATGCGCCAATTATAATGTAAATGTAAAATTGGTCCACGCACAGCGCAATGGAAAGGAGCATTGTTTATAAACCATTTTATAACGGTCACTCGCAGCAAAAAATAACTCAAATGGTTAAAATATGTGCTTCTATGGTACAAGAAATCATTATGAGTTTTTTCATGAAAATCGTTTGAAGAATAAATGCAGTGAGGCACCAAATAAAAATTTTAACAATCGTGGCTACGATATATTTTAAGGAAAAAAAAGGCCAACCCAAGGTTCTCAGCATCAAAACCGACATCCGGAGTTCAAGTTGACTTGGGAAAACAATGTTGTGTCAAAACTTTTTGAAATATATTGCACCAACACTATTTTGAAGGCCAAGTTTCACGGAAGAAGACTTTTAACAATTTAAACAAAAGGGGCTGCATGCTCAACATTGCCAAGGAACTTGTTTCCAATGTTTTGGAATTGGATTATTTCTTCTTAACGGATTCAAATTCTATATATTTGGCTCAGATAGTATGTTCTATTTGTGGCGAGAACTGAATACCGAGCTGAACCAAGAAAACTTAAAATTAACAGTGAAGGTGTTGTTGGCAGTTTCATGGGTTGGGTCTGCATGTCGGTTAATGGTGGTTTGATCTTGGAATTTATTGGAGCATTAATCGACAGTATAATTTACCTTTAGATCCTAAAGGATAATTTGTTGCAGAGTGCGGAGAATCAGGACATATTATCATATTTTTGATATCGCCAAGATAACGATCCGAAGAAAAAATTTGTTATTAGCAAAATTTGCTAATATATAAAGGCCCAAATTTAACGACGCTCGCTAAATAGTCGCCAGGCCTCCATACTATTAAAAATGTTTGGTCAATATTGAAAATTTACATAACAAAATATGAATTAGGCCCTAAAAATGCAATGGAACACATTTCGCATAATGTTACACAAAAACTGCACGCACCGGTAACAAACAGCCTCAAATATTTTGCATGCAATTAAGACTACCATTCCAGGTAATAAATACTGTAATTATCGGTCGCAATTTTGAACTTGTTGATGTCGCACAGGGGGTCAAACGTAAATTTTTTGGTAAAAAAAAAGAAATGCCCTGCATACTATTTTTAATTTAATTGTGTTAGTTAATGCGCCAATTATAATGTAAATGTAAAATTGGTCCACGCACAGCGCAATAGAAAGGAGCATTGTTTATAAACCATTTTATTACGGTCACTCGCAGCAAAAAATAACTCAAATGGTTAAAATATGTGCTTCTATGCTTCTGTATCTCCTAAACTACTGGTTGGATTAAATTGAATTGTATGAAGAAGTTGCTGAGGAGGACCTTAGCTTTGAGAAAAACCATCTTGTAGTTACCCTGTGATAACACAAGAAAATCTACAGGGTGTCAAAAATGACTACATCGAGTATGTAAAAGTTTAAAAAAATCGTAACTTATACATACGCAGACTTTTGCTATATATTTATAGAACCTTAATTTAAATATTCTTGGAACAGCGAATCTATTCATATTTCTAACTAAATATTTTACCATAATATTGTCAAGGATTTAAGCTATTATATAGAGCTGTAAAAAATCAAGATCTTTAAAGATATAATAGAGAAATGACGACAAAAATTATTGTTTAATAGTTCGTACGCAGATTTATGCTTCCTAGTGTATATTGAAAGTATTAATGCAAAAGGGTAATAACAATTGTTTTATTCTAAAATTCAGTAAGAATACACTTAACTCTACCATATTTATTTTAATTTCTCTTTCTTCTAAATCTTTTTTTATTATTACTGCTTTTTTTAATATAATGAGCTGAAAATTGTTCGAAATTGACTTAAATTTATTTTATTTCTATATTTTTATAGACAAATTTTTCATTTTTCTTTATATTTTTTTAAGAGCTGTCAATTTATTAAAAAAAATATAAACCAATTAGAAAGTTATTTATAATAATAAATAATATAATTAAATTTCAATATAAATTAAAAAATTTGAAATATTTGCTTCTGAGAGTATCTGTAATTTTGTTGCCACAAATGTTTACAAAAACACTTAACTTTGGATTCAATTATTTCTATAAATTTTCTAAGTAAATATTTTGGTTTTTCAATAACAGGATTTTTTAATATCACAATTTTTTATAAAACAATGTGAATTTGAAACGGAGTCTTCTATTTAAACCAAAATAAGTCATTGGCTAGCATCAGCGAAAGATCGTTACTTGGTAAAGCATTTCATTTCTCATTATTCGAATGTTAAGAAAACTTCGTATTTTCGGAGTTTTGGGAAAATGCTATTAAAAAAGATATATGTACATTAGACTGCTCCAAGCTTGTATGAAGGAAAAAAAATGTTATCCTACAGGCCGTCCCCCCCTAAAATTATTCTATCGGTTATAAAAATACGTCGTGCAAAAAATTAGGGCAATAGGACTACGTTAACTGGTGCCGCAACGGCTCTGAAGTTTGAAGATGCATTTACAAGGGGAAAATATGAATTTTTTCAGTTTTCACAAACATTTTGTCAATAAATAGTTAGTTTTGCATTTTATTGTAAAGGAATCGTAATGTACACAGAATTAGTGTTACAAAAAGATATAAAACACAAAAATTGGTTGAAAAATGTAAAAGTTATTGAAAATTCCCCAGGCCATTAACGTGTTTTAGAGCACTTGAATTCGAAATGTGACCAAAAAATAAATATATTTTTTAAAATATTCGAATAAAACAATTGGATTACTTAAAATACATCTGTAGTTACTTGAATATGAGTTTCTGTCCTTATAGAATAACGTAAACCTGTTCTCAGCTATGGTCAAAAAATGTTGATATTTTTAACGGTCGTTTCAAAACTCAAATTTCAGTTTTTTTGTTACTTTGTTAAAAAAATTTCAATATTTTTGAGAGATCTCATAGGGATTTATGGACAACAGATCACGGAATAAAAAAAAATACCTCTTATAGTTTGCCTGTACGTGCATTTTGAATTCGGCGGATTTCGAGAAAAACCCATTTTTATGTAATATTTTGGCAAATCAGCCATTTTATTACATTGTTGTAAATTTTAAATGGAACTTTTTTCAAAATTTTATAATCCACATAATTCTAAATATAAATCAAGAGTTTCATACAATTTGGACGACATTAACCCATAAACTTTAAAGGTCAAAGGTAAAATTTTGTAATATTTGCAATTTTTGATGGAAATTAGTCGAAATTTTATCTATTTTTCGGTAGATTGTCATAAAACTTAAGAAATTTATTTATCAACAACCGATATTTACAATGATAGTAAAAAAAAATGAAATTAACCCTTAAACGGCCTTGGGTCAATATGACAACGATGTTTTAAAAACATACCCGTTTGCAATACCATTAATTCAGAAAATTTATAAAAAAAATTAGGACCTAACCCTTCTTTGAATATGGTGTCACATTAATTCAACAAATTGATAACAAAAAATTGGGTATTAACCCTTTTTGAAAGGTTCACCAAATTGAAAATTGGAAGGTTTAATAACCAATTTTTTTTTATCAATTTGCTGAACCTATCAAAAAGGGTTAATTGATATAGTTATCAATTTGCTGAATTAATGTGACACCATATTCAAAGAAGGGTTAATGTATAATTTTTTTTATACATTTTCTGAATTAATGGGATTGCAAACGGGTTTTATTGAAATATATTCAAATTGGTATGTTTTTAAAACATCGTTGTCATATTGACCCAAGGCCGTTTAAGGGTTAATTTCATTTTTTTTTTTTCACTATCATTGTAAATATCGGTTGTTGATAAATAAATTTCTTAAGTATTATGACAATATACCGAAAAATAGATAAAAAAAAAAAACAAATCATATTTTCCCCTTGTAAATGCATCTTCAAACTTCAGAGCCGTTGCGGCACCAGTTATCGTAGTCCTATTGCCCTAATTTTTTGCACGACGTATTTTTATAGCCCATAGAGTAATTTTAGGGGGGGGGGGGGGTTTGGTTTTTCAATAACAGGATTTTTTAATATCACAATTTTTTATAAAACAATGTGAATTTGAAACGGAGTCTTCTATTTAAACCAAAATAAGTCATTGGCTAGCATCAGCGAAAGATCGTTACTTGGTAAAGCATTTCATTTCTCATTATTCGAATGTTAAGAAAACTTCGTATTTTCGGAGTTTTGGGAAAATGCTATTAAAAAAGATATATGTACATTAGACTGCTCCAAGCTTGTATGAAGGAAAAAAAATGTTATCCTACAGGCCGTCCCCCCCTAAAATTGTTCTATCGGTTATAAAAATACGTCGTGCAAAAAATTAGGGCAATAGGACTACGTTAACTGGTGCCGCAACGGCTCTGAAGTTTGAAGATGCATTTACAAGGGGAAAATATGAATTTTTTCAGTTTTCACAAACATTTTGTCAATAAATAGTTAGTTTTGCATTTTATTGTAAAGGAATCGTAATGTACACAGAATTAGTGTTACAAAAAGATATAAAACACAAAAATTGGTTGAAAAATGTAAAAGTTATTGAAAATTCCCCAGGCCATTAACGTGTTTTAGAGCACTTGAATTCGAAATGTGACCAAAAAATAAATATATTTTTTAAAATATTCGAATAAAACAATTGGATTACTTAAAATACATCTGTAGTTACTTGAATATGAGTTTCTGTCCTTATAGAATAACGTAAACCTGTTCTCAGCTATGGTCAAAAAATGTTGATATTTTTAACGGTCGTTTCAAAACTCAAATTTCAGTTTTTTTGTTACTTTGTTAAAAAAATTTCAATATTTTTGAGAGATCTCATAGGGATTTATGGACAACAGATCACGGAATAAAAAAAATACCTCTTATAGTTTGCCTGTACGTGCATTTTGAATTCGGCGGATTTCGAGAAAAACCCATTTTTATGTAATATTTTGGCAAATCAGCCATTTTATTACATTGTTGTAAATTTTAAATGGAACTTTTTTCAAAATTTTATAATCCACATAATTCTAAATATAAATCAAGAGTTTCATACAATTTGGACGACATTAACCCATAAACTTTAAAGGTCAAAGGTAAAATTTTGTAATATTTGCAATTTTTGATGGAAATTAGTCGAAATTTTATCTATTTTTCGGTAGATTGTCATAAAACTTAAGAAATTTATTTATCAACAACCGATATTTACAATGATAGTAAAAAAAAATGAAATTAACCCTTAAACGGCCTTGGGTCAATATGACAACGATGTTTTAAAAACATACCAATTTGAATATATTTCAATAAAACCCGTTTGCAATCCCATTAATTCAGAAAATTTATAAAAAAAATTAGGCACTAACCCTTCTTTGAATATGGTGTCACATTAATTCAACAAATTGATAACAAAAAATTGGGTATTAACCCTTTTTGAAAGGTTCACCAAATTGAAAATTGGAAGGTTTAATAACCAATTTTTTTTTATCAATTTGCTGAACCTATCAAAAAGGGTTAATTGATATAGTTATCAATTTGCTGAATTAATGTGACACCATATTCAAAGAAGGGTTAATGTATAATTTTTTTTATACATTTTCTGAATTAATGGGATTGCAAACGGGTTTTGACCCAAGGCCGTTTAAGGGTTAATTTCATTTTTTTTTTTTTCACTATCATTGTAAATATCGGTTGTTGATAAATAAATTTCTTAAGTTTTATGACAATCTACCGAAAAATAGATAAAAAAAAAAACAAATCATATTTTCCCCTTGTAAATGCATCTTCAAACTTCAGAGCCGTTGCGGCACCAGTTATCGTAGTCCTATTGCCCTAATTTTTTGCACGACGTATTTTTATAGCCCATAGAATAATTTTAGGGGGGGGGGGGGGGGGTGTTCAAAATTCGAAACTTCGTTTTTTTGGAGCACTCTAATGTACATATACCCAGCAAAAACTTTGCTTTCCTGGTAAGCTAGCAGGTATAATTGGAAATAAAAATAAACTACTTATTTTTTGTCTCAATAACTAGTTATTTTTGTTCGAGTTGTCCATGAACTCTAGTAGTTATTTTTAGACTCTAGTGATACTAAAAAAATATGTACCTAAACAAAAATAAAAATAAAAAAAAAAACGAAAAAAATTTAACGTCAGTGAGATTTGAACTTGGGACCCTACTAACTAGTCGTTTTTAATGACTAACGTCTTACTCAGTACGCCATCTCACACTTAATATTCAAAACTACTAAACTTGTTTTAGCATAAAATATATTTTTAAAACATTTTGTTAAAAAAAAAAACGAATAGCATCAAAATGGGGTTGAACCGGCAACCTTCTGTTTGCTAATCATGCGCCCTAGACAACTGATTCATGTGATTGTAACTTACTCTGCAATTATACTACTGAGTAGTTATTTATGTAATGTAGAGAAGGCAGGTACTTTCCAGGAAAGTACTTTAATAAGTAGTTGTCATTACCGAAAACCAAAAAGTTTTTACTGGGTATTGGCAGTGTGTAAGCTATTTAGTTTTCAGAATTTTTTACCAACGATTAAAAAACAATTGGCCAATGGAAGAATGATGTTATAATTTGGGTGTTGGCATAACGTTTTAATAGAAGACCTTCTCACGTTTTGCCAACTTTTGAACCACCTTAAAAAATCATTTGCCAACGTTGGCCCGATTGTATTTTTCTGCCTGGGTAGTTAGGAAAATAAATGTCACAAGAAGTATAAATTTGTCAAAAAACAATAAATTCGTATAAAATAGCGACTAAACTTCAAACATGTTCTTTTATTCGATTAATGCCGAGATTTTATTATATTTTTCATAAATTGATCAATATTTAATTATAAATACTTGCATAAATTGCTAATTTAATCTTTTAGCAACCAAATGTATAAAATTTTCCGTTTTCCTTTTAAAGGGTTAATTATTTGTAATCTATCTATATATATAAAAATTAATGTGTGTTTGTTTGTATGTATGTATGTTTGTTTGAAGTCTATAGCCGCCTAAACGGCTAAACCGATTTTCTTGAATTTTTCACAGTGTGTTCCAGTGTGTGGCTACTTTTTATTTTGAAATTCCATGTGAGGGTGCCACGCCCACTTACTAAATAACTATTAAAAGTAGTATATCTCGGAAATTGGTAATACTAGAGTCCTCAAATTTTGCACGAACAACTTTGACACCTATATGAACATTCTGAAAAAAAATAGGCGAACTAGCAATAGGGGGTGTGGCACATCCCACGCCTAATATTGCTTGCCAATACCAAATGCCGTAAATTTAGGAAACTATTACAGTTACATTTCCCAAATTTTGTACAATAAACTTAAGTGTCAATGTGAACATTTTGTGCAAAAATGGGCGGAAAAGAAATAGTGGGCGTGTCATCTCTCATATAAAGTTAATACCAAAATTTTTATATCTGGGAAACTATAAAAGTTAGAGAGCTCAAATTTTGTACGACTAGCATTAGCTTCAATACGAATATTTTGGACAAAAATTGGTACACTAGCAATAGTGGGCGTGGCACCTCCCATATAAAGAAAATATTAAATTATCATATCTGGGAAAATATAACAGTTAATGTTCTAAAATTTTGTCGGAGCCACTTTGGTATCAAAATTAATATATAAGAAAAATATGGGCGGACTAGAAGTAGGGGGCATGGTACCTCCCATATGAATTAAATGTAAAAAATCGTATATCTGGGAAACTATTGGAGTTGGAATGATCAAATTTTGCACAAAGAATTTTGACATCCATGAAAACATTTGTCTAATAAATTAGCGGATTATTTAATAAAAATTAAATACAAAAATTAGTATATTTTTTTAATCCTTTAATTTCTATGTATTTCATTTCGGGGGGTGGCAAAGCACATTAGCTAGTTTTTAATATTATCAAAATAGATCTTTCCAATGATACCTTAAAACCCAATATATGTTTATAATTTTGCGAAATATATAACAATTACATATGTAAATAATGAAAATATGACATAAACAGTTAATAAAATCTTAATTTTTCGCGAAAGATAATAGATGTAAGAATTTTTTAAATGCATATTAAAAGCGTTAACATGTCTCTTTTCATGTTAATTTTCTTATAACCAAAAGTTTGAAAACGCTATTAAAATAAATCCGTATTTTTAGAGATATTTTAAATGAAAACATTCAGATGTAATATTTTGGGAATCATTTCTAGAGGGGCTTTATTCGTAAGCACTTTAATATACATATCGTTCATAACTTTACAGGAGGCACAAACAATTTTCTATAAGATGATCTATTTAGAATATATATATTTTTTTTTTTTTTTTATACAAAAATTTAATTTTTTCATAATATTCTTATTTTTTTTTTTTTTTTTTTTCTTTTTTTGTTATTCTCATTCAGTAATATGTAACTTTTAAGTTATCATAACTCATAAATATACGTCAAATTTTATTGATTTAAAAACAAGTATAAAGTTTATTACAATAAATATTCGAAATTGTATTGTATAATTTAAAAATAACGTTTTTGCATATGATGTCTTGACGGGAAAAATGCAACTTTCAGATGAATTTTCAAGAAATTTCTACCCTTTTTTTATAATTCTGCTTAATCTTGAAGACACTGCATTAGCAATTATTCCGGAACAAAAAGGTATTATACCACAAATAACATATTATGATAAAACAATTTATATTTAAATTTTTAGTAAACATTATAATTTTTATCATATTAGAGGAAGACAAAAAATTAAAAGGGTAAAACTTCTACAATGCATTTGCATTGTAAATGCATTTTTAAGTGATATTTTTAAATGACTGCGTTTAAAGAGAACATATTCAGCTTCTATATGTAATTCTGCTTGTAAATATACTGATGTTTAAAGTTACATAATTTTTCCATTTTTTGGACTAAAAAAAGAAAATCATGAAAAAATTCGCGAGTTTTTCAAAATTAAAAAAATAAAAATGGAGATATTCAGATGGCTCCTTAGTAGAGTCCGACCGAATATTCGGTTTCGGTTTCGGATTAGGCCAAAAAATCGGTTTCGGGCAATATTCGGTTTTCGGCAAAATTTTGGCCGAATACCGAAACCAAAACTTTTTAGATGAAAACGTTGAAATCTTTCTAAATTAATAAGGTGGCAAAACTGTTTTTTCATGTTTCTTACCACTTGTATCATTGTAAAATAATTGCTGAATAGTATTTAATTACTACTGGACACATACTAAAATATTTGTGTGAGTAATAAACAAAAGGTACTGTTATAATTTAAGACAGTAGGCGTTCAATTCTGACTTAATAGGCGAAGGAGGTAAATAGATGTAAAAGTTTAGTATTATCTTCTCCAATATCTTCTATGAACTCAGAATTTAGAAAAAAAATCTTATAAGCTGATACTTTCTCTTATAAAATAATAAAAAAAAGCTATAACAAATGTCTAACAATTCAATTTGGTTGTATTTTAAAATATGTATGTAGGCCAAAAGCTAAATGCATGTTATGCTCCAAGTGGTTATATTATGTACGAAAAGATTGTTTGCATATAAATCATAATTTTCATTATATTAAGTATTATTTTAAGCTTATACATAAAAACAAAAATAATAATATATCAGTACATTGTTTCGGCAAGTTTCGGATTCGGCCGAATATTCGGCTTTTTGGCCGAAAATTAGTTTCGGTTCGGTTTCGGCCTTGAAAAATCGGTTTCGGTCGGACTCTACTCCTTAGGATATTGCCTATGCCAAATATTAACAAAATCTGAAGACGTAAGGAAAATTCTTTGTCGTTCTTTCATGGAATGAATGATAAACAGTTACGGGAAAAAATATGGTCAAGAATATTTATTTGAAATTTGTTGAGTTTTCGACAAAATTTTATGCAAAACAAAAAAACCTTTATTTTTTGTGATTTGAAAGTTTAAATGGCGTAGCATTCAGCTATCATGTTGCCAGGGTGTACATCAAATAGAAGCCTCCTTCGCAAATCATCCACTCTATCTATACCTTCGTATAGAAAGTTAGAGTCCCTGAGTTTAATGGTATCCACCAATATCAATCCTTTGAGTTGTATCTGGTACTTCACCAATATCAAATATAAAAGTCATATCAATCGGTGTTATATATGGTTCTCCACCAAAATCCAATATTTTAATAGTTAGGTTATCAAAATCTATTGCATGTGACAAATGTAAGCTTCGAAAAACCGTAACGCGATAAAGTTAGCCGACTACAAACATTTAGTCAATGTGGTGTGAGGCACAAAATTTCCGAAGGCCAAGCAACAAAAGCCCGCCTGGCTGTATTTAAGAAATAATTACAACGTCGAAGATCTTTCGTATGGGCCCAAAAAATACAGATTTGGAAACATTTAATACCCTCCTTTCTATTGTTAGTAAAGTTTTTATTGAAGTGAAAAATATTTGACAAAAATATTATTAAACAAAACTTTCATATTTTATTATAATAAAATACATAAGTACAATTAGAACAAGTACATTAATTATTAAAAACATTATTTCAACATTTACAATCAAGCATAACAATGTCAAGGTTAATAACTCAGCATCAGGGAACTTTAGAATGGCCTTCCAAAGAAATAATGGTTCCTTCACTTGTTTTCTTATATTCCTAGAAAAATTTATGTCCCAGGTAGATTTTGTACCAACTTAACAGAATTAAAACTTTAGGAGTTGATAAAATTTTCTCGTGATTTTTTGTTCTCAAAGAACTTTTTTTGCACTAAATCTTTTTAAATTTCTTTTAATCTCTGCCAAATACTAGAAACACAGGGTGTCCGTTATTGCTTCATTTCGTACTTTTCTGCTAATTTCTCTTAAACAAAGGCATGTACGACAACGAAATTTTGTACAGATAGTTCGAGGATCGATATAAACTTGGAAACCGCCCACCTCCCTTATAAGGTGTAATGTCAACGAAATTTTGTACAAAAAGTTCAAGGACCAATGTAAACTAGGAAACAAAATGATATGGCACTAAAAGTTTTATTGTTTGGGATAAAATTTTGTCGAAAACTCAAAAAATTTTAAATAAATATAGTACTTTTTTTTTCGTAACTGTAAGTTTGATTTTTTATTTAAGACAACATTAACAACTTATTTATCATTTCAAATAGAACAATAATGAAAGCGGAAATATGTCGCATTTCATGACTTTCATTCATGATGTACATATTTTGGATTTATGTTAAAGTTTTGTGAAGATATCATTAATATTTGAAATCGTAAATTTTTGATTTTCTGCATTATTTTTCTGTTATGTTAAACAAAAATTGCCTTAATTTTTAATATTACGAATAACATTAATTATGATATAAAACGCATTTGTCTTTTTTTCTTTAAATTATCTAATATTATAAATATACTTAATTTTGCAATTTGATTTATTAATTTATTGCTTTTAGTTTAAAAGTTTCAACAAAATGTCTAACGATAACAATTAAAAAAAATTAAAAATTGATTTAATTAAGATATATTAAAAAAAGATTAAATATATTATATTATAATATATTAAAAAAAGATTAAATTAATCAGTTTCTAAATATTCAATTTTATTGGTACAAGTCAATATCCTCAGCGATAAAATGGTATCCATTTAAGTAAAATACTAACACTCGTATTGAAAAAACATTTGTATAAAAAATTTATTTTAAAAGGTATTTTTTTTTTATTCCTTTGCAATCAGTTTTCAAAGAAGCTTATAAATTGCTAAATATTTGACTTTTTATTATTATTTTTAATTATTTGAATAATTTTAAATACTTGATCGAATGAAATTCATACTATTTTTTTTTTATTTACAGCCGTCATTGTGGACGTGTAGTGTGCTCAAAATGTTCCAATAATGATGTACCCATATTAAAATTTGGTATTAATAAGCCAGTGCGTGTTTGTGGAGTTTGCTTTGATGTTTTACAAGGTGTCAATGGAAATTTGCAATAGAAAGAACAAACTAAAGCGTTAACCCTTAATTGCTTCACTTTGGCCATATTTTGTCTAAATACATTTTTATTATTATTGTTTTCTACGCTCAAATACAAAATATTGTGTAGATGGATGAACAAATGCATTCCTTAGATGTCCCTAAAGATGTAATTTATAATCGAAAGTAAAAAGTAATTTTATTTATGTTATTTTATGTATGATTTAATCGAAACATAATAAAAAAATTAATAAATATTGTATATACAAATGTATATACAATGTTTAAAATGTTGAATAATTCTAAGATACCAAAATTACATTTTAGATTGTCAAAATATTTATACTTGTACCAACGACCGTACGAGAACATGTAAAAATATGTATGAATAATTAACATTAAATAACTTTTTTTACTTTTACGTATGTATGACGACTAGACTCGTTTATTTTTTCTGTTTTTTTGTATAAAATGCAACACTAAACAAACACATATTCTAAATGATATCTACTCACAAACAATTTATTTTAATCAAAAACCTATTTTAAATGTGTTAATTTTATTAATGATCTACTAGATAAAAAAATAAAAAATATTTTATGTGTTAAAAAATAAAAGTTCTTTTATTCACACACTTTATATATATATAAATTTTATCACAATATTTTTTTCTAAAATATACAGTAGACTGTTGTAAATAGGGGGAGAAACAGTACGAAAGTCTTAATAAAGAACACAATAGTTTCATATACATAGTTTTAAAAAGAGATAAATAATTTACTTTTTTATAAATTCGAGTAAATGTTTCATCAATGTTCATAATATATACGCAAATTTACTAATATATATTTAATAACTAAAAAAGCACTTTTAAATTGAAACGACGCGTAAATTATGTATGTATGATGACTTATAAACGTATTATATAAAATATCAAAGCACTTGTTACAGACGCTATCACAGTCATTGTATTCGTATTTTGTATCCGTTTTGACGAATTACACAAATTTCCTCGGCAATAGCAGAGTGTTTTTAACGAAGCAGCAATCGTATTTTCTTTAATTTCTCCACAGCCTTCTTCATAGACTTCTTGCACCGAATGCTCTTGATGCCATCGTCCATTATTAAAAACCTTAAATTAAAAACAAAACAAAAATAATAAGACAATATATTTGTACATAATATTGTTTGTCATTCATGCGCTGAACGAGTTTTAATCGTATGTTGACATCATACATGGGAATATTTCATTACCGTAATAATTTTATTACTATTATTAAAAAATCTATGTAAAACATTTAATTACTATTTTCCATAGTACCAAAACTGTACACATCAGTAGTTATATTCAAATTATAATTTTGTCAATTCCACTAAAAAATTTGGTAAGGATCAGCATTATATAAAACTTTTAAAATGCACAACGTAGTGATTAGAGTGTCCAAAAAATATAATTTCTTTTTACATAAAAAAATGTTTTTCTTATTAATATACATAATGAATATACAACACTTGCGTAGAAACATGTACATTAGGGCTATAACCAATTTTGGCCCTAGCACCACGCGATGGCGAATGTTGTGTTATTTACGAAAACATTTTTTTTTTTTTTTTTTGTCATTTTCAAACAAAAACCTCACCCACAAAAACGATTTTTTTAAATCTCCCCAAAAAAAAGTACATTCATTTAAAATAAATTTTTTTTAATATTTTATTAATAAAGTAAAATAGTAATGTGAAAAATATTGTTTAATTATTAAAAGACATAAACTTAAAATTTAATAGTTTTGCATAATGGATAAAAACAATGACATTACATGAAATTTTTTTAAATGATTTCCAAACTTTACTGATTTTTTGACAACCGCGAAAAAGTAATAACATTTTTTTAAATAATTTTCAATGGCCTATTCGACAATGCTAGGGCCATTTTGATATTTGCAAAAAATTTAAAAATATTGTTGCCCTAATGAACATATAAATTTGAATTTGTTCATAAAAATTTTGACGGCGCTGACTGAATCACCTATGTAATTTTTAATAACTTTTCATAATTAAATTTATTACAATTTTTTTTCCAAAACTCTTAGGGATCGGTATTACATTGTTTGTAGCTTCAAAAAGGGTGGCCTAACATTTTACGAAAATAACCAAAGGTTATCGCGCACTTAAACGTGCCTAAAATTATGACGATGATTGTTGATATTTTTATGAAATTTAAGCAGAAAGGCTAGATGCTAGTGCTTCTTTATTTTTATATAAAAATAAACAATATAAAAGTGTTAATGAAATCGGTAGTTAAAAATTTGGTCTTCAATGTTGTCTATACCACCGAAAAATTAATAATGAATATTTAAAATGTGTAAACGATTCTTTCAATCAGTTGTACTTTTTCACTTAGTGGTGCTGACATTTTATTACGATGTTTAATTGAATCCATGCCATATAAATCATCTAATAAATTGTAAATAAATGTTTACAGATGAAATGTTTTTGTATAGTGCCCATTTTAATTAAAATGAAATTAAAAAAAAAAATCTTTGATACCCTTCACCATATTAACATATTACTATATTACCATATTGCCATCTTACCGACATCTACTTGCCCATACAAAAAAAAAAAAAAAAAAAAAACAACAATGCTTAATATAAATATTTTTCTGTGTATTTATACTATTAAACTTTTGGCCCATAACTCGGTTCAATAGCGAAACCCGTAGCTTATATAGGAGCTTTAAAAAGTCTGAAAATGTGTTTTGGTCGATATCTGAGATATAGTAGACCGATTTTTTTCAGAAAAAAAAAAATAAATAAATAAATAAAATTAAAAAAGATTTTGAATTTTTCGTGTAAAAACGAAGACGCTAGCTTGTATAGGAGCCGAGAAAAGCCGACAACAAATATAATTTTTTGGGAGTATCTTCGGTTTTTTTCCGATATCTCAGTTATTTACCAACCGATTTTGCTCATTTTTATTGGCGATTTTCTAGGGAATATTTCCTATAATTTTCCTATAACATATATATCCGATAACTGGGGCTTTCTAAAAACTGATTTCAACAGACACATCTTTATATCGACTCCCCTATCAATAAGGATCTAGAATATATATTACTTTTTGGGGTCTTAGATGAATATTGTAGAAATTACAAAACTTTGGTGAAGGGTATAAAAATTTAATTTTTTAATTTTCTTTTAAAAGTCACAAACAATGTTTTTCTTAAAATTCACGCTGTTTTTTTTTTTTTTATTTAAGTGCTCAGCCAGATTTCGTATATTTCGCCGCAAAACATTATTTAAAACTCAAGTTTTCTCATATAAAATGAAAACAATTTTTTTTTTTTTTTTTTTTTTGTAAATTGAAGCTAATTTCATCATAATTTTTTTCCAGTTTGTTAAATTTTTTAACATTATATCATAAAAACGTCAAAATGGGAATGTGAACGTTTTAGTTTTCATTTCTGAAAACTAGTAAAAATTCTCAATATAAACATGCTATTCGAATTTTTCGAAACACACTTTTAAATTCTATTGGAGAAAATCGTTTGGGTATAAACAGTTAGAGGATCATATCGAATTATTTTGGTCAAATATTTTTACGTAAAAATTCAAATGTATAAATTTTGTGTAAAAAGTTACAAAATTTCAAATATATTTAAATATTATTTTAATTTTTACTTATTCCGTTTAATGAGTCTCTTAAATACCTTTATTCATATGTATGTATATTCATATTGTTCCTTTGGCAAAAATATAAAAAAAATCCAAAAACCCGAAAAATACATTTTTTTTTAATTTTGATTCAGCTCGCCAAAGGATAATGTCAGAACGGATATTTTAAGAAATTATATTTTAAAATTAGTAAATTTTGATTTTAGCTTTTATTTTTGGGGAACCCTAATGTACACTCGTATGTAAATGTATGTTGTAAATTTTTATGTTATGAGTCATGTTTAATATTTTTTTTTTTTTTTTGGTTTTACATACTTGTTTTGTATCCTTTTGAGGGGCGCACCCACGTGTGAAAGTCTCTTGTTGCTGACCATTTTGAAGATGTAATGTTGATATTGTTTTAAGGCACATTGTGGAATAGGGGCAATCGACTATATATTCATCTGATTCATCAAATTTTGAGCACATTGGCGTTATAATCGTTGCATTTTTTGAGTACGAGTAAATTTTTTCAACCGTCACAGCACATTTGAAACATTTGATAGCACTTGAGGAACCTTTAAATAAATAAAAAAAATGCATATGGGATTATTAAATAAGTTTTATACATATAGTGGCGGTCAGCTAATAACACCAAATGTCATGGAATTTCTTTGGCCTTAATTTTCTTTTTCTAGAAAAAAGTTTTCAGTTATTTTATTAATTCAATATATTGTAAATAATGTACTATATACATTTCAGTCAAGACTCGAACCAAAGAATACATATTAAACGAACAACTTACACAAGAACTTTTTTTTATAAAAATCAAGGGACAGTAAAACCTATGAAAAACGTTGGTTTATTTCCTTTAAATAAAATTGGGAGAAGTCAGTACAACTTGCTTTTAAATCCAAATATACTTCTTTAAATGACACACGTTATATTACACATACAACTTAACTGCAACGACTGTCAAATTTTACTACTGAACTGTAATTTAAAGATTTCAACTTTAGTACTGACTGATCGATTATCTACTGACTACACAAACTACACCTGCTTAAATACAAGTGACTAAACCAATAATTACTCTCTTCAATCTTCTAGAAATTTTGAGATCCATATACTGCTTACTTATAATAGGACCTTTCTCTAAATATTTACTGAGTAAATTTAAGATTTTACTCTTAAAAACTCTTGTTAACAGTGTTGCCAGTAGTCTTATTCAAAAATCCCTACATTAATTCAAAAAAAAATCTGTTCTTTTCCCTACGCCACAAAAGAGAAATTCCTAAATTTTTCCCTACACCAAAAAAATAATATTTCGTACTTTATATTATTATTTAAAAAATTGCGTCTCATTTAATTAAAAGATTCACTTTAATTATTATTTCTGTCTGAAAATTGTTATTTTTGTTTTTAACATCTACTATTACGTTTATACGCGCGATTATTGCAAATAGAAATAACTTGCAAATAAATAATTCACTGTTTATACGCAAATTGCACAAATAAATATATTTCCTTATTTGTCGTGCCAGATGGGAAAAATGAAACTATTATCATCGAAAATTCTATGAACGTAAAAGGAAGTGGCAACGCTGTACGTTTTATTTGCAATTAGCTTCACTAATCACGATTATTTATCGTGAGTTACTAACTTACAAATATAGTACTAACTCACTGTTTATACAGCTAAATTTTCATATCGCAATATTTTTAATTGCGAGTAAATGGTGCGTATAAACGTAATATACGATTTCAATGAAATTCACTGCATTAACTTTCAAGAGGTATACACTTTGAATTGCTAATAAATTCGGAAATATACATACATAGTAAAATCTTAAAGTTTAATTTTAATTATAGGGATATCTACTTTAAAATGATATGTATATAGTTTATATACTTCAAAAGATCAATGGGCAAAGTTTTTTCTTAACGTTTTTATTTATGTATATATTTAATCTTTCCTTTTTAAGGCCTCACAATTTGTATTTAAATCTTAAAACTAAAGACTACTTTATCTCTAACGAGAGAATGGCTAGATAAAAAATTTGTCCTCCAAATAACGGGGTGGAAAATCGGCTCTACGAAGCCATGAATTTACTTGAACTTCAGTAAGAAGTCTTGCAACTGGGTTGGGGTGAATCTACAATTTTATAATTTTTTTTTCTCTGAGTTTTTTAAACTCATCTTTTACCATTTTAATAGTATTATAGGTTGTTAAAAAAAATTATTTCTACTGCTGGCCGTTTCTGAACTCGACCGTTTCAAAAAAAAGGTTTTTTTTTTAGTTTTTTGAAATTTTTTGTATTTTATCCCAAAGAAACATATAGAAAATGTTATATAATTTAATAGGTATTTGAAGGGTACGTTCATTGGCATATAAAACATTCCAAGAATGACCTCAATATTTTTAAGGATAGATAAATATGTCAGTAAAATATGTCCTACACAAATATTAAATATATTGATTTTTTAAAATGAACAATTTTATTAAAATATATTTGCAAAACATACTAAAATATAAAATATAATTGAAAATTCCACATTTTTCCTTATTTTCATATTGAAAAAATACAATTTTCAAAATTATTTACATATCTCTGATCCCAGATGGAATTCGGAAATAGAACATACATTTCTTGAATCTACTAGCCCTAGGCTACTCCCACTCTTCCGCTTACCCGATTCATGTTTTACATTATTCCATATTTTAAAAGTGAAAAAATACAATTTTTAAAATTATGTATATATCTCTGATTCCAGATGGAATCTGGACATAGAACATAAATTTCTGGAATCTACTTGTCCTATGCTACTCCCACTCTTCCGCTTACCCGATTCATGTCTGCTCCCAACAACCATTAGGACCACTTGAAATTTCCGATTTTTGTTTTGTTTTGTTTTGTATGTATAAAGTGCCATATTCGACAAATTTTTTATAATTTTATATTTTAATATGTTATATAAATATATTTAGATTTTTTTATTTAAAATTTTTTTATTGAAAAATAAATTTGTTTATTTAAAAAAAAATCTATTAACAGCGTGTAGAGCGTATTTAACAATTGTGTAGGATGCATTTAACTGACGTATTTATCTTCATACCCTTTAAGGCAGTAGCAAAAATAATTTAAATAAAAGGGTCATTATTTACATAAATTAAGCAATAAATCAATTGATGATACACAGAGTTACAAAATAAAACAAAATTTGTGCGGCACGAGGTTTCTCAGTCAATTCGGATACACGGTGTTCATAAGTACTAAGCCTCTAATTCACTTTTTTTGAATTGACTCCAGTTCTCACGATTTGTAAAATTAGGGATGTTGCACAATATATTGCAGCATATCTCGAAAACAACTCGTCTGATTTTTTTTCAAAAAAATATCCAAAAATTCTAATTAAAATTGTCTTCAAGTTGCTCTTTTATTATTTTTTAATCCGGTCAACCGTTATAAAAATAGTAAGCCCATTTTCTTAAAAAAAATGAAATTTTATACAAAACTTAAAAAAAAATGTTTTCAAAAAATCATATAAATTCGAAGGTGTCAAAAATTAAATTTTTTATTCTTTAACCATAAAGATAAATTTGCTGCAAATAAAACAAGATATATTTCCATAAAATCAGTGCATAAATCTGGATTTTATTCACAAATTAGTGAAAATACTCATTAACAAATTACATAGAAAAATTAAAAAATCACACTAATTTTTTTTTAATTTTTTTATCTTTCTATGTAACTTATTGATGAGTATTTTCACTAATTTGTGAATAAAATCCAGATTTATGCACTGATTTTATGGAAATATATCTTGTTTTATTTGCAGCAAATTTATCTTTATGGTTAAAGAATAAAAAATTGAATTTTTGACACCTTCGAATTTATATGATTTTTTGAAAACAATTTTTTTTTTTTTTCTTGACAATTTTGTATGAAATTTAAATTTTTTTCAGAAAATGGTCTTAATATCTCCATAACTGTTGATCTTATTAAAAAGTAATGTAGAAAGACTAAAAGATAATTTGAATTCAAATTTTTTGATATTTTTGGAATAAAATCAGACAATTCGTTTTCGAGATATGCTTCAATATATGGTGCAACCAGTATTAATTAATATCGTGTATCCGAATTGACTAGAAACCCCGTGCTGCAGAATTAGTGTTTCCCTGTGTTATATATCCCAATCATGAATTAAATAAATTTCAGACCGATTTATATTTATTTATATTTTTGTTTGAAATGATGCTCATTGGTAACACTAGGTAGTTTAGTTACGGAATTTAGGTAATATTTTTTGTTAGTTTAAAGTTTAATTTTTTTTTAGTTTAGCGTTTGAAACATATTTGATAGTAAAAATTCATAATCCATTTTTTCAATAAAATCTTACTTGTATATTTTGGAAAATTTTAACGATTAATTCTTAAATTTAAGGCAAAAAAAAACTTGATTTTTCTAACCACTCTCTCAGCCATTCAAAGTTAAATATCTTATTTTCGAGCACAGTGTCAAGGACTGTCAAGTATGACCAAGAAGAACGAAAATTGTATTTAGTCATCTTTATATTATTCTTTTATCCACTCTATATTTTCAGAGTTATTAGAAAATTAGTGGCAAAAACAAAACAAAAATATATATCGTAACATCACTTTTCATAACTTTACAGGGGTCACAAAAAACTTTATAAAATCAAAATGATTTGTCCTATAAACAATATTTATTTTTATTTTATTTTTGGGCTATCCCATCCCTAAATATCGCCTAATATATTATTGATGAATATTTTTATTTATTTTAAATATTTTTCAGGTTATCTAGATTCGTGGATTCGTGTTTTCTGAAACCAAAAAAACATAACATCAATACGAATAATAACGCAAATTACACTATGCAACAGTATTTTGGGGGCGGAATTATTCCAATTGCAATTAATAGCTATTGATATATGTAATAAACCCTCCAAAGGATTTTTCGCTGTTAGGCAAAATTTTTGTTTTATGACCACTTAAACTTTTCTATTTTTGCACCAAGGTAGTTACAGATAAATCGAAAAAAATAATATCAATATAGTTCGATGCTGAAATAATTTTCCATAAATATTTAGAGCAGTTAACGGGGAATATTTCATTAGAACTTTAAATTCATTTATCTTACCTTATAAGGGGTCATGACATGAAAGTCGATTTAAACTTGAGTTTAATGGATTAATATGTTCTACAGATATTTTCTTCTTCAAATTTTACTAGGGGTCTTCAAAGATAAAAAATTCATCGGACTTATCATATGTTGATAAAAAAACAAAATTATGAAATTTTCCCACATTTCTTATATAATTTCCTTAAACTAGGCAATGAAATATAACATAAAATTAAAATTTTTGTACAAATCGCAAACAAAATTAATAATAATTTCATCAATTTCATTTCTTAAGATAAACGCTTCACCGTATGAACTTTGGACCTTCAGTGACCCCTAGTGAAATTCGACGTAGAAAATTTCTGTAGAATATTTTAACCCACTAAACTCAAGATTTATGGACTTTTGTTTAATTTTGTTTAAACGGACTAGAAATGACCCCTTATTATTAGAGATAAATGAATAGACAGTTCTAATGAAATATTGCCATTTAAGTGCTCTAAACATTTATGTAAAAATATTTGAGTTTCGAACTTTATTTATATTCATCTGAAACTACTTTGGTGCAAAAATAGAAAAGTTTAAGTGGTCATAAAACACAAATTTTGCCTACCAGCGAAAAATACTTTGGAAGGTTTATTACATATATCAAGAGCTATTAATTGCAATTGGAATAATTCCGCCCCCAAAATACTGTTGCATAGTGTAATTTGCGTTATTATTCGTATTGATGTTATGTTTTTTTGGTTTCAGAAAACACGAATCCACGAATTGATCATCATCAATTTGTTGCATAGTGTTATAATTAAAACATTTTTAATAACTTTTACCCCAATTTTTTAATAATATGCAATTTTATATAAACCGCGGCACAGTGTGCGACTTAAAAAATAAAATGGAAATAATTATGGAACTTTAGAACGGCTGCTCCGATTTCCATGAAATTTCACATGCTGATAGTAGAGGTGTAGGCGAGTTTAAGTTTTGAGCTTGGACCATAAAGGGGGCGAGTCCACAGGGTCCTAAAGTTGGACACCTCGGGTATAAAATTTATTAAAAACGTTCCTGATTCCTTATATCTGAACCGATTTCAAAGATTTTTATATGGAAGGATTCTGCTAGTTGATATCTACAAAAAACATCATCGCATGCCTATATTATATCTTTTTGTTTAAAAGATATTAAGCTTCAAAAATTAAAATTTTTACTTTTTAGCCTATCTTGGTGAAGTTTTTTCGCTACAGTGGGTCCAATTTTAGCTCCATTGTTTTAAATTAAAACACTTTAGACTAAATAAAAAGTATATTTTTTTTTTTGAGAATATTTTTGGGTGTCAAAATAAATTTCAAATAGTACATTTTTCACTAAGTACTAAAATTAAAATTTTTGATAATTATTTATTTTTTATTTAGTGCAAAACTCAAAGAATGTAATTTGTATATATTTAAAACGAAGTATTAAATACGATACCAAATCATTAAATAATTTTATTCAGATTATATACAATTACAGTTTTTAAAATAAACTTAATGAGAAATAAGTCCAAGATAAATTTTTCAAAATCGAGCATTTAGCTTTAGTTTTGTTAAAATACAATTCATTAACTGATGTCTTTAAATTTGAAACATTTTGACTTCAATTTAATTTACAGAGCATATAAACTTATAGTTTTTTGTAATGATTATACATTTGAGAGATTACAATTTTATAAATTATACCTACAGCTTAAATATTTATATAATATATTTTGTTTGCCCTATAAACTTATTTGAACTATTCTAAATTCGTCTCTAATTCTTTGGGAACTCAAAGCCCCAGCATTTAGTCAAAATGTTCATTACAATTTCATTATTACTTCAGTAAACTTATTGTAAAGCTGTATAAATCAAAGGTGTTAAAAAACATCGATTTCTATCCGAAAAATAAAATACGTTATCATTTAAAAATTTTATTTTTAATTCGAATTGTGAAATATTTAGCTAATCGTTTGACAATATCAAATAACTTGAGGGAGTACTTCGGTACTTTTGAATGTTAAATAGTATCAAAAAACTACTATAGTATACAATTTTTTATCCCTGCAAGAAAATAAATACACATTCCTCAGGTTTCGGTAGAAAGAGCATTTTCTGCACTGCTTTTAGTTTTAGAAGATCAGAGATGCAATCTCTCTCTCTGACGAAAAATTATCTAAAATTATGTTTGTAAAATTAAATCAATGTTGTTTTGATTAAATAAAATACATTTGCCTTATTTCTTAAAAAACAAAAATTAATAATTACAAAATAATAATTATAATAGACTTTTATTTTTTTCTTCATTCATAACTATAAAAAAAATAATTTTAAAATATAAATTGAAAAATAATAATTATGAAAAATATTTATTATTTTTTCTCATTCATAATAATTATTTTCTGTTAAAAAATATATTTATTAAAATCAAATAATTACTAATAACTAAAAAAATAAAAATTGAAAATAATATTACGATTTAAGAAATTCGCCATAAAAATTGTAATAATTAAGACCTTGGTTTTTAAATATAAAACAAATTTTAAAACTTAAGCACGATATCGCCACTAAGTGAGAACTATAAGACCGGGCCTTAGTGTTTCTGACCCCTCAATTTCTTATAATTTTCAACATAAATATTTATTTTGTAATAACCAAAAGTTTTCAGATTTTTTTTTTATTAAAGACAACTGTATCTATTTCACTTCATTTTCCCAATCTGTAATCAAGAAATCTTTCTGGATTGTGGTTGAAGACTTCATAATAATAATGAGCGGATATATCCTTATTTTTCGAATGTAATAACAATTTTAATAGAATTAAATCAGTAGAATATTAAAATTTAGCATATCTAAACTATGCTCCTTCCATTTTGTAATAAAAAAATGGAAAATTAGAAGTTAAATTAAAAAATTTGTAGTGTCACTTTATTTTGTCGCACAAAATCCATGACTGACCCAACACTTTTACCCCAAACACGAAATGCAAATAATTTATAAACTTCTTTTGTTTCCTTCAAAAGAGAAACAACGATAACAAGTAAAAACTAAAAGCTCTGAGGAAAAAATAAAATTAAATATTTAAAGTGTTTTAAAAATAGAAAAAAGACTATTTAAACATAAGAAACCTTTAATTTTATAAAATAAAATAAAAATATACATAAATAAAAATAAAATAGTGGTTAATTAAATAAAGAAAAATTTTTCGCTCGAAGATGACTGAATGCAATACATGCAGATCAGTAATTAGGGGTGAAACTGAATTTATTCCAGATCAGAGAAATTTAACTTTGAAAATGGGAAATTTACATAAGGGTGCTATATAGAAAATTGGAAAAATCGGATAAAATTAAAAATTGTGCGCGGATTAGACCTAATGTGCTCGAAAGCTATTGTTTCAAGGATTTCAGAACTATATAGTTTATATTCAGAATTTATTTCAGATCTGAGAAATTTAACTTTGAAAATGGGAAATTTACATAAGGGTGCTATATAGAAAATTGGTAAAATCGGGTAAAATTAAAAATTGTGCGCGGATTAGACCTAATGTGCTCGAAAGCTATTGTTTCAAGGATTTCAGAACTATATAGTTTATATTCAGAATTTATTTCAGATCTGAGAAATTTAACTTTGAAAATGGGAAATTTACATAAGGGTGCTATATAGAAAATTGGTAAAATCGGGTAAAATTAAAAATTGTACGCGGATTAGACCTAATGTGCTCGAAAGCTATTGTTTCAAGGATTTCAGAACTATATAGTTTATATTCAGAATTTATTTCAGATCTGAGAAATTTAACTTTGAAAATGGGAAATTTACATAAGGGTGCTATATAGAAAATTGGAAAAATCTGATAAAATTAAAAATTGCGCGCGGATTAGACCTAATGTGCTCGAAAGCTATTGTTTCAAGGATTTCAGAACTACATAGTTTATATTCAGAATTTATTTGAGATCTGAGAAATTTAACTTTGAAAATGGGAAATTTACATAATGGTGCTATATAGAAAATTGGAAAAATCGGGTAAAATTAAAAATTGTGCGCGGATTAGACCTAATGTGCTCGAAAGTTATTGTTTCAAGGATTTCAGAACTATATAGTTTATATTCAGAATTTATATTAATATTAGGAGTACATGGAATAGAACAACCCGTTTCCTTTTATTTTTAAAATGCAAAATCTTTGCATGCTTTCCAATACGAATAGTTCTCGAAAGTGAACATCAACGATGATTCTCATCTTTTTGGGGTATTTTATTTTAAATACAGTGAACTCGCGGTAATGTGAATATCCAATATAATGAACTATCCACTAATGTGAACACTGAGTTTTTTATATGGGCGCTCTAAATAGTGAACAAAGTTTAATGGCTCTAAATAGTGAACAATTTTTTTTTTTTTTTAATTTTTGGGGATTTTTTAATTTTTAGAAGCATTTATTTTTAATGTTGGGAATCCCCGAATTAATAAATACCATAGTATGCCATTATTTTAAAGGTATTTAATGCTAGTCGCTTTATGTAACTTGTTGCGGTAGGTTCGTGAATTTATTTTTAAAATTAGTAATGTCTAAAAACAGTCGAAAGTTTTTATCCTTAAAGTGTTAAGTAAAAAGTATAAAGTTGCAAAATCAACGATATGTTCAATAAAAAATAAAAAAGACAATATTTTAAAATGTGTGAACAATACGTTTTATGGACCCGGAAAACGCAAAACATTACGATCTTCAGAGCTTCCAAAAATGGAAAAATCGCTCTATAAGTGGTTTATTTGCATGCGGAATAAAAACCTCACTGTAAGTGGGTTGATGTTGAAAGAGAAAGCCAAACAAATTCACAAAAACATAAGTGAAAACGGAAATGACTTCAATGCTAGCGATGGGTGGCTACAAAAATTTAAAAAGATACGGAATTCGGCTCCTTCAGATAAGCGGTGAAAAACTTTCTGCGCAATCTCAGTTCGTAAATCCTTTTAAAATTAAATTGAAAGCAGTTGTATAATGCCGATGAGTCTGGTCTATAATGGAAACTTCTCCCACAAAAGACATATGTAACGTCATTGGAGAAAAGCGCTCCAGGTGCAAAAATGGAAAAGCAAAGGATAATATTTTTATGCTGTGCAAATGCGTCAGGATCTCATAAAATAAATCTTTTAGTAATAGGAAAGTCGAAAAATCCTCGCAGTTTTAAAAATTTTATCTGTCCCGTAAACTACAGAAATTCAAAGTCTGCTTGGATGACTTCTTCCATTTTTAAAGAATGGTTTCACAACTGTTTTGTGCCAGAGGTAAGTAAACATGTAAAAATAGTTCAATTGGGATTCTTACTGTTTTATTTTTCATTAAGGTGACAGATTTTTTAACGAAGAAAGGATTACCAGTAAAAGCTTTACTCCTAATAGATAATGCCCCATCCCATCCACCAGAATCCGACCTTAAATCCGAGGATGGTTCCATAGAAGCTATGTTCATGCCTCCAAATGTAACGGCTCTATGTTTTTTTATTTAAATAAAACAAGTTTAACAAATTTTAAATAAATAGAAAATAGTAAAATTTTAAATAAATATTATTTTATTTAACAAAAACTCCTTAAAAATAAAAATATTTATAAAAATTATAAAATTTTTTCAAATATTCAAGTATAAAAAAAATATTTTACTTATTTTTCTTTTTCAAAGCAAATTTAAAACTATTTAAACAAATTAATGTTGAATAAAAATATTAAAAAATTTTCTATGAATAAAAAAATTGAATGTTTTAAAACAGATTTCATTTTATTTTTAAAATGGAAAATAAAATAAAGAGCAATTGTATTCAAACTGAAGAAATAAAATATATTTTAAAATTAGTTAAAGACTGAATTTCATTTATATTTTATAAATTCATATTGGAAATTTTATTTTATCTAACTTGTAAACAAATGGAATAATATTTACATAGTTTTATTCAAATTAATTTCAAGTAACAGAAAATCATATTACAAAGAGTACAAAATAATTTGAAAGTAATTTATTTCTAAAAATATATTTTTAACAAATATTTGAATGAAGATATTCACAATGAACAGCTATGATTTTTATACAGTTTAGCACAAGTATTAGTGGTATATATAAGTTTGTCATTCCGTTTGTAATTTCCTCAATATCCATCTTGGACCCGAAAAAGTGTATATATTCTGAATCCTTATTGATATGGTAGTCCGTCTGTCTGTTAAAATAAGTTTTTAGAAAGCCACAGTTATTGGATATGTATTTTTGAAATACTCCTTAGAAGAACGCTAATAAAAATGAGCAAAATCGGTTGATAAATAACTAAGATATAGGCTTTTATACAAATATGCGAATACGAATTCGCTACACTTCGTTTTTTGTACGAAAAATGCAAAATCTTTTTTAATTTTTTTTGCTGAAAAAAATTGGTCCATTAATTAGTATTAGAGATGTCGGCCAAAACGAATTTTTATACTTTTTGAATACGCTATATAAAAATTTTGGTTTTTTGAATCAACCAAATTTGTTCATAAACTATCAAGTTATGAGCTGAAAACTAAAAAAGCTTTTAATAATATAAACACAAACATTTATATTAAGCATTGTAATGACTATTAGTTGTAGTTATATATTGTTGTTCTTTTTATAGTCAAGTAGTTTAGTTAGCAACATCAGTATATAATGATTAACAATGTTGTTCTTGTTTTTTTTTTTTTTTTTATACACAGTCAGTTTGTATATACAGTGTCTCACTAAAGTATTTGAATTTTTTAAATTAATAATTAAAACGGTTTAATTACGTGATTTAAAAAAAATAATTTTAGATTTATTAACTGAATTGTGTTTGTCTATTTGTTAACTTTATAATGCAAAAAAACTGCAATCAAAAATATTGCATTGTATCCAAGTTATTACAGAAATAGTATGAAAATTCATCGAATTTACCTCACAAAAGTATTTGAATTTTTATCACCTTTGTATTTAAAAATGTCAAACAAAATAAAAATTGGAGAAATTCATGTATTTTTTATTAATAATAGGTCATAGGTATCACAATTAAATGTTTACTAATTTATTTCCCCAATTTGGAGTAAAATTTTGGAGGATTTTTGGTCCAATTTTATATTTAATGGACTTAGAAGGTTGATTTAGGAAGAACACGCTTATTTTTCTTCTGTAAATGACAAATACAATATTTTTTTTTTTGTCATTATAGTAAAAAAAATAATAAGGTTTTAGTTCCCTATAAGTTTTTTTTGTTAAAACGCCATATACGAAGGGTCCAAGTCGTTAATTATGAGACATTGCACCATTAAAAATAGAATACCTTAAATATCAAGCCCACTTTGGTACCACTTTAATACCTACAGAAACACAATCTGAAAGTTTTGTTAAAATATGTGGACCAATACTTCAGTAAAAAAGGCTCAATGTTAAAGATTTTTAATTTTTAACAACATAATGAAAATTTGTACGCCGCTTGGAATGTCAATATTTAGAACTTATACAGTAAAAATTATTTTTCGAAGACATGACAAAGTCCATTTATATTTCCATAATAAAACAAATTAATTTTAAGAAATAATTTAGAAAAAATTACCCGATTATTCCAATTTTCCCTTTTGTAAGATACATGTAAAAAAACTTCGCTTAATTTCCCTAAAATTTTACCCCCAAATTTATAAAAAGAATTAGTAAACGCTTAACACTAATACTAAATAACAATTAATATAAAAAACTTATCTTTTTTTGCCTTTTTTTTGTATTTTGAGTATCTTCAAATATAAAAAATTAAAAAATTCAAATACTTTTGTGAGGTACCTGAAATGACTGCACGTGTTATTTTTCTCAATTTCTCGGAAACGATTCAACATTTTGTGCTACTTTTTGCAGCATTTGGTAGAAGACAACTCAGGCAAAAAAATCCCATTCATAAAAAAAAATATTATTTTTTATTTACCTAATTTAATAACTAAGAATAACTCATTTTTTTATTTAAAAATTAAAATTCACTAACTTATGTGAGACACTGTATGTACATATTAAAGCACATTTTAAAGTCCCTTTAGAAATTTATTATAAAACAAAGTCTTTCAAATTTTATTTAGTTTTGTTTAATAAATTTTTTTAGAAGTACATATCGTCACCGAAAATGTAAAACAACGTAGCATCCAAATTTTCAAATTTGCATAAATATAGTTTATAATATATAAAATGGTTTTCTTAAATTAAGTTAAAAATAAAATCATTCATCATCAATATATTAGGCAATATTTAAGGATGTAATAACCGAAAAATCTAGCTGTGGGACAAATTGTTTAGATTGTAGAACGTTTTTTGTGCTTCTGTAAAGTTATGAAAAGTGATGTTATGTTGTTTTGCATTTTCATTGACGATATGTATTACTAAATCAATATTTATGTATGCCGAGGGTATAAGAAATTTGCTATACAGCTTGCAAAATAATAACCACGATTTTACGTATGTTTCGTATGTTCTAGGAAGCTAAGAAAGATTGTTTGGAAAATGTACTTAATGTTTTTCAAGGATTATGTAGCACAGAAAACCTTCAGAAGTGTTATAAAGAAGTACAAGACTTGTTTGAAAACCATAGTTCGGGAATTTTCGATAATAAAATTTCAATAGAATGTGAACAAAAATTTGAAATAAATAGCTCAACTCAAACAATTAAGGGAAAGTCTGCAGAGATTAATGAAGAAAATGTTAGAATTTCAAATACTGAGTACTTAGAATTTTCTAACAAAATTGAATGTTCAGACAATTTATTAAGTGTAAATACAATGGAGAACACGTCCGATTTAATAAATTCATCTCTTATTAATTATTTACTAAAAACTCCATTAATTACATCGGGATCAAAAGAGGAACAAATTACAGAACATAAACAAATACCTGCAGTTATAGATTTTGAAAACACCGAAATGGAAGCTATTATTGATTGTTTTGAAAAAATCTGTCGGATGATCTTAATCGAAGTGAATTTTATATTCCCGATAAAATAAATTCGAGCTCTCCGAAATTAGAATCTTTTAATTGTCCACTTACATCAACAAAATTATCAGAAATAGAAATAACTGGGGAGAGCAGTAAAATTGAGGAGTATTCCTTAATAAGAAAAAAGTTAGATGTTCCAAAAAGCCCTATATAAAGGTTTAAAAAAAGTAGAAAGCAAGACTGGATACTCTTATCACGAAGGAGACTTTTTTATAAGAAACCAAGAGCGTAATTTTCTAGAGGAGTATTTCTCAAAGGATTGCAGAGATGAAGGAGAATTTATAAAATATCTTGAAGATATGGTGAGAGAGAACTATAAAGTTTTAAACAATGTTTGTCCTATTAATTTTAAGTCTTTTGGTTACAATAAAAATCGATTAACGCTACGTTTATATGCGTATTGCATTTATAGTAATATTTCTTGTAGAAAATATAAATTTGTTGTGAAACTTAAAAATAATCCTATATATGTAGAAGTATTCTCTAATAAAAGAACAATTAATCACCCGCGAAATATTAAAAAAGTGCAACAATCGATCTATTCGTCGAAAAATTGCAAGACATGATATGAGGCACCAGTTCGCATCTACTTATAGAAACAAAAAACTAATCAATTTATCAAAAAAATTATGTGATGTGGGAAATTTGAGTGATTTTACAACAAATGATGTATGCAGGAAAATAAAATCAGAAAGTTTGAGAAGAAAAGTTCGGGATAATGATCCTATAATTGATATCATTTATATGTATAAAGATAAAAATTGGAAATCCTTTATTCAAAAATTTTCAATTCCAATGGAAATTTATTTATTTTCTAAAGAACAATTGAACTTAACTCAAGTAAACGGTAAACAATTATTAAAAATGAGCCGCAACACCCTTTTTATGGATTCTACAGGTGGTGTTGTGATGAAAATAGATAAGCATTCAAAAAGAGTGTTTCTTTACAGCATTTTAATGCACATTGCAGAACAACATGGAAGGTGCATATTAATACCAATTGCAGAGTCTATTAGTTGTAAACACTATGAAGAAGATATTAAGAGATTTTTAATGGAATTAAACATTTTTTGTTTAAAAGAAAATATTTGTTGGCCACCTTGCAAAAGGGTGGTGGTAGATTGGTGTTGGGCACTAATTAATTCAGTAGTAAAAATATTTAACAAAGATGTAGCTACATTTAATTCATATTTATTAAAATGTTATTTATTTTTAAATAAAAAACAGAAAAATTTAAATTTTGTTGTAGTTCAAATATGCTGCTGCCATTTTATAAAGATAGTTGTGAAAGATATTAGAGAAAATTCAACAGATGAAAATGAAATAAAATTTTTAAAATCAATAATGCTTAAAGCTATAAATATATCAAATATAAACCAATTATGGATATGGTTTGAAACAGTTTGCGTAATTTTATTAAGTGAAAAAAAGGATGAACTATTTAGTGAAAATATGGAAAAAATAAAACAATTAAGAATTGAAGAATATAGTAATGAAAACCTGTCTCAAAAAGAGTTAGAAATTGAAAAAAATGCTCCACAGCCTCAATATGTAAAAAGCCCATTTTATAAAAAAAGGATGCAAATATATATAAAAGTTAAAAAAAATAAAACGTTCAGAGGGACACCCACCAAACAATTTAAGAAATGTAAAGTTTTTGAAATTAATTTTAATAAAATGGATGCCATATCCTGTGCTGTGGAGTAATATAATGGGAAATTTTATTGATAATTCTGCGTCTAGAATTTCAAACGCACCATCAGAGGCGTACTTTTCTTTGTTAAAAAATATAACTTTGGAAGGAAAACGAAATATTACGAATATATAAATGCAAAAATGAAAGAAATTGAAATAAGGAATATTTCACAAAAAAGAATTATTTGCAATAAAAATGCGGAAAAAAATCTGATAGAGGAGCGTTGGAAGAAGACGCCAAAAAAATATAAAGAAAAAATAAGTAAAAAAATTACCATAGGAGAAAAAATAATTAAAAATGAATTCCCAGCTTCTATTCCAAAAAAAAAATAAAAGAGGTTAAAATTATTGTTGGAATATATACTAACGTAATAAAATCATGTGCAAAACTAAAACTATTTCAAACAGTTTCAATAAATCTAAGAGAATTTGAATCACTAAATCCGTATCAACAAGTATTCAATAATGTTTTAGAAATGTACATATATTGCTTATTATCTGAAAATGAAATAAAAAATGGCAGTTAGCACATGTGAGGAAGGGGAGGCAATATTTTTTAAAAGTGATTCAATAGATGTGAAAAATGTGTTTGATATAAATAAGAACAAAATCATTATAATTCCCATACTTAAAATGCACCATTTTACATTTGTATTGCTTGATAAATAAGAAAAGTCATTTTATTATGTTGATCCCATGGGCGCAAAACAACATACAAAATCTCTTATAAAGAAAAAAGTCTCTGAAATTTTAATTCAATTAGGACAGAAAGATGTTTGGAACAATAAGGAATTAGCACACCCTCTACAAAAAGATAGTTACAATTGTGGTGTTTACTGTTCCAATTTATAGAAGCGCTGCTAAAAAAACACCTTTGACTAAAATAATCAACCCAAATGAATATCGAAACATAATGAAACAAAAATTACTTAAATTTAGAAATGATATATCAAATGAATGTCTGCATTGTGAAGGTGGTGCTGGTGAAACACTAATCCAATGTGTTACGTGCCCATATTCAGTGGATATATCAATATTATAATCAAACTGAAAAGAATCGAAATACCTTTAAATGCTATTTATGCATAAATAATTGCAAACGATTTTAAATCATTTTTATTTAATTTATTTATTTACATAGTTATATATTTATTTATTTATTTACTACTGAATTAATTGGTGCCATCCATACAAACACTCCCCCTTACATGTTAGTTTATTTCAATAAAACCAAAACATTGGATTCTAAGCAACTTCATTTGAATGTTTTTCGTATCGTATTCTGAATCATCGATTTTGAATTTTTTTGAATAAGTAATACTTCTCAAACAAGTTTCTTAAAACTATTTCAGAAATATTGTTTATACATATATATGAAAAATTTAAGTTTCACAAAATAATATTTATTTTAACTTCTATTAGAAATGTATTTGGTAAACTTAATTAATTGTGGGACAAACATGGTCTTAAAAGTTTGTATTTCTACTCTTACTGTCAAATGATTTTAATAATAAAATAATCATTAAATGATATTTTGCATTATGAATTTATTCGATTTTTTTTATGATTTTTTTTTTTAATTTTTTATATTTTGTATGTATGAAAAAAAGAAAAAAATTGGATTGAAAACCCATAATTAATTTTTATTTATTTTTTGATGTTACTGAGTAAGACTGATTTTGTTTAAGAATAATTTATTTTTGTTTATTTAAAAACAATCTGAAATACATTTTTTTTTATAAAAAAATATGTTAAAAACAGTAAGAAAAAAAATAAACTTGTTTCAGTGTATAAAAAATAAATATAATTTATACAATTTTGAAAATATCTTTTATTTTTAATATTTTGTGGGAAAACATATAAAACTACATACTCTACAAGTTTGAATATTAAGGCAGTTTCTTCACAATGTTTTTTATTGCAGTAACAGATTCCTTGTATGTAAAAATATTTGTACCAAGAAATTTAGTTTGATAAAAGTAATCAAGTTACCGATGTACAGGGTTGTTCTATTCCATGTACTAATATTCTGAATATAAACTATATAGTTCTGAAATCCTTGAAACAATAGCTTTCGCGCACATTAGGTCTAATCCACGCACAATTTTTAATTTTACCCGATTTTTCAAATTTTCTATATAGCACCCTTATGTAAATTTCCCATTTTCAAAGTTAAATTTATCAGATCTGAAATAAATTCTGAATATAAACTATATAGTTCTGAAATCCTTAAAAAAAATAGCTTTCGAGCACATTAGGTCTAATCCACGCACAATTTTTAATTTTACCCGATTTTACCAATTTTCTATATAGCACCCTTATGTAAATTTCCCATTTTCAAAGTTAAATTTCTCAGATCTGAAATAAATTCTGAATAAAAGCTATATAGTTCTGAAATCCTTGAAACAATAGCTTTCGAGCACATTAGGTCTAATCCGCGCACAATTTTTAATTTTACCCGATTTTACCAATTTTCTATATAACACCCTTATGTAAATTTCCCATTTTCAAAGTTAAATTTCTCAGATCTGAAATAAATGCTGAATATAAACTATATAGTTCTGAAATCCTTGAAACAATAGCTTTCGAGCACATTAGGTCTAATCCGCGCACAATTTTTAATTTTACCCGATTTTTCCAATTTTTTTACGTTAATATTAAAAAATATAGTAGAACATATTTTATTTTAAAATTCCTTAACTTGGTAATTTTTTATTAAATATAATTTTTTTGTTTATATAGTGTATCTGAACAATCGGTTGTGTATATTTTTTCGATTTTTGTACCAATTTTTGGAAAACAACTTGATTCTGTTAACTTTACAGTCTCTGTTAAGTTAACAGAAAATGTTAAAAACGGAGCTATCTCACGGAGCTAACTTCACACACATAAAAACAAGCGAGAATGTTATATTCAGCTTTACCGAATCTATATACTCACCATCACCTTTTTATATAGGAGGTGGGCGGTAAGATGGGTGACCACGCCCATTTTTTGTTTCCGAGTTTACATTGATCCTTAAACTATTTGTACAGAATTTCGATGACATTTCACCTTATATGGGAAGTGCGCGATAAAGTGGGCGGACCACGCCCATTTTTTGTATCCAAGTTTATATCGACTCCCATACATACAAAATTTCGTATTCGTACATGCTTTTGTTTCAGAAATATTAGCAGAAAAGTGTGAAACGGACACCCTGTGTTTCTAGTTTTTAGCCTATAACACTTTTATTTATTTATACATAAAAAAATAAAACTTTTATACTTATGAACTCGTAGAGAGAGATCTGATATGATGATTGACCTCTCTTGGTGATTGACCTCTCTTGGTACAAAAACTATGTTATTGCTTTGTTACCACTCCAAAGCTTTCTTACGTAGTGAAATGATACCAAAACGGTCAAAAATATGTGGACACATTGTGCTCTCTTATCAAAGGAAAAATATTTTTCTGCAAACATTCTTTGATGTATTTTTCGGTATTTATAGAGCTTACTGTAACAAATGACTTGCTTCTTTTGCCACAACTGCATAAATCTTGCCACACCACGAACTCTTTAGGAAATTTCGTAAACTAAATAGTCAGAGCATTGAGCTAACCAGGCTACTTTTCTACCAGATGTGTTTGGAGTTCTTTTCAATATACTTTAAATTTTCTAGGCCTTCCCAATATCATGTGGACCCTTTTTCTTCCCAAACCATGTTTCCTATCAATGGTCGAATTCTCCTGATACGGTTTAATAACTTTGGAAACAGTTTCACAGCAGACATTTAATTCTTTGACCAATTATTTGTAGGATTAATTTGAATTTGTTTGAAATTTTTTAATAATTTAAGCACGTACATCACTTTCGCCACCCGTTTGATTAAACTCACAGCAAATCAACATGGTTGTTATTAAAAATAATAACTGACATATTTTTCAATGATAACTAGATCAAAAAAAAAATTAAATATTGCTTCCGAAAAAAGTTATGAGGCAAAACGTGGGTTAAGATTTTTTCGATCGCACTCCTTAAAATGGATAAATATCAGACAAAGGCTCCAGTTTAACACATGTATCCCTATCTTTAAAATGAAGATGGGGTATGCGCCAGAATATTTGACTCAAGAAATATCATATGTGAATGAAATCCAGCCATAAAACTTGAGGAATGGAAATGATTTCCGAATACATAGAGTAACAACTAACAAAATGAAGAGATGTCTGTTATACAAAGGACTGCATTTATTTAACCAACTCCCAAATTATGTTAAAAATGAAACAAATATTAATGCTTTTAAAAGAAATTGTGTAAATCATATAAAAAATGGTGTATATCAGAACATATAAAAATTTAAAATTTTATGTATTATAGTCATAAGAAAGTATTTAAAATACACTAAATAAATAAAAATTAATTAAAGCAATAAATGACAAATACCTGGACACCAAAAAAGTGGCCCATAATTCATATGGAAGACAATTATTGTGAATAGCAAGAGTACAAAACAACACTTTATTCTGTACGACAGTGTATATTTCATCCTTGCTATTTTTTGGTCCATCGACTTTCTAGCGTATCTAATAATTTTAAGTATTTTATTTCAATTATAAAATTTAAAAAAGATAGTAAAAGGAAGAATACACTTTTTTTGAAATCAATCAAAAACGGTATTTTACGGAGAGTAAACTTTTTACTATTATTATGTATGTGTGCAAATGCGAAACTTACCTAAAAATATCTGTAATATAAACAGCGCAACAATTGTTTTCGACGCTTTGTTGCTTCCAAATGTAAGATTGGATTTCATCATATGCACCATTATAAACTTGATTCTATTTGTCAATTTTTATTTATTGGCAATTTCTTTAGATGTGAAAGTATGTTACTGAAATATTTATTTATGTCTTTCTTTACCAATAGTTTTCTTCTTATAAGTTAAAAAATATACAATACACGTAAATTATTTTTTAACATCAATTCTTACATACATATTTACAATTTTGGGAGAATTATCATATGTAGGAGCAGCAAGTTGTGATTGCAAGCGTTTATTAATATGATTACAAATAGTACTTTGGACGTGAACGTACCGTTATATTATTTAAATCTTTTAGATAGAGATATCCGTTAGTTTCTAAATTTGTTTGTAACACTCATTCACTTTCTAGATACATTCTTAATATTAACACGTTCTATAGTAAAACAAAAACAAAAAGCACAAAGAAAAAGGCAGTAAAAATATCTTAATCCAATGAACAACAAAACAAAAATAGAAAGAGGTCAATGCCAATTGTTAAAAATGGATTTTTATTTTTACAACAAATTTCTTATTGCCATAGATATTATTTATTTATTTTGTTTTAAATAGCTTCAGTTTTAATAGTTTTATCACTGTATGTACACACTTGTATGTATTACAATTAATATACAAGATAAACCGGACCAACAAATTATCATTTATAAGATTCAATTTATACAACACATCGAAATCAAGAATCGTACTTCATATAATTTCTACTTGTTTTACAAATGAATGAGTGACTAACAGAGACCTGCGCCGTACGATTTTAACGGCGGCGGCTTTTGTAAAAATTGTAGGCGGCGGCTCAAAATCGACTGTTAGTCGGCTGAAAAATTAAGTTCATATCATGGCACAACCATTTTAAATAAGGTAACCTTATAAGATCAGCTGATTATTTTTTACTCGTTGTTTCAAAGCAGACTATCTTGTCAAAATTTTTTTACATTTGTTTGTTTCCAAGAAAAGTAAATAATTTTATAATACAATTCCTGTGTTGTTATTAATAAACTATTTTTTGTTACATTTCGTGTGTTTTGTGTTATAAAAAGCAAAAAGAAATAAAAGATAATATACAAGTTTTATACAAACACATTAATATTTTATATAATTGTGCATTTGAGAGCTTTAATAATTCGAAGTAACTTGGAGTGTTTAATGATAAAAATTGCGTTACAAATATAAACTGCCACTAAAAAGACGAATATAAGTTGTAAAATACACAACTTTTTATTTACTTTTCTCAAATATATTTAAATTTTTAGAACGAAAAATATAATAAAGCGAGAAGCGCAATAAAATTTTTACAAACAAAAATCAGTTGTTTTTGACGTTGTGTTACACTGACAGAGTTACGTTGTTGTAGTTGTTGCCGTTTTGCACCTTACAATACTTGTGCCATGGCTAGTGCTAGACTGAATTGATATGCAGTTAGGGTATTCACTCGAATATTATTTGTTCGATTAATCGACAAATTAAAATCAAACAACTGTTTGATTAAATTAAAATCCAGAATTTCGAGTAACAATTTATTCGAGCAAATTATGCCGATTAATCGAATAATTCGAGTAAAAAATATTTTAAATATTTTCTTTCTTAACTAGTTTTTAGGATGTTCTAATTTCAGTTTTCTAGAAAATTTAGCTTAAAACAATGTTTCAAAATTTGTATAGAATGTTTCGAATCTAAAAGTGGTACCACAAACTTTAATTTTGTTAAATGTATTAAATAAAATGAACGGAATATATGCCTAAATTACAACACATATTTAAAGGTAGTTTTTTAATTAATTTTTAATTAAATAAAAATATAAACGTCATTAATTATAAAGTAAAATTCAAATAATTTTTTATAAATTTAATAAATAATAAGAATTAAATTAAAGGATTTTAAACTTGATTTTGAAAAACATTATTGGTTCTACGAATGAAAGTACATAGTTTATATAGCAATAAATGCTCAGTCTGGTGTAGAGACTATTATGGTGATGGTTTGAATGAAATTTGTTATATTGAAGGAATTTGGTCTTAAAATTAAGTTTGGCATGTAAACTTGTTCTTTATGTTAAGAATCGCTGAACTACTTTATCTGAAAAGGATAGTCCATAGTGCTTATTTTTCATTTCTTCTTTAAAATAAGAAGAAATGAGAAATAAAATATTTTACATTTCGGTAGAAATTGTGGTTTAATTCAAAATAGAGCCAATTAAATCGAACATAATTGAACGATGAATTATAAAACATTCTAAAAATAAATCTGGGTTTAGTAGATCTTTCCATATTTAAAAATATTGTACAAACATTTTGAATATAACTGGAAACCAACCTCTGTTGTACATAGTGTGTGTCCAAATTAAAAAGTGATGTTATGAGACAAAATCGGTTCAACTATTTATTTAACTATCAATGAATATATTAAATATAGAGAAACACAGCATTATCAAAGCAAAAAAGACAAATATTGAAAAATCGAACAAAATTTTAAGGTATAAATGAATCGAATAACTCGAGTAACTTAAAGTTTTACTCGATTATTCGAGTAATTTAAAAACAGCATTTTCGAGTTATTTGATTATTTGAACAACGAAAAAGTCGAGTAAAATGAATACTCTATATGCAGTGTTACCATCTGGCCACTTTTTTGGCCCCGTTTTTAAATGGCGACTAAATGGCGACTTTTTACATACTGTCTCCACATTGATATAATATGTAAGACAACGTCGGCAGAAGATAGTAAACATTTTGGTAATATTATGTTAAATCTTAAACAAGGGGAAAATGTATTCTAATAAATCTCATAATATTTCATTATTTTCATTCAGTCACAGAGTAAACATATTCCTTTTATTTAAGAAGTTGGAAATTTTTTAACACAATTTTAATGAAAATATGTTTCAAAATGTAGAATAACCATTAAAATAATACAATTTTACAAAAAAACATTGTTTTTAAGTATTTTTAAAAATACACATTCACACACATGCAAACTTTCGTATATGTGTGTTTTTTTGAGAGTAAATCTTATAAGATAGTTGTGTAGAAAAATATTATCACAACAGTCTCATAATATTTCTTATAATCACAGTATACATACAGTAGTGTAAGAAAACAGAGACAGAAAGTGTGCACTATTGCCTATCACTCACACAAAATTCTCTAACTTGTTTTTGTTTTGATTATTCATTCTTGATTTTGTCGAGTTTCTTTTATTTTAATTCTACCATTTGGCCACAGAATTAATATAAAATTATCTATTTATTAAATTAAAAGTTATTATTTATGTGCTAAAAACTAATTTGATTTGAGCTATTACGTGTTGAAAACAAATTTCATTTGTGGAAATATTGTTTTATTCCACATAAATGTAAATATTAAAGATTTTCTTGTAAAATAATTTTTTATGTAGAATGTGATTTTTGTTTGTTTTGTTTTGGTTTTCTGCTTCGTTTCAAAATTCCAACCAAAATAGCGTATCACTTTTACATTCGTAAATTTTATATTCATGCAACATTTCTATCTCTTTCTCCCGCCATATTCTAAAAAACTGATTTTGGCAAATTTGAAGCCTCGATATGACGACTCTGTTCTACTTTGTGCTTATAATACTAATATTTTAGTCCAAGGTATATTAACTATTAGGTAGAGTTAAAAACACAGCTGACTTTTTTTTTCTTTATGTGTGATGACTGTCAAATCTTTTTTTTATATGGTGTTTGTTTCTATGTGTGTTTTGTTTACATTTTTTATATCATTTTTGTTATTGTTTCAATGTACAAAATTTGACATTTTACGAAAACAAATGAGAGAACTTTTTTTATTGTTGTATTTGTTGTAGAATTGCTCTAACCTAATAGTAAATAAGCCTTGATTTTAGTCTACACGTGAGATAATTCTCTCAGAGAGCGGATTTGACACTCTCTGTTACATATTATGATATAAAAATATTACGTGGAGACCCAGTGTTAAGACTGTGCTAAATGATGAGAATCTAAGCAAAGAATATAAAATATATAGAAAGCGCATGTCAATGAAAACTGAAATATTTTTTAAAAGTATTTCATGATGCGGGAGGGAAGACAAAAGGAAAAGAAGCTTGTGTGTTTTTTATCTCTTTTGTTATGCTCTTGAAATTAATAAAAAACACACAAAAAAGTCAGTCTCGCATGAGCATTCAAGCAAGAATGTTGTGTTACTGCTTGTTGCTTGAGATACACTCATGAAAAATATTAATATGATTTTTTTGTCTCTTAATTAAACGACTATCTTTTTTTAATTAAGAAATAATAATTTAATACAATTATACATTTATTATTTATTATAAAATACAAATTTGAAATAATCGTTCGTACTGAATTAAATTTAGTATTATTTGATATTTTTTAATAAGAAATTAAAATCCTAAATTATTAATATATCGTTATTTTTTTTAATCAAAGAGTAGAAAAAATAAACATTAAATCGTAATTTTTATGATTACTATGGTAATCGTTGCGATCCCTGGTTATTATTATTCAAATTCTAAACTAGTAACGTGTATTTCCACTTACAAGTCTTGAATTGACGAAGAAACTTTCAAAATTAAATTACTATAAAAATTATGTTATTTTTTTTGGTGTATAATTTCATAATGGGACAGAAAAACAAAACATACACAAACGTAATTGTGAATGTATGAGTGTGGAGATCGCTGCCCAGTGGTAAAAAGAAGGGGTAAAGAGCCCTTCTAGAAGGCCTTTTTTATGTCCAGAAGACCTTCTCCCTGCATTCCATGTTCATTTCATTTTTACACGCGATGTCATTGGGAGGTAGGCCTTACACATTCGCGACCCAATACAGCCCTTCTAGAAGACTTTTTTATTGAAGACTGCAAGAAGGCCTTCTGTAGAAGTACTAAAAAGAGTCCTTCTACAGAAAGCCTTCTGCAGGTCTACACTATTTTATAAAATATTTTTCTATTTATATAAAATATGTATTTTTTTGTATTTTAAATTATTGTAAAATGTTTAAAACTTAAAAAAAACAAAATTCAATACTAAAAAAACATTTCTGTTAACTTTTGACAAAACATCTTAAGTCGATATAAGACAAATTATTTGAAAATGACATTTGTATAGAAATTGTTGATTTTTATTTAATATTCCTGAAAAAACTTAAAATTTTTGTTAAATTATTTTGTCAAAAATATAAAGATATAATATAAACGATTAAGTTTTTAACAAAATACTTATAATAAAAACCATAAATAAAAAATATAATTAACTTAGAAAATCACATCCTATTCAAACAAAGAATTGGAGAAAACTAAATGATTTATCATTCTTTTTTTGGAATTTTTGCTTTGAATTTTGATACTGTTTTTGTAACGGTTTCTGCACAGTTTTGTTTTTTCAAATACTGTAGTCTTTCTTTCCTTCTAAGAGAAGGGAATTAAAACAATGAACTTTTTATAAATAGATTTGTTGTTGTTTAAAACAAGATATATTTAAAAAAATACAACTTCTTACGGTCCTTCCAAGAGAAGCGAAGTCGGAAGGTCTGTCGGATCTTTTAGAAGGCAGGGATGAGGCATTCATGAAGGCCTTATTAGAGAAGGCATGTTAGCATGAGCAACTACATCTGAAAAAAGGCCTTCTAGGAGGCCTGCGCGGTAGAGGCCTCGCAAATTTTACCGCTGGGTGGTATAGTGCCTTTAAAAAAGTAGAAACAAGAAATTGGTTGTTTATTTACTAAAGGAGATAAATACGATCGCGTATGTTAGTGTAGGGCATAGCATATGTGTTTTGTTGTTTTAAAAGTAGAAATACTTTAATCAGCACCGAACTAGTTATACCTTTTTTAACGTCATATGAGCTTATAGGATATCAAATTTATATTTTAAAATTTGATTTGTGTAGTTTTGTTACTTATGTATTAAAGTAACAGATGTTAATGTTAAGTATATTAATTAAATAAATAAAAAAATATAAAATTATATCCACTTGAAAAAAATATAAAAAAATATTTTTATTTTTTTTATTCATATCAAATTTGTCACCAAAAAAATTAGATTTTTCTTTAATAATTTTGTTTTATTCTGTAAAGAAGGTGGAATTATATTGAAAAAAGAGCTTTTGTACAAAATATTTAATTTGTATATACCTACTATATAAAAAAATTGTTATGACAAAAATAAATAAATGAATAAATAAAAATATGTAACTTTTATTTCCTGCCAAAAAATAACTTTTATATATATAAAAAAATTTCACTATTTTTGTTTATAAAAAAATTTAAGTCTATAAATTGAAACATTTCTGTATGAATATTTTTTTCTTTTTGTATAAAAAAAATAATAACTTTTTGCTTAGAAAAAGGAAATCAAAAAACTTCTTTTTTCAAAATAAATGTTATTTCTGCCCAAAAATAAAAGAAATGAAATACTTTTTTATTCAAAACAACTTTTTTACTAAATATAATATATATAATTTAAAAATAAGTTTTAAAATTGAAAATATTAATATTATTTATTTCTATAAAAAATATATATTTTAATAACAATTTCTTGTTTCAAATAAAATACAACTCAAAAACTTGGAAAAAATCACAAAATAATTTTTTTCCGAAAAAAAGGAAAAACTTTTATTTATTATTTACTTTATTTTTATTTTTCTTTCTAAAAAATCCAAAAAATGGAAAAAATATGTACTTTTAAAAATGAAAAATTTTTAATATTTTTTTAAATAATAATTTCTAAAATTAAAAATTCTCTATAAAAACATTTTTTTAAATAATAATAAAAAACACCAAAAACAAATTGTATGCACATTTTATGAAATATATAAAAATATAATATATAAAAGTAAAATATAACAATTATTAGTATATCAAAAATATAACTATAAAATATAAATTGACAACTTCGAAATCATACAAAAATTTGTCACGTCACTAAGAAAGGTATAAGCACGTCGGTGCAGATCAAAGTATTTCTACTTGTAAAACAACAAAACATGTATGCTATGCCCTACAGTAATATTAACGTTCATATCTTTTCCATTAGTAAATAAACAACTAAAATTTCTGTTGGCACTTTTTATTTCAAAATAAAAGAAACAAATATTATTTGTTTCTTTCAATTTGAAATAAAGATCTTTATAACATGTACACTTATATATGTGTGTGTGTTTTTATTTGCATTTCTTTATAAGGAATACACACATATACAAACACATATATTTAAACTCTTTCTCTCTCTCTGTTTTGGTGGTGGATTTTGTTTTCCCTTGTTACTTATCCCCCTCATCAATGCAAAATGTTGAGAGCGAGAATTACATGAGAGCAGGTTCTATGATTAGAACCCGCCATAAGAAATTTTGTTTCTACATGATGCGCCTTCTATATATGAATATTCTTTGGTTTAAGCTAACTAAAACCAAAGAATATTCATATATAGAAGGCGCATCATGTAGAAACAAAATTTCTTATGGCGGGTTCTAATCATAGAACCTGCTCTCATGTAATTCTCGCTCTCAACATTTTGCATTGATGAGGGGGATAAGTAACAAGGGAAAACAAAATCCACCACCAAAACAGAGAGAGAGAGAGAAAGAGTTTAATATATGTGTTTGTATATGTGTGTATTCCTTATAAAGAAATGCAAATAAAAACACACACACATATATAAGTGTACATGTTATAAAGATCTTTATTTCAAATTGAAAGAAACAAATAATATTTGTTTCTTTTATTTTGAAATAAAAAGTGCCAACAGAAATTTTAGTTGTTTATTTACTAATGGAAAAGATATGAACGTTAATATTACTGTAGGGCATAGCATACATGTTTTGTTGTTTTACAAGTAGAAATACTTTGATCTGCACCGACGTGCTTATACCTTTCTTAGTGACGTGACAAATTTTTGTATGATTTCGAAGTTGTCAATTTATATTTTATAGTTATATTTTTGATAAACTAATAATTGTTATATTTTACTTTTATATATTATATTTTTATATATTTCATAAAATGTGCATATAATTTGTTTTTTTTATTATTATTAAAAATAATAAAATTTTTTATAGAGAATTTTTAATTTTAGAAATTAGTATTTAAAAAAATATTTACATTTTTTAGTTTTTAAAAGTACATATTTTTTCCATCTTTTGGATTTTTTAGAAAGAAAAATAAAAATAAAGTAAATAGTAAATAAAAGTTTTTCCTTTTTTTCGGAAAAAAATTATTTTGTGATTTTTTCCAAGCTTTTGAGTTGTATTTTATTTGAAACAAGAAATTGTTATTAAAATATATATTTTTTATAGAAATAAATAATATTAATATTTTAAATTTTAAAACTTATTTTTAAATTATATATGTATTTTGAAAAATAAAGAAGTTTTTTGATTTCCTTTTTTCTAAGCAAAAAGTTATTATATTTTTTTTTATACAAAAAGAAAAAAATATTCATACAGTAATGTTTCAATTTATAGACTTAATTTTTTTATAAACAAAAATACTGATTTTTTTTAAATATATAAAAGTTATTTTTTTGGCAGGAAATAAAAGTTATTTTTTATTTATTCATTTATTTTTGTCATAACAATTTTTTTATATAGTAGGTATATACAAATTAAATATTTTTTTACAAAAGATCTTTTTTCAATATAATTCCATTTTCTTTACAGACTAAAACAAAATTATTAAAGAAAAATCTAATTTTTTTGGTGACAAACTTGATATGAATAAAACAAATAAAAATATTTGTTTATATTTTTTTCAAGTGGATATAATTTTATATTTTTGTTTTTATTTAATTAATATACTTAACTTTAACATCTGTTACTTTGAATACATAAGTAACAAAACTACACAAATCATCTTTTAAAATATAAATGTATATAAGTATATATGACGTTAATAAGCTCATATGACGTTAAAAAGGTGTAACTAGTTCGGTGCTGATTAAAGTAATTCTACTTTTAAAACAACAAAACATATATGCTATGCCCTACACTAACATACGCGATCGTATTTATCTTCTTAAGTAAATAAACAACCAATTTCTTGTTTCTACTTTTTATAGGCACTACACCAGCGATTGCCACACTCATACATTTACAATTATGTTTGTGTATGTTTTGTTTTTCTATCCCATTATGAAATTATACACCAAAAAAAAAATAACATAATTTTTATAGTAATTTAATTTTGAAGGTTTCTTCGTCAATTAAAGACTTGTAAGTGGAAATACACGTTACTAGTTTAGAATTTGAATAGTAATAACCAGGGATCGCAACGATTACCATAGTAATCATAAAAATTACGATTTAATGTTTATTTTTTCTACTCTTTGATTAAAAAAATAACGATATATTAATAATTTAGGATTTTAATTTCTTATTAAAAAATATCAAATAATACTAAATTTAATTCAGCACGAACGATTATTTCAAATTTGTATTTTATAATAAAAATTAATTGTATTAAATTATTATTTCTTAATTAAAAAAAGATAGTTGTTTAATTAAGAGATAAAAAATCATATTAATATTTTTCATGAGTGTATCTCAAGCAACAAGCAGTAACACAACATTCTTGCTTGAATGCTCATGCGAGACTGACTTTTTTGTGTGTTTTTTATTAATTTCAAGAGCATAACAAAAGAGATAAAAAACACGCAAGCTTCTTTTCCTTTTGCCTTCCCTCCCGCATCATGAAATACTTTTAAAAAATATTTCAGTTTTCATTGACATGCGCCTTCTATATGTTGTATATTCTTTGCTTAAACTCATTTATTTTAAAAATTTCTTTGTTTTTTATTTGTTTATATTTCCGTTAGTGGCAGTTACGTTCAAATAGTACATGTTGCCACTACATAAAGTGGCCAAAAGTAATCGGTTTTTGCATTGATATTGCCGTATTATCAAAATTATAAAATTTACCTTAAAACCATAGTAAAATAATAAAGTACTCGCACATCTACAAAAACAAAAATTGCTTGTATTTTGTTAGTGTAAAACTACTGCCCACAATGTCAGAATGCTTTGAACGGAAAAATGAGAGAACGAAAGAGAGGAAGAGAAAAAAACTCAAAAAATATTTTACATGTGAATACAAAAACAATTTGACAGTACCGCGAGGTTTGCCAATGAAAAAATTGTAAAACAGCTGGTCTTACGAGTATACTTTATTATTATACTATGCTTTAAACCATAGTTTACATTAGTCCTTGAACTATTTGTACAAAATTTCGTTGACGTTTCATCTTGTATGGGAGGTGGGAGGACCGCGCCCATTTTTGGTTTCCAAATTTATATCGCCCCTTGAACTATTTGAACAAAATTTCGTTGACGTACATGCATTTGTTTAAGAGATATTAGAAGAAAAGTATGAAATGAAGCTACAACGGACACCCTGTGTTTTTAATATTTAGCCCATAACTTTTTTGTTTATTAACCAATTTTTCCCATTTTCAATATCAAACAAACCTTATATAAGACAAACATTTGAGCCAAATTTCGTGTTTTCCTATCTTACTTTCAACAGACAGACGGACGGACATAGCTAGATCGACTCAGAATATAACCACGACCCAGAAAATATATACTTTATGGGGTCTTAAAATATGCGCCTATTAATTTAATCATGAGGTTTCTTGTGTTTATTAGATGAGGACATACCTATTTTTGATTTACTGTTTATAATAAAATAATGATTAAAATCGATTGTTAATTTTAAAGTTAAAAGCTATTGATTATGATGATGCAATTATAAACGTAAAGAAAATTAAAATATCTTACTGTTTTAGGCAAAATTTCTATTGATAATAAAAACCTAGTATGCTACGCGGAAACCCCTGTTTATTCGATATTCGAAAAGCTAATACAATCGAACACGGTTATAACGAACTGAGGCCATAGGGAACACTTTTCTTCGGTCCCATTGATTTTTCCTACATTTTCCATATAAATAACTACGTTTATTACGAACGCGGTTATAGCGAACTTTTTTTTTATAACGAACATATTTTTATGGTCCCAAGAAGAACATTTCATACAAAAAACTACGTTTATAACGAACTCCCACAAGTGATAGTTTTAGGTAAATAAAATTGCACATTTCAAAATGTTTCAAAAATGTAAAAGCTAACAAAAATTTCATTTCAATTTAAATTATTTGACAAATAGAAATAATTTTCGTAAATTTCAATTTAAATGGTCGGACAAATAAAAGAGGAATTCTATAAATATTTGTAGTTTTTGACCTTTTTAACGCATACGGATTTATAGAAAATTACTAAAAATAAAATTAAAAAGAGGATTAAAAACAAAATATTAGAAGACTATTTTCTAAGAGTAAAGACCTCAAAAAATGCAAACTTTATAACTTCAGTAATAAAACATAATCCCAATCCGCCACTTGTCAAATGACTGATGAATGCAAAAAATATTCGTCCTGATATATTAATATCATTAATATTTTAAAATCTTAAATACAGCTCATTTTTAAAGGAAAGAAGAATGCTTTAATTACAAATATTAGTATCGTAATGAAATAAGTGTTTTTTTTTATAAATAAATTTTTTTGGATCTTTACGGATACAACAAACTACGTTTATAACGAGCTAAATTTGAAGGTCCCTTCGAGTTCGTTATAACCGTGTTCGACTGTATTTAAAAAAAACCGACAGAAAATTGAAAAAAACGGTTCCTCAGTTATGACGCTCTTGGTGTAAATAAAACCCAAATTACAATAGCGCGTAGTCAGCAGCAGTGTATGCTGCCATAATCAGCTGATTATTTAGAATGCACTGTTTGTTATGTATGTTGATTACATTTAGTCAGCAGCAGTTTGCAGTGCTGTTTCATTTAGCCCTGTTTCTAAATTCACTGCGCTGCATTCAGATTCAGAGCGAGACAAAGAGAGTGAGCAAATAAATGAGAGGCTAAAATACACAAGTAGAACAAAGCTAGATGGTGGTTGTAAATTGTGGCTGCCTACGCTGAATTGTAATTATAACGGCAGCAACATGTTGTGCTGACAGTGATCAGCTGATAATTTTTATTGATACTGTTGCTGACTACGCGCTATTGTAATTTGGGCTTAAGCGATATATTTTGTAACAAAAAAAAAAATGAATGTTATTATTTAAATCTTAATGCATATCAAATATTCTAAAAAAATATAAAAAGTTTTAAAAATGTCTTTTTTTAATAGTTTCGTATTCTATCAGGATGCTGTCCAAAAAACGAACATTTTAAAGATAAAAAAATGGATTTATAGGTTTTATTTTTCAACTTTATTGTTTAGATCTAATTAAATTTAAGCATAGTTCTGATAGATTAGAAAAGAAAAATGTAAACGGGTCAGCGAACGTTGCCACTCATCCAAGTCCCATCCATTGAATTTTGAACTATTACACGACTTTATTTTAGCTTAGAGAAAAGGCTGTGGGCTACGCAATGATCCAATTCGGCAACATAGTCAAAAAGTTCTTCCATACAAGTTTCAGTGGTCTTTGTGCGGCTGTTGACACGGTCGTTACATGCCTGATATTTGTTGTACAGAGCTTCGATGTGTCCCTTGGATTTACATTGTTCCTAAATAAGAAAAAAAGAAAACAATTAATACACATGGCATGGACAAAGTACAGATGTTGAAATGTTACGAAATTTTACCCTTAAAGTAGTCTGTGGATCAACCAACTCCTCTTCATCGTCAGCGCGTACAACGGGCATGGCAATTAAGCCGCTCAAAAAGTTTCTGAAGACCATTTTCTACAAAAAAGATATGATTAGTTAATTTTCCAAGATTGTCAAAACAAATTTTATACAATATTTTCGATATTTACCAATTTAAAGTTTGGAAAAGAAACTTTTCACAAAATTGTGATGCAACCACGAATTTCTGACAGCGAATAATTCGCGTGAAGTTGGTTGTAAATGGCAGCAGTGATGTTAATCCAGCGTTTTTCCAATTATCTTCAATGATTTTTGAGAATTGTGACTTATTACCCCAGTTCAACAACTAATATTACGGTAGGGTCTACACGACAGTTTTTTTATCATAAGTAACAAAACGGCGGAGCTACTGCAATTTTTTTGTTTATATCAGCATATAATATAATATCTATACTTGTCAAATTTTTATTACATAGTCTCTACATTAGAAAAATTTTTATCAAGACAAACGTCAAAATCAGTGTGAATCTATACAAGGTAGTCTCAGTTAAGCAGCTGATTATTATTTTTGGTTGTAACCGCTGTCAAACTGCATATACAAAAACATTCCCTGAACTCGCCATATTGTTGCATTTGCACAACTGTTTCCATCTTCCATAAATTCGCGTTCATTTTTACCTTTGTTTTGATAAAAATTTGTCTAATGTAGACATTACTTTGAGTCTACATTAGACACATTTATATCAAGACAAACGTCAAAATTTTATCAAGATAAAGATTTGTCTAATGTAGACTGAATTTGTCAGTGTTATTGCAGCGTTAAAAGAAAATTGTCAGCGCTCGAGCTCTGACAAGTTTGTCTTGATAATGCTTAGTAAAAGACGCCATCTTGATTGTTGTTGTTACTTTTTGCATGGTTTATTATGACATACGTTTTCTCCTATAATTGACAGAGATAAAAAATGATCTGCAAATCAAACAAAAATTTGACATTTGTCTTGATACAAATTTCTCTAATATAGACTCAACGTTATTTTAAGACAATACGACAAAATCAGCAAATACAACAAGGCAAAAACAACCATGCGATTTGTTTTTGGTTTTACCAGCACAACGTCAAAAACATTCGACAAAATAACAAAGTAAACAAAAAACAAGAAAAAGTAAACAAAAGAAGAAGTAAACAAGCAAAATAAAAGCGCCCAAAATAATATATAGAAAAATATTAATTGAAAAAGTATTGAATATTTTAATTTTAAACTCAAATTTATTTATTTCAAAACAAATCTTATTATTCTTTTTTAAAACAAATATTATTTTTTTTACACAAATATTAAAACTTTATTTTGTACCACACAATCACAACGCACAAATTATTCACAAAAGGAAATAACAAAAAACCAATATTAATTGAAAAAGTATTGAATATTATCATTTTAAACGTAAATTTATTTATTTCAAAACAAATATTATTATTCTTTTTTAAAACAAATATTTTTTTACACCTATTTTCACAAATATTAAAATTTTATTTTGTTCCACACAATCACAATGCACAAATTATTCACAAAAGGAAATAACAAAAAACCATGTGTATTATGTAAACAACATTTGACAGTAATATAGTAAAAATAGACGTCGGCAAAAAATCATCAGCTGATTTCGTACTGTCGCCTGGTATAATTACATCGTGCTAGACAAGATAACCTCAGTTAAACAGCTGATTATTTTTTGTTTTTAAAGCTGCCGAACTGCATATATAAAAACATTCGCCTTATTGTTGTTTTTTGAACACATAAATAAAATTTTATTATAATAAATAATTTTTTGTGTTACTTTTGCTCCAAAGAATTAATTGAGATCTTCATGAAAAGTCGAAAAATAGAACAAGAAAATGACGCTTGAAGAAAAATAAATCTATCTTCACTTGAGCTTTAACAATTATTACGTATAATCGCAATTAAAAATATTGCGATATGAAAAGTTACTAGTGAAACTAATTGCAAATAATGCGTACGGCGTTGCCACTTTCTCTGCCCACAATGTCAAAATGCTTTGAATGGAAAAATGAAAGAATGAAGGAGAGCAAGAGTAAAAAAACTCGAAAAAAATTTTACAAATGAATACAAAAACAATTTGACAGTACCGCGAGGTTTGCCAATGAAAAAATTGTAAAACAGCTGTCCTTACTAGTATACTTTATAATTATACTATGGAATTATCTATGACAATTGTTGTATTTTTTCCACCTGGCACAACAAAAAGGAAAATATATTTATTTATGCAGTTTTCGCATAAAAAGTGAATTAATTTTTCGCAAGTTATTTTTATTTGCAATAATCGTGCATAATATATGGCGTGAGAGGACAGCTCTTTAGTATATTACATTATTGTTAAGACAAATTTATCAGCGCATATTTATTTTTTTTTCTTTGATTTCATCGATTGTTACTATAAAATACAACTATGAATTGTTACCAAATTAAAACGACTATGGTTTATAGATTCGGGTTGCCATTGTTGTCAACCTTCACGTTGACAAAGCATTTGCCATTGTCTATCTCACTCTCGCCACTTGTGTTTAATACAAGATTGAGGGCAGCGCAGCTTTTATACGTTTTGCCTAACATTTTTCTTTCTGCGACGGTGAACATTGATTTCATTTTTGTACAACATTTTTCATTAAAAATCTAGTTAAACTTAAAACAAATTACGCAAAAGTTGTAGAAAAGTTTGTATAAAGAGCCGCTGATCATTCATACTATGAAAATTGTCAGCAAAAATCAGAGTAGATTGAGAAAAATAGAAATTTTCTTTTTGTCTTCGCTGATTGAAAACGAGCGAAGCAATCTCTGTCTACAGAGCTGTTGACGTCCGATTTTGGAGCCACCTTATCAGTTGCGGAATACGCGCTCTTGGTCGTATTAAATATTTGCTTCTTTTTTTTATTGGGGAACGACAAGTGCCAAGCAATCTAAAATGTGGTGGATCCACTAATGTATAATATGTGTTGTCTTGCCACATTTATATGAAAAAATTTTATATAAATTGTAAAAACAATAACTGAAAAAAATAAAAGGTAAAGGTAAGATGTTTTAATTTTTGATACTAATCGGACTATTTAATTTCTGTTTTTGTTTAGTTGTGTCAAGAAAAGTAAGGGAATTGCCAATAAACAGAGGAAAACAAAGAAAATTTTAATGCATGCATGACCTAATGGATAACAATTATATCCGCATGCCACCTACACATCCGAACAGTAATGGTGCTGTTAGTTCGGGTGAGCATCTGGGCGGCAGTGCCACCCAGCAAAAAGCACCTCGAAATTTCAAATTGCTTTCGGATCCAGCTATTACAAAAGGTGCTATCAAACTTTATCGTTTTGACGGCGTTGTACCAAATGATTCCACTTATCCTACGGTTATGCCCCGTGATCCTCGGAATCCGGTGGTGCGCTTACGGGCACGACCAGTTGAACCCATGGTGTTATCGGTACCCCGGTATGTACCTGCAAAAGTATGTGTTTATTTTTATTATTTTAATGCAATAATATTGTTTAAAGGCTAAAAATTGATCAAAACTATGTTGGAAGTCCGCCGGCAATTGAAATAACAGTCACCAATTTAAATGACAACATCGATAAGCAATTTTTAGCGCGAATGCTTGATAAGTGCGGAGTGTATGATGAAATTGTCATTTATCATCATCCAACCACAAATAAACATCTCGGAATTGCCAGAATTGTATTTGAAAATGTTAAGGCTGCTCGTCAATGTGTTGAGAAATATAATCAAAAATCTGTAATGGGGAAGGTAAAGTATTTGCAAAAATATTTTTTTTGTTTAATGGATTTAATTGATATTATTTATGTAGATTTTGAGCGTTTTTCACGATCCGTTTGGAAGTGTCTGCAAACAAACAATAGAAAATTTAACTTCGACTAAACCGAAGCCTCCGGTTGTCGCAAGCTCCTCCTCGACAACAACAGTTACTGGTGCATCATCATTGCCAAACAATGAGCTAGACACATATGTAGCGCCCACAACAGAATATCAACATGAATACTTATCTCATGTATCGCAGGATGGTTTTGATGTAACAATAGCATCTTATCAGCATTCTTATCGTTCGGAACGAGAATATGATAGATTTACAACACATAGCCGAACAGACAGATACTGCGATGACGAGAGGTCTTCATATCGTGATAAACGAAAAGATCGTGCTCAAAGTCGTGACAGGTATGCATCATCATCAATAGGACTGCGCCATGATCGTGATAAAGATCGTTCAAAACACCATCACCATTATCATAAACGGGACCGTTCTAGAGAGCGTAGTGGTGAACGCGGAAGCGTAAGCCTTAGTAGACGTGATAGAGATCGCGACCGTGATAGAGTGCGTGATTATGATAGATCACGGGAACGGGATCGTGATAGACGTGATCGCGAACGTGATTATCGAGAAAGAGATCGGGAACGGTCAAATGATAGGGATCGAGATCGTGACCGGGACCGTGATCGCGATCGTTCTGTTAAGTCACGTGAAAAGTACAATTCAACAACACGTTACACAAGGGATTATGGTGATACAACTTCGAGTGGTGCAGCTCCAAAGCCTTATCCATCACCTAACAGTAGTGTATATTATCCTCTCCAATCTGGTGTTTCGCAGCCCCCTGTACATGTTGTAGGCTCATCCATTCCTGGTGCATATTCATACCATGCCTACGGATATCCAAACGAGAGCAACCCCACTCCTCACATCTGGCATGGAACAAATAGGTCATGGCCCGCCCATCAACCACCACTGCAACCACAAAGCCAGCCTCCTCTGCCACCTCCTCCTCCTGACGGTACGCCGGATTGGGATGAACCCGAACCCCCTCCTCCCGGCGGATATTCCAGTCAGGACGAAATGACCTCCAACATTGTGAAAAAAGCATCCAAAAAGTCGTCAACGGATAAAAACTTAAAGTATGCGGCGGATAAAACAGAAATTTCAACTGAAACCGATTTAGGCAATGTTGACCTGGACACACGAATTGCACTTATGTTTAAGGGCAAATCCTTTGGTAATGCCCCACCTTTCCTACAGATGGACAGTAGTGAGTCGGATGCCGAAAAAGGTGGTCAATGTGAAGAAGAAGAGGGCGAAGTGAATTCAGATTCTAATGAACGCTCATCAGCAAAACGCTTAGATAAAAAAAATAAACCATCCGAAAAACGGCAAACAGCGTCTTCAACGTCAAAAAGAATGAATAATGTCGAGCATGGGGCAAGCGATATTTCATCTAGTGACGATGAAATATTGCTTAAGAAAGATTCTTATAGTCCAATATATCCAGGTCATTTGAAACAGAAAGATGATGATCGCATGTCACTTTCGAGTTTGTCATCGAACGAAGGTGTAAAAAAACAGGGAACAGAAACAGATAAAACAAAAGTAAAGCCACCACTTCCATTGACCGGACCATCACCGATGGTTTCATCGTCGGAAATAAATGCAAATGTAACCGCTGCTTATGTGTATCCTCATCATCCAACTTCAAACCCTTATTATTATCCTGGAGCAGGATATCCCTCATATCCATCAGCCACAGATAGTGCTTCGGCCCAGTATCTACATCCTGCCTATATACAATCGTCCTATTTACCGGGCATTAGTGGTAGTTTGCCTACATTTGGTGCGAATACGGCAACCTCATATGGCGCTCCTTATGGAGACGCTTATAAATTTTACCCTGGTGATGCTTATTCTTGTTACATGGGCCATCCTTCAAGTGTTTACGATGAAGATCCTTACAAAAGACACATCGAAGAGGTGGTGAAGAAAGTAAGTGATGAACTAAAACAGATATTGAAACGAGATTTTAACAAAAAAATGATTGAAAATACGGCGTTTAAAAATTTTGAAGCATGGTGGGATGAACAAATTCAAAAAAGTCGACGTCACAAAAGCGAAAATGAAAAGGCTGCGTCCGAAAAATCTACCGGTCTTGTTGCAGCTGCTATCAACAGTACCACTGCACCCACTACAAATCGTATTGATAAACCCCCTGATATTAACCAACTGATTAACAGTCATCGGGACTTATCTGATTTTAATTCGGCATATCCTGCTCTGGGATTGCGTGCCTCGATTCCTAAATTACCGTCCTTTCGTCGAATACGGAAACAACCAAGTCCAAAATCACAGAAAGCCGACGACGTTGAAAAACATCTTAGTGATCAAGAAGAAATGGTTCATGGCTCAGATTCTGAAAAGGATGATTCAAATTTAAGCTCGACCGCATTGGCCAACTCTGCTGCCATTGGCAAGGATCCGAAGGACTCTGCCACCAATCAAGCCTTTAAAGGAAAATCTTCATCAAGTACACCAGCATCGCGAGTTAAACGAAAAGGCAGCTCTTCGAGCTTCTTTTCATCTTCATCGTCTAGTGAAGGAGAAAATGATGATGAGGATGATGACGACGGAGATGCTGACGGAAGTTCAGGTGATGGAGATGATAGTGCTAGCGATGATGAATTAAGCTCAATATCAGATGATGAGGTAAAAATCAAAGGCCGCAAAGAGAAAAATCTTCAAAAATCACGTCAGGCAATTACAAGAGACCTTTATTCGGACTCTGACGATGACGATGGAGCCAAAACTTCCACTAACATTGTGGTATCAACACAATCTACAGCAAAAGGAAGCGATATGCCTGCGAAAAAGGCAATATACTCAGACTCAGATGAGGATGCAAAAGCAGTGGAGAAAGTTTCAAAATCCAAAGAAACGAATTATAAAAAGGAAGATTCAAGAATACTTTTGCCTGCAAATGCTTCCGACTTGGAAGACATTAGCAAGGACAGTTCGCTTAGTCTGGGTGAAGATTCACAAGATTACAAGAAGGATGACCCTAAATCAGCCCTTGGAAACGAGACAAAAATCAAATCTGTAGATCCGGGTAGTGAATCTCAGTTGAAAGTCCAGAATAAAGAGGAGAAACTCGAAGAGAAACAACTCGAAATAAAATCAGATCAAAGCCAAAAGAAATGTGTATTCGAATATGATAGAATATATAGTGATTCCGACGAAGAGCGTGAGTATCAAGAGAGACGAAGACGTAACACTGAGTATATGGCTCAAATTGAACGAGAGTTTCTCGAAGAGCAAGAGCGTAAATTGCGCGAAGAACAAGACGCTAGTGGAACAGTTAACTCATCATCAACGACAAATGAAGAAAAGACTTTAACGACAGCAGTTGTATCAACAGCAGCAACAAGACCGTCTTTAACATTTTCACGTAAATCTACTAGTATTGAAATGCCGGTTACACCTGACATTTCTAAACCTCCTCCTACTCCAGGTGCTCGACTAACGAGTGAACTTGGATTGCTCAATAGCTCTGAAAAACAACGTGAAAAGGCGAGCAGTGGAAAAGCTAAAAAGGAAAAGACTGTAACAAACTCCAAGACTGAAACGGGTAAACCTAGAAAGGACTCAAAATCAAAACTTGAAAATGCTCAACAAGTTCAACAGCAAATACCACCGATATCAAAAACTGACGGTACAATCGAGCCTTTTGATACAAGTGTATCGGCACATATCACGGCAGCTGGCATAAATACCCCTTCAACGCAAGTTAGCTCAAATGGTTTTACCGCTAATGAGGTAAAACTTCAGGCTACATCTGTCAATACAGTCATTCAAAATGACTCTGTTCTATCAGTTAGTACAACTGAGCCCTTAGCCGCTAACGAACAATTAACAACACAGAAACCAATTCCTTTAGATTCCTCTCAAACAGAGGAAGAAAATGATGACGTTAAAATGTCGCCTACTTCTTCAGACGGAGGATCCAGTCAAGCTAGTCAAGCCAGTCAAGTGGCACTGGAGCATTGTTATTCTTTGCCTCCAGAGGCCGATACATCAAAACCAAAGAATTCATCAACGCCGCAACAACATGGAGAAACTGCGCGGAAAAAACAACAATATTTGGTTCATGATCACGGTGGTTATGCTACACCACCTACGCCTCGTGCTTCGATTTCTGATGACGTCGTTCCACCGCATCTTACTCAACAGCCAACTAGTACCGCAACTTCGGCTAAGCCAGGTCCGGGAAGGCCGCGTAAAGATTCTTCACGCACGAAAAAGAAAGAAGACTGCTTGTCACATCGTACAGCTGCAAAACGAACACATTCTACAGATATTTCATCTGTTGCAACAGCATACAATAATTACGCAAAGGCAATGGCAACATTTGAACCGCGAGAGATGTTTAAACCTCGAGAGGCTACCGATGAAATGATGGTTCTCTACGAATTTCTCACTCGTGGCATCGATGCTGAGGATATTCAATATGTACGAAAATGTTACGAAATGCATTTGCAGGAGGATACGTATGGGTATGTATTGAAATTCAATTCGACTGTAAATGTATTCCAATTTGATATACAATTGCATTATAATTTATAAATTGTGTTTGACGACAATCATATCATTTAATTTTCGTCTTAATTTTATGTTTAAAAAAAAATATTTTTTAATTGTCGTATTTTTTATATTTAACCCAGATTTCGGTTATATCTTTTTTATTTATTCCATTCATATAATACACCATCGAAACGACTAAAGCACTCTTTTCGTAAGTAAAAATAATTTTAAATTTGTTCGTATGATTAATATAGGCTGTGCAGAGTTATATCCATAGATTATTAACATAAATATGAAGTTCGGTTGTCAAAAGGGTAAACATGGACTACTCCTTTTCGGATCATAGCATGATATCCTTCAGTTTGGATCTTGTAGGATCGAAGGGAAAGCCCTATAGGAACTCTAGGAAGACAGATTGGAAGTCTTTTAGTGAGTTAATGAGTAGGGATTTAAGGGATACTGATGGCTGGAAGAATTCGGCTGAGGGTATCGAGGCAGTAGTGAATGATCTCACGAATGTGGTCAGGAATAGTTTTGAGCTCAGCTGTCCGTTAGTATATCCGGGCAAACGTAAACAGCCAAGATGGTGGACCAGGGAACTTAGGGACCAGCGGTCTACAGTTAGAAGGTTGTTTAATAGGGCCAAGCTATCAGGTAACGAAAGTGATTGGGGCAGCTATAGGGATAGTTTTGCAAGGTATAAGAAGGACATAAGGAGAGCGAAACGGACATCATGGGTAAGTTTCTGTGAGTCCGTGGACTCTGTGAACGAGTTGTCTAGATTTAGACGGGTATTATCCAAGGACCCTGTGGCACCTGGATATATACAACGCGCGGACAATTCGTGGACAGAGTCTAGCTCAGAGTCCCTCAGTTTACTTATGGAGATACATTTCCCAGGCTGTACTGATATTGAGTCTGGGCCGCGATCTGGTAGTGTCAGTGAAAACCTACATCTATCCGGCTCGGATGAGAGGGAAAACGACACAATTAGGGAGATGGTTACTAGAGACAAAGTAACATGGGCGGTGAGTACATTTGAGCCTTATAAATCACCGGGCCCAGATGGAATCTTTCCGGCTATGTTGCAGAATGTCAATGACAGGGTCATCTTACTACTCGTGGATATATTTAGGGAGTGCCTTAGGTTAGGATACATTCCCAGGGGGTGGAGAGAGGTTAGAGTCATCTTCATACCCAAAGCGGGTAAACCGACTCACTCGAAACCCAAGGATTACAGGCCAATCAGCCTATCGTCTTTCTTACTGAAGACAATGGAGAGACTGATTGATCTGCATCTTAGAAATAGATTGGGAACTCACTTAATCAGTGACGCTCAACACGCCTACCTAAAGGGTAAGTCTGTAGAGAGTGCTTTACATGATGTAGTGAGTTACATAGAGCGAGGTTTGTTGCATAGGGAGTATACCATGGCAGCTTTCCTCGACATTGAGGGGGCCTTTAATAATATTAGAATTGAGGCGATCAAGGAGGCACTGGTTTCAATCAACGCAAGTGAATTCCTAATTGAGTGGATAACAATAATGCTGAGCACTAGAGTTATCAACTCGAATATGGGAGACACTTGTGTGAGGAAGCTTGTGACAAGGGGCACACCGCAAGGAGGGGTCCTTTCTCCGTTACTATGGCTCTTGGCCGTGAACGTCATCCTGAGACAGTTCGATGCTAGGGGACGGAAAATTGTAGCCTACGCAGATGACGTGGTTATACTGGTCTCTGGTAAATTTCTACCAACGATCAGTGAGGTCATGCAATCAGGTCTACGGGATTTGTCTCTTTGGGCTGATAGTAAAGGATTAGGAGTTAACCCAGGGAAGACCGAGTTAGTCTTGTTCACCAGGAGATATAAGGTTGAGCCTTTTAGCTTACCAGTATTGAATGGTTTGGAGCTTGAATTGTCAAGTGAGGCCAAATACCTGGGTGTTTACCTGGACAGCAAATTGTCTTGGAGAAGGAACACTCAGGAGAGGGTCAAAAGGGGACTTAATGCCTATTACACCTGCAGGAACTCTATTGGTAAGAATTGGGGACTTAGACCGTTAGTGGTATCTTGGATATACACTTCGGTTGTAAGACCAATTCTTACTTATGGCTGTTCAGTGTGGTGGAAGGTGTTAAGTAAGATAACCTACAGGAACCTTTTATCTAAAGTTCAGAGGTGTGCTTCAACTGGCATCTCTGGCGCTATGAGAAGTACACCTCAGGCGGCACTGGACATCATTCTCCACTTACTTCCAATTGAGGAGTTCGTGAAGGGAATGGCTGTTCGTAGTCTCTTTAGATTGAAGGAGCTAGGATTATTGAGGAACTTCAGAGCGGGGCATGCTAGCATACTCGATATGGTTCAATTTAATGGTCGGACACTATCCGTAACTGAACCTACGGATCATGTCGGAACCATAATTGACTTCGGGGCTACTCCCACTATTGAAATACCTGAAAGGGACTTCTGGGTTGGAGTAGAAAAGCTCCACGGAGGTTGTGCTGTCTTTACAGACGGCTCGAAGATGGATGTAGGCACCGGTGCAGGGGTTTACTTTCTGGGAACTGATATCAGACGGTCATATAAATTGTCTGACAGTTGTAGCGTTTTCCAAGCGGAAATTCTGGGCATCTATAAAGCCCTAGGGTTGCTGGAGGAAAATGTAGAAAGGAATTCTGAGGTCACTATATACGTTGACAGTCAGGCAGCATTATTGGCCCTGAAAAGTCACTATGTTAGATCCAGATTGGTCTTTGAGTGTAAGAGGGAATTGAGAAGACTAATGAATGTTTATAAGATAAGACTCTGTTGGGTTCCGGGTCACTGCGACATTCTCGGCAATGAAATAGCTGATGAGCTGGCTCGCATTGGCTCGGGACTGGATAGGTCTTTCGTGGAGACATTCGTTAGAATTCCAATTGGGTCCTACTTTAGGGCCATAAGGGAATGGATTCTTGACAACACGAATCGTGCCTGGAGGAACAGAACGGACTGCAGGATATCTAGAGCATTATGGCCTAGTCTTAAACTGTCAGATTCGAAACAACTTCTGGGTATGAGTCGTAGTAATATAAGAATCATGGTAGGAATTATTACTGGTCACTTCTCACTAGGGAATATGATGAGTAAATGGGACATTGGCACGACAGATTTTTGCAGGTCGTGCGATGATGTAGACGAGCTAGAGACAGTGGAGCACATTCTCTGTCATTGCGTAGGACTTCAGCGGCGTAGGCTGAAGTGGTTTGGAAGCCACACACTGCATGAACTAGATGAGGTTACGAGCAACGGGCTTACTAATCTCATAGGGTTTGTAATGGGGATAGGATGGCTTAGGGGCAATCAGAACTAATTGCTAGGGTTTAGGTTCCACTCCTCTTCTTCTTCTTTATCTAAGTTTTCTATTCTCTTATTCTGTTTTCAACTTCTCTCTATTTCTCAAAGGGATCACAATGGACCTTTTTGGTCTCTGGGTGAAGGCGTGAATACGCCACCCTTTTCAACCTAACCTAACCTAACCTCGGTTGTCAAAAACCTAGGTTAGGTTAGGTTAGAAAGGGTGGCGTATTCACGCCTACACCCAGAGGCCGAACGGCCCATTGTGATCCCTTTATGATAGAAAGAGAGAAATAGAAATAAACGAGGATAAATAAGAATAAATAAGAAATATACAAGAAATAGAAAGAAGAAAAAGTGGAACCTATACCCAATCAATCAGTTATGATTGTTCCTAAGCCATTTTATTCCCATTACAAACCCTATGAGGTTGACAAGTCCTTTGCCATTAACCTCACCTAGTTCATGTAGTGTGTGGCTCCCAAACCACTTCAACCTATTACGCTGAAGCCCTACGCAGTGACAGAGTATGTGCTCTACTGTCTCTAGCTCCTCAACATCATCGCACGTTCTACAAAAATCTGATGTGCCAATGTCCCACTTACTCATCATATTCCCTATTGAGAAATGACCCGTAACCATACCTACTATGATTCTAAGACTACCACGACTCATACCTAGAAGATGCTTGGAATCTGCCAGTTTTAAGCTAGGCCATAATGCTCTAGAAACTCTGCAGTCCGATCTGTCACTCCAGGCACGATTCGTGTTGTCCAGAGTCCACTCCCTTATGGCCCTAAAGAAGGACCCAATTGGAATCTTAACAGATGACTCTATGAAAGACCTATCTAGCTCCGAGCCACTGCGAGCTAGCTCATCGGCTATTTCGTTGCCAAGAATGTCACAATGACCAGGAACCCAACAGAGTCTTATCATATAGGAATCCATTAACCTTCTCAATTCCCTTCTGCACTCAAGTACTAATCTGGACCTAACAAAATGACTAGTCAGAGCCAATAACGCTGCCTGACTATCAACATATATAGTAATCTCAGACCCTCTCTCAACATTCCCCTCAATCAAGCCTAGAGCCTTATAAATGCCAAGAATCTCCGCCTGAAAGACACTACAACTGTCAGACAATTTGTAGGATCGCCTGATATCAGTTCCCATAAAGTATACACCTGCACCAGTGCCAACTTCCATCTTCGAACCGTCTGTGAAGACCGCACAGCCTTCAAAGAGCTTTCCTACTCCATCCCAGAGGTCCCTGCTAGGTAACACCAAAGCGGGAGTCGCCCCGAAGTCAATCGTAGTCCCGACATAATCCGTAGGCTCCGCCACGGATAGTGTCCGACCGTTGAATTTGACTTCATCTAGTATGCTGACGTGCCCCGCTCTAGAGGTACCTAATAATCCCAGTTCCTTCAATCTAAATAGGCCGCGGACAGCCATACCCCTCACAAATTCCTCAATTGGAAGAAGATGGAGGATTATGTCCAGCGCCGCCTGAGGTGTACTTCTCCTGGCACCTGAGATGCCAACTGAAGCACACCTCTGAACTTTAGAGAGAAGTTTCCTATACGTTCCTTTACCCAATACATTCCACCAGACTGTACAGCCATAAGTAAGAATCGGTCTTACAACCGAAGTGTAAATCCAGTATACAACTTGCGGCTTAAGGCCCCAATTCTTACCTATAGAGTTCCTGCAGGTGTAATAGGCATTAAGTCCCTTCTTGGCCCTCTCCTGGGTGTTTCTCCTCCAAGACAATTTACTGTCCAAGTACACACCCAGGTATTTGGCCTCACTTGACAATGCAAGCTCAATCCCGTTCAATACTGGCAAGCTAAAATGCTCGACCTTGTATTTCCTAGTAAACAAAACTAGTTCCGTTTTTTCGGGGTTTACCCCTAATCCCTTACTGTTGGCCCAAAGGGACAGATCACGTAAACCTGTCTGCATGACCTCACTGATCGTAGATAAAAACTTACCAGAGACCAGTAAAACAACGTCATCGACGTAGGCCACAATCTTCCGTCCCTTAGCATCAAACTGTCTTAAAATGACGTTCACGGCCAAGAGCCACAGTAATGGAGAAAGGACCCCCCCTTGCGGTGTGCCCCTAGTCACGAGCTTCCTCATACAAGTGCCTCCCATGCTTGAGTTGATGACCCTGCTGCTAAGCATCAGAGTTATCCACTCAACAAGGAGCCCACTTACATTCAGTGAAACAAGTGATTCCTCAATAGCCTCTATCGTGATATTATTAAAGGCCCCCTCTATATCGAGAAAAGCTGCCATGGTATACTCCCTCTGCACAAGATAAGCATGTTGAGACTCGCTAATGACCTGAGTTCCTATACTAGTCCTAAGATGAAGATCGATCAGTCTTTCTACTGTCTTCAATAGAAAAGACGATAGGCTGATCGGTCTGTAATCCTTGGGCTTCGAGTGAGGCGTCTTAACCGCTTTGGGTATGAAAATGACCCTTACCTCTCTCCACCCTCTGGGAATGTACTTCAATCTAAGACATTCCCTAAACACCTCCGTCAATAGAGAGATGGCTCCTTCATCGACTTTCTGTAGCATGGCAAGAAATATTCCATCCGGGCCCGGAGATTTGTATGGCTCGAATGAATTTACCGCCCATGATACCTTGTCTCTAGTGATCATCTCCCCTATCACATCGGTAACCCCAACATCTGATTCGGGTTGTAGGTTATCACTGACGCTACCTGTCCCTCCATCAGATTCTAAGTCCTTACAGCCTGGAAAATGAGTCTCCATAAGTAAACTGAGGGACTCTGAGCTAGACTCTGTCCACGAGTTATCCGCACGTTGTATGTATCCAGGTGCCACTGGGTCCTTGGATAATACTTGCCTAAACCTAGACAACTCGTTAACAGAGTCCACCGATTCACAGAAATTTACCCATGAAGTCCGTTTCGCTCTTCTAATGTCCTTCTTATACTTAGAGAAACTATCCCTATAGCTATTCCAATCCTCATCGCTCCTCGTTAGTTTGGCTCTATTAAACAGCTTCCTAACTGTAGACCGCTGGTCCCTAAGTTCCCTAGTCCACCATTTCGGCTGTTTCCTTTTTCCAGGATAAATCACTGGACAATTGAGCTCAAAACTATTCCTAATAACATTCGTGAAATGTCGTGAAATGTCAAAAACCTAAGTCGGTTGTCAAAAAAATCTAAGTCTAAGAATGTGTTACCAAAAAATTTCATTGAAAACAAAAACAATTGTAGTACATGTGCTTTTTTGAATAATTTTTTTCAATTGAGTTTTTTTTAAGCTTAATATCTATGTTAATAATCTGTGGTTAATTTTTGGTACAGTAAAAAAAATACGCCCAAAGGGTCATTTGTGTTATTTTTTGTTAGTATATTAAAAAAATCAGTGAAAAGTGCTGTTTATTGTTGTTCTTGTAATTTTGGCCTAGATTAAGATCAAAATATGTAAATTTAATTTGTATACGTAAAAAATGTATTTGTAGCCTTAATTTTTTTTTTTAGATATGGAGTGTTGTTGAGAAAAAATCAGAAAATATGAATCATATTTATTATATAGAAAAATCTAAAATTTGATATAATTTAATTCAATAACTTCACACAATAACTTCCAGAGCTATTAAAGCAATAAAAACAGTATTTTTACAAGATATATTTATTAAATATCTTTAGTATCATTAGCAATTATTATAAACTAGCTTAAAACTGACATTCCGGCCATTTTTTATTAAAATATGATAAATATTTTCTGATTTATTCCGAACAAGACATTCCATATCTCAAAAATTTTAGACTACAAATACATTTTTTTACGTAGATAAATAAATTAATTTTACATATTTCGATCCTAATGTAGTCCAAAATTGCAAGAACAATAATAAACAGCACTTTTCCCTAGATTTTTTTAAATATACAAACAAAATTATAATTTAATTGAGCATTTGCATAATTTTATTGTAATTAAAATAATACCATATAATTTTAAATTTCAAAAAAAAAAAAAAAAAAAAAAAAAAATTAAACATTGTATAATGAAATTTTTAAGTCTCAATAAATTTTAATTTAATTTAACTTTGATATAACTCTGTACAGCCTTTATTAATAATACGAACAAAAAATTTAAAAATTTTCAAAACATAGGTATTCCATTTTTTTAAATATTTAAAATAGATCTTCATATTTGGTCTTATAATTATTTTGTTTAAAGCTTAAGTAAAAGTTCCGTTATTTTTGCACAGGAGTAACGGAACCAATTTTTTTACTTACGAAAAAAGTGCCCCATAGTCTTCTTCATAAGTATGCTAAATTTTACTAGGATTACACTTCTAGTTCCATAGAAATATAAAAAACTTTTTTTGTCTTATAAATATTTCGATGAGTTTATAAAGCCAATAAGTCCAAAATAACAATATTACAAAGTAAAAAATCGTGCCTTTGCACATAAATATACAAAATAAATCTCTCTTACTAAATTTAAATATTAAAAATTCTATATAGATATATATTATACAAATATAAATTCAAATTTTTATGCTATGCTAAAGGTAGTCACCTCAGAAAATGCAACTTTGCTAGACCCTTGCAAAGTAAGTTGTGCAAAATTTTTTCTATGTTGAAATCAATGTAACTTTTCTACTTTTCAAGGGTCTTGCAAAGTTACAATTTCTGAGGTGAATACCTTTGCTGTTTATGGCTCCCCAGCCTTCATGTTAATACAAAAGAAATATAAACAAAATATGAATTTGGTAGCAACCATTGATAATATTCTAAGAATGTAAAATATAAAAAAGTGTAAACTAATAATTTTAGGGAATAGAAGTTAGAAAATGGGAAATTAATTTAAGTCTAAAAGCATTGGTAGAATGCAAACAAATCCGTAGTTCAATTCGTAAATGATTCCAACATCTAACTACTCTTAACAGGAAAGAGCTTTTTAAATACAGAATATGAAATTCTAGGAATCCTAATCTGCAAAATGAAGTGTTAGTGTCGCTTGTAGACACTTTTAGTCTTCATATTTTGTTGTATCATTTATGTCAATTGTACACATCTTTCTTGAGTTATGGTGAAATATACTACAGTAATGGCTTTATTATGGGCGAAATATACGCCCATAAAAAATCCAGAACTGATGGAATAAAACTGAAAGCAGCACATCAAATACATTAAGTCCAACTATTCGTCTATGAAGGAGAATTTTTTTGTCGACCACTGTTATTTAATTATTTTTAGTTATTTATTTATTTATTGTTAATGTCTTTCGTTAGAATGATTTCGATAAACACATGCATGTTATATGATATGAATGATATGTTATATGATATGAAATTGGTGAAAGAAATAATTTTTTTTTTTAATTTTTATTAAAAAATCTTATTTTTTCTTTTTCGAAAACAATATTTTCATGAGACTAAAAAACTTATTTATTATTTAAATAAAAATAATGTTAATTACCTATTTGATAAAAAAATATCTGAAAATTTAACAACCTTTAGAACACAGTTAAATTAAATTTTTAGATGTTAGTTTTATTCACTTTCATAATGACGAATAATTTCGAATTTAAAAAGGCATTAACAATTAATTTGATTTTACTATTGATTTAGAACCCAGCAAAAAAAGTGAGGAAAAAGATGCAATAAAATTACCACAACTAGTAACCAGTACCACTTCAAATTCGGGTGAAAAACCAATGAATTTAAAATTAGCGTGTCATTGGTGGAATGTTGTTCATTTTTGGCAACTTGGATGTTATTTGTAGCTAGTATCATTACTTATATTAACATTGTATTTAAGATGTGAGGAAAAACGACTACTACAAAGTGAAAAAAATCCTGACTCCAAAAATTTTCTTAGGGTTGTTATTAAAGATACGGGTAAATAATTATAATTTTTATTTATGGAGAAGCAAAAAGAAAAGATGAAATTAAAATTTTAAATTATTCAAAATTGTTATTATTATTTTTTTTTTATATTTATCAAAGTGCCTTTTGTTTCTTAGACTTTTCTGAGTTTCTGAATAAATGTTTAAGAAGTGTTAAAAACCAAGGAAATTTTTAATCAAATAAGTAATTTAATACCGTAATTTTTATAACGATATTAAAAATAACTACTAGAATAGTTAAAAAAATCATTAAATACTTTGGATGTGATTTAGATGTCATTTGTAAAGAATTACTTTCATAATTTTTTGCTGGGAAGTCCTGAAAATCTCTTTGAACCACTTTAATTTTGTTAGTCAGCTTGTTTATGAAATCCTCGACGGAATTGGAAACGAAATTTCAAATCAATTTCAATATGAAATGGGTTTATGAAAAGGTGAAGAAAACAATTTGATAAAGAATTGAAATTTCCGCTCGAAATTACATTTTTATGTCCATAAATAAATAATTAAATCCTATTATTTGCTCTCATAAACCAATAATAAAATACAAAAACCCATTTTATAAGTTGTATTGGAATTGGAAAATTTAGGTGGTAGTTCCTTAGAATCAAAGACTAATCGTTAATTAAGAGAGACTTACGTTAAAAGCGCTCACGGTTTGCGTGTGACATAATTTCATATCAAGTTGGATGGTAATATGGTCGAATAAGTGAGGAGATATTAGTATCTGCAGAATTATTATAAAAAATCTTAATACTTCGTGGAAATAATTTTTATCAAACTGCTTAGATGCATTGAATTATATTAGACTAGATTAACCCGGTGCGCTTTGCTACTCGTTTTGATGCCATATTAGATATTAACTTTATATGGGGCAACTACTCCTCCTCGACCTATTCTCTGTATTGCAATTTTAAAAAAATTATATATTATATATACGAAAAGTATAGGGGCTAGCTACACTCCCCAATCCTTCCTATTTTATTTTATGAATTAAATATGATAAGGAAGTAGTCCCTACAAAATTTGAGGTCTTCCCTTATAATAGTTCTTTAGATACCCATTAAGAATAATTGCTTTGAATACACATCTGCTCAAAATAATAGATGCACTTAGTGGGATGATATTAAAGTGACTATAACTTTGGAAAATTCTTCAAAAATACTTATATTTTTAATGAAAAATATGGCATACGTTTTCGATTTAAATACCAAAAATTGTATTTATCAGGGAAACCACAATATGCTCTAAAAAATGGGTTTTATGCGCATTAAATCTGCAATAAAAAACGAAAAATATGCTCTAAAAACGCGAAAATATGCACTAAATAACAAAGATTTTGTATAATTTTTTAACAAAATTATGTTTTTCATTAAAACGATGGTATTAATATTTCAACATTATAAAATAAGGCAAAACTAAAATTTATCAACCGCGTCGAAATTTGATTCCCCATTTTTTACTGTATCTCAGAAAAACGTTATTGATCTTCAATTTTCTTACCCATCTAATTCTTGATACTATTAGTATTAGTTCAGAAATGATCAAAATTATCATATCGATCACTTACTTTTTTATGAAAATCTATAATTCTGAATCATTTAGATCATTTGTCAAAATTTCATCGAAGTATCAAGTGTCATTTCAGATTTATAGCGAAAGTAATTTTATCGTAAGTGACATTTTTCATACATATAACAATGTGTAAAGTTTTGTTTTCTGCACTTACGACATTTTCGCGGCATTTTTACAACATAAACTTCAATCATAATATTCAAGCTTCTCAACGATAAAATGTTATCCACTAAAGTTAATTTAAAATTTTTTTTTATTTTTTTAAACATTTCATGAGGTATACAAAAATTATTCTTAAAATATCAAAATATGCTCTAAAAGGGTTAAAATAGGGCTCTAAAAATTGCCAAATGCAATAATATGCCGTTAAGAGTAAAATATGCAAAAATATGCACTAACAAATTTGTTCTGAAACGGATAAATGTTTAATCGATGGCTTCATTCAACGTCCAGGAAAAAACATGCAATTGCATATTGTGGTTTCCCTGGTAATTACAAATAAAAACTACATTTATGTAGATTTTCAATGTGTTTTTAGTAGAAAATGGTATTCTTATTAAAAAAAAGGTGAAGGGAAAATTGGAGGGAAACATTTTTCTGAAAAAAGGGAAAAAAAGGAATTTTTTTACTAAACAGAGGGATTTTTCGTAAATTTTATCTGGCTTTACTGGTTACAAGAGACTAAACAAATTTCATTTAGGATAATTATTACTAATTTATTTGTTTAGTCTTACAGAGTTAATTTTAATTTAACCTTAAACTATATTTTTAAAATATAAGAAATCAGTATTTATGAATATTTAAAAAAATATCCCCAAATTCCGATTCAAATACGCTTTTTAAGCAAATATCATCCCTAAGTATTAAACTGCTGCACAGTGGTCCCAAAACGTTTTTTTTTTTTTTTTTATAAATAATTCTGTAACATTTGAACCGTTGGAAAATATCTCAGGTATTGTCGAGTTGATTTGAGGAGTACAAGCCCCAAAGGGGGTAGTGGGTGGCCCTACAAAGTTGATATTTTTTCTGAAAAATCGTCAAAAATCATTTATGATATGACAGAAAAGAAATTTTATATATAGATAGTCCTTGTAAATCTCTAAATACATAAAATAAATAAATATTGCCACCTTTTTGGAAACAAAAAACCCTAAATGTAAAATTTTTTTAAAGTTCCAACTTTAGATTAATACAACTTTTTATCGGTTTCATATATTTATATGATTCTTGCAGCAATATTATTTAAAATTTTGTAAGGAATCTGGCAAATGTTTTAAAAAAAATTTAAGTTAAAAAACTAAAAAATCGATGCTTATAATGAGGTAATAATTTATTTCGACACGAATATCTCTTAAACTAAAAGAGTTAAGCTACACATGTAAGCGTATTTTTTGTAGAGATTTACAAGGACTGAATTTTTGGCGATTTTTCAAGAAAAAAATACTTACCCGAGATGGCCAACTTTGGAGGGCCACCCACTACTAGTAGTTTTTTTACAAAAATAGTAAAATCGGATGAGAACAGAAATAATTTGGTAACGCTCAAGAGTAATATATTTGTGTCAAATATATAATGTGGATTTCCTCAGTAGTTTTAATGTAATGTTTTCTTAAACATGGCAAATAAATCTGCGCGGCGTGAAAGGGTGCTTGGCATTTTTTGAAATGGTTGTAACAATATGTATTACTTCCGTACTATATGAGAGTCATAAGCTGCAGTATAAGTTAGTCCTTTCCGAACTATATGTGTCCTAAATTTAGTATGAAGCGAAAAGTGGTTTAGTAAAAAATTTAGTGTACACAATTTTACGTAAATGAATTCAAGGAATAGATAATAGGTAATGAATTTAAATTAAGTCAAATATCATTTTCATAAAAAGCGGGAGTTAAAAGGGGCGTGACTTCCAATCAGGATCCAACTTATTAAATCGAAAAAAAGTGTGATTTTCTGATATTTTCGTTTTTGTTATTGATAAAAATTATATTTTAATCACTTTCTTTTAGATTTTATTAAATAATTTTTTTATATTTGCCTAAAAATAACTGTTATTTTCCACATGAAAATCATCAGAATTTTTCAAACCGATTCGTTTTGAAAACGATCGGTTTTCATCACATACCTGATAGTCTCTTTTATATTTATATTAAAATATAATTAATAATTATTGTATTTTTATTCAGGCTCAAGTTCATTATTGTAATATAATTTTTACGAAAAGTGGGAATGAAAAAGGTCGTGGCATACAGTGTATTGGTCATTTAGGTATTTTTTTCTTGGGAACTATTTTTTGTTTGCTAAATTTTGCATGAACCAATTCAGGGAATAGTTAAAAAATTAAGAAAAACGAGAAAGAAAGATATATAAGAAAGAAAATATGGGAGCTATGATCAATTATTCTTGCATCTGTAGAAATTGTTGTACTTCATTTTTATGTTGGCTTAAGCCGTTAGCGTTCCAGTAACATATTCTTAGGGAATTCATTTTTTACTTAGCAGAATCTGCATGAGCATGCTTTTATTTTGCATTAATTTTTGCAACATATTTTGCATGTTCGTCATGAAGGTATTCATGGTTTGAATTAAATTCTCAATAGAGCTTTGAGAATTCGTATTGGGAATTGCTGAACCCATGAAGAAATGAAGATTAGTATGTTCTTATATGATTCCCAAAATATTACGTCTCAATGTTAAAAATTACGTGAGCTGGACCATTTTCAAAGCACCTCTAAAATTACGTATTTCTTTTAATATCACTATCAAAATTTTAGTTATAAGAAAATTAACTTCAAATTATAATAGAGGCTTACCACGAACTTGAATATTCATTTAAATTATTATTACATTTCTTTTCAGTCGCGGAATATTAAGATTTTACTAAAATTTTTTATCACATTTTCATTGTTCAAACATGTAATATATTTCGAACATTTTTCAACATATATTAGGTTTTAATGTACCATAGGAATGGTATATCCTGCTGCTATTGAAGATAACACGTAATTAACCCATTAAGAGCTAGAGGGTCAATTTTATCCATTTAGTTCCCAAAAGGTTAAATTAGCAATTTTTGCAAATAAGTCGCATTGAAGTACTCATTACACTTAAATATTGATAAATTTATAAGAAATATAATAAGTTCATTTAAAACCGCGATAATAATTGAATAAAAAGAAGTTTTTGAATTTTAGCCGCTAATTTACACGAATTTACAGCTTTTTTGATCAATTTACGCTTTCGGGGAAATTTATATCCTTAACTAACAATTTATTTGCCGTTAAAATTAACTTAACCAATTATGGATCGGAAATCCCAAAATTTCATTTGTGCAACTAAAGGGTTAAATGAATCCATATATCAATAGTATTTCATAAGACCTTTTCAATAATGCCCTAATATATAATTTAAGATGGAAAATGTCCAAAATATTCAATATTTAATAAAATACTATTTAAAATAAAATCATTGAATATTTAACTAAAATTTTAATTTCGCGAGAATGAAAACAAATTTTAAAATAATTTTTGCTCAATATTTATTAGACCTCGTTTTTCTATCATATGTTGTAATATTTTTGACAAAAGGTTAAAAATTGTGTATAATGTTGATCGAAAACCATATTTTTGGAGGAGTTTTAAAAATGGTCCAGCTCACGTAAATGAAATAATTGAAAAAAAAAAATATTTGATCGCTTATTTATAGAAAATGTTTGTTGGATTTAAAACAACTAACAAAATAAATAATAATTCGAAAAATATCAAACTCTATTGAAAAATTTCCAAAATAGTTCTGAAAAATATCAAAATTTAATAAAATTGGAATTTATTGCTATTATTTGTACATTTCATGTATCTTAGACAATATGCAACGATAGAAAATCATGTTTTTTAACAACACTTAATCTATATATATAACGAGAAAAAAAGCTATACTCGGTCAAGACCGACCATATAATACCCTACACTATTATGTATGACCATAAAATTTCGGGAAGGAGACCTATATTAGATCAATACTTTTAGTAAATGTAAAATAAAATATACAAATACAAAATAATACGTTGATACTAACATCTACTTGATTTTATGTACTTTAGGGCGATTCTCGGAAGTGGGTTTATATGGGAGCTGTGGTAAATTATGGACCGATTCTAATAAAATTTGGCAATGTTGTTTCTACTTATATAAAACTTATTTGTGTGGAATATTAACTTGATACTAACATTAGTATGGGATTTATGCACGTTAAAGTGATTTTCGGAACAGGGGTTTATATGGGAGCTATGGTTAATAATGGACCGATCTTCAGAAAATTTGGTACAAAGATTGATACTTATACAAAACTTCTTTGTACCGAGTTTTTTTTAGTGTTGAAACTTAATTCCGGGGGGACATTTGTATGGGGGGTAGGTGAAATAATGGACCGATCATAACCAATTTCAATAGGCTTCATCCTTGTGTCATAAAAGTCCCACCTGCCAAATTTCATTCAATTGTCTTCAAAATTGCGACCTGTACTTTGTGCACAAGGTTTACACGGACAGCCAGCCGTCCAGCCAGACGGACGGACATCGTTAGATCGATTTAAAAAGTGATTCTGAGTCGATTGGTATACTTTAAGGTGGGTGTTGGATAACGTTTTCTATGCGTTACAAACATCAGCACAAACGCATAATACCCCAACCACCTATGGTGGTGTAGGGTATAAAAATTAATGTGTGTTTGTTTGTATGTATGTTTGTTTGAAGTCTATAGCCGCCTAAACGGCTAAACCGATTTTCTTGAATTTTTCACAGTGTGTTCCTATATGCCTGGAAGAAAAAATAGGCTACTTTTTATTTTGAAATTCCATGTGGGCGAGGTGCCATGCCCACTTACTAAATAACTATTAAAAGTAGTATATCTCGGAAATTGGTATTACTAGAGTCCTCAAATTTTGCACGAACAACTTTGACACCTATATGAACATTCTGGAAAAAAATAGGCGAACTAGCAATAGGGGGTGTGGCACATCTCACGCCTAATATTGCTTGCCAATACCAAATGCCGTAAATTTAGGAAACTACAACAGTTACATTTCCCAAATTTTGTACAATAAACCTAAGTGTCAGTGTGAACATTTTGTGCAAAAATGGGCGGAAAAGAAATAGTAGGCGTGTCATCTCTCATATAAAGTTTATACCAAAATTTGTATATCTGGGAAACTATAAAAGTTAGAGCTCAAATTTTGTACGACTAGCATTAGCTTCAATATGAATATTTTGGACAAAAATTGGTACACTAGCAATAGTGGGCGTGGCACCTCCCATATAAAGAAAATATTAAATTATCATATCTGAGAAAATATAACAGTTAGAGTTCTAAAATTTTGTCGGAGCCACTTTAGTATCAATATTAATATTTAAGAAAAATATGGGCGGACTAAAAGTAGGGGGCATATGAATTAAATGCAAAAATTCGTATATCTGGGAAACTATTGGAGTTGGAATGCTCAAATTTTGCACAAAGAATTTTGACATCCATGAAAACATTTGTCTAATAAATTAGCGGATTATAAAAAAAAAATTAAATACAAAAATTAGTATATTTTTTTAATCTTTTAATTACGATGTATTTCATTTCGGGGGGTGGCGAAGCACACCGGGTATTAGCTAGTAATAAATAAAAATTTTTATCAAAATTTTAAAAATCATGTTTATTTGTTTAGAGTTGCATTTTTTTTGCTCGCTCACATTTTCAACTGCTTTTATTAAACGTTCAATAATTTTCGTTACGCACAAAAATATTCAACGAGATTATATGCAATAGGTATCTATTACCACAATATATATATATATATATATATATATATATATATATATATATATATATATATATATATATATATATATATATATATATATATATATATATATATATATATATATATATATATATATATATATATATATATATATATACAGTGGTGGCCACGAATTTAAGACAAGACATGTAACGAACTAAGTTGTGATAATTATTACAACCCTGCAATATAAAATTAGATTTTGTTAATTTTTCAGTGTACCCTGTAATGTTAAGATCAATTACCGTTATTTGGTTTTGTTTGTGTATACATTTTGTTGCTGTTTTTATTATATTTTCGTAAAAACGTGCTTTTGAAGCTGGTCACGAATTTAAAACATATAAGAAATATTTGGTTTTTAAGTGATTTTTTGGTGTTTTTTGAAGCTAAAAGGTAAGTAATGAATGTTTTATTCCATTTAATGTTAGAATACATCAAAATATTTAGTTAGAAATGGCCAGAGGTACTTGGAGTTCGGATGCCGAGCGAAAATTGATCCAACAAATGAATACTGATGGAAAAACAGTAATGGAAATTTCCAAGCTACTAAAATGTTCCAGATCCAAGATTTACAATGCACTGGAACACATCAAGCAACATGGCACTACCAAAAATGTCAAACAGCACCCTAGAGCCCGAAAAACTACACCCAGGGAGGATAGCTTAATTTATAAATCAGCTGCTAAAGATCCTTTCAAGAGCTCAAGTAAAATTAAAAATGAGATTTCATCGGATTTTGGTATTAATATATCGTCCAGGACAATAAGAAGACGTCTGAATGAGAAGAACTTACGTGGGTGTATTGCACAACGTAAACCACTTGTGTCAAAAAAAAATATTAAATCCCGACTAGCGTTTTCAAGAGAAAATCTCAATAAGCCGATGACATTTTGGAAAAATATACTTTGGAGCGACGAGTCGAAGTTTTGTCGCTTTGGTTCTGATGGAAAACAGTACGTATGGCGTCCTCCAAACCTGGAGCATCACCCAAAGTACACCCTTAAAACGGTTAAGCATGGTGGTGGAAATGTCATGGTGTGGGCAGCATTTTCCTGGCATGGTGTAGGTCCCATTCAGAAGATTATCAATAAAATGGACCAGCATATTTACAAAAACATACTGACAAGCATCATGATACCATTCGCTGAAGACAACATGCCTCTAATGTGGAAATTTATGCATGATAATGACCCTAAGCACACTTCACGCCTAGTGAAGAGTTGCTTAGAGGAAAATAATATCACAGTTCTGAAATGGCCAGCTCAATCCCCGGATCTCAATCCAATTGAGAACTTGTGGAATGATGTTGAGGAGCATGTACGAGCAGTAAAGCCAAAAAATTTGACTGATTTATGGGAAGAAATTCAAAAGGCTTGGTATGCCATTCCAAAGGAGCGCTGTATGGCCTTAGTTGAAAGTTTACCCAGGAGATGCGCTGCTGTGATTCAAAATAAAGGATTTCCCACCAAATACTAATATTGTTTTATGAAGCTGAGCTTTACTTTTGTGAATTAACTTTTATTTTGCCTATGTCCTAAATTCATGACCAGGCTTAAACTTGTATTAATCTGTATAATATGTAAATAAAAATTGGAAACTAAATATAGGTAACAAACTATTGTTGATTTTTTTTCATAACATTACTAGGATCTTTAAAAAATAACATGGATCTAAAATTTGTTCGATAAGATGTAAAAATTATCAGAAATATATAAGTGAAATGTCGTGTCTTAAATTCGTGGCCACCACTGTATATATATATATATATATGGAAAAAATAACAGATGAAAACATTTTCTTTAGCTACTACAAAAAATTACCATTAGTCAATAAAAATTATTATTTTTAACATAAACATATTAAAAATCCGTAAAGCAAAGTTTATGTGATTAATTTAATCATATTGGTTTCGTGTTTATGATTTATGTCTTCGGTAAATAAATTTGAAAATGGGTCGTGGTGTTCATTGTACTGAATCTGAAAAAATTTTATTCTTAAATTAAATTCGGACGGGTTATCAATTAGAAAAATTGCACAGATAATGAAGTGTTCCAAAACTAAAGTATTCAATGCCATTCATTCGAAAAAAGTCATGAAACTAGAAGTAGAAAGCGTAAAACGTCAGCTCGTTTTGACCATCGTTTAGGTCGACTTTCCAAAAAATATATATATATATATATATATATATATATATATATATATATATATATATATATATATATATATATATATATATATATATATATACAGTGGTGGCCACGAATTTAAGACAAGACATGTAACGAACTAAGTTGTGATAATTATTACAACCCTGCAATATAAAATTAGATTTTGTTAATTTTTCAGTGTACCCTGTAATGTTAAGATCAATTACCGTTATTTGGTTTTGTTTGTGTATACATTTTGTTGCTGTTTTTATTATATTTTCGTAAAAACGTGCTTTTGAAGCTGGTCACGAATTTAAAACATATAAGAAATATTTGGTTTTTAAGTGATTTTTTGGTGTTTTTTGAAGCTAAAAGGTAAGTAATGAATGTTTTATTCCATTTAATGTTAGAATACATCAAAATATTTAGTTAGAAATGGCCAGAGGTACTTGGAGTTCGGATGCCGAGCGAAAATTGATCCAACAAATGAATACTGATGGAAAAACAGTAATGGAAATTTCCAAGCTACTAAAATGTTCCAGATCCAAGATTTACAATGCACTGGAACACATCAAGCAACATGGCACTACCAAAAATGTCAAACAGCACCCTAGAGCCCGAAAAACTACACCCAGGGAGGATAGCTTAATTTATAAATCAGCTGCTAAAGATCCTTTCAAGAGCTCAAGTAAAATTAAAAATGAGATTTCATCGGATTTTGGTATTAATATATCGTCCAGGACAATAAGAAGACGTCTGAATGAGAAGAACTTACGTGGGTGTATTGCACAACGTAAACCACTTGTGTCAAAAAAAAATATTAAATCCCGACTAGCGTTTTCAAGAGAAAATCTCAATAAGCCGATGACATTTTGGAAAAATATACTTTGGAGCGACGAGTCGAAGTTTTGTCGCTTTGGTTCTGATGGAAAACAGTACGTATGGCGTCCTCCAAACCTGGAGCATCACCCAAAGTACACCCTTAAAACGGTTAAGCATGGTGGTGGAAATGTCATGGTGTGGGCAGCATTTTCCTGGCATGGTGTAGGTCCCATTCAGAAGATTATCAATAAAATGGACCAGCATATTTACAAAAACATACTGACAAGCATCATGATACCATTCGCTGAAGACAACATGCCTCTAATGTGGAAATTTATGCATGATAATGACCCTAAGCACACTTCACGCCTAGTGAAGAGTTGCTTAGAGGAAAATAATATCACAGTTCTGAAATGGCCAGCTCAATCCCCGGATCTCAATCCAATTGAGAACTTGTGGAATGATGTTGAGGAGCATGTACGAGCAGTAAAGCCAAAAAATTTGACTGATTTATGGGAAGAAATTCAAAAGGCTTGGTATGCCATTCCAAAGGAGCGCTGTATGGCCTTAGTTGAAAGTTTACCCAGGAGATGCGCTGCTGTGATTCAAAATAAAGGATTTCCCACCAAATACTAATATTGTTTTATGAAGCTGAGCTTTACTTTTGTGAATTAACTTTTATTTTGCCTATGTCCTAAATTCATGACCAGGCTTAAACTTGTATTAATCTGTATAATATGTAAATAAAAATTGGAAACTAAATATAGGTAACAAACTATTGTTGATTTTTTTTCATAACATTACTAGGATCTTTAAAAAATAACATGGATCTAAAATTTGTTCGATAAGATGTAAAAATTATCAGAAATATATAAGTGAAATGTCGTGTCTTAAATTCGTGGCCACCACTGTATATATATATATATATATGGAAAAAATAACAGATGAAAACATTTTCTTTAGCTACTACAAAAAATTACCATTAGTCAATAAAAATTATTATTTTTAACATAAACATATTAAAAATCCGTAAAGCAAAGTTTATGTGATTAATTTAATCATATTGGTTTCGTGTTTATGATTTATGTCTTCGGTAAATAAATTTGAAAATGGGTCGTGGTGTTCATTGTACTGAATCTGAAAAAATTTTATTCTTAAATTAAATTCGGACGGGTTATCAATTAGAAAAATTGCACAGATAATGAAGTGTTCCAAAACTAAAGTATTCAATGCCATTCATTCGAAAAAAGTCATGAAACTAGAAGTAGAAAGCGTAAAACGTCAGCTCGTTTTGACCATCGTTTAGGTCGACTTTCCAAAAATAACCCCCTTATGTCATCAAGTAGCCTTAAAAATTAATTGAGTGCTTCAGTGACAAGTCGAACAATAAGAAATAGGCTGCAGGAAGTCGGATTAATGGGACGCAGTCCGAGAAAAGTACCACTGTTGAGCAAGAAAAACATACAAAAAAGGTTGGAATTTGCCAGGCGACATCTGTGCCGTAAAAAGTGGAACAACGTACTATGGTCAGACGAAACAAAAGTCAATTTATTTGGATCTGACGGAAAATCATTTGTACGTCGTCCTGCAAATGTTGAATTTGATCCAAAATATACAAAAAAAAAAAAAACCGTCAAACACGGTGGTGGTTCTATAATGCTATGGGGATGTTTTTCGGCCTCTGGAATTGGTCCAATAGTTTGGATTCAGGGAAAAATTAATGCCGCTGACTATATAGACATTCTCCAGAATAAAATTCTTCCATTTGCTGAGGATGAAATGCCACTAAAATGGGAATTCATACAGGATAATGATCCCAAGCATTCCGCTAGAAGCGTCAAAACGTGGTTTTAGCAGAATGAGGTGCCTGTAATGGAGTGGCCGTCCCAATCACCGGACTTTAACCCCATTGAGCATCTCTGGGGAGTCCTCAATAATAAAATTGGTAGCTTTATATCAAAAAATAAACAAGAGTTGTGGGAAAAAATTCAAGAAACCTGGTACTCAATTCCGCCCGAGGTATGTGCGAATCTTGTGGGATCTATGAATCGCCGTTGTCAGGAGGTTTTAAAAATGAAAGGATCTTCAACCAAGTATTGAAAAAGTATTTGGAAATGATTATTTGGAAAAAAAATAAATATTTTTTCCAAGACATTAAGTGTACCTACTATTTTTTCCTGGCTTTAAAAAAAAAAAAATATTTTTTGGCAGAACTAGTTCCTTATTTTTGCTTTATAAGTTCAAATATTTGAAGTTATTTAACAAAGAATACTAAGAATAGAAAATAGTACTCTTTCCTACAACAACATTTCTCTCTCTTCACATACAAGTTCTGTGTGAATTCAACACACTTGTGAGAGAGAGAGAAACAACACAAAATAAACAAATATTTTCCTTAAAATTTAAGGAAAATGTTGCTACTTTTGTTATTAAAAATAAAACAGAATTTAAAATAATTTTAAATTATTTTCATATTTATCAAAAAAAAAGCAAACAAATGTAATTATATTACTATTTGTGGATGTAACCCGCATCAAAAGATAAAAATCTGGGAATATAATTGTGATGAATTATATTTAATAATTTAAAATACTCTTTTATGCAACTATGTACGATTATGATGTGTGGCGAAAGTGGTTTCAGCACTAATACATATAAATAAAATTTGACTAACACAATCTTAAGGTTAGGTTTTTCTTGACAACAGAGTTAGATTTTTTTGACAAGCCTTCTTTTCTTAGTATTCTTTGTTATTTAATTTTATGTATATACTTTTTAATATTTATGGAATAGTAAATAAAAAAGTAAGAATATATTGAAAAATTAGAATGTCCCTATTATTTTTTCCAACACTGTATATACATACATAACTGATTGAAGGCACAGTAAATAAATTTATATTAAATCGGTCACTACATTTAAACTCCTTTTGTTAACTAATCTCGAAATTTAAATGTGTTTTACTTTCCTGTGCCAATACCAGAGTTTAAAAATTAGTAAATAGTTTTTTCTTTTCTACGACAGCCCATTTTGAAAATATGCATAATTAACATTTTTTGTTGTGAAACATACTAAAAATATACCACAATCAAAGAGCGCCATATATGTATTTTTTCACTTGTACATTTACATATTTTTATTTTCAAAATATATGTTGAACAAAAATTATACAAAACAAAAAATATGCAACATGACCAGTACGAACTGCGTAAAATATTTCAGCTTGTGCATTTTTTACTGCGAAGTAAATGTGTACGAATAAACGAAGACTTGCGAAGCTGACAAGTTGAATATATGCGTACGAAATATGTGAAAAAATATGTTGAAAAAATATGCAAAAAATTATGTTGGAAAAATATTCTTGTGCATGGACATCATTAGTAATGTATAAACAAATAAAATTAATTAGAATTTAAAACAGAAATAAACAAAAACAAAGATGTTTGTTTTTGGGTATTTCTGTATTTGTTTGTTTGTTTGTATTTTAAATTACCCCTTTAACAGCAATATACCATTGAAGAGGATTTATTTGGCTAGGAGTTATCCTATATCGCCATCAGCAATTACGGCATAAAGCCCAGGAAGCCGGAATCCTCGAACTCAACTCCAATTCGTATTCAAAATTGAGTTTTGTTTGGTACTCCACCACGCTAAATCATAGAATTTTCCAGAATCCAAATTAGTTGCATAAGGTTAATGCAAAGCCTCGAAGAACCGTAACGCGGTACTAGCCAAATGCGAGTGTGAGACGCAAAAAAATTTTAAAAAATTAAAAACAGAAAAACTATGTTTAAAAAAAAAAAAAATAATAAATCATTAAATCAAGTCAAGGTGATTGAATGAATTAAAAATTTTATTGAAAAAAGATCTTACTTAAATTGTTTGATTTTATTTTTATTTCAATCTATATCTTCTACATAAGTATAATTTCCGTAGCAACTTTATCTTAGGCGACATAGAAAATTTAAATTTGGTTTACTTACGGAGCCATATTTGGAAATTTTTGGCAGTGAGCGGAGATAAGCGTATTTATGCCTACTTCAAATCCTAGCTACGGTTGCCAGATTCGAATTGTGATCTAACTTTAAATTCTAGAAAAATAAACTTGATTTATAAAACAAAAACTTGACGATCGAAATTCGCCAATAATATTTTATTTTATATATGAATTCTAGGATTGCTCTTGAACATTTATTCACGGCATTAAACAAGTGCTATAAGCGAATGTGTTTTAGAAGTTTCTAAACATCCTAGAGGAAACCGTGATCGATGTATAACATATAGTAATTAGTTTATTCTGTAAATTTTTTAAAATTAAAATGATTCGTATATCTCATATAGATATGATTTCAAGATTATTTAAAATTCAACCATTATGCTGTGTTATTCTGTGCACATTTCAGGGTATAATAAATCAGATGGCATTCTATTCTCTAAAATATATAGCATATATTTATGCTTCGGAATTATCGCTATAAAAAATCTTCATAACTATAAACTATATAACTATATAACTATAACTTGACAAATTTCATTTGAACTTATAGCTTGAAAAGTTAAGTTTACAAATATCTTGACAATCAAGTTCAGATATTTAAATGTTATTCACAAAAATATTTTTTGTAAGAATTTCGGAGGCTTCCGAAAAATGACCCAAAGCAAAACCGTGAATAATATAGAAAAATATATATTTTGATTCTGAATGTGGCTGATTTTGTGCAGAATTAATAATAAAATAATTATCTGAAAGAATTTTATTATTAAATTACAGGTGACCAGAAAGCAAAAAGGCTTCACAAAAGTTATGTTACTATTTATATTAGGACTTTTATATAAACAAATCTATATATATAAAAATTAATGTGTGTTTGTTTGTTTGCATGTATGTGTGTGTGTATGTATGTATGTATGTATGTATGTATGTATGTATGTATGTATGTATGTATGTATGTATGTATGTATGTATGTATGTATGTATGTATGTATTTATGTATGTATGTATGTATGTATGTATGTATGTATGTATGTATGTATGTATGTATGTATGTATGTATGTATATACGTATGTATGTATGTATATATGTATGTATGTATGTATGTATGTATGTATGTATGTATGTATGTATGTATGTATGTATGTATGTATGTTTGTTTGAAGTCTATAGCCGCCTAAACGGCTAAACCGATTTTCTTGAAATTTTCACAGTGTGTTCCTATATGCCTGGAAGGAAAAATAGGCTACTTTTTATTTTGAAATTCCATGTGGGCGAATTCCACGCCCACTTACTAAATAACTATTCTGGAAAAAAAAATAGGCGAACTAGCAATAGGGGGTGTGGCACATCCCACGCCTAATATTGCTTGCCAATACCAAATGCCGTAAATTTAGGAAACTATAACAGTTACATTTCCCAAATTTTGCACAATAAACTTAAGTGTCAATGAACATTTTGTGCAAAAATGGGCGGAAAAGAAATAGTAGGCGTGTCATCTCTCATATAAAGTTAATACCAAAATTTTTATATCTGGGTAACTATAAAAGTTAGAGAGCTCAAATTTTGTACGACTAGCATTAGCTTCAGTATGAATATTTTGGACAAAAATTGATACACTAGCAATAGTGGGCGTGGCACCTCCCATATAAAGAAAATAATAAATTATCATATCTGAGAAAATGTAATAGTTAGAGTTCTTAAATTTTGTCGGAGCCACTTTGGTATCAATATTAATATTTAAGAAAAATATGGGCGGACTAAAAGTAGGGGGCATGGTACCTCCCATATGAATTAAATGCAAAAATTCGTATATCTGGGAAACTATTGGAGTTGGAATGCTCAAATTTTGGACAAAGAATTTTGACATCCATGAAAATATTTGTCTAATAAATAAGCGGATTATGGGGGTATGGTCCCTCCCATAAAAATTAAATACAAAAATTAGTATATTTTTTTAATCCTTCAATTACGATGTATTTCATTTCGGGGGGTGGCGAAGCACACCGGGTATTAGCTAGTTATTTATAAATTCGTAGTCTAGGATATATGAAACAACAAAAATTCAGCAGTATTTTTTAATTCTACAATTATTTTGAACATTTTGTTATTCTCAACACAATTCGTACTGTAATGTGATTAATTTGTTTCATCTTTGTTTTCCATACTAACATACACATGATGTTGTTGGTAAAAATGTCATCCCAAAGTTTGCATTATAATTTTCCTTATTTTTTTCCACTCACGTTATAAACCTTAAATCGATCACTTTGATTTTAATTGTATGTTGTTATTTTTTGCTGTCTTTGCAAACAATACATACAAAAATACATTTGTTAATTTGTATAAAACAATATTTTCTTACTTAACACTTTATTGAGCTCCTATTAAAATTTTTAAGATTATTATAATCATCGTTATTATATTTCTATGTCATAATACCCAATACAGAAATACCCAAAAACAAACATCTTTGTTTTTGTTTATTTCTGTTTTAAATTCTAATTCATTTTATTTCTGTTTATACATTACTAATGATGTCCACGCACAGGAATATTTTTCCAACATATTTTTTTGCATATTTTTTCAACATATTTTTTCACATATTTCGTACACATATATTCAACTTGTCAGCTTCGCAAGTCTTCGTTTATTCGTACACATTTACTTCGCAGTAAAAAATGCACAAGCTGAAATATTTTACGCAGTTCGTACTGGCCATGTTGCATATTTTTTGTTTTGTATAATTTTTGTTCAACATATATTTTGAAAATAAAAATATATAAATGTACAAGTGAAAACATATATGGCGCTCGTTGATTGTGGTATATTTTTAGTATTTTTATAATAAAAATTTTTGTTGATGAAATATTTTTTTGATTTGCTTTCAAGTAATATGAAAAATGATGCAATTTTTTGAATATTTTAGTAGTAATTTTAAACTCTGGCCAATACCTTTTTCTTGAAAATATTAAGAAATAATTTTAATTTTGTAATTTTCTTACAAATGATTTGCATTACCACAGAAGTTTAGTGGTCATAAATAAACTTACATACTTATGTATAAATACCTAACACTCACATTTCTAACTGAAGAAGTTTGAATGCAGTGACCAAATTTGTAAAAGTGTGTGTACTGTGCAAATACTTTTTTCGGACTGTGTATAATTTTTTTAACATTTCATTTCTGTATGTTGAAAGTTATACTACATTTACACCACAGAAAAACTAGTAGTTATGGCTTCATTTGGTTTTTGATTATAAAACTACATACATTTCTTTGGGTTTTCCATACAAACCAAAAACCATTTCTATCTAGTTTTTATTAAAAACCAAATAAAACTATTAAAATAACTATTTATGATACAGCCCGTGCACTATGGTTTCAATGACCACTTTTTTTGGCCAAAACTACCAAAACGGAAAAAAACAAATTATCATATTTGAAATATGATTTAGATGAAAATCAAAACAATTTAATGTATTTATTTTGTATTTCAAAAATTAAATTCATTTTTACACTTTTTATGCGTCAGAAGTACAGTCATTCCAAAGGAAGTTTACAAATATTTCACTTATAACTCAACCTAAAGGCGTGAATTTTGCTTTAGCAGCATTTATTTTGATACACAACTATATTTTATCAATATCTGCTATTTTATTTTATGTCCTGGCATTTTTGTTCATTGGTTAGACCTTTGTAAATGATAAGAATTTCCAATGCTAATTTATATGGAAAAGATGGATTTTCTCGAAAATCGCAAAAAATCGCAGAACGAGACAATATGGATAATATAGCCCAGATATATGTTTATTTATTTTCGTTAAGTTTTTCTTTACCAATTTTCGCCAAAAACTTGCAGGTCTAATGAAATGTAAAATTTCTTACGAATCCAATTTCATTTTTGGGTTTTCTAAAACTAACTGTATTTTCTAAGACGCCAACACGTTCTTACTGATTTCGTATTCAATTATAAAAGTACTTATACTAAGAAATATTTTCCGTATTAAACTTATTTAAAAAATTGTTGTACTCAATAATTATAAATTAATGAAAACCGTTGAAAAACGGCACCTTTTTTATACATATTTTAAATTTGCTTAAGAAACTGAACTTTGACCTGTTGTATTATGAAGACAAATTAGTAAAAGTAGCAAAAAACTTAATTTTCTGGCGTTTTGAAGTGTTTGCTACAAAACTACGATAATTAAAACACAAATAGAAAATGTTACCAAAATTAGTTTTGGCCAAGAAAAGTGGTCCGCGAAACCATAGTGCCGTGATAGAACAAAACCAGGTAGAATTATTAGAGTTGTATTTTCAAGTCTTGTAAAGTCAAAAAATTAAAAAAATTAAAACAAACAAGCGCGAGTTATATTCGGCCCGGCCGAATCTATATACCCACGATCAACTTTTTCAAGTTTTACGTTATATGGGAGTGGGCGGTAAAGTGGGCGGACCACGCCCATTTTTGTTTCCGAGTTTACACTGGTCCTTGAACTATTTGAACACAATTTCGTTGAAGTTTCACCTTATATGGGAGGTGGGCGGTAAAGTGGGTGGACAACGCCCATTTTTTGTTTCCGAGTTTATATCGATCCCCGAACTATACATATAAAATTTCGTAGTCGTACATGCTTTTGTTGAAGAAATATCAGCAGAAAAGTATGAAACGGACACCCTGTGTTTCTAGTTTTTAGCCCACAACTTTTTTGTTTATTTGCCCATTTTCAATCCCAAACAAACCTTATATAAGACAAATATTTGTGCCAAATTTCGTCCCCCTACGTTGCCCCGTTCGAGCCCTATCCTGCTTTCAACAAACTTGAAAGCAAGTTTTCCCCGATGTGGAATTTTGGGTATTTCGAAATAAGAAAATGGGAATCTATTTATTTTCTTCTTTTAATGAAAAATGTTTTTATATTATACTAAAATTTCACAATGATAACTTAATTGATGTAGATTTTATTTAAGTTCAAATATTATTTTTTTTTTTTTTGAAAAATAACACTAAATACAAAAATTTTTCGTTTTTTTGATCAATTCAATAAAACAATTTAGTTCGAATACTTTATTATTTATATATTATTATTTTTTAAGTAATAACCTTTCCAACGATACCAAATACTTGCATAAATACTTTACACAATCGTTTAAAAACTAACTGAAACTTTACCCCGTTCGGCAAAATTTGCACATTTTCCTTCAATTTCTATGGTAAATGTATGTTGTCATTAAAGAAGAAAATAAATAGATTCCAATTTTCTAATTCCGAAATACCCAAAATTCCACATCGGGGAAAACTTTCTTAAAAAATTGAATTTTTTTTAGTAAAATGGTCACCCTGTCGTTATAAGAGGCGTGGCTTATTAAATATTTTTTGTGTGATTAGCTAACATATGGAGGTAAGTTTTCAAGGTATTTTTATTTTAATATCAGCTTTGACATTTTTGTGCTCCACAAAAAACTAAAAACACAAAAATTAAAATTAACAAAATTCTGATAGGGCTAGCGGGGAGACTGTTACCCCAACTGCCCTCGGATTTGTCTTACATGCATTTATGTTAAGTATTCTTTTAGAAACATGAAAAAAATGTATGTTACCACCTTTTTGAAAAAAATCACAAAAAATCAAAATTTTTTAAAATTTTCCACTTCAAAATGATATAACTATTCGTCTAAACCACATAGGTATATAATCCTTGCACAAAATTTGTTTAGAATTTTGTATGGAATCCAGAGAATATTTTAGAAAAATTGTAAGGCTCAAATTGAGCCCGCCAAGTTAAAAAAAAAACTAAAAAAAAACATGGTCAAAAATGGGTCAAAATTTTACTTTGGTCCAAATATCTCTTAAAGTAAAAGAGATAACCCACACATGTAAGCATATTTTTTGTAGAGAATTATAAGGACTATATATGTGCAAACATTTTTTTCAATCAAATCATATATGAAATTTTGGCGATTTTTTAAAAAATTTTCGTACCCGAGGTGACCAACTTTGGAGGTCCACCCCAATCCCCCATACTTGCTAAGAACCTGTCCTCCTCCAAATCAATTAACATACACCTCAGGATTGTCCATATGAAATTTCATTTAAATACATTCAGCAGTTCTAAAGTTACAGAATTATTTCCAAAAAATTTCGTTTTGGGACCACTGTGCATTGATGAAACGAACGTAGGACTTATAGGGATAGGGGGAAGGGTAGCTCTTATATATAGCAAGTATTGATAAATTTGAAAATTAATTGAAAAATCACCTGCTTTTAGAGAAGAGTTACGATGCATTAAATGCATATTTTTCTACACATTTTGCAGGTATCGTTTTTAGAAAACTATGGCGATATATAAATATGGAATTGATGAAAAATAAGAGAATGTAATTTTAAATATTTTTTAAAATTATGGTAATTGTCATACGCATTTAGTATTTTGATTAAATACATAACATTATTGAAGTTATTATGTCTGTTCGTTTGCTTGCTAGTTTTACTATTTTCCAATATTTTGTTTATTTTTTGTATTGAAAAATTCCAAAACAAGAAAAAAATCTTAAGAATGTGTGAGATCAAAGAACTTTTAAATGTAAAAAAGTACGTTTTGTTAAAAAGATTTTAGAAAAATGTATAATTTCTTTGTTTTTTAAAGGGAATATTTTAATGAATGTATTAAATGATCTAAATTATTGTTCGCAAAAAATTGTGAACCAAAACAACAAACCAAAAATTTTGTTCTTAAGAAAAATATACCTTTTAAAATCAAAAAAATATATATAAATATAATTTTTATTATTTTATTCGTTTTTTCAGATTTTGGCTTAACAATACCCATTGGGTAGATCATTGTGTGACCGATCGAGCATTTGTTCCACCACCAAATAAGAAACGTAAAAAAGATGACGAACTTAAACGTCATAAAACTGGTTGCGCTCGCACGGAGGGCTACTATAAATTGGATGTTCGAGAAAAGGCCAAACACAAGTATCATCACTCCAAAGCTAATGTCGAGAACTCTCAAAGTGTGGATCGTGCTGATGACCCATTGACAAATCAGCACAACAAATTGGTATCGAAAATGCAAGGCATTTCTCGTGAAGCCCGCTCTAATCAACGTCGTCTCTTAACCGCATTCGGGTCAATAGGAGAATCTGAATTGCTTAAATTCAACCAGCTCAAGTTCCGCAAGAAACAATTGAAGTTTGCAAAATCTGCCATTCACGACTGGGGTCTGTTTGCAATGGAGCCCATCGCGGCAGACGAAATGGTCATTGAATATGTTGGACAAATGATACGTCCAATTGTGGCAGATTTGCGTGAAACTAAATATGAGGCAATTGGTATAGGAAGTTCATATCTATTCCGCATCGACATGGAAACAATAATAGATGCCACAAAATGCGGCAATTTGGCTCGCTTTATAAATCACAGTTGTAATGTATGTAACTCCTTAAATCATTTGTTCTGTTCCATTATTTGGTATTAGTACAATTACAAATGTACGAGCACTGGAGCAGAGCTTTTATTAATTCTAAATGTATATTTTATTTCTATCTTTCTCTTCCAGCCAAACTGTTACGCAAAAGTCATTACTATTGAATCAGAAAAGAAAATTGTAATCTATTCTAAACAACCTATTGGTGTAAATGAGGAAATCACCTACGATTACAAATTTCCTTTGGAAGATGAAAAAATACCATGTTTATGTGGTGCACAAGGATGTAGAGGGACCCTCAATTAAATTTATTTACTTTCCTGGTTTATTTTCTTTTAAGTACTTGATACAATCAGTATATATATTTTTTTAATGTTTATAATTTCAAGTCATACTCAGCCACACACACATTTTACCTCAGTTTTATTTTGTAAGCGTAAATTTGTTTGTTCAACTACTATATTATCACTATTTTGGGTATTCGAATTGGATCATCATCTGACACAGTTTTTTTTTTTTAATTTTAAATTTTACAATCAAATTGCTTAATGTTTTTTTCATCGTAAAATTATTTCTATTATAAGTTGAAATTTAGAATAACGTAATAAAGAAAACCATATGAAACTCTTTATATAAAACGAAGCAACCAATTGCAATCGTAATCAATTATAAATACGTAAATATTTAATAATTTTAAACATTTATTTTCCTTTTTGAACCACTGTCATTTGCATTTGGGTCATAATTATGGAAAAAACATACTCTTCATTGTAAATATTTTAGCAGAGATTTTTCTTTATTTGAAAATTTTCAATTTATTTAATAGTACATACAAATACAATATATATTAAATATTAATTCAAGATTAAGTAAATTTCTTAACATATTTTTTTTAACAAATATAATACGAAACTTTTAAATGCTTAATACAATTTTTTATTAAAATACAAACTAGGGCTTTTTTTGAAAATATGGTTGCATTAAAAAAATACACTTTGAAATTAAAAAATAATAATAATAATTATAATTCACTTAAATGCATACAAATATGATGTAGTCTTTAATTTAAAAAATAAGTATAATAAAAAGAAAACATATATAGACATGTATGTAAATAGTTTTAAAACAACATAAAATCATTATTTTATTAATAATATAATAAGAACTATTAATTAATTAAGTTAATAATATAAACATATTTCCCAGCGCCACTTCCTTCTATGAAACACTCAAGTGTTGTATGTTGTTCGAAAATGTTAAAATAAAAAAAAATCATGTCAAGAAATACAATGATGTTTTTCTTTATATGTATGTATAATATGCATATACATATTATGTATGTATGTATACCTTTTATAAATTACACTGCTTCAAAAATTCCGGACTGGAATTTGTTTCCAATATTGATACTAGTTTTATATTTTGACAGCATAGGAAAATATATACTTAATCATTTAAAACTGTTATTTACAATATGAAATGTGTTCATGTAGGGATAATTTTCATTTGATCGTCCATTGACCTACCAAACCAATTTACAGGCTTGAAAGTTATTGAGCGGAGTAAGGAGTAATTTTGTAAGGCTTAAACTTTATTTTTGCTCTCTTGAAATTCTATAAGAATTTCTTAAAATACACCTCCAGGAAGAAAGAAAAATATGTATTCGTAATTCTCATGATTAAAACATACTTTTGAAAAATGTCAGCCTGCCTTGATGTCTGTCTGTTAGTAGCAGCCCGTTTGATAGCAGAGATCTCCGCCAGAATAATACAGCACCCATTCGGCAGTCTGAAAGGTACCTTAATACCATAATCCTCAATATAGAAACCACCCCCAACCCTGCCCATCCGTTTCGATCCATCGGTGTAGATCTTCAGGACAGATGAGTAGTTTTCAGGGTGCCATATATCCCCTATAGGAAAAGTAATGGAAAACTGAATGGTTTCGGAATACAGTAATCAACATCATCACGAATACACTCAGTGTAGTTCAAAATGCGAGCATGACCATAGTCACGTCTTAGCCATGGACAGCCTATATTAAGTCTAACCGCAGCATTAAGGGCTACCTGTCTAGCCAACAAGTCAACTGGTAGCCAGTTCAGTATAGTGAAGAGGGCCCTAGTCGGCGCACAATGTACTTTTTTAGGGGTATGAGTGATCAAAAATCAATAGCTTTTGAATGGGTTAATATTTTTTGCCTGCGGGTTTTTTTAAAGTTATTTTGCACAAAATTAGCAATCGCGTACAACACAATAATCATTACTTGTAAAATTACAACAAAAATTATCTAATATGCATATTACGACAAAATTTATTAAAGTATTTTGAATTTTAAAATGTATGGATCGGAATATTGTAGCACTATGTCCATAATATGTATACGTAAAACTTCCACCAACGCTGACAATTCCAATGGAACGCGTACAGAGGTCAAAGATCTAATTTACTGACTGTCGTCCAGACGGACACAATTAAAATACAATATAGTTATCAAATGACGTAAAAAGGATATAAGTATTATCCACTATTGCGTCCTCCATACGTCCATAAATGTTCATAATAAGGAGTGCGTTCGAAAAAATCTTAACATATGTAATATTCAATAACTTGAAAACGGTTGATCTTAGAGTTTTCATTATTTTTTTATTTAATTGATAATTTATTACAGATCACAGTAAAATACAAGGCTCATATACAAGGTTAAAGCATTAGGGCAACAAATACAACAACCCAACTTGGAGTATTTGTGGCTGTCAAAAATAAATATTGTAGAGAAAAGAAAATGTAGAAAAATTTTAAATGTATGTGTTTGCATTTATTTTATTGGACCAAATTTTCTTGATGTTTTGCCGCATAATTCAATATATAATCTTGCTATAAATCCACTAATAATCTTTTAATTAGGAATTTGACTTTAAAAACACAATAATAATATAAAAAAATTATTATTTTTCACAAATTTTTTATTTTTATTTTTTTTTTTTTTATTTATTTTCTTACACACACACCATAGTAAAATAATAAAGTACTCGCACATCTACAAAAACAAAAATTGCTTGTATTTTGTTAGTGTAAAACTACTGCCCACAATGTCAGAATGCTTTGAACGGAAAAATGAGAGAACGAAAGAGAGCAAGAGAAAAAAACTCAAAAAATATTTTACATGTGAATACAAAAACAATTTGACAGTACCGCGAGGTTTGCCAATGAAAAAATTGTAAAACAGCTGGTCTTACGAGTATACTTTATTATTATACTATGCACACACACTTAAAAAAATTGACTTCTGAAAAACCAAAACAAAAATCAGCTGGGTTAACAACTTCACCTTGTAAATACGCCTTGGTAAAATATAATTTTTATAGTTCTAACCACTACTTATGAACTTGTGGACCATTTTTGTTAACCCTTCCGTTAGAGATTTTATGCTTCAGTCACTTTTTTGGAACAGTGTGCACATCTTCTTTTAAGTCACTTTTCACAAGAGCTCAATATCTCTCCACTGGTCTAAGTTATGGACAATTTGGAAAATTAACATCTCTTGGTACAAAAACTATGTTATTGTTTTGATACCATTCCAGAGCTTTCTTACCGTAGTGACATGACACAAAATCGGGCCAAAAATGTGTGGATACGTTGTGCTCTCTTATGAAAGGAAGAAGCCTTTTTTTTTTGCAAATATTCCTTGAAGTATACTTTGGTATTTATAGAGCCGAATGTATCAAATCGCTTTTCTGTTTTTGCGTAACCGCAAAAAGCTTGTTATACCAGGAATTTTTTTAGTAAATTTTATCTGCGTTTGGGTCCTAAACTTATCTTTAACATTGCTTCAAGCAATAACAATATAAAAGTTTTGACACAGAAGCTGCGAAAATTCTGCCAGCACATACGTTTCTTCGTCAATTATACAACATGAGTATTTTTGTATGAAATTTGGTTTTAATTTCCATGAACTATTCTTGGCTTCTAATTTTTTGCAGCATTCTTGTTTGGAACTTTTTGGACTTTATATGTTATCAACTCCGCATTAGCTTTAAATTTTCGCACCAAATATTCAAAGCATTGAGCGAACCGGGCTGCTTTCCTATAAGATGTGTTTGGAGTTCCTTTCAATATGTATTTAATTTTCCGGCCTTACCAATATCATGTGGACCTTTTTTTCTTTCTGAACCAGGTTTCCTATCAATGGTCAAATTCTAATACTGTTTAATAACATTAGAAACAGTTTGACGGCAGAAATTTAATTCTCTGGCCAATTATTTGTTGAACCTATTTGGATTTTTTTGAAATTTTTTAATAATTTGTAGCACTTACATCTTTTCGTCAATCATTTTGATAAAAATCACGACAAATCAACATGGTTGTTATTAAAAATAATAACTAATGTATTGCTTCTGAAAAAAGTTATGAGGTAAAACGTGTGTTAAGATTTTTTCGATTGCACTCCTTATTTTCATAGTTTATTCCTAAATTATTAGCAAAAATGTTCTGCTAAGTATAAGATCTTCATACAATTTTTACACTTTTATTGAAAATAAAGATATATTTTATTTCAATGAAACTTCTTCCTATCATTATGTTTAAATGAGGTTTTTCGTCAGAATATTCACATTAGCCTCAATTTAAGTAGGGAATGGTAAACAATGTCAAAAATCGATTTTCGATTTTACGATCAACTTTTTTCATTTCGATTTTCAAAATCGATTAATCGGTTCCCAAAATCGATTTTATTTTGAAGTCGATTTTTTATTGATGGTAAAGTGAAATAAAATGTATGTGTATCAAAAACAACTAAAAAATAAACCTATAAAATTACTTCAAATATGCAGGTCACAACAAAAGTTATGTATATAAAATATAAGAAATCTGAATATTTAATTTATACATCAAACCAATCTTCTTCAGTAAGGCGTTGTAAAAAAGCCTTACATTTAAATCAATGTTCACTACTAAGCCTGTTAATATTTGGATAAATTGTCTTATTTTTTTTATTCCTTCAGAGGATCTGGACGATTGTTTCCAAATGCCCAGCTAGGGATAATATGTAAAAATACTAAGATCTTTTGCAAATTGGATATTGGTATTTTTTCATTTTCTATTTTCTTAAAACATTGGAAAACACAACTTGGGGCCATTTTTTAAATTTCACTTTTACTCCTTAAAAGTTCAACACCAAATGATGTTTTTCTAACATCACTATGTCCTACTACGTCGAACGAAAAATTCTTTTCGACAATTTATATTAAAAAAAAAACAAATAAATTTAAAATTTTGTTATTGTTTCTCTTATATTTTTTCTGCGTGCAACTCAAAAATTTTTCCGACGTCGTAGATAAATTTACCGAATTTTTAAATTTTGATTCGTCATATAACTGTTTAATATAACTTTATTATTACAAAAATTTATTAATATATAAGATTTTTATAATTATACATATTTTTTTAAACTTTTTAAAATAAAATCGATTTTTAAAACTAAATAATCGATTTCAGTATAAAATCGTTGACATAAAATCGATTGCAAACAACCGATTTTTTTCTCCTAAAAATCGATTTTCGACTAAAATCGAAATCGATTTACTATTCCCTAAATTTAAGCACGCAGACTAACTGCAGATTAGGTTATTTTTTGATATTTATGGTATGGTAATAAGTTTCATTTCTTTTCCCTTAAAAAAAAAAACAATATATATATATTATTTTTATAAAGTGCAAAACAACATGATTTTTTTTTTTATTAAAATCATTACTACATCAAGTCTTGCACTTTCTTGCAACTAAATTATACATGAAACAAATCAAGATAACTTACGCTACAAGCTCATGTAAGTAGAATTTTTTGCTGGTTTTAGCTACATAAAGTCTAGGTAAAGATAAAAAATAAGGTAAAATAAAGTTTTTTTTGAAAACAAAAAATTAACATATTGAAATATTAGGTACAATTATTAGAGAGAAAGTTCTCAAATTTATTTTCCTTAAAAAGTCAGTCAAAAGAAAATGTAAAAAATATAGAGCACTTAAAAAAATTAAAAAAATATTTGATATTAAAATTATAAATTGTGAAAAAAGAACTTTTTATATGAAAAAACTAATATCTGTGTAACAAATTGTGCACAGAATATCATTTTGAAAAATATACGTGTTAAATTTCGAAAAATATCCAACAAATATTTTCATATTTCAAATGTAAACGAAACATATTTAAATTTTTTCATGTGTATTTTTGTTTTAAATTTTTCAATTATTTAACTTTACAAGACTAGAATATGACAACTTTCTCTAATAAATGTACCTTGTTATTTATTGTATCATGGTACTAGACTAGGCTTGAACCAAAGAGTAACAAGAGACGAAACTAATTGTCAAAAACAAAATGTAATCAAATACATTTTAGTGCGGCGTAGTACGCAGCGCACCCGTGATAAGGATGGGTATCGACCTGAGTACCTTCACAAAGACCTTACGATGAGTTTTCCTCTCCATCGCTTCCCACCATACCTCAACATAGAAGAGTGGTTTAACCACTGATTCGTATATCCGCCGGATTCCACTGGGCTTAAGTCCCCAGTTATTGAGACCCCAAGATAGCTTCCTATCAAGAATAGTACCCAAATATTTAGCACTCCGAGAATTTCAATGTAGTGCCGTTTAGTTTAGGGGTAAATTCCTCAACCTTGTATCTCCTAGTAAAGGGCATCAGCTCCGTTTTCACTGGATTCACACTGAGACCACAAGAGACGTTCCAGTCACTTAAGGTCTTTAGTGCAGCCTCCATGCGTTGAGACAGTGTGTCTACATGTTTGCCAGATATAGCAACCGCAACGTCATCAGAATACGCGACGCGTTTTATCATCATATTGTCGAGTTTTCACAATAGAGTGTTAATGGTCAAGTTCCACAAGAGAGGAGAAAGAACCCCTCCCTGAGGTGTGCCTCAGTTAGCCAATCTGCTAACACTGGTGACACCCAGCGCCGAACTAATGACCCTCTTTCTGAGCAGTTTAGCGACAAAACTGCAGAAGTTACGGTCGATATATAAACACAACATATCCTGAATTATTGGGACCGGTTCAACGTTATTAAAAGCACCTTGTATATCTAAGAAAGCAACCATTGAATACTTCCCAAACATTAATGACCTTTCTATATATAGGCTATTAGGGAAGTGAGCGTCAAGTAAAACATCGAGAGTTTCAGGACTGTCCACCGTCCAATTGCCACAAGGTTTCTGTATGTGGCTGGGTACAGCCGTGGTGGCTGATAGAATCTTACGTAATCGATTGGTTCCCGAAGAAGTTTCCACACTACTGCAGAAATTTCTCCACGCCTTCCTTTTCGCGTTCTTTATGAGATTCTTGAATTTATTCACTGAAGTTTTATAGGCCAATAAGTCTCCTGATCTTTTGGCACTGTTCAACAGTTTACGACATACACTTCTAGTGCGTGAAATTTCTGGATTCCACTATGGTGGTTTATCCTTACCCCTGCGTTTACTAGGTTTACAGGCCACATTCGTAGCACATCGTATAGATTCTGTTAGAAAGTTCAATGCGATTTCAATTTCCCTATCATCTGTAATTATAGGAGGGTTAGCAAGATGAACTGAGAGCTCACGATGTTGGAGCTCCCAATTCGTCTTCCTTCTGTTCTGAACAAAGGTCGGCGAAGATTCACTAACCCCAATTTCAAATAAAATATATCTGTGATCAGATAAAGAACAGTCATTAGAGACTTTCCAGTCCCTAATCAAACTGCAATGCCTAGAACTAATCAACGTTAAGTCAAGAATCTCCATTCTATTCGCTACAAAAAAGTAGGTTCTGAGCCCCTATTAACTACTTCTAAATTACTACTCAGAATGTAATGGTGTTAGTACTACCCCATATAATATTGTTTGCATTAGCGTCATCGCAAACGATGATTGGTGTGTTGGTGTTATTCGCCATATTGACCGCTCTTTTAGTTCTCTCATTGCACTATGGTTTCGCCGATCACTTTTTTGCGCTTTTCGAGAAAATACATTTTTTTTAATAAGTTAGCATTGGAAATTCTTATCGTTTACAAAAGCCTAACCAAAGAATAAAAATGACAAGATAAAAAATAAACTAGCGGATATTGCTAAAATATAGTTGTGGTTAGGTTGAGTTATAAGTGAAATATGTGCAAACTTCCGTTGGAATGACTTTACTTCTGACGCATAAAAAGTCTAAAAATGAATTAAATTTTTGAAATACAAAATAAATACATTAAATTGCTTTGATTTTCATCCAAATCATATTTCAAAAAGACAATCTGTTTTTTTCCATTTTGGTAATTTTGGCCAAGAAAAGCGGTCAGCGAAACCATAGTGCATTGGACGGAGAATCACCGTAGTCATGTGCTATATAACTCGAGAGCACCCAGATAGTTCCTTCTAGGGTTTCCCAAGCCGCATTTACTGTGTTTTCATCGCTGAAATCAGACTAGATGAAGATATTCAAAGAGGCTTTAGCCAGGATACAAGGTCTAATTCTATTATTACCTGTTCCTTTGGCAATCAATAGGTTGTAGCCGTTAATTTTCAGTCTACAAACCCTGTCCTGGTGGATCCATGGTTCCTGGACCATTATTAGCTCCTCCTTATTTTTATTGACCCAGGGGAGCAATGCAGCGGTTGATTTGCGTCACCCTCCCTATTCTCCGTGTTATCGATGATCATGACGTTGACGTCCTCCTGGTCAGATTCCAGAAGTGCGTCCTCGTCACTTGTCCTGAGGTAGACACGGAGAAAGATCGTATAAAAGCCACCTTTCCCTGTTTCTCCCTCAGTGACTCCAAATTCACTCACAGGTACTACCTCCAGCCTGGCGCCTTCCCATACCTCACCTATTTCATTTACTGCGAGTTTTAGTAGAGACTCTGAGCGTTCATCTACTCAAGCCATCAACTTAACGTGATCTTGGTACCAGCCAATGTCATTGAATTCCAAAATACACCAAGTAATTTTTGCTTCTCCAAATCTCATCTCTGTTGGGAAATGGCTCCGTCACTTACACTGCGGTCGATCACAGCTCTGGCGAGATGATTTTTAGACAACTGGCTGAAGGACCTGTTGATCGGCGCTTGTGCGGGTTTAGAACGTTTAGTGCCTGGTTGCTGGCCTTGACCATTCACCTCCTCCACTGAACGTTGCCGTTTAGGCACTGGCTAGCAATGTGGGCTTTAGCCCATTCCAAGGAAGCCTTTTGTTCCTTGGTTAGGTATTCATCCTTTTTAGAGCCTAATTGCTCAATGAAACGTAAGGAGGAGCGCCTTGTGGTTGAGGCCCGTCGAGCAGGAGTTTTGTGCCTAGGGTTCACATTTTCGCCTGTTCTGGTTGGGGGAGTGCAAGCAAGGGCAGGAGGATTCCGTCACTAGTTCCTTCTGCACATCTGGCTAGGGTATCCAGTCGATTAACCGTCATTCGGTTATCCGGTTAATTTTTGTCGATTAACTGTCCGAATAATTTAAAACTGTATATTTTCGAATAACGAATAAACCGAATAATTTGTGTCAAATAACCAGTTAACCGAAATGTAGTTTTCTTGATTTATAAATTAGAAAATATTTTATTTTTGTGATAAATTTATGTAAACTACATCTTTTTAATAGTGTAATAGACCTCTTCCAGTAAAAATTAATAAAAATAATTTTTAGTAAGGTACATTTTCTTCTGCTTTAGAAGTAACAAAAGAGGATTCAATATATATATATACAGAAAAATTTAAATTAATTGTTCTGCTATAAGACGTTGATATTTGGATGTTATCTTTACAAAAAAGAAAATAACTGAAACAAATGAAAAACAATGTTATGCATAATTTTCTTTATTAAAATAATAAAAAAAAAATTAAAACTAATTTCCTTGAGTCGTTAAAAAAAAATTGGATATTCATTGCAATTTTGAACAAAATTGTGAACATGACATGACATTACACAGGTATCAAAAAGTTCAATTCATTGAAAATTATACGAATTTGCATTATTTCTGGATCACAAGTTCAGAATCTTACTGATTTCTTTGGATGCTTTTTTTGTTGGGATAGAATGTTTTATAAAAAGCAACATGAAAAGGTAGTAATATTATATCTTCATAAATAATTAAAATTGTATCAATAGAAATTCTTAAAACATTACTTTGAGTAAAGTAAATTCAAAGTTACACAAGTCATAATACTTTTAAGTATCATCTCCTTAATTTAGACTCGTTTAACAAAATATCATTCTCACACGGAAAATACACTTATGTGAAAAATGTATCAAATAAAGCGGAATTAGGAAAATATTTTATAGTATTAGCTAAAAAATTAAAATTTTTCATACAAATAGGAGAAAATAATTACGAAATGACCCCCTTTTAAAAGAATTTGATCTTATATTATATTTCTAAGTAACTATTTCAATAGAATTAATTCTATAATTTGTGTAATTTATATGTTTTACATGTATAACTAATGTTATTCGGTTAATCGAATAATTTGTCAATAATTGGTTATTAACCGATCATCTTTAAACCTCGAATAATTATTTGTCGAATAAACCGATTAATATAAACACCCGAATAATTGGATACCCTACAACTGGCACATGGGAAGCTGTCTTGTGGGACGACTCAGTCGTTCCCTCCTTGGCAGCACCAGAATCAGGGGTTTTAACCGACGCATTGTCGATTTGGACCTTTGCAGCTTTGGAGGTGCTTGGTGCGAAATTCAGAAGCACCTCGCCGCTTTTCGTGGAACAACCGCCCTCTGGTCGAGTTGCTTTAGTTCTACAGTCTGCCAGTATCAGTTTAGAGTCAATTTCTAAAGATATTTAAAAAAAAAATCCAAAGAATTATACTATTAAATGTAAATAAATGAAATTTGGGAAAATTAATTAAAAGCAACTGGTTCTGAGACTAACATGCCTATTCATTAGGGTGATCGACGAGGTTTTCCAACCGGTTTTAAAACCGGTTTTTTCAGTCAAAGTGCTGTCGTTTTTTTTTAAATGTTCATTTTTCGAATGTCGAATAGACCGGTTTTTTTAAACACAAAAAACCGGTTTCAAAAATAGCATTTTATTTCAGAAAACATGTACTAAATAGTAATAGTGATATTTTAAAATTTAGGAATAATTTTTTAAATATTCATAAAGACTGATTTCTTATGTTTTTAAAATATAGTTTAAGTCTAAATTGGAATTTATTCTGTAATATTAAACAAATAAATAATTAATAATTATCCTGTTTAATTTTTAATTTTAATTTTTTTTGATCCAATATTTCCTTTATTTTTTAAAGGTGTTGTGTTAAAAAAGTTTCACCTGCAGGATCTTTTCAATTGAGACTTAATTAATATACTATCTCCATATTAAGCCATGGTTTCTGTTTATGCTAACTAAAATTTAGATGAATTTTTCTACAATTTTGAAACATAATTATCTTTTAGTCATCTAGATATATAATTTGCTTAGCATTTTTTCTCTTTCCAGAGCTTTCTGAAGCTACCAAACGACGTAAAAAATTAAAATTTGGCTTAATTATAAAACTTTTTGTCCAACAAATCCTAATGGAATTTGTATCAGGGAGCGGATATAAGAGGATTTATGTGTCTTTTCTAAGAATTTTTTCTCTTTCCAGATCTTTCTTAAGCTCTCAGAAGACATAGAAAATTAAAATTCAGCTTAATTATAACCCTATTCGTCCTACAAATTCTAACGGAGCCAGATTTTGAAATCTCTATCAGGGAGCGAAAATACGTGGATCTATATATATGGATTTAAATATATCTTTCGTAAGCAATGTTTTTCGTAAGAAACTAAAAATCGGCATACTTATAAAACTATTCGTTTAACAAATTCTAACAGTGCCAGATGTTTCTATCAGGGACCAAAAAGTCTGTTTTGGTATTAAGAACTTTTGAGTTGCTATACTTATTGTTTGCTCTCCAAATCCTATAAAAAATCAAAAACTGATTCTGTATTTCGGCCAGGGAGCGCATTTACGACGATTTTTTTTATTTTGAAAGTTTTACGAATTTAAAACTTTAATCAATATAATTCCAATAAATTTGAACGGCTTCAAATATTTGACTTCGATTAGGGAGAGGAAGGTGTCTAAATGTTGTTCATATTTTTTTCTTTTAATTTTCGGATTTGTTTGTGCATATTTTCATCATTATATTATTTTTCCTGACATTGTTAGGCTTTTACGCTTGTATTTAATAAATTATAACTTAATTATAAAATTGATTTTTTTAAAGAAATGTAGTCTTTTGATATAAATATTAACTTCTGCAAAAAACCGGTTAACCGGTTTTTTCTGAATTTCAAAAAGTGCAACCGGTTTTTTTAAAATACCAACTATTCGAACTATTCGAAAACCGGTTTCTCAAAAAAGTCGAATAATCGATCACCCTACTATTCATAGAAAAAGTCTTATTACATTCTGTTAACATAGTCGCAAAATAAGGGCCTGATTCAGCACAACAATAAAATTTTTTGAAATTAAAATTTGTATGAAACTACTCAAAAAATATTTAAAAAATTTAGTTATTTCCATACAAATTTTATTTTCAAACAATTTTATTATTGAGCTGAATCAGGCCCCAAGCCTTGTCAATTGAAAATAAAAATATATGTATATTATTGTGATCAGTATTGAACACGTACACTACACCATTTCCAGTTGTATTTCAGAAGTTACTAATTATATTTTAGAAATTTCTATTTAGATTTTAGAAGTTTCCATTTATATATTAGATATTTCTAATTATATTTCGGGAAATTCTAATTATATTTCCGAAAATTCTAATTTTGCCTCAGAAGTTTCCAATTATATTTCAGAAATATCTAATTATACTTGAGAAGTTTCTAATTACATTTCAGAAATTTCTATTTGTAGTTTAGAAAATTCTAAATGTAGTTTTGAATTTTCCATTTGCATTTCATTCAATTCTATAGAAATTTCTGAAATGTAATTAGAAACTTCTGAAGTACACTCAAAAAAGTTTTACATTTACTATTTGTAGTTTATTTAAAAAATTTTCTTTTAATTTCAAAATTAACAAAAATATAGTTGTTTTACGTAGAAAGTTATATTTTCACTATTTGTGTATGTATTTAAAAAACTACTTACCTTAAAAAAAAACGATTATCAGTACAATTAAAATATTCAGTAATTTTATTTTTGTGTCTAAAAAAAACACAAAACTTTCAACTGTTTAAAAATAAATAAAATAATTGGAAAATTAAAGTAAATCAAGTTTGGTAAGTATTTATTGAAAATTAAAAGAAAACATAAAAAGCATATTAGTTTAAAACAATTTCTGTTCTAGACTATAATCTTGACACCAAATCTTCTGAATTTGAAAGTTTTGCTAAAAAGGTAAGAATTCTAAATTTTTTATTATAATTCCATTTCTTGTTAGAAACACAAATAATATTTTTAAAAAAGACATCATGCGGTATTAAATAACCCTAGTCGGCAAAAAATCTTTTTCATCTCATGTAAACAAAAACGTGTGAACAAAATTAAATTTGATGTTTTGAATACGAATTTGGATTCCTTTTCTCTCTGTCAGGTCTGAATTATTTCTATGGGCATGTCCTTTTAGACAGTAAAATTAGTATAACTCGAAACGAATTGTCCAATTGAGACAAATAGAATTTTAAAAGATATTTAATAAAATCATCTTCAAGTTAACATTATTTTTCTATTTCTAAGCTTATTATTTTCGAAGTTATTATGAAGTAAGTGGGAAAAATCCGTTTTTTTTTCCATATTGTGACCATTTATCTCCTTAAAAGTTATTCAAATGTTAAAAAATGCGGCTTTTAACACTTCATCATAAAGCTAGGTATTTGACAAGATATATCAAGAAAATTGGTTAACACAGTTCTCAGCATAGTGTTTTCACCATATACATATGTCTTTAGTTAATTCAGAATAAAATCATTATTTGATAAATTTTCTTGATATATGGCTTGTTTTAATTGACGAATACGTAACTTTTGACAAAAGATTAAAAATCTTTCCAACACTGAATGAATAACGGATTTTTTTTTGACCATTTATTTCCGAATAACATCGAAACTAATAAGCGGATAAAAAAATAATGTGGAGTTAATTTGAAGAAAATTGGTTCTCGAGTAATACTAATGTAACTACCTGAAAAGGCAAAAATATTAGACATGCCCATAGAAAAAAATTCAGACCTGAAAGAAGAAAACGGAAAGCAGATTCGTGATCAGCGTGTTATTACATATAGGTGACATATTCGTCTTTAAGCGAGGATTTTTTCTGCTGTCGAGTGCATAGTGGGGCAGAAACGAAAATTTTTGAATATAAATATCTAACTTCTGATCGGCTGGTTGGATTTGCTTGACATACGATATAGGCGTAGAAGAGGACTAACAAACCCCTCAAGGGCGGAGCTAAGGGGGCTCAAAGTAGGGTACCTCTGACATAAAAAATTTTTAATCGCTTGTAAAATATTTGTTATATCCGATTTTAAATATTGTTTATATATAAGACTTACAAACAACATGCTTGCATGTCCTATTTATCTCTTATAGTTTTCGAGTTATTTCCGATTGAATTTTTAAGTACTTCAATTTTGAATGTTCTTGGCCCAGTTTTTTCATACATATCCTAGTATTTCCCACCGATTTTATTAGTTTTTTCTTTAACTAGTTAAAGAACAAATTATCTATTGAATAAAAAAAATTGAAGTAGATATCTTTCCGAGTCCAAAAATAAACGATTTTGAATTTGAAAATTGCAAAAATAACGACTTTTTGTGTTTTTTTGGACGAAAAAGTATCTACACTCTTTTTTTTTCTAAAATAAAATTTTCTTTAAAGGTATTTTCAGACGATAATATTCAATATTAAGATTTGTCAAAAATTTTAATATTAAAATATTTACTTATCGTCTGAATACAAATTGTTTGATTATGAAAAATTACTTATGATTTTTTTTGAAAATACCAATGGTATTTTAAATTTTTTGAAATTGTTCAAAAACTTTTGATTTTCATGTTATATTTTTCATAAACAAAAAATAAACAATAAAATATTTTTAAAAGAAATATTTAAATCAATATTTTGCATCAAATACATCATTAATTTCATAAAGGTAAGAATTCGCAAGATAATATTCAATATATGTATTACCGTCTGAACTACTTCAAGATTTTCTATCGGATTTTTTGACATACTGTGAAATACGTAATATTTTACTTTCAAAAACCTTAATACTAAATATTATCGTCTGAAAGTACCTTTAACAACATATAGTCATATTATATATGTATATTTGCACATTTTCAAATTTTTAGAAAATTTAGTAAATAAGTCAATTATTTTTGTTATAAAATACTTTGAAAAAGTTCTTTTGTTGTTGTAAAGACTGAAATATGTAGATTAAATTGTGTTACTTTCTGAAAAAGTCGCGGTATTTATTTCTGATATTGAAAGAAAAATTCATACGCATTTTTTAATTCAAAAGTTTTTTTTTACACATTTTTTATACTTCATAATTGTTTACACTGCTTTAAAAGTCAATTATTTACGCTTAACTTTGATAAGGATGATCCCAAATCTTATCCATTAGATAGTGTAAAATCGTTTGATACAAACTCAACTTTAATAAGTTGCAAAAATCTAAAAGTAGTGGCAAAAATAATGAAGAAAACATTAAGAGCCAAGAAGACATTTAAAGGAAGGTTTAAAACGGTACATCGTCATTATGGTTTGGAAAAATAAATGGGAATAGTAAAGGATGGTATAGTCCTTAGTTAAAAGATATAATTACATGAAAATAAAAACAATTTAAAAAGAATTTAGGAAAATCTGTCAGAAAAAATTAACATCACTTAGAATATGTTCAAAAATGTCTGCAATTGTTTCTATGTTTGGAGGGAAAGTAGGTTATAGTCTCCTGCGCAAGATGATTTGAAAAGCAAACACACTTGAATTTCAAGTGTGTGTTTCATAGCCAACATGTGCAAAAACAACAATAAATACTGTTCGTACTGTTCGCTGCCCGAAGCAAAGCAAGTGTGTACTGTGTATGAGCGACTGCAAATCCGTGCGTTCAAATCATTTATCGTAAACAAGTGGTGCAAGTGGTGTGGCAAAAAAAAGCAAATCATACAAGACGTTGAGAAATGATTTAAAGATTTCAAGTGGGCTTAATGATTTGTTTGTTTTTTGTAATACGTAGTTGCTGTGTGTGGCAAAAAATCTTCATAATGTGTAAAAAGTGGTTGTTTATAAATATTCCTGCATACACACACATATATACAGTATGTCTATATTTTATTGTTGGTTCTTCTTTTGTAAATAAATGTAAAAGGGTGAATTCATAAAGTTATTAAAAAATACTCTTTATTAAGAGTTAAAAAAGTAAAAAAATTAAAGTTGACATTTGAAACTGTCAGTTACATATGTAAGTTAGAAAATTTTTATCTTTAGTATTTATTTATATTTTAAATAAAGTTAGTCTTATAATTAATTGTATGTTTATAAAAAATTTTAAGATTTTATTGCATTTAATTTATATTTACTAAGTAATCATTCTATTTTAAAACTAAAAGGAAATAATATAGAACAATGTCTTTTCATTTTTCAAATTCGTTTCCATATACGTTTACTCCTTGACTAATAAATTTTCCCAAATGTTAAGAATACGATGGAACATCTGCACTGTAATAAAATTATTAATGAAATATTTTAAGACGTTTACCTAAATTGTGTGTCCCGTCATATGTACATGTTCAATATATAATCAAGTAAAGGATGCTGTTTTACCTGATTGTAAGCGAACTCAATTCGTGGTTTTATAAAAAATAAATTTACATTTTTTACAGTGCAGAACATATGTACCTGTTTCTTATTGATCTATTTAGGTGCTTTTACAGATTTTATTGCCAAATTCTTGCTGTTTTAAATAAATTTTTTACACTAAGAAATATACCTGTTTTTATTGGACTAAAGTTATTTTTAGAAAAGGCTTATACATATTATTACCTAATGTAAAAATGAGTTTATAAATAAAATTATAATATTATTACCTAATATATTTCATATATGCTATAAATGAAGTTATGAATGAAAATCTTTCCACAGATCTTTTCACAGATTATGTTTCTTCACATGAATACAGACAACATTATTATCTGTGATACAGTTTAAGTATTTATATACATATGTATAAGAAAGTAGTATATAAGTAATTAAGTATATATTTGTTTTAAGTAATAATATAAAAAAACCTTGTAAAAAACTTTAAATATTTAATAAAATCTGTTTACTAATAAAACTTAATGCATGTTTCTTTAAATTGTTATAACTAGTAACATTAATAATTTATTTGATCGTAAATAACAATAAGTTTATAAACAATACTTTTAAACGACTGTTTTACTTACGAAATTACTTTATACAGTCATGAACGCACACACACACATATAATTTTAATAAAAAAGAAAACACAATTATTTTCCTTATTGAAGCAAACAAGTGGTCAAAAGGCTTGTATTTTTTTATACAAGCCTTTGAGAGGCTTGTTTGGTCGCTATCATAGCACACTCATGATTTGTTCATAAAGTTGAAGCACACACGCAGTATTTGTATGGTTTTAAGTGCCTGCAGAACAGTATTTATTACTCCGCACACACACTGATAACAACACTTGAAAAATATCAAGTGGCTTGTACAGCCTTATAAGACACAGTTTGCAGGGCTCTAGTAGGTTATGATGTTCGCATTATAAAAGTGTAATTCATTGCTTTCACAATTGTTTTCCTACAGCAATACTCGCGATTTTGAAAAAAAATTGAGTGCAAAATTTTGATTTATTTTAATTACAAAGAAAATTCAATACAAAAGTAAAATCAATAATAATGTAGTCTAGTAAAATTTAGAAATCGCATATTATATCACAGAAAAACGGTTGTGCAAATATTGAAGTTCACTTTCTGTCAAATAATTAAAAAATTGAAAACAAAAATACAAATGAAAAAATTTAAATATGTTTTGTTTACATTTGAAATGTGGAAATATTTCTTGAAAGGCTGCAACATTTTGTTGGATATTTTGCGAAATTCAACACGTATATTTTTCAAAACGATATTCTGTACACAATTAGTTACACACATATTAGTTTATTCACATAGTTATTTTTTTCACAATTTAAGGAAAATAAATTTGGGAACTTTCTCTCTAATAATTGTGCCTTGTTATTATTGTATCATGCTGAAAGACATTTTCTCCATAGCTGTTCATTGTGAATATTTTCATTCAAAATATTTGTTAAAAATAAATTATTTTTATATTTTATTTATATTTTTAGAAATAAAATAGTTCCATTCAAATCATTTTATACTTTTTGTAATATGATTTTCAATTACTTGAAATTAATTTGAATAAAAATTAGCTGTGTTTGCGTACTTTCCAGCAAGATTTATCCAGCAACTTTTTTTGAGAGAGTAAAAATCAATTTACTCTCAAATTGAAAAATATTAAAAAAAGTACGCGAACAACATTTTGCAAACATTTGCAGGTTTTTGTTTATAAACAACAAAAAGTAATGTCCCCTCATTAAATTAAAAAAACGCTAATCTATGTATAAAAATAAAAACATATAGCCTAATTCTATAACTTTTCGTTCGTTCTGTTAATGTGCAGAAACGAAAACGTTAACAGTTATTTTTGACATTCTGTATCATTCGTTACGTTTAACATTAGAAGAATATGTTAATGTTACATTGATTACGTTGTGTCATTTTATAAAATTACCAGATAATTTTTTTTAGTTTTCAGAGGTGACTCCAGGTAGACTTTGTTCTAAAAAAATACTTATTTTTAAATTTGGCAACAATATAGAATGACAGTTATGTTTTATGAAAACAAAAATAAAAATTTTAAAACAAAAAAGAAAAACGCTTAGATTTTGTATCAATAAACAATAGATAAAATTTTAATTTTATATGTAAATAAAATTGTACATCCTTTTACATGGAAACTCGAATAAAAGCAGGCAAAAATCAGAAGAAACATGGATTCCTTTTCGGGCTAGACATTTTGCTGTATATTTCATTATTCCGCTTGTTTATTTAAATTAGTTGCCATTGACCGATGCTATTAAATATTCATTGCAATCGCTAAAATATATGAATTTGTATTTATAGGATAGTCATTAAAATTGCATCCTTCAGATCCTCCATTCATGCGAAAACTCATCGATGTAATATTTCATAAATACATATGTGTGTTGTTCTTTTAAATAAAGGATTTGTACTAATAGCAATACCTAATTTGTTTAATTCCATACAGTTGCAAATTGTTTCTATTTAAAAGCAAATTATTTATACATATGTGCAGAATTGCATCAAATGATATATGAAATTTGAAATATATTTTATGTATATGATTTACACGGACGGAATAAGGGACTAACGGACATCGATAAATGGACTCTGAAATCCATTCTGAGTTCAAATAAACTTTGTATCAAGTATATTTCTATGAATTTTAAGTTTCAAAAGTAAATTTTGTAACTGCTAATGATTCTATCAAATTTTATTGACCATATTAGGCACTCTCCTATAAAAAGCAAACTGGAATATTTTACGAATTTTTGTATTTTGGAAATCTTGCTAAAAAAAAGACAATTTTCTATGAAAAGAATTATTTTCTTACTAATTTCCAAAAATTTACAAGTTTTTTTTTAAATATTGCAATATTTTGCAATAATTAAGAAAACGAAATACTTATCATTTTCAAAATACCTATCGTTGAAATTGACTAGTAAATTCGTTCATAACATTGCATATACATGGTAACTTTCTCTAATAATTACGTATTTTATGATAATTACCAGAGTTTAAAAATTAGTAAATAGTTTTTTCTTTTCTACGGCAGCCCATTTTGAAAATATGCATCCTTAACATTTTTTGAAGTGAAACATACTAAAAATATACCACAATCAACGAGCGCCATATATGTTTTCACTTGTACATTTAAATATTTTTAGCAGTTCTACTCAAAAAAAAAGCACACACCAACTTATTTTATATTAGCTTTTGTATTTATTAGTTGAACATTATCAATTTTCTAGTTCTCTTAAATATTTTGTTTACATATTTTTCTTCTCAAAATATATGTTGAACAAAAATTATACAAAACAAAAAATATGCAACATGACCAGTACGAACTGCGTAAAATATTTTAGATTGTGCATTTCTTACTGCGAAGTAAATGTGTACGAATAAACGAAGACTTGCGAAGCTGACAAGTTGAATATATGCGTACGAAATATGTGAAAAAATATGTTGAAAAAATATGCAAAAAAATATGTGGAAAAAATATGTTGAAAAAATATGTGAAAAAATGAGTTGAAAAAATATGTGGAAAAAAATATACATTTGTATGTAAGTTTTTAGTAATAGATACAAAGAAATAAAATCGATCAACTATAATTGTAACAGAAGCACAAAACCAATACGAGAGATGTCAAAAGGATTGATGATATGTTTGTGTTTTATAAAGTAAAAGTGATAAAGAAACAACAACTTTTTAAGGCGGATCCCTGTGTAAATACATGCATAAATACAATATACATATGTATGTACCAAAAGAATTTTAGGTTACAGTAAATTTAATTGTAGGAAAATAGGAATGTGATGGGATGTACACATGCACAAGTACATATGTTTACATGTATGTACATATATATGTATAAGTACATTTTAGGGAACAATATTTAATATGTAAAGTAGGAGTGTTTTTTATTTTGTTTTTACCGTTATGCCTAATCTTTTAATGCGTAATTTTTGGATAATTGTTATTGAAGTCTTATGAAAAAATGTAAATACAGTTACAAGATCTTCTGTTGATGCACTTATGTACGTACAGATGTAATATTGTTGTTGACTGAAAAAGTGAAAAATAAATCAGTAGACTAAAATTGTAACAGGATTTTTAAACTAAAAATACAAAAAATAGAAAAAAAAAAACTAATGAAATTGCGCAATATTTTTATACCCTTCACCAAAGGTGTAAAGGGTATATATAAGTTTGTCATTCCGTTTGTAATTCCCACAATTTTCGTCGGAGAGCAAAAAGGTTGACATTTTCGGGATCCTTGTAAGAAATGATGACGATAGGACCATGTCCGTCCGTCCGTCCGTCCGTGTGTCGGTTGAAATGGCGTTTATGAAGCCCACCGATAACTGACATATATAATATATATATCAAACAATCGGAAATGCTTTCGAGAATTTTGCTATTGGAATTCAGCAAGATCGGTTCATACAATGCGGAGATATGTTAAAAAAACCGGTTTTTAGAACCGGTTTTCCAGTTTCTGAAGCCTCTGTATATACTAGGGACTTCGTTTTTACAAAGAAGTCTCGGACATTTTTTTCTAAATTTTTGTTCTGAAAAAATGAAATAAATCGGTTCAATAATAACTGAGATATCGGACAAAACGCATTTTTTATTTTTTGAAGCCCTGGTTTAAGCTATAGATTTTTATTTTTATACAGGTCGGTCACAAATATTTTTTTAAAATTTCGGTTTTTTGAATCAGCAGGATCGGTTTGTAAATGGCGGAGATATGCTTTAAAAACCGGTTTTTGGAACCGGTTTTTCAGTTTCTGAAGCCTCTGCATATACCAGGGACTTCGAATTTTTAAAGGGGGCTCGGAAATTATTTTCTGAATTTTTGTTCTGAAAAAATGAAATAAATCGGTTCAGTAATAACTGAGATATCGGGGAAAACGATTTTTTTATTTTTGAAGCCCTTGTTCAAGCTACAAATTTTTATTTTTATATAGATCAGTCATAAATGTTTTTATAAAATTTCGTTTTTTTTAATAAACCAAATTCGTTCAGAATCAACAGAGTTATGGACCAAAAACAAATCTGTTAAGAATATAAATACACACACAAACATGTATATTAAGCATTGTAATGACTATTAGTGACGTTTTTTGTATAGACAAGTAGTTTAGTTAGAAACAGCAGTCATATAATGAATAACAGTGTTGTTGTTGTTCTTTGTATATGCAGTCTGTACAAAAATAAATAGATATGGAATTGTTGTTGTTTATTTTTTAAAACTAAAACATATCTGTTAAGAATATACATAAATACATATTAAGCATTGTAATGACTATTAGTGACGTTTTTGCCTATAAGACAAGTAGTTTAGTTAGCAACAGAAGTAATATAATGAGTTGTTGTTCTTTGTATATGCAGTCAGTTTGTATATACACACATAAAAAAATAAATAAATATGGAGTTGTTGTTGTTTATTTTTTAAAAGCAAAGCCTGCTATGATTGTTTTTTTTTTCATATTCAAATTTTCGTAGTTTGAAAAAAATTTAGATTTAAATATGTGAAAATATGAAAGCATACGTTAAGGCGAAAATTTTATTATTTGTCGGTAATATGGTAATATGATGTCGATAAGATAGTAAGATGGTAATATGGTGAAGGGTATCAAAGATTCGGCACAGCCGAATCTTTTTTCAATTTCATTTTCTTTAAGATAGAGTGCAATAAATAGATTGATAATATGGAACACTATGAGTATAATTGGTTTTGAACTTTAAACAGGACCTCAAAATATCTAAAAGGGATAAATGTAAATAATTAGAACTGATACATACATACATATGTGTATGTAAATGCGTTATATAAAAATTCGTGTTGTTTGAGCTATTTATTGCAAAAGGGGGTGGGTGGCTTTATAAATATGATCGACTGAGAGTTTTGTAACAGGAGCTAATAAATTAAGGAGATGAAAAAACGCAATAAATGAGCCCCGAAATTTATAACAACAACAAGTGCATAAGCGAGAAGACAAATTTTCTGTTTCTTTTTCATGTAACAAGGATACATATACATATATGTGGGATACATACATATATGTATATGTGTTTAATAAAAATTCGTAAATGAACTACTCTTTTTTTTTGTACTATAAAAATGATCGACTGAGTGTTTTGCAACAGCAGCCAATAAATTAAGGAGATGAAAAAACACAATAATACAAAATTGATATTTAAAAATCAGCAACAACTTGTGTCACGGAATTTGTAACACAACAACAAGTGCGTAGGAGAGAAAACAAAATTTAAATGTAGAAACGAAATTGTGTAACAACAACAACAAATAGTATTTTTTACTTTATACCTTTTCTGTTGTTGTTTCATGTAATAAGGATTATGATAGAAAAGGAGCAAAATAAATAGATATGTAAAGTAGAAAGTTATGCAATAACAATAGATAGGAATAAAATGAAATTGGATAGTATAAGAATAATTGGTCAAATATACGAAAATATGCATGTATGAAGTTACAGTTAGTTTCTGTTTTTGCATATGCATATGTTTGACTTTACATGATTTTGTTTAGATTTTCATAATATTTGGAATAGAATGAAATGAAATGATTTATGGCATATAAATAAGGCTTAATAAGCAAACGAGGGTATAGTTGTTCTTAATAAGTGTTAAAGTAAGCTTTAAATTTTTATTTAAAAAGTGAAAATGGAAGATCTGCTTGTAAATATTTTAAAGTAGGTATGAACTTACATTAAACTTACTACAAGTGACATTATGATAAAATTCCTATTTCTCTTTGTGTTTTGCAAAAAATTTTCGCTTGTTCCCCCCTATTCTAGTCTTCTATACCTTTCTTCTTCTTAAGACCGATATATTTACTCATTATAGGTCCGATTTGTCCCAGACAAATATTTAGAGAAAAAATCCAAAAAATTCACATAACATCACATAAAAAATAATAAAAATGTAAAAAATGTTTTAGTGATGTACGTTCAATCAAAACAAATAAAATAAACTCGTTGTTCGAATACTTATTTTATCCGTTCAATTAAATTTGTCATATTTTTGCTTTTTAACTTCTATTATTTCTTTTATTTTTTGTATTTCTGCTAAGTTATAATAAAAATGGAAACAATATTTGAAAAATAATTAATTTAATATTTAAACAATAAAAAGCTTTTTCAAAAATTTGAATAACCGAATGTATTAATATTCGGTAGTGTACAACTTTAACTATAAAGAGGGGAAATAATACAAGTGTTGCCGTTATTAACGTTAAAAAAACTTTGAGTTTTAAAACAATGTTTTTGCATACGTTTTATTAACAAAAGTTTGTTAGCCTTTAAGTATTGGGTAACAAAAGTGTACTTGAAAGTTAATAATTTTTTTTTGCATACGGCTGTTAATATTTAGTTAATATTTTTTCATCTTCTAATATTAAATATTATCTAATATTTTTATACAAGTTCTACAAAAATTTTAAATAAATTGAAAATAAATATATTATATAAAAAATGTTTTTTTTAAATTAAATTAATAAATCTACATATAAATATCTTTAATACAAATCATAGTATTTTATTACACCGTTTTCTATTTGTTTTCATAAAAAAAAATCAACTTCATTTTCTTTCTTAAATGTAAAAACCATAATCAAACAACTTTATATCAGGGTACACCAAGGCGTATTTACAAGGTGAAGTTGTTAAACCAGCTGATTTTTGTTTTGGTTTTTCAGAAGTCAATTTTTTTAAGTGTGTGTGTATAAAAATAATAAAATTAAAAATAAAATTTTGTAAAAAAAAATTTCCTAATATTAATTTTGTTATATTATTATTGTGTTCGTGAGATTTAATCCTTTATTAAAACATAATTCGTGATTTTAAATCAAGTTTATGTTATGAATCATGGAGCAAATATGCAGAAAATTTGGTAAAACAATATAAAAAAATTAAAATGCAAACACATACAATTAAAATTTTTCTTAATTTTCTTTTCTCTACAATATTTATTTTGACAGTCACAAATACTCAAAGTTGGGTTGTTGTATTTGTTGCCCTAATGCCTTAACCTTGTATATGAGCCTTGGGGTACACTAAACAGGTATAATCGTCGCGGCAACAAATACAACAACCCAACTTTTTCCCTCTCTTTCGTGTAGTTTATGTGTCAAAAACAACTGATTAAAATACATTGCAAAATATACAATTTTATTTTTTGTTACTATATGTAAACAATAAAATGTAAACAAACTTTGACATATCTCATACACAAAAACAAAATCAGCTGGGCCGACGATTATACCTGTTCAGTGTACCCTGACTTTATATCACAAAGTAGAACAGAGTCGTCATATCGAGGCTTCAAATTTGCCAAAATCAGTTTTTTAGAATATGGCGGGAGAAAGAGATAGAAATGTTGCATGAATATAAAATTTACGAATGTAAAAGTGATACGCTATGTTGATTGGAATTTTGAAACGAAGCAGAAAACCAAAACAAAACAACCAAAAATCACATTCTGCATAAAAAATTATTTAACAAGCAAATCATTAATATTTACATTTATGTGGAATAAGACAGTATTTCCACAAATGAAATTTGTTTTCAGCACGTAATAGCTCAAATGAAATTTGTTTTTAGCACATAAATAATAAATTTTAATTTAATAAATAGATAATTTTATATTAATTCTGTGGCCAAAAGGTAGAATTAAAATAAAAGAAACTCCACAAAATGGAGAATGAATAATCAAAACAAAAGCAAGTTAGAGAATTTTGTGTGAGTGATAGGCAATAATACACACTTTCTGTCTCTGTTTTCTTACACTACTGTATGTATACTGTGCTTTATATATTGACTGTGCGGAACTATACAGTCTTACTATCCAGTTGTTCTTACGTTGCTGAAAAAGGTTTCTACGTTGTGCTGAGCGCACACGACTAAAGCCCAAATTACAATTACGCGTAGTCAGCAACAGTATCCGCAAAAATTATCAGCTGTTCACTGTCAGTACAACATGATGCTGCCGTTATAATTTCAATTAAGCGTAGGCAGCCACAATTTACAACTACCACCTAGCTTTATTCTACTTGTGTATTTTAGCTTCTCATTTATTTGCTCACTCTCTTTGTCTCGCTCTCAATCTGAATGCAGCGCAGTGAATTTAGAAACAAGCCCAAATTACAATAGCGCGTAGTCAGCAACAGTATCAGCAAAAATTATCAGCTGATCTCTGTCAGCACAACATGTTGCTGCCGTTATAATTGCAATTCAGCGTAGGCAGCCACAATTTACAACCACCATCTAGCTTTGTTCTATTTGTGTATTTTAGCCTCTCATTTATTTGCTCACTCTCATTGTCTCGCTCTTAATCTGAATGCAGCGCAGTGAATTTAGAAACAGGGCTAAATGAAACAGCACTGCAAACTGCTGCTGACCAAATGTAATCAACACCATAACAAACAGTGCTTTCTAATTTATCAGCTGATTATGTCAGCACAAACTGCTGCTGACTACGCGCAATTGTAATTTGGGCTTAAGACGTAAAATCAACTTGGCTGAGTAAAAAACTGAGTGTGTGCTGCTGAACAAAATAAAAACTGGTTGCTGCTTAAAGCCCAAATATCAGCTGTTCACTGTCAGTACAACATGATGCTGCCGTTACAATTACAATTCAGCGTAGGCAGCCACAATTTATAACCACCATCTAGCTTTATTCTACTTGTGTATTTTAGCCTCTCATTTATTTGCTCACTCTCTTTGTCTCTCTCTCAATCTGAATGCAGCGCAGTGAATTTAGAAACAGGGCTAAAAGAAACAGCACTGCAAACTGCTGCTGACCAAATGTAATCAACACCATAAAGCCCAAATTACAATATCAATCTGAATGCAGCGCAGTGAATTTAGAAAAAGGGCTAAATGAAACAGCACTGCAAACTGCTGCTGACCAAGTGTAATCAACACCATAACAAACAGTGCATTCTAAATGATCAGCTGATTATGTCAGCACACGCTGCTGCTGACTACGTGCTATTGTAATTTAGGCTTAAATCAGTTTTGTGTGTGAGCAGCAAAATGTGTTTAATTATTATATGGTGGATAACTAAATCAAGTAAACTTGTTTCAGCAAGATACTGTAAAAAAAGCTACTGTTTAGAAAATTACGACTGCTTTAAGCAGCCATTCGAAACACTGATTAATTCCTTACATAATGAAGTAATTTTATTTTTCTTTTTGAAAAGTCCCTAAAACGACAAAATCAAAGGGTGTATGTAGAGTTTTTTCCTTAACTGTATATGTACCTAAATTATGCTATATTAAAAAATTTACGAGCATCTAAACCCTACTGGTTATAATAGGTAACCGTTATCAATTAATTTTAACAGAGCTCGTGTCTACATTATTATCTTAAAAACTGCGATTTGTAGCTTCATTAAAATCAATAGTATAATGAGACCTTTTCAAGGATGCCCTAAAATATAATTTAAGATGGAAAATGTCCAAAATATTCAAAATTTAATAAAATACTGTTTCCAATAAAATCATTGAAAATTTTACTAAAATTTTAATTTCGCGAAAATGAAAACAAATTTTAAAATATTTTTTAATGTTGTCGTATACTACTTTTTAAGTAAAATGTTTACTGGATGCTAAAAAATTTAAATTTTACATGTACCAATTTGTAATCTTATAATGTTTTTTCTTTAATTCTAATTTAGAAACAAATATCTGCTTAGCTATTATTGTTTTTCATTGTTATTTGCATATCCAGTTGAGCTTGGGCTATATCTTCTAGAGCGTTTTGAATTTTTCCTAAAAGCAATTCTCCTTTAAGAGCTATTTCTTCCAAACGTTCTGCAGCTTCTTGATTTTCTAATTCTAATCGTTTGAGACTTTGGTTTTGCAGTTCCGTTGAGCTGTCTTCGTTTGGCAATGATTCGATTAAAGTATCAATATCTTTGGCACAACGCGATATAAGTTGTGCAAACAGCTGGGCATAATCCTCTTGCTGTGGATTTTGTACTGGTGTCTGCGATCCGGTGCGGTCAAAATTTGGAAATTTACTCGGATAAGAAGTCTGTTGTATTATACCGATTGCATTGCAAAAGTGCTCGGCTTGCTAAAAATTTATATTTTCCATTATTAAATATCGTTTCAAAAACACTTTTGCAATACAAACCATATTAACTGTGTCCTGTAATTGCGTTAATCGGTCTGCCATAATTTCGTAAATAAATCTGTGATGTTATTAAATATTTACGCTTTTTTCTTTTGTTTATTAGCCTATAATCAATGTCAGTGAAACAGTTTCAACGGCGTTCTTTAAAAAAAAGAGAACGCCGTTATTTTATTATTGCGGCACGCAACACTTGCACAGTGTTGGCAACACAATTGAAATATAGGTCTTACCCATGGCACAAGTATTATAAGGTATCATGGTACAATAATATCAGGTAACAGTACCGCTACAACAAATACAACAAGGCAACAACAACAGTCATTTTTGTTCGTTAATTTGTTTTCTTAATGTCAAAAAGAAGAAAACAAAAAGCAAAACAAAATATATAAAAAACAAAGCACGTGTATATTACACTGGGGCCTCGATTAACCGGCAACGTCGATTTTATAATTGATTTCTTTTTTTTGCATCTTTTTTATTTTTTTTTTTTTGCATCGATTAACCGTGATTACCTCTATTCGGGTTTCTAAGCATAATTTATTTGATTGGTTTTGAACAATCAAACACAATATGAATAAAACAAAACAAGGGGATTTCCCTCCTTTGAATAAGATAAGTCAGAGAAAGGTAAAATCCAAATTTACTGCATTCATGAAAAGCTAAACCTTTATGTATTGTTTATGTTTTTTCAAAAATTATTATTTTTCCTTATATTATTCAAACATTTATATTCAATCCTTAAATAACTGAATAATATAAATAAAAAATGTTACTTAATTAATCTAGAATATTGATTATCCAGATTGCTTCCGGTCCCGACCATTACGAATAATCGAGGCCTCAGTGTTATTAATATAAAAAAACTGTAAATGTAAACAAAACTTAAATATAAACAAAGCGTAAATGTAAACAAATTTTGACAGAAATATTACAAAATTGAAAGCAGCAAAAAATTATCAGCTGTTTTTATACTGTTACATGATATTATTGTACCATGATAAGGTATATGCAAAATGGCAACAAATACAACAACATAACTCTGTCAGTGTAACACAACGTCAAAAACAACTAATTTTTGTTTGTAAGCATTTTACATAGTATAATTATAAAGTATACTCGTAAGAACAGCTGTTTTACAATTTTTTCATTGGCAAACCTCGCGGTACTGTCAAATTGTTTTTGTATTCACATGTAAATTTTTTTTTAGTTTTTTTTCTCTTGCTCTCTTTCGTTCTCTCATTTTTCCGTTCAAAGCATTTTGACATTGTGGGCAGTAGTTTTACACTAACAAAATACAAGCAATTTTTGTTTTTGTAGATGTGCGAGTACTTTATTATTTTACTATGGCATTTTATTGCGCTTCTTGCTTTATTATATTTTTCGTTCTAAAAATTGAAATATATTTGAGAAAAGTAAATAAAAAGTTGTGTATTTTACAACTTATATTCGTCTTTTTAGTGGCAGTTTATATTTGTAACGCAATTTTTATCATTAAACAATCCAAGTTACTTCGAATTATTAAAGCTCTCAAATGCACAATTATATAAAATATTAATGTGTTTGTATAAAACTTGTATATTATCTTTTATTTCTTTTTGCTTTTTATAACACAAAACACACGAAATGTAACAAAAAATAGTTTATTAATAACAACACAAATATATTTTAGTATTATAACACAGGAATTGTATTATAAAATTATTTACTTTTCTTGGAAACAAACAAATGTAAACAAATTTTGACAAGATAGTCTGCTTTGAAACAACGAGCAAAAAATAATCAGCTGATCTTATAAGGTTACCTTATTTAAAATGGTTGTGCCATGGTCTCACCAATGATGGTATTTATTTCCAAATTAACGTAGGTCATGGCAAAACAATACCCGGTAACAGTATCGCTACAACAAATACAACAAGGCAACAACAAGAGGCATTTTTTTCATGGGTAACTTCATACAAAATTTTAAATTTATATAAGTTAAGAGTAGGGTTCGCAATTTCCCGTACTTTATGATTTTCAGGGACAACGGAAAAAATGTTTGGACTTCCCGGGATCCCGGATTAAAAACTATAATTTTCACTATTGAATAACTGAGACCCAAATATGATATGAATCTTTTCATTAGCAAATTTAAAAAGGATTATAAAAGTATTGAGGCAGAGAAATTTAATCAATTGCTTAATTTACTGATTAATAAATTCGAAAGAATTCGAAATACTTATTATATGCAATGATTACCCAGCAAAAATTTTTTAGGTACTGGTAAGCAGTGCAAAATTATTCATGCCTGCCGATAGCACATCATTGATGCGCATTTGAGTAAGCTATAAAAGGAAACGAGAAATTTGCATTAGGCTCATATTTTTTTTTACCGAATTACAACCTGCATCCTCTCTCGCTTACGTGGATGCAGGATTGTAAGCGAATGACTTTCTTCTCCCCATTTTTATTTACAATTTAATACAAAAAGTTCTGCTAAGTTGGATGATGCAATATTTTCAATTGAGTTGATTAGTTGTGATCGAACGTTCAAAGTGTTAAGAGGTAAATTTGTTCGTGAAAGTCGGAAAAAGTAATGTACAAAAATTATATTTTATTTATTTTATTTTATGTTACAGAATACAAAATTTTTCTGTTAACGTTTTCGTTATTGTACATTTACAGAACGATCGAAAAGTTACAGAATAAGGCTATAAAATTGTAAGTAAAATTTTATTTATTTTAAATAACTATTATATTAACAAAATATTATTTATTAAATTAATAAAGCTCTAAATATGTATTTTGTTTTTAGTTTTCTTTATAATATACAAGAAATGACATGTTTTGTAACGTATTTTGTGTTTTATTACTTTTCTTTAATTTTCAGTTTGACTTGTTTTGAAGAAATTTTGTGTTTTTGTTTTTATACGATTAGAAAAAAAATACGATTAGAGAAAAAACAATGGTTATTTATTTTTTTAATATACGGTACGTATAACATAATCTTATGTTTTTGTGTTAATTTTTTTCTATTAAGTAATATATCTTTTTATTATTATCATTTTTTTGCAGATTAAATAATTAAGAATTCCCCCAATAAAAAGGCCAGTTGATGATCTGATTAATAAAATTGTCGATTTTTCTTTTTAAATTTTTATAAAACTAAAAGTAGAAAAATCTTAATACTAAATATTATCGTCTGAAAGTACCTTAAGTTATCTTAACATTATTTATGTGCTTAATAGTTTTGGACTTATTCGGAAATTAATTGCAAAAATGAAATTATTCCCTTAAGTTATTAAAAAGTTAAAAATTGTGTACTTTTAATTTTTTTATCATAAAACTTTATACTTCGAATAAAAAAAAAATCAAATAAAAAATTATTATTTTTTATAAATGCATTAATAATATTTTTTTATAAATGCATTATTTTAATTCAAGGCATGATTTCACAGCTTCTGGGATCTCTAAAAGATGCACATAAAAGAGGCATGAAATTATCACATATATGATGCCTTAAAATGCGCATAATAAAGGCATGTATGAACCTAATAAGTAGCGCAGCAAAGAGCCCTACCAAGTGGGACATCACGAACAAAAATCATGCCTTCTTGAAGCAGGTTGGTAAGGGAGAGTTCTTTTATCTCTCCCTTACAAACCTGCTTCTGGGTATGCAGCAATTTTTGCTGGGTATGTCGTATTTGCGACCAAAAAATAGATATATCAGAAATTACATAACAAAATATTTACGAATATTTAAAACAATTTTTAAACAAGTTTCGTAAATATCTTTAAAAATTAAATGTATTATAATTTTTTATATACTGAACTGTAAACAATGCTATAATTCTCGAGATGTCTTTGCGTTTGTAGTTAATGAGTTGCATTGAGCGTTTCTCGTTGTAGGTAGGCCACGTTTAGTTCGCGTCTCTACATTTGTCCAGATTTCGCCATCTATTTTTCGCGTTTTCAAGATAGTGTTTTCGGATTCTGCTTTTGACTGATCCTAACGGGATTGCGACAGAACCCGATAAGGATGCATTCATAGCAGAGCCTGCCCGGGCTAATTCGTCTGCCTGTTCATTACCATAGTAATCCCTATGCGCAGGAACCCGGACTATAGTAATGTCATACAGTCGATTTAGTCCTAACAGTTCCTCTTTACACTGTCTAACTAGAATAGTGGTAGTTTTGGGTGATTTGAGCGATAGAATTGCCGCTTGGCTGTCGACAAATAAACCAATATTCCCTTGAATATTTCTATCGCAAATTAGTTTACATACTTCTCTGACCGCTAGTATTTCCGCTTGGAATACGCTTGTCTCATCAGGGAGTCTATATGAGTGTCTAATTCCAAGGTCGTCGGAGAAGACACCAGAGCCGACACCGCAGTTCATCTTTGAACCGTCGGTGTATATTTTAGTTCCATATTGTTCAAGAAGACTTCCCCTTCTCCATTCGCTCCTGGTGGGGAATAGGACTTTAATAGTATTTCTGAAGTTCATCTGGGGAATCATATAGTCGGTAGATCGATTGGCTTGCGGTGGTATTAAACTTAATATCCTCACGTGCCCATATGTTCTTTATCTCCAGCTTTCTGTTGCAGATAATCTTATCGCCACGACTGCAGATAATCTTAAAGCCACGACTTTTACTCCCTTGTCGTCCAATTCGCATAGGATGGTATTAATGACAATAAGCCACAACAACGGAGAAATCACACCTCCTTGTGGAGTTCCACGCACAACTTGTTTGGTCTTAACACTGTTGCCTAAATTCGCAATGACGATTCTTGTCTCTAGCATTGAGACCAGCCAGTTGGTGATGTAATCCTCAACTCCTAGTTCGTGCAGAGATTTCTGTATCGCCATAGTCGTTACATTGTTAAAGGCGCCTTCTATGTCCAGAAAGGCAGCCATTGTGTATTGTTTAAATTCAATGGATCGCTCGATGACCCTTACGACTTCATGAAGAGCCGTCTCCGTGGAGCGACCTTTAATGTAGGCGTGTTGACTTCCTGAGAAGCGAGTTGTACCCTTTAGTCGCTGTCTTATATGTAAATCAGGCCCTGCAGATTTGTACGGAGAGAAGCTATCCATTGCCCATGAAATTTTCTCTACGGATATCATGTCGTCCTCGATTTCTTGCAAGAAGTTAATATGCCACATTTCCAGGTCGGTAACATCTGTACAACCAGGAAAATGAGTATTGAGTAAAAGAGAAAGATTCCGCCGACGATTCTGACCATGAGCCATCCATCCTTTTAATTTAGGATGGATTATTATGACCATTTGCCAAAACTTTACTGAGTCTTGCAGATTCCTTGGTATTGTTGATAGATTCACAAAAATCTCTCCATGAATCTCTTTTTGCGATCTTTATTGGTTTCTTCGAAAACACTTAAAGGTCAGTGTTACATTTTTTGTAACTTCAAAACGGGTGGCCTAACATTGTACGAAAATCACCAAAGGGTATCGAGCACTTAAACGTGCCTAAAATTATGAAACTTCTTACGATGATTGTTGATTTTTTATGAAATTTAAAACGAGTCTTAGATGCTAGTGCTCCTTTATTTTTTACTTATAACTAAGTAAATAAAATAAACGATGTAAAAGTGTTAATGATATCGGAAGTTAATTAAGAATTTGGTCTTCAAGGTTGTCTATACTACTGAAAAATTAATAATGAATATTAAATATGTACTTTTCCTCTTGCTGGAGCCGACATTTTATTAAGATGTTTATCCATGTCATGTAAATCATGTCACAAAAAAAAATATAAGTTTTTCTTACAATGCACCCAGTTTTTTCCATTAACGTACTTTTAAAATTCCCGGGAAGAGTTAACGTTAGTTAAGAGTTTATAGTGGAAGACCAATGTACGCGGCACGCGGCAATCAGCTGATCATGTTTTCTCACACGCTCGCGCGGTCCATACAAATGGACGCGCGGCCGCGTGTCATAGCATTGCCAGATTAAATTTATACAAAAATTGCTGTGTATCAAACCCGACTAACAAAATAAAAACCCTTAATTTATAAATAACTTCAATAAATGTTTGATAAATTGTTTTTCCATCATCTTTCAAATATGTATATTAAGATTTTCTAGGTACCGATGAGAAGGAAACTTACATAGTAAAATAATAAAGTACTCGCACATCTACAAAAACAAAAATTGCTTGTATTTTGTTAGTGTAAAACTACTGCCCACAATGTCAGAATGCTTTGAACGGAAAAATGAGAGAACGAAAGAGAGCAAGAGAAAAAAACTCAAAAAATATTTTACATGTGAATACAAAAACAATTTGACAGTACCGCGAGGTTTGCCAATGAAAAAATTGTAAAACAGCTGGTCTTACGAGTATACTTTATTATTATACTATGGAAACTTACATGAATAAATTCTTTGAAACAATTTATAACTTTAATAGAACAAATGTTCATTATATAATGTTAGAATCATTCTGTTAAAAAATTGACTTTGTTTAAGCTAAATTTACATTTTAAAATTATATGAAATTTGAAGCACTAAAAATTTTAGTTAATTTTTTAGTTTCTTTTAAAAAATAAAATTTAATTTTGGCGATTTATAATTTACAATTTGGCGACAAAGGCTCAAAAAATCTGACATCCCTGAGTCGGACTACTTTACATACCGTCTCCACGTTGATATAATATGTGAGATAACGCCGGCAGAAGAGAGAACCATTTTTATATTATGTTAAGACTTAAATAAGGGGTATATGTATTCTAATAAATCTCATAATATTTCATTATTTTCATTCAGTCACAGAGTAAACATGTAATTTTTATTTAAGAAATTCGAAATTTTTTAGCACAATTTTAATGAAAATATATTTCTGAATGTAGAATAACCATTAAAATAAAAAAAAATTTACAAAAATTCATTGTTTTTAAGTACTTTTAAAACTACACATTCACATACACAAACAAAATTTCGTATGTGTGTGTTTTTAGAGAGTAAATCTTATAAGATAGTTGTGTAGAAAAATCTTATCACAACTGTCTCATAATATTTCTTATAATATTAATATTTTAGTCTACACGTGAGATAATACTCTCAGAGAGCGGATTTGACACTCTCTGTTACATATTATGATATAAAAATATTACGTGGAGACCTAGTGTTATATACTTTAGTAGAAAAGCAGTGTTGCCGCTTCATGTGTAATTACACATATTGTGTGTAATTTTTATTTACATGTGTAGCCTATGTGTAATCTATATGTAATTTTAAGTCTCAGTGTTTTTATTTGCCAAATTTTCTTTTTACAACACTTTCATGAAAAACAGCGAACTTTTTAAGAATAAGCAATCGTACTTGAATCTTCTAGGGAATTTTACTTAGCAATACGTCAGATAAAATCTGAATTTGACTTTAGGGATGATAATTTTACTCTTGTAGATATTGATAATACCAAAATTATCCTATTTTTCAACCAAAGATGTTTTAAAAGAAGATTTATAACAAGTCTATAATGAGTGGAGAATGAACGCACTTCTAGATTATGACGAATTTAATCTCAATATAAATTTAAATCCAGAAGCATATTGACCAAACGTTTTTAATTCAATAAAATTCTTTGAAAAAAAAGTATTTCAAAATTTACAAAAGATAATTCAAATCATAATTTTACATCTTTCAAATGTAACAGCAGAAAAATATTTAGCAATCTGATTACCTTAAAAACAGAATAAAGAAATAAAATGTCTTCCTACAAAGGAAGGAATACTTGAAATGGAAAATTATAAATTTTAACTTGTTTTTATTCTAAAAATGCGTGAATTATTTTTTTTACATGTTGCATTGTATGTAAAAAAAATATGATATATTCTTTATGTTTAATGGTTTAATCTATGTTAAAATAAACTTTTTGTTGTTTATAAACAAAAACCTGCAAATGTTTGCAAAATGTTGTTCGCGTACTCTTTTTAATATTTTTCAATTTGAGAGTAAATTGATGTTTACTCTCTCAAAAAAAGTTGCTGAATAAATCCATAGTATAATTATAAAGTATACTCGTAAGAACAGCTGTTTTACAATTTTTTCATTGGCAAACCTCGTGGTACTGTCAAATTGTTTTTGTATTCATATGTAAAATTTTTTTTCGACTTTTTACTCTTCTTCTCCTTCATTCTCTCATTTTTCCGTTCAAAGCATTTTGACATTGTGTGCAGTAGTTTTACACTAACAAAATGCAAGCAATTTTTGTTTTTGTAGATGTGCGAGTACTTTATTATTATACTATGATCAGGACTGCCAGATAAATATTAAAAAAAATCGTCAATTTTCCGATAAAAAATAAAAAAAATCGTCAATTTTCCGATAAAAAATAAAAAAAATCTTCTTTTTGGTTTTAAAAAATCGTAAAAAAAAAATCGTCAAATAAAACATCAAGTTTTTTGTACTTTTTTTAATTTTTTATTAAAAAAACAAAAACATAAAAATTCATATTTATACATAAGTCTGCATATATTAAAATTGAGTTTACAAAAAATTAAAAAGTTACATTAAATTATGTTTAAATATACAGCAGGGTATTACAAATAAATGTCAGACTTAAGTAAATTCATCAGTTCAGGTATATTAATTACAATATCATAGCAATTAGAATTGTTTATTTTCAAATAGTCTTTAGAATAAAGGATACCTTCGAGGGAGTAATTTTCTAAAGAGTAGAAGTTTTGTTTTATTTAAATTTACAAGACTGAAAATTCGTTCTACGTTAGCGGATGAATGTGGCAATGTCATTATATTCCTAACAAATTTTGATAAAATTGGAAAGGCGCAAAAATTATTACCACGTTTAATTTCTGAGATTTTTTTTTCCAAAAATCACATAAGTTGAAAAATGAAAAAAATTTAATTCTCGCAACTCGGAATCTAAATCTTGCATATCTGTTTCGTTAACAAATTTAGAAAACTCTTTAAGAATTTCTAAAATTGAATTATTATTTTCACTCATAATTGTATTAGGGTTTAATATATTTAAGTATTTTAAATTACTGTCAAAATCAAATCTTTTTAAATTTTGCTACAAAGCTCCACATAAAAATTAACACAGTTATCAACGATTTCATTTATTTTAGAGTTGTTTAATTTTGATTTTAAAATAATATCTTTAGTATATATTCCCAAATAAACTTGATTACTATTTAAAAAATATTTTAGATTATTATATTCTAAAATTCGTAACATACTAAAAAGATCAACTTTTTTACATTCATAATCAAACGTGAATGAGCCATAAAACAATATTTGTATTCCTTTTACACTTTATTAATTTTGTATAAGAAAATTATTGTTGTTTCACTTATAGACATGGGTTTTTTTTAAAATATTGTAAAGCCCAAATTACAATAGCGCGTAGTCAGCAGCAGTGTGTGCTGACATAATCAGCTGATAATTTAGAAAGCACTGTTTGTTATGGTGTTGATTACATTTGGTCAGCAGCAGTTTGCAGTGCTGTTTCATTTAGCCCTGTTTGTAAATTCGCTGCGCTGCATTCAGATTGAGAGCGAGACAAAGAGAGTGAGCAAATAAATGAGAGGCTAAAATACACAAGTAGAAGAAAGCTAGATGGTGGTTGTAAATTGTGGCTGCCTACGCTGAATTGTAATTATAACGGCAGCAACATGTTGTGCTGACAGTGATCAGCTGATAATTTTTGCTGATACTGTTGCTGACTACGCGCTATTGTAATTTGGGCTTAACACACATAAAAATAAAAAAAGTTTATATTATTAACCTTAAAAATCGTAATTTTTTCAGGAAAAATCGTCAAATCGTCATTTTAGAAATTTTTAGACAAAAAATCGTCAAATGACGATAAATCGTCATATCTGGCAGCTATGATTATGATACAAGCCATAGTATAATTATAAAGTATACTCGTAAGAACAGCTGTTTTACAGTTTTTTCATTTGCAAACCTCGTGGTACTGTCAAATTATTTTTGTATTCATATGTAAAATTTTTTTCGATTTTTTTTTACTCTTGCTCTCCTTCATTCTCTCATTTTTCCGTTCAAAGCATTTTGACATTGTGGGCAGTAGTTTTACACCAACAAAATACAAGCAATTGTTGTTTTTGTAGATGTGCGAGTACTTTATTATTATACTATGATACAAGCAATTGTTGTTTTTGTAGATGTGCGAGTACTTTATTATTATACTATGATACAAGCAATTGTTGTTTTTGTAGATGTGCGAGTACTTTATTATTATACTATGGATAAATCTTGTTGGAAAGTACGCAAACACACCTATCAGAGAACCAAGTTGATCGGCTCAAAATCGGCGGCTAGCCGCCGCCGCTTTATTTTTCAAGCCGTCGCCGACTCATACCGGCTTAAACGGCTGAGCCGGCTCAATAAAAGCCGCCGATACTATCGGTTGCGCTGTATGCAGAACACTTTTTTATTAAAATTAAAATATAACACTGCCCTCTATATGCACGTTTGCCTAACTACATAAATGTTAGTTTATTTTTTTACTTTTTTGCTCATACAAAATTTTGTCAGAAAAATTTACCAATACAATTAAAAATTAACTGAAACCTGCATATGTTACACGGAACTATTAGTTTTTAACAGTACCGCTACAACAAATACAACAAGGCAACAACAACAGTAATTTTTGTTCGTTAATTTGTTTTCTTAATGTCAAAAAGAAGAAAACAAAAAGCAAAACAAAATATATAAAAAACAAAGCACGTGTATATTACACTGGGGCCTCGATTAACCGGCAACGTCGATTTTATAATTGATTTCTTTTTTTTTGCATCTTTTTAATTTTTTTTTTGCATCGATTAACCGTGATTACCTCTATTCGGGTTTCTAAGCATAATTTATTTGATTGGTTTTGAACAATCAAACACAATATGAATAAAACAAAACAAGGGGATTTCCCTCCTTTGAATAAGATAAGTCAGAGAAAGGTAAAATCCAAATTTACTGCATTCATGAAAAGCTAAACCTTTATGTATTGTTTATTTTTTTTTCAAAAATTATTATTTTTCCTTATATTATTCCATAGTAAAATAATAAAGTACTCGCACATCTACAAAAACAAAAATTGCTTGTATTTTGTTAGTGTAAAACTACTGCCCACAATGTCAGAATGCTTTGAACGGAAAAATGAGAGAACGAAAGAGAGCAAGACAAAAAAACTCAAAAAATATTTTACATGTGAATACAAAAACAATTTGACAGTACCGCGAGGTTTGCCAATGAAAAAATTGTAAAACAGCTGGTCTTACGAGTATACTTTATTATTATACTATGATATTATTCAAACATTTATATTAAATCCTTAAATAACTGAATAATATAAATAAAAAATGTTACTTAATTAATCTAGAATATTGATTATCCAGATTGCTTCCGGTCCCGACCATTACGAATAATCGAGGCCTCAGTGTTGTTAATATAAATAAACTGTAAATGTAAACAAAACTTAAATATAAACAAAGCGTAAATGTAAACAAATTTTGACAGAAATATTACAAAATTGAAAGCAGCAAAAAATTATCAGCTGTTTTTATACTGTTACCTGATATTATTGTACCATTGATATGAAGATCCGTTTTCAAAAACCAGTCGGTTGTAAAGAAAACCTAAGTCTAAGAATGTGTTAGTAAAATTTTTCATTGAAAACAAAAACAATTGCAGTACTTGTTGAGTTCAATTGAGTTTTTTAAGCTTCATATCTGTGTTATAATCAATATAATAAAAAAATCAATTGAAAAAAGATTACTCAAAAAAGCACACGTACACAAATATTTTTGTTCTCGATGAATTTTTTTTACTAACACATTCTTAGACTAAGGTGTTTTTGATAACCGACTTAGGTTTTTGACAACAGAGATTCCTATTTTTTGCAAATTATTCAGTAAGTAAAGAACCGTTAGAGGTATCTCAATAAAATTTCGCATGGTCAGAGCTGAGGTGTTTTCGAGTTGATACAGGCCCCTAGGGTCAGGGGGGAAGTGGGTGGCCCTCCAAAGTTGGCCATATCGGGTATGTACTTTAAAAAAAAAAAAAAAAAAATCGCCAAAAATTTATTTATTATATGACAGAAAAGAAATTTTATATATAGATAGTCCTTGTAAATCTCTACAAAAAAATACATAGCCTTACATGTGTAGGTTATCTCTTTTAGTTTAAGAGATATTCAGGTCGAAATAAATGTTCTCAAATCGGTGGTATTTTATTGAAATTTCAGTATAATATGTATAAACTTGTCTTAAAATCATATAATTAAAAAAATTCCAACGTTTTTACATGAAAATACCCAAAATCTCAATCCGTATAAAACGTGTTAAAAAAATTGACTTTTTTTTCATTGAAATGGTTGTTATAAGGGGCCTCCGTTAGAAAATACTTTTTGGGTGTATACCTTACATGTAGAGCTAAAAAATTCAAATAATTTTAAGTCGATCCCAGCTTTGCGATTTGAGAACATAACAAAAAAAAAAAAAAAAAAAAAAAACAAAATTTGGATAGGGTTTGTGAGCAGTCCTTTGCCCCAAACTCCTCCGGATTTACTTAACACGCATTTACATTAAGATTTCTTTTGAAATAATTAAAAAAAATGATAAAGCCTAGAACAAAAAACAAATTTTATCAGTGAATAAATATTGCCACCTTTTTGGAAAACAACCCAAAAAATTTAAAATTTTTCTAAAGTTCCAACTTTAGATTAATATAACTTAAACAAGTTTGCAATCGTAAATTGCCTTGTTGTCTCTGTTTGGCGGTACCAAAGCAGAGTTTGTGGACTATAATTAGACACCAGCAGAATGGAATACGTATTTTCTGTGCCGCTACACACTTCATCAGCATTCGTGGTGTCTTATCCATTTCGGTTTCGTTGAAACTTAAACATGTCTCCCGCCTTGCACTGGGTGCAATTTTGAGGGACTCAGTTAGCAGCGCCAGGCGTTTGGGGCAAGTAAAAAAGAGGTTGAACCTAGCATTGTAAACGCTGTTTAAGATGTGGTTACATAGTGTCGTAAGCCGACATCCGGTTCGAAGGACCATAAACAAGTTTGCAATCGTAAATTGCCTTGTTGTCTCTGTTTGGCGGTACCAAAGCAGAGTTTGTGGACTATAATTAGACACCAGCAGAATGGAATACGTATTTTCTGTGCCGCTACACACTTCATCAGCATTCGTGGTGTCTTATCCATTTCGGTTTCGTTGAAACCTAAACATAACTGTTTAACGGATTCATATATTTATATGATTCTTGCAGCAATATTATTTAGAATTTTGTAAGGAATCTTTTAGAAAAATTCTAGGGGCAATATTAAACCCGCCAAGTTAAAAAACTAAAAAAAACGAGGCTAAAAATGAGGTAAAAATTTATTTCGACCCCAATATCTCTTAAACTAACCTTCACCTGTGGTGAAGGGTATAAAAATAAAATAAAGAGAGATTGTATTCAAGCTAAGAAAATAAAATATATTTTTAAAATAGTTGAAGGCTTTGGAATTTGATTTAAATTTTATAAATTCATACTCGAATTTCGTCGGAGATCCAAAAAGTTTATATTTTCGGGATCCTTGTAAGAAGCGAAGACGATAGGATCATATCAGTCCGTCAGTCCGTGTGTCGGTTGAAATGGCGTTTATGAAGCCCACCGATAACTGACATATATAATATATATATCAAACGATCGGAAATCCTTTCGAGAATTTTTCTACTGAAATTCAGCAAGATCGGTTCATAAATCGGTTCAATAATAACTGGATATCGTGCAAAACGCATTTTTTATTTTTTGAAGCCCTTGTTTAAGCTATTATTTTTATACCGATCGGTTATAAATATTTTTATAAAATTTCGGTTTTTTGAATCAGCAAGATCGGTTTATAAATGGCGGAGATATGCTTTAAAAACCGGTTTTCCAGTTTCTGACGCCTCTGCATATACCAGGGACTTCGTTTTTTTAAAGGGGGCTCGGAAATAATTTTCTGAATTTTTGTTCTGAAAGAATGAAATAAATCGGTTCAGTAATAACTGAGATATCGGGGAAAACGCATTTTTTTTTAAGCCCTTGTTAAGCTACAGATTTTTACAGAGGCTCAAAGTTATAATGGAACAGTAGGAAAATTGTAAAAACCAAAAGAAAAAAGATTTAATAAACATCAGTTTATAAAAGATTTTATTTTAATATTACATTATTATTATCTAACTACACTGAACCAAAAATGAGCAGTAAATACGGTAAAATGGGGTGTAGAATTGAAGAAAAGTAGGTTAAATATCAACCAACAAAATCGTTATTCAACAGAATTTTTTGTTAATTTTTCGTAAGTTAGTTAAATCGACGAAAATTCGTCAATATGACTAATTCAATTAATTAATTAAAAGGTAGTTAATTTGACAAATTTTTAGTAAAATTGAAGAAAATATTATACAAATTAACTAAAAATTTTATTCATATTGAATAAATTTTATTCAATTTAACTAAATTTTTTTTTAATTCTATTAAATTTTAGCTAAATTGAATAAAAAATTTATTCAAATTAACTAATTTTTTTCTTCAAATTGAAGAATGTTTATTCAATTAATATTTGAATTTTATTCAAGTTGACAAAATTTTGTCAATTCCAAAGTGGTGTTTAACCCCTGTAGGAAAATTTACTATAAATTAAAATCATCAAAATAAAACAAATAAGAAATTTTAAACACTTTAATAATATTTATTCTGTAAAAAATATAATTTATGTTAGAAATAAGCATTTTAAAATATGCAAAGAAAATTATTTAATTAAATTTAATACAAACTTACGTAGCAAAAGTTTTAATTAAAGTAATTTTATGATAAAGGTTAGACCCTTTCAAAAATGTAAAATAAACCAAATATACTACTGTCTGAAATATAAACAAGCGCGAATATTCGGCCCGGCCGAATCTATATACCCACCATTAACTTTTTCAAATTTTACGTTATATGGGCGGACCACGCCCAATTTTTGTTTCCGAGTTTACATTGGTCCTTGAACTATTTGAACACAATTTCGTTGATTTTCACCTTATATAGGAGGTGGGCAGTAAAGTGGGCAGACCACGCCCATTTTCGGTTTCCGCGTTTATATCGTTCCCCGAACTATACGTACAAAATTTCGTTGTCGTACATGCTTTTATTGAAGAAATATCATCAGAAAAGTATGAAACGGACACCCTGTGTTTCTAGTTTTTAGCCCATAACTTTTTTGTTTATTAACCGATTTTGCCCATTTTCAATCCCAAACAAACCTTATGTAAGACAAATATTTCGTCCCCCTACGTTGTCCCGTTCGAGCCCTATTCTGCTTTCAACAGACGGACAGACAGACGGACGGACATAGCTAGATCGACTCAGAATCAAACCAGGACCCAGAAAATATATACTTTGTGGGGTCTTAGATGATTCCTTCGACATGTTACACACGGAATAACAAAATCAATATACCCCCCATCTTTTTGATGGTGGGTATAAAAATATATTTGAGAAATAAGAAATTCTGTCATTTTGTACTTAAATTGTAATATATTACCTTCAGATATATTATCTACTTGTTTCATATTTTGTTACAAAAATTTGTTTGCTGGATCCTTGATATGATATAAGATGATGTTTTATGAAAATTCTTTATAATTCGAATGGAAACAACCCACATTTTAGAACAAGTGTTTAATCGATATCGACCTGAGGAAATAAAAAACGAGAGAAGATATAGACTATATGATACCCTACACCATTACCATCCACATAATTTTGTTGTTACTTATATACAACTTACTTGTGTTAAATATTAACATAATACTAACATTTGTATGGGATTTATGCACGTTAGTGATTTTCGGGAGAGGAATTTATATGGGAGCTATGGTCAGTTATGGACCGATCTTCATGAAATTTGGCAGACGGATTTTTGTTGATATAAAACTTATTTGTACTAAATTTCATTAAATTCATATATTCATATTTTTAAGGCATCTTTATGTGTTAAAACTCTATTCCGGGAGGACATTTGTATGGGGGCTAGGTGAAATAATAGGCCGATCATAACCAAATTCAATAGGCTTCGTCCTTGTGTTGAAAAAAGCATATGTACCAAATTTCATCAAATTATTTTCAAAATTGCGACCTGTACTTTGCGCACAAGCTTTACATGGACAGCCAGCCAGCCAGCCGACCAGACGGACGGACGGACATCGTTAAATCGACTCAGAAAGTGATTCTGATTCGAACGGTATACTTTAAGGTGGGGGTCCGAAGATTTTTTCTCTGTGTTACAACTTCTGCACAAACACATAATACCCCAACCACCTTTGGTGGTGTAGGGTATAAAAAGTTTATATACATTGCACAAAAAATATTTACCTACATTTGCAAATCATTTGTGCTTACTTGTAGGTTTGTTTTTAGGTTTTCCAAGGAAATTTTTGTCATGCAGTTCTCCATAATCCAAAACGGCTCCTTGAGATAATGATGACCGTGGTCTGGTAGTTGATTAATTTAATTTGTTTATATTTGCTATCGAAATAATTTGTAATATAAGTAAATATACATAAAATATTAAAAATTTAAAATGTTTAACATTACCGTGAAAAGTATATAAAAGTCCTCCAAATGTTCTTATGCTTAACAGTGCTTTAGTTGGTTGCATTTTGTGCCATCCATGAGTTTGCACATAAATTAACATTTTTTGCAGGAGAATTATATATTTACGTTTTATTTATTCGATACTTTTTGTATTTGTATAAAAAAAATTTTAAACAAAATTTAAATCTACAAACACAAAAACACGTGCACAAGCTTTATTGTTTGTTAATCAACTGATCTTCTTCACTATGCGTTTTCTGTATTGAAGAAATTTCTTCAGTTCTACACATGTTTCTTCAATTTGACTAAAAGAAATTATTTAAATTAACGAAATTTATTCAATTCTACATGCCTTTAGTAAATTTGAAGAAATTTCGTCAATTTGAAGAATTTTATTCAATTTGACTAAAATAAATTAGTTAATATTAACGAAATTTCTTCAATTCTACATGTCGTTAGTAAATTTGAAGATATTTAGTCAAATTGAAGAATATTATTCAATTTGACTAAAATAAAATTGTTAATTTTAATAAAATTTCTTCAATTTTACATGTCTTTAGTAAAATTTACTAAATTTTTTAATCATATTGAAGAATTTTTGTTTATTTTTACTACTTTATTTTATTTAATTTTAGTAAATGTAACTTAGTTTATTTATTAGTATATTTTATAAAATTATTTAAATATCGTTCATATATGTATATTAAAGTGCCTCACGAAAAAAAGTTGCAAATGTACCCCTCTAGAAATGAAGATTAGTACGGTCTTGTATGATTCCCAAAATATTACATCTAAATATTAAAATTTACCTGAGCTAGACCATTTTCAAAACACCTCTAAAATTACGTATTTCTTTCAATATCATTATTAAAATTTGATTTATAAGACAATTAATTCAAGATTATAATAGAGGCTTTAAACGACCTTTAATATTCATTTAAATAATTATTATATTTCCTTTCAGTCGCGGAATATTAAGATTTTACTAAAATTTTTTATCATATTTTCTTTTTTCAAACATGTAATTTTATATATTTCGCACATTTTTCAAAATATATTAGGTTTTAATATACCATAGGAATGGTATATCCTGCAGCTATTGAAGATAATACATAATTAACCCATTAAGAGCTAGAGGGTCAATTTTATGCATTTAGTTCCCAAAAGGTTAAATTAGCAATTTTTGCAAATAAGTCGCATGGAAGTACTCATTACACTTAAATATTGATAAATTTATGAAAAACATAATAAGTTCCTTTAAAACCGCGATAATAATCGAATAAAATGGATTTTTGAAATTTAGCCGCTAATTTGCACGAATTTACAGCTTTTTTTTATCAATTTACGCTTTCGAGGACATTTATATCCTTAACTAACCATTTATTTGCCGTTAAAATGAACTAAACCAATTTTATTTGTGCAACTAAAGGATTAAATCAATCCATATATCAATAGTATTTAATGAGACTTTTCCAATGATGCCCTAAAATATAATTTAAGATGGAAAATGTCCAAAATATTCAAACATTAATAAAATACTGTTTACAATAAGATCATTGAAAATTTTACTAAAATTTTAATTTCGCGAGAATGAAAACAAATTTTAAAATATTTTTTGCTCAATATGTATTGGACGCCGTTTTTCTATCATATGTTGTAATTTTTTTGACAAAAAGTTAAAAATTGTGTATACTGGTGTCGAAAACCATATTTTTTGAGGTTTTTTAAAAATGGTCCAGCTCACGTAAATGAAATAATTGAACCGAAATATTTTGGGAGTTAGTTAAAAACAATCAATCTTTAATTTTAGGGGGGTACATTTGCAACTTTTTTTGTCACCATACAAGTCAAGGCACTGTAATGTACATATGTATAGTACAGTCAATAATTTCTAGTAGAAACTAAATAAATAATACAATTATAAGAAATGTATATTTTTATATTTTTTACATATTATCAAAAACTGTAATTGTATGTAAAGACGTTTAAACTTATTTTGAAGAATTTTCTTCAATTCTACATGTCTTTTGTAAATTTGAAGAAATTTCTTCAATTTGAAGAATTTTATTCAATTTGAATGAAATAAATTATTTAGTTTCTTAAAATGTGTATGCTTTAGTCGATTTACAAATTTTTAGTCAAGTTGAAGAATTTTATTTAAATTGACTAAAAAATATTCGGCCTTATTATGAGTGTCGTTTTTTTATTACGAGAATTGTCGTAGTCGTTGTCGTTTTTAATTTTGTTTGGTATCATGTAAATTTTACGACAACGACATTTTTGTAACAGAGTGAAAATAACAGATTGTTTCATAATTCTCACGATTGTAAATATTTATGAACTACCTGTTTATGAAAACTGTCAAAAATTGCTGTTTGGCGGTATAAAAAACTTTTATTTAAATACATGTAAACTAAATTTATGGTTTATGAAAATTAAATTAAAAAGAAATTTATTAAACTAAAATGTTAAACATTGCTGCATTTTTATCTTCTGAAGATGAAGAATATACCACAGCCGAAATGAATGGTATTCGGAGACAATTACGGGAACAGTCCAACTTATTTGCCATGCCAGATTCCAAGTAAGTATAGAAATGAGTAAATGTAATAGAAATTCATATGATTTTTTCTTAAGATTTGTAAGTTACTTTAGAATAAATAAGGAGGGGTTTAAATATATTCTGGACAAAATTGCTTCTAAACTAAAAGAACCGACAAGGTCAATATGTGTGCCAAATATGTTGAAGCTTGCAGCAACAATGCGGATACTCGCTGAGGGTAGTTACCAAAAAGGTGCTGGTAATGACTACAATATTAGTATGTGCCAGTCTTCCGTTAGAAATGCATTCCAAGAGTGCATAGATGCTATGTACAACGTACTTTGCCCAGAATGGATTTCGTTTCCAACGGAGGAAAATGAAAATTACGAGATAAAAAAAAAAAATTTACAATAAAACTGGGTTTCCAGGTGTAAAAGGATGCATAGATGGAACCCATATAAATACAATCTCACCAGAAAAGGATGCACAATTTAAATACAGAAACAGAAAAGGTTTCTACAGTCTTAATGCAACAGTGTAAGTTTTTTAGTTTAAAGTTGAAAAATTCAATACTAATTTTTTTACTATGCATAGGTATGTGATCATAAGCTCCGAATAAAATATATATCATCTCATCATCAGGGATCTGTTCACGACTCCTTAGTATGGAACACCAGTGACTTAAAACAATTTTTAAGAGATCAATATGATAATGGCGAAAGAAATACTTGGTTGTTAGGTAAGTTAAAATTATGTAACACATTTTACTAAAAAAATTTAAAATGTGCTTCAGCAAACTATTGGAATTTAAAACCATTCTATATCATTTATAGGAGACGCAGGGTACTCCTTAGAACAGTTTTTGATAACGCCATTCAGATCTGTGTAGAAGGTTCTTCAGAAAGTCGTTTTAACTATATACATGCACGAACTAGAAACATTGTTGAACGAACTATTGGTGTTCTAAAAAATAGATTTCGGTGCATACTATGCGCAAGACAGTTGCATTACACACCAGATACGGCTGCTAGAATTACATCTGTTTGTGCAGCTTTACACAACATATGCCTTCAGTACAAAACTGAAATTCGTGAAATTGATGTAATGGATGAATTACCATCAACCAATTATGTCGCAAATGGTGATTTAAACGCAATAAATATACGATCATCAATAATGCAATCATTAAATATTTAATTCAGTTTTATTGTTAAATATGAGCCTATTTACATTGGGGATTATCGCAGCGTTTTTTATGATATTTTGTTTTAAAATTGCTTCGTAAAACCTTCTACATTTATACATATAAATTTGTATTGTGAAATTTTTCAAAAAATGTTTGACAAAAAACAAGAAATCAGAAAAATTTAAAACAAATTTGAAAAAATTTCATGAAATTTTTAGCTTTGCTACGACGTGCAACTTTTCTTACCCCGCTTGCTTCCCTACACCTGTTGCCTACAAACGTAAAAGTTGCAGCGATTTTTCCCAGGGAAAATCCCGAATGTAAATGAGCTCTATGTTAATTTTAAAAAAAAATAAATAAATAAAATAACAAAAATTAAAAAAGCAAAACAAATTCAAATAAAATTCACATTTTCTTTTTTTTAATTATTAAAAAAACAATAAATACAACACATGTATAAAATATGAAATTCATAAATTGAAAGTATTCATAAACTTTCATCTATTTCAATACTCTGTATACCATTTCTAATTTCATCTATTGCAATACGTCTTTTTTCAATTTCTATTTCCTCTTTTCTAAGTTTTAAAAGTTCTCTTCTAAATTCTTCCTTAGATTTCAACTCATTCTTGTAAAGTGCTAACTTTTCTTCCATTATTTTGAAGTTTTTGCGTTGATACCTTTCAATTTCAGCTAAAGAATGCTTCACTTCTGTATACAATGCTGCTTGGACTTCCAATTGCTCCTCAAGAAGATCATCTTTTGTTTTTTTCTTAGTTGGGGTCTTCTTTGTTGATGGTGTTGTAGCGTCTTGCTACATACTATATAATTACTTGTTATGTACCTTTTTGTTATTAACATAAAATTTTATTTTATAATGAAAAAATTCTAAGACATATTATTTGAAAACATTTGAATATAAAAGTTGATTCATTGTTATTACTGTGATGAATTACTTCACTTCGCACTGTATCAAAGTGATTTCTTAAACTTTGAAGTACTTCATCATAAGTTGATGAGTTAATACTTTTAACTATTAGCTCTCCAGGTAATATTAAAGTTTGACCATAAACTAATTCTGAAGGACTACATTTAAGTTCTTCCTTGATACTTGCTCTGATTCCCAATAAAATAATAGGTAGCTGTTCGGACCATTTTTTAGCATTATTACTAGATTTAATCGCAGTTTTTAATTGCCGATGAAAACGTTCAACCATACCGTTTGCTTGTGGGTGATAACAAGATGTACAGTTAGAGACAAAACTATTTGTACACCCCATGCATTTCGTATATCTTCAATAATTTATAAAGAATAAAAAATTATTATATGTAGTTTTAATTCAGGTCCATTTTTATTGAATTATTTGATAAAAAATAAATTAATATATAACACATTGTTAAAAAAAAGTACAATTTAAGTAAAAGTCTTTGGGACAAAAGTATTTGTACATCAGTACTTTGTACAATTATTTGTACGTTGGACTCTTGTATGATGATTTTTTTTAAATACCGTTATATTTTCTTCGTTAATCGAGTTTTATTTTACAAAATAAGAAGTTGGTTTTAACGTTTTGAATAATAAGCACATCAAAAATGGGAAAGCGAAAAGAGTTGAGTTTGGATATTAAAAATTTAATTATTGATGAAAATAAAAAAGGAAAATCTCTCCGGAATATAAGTAATTTAGTAAATTTGCAACATTCCACAGTACAATACATTGTAAACAAGTATAAAAACAGCGGATCTGTTGAAAATGTGCCAAGAACTGGACGGCCAAAAAAGGTTTCCAGACGGGAAGCGAACTTGGTGATAAAAGAAGTGGCAAGAAATCCAAGAGTAACTCGGGGAAAATTAGCGGAACAAATCGCAAATACTACCGGAGCAATTGTTCATCCAAAAACAGCAGGGAGGATCTTACATTCTGCGGGATATGCAAGTAGAATTCCCCGCAAGAAACCGCTGATTAGTAAAAAAAACCAGCATTTGCGTTTAGAGTTTGCCAAACGATACATTGATAAGGACGAAGAATTTTGGAATAGGGTTTTGTTTACTGATGAAACCAAAGTCAATCTTTTCGGAAATGATAGCAGGGGAAAAGTGTGGTGCAAAAAAAAAAAAAAATACAGCGTTAGATGTTAACAATTTGACCACAAACAGTGAAACATGGTGGGGGAAGTGTTATGGTATGGGGGGCAATAGCAGCCAGTGGGGTAGGGCGAATGGTATTTATAGATGGAGTAATGGACCAGCATCAATATAAACGTATATTGGAAGACAATTTGAAGGATTCCGTAGATGGTTTGGGTCTTGGCCAAAGTTGGATATTCCAACAGGACAATGACCCAAAACATACAGCGCGTTCAGTGAAGGAATGGTTACTTTACCATGCACCAAGACAACTTAATTCTCCTCCCCAATCACCTGACTTAAGCCCCATCGAGCACTGTTGGGATATTTTGAAACGTAAAGTCGCTACAAAGCACGTCCGAAGCAGGGATGAACTTAAAATTGCTTTGGAGGAAGCCTGGAAGGAAATATCTCCAGATGAAACGAGAAATTTGGTCCGATCGATGCCCAGAAGATTACAGGCCGTGATAGATGCAAAAGGAGGACCCACAAAATATTAAATTTTTCCAATATAAGTATTATAAGTAGGTGTAGATTATATGTACAAATACTTTTGTCCCAATGAATTTTCATTATTTTGTATTTTTTTAAATAATGTGTTGGATATTAATTTTGTTTTTATAACTTAATTAAATAAAAATATATTAAAAATGAAATTGAAAAAAGATTCGGCTGTGCCGAATCTTTGATACCCTTCACCATATTACCATATTACCATCTTAGTATCTTATCGACATCATATTACCATATTATCGACAAATAATAAAATTTTCGCCTTAACGTATGCTTTCATATTTTCACATACAGTTAGGGACAAAACTATTTGTACACCCATGCATTTCGTATATCTTCAATAATTTATAAAGAATAAAAAATTATTATATGTAGTTTTAATTCAGGTCCATTTTTATTGAATTATTTGATAAAAAATAAATTAATATATAACACATTGTTAAAAAAAAGTACAATTTAAGTAAAAATCTTTGGGACAAAAGTATTTGTACATCAGTACTTTGTACAATTATTTGTACGTTGGACTCTTGTATGATGATTTTTTTAAATACCGTTATATTTCCTTCGTTAATCGAGTTTTATTTTACAAAATAAGAAGTTGGTTTTAACGTTTTGAATAATAAGCACATCAAAAATGGGAAAGCGAAAAGAGTTGAGTTTGGATATTAAAAATTTAATTATTGATGAACATAAAAAAGGAAAATCTCTCCGGAATATAAGTAATTTAGTAAATTTGCAATATTCCACAGTACAATACATTGTAAGCAAGTATAAAAACAGCGGATCTGTTGAAAATGTGCGTGAAGGTATACGAAATATATGAGGTGTACAAATAGTTAACTGTAACTGTATATAAATCTAAATTTTATTCAAACTACGAAAATTTGAATATATAAAAAAAAAACAATCATAGCAGGCTTTGCTTTTAAAAAATAAAAACAACAAAAATTCCATATTTATTTATTTTTTTATGTATGTATGTATGTATGTATGTATGTATATACAAACTGGCTGCATATACAAAGAACAACAACAACACTGTTATTCATTATATTACTTCTGCTGCTAACTAAACTACTTGTCTTATAGGCAAAAACGTCACTAATAGTCATTACAATGCTTAATATACATGTTTGTGTATGTATTTATGTATATTCTTAACAGATATGTTTTAGTTTTTAAAAAATAAACAACAACAATTCCATATCTATTTATTTTTGTACAGACTGCATATACAAAGAACAACAACAACACTGTTATTCATTATATTACTGCTGTTTCTAACTAAACTACTTGTCTATACAAAAAACAAAAAACGTCACTAATAGTCATTACAATGCTTAATATACATGTTTGTATGTCTATTTATATTCTTAACAGATTTGTTTTTGGGCCATAAGTCTGTTGATTATGAACGAATTTGGTTTATTAAAAAAAAACGAAATTTTGTAAAAACATTTATGACTAATCTATATAAAAATAAAAATCTGTAGCTTGAACAAGGGCTTCAAAAATAAAAAAATCGTTTTCCCCGATATCTCAGTTACTACTGAATCGATTTATTTCATTTTTTCAGAACAAAAATTCAGAAAATAGTTTCCGAGCCCCCTTTAAAAATTCGAAGTACCTGGAATATGTAGAGGCTTCAGAAACGGAAAAACCGGTTCCAAAAACCGGTTTTTAAAGCATATCTCCGGCTTATAAACTGATAAGCTGATTCAAAAAACCGAAATTTTAAAAAAATATTTGTGACCGATCTGTATAAAAATAAAAATCTATAGCTTAAACCAGGGCTTCAAAAAATAAAAAATGCGTTTTGTCCGATATCTCAGTTATTATTGAACCGATTTATTTCATTTTTTCAGAACAAAAATTCAGAAAAAAATGTCCGAGACTTCTTTGTAAAAACGAAGTCCTTAGTATATACAAAGGCTTCAGAAACTGGAAAACCGGTTCTAAAAACCGGTTTTTTTAACATATCTCCGCATTGTATGAACCGATCTTGCTGAATTCCAATAGCAAAATTCTCGAAAGCATTTCCGATCGTTTGACATATATATTATATATGTCAGTTATCGGTGGGCTTCATAAACGCCATTTCAACCGACACACGGACGGACGGACGGACATGCTCCAATCGTCATCGCTTCTTACAAGGATTCCGAAAATATAAACTTTTTTGCTCTCGGACGAAAATTGTGGAAATTACAAACGGAATGACAAACTTATATATACCCTTTACACCTGTGGTGAAGGGTATAATAATACTGCATACGACAATTTTAAATTCTTTATAAACTATTGAAGGTATACGAAATATATGAGGTGTACAAATAGTTTTGTCCCTAACTGTATGTATTTTATGTGTTCCTAAAAGTTTTGTTAAGTCACTAAACAATTTTGACGTGAATTGTGTTCCTTGATCGACTGTAATTTGAAGTGGAACACCAAAACGAGGTATATAATTATATACAAAAGTTTTCGCTATTGTTTGTGAAGAAATATCTCTAATTGGATATGCTTCTGGCCATCTAGTAAACCGGTCTACAATTGTTAATATATATTTATATCCATTTGAAATTGGAAAAGGTCCTACAATGTCCATATATATGTGTTCAAATCTTACTAGTGGAATATCTATTTTATTATACCCTTCACCACAGGTGTAAAGGGTATATATAAGTTTGTCATTCCGTTTGTAATTCCCACAATTTTCGTCGGAGAGCAAAAAAGTTTACATTTTCGGGATCCTTGTAAGAAATGATGACGATAGGACCATGTCCGTCCGTCCGTCCGTCCGTCCGTGTGTCGGTTGAAATGGCGTTTATGAAGCCCACCGATAACTGACATATATAATATATATATCAAACGATCGGAAATGCTTTCGAGAATTTTGCTATTGGAATTCAGCAAGATCGGTTCATACAATGCGGAGATATGTTAAGAAAACCGGTTTTTAGAACCGGTTTTCCAGTTTCTGAAGCTTCTGTATATTCTAGAGACTTCGTTTTTACAAAGAAGTCTCGGACATTTTTTTCTGAATTTTTGTTCTGAAAAAATGAAATAAATCGGTTCAATAATAACTGAGATATCGGACAAAACGCATTTTTCATTTTTTAAAGCCCTGGTTTAAGCTATAGATTTTTATTTTTATACAGATCGGTCACAAATATTTTTATAAAATTTCGGTTTTTTGAATCAGCAGGATCGGTTTATAAGTGGCGGAGATATGCTTTAAAAACCGGTTTTTGAAACCGGTTTTTCAGCTTCTGAAGCCTCTGCATATACCAGGGACTTCGAATTTTCAAAGGAGGCTCGGAAATTATTTTCTGAGTTTTTGTTCTGAAAAAATTAAATAAATCGGTTCAGTAGTAACTGAGATATCGGGGAAAACGAATTTTTTATTTTTGAAGCCCTTGTTCAAGCTACAGATTTTTATTTTTATATAGATCAGTCATAAATGTTTTTATAAAATTTCGTTTTTTTTAATAAACCAAATTCGTTTATAATCAACAGAGTTATGGCCCAAAAACAAATCTGTTAAGAATATAAATACACACACAAACATGTATATTAAGCATTGTAATGACTATTAGTGACGTATTTTGTTTTTTGTATAGACAAGTAGTTTAGTTAGAAACAGCAGTCATATAATGAACAACAGTGTTGTTGTTGTTCTTTGTATATGCAGTCTGTACAAAAATAAATAGATATGGAATTGTTGTTGTTTATTTTTTAAAACTAAAACATATCTGTTAAGAATATACATAAATACATACACAAACATGTATATTAAGCATTGTAATGACTATTAGTGACGTTTTTTGTTTTTTGTAGACAAGTAGTTTAGTTAGCAACAGAAGTAATATAATGAATAACAGTGTTGTTGTTCTTTGTATATGCAGCCAGTTTGTATATACACACATAAAAAAATATATAAATATGGAATTGTTGTTGTTGTTTATTTTTTAAAAGCAAAGCCTGCTATGATTGTTTTTTTTTTTTATATATTCAAATTTTCGTAGTTTGAAAAAAATTTAGATTTATATATGTGAAAATATGAAAGCATACGTTAAGGCGAAAATTTTATTATTTGTCGGTAATATGGTAATATGATGTCGATAAAATAGTAAGATGGTAATATGGTAATATGGTGAAGGGTATCAAAGATTCGGCACAGCCGAATCTTTTTTCAATTTCATTAACTTTAGATTTGGTATGTTGATAAATTTTTGCTTTTTGGCAATCAATGCAGTTAGATGCTAATTTATTAATATCTTTTCGCATTGATGGCCAAAAGAATTTATTTTGTATTAATTTTCTTGTTGCTCGGATCCCTGGATGTGACAGTGAATGTAAGTTATGAAAAACTATTTGTCTTAACGAAAATGGAACAAATGGACGGTTTATTTTACTTGAAATATCACACCATATTTTAATGTTAAGTAAAGGGTAATCTATTTCTTTTAAATTATTCTTTGAAATATTATCCGATATAAGTTTTTTAAGTTCTTCATCAGCTTGTTGTTCTTTATATAAAAGTTCTAGATTAATATTTTGATTATTAAAAGCGCAAATTTCTGGTGGTCTGGAAAGCGTGTCTGCAACGATATTTTTTTTCCATTTATATAACATATATTGGAAGTAAATTGAGCTATATATTCTAAATGACGAGTTTGGCGCGGAGATCTTTCAACTTTCGACTCTAAAACATATGTGAAAGGTTTATGATCTGTTAAAACTATAAATTCTCTACCTTCTAAAAAATGTCTAAATTGTTTAATTGATGAATAAATAGCTAGAAGTTCTCGATCGAATGTGGAGTATTTGCACTCAGAAATAGTTAATTTTTTAGAAAAATAGGCAAGTGGTTCAACAATATTGTTCCTACGTTGTTGTAAAACAGCTCCAATTGCTACGTTTGAAGCGTCTACCGCTAAGGTTAGAAAAGCATCTTTATCAAAATGATTCAACAGTGTTTTTTTAGAAAATGTTTCTTTTAGTAGCTCAAAGGCTTTTTCAGCGTCTTTGGTCCATATAAGTTCTTTATTTTTCTTTTTAGATGCTTCAGTTATCATTCTGTGAAGTGGTGAAAGAAAGTTTGCTACCATTGGTACGTACCTATGATAATAGTTTATCATTCCGATAAATTTTTGGAGTTTTGTGATTGAATTCGGTTTTTGATAGGAAAGAATTACATCAACCCTTTCAGTTGATGGTTGGATTCCTTCTGCGGAAATTTTATAACCTAGAAAATCTAGACTCGATACTCCAAAAATGCATTTTGATGGTTTTATATTGAGACCATATTTGTCAAGTCGTTCAAAAACTGTCTTTAGATGTTCTAAGTGTTGCATTTCGTTTTCACTTGCAATTAAAACATCGTCAATGTATATAAAAACAAAATTAATGCCAAAGAAAACCTCATTAATAAATCGTTGGAAAGTTTGTGCACTGTCCTTAAGTCCAAAGGGCATTCGTGTGAATTCAAACATTCCAAACGGTGTAGTAATGGCTGTTTTATGGATGTCTTCCTCAGCCATAGGAATTTGATGATAGGCCTTTACTAAATCTATTTTTGAAAAAATTGTCTTACCTCTAAAATCTGTTGTTAGATCTTGAATGTGAGGTAAAGGATACCTATCTGGTATTGTAATGCAGTTCAATCTCCGATAATCTCCAATCATTAGGTTCCTTTTTAGGAACAAGATGGAGAGGAGATGATATATGAGAACTAGATGGTCTGCAAATACCAGAATCTAATAAAAATTTGAATTCAGATTTTGCAATCTTTAATTTAATAGGATCTAATCTACCAGGTTTTGAAAATGGTGGATTTCCTTTTATTTCGATTCTGTGAACTGTCGTATGTCGGATGATTTTGTTGTAGTTTGGTTCAGCAGTTATTGAAGGAAATTTATCTAAGAGTTCGGAATATTTATCTTTAGGTTTTAAAATTTTAAGAGAATACGAGGTTTTGAAAATGGTGGATTTCCTTTTATTTCGATTCTGTGAACTGTCGTATGTCGGATGATTTTGTTGTAGTTTGGTTCAGCAGTTATTGAAGGAAATTTATCTAAGAGTTCGGAATATTTATCTTTAGGTTTTAAAATTTTAAGGGTCACAGACGCCTAAGAAGAATGGAAACACTGGATCTTGGAAGATAACACTACTAATGAAAACTCTACGTTGGATTTTGCAGTGGCAATATCAACAATAATTTAAGTTTAGGTTAAGATTTTAATACTTATTGTAAATTTCTGAAAAAGAAAGATTCAATAAAAACTAATGTATGTTTAAAAAAAAAAAAAAAAAAAAAAAAAAATGTAACAACCGCAATTTTGTTTCTGTTAAAAAGCCGTATATATCAGATGAATATTTTTTATTAATTAAGATTTGTGTAGAAGTCATATTACTTTTCGTTTATAATTTAAAAATACATACATTCATGCACATTCTTTACAAAATTGCATTGAGTTATATGAAAAGTAGACGTGGCAGTTGTCCGATCACGCCCATTTTTTGTGCCAAATTTCATCATTATAGCCTTCTTAATTACAAAAATATAGACTTTTGATCACTCAGAATGCGAAAATCTCACACTGTGCGTCGGTTTATTTTTACTATTAGCAAAAACTTTTTGGCAAAAAACTTCATTAGAAAATTTATTGTATAATCTAGATCAGAGAAGAAATTTCGAATAAAAAACAAAACTATCAAATATATCAGACTACGCAGTGAGTCCTTTTTTACAACAAGAGGTAAAAATCTAAATCTTTTAAACTTCTAGACTGATCTTGATAAAGCTTGAGACATCGATAGAGGAGTAGAAAAGCTTTCAGAATAGTATTAGCTGGATAAAATATTGATTAAAGGAAATTATTCTGTAAAAAGTGATATATGTATATATGTACATTACAGTGCCTTGATTTGTATGGGGACAAAAAAAGTAGCAAATGTACCCCCCAAAATTAAAGTCTGATATGTTTCAAGCTAATTCCCAAAATTTTTCGGTTCAATTATTTAATTTAAGTGAGCTGGACCATTTTTAAAACACCATCAAAAATATGGTTTTCGATCGACAGTATATATAGTTTTTAACTTTTTGTCAAAAAAAAAAAAAAAAAAAAAATTACAACATATGATAGAAAAACGACGTCATTGAGACATTGAGATGTAATATTTTGGGAATCATATAAGAACATACTAATCTTCATTTCTAGAGGGGTACATTTTCAATTTTTTTTAGAATTACTACTATAAAGTAAGTTTTCATGTGAAATTACTGAAAATTTTTAAATTTAGGCAAAATATTTTTGTATTCAAAAATACGTACAAAGTGTAGTATATTGAATTTTGGTAAACATGTTTACAATAAAATAAACATTTAAAATTTATAAATACATATATGGTGCGTAAAATATATGTTTAGAAACAATGTATGTAATCGTACTTATTTTATTTAGTAATATTGAAATTGTCAAAATTATTCAACGAGATTTCTAAAACACAAAAGGAGAGAATATGGTGAAAAGACAAATTAAAATTAATTGTTTAAAAAAGTGTAAATAAAACATCTTAAATTAAATAAAGATCATTTAAAAGTAATTTTCTTTGTTTTTATAAATGTGTATCTATGACATTTTTCATTTGTAGTTTTAAACATTTTAACTGTACTTTACATTTTTAGACACAAAATATGTAAATTTCAATAAAAATATTAATGTTGCAGAACATTTTTAAACACAAAAATAAGTAACTTTACGCACTTTGACTATAGTCTCTGTACATATAAGGTGCGTAACAATTGAAATTAAATTCAATACGTATTTTTACCCTAATTATATTCAATATATAAATAGAGTAAATTTAAATGAAAATTTATTAGAGTGCATTTGAAGACACAATTTCTTTTAAATGATATACGATAAAACAATTTTGTATTTGAAGGGCTTTGTGTAAATTAATTTCAAATATCCAAAACATTGCAAATTTGCCAAATGTATAATTCTTCATAGAATTTTGAATACGTCTTTTTTTATAAAAAGTTATTATGGACTGCAACTCTTTTATAACGTGACCAGACATTCCGCTTTTTGGCGGGATTATCCCGCATTTTGAACTTCTATCCCGCTTAAAATATTTTTCCCGCTTTTTATTAAGAAATCCCGCTTTTCTAACTCTAACTATTACTTATTCGATTTCCTTATTTACATTTTTTATAACATTCTTATCCATATTTAAGTTTAACTAAAAATAATTTTTTCCACTGGAGAGTTGATAATTTTTTACAAATCGTTTTTGATAATTAAAATTTTGAAATATTTTATTACACTGATCATCTCCTCTACTTACTAATCTTAAATATACATTGTGTGTATTTTTTTGATGACTTCGATGTAGGAAGACCTCCCAAAAGATACGCATTATTAAGCTTGAATAAAAAATCTCAAGTCTGAAATATTTTGACCAAAAAAGTTTAGAATTTTTTTCCACAAATAGGTTTAGAACTTTAATTATTTTTTTTAAAATGCATTTTAATGCAATTGCATTTTTCAAATGCATTTCTTTTTAAATATGCTATTAAAAATTTTTAATTTTTTAACATAGTTGAAAAGTTTGAAATCTTTACATTAAAATAAAAGTGTTAAATTTTTGGGACGCGAAAATCTTATATGCATAATCCAATTTTTATAAAAACATGTTCCCAATTTTTCATATAAAAATACATTTTTTTCTTGTTTTTAGAATATTCTTTAAAATTTGCATAAAAGTTAACAAAATATACAACTTTTAAATTTTAATTTAAAAAGTATTTAAAAGGCCATTTTTTTTTTGTAATTTAGTCAGCATTTCCAAAATCTCCTCTTCTGTTCAATATATTTTAGGTGCAGTTTTTAGGTGCTTTTTTGTTAGTTGCGAATTTATTAAATTTTAATTTTTCAAAAGTGTATTTAAAAATGCTTTGTTTATTATAACTTGAAACAATAATTAATCTGGTACAGCCTTCCCAAAAATATTTGTATTTAAAGTTGTATACTTTCGAGATTTTTTTGATTCTTTCGAAAGTGAAAAAGCGAAATAAAATTGCGAATTTTCTGAATTTAGCGAATCTTAAAACGGAAGTCTATATAGACACCCATGGACCTTATACGTGTAAAATTTTATAAAAATCGAAAGACACTTGGTAAATTTTTGGGCGTTCTTCCATGGAATGGACGAAATACATTTTTGGGGGAAGAAATTTTGTTCTTTCAGAGAGATTTTTAGATTTTAAAAAATCATTTCGTGAGAACATTTGTGTGAGGGCTACATAAATAAATTTTTTATCCAATTTTATTTACCAAAATGTCCCATTTCAAAAAGTTGTTTTGACATGAACTTTGATCTCAAGGTTAACATGGATATTTACATATTGTCCCTTTAATAACCATCTGGAACTATATAATCGATGTGCTTTTGTTTCGCAGCTGTTTATCGGATTATTTTGATAACGAGTTTTTATATGCAACGGTATTTAGCGTTATCGGTATTTCAAGTTATTTCGGTAATGGTATTTTATGGGTAACTTTTGTTTTATAAATTTCGAAGTATCGGTTCACAACCATAAAATATAATTTGTAGTCAAATATTATAATGACGAGCTGGGTTAACCATAAGTTTATTAGCGTTATATATTTTAACAGTAACCGTATTTGCAATTATTTCAGTAACTGTATTTTAGAGGTAACGGTAGTCAAGTTGAATGTTTTCTTTACCGGTAACGGCAACCAACTTTAGTTTTATTGTTAACGGGTCTAAGAATTATTTAAGAAAATCTATTGCTATCAAATTCAAAAAGTACCATCTTTTTTTTATTCTGTATTTGAATATAATCTTGAAATTAACCTAGGAATATTTTGAAAAGTTGTAAAAAAGCACGTTAAAATTATAATTTTTAATAAAAATTATATTTACTTATTACGATGTTCCAACATTTTTATGGGTCGTTCTCAATTTGTAACGTCTCAATTGGGTTGTGAAGGTGCTACCGAGAGAACAACATGATCTACATTTTTAATTGAGATATAAAAATAAAATCCCTCTTTTTTTATAAAACTTTTCAAAATCCCGCTTTTTTCATACAATTTTGTTCAGGATCCCGCTTTTTAGTCGTTCGGGTCCCGCTTTATGACAAAAACCCTCTGGTCACGTTACTCTTTTACCTTATTTTTCCAGAAACAGTTTTATTTTTCTCCAATTATTATCTGTAAGTACTTTTTGCTACATGGTTTTCTTAGTCTAGTAAGATTGGATAATTCCTACTTTGAACCGAAATCAGTTAATGTTTTTGTAAAAGTGTAATTTTTCTGGTGGAAACAGAAGCATTGAACCTATTGATTTTCATAGCTATTTTTGACACTTCCTTTATCTAGTATATCTGTTTGTAAATAGATTATCGCACCATTTTTAAAAAAATCATTTGGTTTTATAATGTTTTCTTCTGGACATATAAAGATTTTCGATTTAGCAGATTTCAAAATATTATTTTTGAGAAATTAGCTTAAGACTTCAAGCATTTTTGGCAAACACTGGTGATGTAGGTTTTTATACCCTGCAGCAGTGATAACAGTGATATTATATGTATATTTCCAACGCTTTTATGATGAACAAAACTGTAAATATTGTGTAATAAATGTTAGTTATTAAGCGTAACTTATATTAGTTTTAGTGTGTTGATTAGTAAAATTAGTACAAATGAGATTTTTATATAAAAGTCGTATTAATGTTCATTCAGTACTAATTCATACTTGTATCTACATGTGTACATAGATATGTATATACATATGTATGTCAGTATGTGACAACTAAAGTTTATTTTCCTTAACACGTTAATGATGATAGAGCTTGTTCATAACATTATAGATATTGCGATTATTTATTGTTTACATATGTACATATGTCCATACTGTTAATGTTTCCTGCTTTAAATGATTTCATCAACAAACTGCATTTATGTTAAAATTAGATCAAGGAATTTTCAGTCCCGAGATCCCCGGAAAGTTAGAAATCTTCATTCCCGAGTATTTTAAAAGTACATAAATGTAAAAATACTAAAACATACCTACATAGTATTTTTTTTAAATCAAATTAAGCTTAAAATCCAGTTGGTATCTAAATCTTAACGACAATTTCATTAGTGACTTGTATGTACAATTCATTAGACGATTTATATGGGATGAATCTATGGCATGATTTCAATTAAATATCTTAATAAAATATCAGCACTAAAAACCAGCGAGTGATAAGGTATTACTGATTAAAAGAATCTTGTAGACATTTTAAATGCATATATGTACATTAGAGTATTAAAAACATTTTTAAATTGATCTTCAGTTCCCAACCTGCGATTGAAAGTCATAAATTTCGTCCAAAAAATAGTATTGAGTTTTGTCTTGAAATGGATATCAAAAAATTCGTAATTTTTAGCCAGTTATAAAAAAAAAAAAAAATATTAAAAAAAAATGTATCAAAAATTTTGGTTCACACGTAGGTAGATTTTTTTATGCTTAATTTAAAGCGCTATTCACTTTTTTAGATTTGTCTACAAAAATCCCGTAATTCCCAAAAAAACTGTAAAAAATTTACAAAAATGGGATTTTTTACTTTTTTTGCTATATCTTTCCAACGGATAACGGGGAGCAAAAATTTCTATTGCAAACAAAATTAAAAGCACTTTAGACTAAGTAAAAAGTATAACTTTTTTTTGATTCCAGCTTTGTAATTTGAGAAATTAAGCTGAAAATTCGAAATTAGTTGGAAAAATAGGTCAAATTTGGGAAACACTGGTTCTCGCAAAAATCAATTTATAAAATCATTTTTTCCTTTAAAGTATTTTGTGTTTAGTTATCTTTCAGATAAATATAAATAAAATAAATAAATTTTTATATAACAGAAAAAGAATGTTACCACTTTTTTGACAAAAAAAAAAAAAAAAACGGGAAAAAATCAACTTTTTTAAATTAAATGCTTGTAATTTTTGACTCCTTAAATATTTTTTCAAAATTATTTTTTTATAAAATTAAAACTATGGGGTTAAAATTGGGCCCGCTGTAGCGAAAAAACTTCACCAAGACAAGCTAAAAAGTAAAAATTTTAAATTTTGAAGCTTAATATCTCTTAAACAAAAAGAGATAATATAGACATACGATGATACGATTGACTAGCAGAATCCTCCCATATAAAAATCTTTGAAATCGGTTTAGATATAAGGAATCAGGATCGTTTTTAATAAATTTTATACCCGAGGTGTCCAACTTTGGAACCCTGTGGACTCGACCCCTGTAAGTCTATATGGTCCAAGTTCAAAACTTAAACTACATCACCATGTGAAATTTCGGAAATCGGAGCAGCCGTTCCGAAGTTCCATAATTATTTCCATTTAATTTTTTAAATCGCACACTGTGCGCTGGTAGGGAACTGAAGACCAATTTTAAAAATGTTTTAAATAATTTTTTCTATTAAGAAAATTTTTACGCATCGTTTGAGGGTTCTTCCTACATCGAAATCTCGAAAAAGGTTTTCCTCGGGACCCTCTAATGTACATACACAGAAAAAAGTCACCAATCACTAAATATATTAGTAAATAATTGATTCAATTAAAAACTTTTTTAAATTTGCAATTTAATTACTAAAAACTGTAAAAAATTAAAGACAGAAAAAAATCAAATTAATTGATTGATTAAATCAATCAAGTAGACTATTAAATAAGTAAAAAGATCTAACTTAAATTTTTTTTTTATTTTTTCTTGAATATATTTATTAAATTTTGATGCAAAATGAAACAACTGTGTTAAATGAAAAAAATATACGATAATAATTTTATCATTAGTATTTACAATTTGTCTCATAAAAATTTGACGAAACATTAAGAAAGTTAAGTAAGATATAAAGTGAGTTGTGGATCCAATAATGAACAATATATTGAAAATTAGCATGCACAGTGGGGCCAAAGTAAATTTTTTGGTATCTCCTGAACTACTGCTTGGATCGTATTGAAATGTATGGAAGATTTTTAGAGGAGAACCCAAGCTTTCAGAAAAATCATCTTGTATGTATGTAAAAGTTTCAAAAAATAGTAACTTCTAAAAATAAAGTCCGATTTCAAAGATTTTTATATTTCTTTAAAGTGATTGTAGAAACTATTTCAAATTCGGTTGCAAGTACTGTTATATTGCTGAATTTATTTTGCATACAACTGATTTAAAAACACAATTCTATAATATGTACCGAATGTTTCGGTTGAGAAAATAGTTTTATTATTTATTTATTTTGTTTTTATAAAAAATATTACAAATTTAATTTGTTTGTTCTTTGAAAAATAGTACAAAAACATTCATACATAATACAAATCTCTTATAATATATTGGAACCATTCCTTGTAGATCATGTAAATTCGACATTTAATTAGATCAGCCACCGGACAATTTGGAATTTGCTTTTGAAGATAGACACATTATATTATCATATCCTACATATATTAGAAAAAGACGGATGTTTCCAACATCTTTTTTTATGAATACGATTCAGAGCACTGAATTAAATTCGGTTGTTCTTTTCAAATTTAATGAGAACTTTCAGTAACGACACAAACCTATTGAATTTAAATAATTTTTTCAGTTAGAAGAACCTTAATTTAATCCCCATTATATATTTAAAGTACTGAATAAAGAAAATCTCTTTCATTTATAATTGTTTTAATAATAATGAAATTTCGCTACAATTTATTAACATTTTATTGTTTGGAACGATTTCCAACTAATCTCTTTTCTGTGTGTAGTCAATAAAACAACAAGATATATTAATTAATATGGTATTTTTTTTTTTCGGGATATTATTAATAATGAGCATAGTCTTCCTTATTGGATATAACCTCAAAAAATCTACTTTTAAAATTATATTTTGCAATTCGTGACATAGAAGTTTTGCTCCAACCTTTTATAATCTCTTAAATAATGAATTTTTGTTCTCGTATTATCTGCCGACTCATAAACATTATGTAAAAGCAATATCCACACATTTTCTACTGTATTTAGGTGGACACTCTGAAGTGGTAAAATGTTGACTTCGAGTTCATTGTTTTACTAACCCTGCGTTCTGGATTGGGGTATTGTCGAGCTGGAATGTCCATGAAATGAATTTAAATAGTGTAGACAATTTTTAAATGCCTTTTTTTCAGTAGTCTTTTGAAATTTTTTCACCGTAATTCTCTGCGAAAGAAATCGTTCCCATGTTCACATGTCCCATGATATGAAATTGCATTCTACGCCATTACAATTTCTTCGCAGTTATGTGAGAGACATAAAAAGCGTTCTTTTTTTCTCAAATACTGAAAATAATATAATTATAGCCATTACAAAGTGGGGTAGTACCGAAATTCTTTGGAAATAAAACTGTAACTTCTAATCGGCTTTATAGATAAACGTGTTTAAGATTTTTTTGGGAAAACAATATGTATTTAGTGATAAAAATTCATCATATATCAGGTCCGTTCTTTTACTTTTCCACTAAATTTCAGTAAACTGAGTATTTACTGAGTAAATGAAAAATTTTAATAAAAAAAAAGTATGCGAACGGAAAATTTTTAATATCCAATAAATTAACCTCGATAACTGGTTGCAAACAAGTAAACATAAATCACTAAGAAAAAACAACAGAATTTTTATCGAAATATAAGCACTTTATTGAAAAAAAAAAAAAAAAAAAATATTTTATTTATTGTTTTTTTTTATGCACTTTTTTGTCTTGTTTACTTTATGCAACCATATGATCGTACTAGACTTTACAAGGAAGAAAAAGTCGAGTCAAATTTGTAAATACTCAGTTTATAAACTATCATTTTACTCCCCTGAAATTTGTCTCTTTTTACTGGATTTTAATTACGCGAACGCAAATCTATTACGAACGCTACTGTTATTATTTGCATAATTGATTATGCATTTATTTTTTGAAAATATGCGCCTATAAAATGCACTTAAAAATTCAAAATATATGATAAAAATTTTAAAAATATGCATTTATTTTAATTTTTTAATTTTTATTAAATAAAAAGGAAAAATAAAAATTATTATAAAGTAAAAACAAAAATCAGTAACGCATAACATTTTGTAATTTTAAAAGTAAAAGCTACATATGTATGTTTTAAATGATCAATGCTTATTCTTTTTTAAAATTGAGCTCTTTCTTAAATTTTTTGAATTTATATTCATGACATTAGGTTTAATACAACTTTAGTTAGATAGACTTTTATTTTTATAAACAGAAATTTTTTTTTACTAAGTTTTCAAACGCAAAACAATTGTCTGTTTTGGCGAAAATATTTTTATACATAGAAAATAATCCTCCCACGTCAAAAGATGTTCTAGGAGCGTATTTTTATTATTTGTAGTTCAGAAGGAGAGTATTCTTCTAAAGACGAAAAAGCAATATTTTAGACACCGATGTGGAGGTATAAAACTAGTTTTTAAATAATTCGAAAAACCGATATTTTTATTTTTTTCGGGTTTTTGATTCGCGTAATTTTTTTTGATTGGAAATTTAAATAATTTATTTGAGTACCATTTTTATTAACTGTACCGCGTTACATTTTTTCGTGGCTTTCACATTTGTCACAAGCATTAATTTTTAACCAAACTTTTATGATTGATATCTAGTGGAGTTGAAAATAAAACTCAAGATTTACAAAATTTTGTTAAATTCATTGCTGACCCTATTTTTTTGTCTGCACTGAAAAAGGACTTTTTGCGCTTGAGACGATGTACATTTATTGGAGTAATATTAAAGGATATTATTTTTGTATATATTTATGATTCAATATATTCGCAATGATTTGGCACAAAAAGTTTTATTGTTTTGCATAAAATTTTTTCGGAAAGTCAACAAATTTCAAATAAATATTCTTGACCCAACTTTTTTTGTCCGCATGCATGTTGTCAGCATAGTCTTTACATCTCGAAATCAAATGTAAAATGAACTTTGAATTGTCATGAATTAAGTGTATGTAAGCGCTTTACAGTGTCGTGAACTCATATAACGAGTGGCCAAAAATGGAAGGAATTGGCGTACGTTAATAAAATTTGGTGCATTTTAAGATAACAAAAATGAAAAATCCAAAGAACAACATTTTTAGAAAACTCTTCTTGATTTTTTCCTAACTGAAATAAATGTCTTATAAAATTACCAAACAATTTTCTTTCCCATATACATACATAAAAATTCGCTAAAATCCGTCATCTAAAAATGTTTCAACTATAAACATTACTAAGCGGGTTTTTTTGTGAAAATTTGCTGCACTACGACGACCAAATATGTCCAGATCTGGCGTAAAAAATCGCTATTTTGGCAATACTGAAGTCAACCCTTAAGGAAATGCTCTGGTTCTATCGCTTTGGTCAAATAGCGTGACAAATTATTGTTAACTTGTTGTTTTAAATTTTAACTTTTAACCAAGTTAGTAAGAGAGAGGCTAACAACTTAACGAAGTGTAGAGAAAATGAGAGTTTTTAAAAGTGACGAAGCATAAACAGACCCACATTTTATTTTGTGTGTTTTATTGTTAACAAGTTAAGTTTTATTTTTGGCCAGAGTATACACTAGGCCACATAATACAAATTAACAAATATTGTTAAGAAGAATGAAAAGACGGTAACTGGTTGTGATGGTTTAACAGTTTGTTGCAGTTGCTGAATAAAGCAAGACGTTTATTACGGATAACGGGCGTTTTTAATACGAGTGCGAGTTCCTCTACCAATAGCAATTTTACTAAACTATTTTCTTTGTTGTATTTATTTGCTTGTTTATTTGTTGAAACCGGTGAAAGCTGTTTAGTGCGAATAGACAGTTGTTTTCGTTGTTAATTATTTGCTGTATAGTAAAATTTTGTCGATTTTACTTTTATCGGTCGGTTGGTCAATTTGAAATAAGAACTTTATAGAAGGGATATTCATTTCGATTCACTTAAACTTGATCCCATAAATTTTGTGTGAACTTAACGGCCACTTCGTCTCCCATCATCGCTTGGATGGAAATTTATATTGTCAGATAGTTAATAAAAAATGTAAGTGAATGTGTTCGTGACATCTTTTCTTATGGTACAATTTTATTTTTTTTTTAAATCATACATTTTTACTTGAGTATGGACAATTACTGTAAACAAAACGTAGATACATATATATATGTATGTATATTTTACATACATACTTATGTTTGTATTAAGTTGGCAATGTAAACGAATACGATATCAAGCGTACATTAATTTAACAAAGCAATAAAAAGTATAAAAAATAACTGAAAATATAAAACCACAAAGTGAAGTGAAAACCGTAATTGATACAAAAATAAAATATTTTAAACCAAAAGCCATGGAATACGAAAGAAACAAAAAGAAACATAAAAAAACTTCATTTCACTTTCATTGGATATTTTTTTATTTTATTTACAAATCGAGTGCATTGTGAATAAAGAAAAGCAACATAAAATAAAAAAAAGCATAACAGAGTATGCGACTTTGCGTTGATTTTTTATTTTTGTCTTTTGATCAGATACATTTAGCACGGATATTTATGAAATACATACACTACCGCACGCTCGTCTGATGATGTTAATCTTTTTGATAATAAAGTAAAATGTTTTGTTAAAATTAGAATTTGTATAACAATATTTGTATTTAAAGGTCTGATTCAACATAAAAAGCTATTTTTTATACTCTACACCACCATAGGTGGTTGGGGTATAAAAATCACTTTCTGACTCGATTTAACGATGTCCGTCCGTCTGGCTGGTTGGCCGATATATTGATGAAATTTGGCACGAATAGTTATTTTGAAACCTAGCTCCCATACAAATGTCCTCCCAGAATTGGGGCTTAGTGGTCATAAATGCCTTACATACGGCAATAGTCTTGTATAAGTGTTAATCTTTGTGCCAAATATCATGAAGATTGGTCCATAATTGACCATAGCTACCATATAAACCCCTCTTCCGGAAAATACATTAACGTGCATAAATCTCATAAGAATGATAGTATGAAATTAATATTCGGCAGAAAAAAGTTTTATATAAGTAGAAACACTTTTTCAAAATTTTATGAGAATCAGTTCATTATTTACCATAGCTCCCACATAAACCTACTTCCGGGAATCGCGCTAAAGGGCATAAAATCATATAGATGTTAGTATCAACGCATTATTCTGTATTTGTATATTTTACATTTAGTAAAAGTGTTGGTCTATAATTGGCCATAATATAAGTCCCCTTCTCGAATTTTTATGCTCATACACAATGGTGTAGGGTATCAAGACCGACCATAGTTGCTTTCTCGTATAAAAATTAAATTTGTATGAAAACTACTCAAAAAACGAAAGACTACATTTATTTTTATGACGAATAAGTTACACTTTGTCGATTCAATTACGCGATTAAAAAAAAAATATTTAAAAATTTATTGAAAAAATGGAAAAAATTTAGTTTGAATTATTTATTTCTTATATTTGTAAATAAAATTTGTAAATATGAAAATATGTTTTCCGTCTATATTTATGTTATAAATTTAGGTTACAAAATAATGGCTTATTAACAAAAAACTAGCAACATTAAAAAATGCGTCATTTTGACGAAGTGTAGCCTTTTAGGGTTAATATATGAAACTGTGATTATTTTCCAAAAAAATTATTACTGTTAAAACTATTGTTTTTCTTCGTAAATTTTGTGATTGAGATACATATGAACATACCAATAATAAATTGTAAATAAATGTATTATGCATGGATTTAAATGAAATATTACACGTTTGGATTGTAACGTATTTAGCTTTGTATCCAAGGAATAAAAGTTTATAGTTATGTTGTTTTAAAAAATGTTTTACAAATTAAATTAATTTCTACGATTTTTTTTTTTTATAAAATAATTATTAATATCTCCTAAACTATTTGACAAATAAAAAAAAGAAAGTACAGTTTACAGAAGATTCTTTGAAATTTTAATTAACGTAAAATATAAATATATAATTTATATTACAGTATGTATACTTTTCTGCGTAATATGTTTTCAAAAGGGGGTTTTTAAGTTTCATATACATATATGTTTAGATATGTATGTTAATTTATGACTTATGCCCTAAAACTATGGAAAACTAACAATTGATTCATACCTAGTGAACTTTTTTTAAATATGTCAAATGTATTGAAGGCTACAAAATATGTTTTTTTTTTAATTATAACTTTAGGGATTTATACAATTTTAATGTGATTATAAAATCTAAACTTAAGTTCAAGGCGAATTTGTATGTATTTCTTTTGTACATTCGGGAATAATACAAATATTTGAAAAAAATTTTGAAAATCAGTGAACGAAAAAAAATCAGATCGTCAGCACAGCGACGATATGTAATGAATTATTTGCATAAATTTAGGTTTTCATATATTTGAAACATAAAAACAACGTTTTGAAAAGTATAAAAAATAATTTTAAATGATGAATGATGAAATATGAAAATTCTAAGACGAACTCTTTTCATTAACATTTCTACAAATATTACCATTGTAAATTATTATTAGGTAGTTCAGTATTTTTTATTAACATATATTGATTATAATAGGATTAAGAAAACGTATGTGTTTTATTTTAATTTTTTTGAACTATTTTTGTGAAAGATAATTTCATTATTACTTTAATTTATTAAAATTTTCAAAGAATACTACTTCAAAAATATTTTGGAAAAAGTATTTTCTGTAAATAAAACCTAATAGGTATATTAGTTATTTCAAACAAAGCTTATATAAAAATTTTAAATATAAAATCGATTATACACAGAAAAAATTAAAAATGGATTTCAATTACGAAATTGCTTATATTAATTAAAATTTTGTTTGATTTTGCTCCAATCATCAAATTGATAATATTAATTAAAATGATATTATGAAAATAATTGATTTTCCTGTTAATTTCAAACAATTTTTTAATCCAATATTTTATATATTTAATTGAAATTTTGCATGTTTGTATTGTTTTTCTTAAATTAAATGCAGACTGTTCAGATAAAATGGCCTTTGATACGAAGGTGATGGATGACGCATCCAAAAAGACATTAAACACATATTATTGAAAATTAAAAGTACATTAAAAACATTGCATTTTTAATTATCTTTATGCAGAAATGTTTTTCCGTAAGTATACCTCCTTGATACACGTCCTTGATTTTTCCGTCTTTAATGACTAGATTTTTAAAAATAATCAGCATTCGCTTTAGATGGAAGTTTCAATAGATGAGACTAAACATTCTATAAGATGACATTATATTGAATTATGCTTTCTAAACCTTCCGAAAGCATTGATTGTCTTGGAAGCTCATTAAAATAAAAACGAGACCCGGAATTTTTGACGTTCTAGCTATGAGAGAATATTTGCTATAATAGGGGAATAATTCATAAAATAGGTTACTAAACTCACAAAGTGAATACTTAGTGTATAACAAATACAGGCTCTTTATATTGGAAAACATCCCGTTGGGTTTAACTCGCACAAAATGTCCTAGAATGTTGAATATTTGTCGTACATAAATAAATGTAATTTTAATGTGTATTTTTTCCATTTTTTCTGAAAAATAATTTTATTAATTAATAATTTTTATTAAATTCAAATGTGAAATTAAAAAAAAAAAATTATTAAAAAACAGTATGGTATAATTTTTTTTTTGTGTATAAAGCGTTTATAATATAAATCCTTTAAACGTAAAAGAATTATATTATGCTATTAAAAAAGTTACCAAGTTTCCAATAAAATAATAATAATAATACCATATTAGAGCTACATAGACTTAAATGTACTAAATACACACATTTTTAGCCAAAATCTTACAATTCAAGTCACAAGATGTGATACTAAAAGCATAGAAACCGAAACTTAAGTAAACAAAAAAATTAAGTAAACCCAAACTTGTTCTACAAAGTTGCAGTATTAAGATTTGACCATAATACGAAAATTTATTTTGTTGTTTTTTAACCAGTTTGTTTTTAATTTTTGTATTTCTTTGTTACTTTCCTGAAATATTTAATAGCACCCCTTTTTCACAAGTCAGCTTTTTATGTGAGATCTTTGTTGTTTTTTTTTTCATCTCATTTCACGTTAAAAAAGATCAATAAACGATAATTTATCGGAAATACATTATGACTCATTCATACACAACTTTATATAGATTGTTTAGTGTTTAATACTTAAGTTGTAAATTATTTATTTAATAAGTATTTATCATACACAGCTACATATGTATATATTTTTTATAAAAAATGAAAAATTATATATCACACATACCCAGCAAACAAGAAGGTTTGGTTTCAAATTGAGAATCAACTGAAATCAAACTGTTTCCCAAATTTCAAACGTTTGATAATGATTTGAAAATAATAATAGCTTTCTTAATAAAAGGTATAATTTTTTCCCAAATTGAGAAATACGTTTCTCATTCTTTAAATAATTAAATAATAAATTAAATTGTTTTTATCAATAAAGCAAGTAAGTATTATTTAGTTTAAAACATTTAATTATATTTAAGTGTGTCTTTAGGTTCGATAATAATTTGAGAAAAACAGTTGATATCAAATTGAAAACACCAATTTCTCAAATATTTCCTCATACATAAATATACATTTGTTTTTAGCATTAAAAATTAGTTAAAAATAACATTTTATCAAGTTGAGAAAGTATTAAGTATTTCTCAAAAGTTTGTTCAGAAATGAACTGCAATTTGAATTGAAACATATGATCTACGTTTGAAAGTAGTTTTAGATATACGTTGATATCAAATGTTAAAATCATCATTTGTGTTTGCTGGGTATATTCATTTAAACGTATATATATATGCTAATTTGCAAAAAAGATCCAAAAAATAAAATATACCTAAGAATCATTTAATTAGTGCAACCCACTCATATTGATTTTTATTTTTTTCTCCGTTTAATTTTTAATATTTAAATTTAAAACACAACTTTCCAATTTCTTTTAAAGATAAAAGTTTCGATAAATGTTCAAAAAAAAAAAAAAAAAAAAAAAAATCGTAACAGAAATGTTAGAAAAATTCAAACTTTACAAAAAGAAACGTAAAAACCTAAAAAAAAAAAATAATAATAATTTGTTTACGCAATTCTTACTTTCAAATCCAGGGACAGTTTTAAAGTAGTTTTTAATTTTTTAATTGAATTCTTAGCTCATTTTAAGAAAGAAATAGTTTAGCTAGTTTAGAACCGACAAAAACTTACCGACTTTTTTAGACGAAAATCTGTTATTTGCAATTATATCTCCCTAATTTTTCTTAAGAAACGTATATTTCAGGGTTCTACCAGATTATATTTAATAAAAACTCGATTTGGAAAAAATTGAGATACGCCTTTTCTATATTAAGCCAACGATATGTACAGCTGTGTGCAAAATAATAGTAGCGCAATATGTAACATTTTTATACATACAATAAAATGAAGATGTTTTGTTGATTTCACGAAATGTTTTTTGTTGGAATTTCCCAAATTTTATAAAAAAATGAAATTAAAAAAAGATTCGGCCGTGCCGAATCTTTGATACCCTTCACCATGTTACTTAATACCATATTACCCACAAATAATAAAAATTTCGCCTTAACGCCTAATTTTTTTTAACTACGAACATTTGAATACGAAAAAGAAAGTCATAGCAAGCATTGATTTAAAAATATAAACAACAACAATTGAATAGTTATATATTTTTATTTTTACATGTATGTATGTTTAATATAAACATTTTTCTGTGTATTTACTTATTAAATTTTTTTTTTTAGTTTTTGGTCCATAACTCTGTTGTTTATGAACAAATTAACTTTCTGTAAAAAATTGAATTTTATAAAAATATTTATGACCAACCCGTTTAAACGCGAATGCCGTAGCTTATATAGGAGCTTCAAAAAGTCAATAAAACGCGTTTTGGCCGATATCTGGAATATAGTGGACCGATTTTTTTTTCAAAAAAAAAAAAAAAAAAAAAAAAACTAAGAAAGGTTTTGAATTTTTCGTGCAAAAACGAAATCGCTATATTTTATAGGAGCCGAGAAAAGCCGACAGCAAACACGGTTTTTTGCCAATATCTAGGTTTTTTATCAACCGATTTTGCTCGTTTTTATTAGCGATTTTCTAAGGAATATTTCTAACAATTTGATATATAAAACATATATATCCGATAACTGGGGCTTTCTAAAAACTGATTTCAACAGACAGACGGACATCTTTATATCGACTCCCCTAGCAATATGGATCCAGAATATATATACTTTTTGGGGTCTTAGACGAATATTGTAGAAATTACAAACGGAATGACAAACTTATATATACCCTTTACACCTGTGAAGGTATAATAAGTAAATCTTAAAATTAAACAACGTAATTGAAATAAAATACTTAAAGAGATTGAATACACAAGAAATTAGCTGTGCAAAATAATAGTAGCATCAATAAAAAACACCTGTACAGACAAAACTACGTGATTAAGTTTTTCTTTTCTTTTGGCATATTTTGTTTATACATATTAATATTTTGTGGAATAGCCTTATTGGCTTTGACAGCGGCGGGCACTGAGTCCACTAATAACCCCTGGTCCTCTCGATGGGAATATTTTTCCAAGCTGACTGTACTGACGTCCACAATTCCTGCAAATATCTTGGGTTCTTTTTAAAAAGAGCATCTTTGACATCTCCCCAAAGATTTTCAATGTAGATCATATATGGTGACTGAGTCAGTTACTGCAAAACATCACTTTTATTTTCGGAAAACCTTTTTTTTTGTCAATTTACTGGTTTCTTAGGAAAATTTTTCTTCTAAAACACCCATTTGAGTGGCATGTTCTTCTCTGAATATAACAACATGACTGTTCTTAATATTTCCACATACATTGGGGCATCCATGTTACCTCTTATCCAAAATATGGACCATGATACGAAAAACATTCCCAAATGTTGATTTTCCCACCTATGCATCCCATATGCACCAAAAAGAACTGCGTCGAAGCATTTGTGCAGAGAATGTGCGCCATTTCGTATGGGGCTAGTCCACAGTTTGGCAGAATTGAAATTTTTGGAAATAAATCTTCAACTTATGATCGGCTGTTTGGATTTGCCTGAAATGGTATAGGCATAGCAGAGGAGTGTACAATGTTAAGTTTTGAAGGGGGACTGTACAGTCCCCTCAGGGTCGGAGCTAAAGAGGCTCAAAGATGGGTACCTTTGACATACAAATTTTTTAATTGCTTGCCAAATTTTTGTTTCTCGTCCAATTTCAAATATTTTTGTACATTATTGTAGGCACTTCCAAACTTAACATTGTACACTCCTCTGCTATGCCTATACCAAATTTCATGCAAATCCAAACAGCCGATCATAAGTTGAAGATTTATTTCCAAAAAATTTCGATTCTGCCCCACTGTGCAGTCGGAGTAAAGTATTGCGAAATAAGGGCGATTGCGTACCTATCTGTAGTTTAGTAGTGGGACTTTCCTTTGGAATCTTGCTTACAGATTTTGTTTTAGGAGATGTCAAGAAATAGTTGACGCATCAACTTTCAGCTCTAAGTTTTCTTTTGCCTTAGTGGACGTCACAAATGTGTTTGAGTTAACCATTCGCTATGTACGCGTAGAGTCACTTGGAAGATTTTTTTACTTGCGAGTTCGTGTTTCTTGGTTTGGATTATATTTTTGGACATTTTCAATAACTGCGGGAGAACATTCCACAAATTTTTTGCAGAAATTTTTATGTTTTTTACCTTCAGAAAGTATTTTTACCAATAAGGTACGAGTGCTAGGAATACAGTGTTTGCCGCCACCTATTTTAAAATTTTTTTAACGCAAAATTTCACTGTATGTACAGTACACTTAAAAACCAAAAGGATTCAAAATAATAAAACAATAATACTATTGTTGTCCAATGTTTATTATTTTGCTACTATTATTTTGCAAAGGCAAAAACCAAGCGGCTAAAGTAAAATAACGGTAACTTCCGAAGATGCGTAGAAAAAAAAATAATTTTTTATATAATTATTGTCCTTGTTTAAGACTTTCATATAAACAAATTGTTTTTAAATTCCTTGTCTAGGAATTGAGCAACAACAAAAACTCCAAAGTATGTTTTAGTGCTACTATTTTTTTGAACGCAGCTGTATATACCTATGTGAATATAAGTTTGTAATTTTTATATATTCATCCGGAAATATATGTATATTTTAAGTCCATATTTGTAAGAGAGTCGAAACAACGGTGCCCGCCTGTCCGTCCGGTTGGTATGAGCATAAATGCAAGAAGAAACTAATATTCTTAATAAGTTACTGACTTCAATCGTTTACGCATCGATCAAAATTTTTCATATTTTATATAAACAGCTAAAGATACAGGAAAAATTATAACACGATTATGGTATCTTATTTTGATTTTTTCATTGACATAGCATCACAACATCAAAAATAGTAAACAACACCACTTTTCGCTGTGTCTGGCAGCAGCGTAATTACCAGTTCAAAAAAATAGGTTGTTTAAGTTTGATACTCCACTATTAATATGCATTATAGTACACTTAATACTTGTATATCTCAATACCAGTAAAGGGTATATAAGATTCGGCACAGACGAATATAGCGCTCTAACTTGTTTATTAGATTATTATTATCCAAAAAAAAAAAATTAATACGAATATAATAAATATAATAGCTTGAATACGGTGTTAATTGATAAAACCTCAGTACATTTGAGGTTTTAGACTGTTCATGAATTCAAGGAACGCACATTCAAATCGGTAATGACAAATTTGAAGTTAAGTTTAGACTTATTTAATTTCCTTGTTTTTTCTTGTAGCCAAAAAAAAAAAACAAATGGAACCTCACAAAATGAAATAAACAAATCGTGTTTATTTTATTTTTAGTAACAAAATATTTTAACGCACATGCAAACAAGTCGTACTGAAGTACACATACATATATGTAAATACATACATATTAACATATCCCAACAAACATCCTCAACAGGAAAAGAAGATTTTAAATATGATATACCCGTACTCATAACTTTGTGACAATTATAACACAATTATTATTATTTTGTTTTTTAATTTTTTTCATGAAAATTGTTGTTATGTATTTGTTATAGTTTTGTCATCAGTTATAAGTTGAGAATACGGGGGATAATAAAACATACAGTTTAAATTTCAAATACTTATGATGAAAGTGTTGACAAATTTAAATATTATATTATATTATATTATATTAAATATAAAATTAAAATAGAAGCAAAGCTATAATCGAAAAATTTTTATATTTTGTGTATGTTTTTTTAATTTGTTTGTAATAAAAGTTTTTGCTGCTTGATGTTTGTTGGGAAGACATAGCCAAAAGAGTAAAAACCAAATTTTTTGAATTCAGTAAAAAGAATAATTTTTTTTTTTATATAAAAAACTTAAAATATGGAGCGTTAGTTGAAGTAATTTTTAACTTAATACCCTAAGTGTTTCACATATTAAATAAAAGATTTATTGTGATAGAATTTGTTAAATCCGGATTGTCGAAAAAAAACATTTCGACAATCCGGATTTAGGTCTGCAATAATTATTCAAATTCTCGAGTTTATACTGTATTTGGTTTTTAATAATAAATGACATTTTAAAAAACAAATATCGGTAAATATTATTCAGATAACACATACTTGGTTAACTTATGATAAAATTAGAAATTTGAAAAAATCCACTCAAAAAACTTTTTTTTTTTTTTTGTATTTTTATTATTTTATTTAATGTTCTTTTAGCTTTAACTCTGAAAATAATTAATATATATCTTTTTTAAAACAAATACAAAGAGTTTTTGTTTTTAGCACTTTTTTCTAGCACCTATTTTTAATTTTTAGCACTTTTCTTAGTAAATTCTAGCACTTTTTCCCATTTAGGTTTTGGCAACACTGGTTAGAGCAGACAAATGGGAGATTTTTTTTAAAGTTTTATATAACTTTAGAATCGTTATCATTCAACTCATCCACAGCTCTTTTGAAATCGTCAAAATATTGTTTATAATTAATCAAGGCAAGATGACCATCCCGTTATAATTTTGCAACGCGTGTATGTGCTTTCAAATATATCTGCTTTCCATATGAAATCAACTAATCAATGTGATCAAAATCAGTACGCACCTCCTCTGCTACTTGGTGTAATGCATTGGCTTAGCAGATTACATGCAAAATGTTTTGATAAAAAATCTTAATAGCTTTTGCTGATTTTACCATATATGGAGCCTCATCCGATAAATATAAGAGAATTTGATTTTTATTAAAGTCCTTTCCCTACTTAAGAACTTGTTTGAGAATAAACCTCTAAATTGAAGTTAAATGTCGCTAGAACACCTGTTATGCATGTTAGAAAAATAGAACTTTAATAAAAAAGTTAAAAGAAACTTTAAAAATATATAAATTCATATCCATTATTAAGACAAAAACATGCACTAACAAATAGATGACATTTTTTATTCAAATTTCTGATTCGGATAGATAACAACATTAGATAGTTTTTAAATACTCCAGAAAACTTTGCATACGCCCCCTACTAAATTTAACTAAATGCACTGGCCAACAAAAAAATCTTTTTTCGTCCTCCTTTAAAAAAAAAAAAAAATATGTGGACTATATGGAATTCTGCATGCTAAACTCGAATCTGCTTTCAGTTTTCTCTCATCAGGTCGAGATTTTTTTTATGGGCGTGTCTAATATTGTGCCATAAATAAGCCGATTACTCGAATATATTTCACTATAACTAGAAAACGGTATGCACGATTTATATAAATAATACACCAAAATATATGTAACTGGCTTTAAGTCGTTCTACTAAAAAATTTGTATCCGCTTAATAGTTTTGGAGATATTTCAAAATAAGTGTCCGAAAAATATTTTTCATGCTAAATTCAAGATTTATTTTTTTTACTAAAACTTCTTTTTAAAAGTGAAAACATCAAAAATGTTTCAGTTTATCATGTTTATCTCAAAGCTGGCAAAACTACGATCAAATAAAGCCACGTATCATAAAAATTGATGCACAAATCTTGATTGGATTCACAGTTAATTTAGGATACCCATGCATACCTACAGTTAAGTGGAAATACATTAGTCGGCAAAAAAATAGGTGAATTAGATGAAATTTAATGTACTAAATAAGAATTAGTCTCCTGCGCAAGATGATTTGAAAAGCAAACACACTTGAATTTCAAGTGTGTGTTTCATAGCCAACATGTGCAAAAACAACAATAAATACTGTTCGTACTGTTCGCTGCCCGAAGCAAAGCAAGTGTGTACTGTGTATGAGCGACTGCAAATCCGTGCGTTCAAATCATTTATCGTAAACAAGTGGTGCAAGTGGTGTGGCAAAAAAAAGCAAATCATACAAGACGTTGAGAAATGATTTAAAGATTTCAAGTGGGCTTAATGATTTGTTTGTTTTTTGTAATACGTAGTTGCTGTGTGTGGCAAAAAATCTTCATAATGTGTAAAAAGTGGTTGTTTATAAATATTCTTGCATACACACACATATATACAGTATGTCTATATTTTATTGTTGGTTCTTCCTTTCTAAATAAATGTAAAAGGGTGAATTCATAAAGTTATTAAAAAATACTCTTTATTAAGAGTTAAAAAGTAAAAAAATTAAAGTTGACATTTGAAACTGTCAGTTACATATGTAAGTTAGAAAATTTTTATCTTTAGTATTTATTTATATTTTAAATAAAGTTAGTCTTATAATTAATTGTATGTTTATAAAAGATTTTAAAATTGTACTTATTTATATTATGATAGATTTTATTGCATTTAATTTATATTTACTAAGTAATCATTCTATTTTAAAACTAAAAGAAAATAATATAGAACAATGTCTTTTCATTTTTCAAATTCGTTTCCATATACGTTTACTCCTTGACTAATAAATTTTCCTAATTTTTTTTTTACTAATAAAACTTAATGCATGTTTCTTTAAATTGTTATAACTAGTAACATTAATAATTTATTTGATCGTAAATAACAATAAGTTTATAAACAATACTTTTAAACGACTGTTTTACTTACGAAATTACTTTATACAGACATGAACGCACACAAACACATATAATTTTAATAAAAAAGAAAACACAATTTTTTTTCCTTATTGAAGCAAACAAGTGGTCAAAAGGCTTGTATTTTTTTATACAAGCCTTTGAGAGGCTTGTTTGGTCGCTATCATAGCACACTCATGATTTGTTCATAAAGTTGAAGCACACACGCAGTATTTGTATGGTTTTAAGTGCCTGCAGAACAGTATTTATTACTCCGCACACACACTGATAACAACACTTGAAAAATATCAAGTGGCTTGTACAGCCTTATAAGACACAGTTTGCAGGGCTCTAATAAGAATCAGCTTTTACTTTTACTATTGATTTTGTTTATGGGCATGACTACTATGACCCCGCCTTTAGGCAGTCACACTTGTATAACTCGAGAACTGTTTGTCCAATTAAGATAAATTAAACTCAAATATATTTTTATTTTATTTTTTATTTTATTTATTTAATTATTCATAATCCCAATGTTACAAGATATAAAATCTTATGAATAAAACATTAGTCATTATGAATGGGAAATTACAGAAATTAGATAAAAATTTATAGAAAATATGAATAAAAATAATAATAAGAATGAATAAATAATAACGATAACATAATAACATAATCAACAATTTTAAAATATATATATTTTTTTTTACGGGAATACAATACAATTAAGTTTAGTAGTAATACGGCAAGGAGTTCCAAAGTTTTGTTGCGTTGATGAGGAATTGTCTGTCAGATAATAATCTAGTATAAGACAAAGGTACAATTAAGTTGTTACGTGATGATATGGTAAATTTAATTTTGTTATATATATAATCAGGTTCTTTAGTAAAAATTATTTTATGAGTCAGTATTAGTGTTCTAAATTTTAACTAATTTTCAAAAGAGATTCCATAGATCTGATTAGTATACATGGATATACGATCATATTTTCTTAAACCAAACAACATTATAAGTTCTTAATAGTTTACTTTTAGCAACACTATCACAACTGCTGAACATTTCACATCCATACAGGAGTATTGGTAATATAAAAGTTTTGGCATGCAAGAGTCTAATATGCTGTGGAATATAGTAATGAGAATGCCAAAGACTATGTACGATTCCATAAACTTTACCACATGCCTTGCTAATTTGTTCGCTCCATGATAAAGCATCGTTAAATATTATGCCAAGATTCTATGCATTTTTAACATAATCGATGTTAGTGTTGTTAATATGAATCACTGGGAGCAAACTAGTGTCAAATTTCTTATTATTGATAACTAAGCACTGTGATTTTCTTGGGTTCAAAATTAGATCATTCCTGCATGCCCATTCATACACATTTCCTAAATCCGAATTTATATTAAAAAGTGTATAGTTGAACGTCGTCAGCATACACAGCGTTACCGTTTGGCGACTTTAGTCGCCATTTGCCCCTTTTTCAACCACCTGGCCACTTTTTTGGACCCTTTTTTAAATGGCGACTAAATGGCGACTTTTTAAGATTATGTGCTAAATGAGGAGAAACTAAGTTGTTTGAAATATATCGACCCATTATATATTAATTTCAACAAATAAATTAATAATTTTGGGACTGTCTTACAGTATTGTGATATAAAAAATCGCGGAGTATTTATAAATGAACTGAAACTGTTAGTAATTAAAAATAATAATAAAGTTTATCATCATATGCCAATTTTTTTGGACTGAATTGAAAAAATGAAAAAAAGATTCAATGAATACTTATATCCTAATTTAAATTTTTACTTTCCTAAAAGCAATTCCTCGGGGGAACGTGTTTTTTTTTACTAAATTATCAAAAGCAAGAAATATATTATCTAACAGACTTATGACAATACTTGTGAATTCATGCGTTCCATCCTAAATTTGAAAGTCTAGAATACGAGTGAAGAACTCCTACAAAAGTACAGGAGTTTAACTAATTAAAAGAAGACTGTTTGCGAAATATTTTTGTGAATAAATCTTTATTTTTGCAATAATAAAAATTGTTGTTAAGTAATAATAAATTATTTTGTTATTAATAGAACTGAATTTTGTAGTTTTTCTTAAAATGAAATAATTTGTTGTTATCAAATAAAAAAAATTTTAAGGAGTTTTTTAGGTTTTAAAGTAATTGGCCCCTTTTTTTCAAAAAATTCCCTTTTTTGGCGACTTTTTATTTTGAAATCCCCTTTTTTGGACACTTTTTAAAAATTCTCAACGGTAACGCTGAGCATACATATGGATTTGGCAGATTTGTATAGTATTTGGTAGGTCATTTATGTATAACGAGAATAACAAAGGTCCAAGATGTATCACTTATCAAAATCGAGTAAACGGTTCTTGAGTTATAGTCTAAATTGTACAAACCATTCTCGAATTTCATAGTGTGACCGCTGAATGATATTAGTCATTGAGTTATAGTCTAAATTGAGTTATAGTCTAAATTGTACAAACCATTCTCGAATTTCATAGTGTGACCGCTGAATGATATTAGTCATGCATCTAAAAAAAAAGGGAATGCAGATTCTTGTTTAACTTGTTAAAATCCACCTAGTCCACCTATTTTTGTTTCAAGAAAAAATACATTTTTTATTTTTTTTTTTTGGCCACCACTGTATTTCTACTCAATTGTATGTAACATGGGTATTTTTACTTCACTGTGAATAAAATCACGATTTGTGCATCAATTTTGAAGATACATACCTTATTTTTTTCGCAGCAACTTTACAGTAAACATGATAAACTGTAACATTTTTGATGTTTTCATTTATTAAAAGAAATTTTGGTAACAAAAAAAATTTTTGCATGAATATGATTTTTTTTGGGCACTTATTTCAAAATAACTTCAAAACTATTGAGAACATAAAAAATTAAGTTTGGGTAATTTGAAGATATTTTTAGTACGCATCTTTTGGTGTATCACTTATGTCAATCGTACACACCATTCTTGAGTTATGAAGAAATATACTAAAGTAATGGCCTTACTATGGACAAAATATTAGACACGCCAATAAAAAAAATTGAGACCTGATGGAAAAAAACTGAAAGCAGATTCGTATTTAGCACATAAAAATGCATTAAGTTCAACTGCTCGTCTTTCGGGGAGGATTTTTTTTGTTGACTAGTGATATATACCAGCTATAGCGAAAAAACTTAACTAAGGTACGTCAAAAAGTAAAGTTTGTAATATTCCAATATTTTGTTAACGAAAAGATATAACGTATACATACTTGAGTTTTTTTGTTGGTTTTGAAAAGAAGATTCAATTTGTACACCGAGAAAACAGATTCATTGTGGCAACCGAATTTTTTGTCAATCGAATTTTGTCGGTTGCACGTACTATAACAATTTCGATTGCAAGCACTACTCGACTGCTGAATTAATGGTACACACATTAAAACAATTCGGTGAATATAACTAATAAGATCAATTAGTATTACTGTAATTTGTTCCTTAGTAAAATCAAATTTTTAACAAATTTTAACATTTTCTTCTTATTTTATTTATGGCACTATTTAAAATAATACAGAATTTGCATATGTATTTGGAAAAATATGATTGTTGGTTTTTGTTCCCGTTTACTTGTGTTATTCAGATTTCATCTAGATTTCAGAAAATCAGCAATTTGAAACGTCCGTGTATGTAATATATTGATGCTTTTGCCTGAAACTGCAATAGGACTTGCTTTTTGGAAGACCAACTCCTATTTAATAGATCAAACTTAAAGAATATTATTTTGTATTTATATACAATCAATGTTTTAATTATATTTACCCCATGATATAACAACAGAAGGTAGAATCATTTGGGAGAGTTGTCATTCGTAATTCTTGTTAAGTCAGAAAATTTAAAAAATGAAAAACAAAAAATAAAAATTACAACTAAAAGAAATATAAAATATTTTTGTTTGAACTTGAATTTCAAAATACTTCTTGTAGATTTCAAATATTTCTTGCAAAGATCAACAGCAGAATTACATTTTTGTAAATTTCAGTCAAGAAATTACTGCTTATTTGCTTTTAAATAAAATTTACATATTTGTATAAAATTTATTCACAAATAATTTTATCTTTAGTTTGAAGAATTTTTTTTTTTTTTTAATTTTTTTTTTTTTAATTTTTTTTTTAATTTTTTACATTTTGTTTTATTTTATATGTGACTGACTTTTCAGGGCAAATAAAATTGAGAACACAGTTTCTAATGATTATACCTTCTGTAGTTATATTATGATTTACCATTTCTTATCAAATGCACGAAACTCCGGAAATTTTGCTTTTTTGCCATGATCGTACAGCATGGAATAATGAACACATTCTTTGGATCTATCGACTAATGCATATATTTTAAATTGTTTATTATTAATTTATTATTTGAATTTTTTTTTTACTATTTTAAAACTATTTTGTATTTTAATTTATTTTTTAATGTCACACTTTAATGAGAAACGACACAGTAACTGAATTTTTCGGTTAGTATCACCAATGTGCTGAATTTCATTCGATTGTAATTTTTAAATAGGTAAAATAAGTTTAAGTAACGACACAAACCAAAAGTTCTTATGGTTCTTTTAGTTTTAAGAACCGAAATTCAGTATCAATTCTCAATTATTAAACCTTGGCAAAGAAAAGCAGTTGCAATAACATTTTTGTTTTAAATTTCAATCAAAATTTGCTCTACAATAATAAAATTCTATAACAAGAACCATTTTCCAACAAATATTTTTTCTGTGTGTATCTTTCAATTTGGTAGATACGTACACAGAGAAAACAGTTTCGTTGTTGCAACCGAATTTTTTGCCAATCGAATTTTGTCAGTTGCAGGAATTATTTCAAATTCGGTTGCAAGTACTGTTATATTGCTGAATTTATGATACACACAACTGATTTAAAAATACAATTCGATTGTATGTACTGAATGTTTCAGTTGAGAAAATAGCTTTATTTTTATTTTGCTTTTATTAAAATATTCCAAATTTGACTTATTTGTTATTTATTTCTAAAAACTGAAAGAAATTACAAAACCATTCATACATAATTTATATCATACTATATTGGAATCATTCCTTCTAGATCATGTATGTAAATTCCACATTGAATTTGATCAGGACAATTTAGGACTTGCTTTTGAGGATAGACACATTATATGAAAGGTTTATTGACACCATATCCTACATATATTAGAAAAAGATGGATATTTCAAACATCTTTATATCATATTTAATAAAATTTTGCTTACTCTTTTGTGAATTTACTTTTGGTATCGCATATGCTTGCATATATGTATGTATTTCTGATAACGTAGTCTCTAGGCAGTACTCATCAGCAGCATAAAATAGTGAAGACTTTGTTTGGCAATAAAACTAAAAGATATCTAAACGACATCATTAATTGCATATACATACATATTTTTAAATATGGACAAACATACCTTTTATATTTAATCTTGAAGTTAATCTACAAATTTTCTGTTTAATTTGCTCTTATATATTTCCTAATTAATTTTGTATTGTAATTTGTTTTTATAAAGTTTGTTTTATTTTTTATAAATGTCAATGTTTTATGAATACGATTTAGAACACTGAATTAAATTATGTTATGTAATAATATTCGTTAACTATCACCAATATTTGGAAATAAAACATATAATGCTGAATTAAATTCGACTGTTATTTTCGAATTTAATAAGCACTTTTAGTAACGACACAAACCTATTGAATTTAAATATTGTTTCAGTTAGAAGAACCTTAATTCAATTCCCATTATATATTTAAAGTTCTAAATAAAGAAAACCTCTTTCATTTATAATTTTTTAATATTTATAATGAAACTTTGCTACAATTTATCAATATTTTATTATTAGGAACGATTTCCAACCAATCTCTTTTCTGTGTGTATATTATATTTTTTAACACAAGCTTAAAATGCGTATTTTTTGAAAATCTACATATTAAAAGCCATTACCGCCCAATAGGTATAAAGGATTTACATAGGTGCTATAATGGGCTAGTTTTTAGTGAGCTAGTCCGTCAGTTTAATTTAATTAGAAACCAAATTGTTCAAAATAACATTGAATAAACTCAAGAATATATACATACATACACAGAGAAAACAGATTCGTTAGTGCAACCGAATTTTTTGCCAATCGAATTTTGTCGGTTATAAGTACTATCACAAATTCGATTGCAAGCCCTACTCGGTTGCTGAATTAATGGTGCGCACAACTGACTTAAATAAACAATTCGATGAACGCCACTAAATGAATCAGTTAGGAAGACTAACTTTTTTTGTAATTTAATATTTTTAAATATTTTATATTTATTTTATTTTGTATATTACAAACTTAAACATAGATAAACAAAGTCAAATATATGTACTTTAACAGCACAGAGCCGTTTTGTTAAACACTGCAAATCTTCGAATTAAATGGCAATATATTTAAATTCTCCTTTTATAAATTTATAGATCTTAAGCCGGGAAAAAATATAAGTAGAATTTGATTTCAGGAATACATATACTTTGTTCATAGATCAACATTGTTTTGACAGCATGTTCTAAATTTCAAGAAAATAATGTATGTATTTTATATATTTGTTACATATAATAAAAATTAATTTATACTTACTTTTAGTTTGATCTCCATGATTTCTTAAGATATAAGTGTTATAAAATACAACAGTGATAATTGATGTAAAAACTTTTCTTTTGTCCATACCATGATGATGAAATTTTAACTGGTTCTAGACAAAATAAAACTAAAATATATTGAAATTGTTTACCAAAAACACGCAACTTTGAAACGAGGACATACACACCTCTTATATTGTTTAAATAATGTTTTTTATTTATTATACATTATAATAATTTGTTTTTATACGGTTATTTTATAAATTTTGTAATTTTAATTTAGTTTTCTATTTAATTTTTTCTTGAATGTCAATTTTTATAGAATACGACTAACATAATCGAATTAATTTTTTTTTTCAGTAACTATAACTAATATTCTGGATTTAAAACATATAATGCTGAATTTAATTCGGTTCTTATTTTCGAATTAGTTAAGCAAGTTTAGTTTCGACACAAATCTTTTAAAATAAAAAAATGTTCAGTTGTAGGAACCTTAACGCAATCCCTATTATATGTTTACAGTCCTAAACAAAGAAAAACTTTTTCATTTACAATTTTTTAAAAATTATAATAAAATTTCGCTACATTTTATTAAAATTTGATATTTCGGACCAATTTCCAAATAATCTTTTTTCTGTGTGTACATATGTACCAGAATTGGATAAATTTTTGATATTTAAAATATTTTAAAATTAAAACGATATAACAAAAATAAACAAAAGTCCATCCTGCTCCAAATCATTTTATATGCAATACAACACAGTTCCCTGAAAATCCGAAAACAGCTCCCCTTGAAATCCAAGCTGATATTGATTCCTTTATCTAGTCTTATTTTATTTATTGCGATTTCAGAAAATTTAGCTGTAAAAATATAATTTTCATATAAAACATAACACAAAACATTTTTTTCTACAAAGATTTTCAATTAGTTTTTATTTTCTTAAAAATGTTTAAAGATTTTCTCAAAGGAAAAAAATATTTCAATATTTTATAATATAATTTTAAAATTATGATATCATTAATGATACTGTTTCGTTTCCTGTTTTGTTGGGATTTAATAGAAAAGTAAATTTTCTATTGCCTAAATAAAATTTTAAGAATTAGTGAATAAAATGTATTTTAATGGCATTTTGTTTTAAAAATATTGTTTTATTATTAACAATTATTGTTAATATTTATTTAAATTTAATTACACCCTGTACAACCATAGGAAGATAGATAGAAGGACCTACATCCTAAAGTTCACTTATTAAACCAATCATACATCTAAATATTTAGTATCTTTAATATTATTTATTAAATCTACAAACTACATACATACTAACATATGTTTTAACATACACAAATATTAAAGTAGTTTGTTAAATAAACGACAATCTAAAATAGTTCCTTTTGAAGACATATATATATTTTTTCTTTATTGTGTGTTGTTCTACAATATTTTTAACGTTTTATTTGGTGTATTAAGTTTTTGATGACTAAGTTTAAACAGGTTAAACAAACTTGTAAATTGTGCGGTCAAAGTGGCTTATCGACTTTTTATATTTTTGGTTACATTTTATGATTTTAATCCCACGGTTGAGTTACAAACAGGGCTGCCATATATTGGATTTTAACCTCAAATTAGGAGATATTTTTTTGCTGAAAAATTTGGTTTTGGTATTGAGGATTTTTTCGGAAATATTTAAAATTTTATCTTCTATAAAAATATCATGTACTTATTTTTTATGGCCAACACTTGAAAAAAAATCATTGCTTCCGAATTATTTTCGTCTCAAAAATATACATTTTACAATAAATAGTAAAATAAAAAATAATCCGGATTAAGAATAAAAAGGCGTAGGCAAATATTATTCCACTTACTAGAACACTCAACTCAAATTTGTTTATTCCCAATAGTCATTGAAAAAATTAAAATTCAAGTACTTGAAATTTTATTGCAATTCAACTGGAATTTCAACCCATTTCTTAAGTATTTTTTAAGTAAGAAGTAGCTTTAAATTCTGTTCAAACATTTTGTTTATTAAATTAAAAATAAAAATTTTGTGGTGAGGAAAAAATAAGAAAATTACATAAAAAATTTATAATTTTTTTTAATAACTGTTAATATTAATAAAGAATATAACAGGGATAGCACATCCTATTTTAAACTCGACGAGGATATATATCCATTACAGAACAATCAAAATGTTTATGCTCTAGAGCAACGGTTCTCAAATGGGGGTCCGTACAGACATTCGTGGGGGGTCGCGAAGAGATTCTGAAAAATTTTGTTGAGCACAAAATTATTTTATGTAAATATTATGTAGAAGTTTAAATAAAAATTCCAATGAAAACATGAAACTAAGTATTTAAAAATGATAAGATATCTTTATACAAAAAATCTCCAAATTAAAGACAAAAGTTAAGATTTTTTAATAGGATCTTTAAGGAATCAACTAGAATTAAAAATATTCTGTTTGATAAAGAAAACAATTATCAAATACAGAAATTGATGCTGTCGAATGACACAATATATAGAAAACAACGATGCGGCAGGGAAAACATTTAATTAAAAAGATAAATAGTTTACTTTAACTTGATGAAACTATAAATTTTTCACTTTTATTTTTTGTTTATTATGCCAATGACTTCGAAATTTAACCATGGAATAACATTCTGTGTAATAAGATTATTAAAATTTGCTTGAATGGTGTGACTTCTCTATGCTAAGTACTAGAGTATTCATTTTACTCGACTTTTTCATTGTTCGAATAATCAAATAACTCGAAAATGCAGTTTTTAAGTTACTCGAATAATTCGAGTAAATTATACCTTAAAATTTTACTCGTTTTTCAATGATTATTAAAAAATTAAACAAAAATATAGCTTAAAACAAAAAATAGTCTTTCAAATATAATATATAATTAAAATTTGCGTAAATATTTATGAATATTTCTCATTTTTGATTATTATTCATTGATAGTAAAATAAATATGTCTAACCATTTTGGTGTATTAATTCGAAAAAATTTTATATTAAAGTGTGGTTAAATTAAAGGAATTATCTATACTTTCGATAACAATTTAATGTTGAGTTTTTAACCACTTTGAAATAATTAGCGATTTTGTCTCACTTTTCAATTTGGACACATACTAATCTATGTGCTACACAGAGGTTTTCAGTTATATTCAAAATACTTATATATACAATATTTGGGAATGTTTTACCCATATACTACGATGACTAATCGCCAGACATAGACAAATAAATTAAGTATTAGCAAAGAATATTCATATATAGAATGCGCATCATGTAGAAACAAAATTTCTTATGGCGGGTTCTAATCATAGTACCTGCTCTCATGTAATTCTCGCTCTCAACATTTTGCGATGATGAGGGGGATAAGTAACAAGGGAAAACTAAATCCACCACCAAAACAGAGAGAGAAAGAGTTTAAGTATATGTGCTTGTACATGTGTGTATTCCTTATAAACCCAGCAGGCCACATGTCCATTAACGACACTTTCATCGATGATGTCGTCTAAATTTGTCGTCAAGAAAATGCATGTAGAGGACAAGTTTAATTAAAAGTCACCTATATTGTCATCATACCCCATTTTCGGCGACTTCAATAACAAAATATAAAAAATTGTCGTATATATTTAGTTCGGTGACAACATGAGTAAAATGTACAGCGAGAATGTCGTGAGTTAGATAAAATACACGACATGCTGCATGACATTGTCAGCAGAATGTCGTGTATACCTATAAGATAAATAAAAGCATTAATAAAACCATTAAAAAGTAGAGAGTGTCGTAGCTGAAGTGGTAAGTGTGCTTGACTATTCATTAAGAAAGAGAGAAATTGGTGGCCTGGGTTCAAATCTCGGCGGAACCCTACTATTTTTTCATTTATTTTTCTTAAAATGGTTGACGAAAATATACATGACACTGTCGCTCAGGTTATCGTTGATGACTTAAGTGCCCTTTGTTCGAAAATGTCACCAATGTTTGTTCGGAGCTGTCGTACATGTGTCATCGATGACTGTGACAAATCATCAAGACATCGTCGATATTTTCTACAAGACATGGCCTGCTGGGAAGAATTGCAAATAAAAACACGCACACATATATATAAGATTGTACATGTATATCTTTATTTCAAATTGAAAGAAACAATTTGTTTCTTGTATTTTGAAAAAAGTGCCAACAGAATTTTTAGTTGTTTATTTACTAATGGAAAAGATATGAACGTTAATATTACAGTAGGGCATAGCATACATGTTTTGTTGTTTTACAAGTAGAAATACTTTGATCTGCACCGACGTGCTTATACCTTTCTTAGTGACGTGACAAATTTTTATTTGATTTCGAAGTTGTCAATTTATATTTTATAGTTATATTTTTGATAAACTAATAATTGTTATATTTTACTTTTATATATTATATTTTTATATATTTCATAAAATGTGCATATAATTTGTTTTTGGTGTTTTTTTTATTATTATTAAAAAAAGTTTTTATAGAGAATTTTTAGTTTTTGAAATTATTATTTAAAAAAAATATTTAAATTTTTTCATTTTTAAAAGTATATATTTTTCCATTTTTTGGATTTTTTAGAAAGAAAAATAAAAATAAAGTAAATAGTAAATAAAAGTTTTTCCTTTTTTTCGGAAAAAAATTATTTTGTGATTTTTTCCATGTTTTTGAGTTGTATTTTATTTGAATCAAGAAATTGTTATTAAAATATACATTTTTTTAGAAATAAATAGTATTAATATTTTCAATTTTAAAACTTATTTTTAAATAATATATATTTTATTTAGTAAAAAAATAGTTTTTAATAAAAAAAGTATTTCATTTCTTTTATTTTTGGGCAGAAATAACATTTATTTTGAAAAATAAAGAAGTTTTTTTGATTTCCTTTTTCTAAGCAAAAAGTTATTATTTTTTTTATACAAAAAGAAATAAATATTCATACAGCAAAGATTCAATTTATAGACCTAAATTTTTTTATAAACAAAAATACTGATTTTTTTTAATATATAAGTTATTTTTTTGGCAGGAAATAAGTTATTTTTTATTTATTCATTTATTTATTTTTGTCATAATAATTTTTTTATATAGAAGGTATATATACAAATTAAATATTTTTTCAAAAGATCTTTTTTCAATATAATTCCACCTTCTTTACAGAAAAAAACAAAATTATTAAAGAAAAATCTAATTTTTTTGGTGACAAATTTGTTATGAATAAAAAAAATAAAAATTTTTTTTATATTTTTTTCAAGTGGATATAATTTTATATTTTTGTTTTTATTTATTTAATTAATTAATATACTTAACTTTAACATTTGTTACTTTGAATACATAAGTAACAAAACTACACAAATCAAATTTTAAAATACAAATTTGATATTCTGAAAGTATATTTACATAAGCTCATATGACGTTTAAAAAGGTATAAGTAGTTCGGTGACGATTAAAGTATTTCTATTTTTAAAACAACAAAACACATATGCTATGCCCTACACTAACATACACGATCGTATTTTATCTCCTTTAGTAAATAAAGGACCAATTCCTTGTTTCTACTTTTTTATAGGCACTACACCAGCGATCGCCACACTCATACATTCACAATTATGTTTGTGTATGTTTTGTTTTTCCCATTATGAAATTATACACCAAAAAAATAACATCATTTTTATAGTAATTTTATTTTGAAAGTTTCTTCGTCAATTCAAGACTTGTAAGTGGAAATACACGTTACTAGTTTAGAATTTTAATAGTAATAACCAGGGATCGCAACGATTACCATAGTAATCATAAAAATTAAGATTTAATGTTTATTTTTTCTATTATTTGATTAAAAAAAAATATAACGATAAATTATTAATTTAGGATTTTAATTTCTTATTAAAAAATATCGAATAATTCAGCACGAACAATTATTTCAGATTTGTATTTTATAATAAAAAATTAATTGTAGTACATTATTAATTAAAAAAAGATAGTTATATAATTAAAAAATCATATTAATTAATCCTACTTAATATTAAATATTTTTCATGAGTGTATCTCAAGCAACAAGCAATAACACAACATTCTTGCTTGAATGCTCGTGCGAGACTGACTTTCTTGTGTGTTTTTTATTCATTTCAAGAGCATAACAAAAGAGATAAAAAACACGCAAGCTTCTTTTCCTTTTGCCTTCCCTCCCGCATCATGAAATACTTTTAAAAAATATTTCAGTTTTCATTGACATGCGCCTTCTATATGTTGTATATTCTTTGGTATTAGACAGTCATTTAATAATATACAACTGTATATAGTTTTTAAGATAATTTACTCTTATTTATATTATAGTGATCTCGTGATTATGTTTTAGTTCTATTTTGTCCAAAAATGTTTCTTAATTTCCTAACAATACCGGTGTAAAAGTATAGAAAATTCTTTATAAATTCTATAAACTTGTATAGTAAATAAGTCATATATACAGTAAGTTAGAACTTACAACTTTTCTCCATTTAATAGACAAATTTATTGTAAATTTAAAATATATAATTCTTTCTCCCAAATGTACGCGTAAGAATTATAATTGACTCTATTATGAAATTAACCATAACTTTTACGCATAATGTTCAATATTTTATTTTTCCTTTTTGCCTATTTTTGATTCCATCCAAGCCATCACCATCATATCCTCCACACCAGACTGAGAATTTATTCATATGTTTTTGTTTTTGTAAATAAAGTTTAAAAACCTCTAATTTATTTCTTATATAACATTTAATATAATAAGGAGGATCCGTTTTCTTTATCCTTCTCAAATTATTAAAATTATAAAAAATTATTTGAATTTTGCATTACAATTTATTAAAGCGACGTTTGTATTTTTGTTTAATTTTTGTGATCGAAACGACCTTTAATTACGTGCTGTAATTTAGTCATATATTCGGTTCTTTTACTAAATATAAACGTCCTATGAAAATTTTGAAACATTGTTTTCAAGCTAAATTTTTTAAAAAACTAAAATTAAAATATCCAAAAAAATAGTTAAGAAAGGAACTATTTGAAATATTTTTTTACTCGAATTATTCGATTAATTGGCATAATTTGCTCGAATAAATTTTTACTCGAAATTCTTGATTTTAATTTAATCGAACCAATATTTGATTTTAATTTGACGATTAATCGAGCAAACAATATTCGAGTGAATATCCTACTAAGTACACAAAACATTTATTTCGCAGAGAAAGTTGCTGGCTATAAAAATTAATTTTTCTCAAACGACTTTATAATTCAAAGGCGTAAAAATGCTTACAATATGAATATTGATAAAATACTAGATTCAATTCAAAAAGAGTTAAAATGTAACTCATGGCTTAAACTTTTATTCTCAATCTGTAGATTTAAAATATAGCAAAGTTTATCAGATTGTTGGCTCCGAAGTTCTAAAAGTATTAGAACAATTTTCATCAACATACATTTGTATGTGGAACTGACGTATTCGCTCTTTTGTCCATCAAAACTAAAGTATCGATCTTTTGTGTATATAAGACAAAGTCTCTTACTATTAAAGATCTCATGAAGCATAAACAATGTCGCAATTATCAATATTATTTTATCTTTACATAACATTTTATCTAATTTTTAAACTAGTCAAAGTTGTAGTGGGTCCCGCTCCCATTACAATGTCAAAAGGGGGTCGCGAAGCAAGATCTTGTGAGAACCCTTGCTCTAGAGCAATGCATCATAAATCAGTAGTGCTAGTGTTAAACTTTGTGTTATGATTTTTATTATTTCACTAATGTATTTTTATATTCCTTTAAATTATTTTTGTAAAATAAAAATTGCAAAAAATATGTTTATTTCGAGTTAAAACAATTTGTAACCATTTTGCTCGAATTCTATTGTGTTTACTACTGGAGTATACTATTGAATAAAAGTGTAATAGAACTTTATTTCAACACTTGAAATTTGAATTTATAACTGGAATTCAACTTTTCATACACTTAAATTCCAGGAAAAATGCTTATTGAGTTTTTTTTGGTGTAAATTTTTTTTTTTTTCTATAAAGTTTTTAGATGTTATTTTAACATTAATTAAGATTTGCATTTATTCTTTTGTAGAAATAACAAACTAAACTCTCGCTTAAACCCGAAATTATTATGTAGTAATATAGGTCAATATTCTCAATCTGTAGATTTAAAATATAGCAAAGTTTATCAGATTGTTGGCTCCGAAGTTCTAAAAGTATTAGAACAATTTTCATCAACATACATTTGTATGTGGAACTGACGTATTCGCTCTTTTGTCCATCAAAACTAAAGTATCGATCTTTTGTGTATATAAGCCAAAGTCTCTTACTATTAAAGATCTCATGAAGCATAAACAATGTCGCAATTATCAATATTATTTTATCTTTACATAACATTTTATCTAATTTTTAAACTAGTCAAAGTTGTAGTGGGTCCCGCTCCCATTACAATGTCAAAAGGGGGTCGCGAAGCAAGATCTTGTGAGAACCCTTGCTCTAGAGCAATGCATCATAAATCAGTAGTGCTAGTGTTAAACTTTGTGTTATGATTTTTACTATTTCACTAATGTATTTTTATATTCCTTTAAATTATTTTTGTAAAATAAAAATTGCAAAAAATATGTTTATTTCGAGTTAAAACAATTTGTAACCATTTTGCTCGAATTCTATTGTGTTTACTACTGGAGTATACTATTGAATAAAAGTGTAATAGAACTTTATTTCAACACTTGAAATTTGAATTTATAACTGGAATTCAACTTTTCATACACTTAAATTCCAGGAAAAATGCTTATTGAGTTTTTTTTTGGTGTAATTTTTTTTTTTTTTTGTATAAAGTTTTTAGATGTTATTTTAACATTAATTAAGATTTGCATTTATTCTTTTGTAGAAATAACAAACTAAACTCTCGCTTAAACCCGAAATTATTATGTAGTAATATAGGTCAATATTATTATGTATATTCTACCAGATTCCCAGTTTTTAACATATTTTGAGTTCCAATTAGTTGAATTAAGTTCCCTAGATTTTGATTTAGAAATTATAGTCGATAATTAAAAAAAAATTTTGGAGTTGTCGAAACGTAGAATGGCAGCCCTGGTTACAAAATCCAACTGAACGGGGAAGGTAAAGAGGAAAAAAACAAAAGATTTAAGCAACAAACGTGTTTTGCCATAAACCACAAAAAAGCAATGAATGAATGAAAATATAATTATAAAAATAAAAAATTCTTTATCAACTTTAACCGTAATACACAGTTTCAAACATTAATGTCAAGAAATTGTTTATTTTTTTATATTTTTGTTTGAAATTAAAATAATATTTTTATTTCTTTAAAAGATTGCGAAATGTTGTACTTGTACTGAATTATTTATTTATTTATATAAGTACATACATGTGTCTAAATAAAAGAAGTAAATTTTATAGTTGTTTCACCATTATCTATTGTATGTGTATTTGTTTATTTTCTTTTTCTTTTTAAATTTGTATTATATTGTTAATAAATACATACACACGTACGTACAATAACAACACCAATAACTAAACCTAACGGTGAATGACCGTCTATAACATTAAAAGAAAAATAATGTAATAATTGGCAAATGAAATGCATTTAATTAAGCTCGTGCAATTAATTTATTACTTAAATATACATACATACATACATACATACATACATACATACATATGTATGTATATGGTACATATATGTAAGTGCAAACTTATTTACTTAAATGCAATGTGTATTTTAATTAATTAATAAATATAAAAATTTTGCAGACATTATTTAAGTTGATTTGATGACAAGTATGTATATATATATACGTGTATTTACTTAATTAACGTTTAATCTACACGTATGTACATATGCATGTATATGAATTCATAATACGTTTGTGTACAAAAGATTAAATGTACATACTTTGAAATACATAATTTTGTGTGTATGTGAATGTTTAGTAGTAAAATCTTAAAAATTTCCCAGTTTTCCATTTAAAAACTTTCACTAAAAAAAAAAAAAAAACATTTTGGACTACTTTTAACCAAACACAGCTACGCCGGAAAATATATACCAAACATTAGTAATGAATTTTAATTTTTTTTAATGAATCTTTGTGCAAATTATTTCTTTTAGATAAACTAAAACTGTATATTATTTTAAAAATAATTTATTTACTTACATTTTAAAAATGTGACCCAAAATTTAGAAAACAAACAAACATACATATAAGTACTTTCGTTTTTAACCATGATGAAATATATAGATGCCAATAAATACATATTCATTTGTATTAATGTGTAGTACTTATATAAGTATACTCATACACTCCTTACAATTGTTAAAGAAGATAAAATACCCAGCAGTTCGCCGAATTAGTTCCAAATCATCGAATTTGTTAGATAATATTTTGAACTGTTGAATTTATTAAAATGGGATTGTCATTGGAGGTAACCAATTACCATCTTTTGTATACACAGAAAAAAATAATTTTTTCAATGAAATTATTAATTAGAAATTTAAAATGCTTTAAATTATTTTTTTAATTGCATAATTTGCTCAAAATGAAGTTTTTTAATATATTATTTAAAATTTTACATAGAAAAATATAAAATAATATTTTAGTTATGAACAATTCATATTCAATTATTTTATTAATTGAAATTCAACCTTGTAAATAATTATATTCAATTCTTCAAAACATCATTTTTATTCATAATTCATTAATTTATTATAAGAAAAATAATATTCGTTTATTTTTAGTAAAAACGAATATTAAAAAATAATTGAAATAATTTTTTATCTTTACTAAGTAAATCATTTAAGCAAAAAAACGACCAAGTCCTTCCATAAAAGAACATTTTCACCACTTCAAAAGTAGAAATAAGTGCATATTTTGTGCTTTTTTGAAAGTTATTAATGTTACTCTCAAAAAAGTGAAAATTAATGTATTTTTGTCGGGAAAAATTTTGAAAAAATTTCTAAGAAAATTAAAATTTCAAGTTTTGTTATCTTTTAATAAGACTAAAACAGAATTTATAGATTGAAGAGCAGTGCTTATAGATTGAAGAGCAGTGCTTCAAAAGCTATGAACAAGAAATATAAAAAAGTACATCCTGCCAATAACAATCATGGGATAAAAAAAGAACTTCTGCAGCTCTTTTTCAGCATTAAGTGCTTCTTTCCAATGACAACACAATATTTAAATCATGACAGCTATTTTTAAGGTTTTTTTTTTTGTTGGGTATAAAATAAAAACAAAAAAGAATAAATACATTTGGAAAAGAGATAAGTGTGTTTGAGAATTGAGTTTTCAAATGATTATTTTTATAAATGACCCCGATTTAGTGAGCGTGATTTTATCAACTGGTTCTCAACTGGAACTTTGGTGAGCGGTTAGGTGTCAATTGGTACGGAGGAACCGGAACTATTGCGGAATTGTCACTAATTTCCCGCACAGGAATTGTCTTACATATCAATAGTTAAATCACTAAAAAAAACTCTCAGCGGCAAATCTGTTCATTACATGTAAACAGAAAAATGTCAGTTTCACTTTTATATTTACATTATGACTCTGGGTATTAAAAACTTAAAAACATACATACATATGTATGTATGTCAATTCATATAGCATATTTTACATTCAAAATAATAATTAAAATTATATTTTTGCCTATTGCGGTGAATATGGTGATGTTGATTGAATATTAAATTAAAATTATTAATTATTTTCAGTTTTTATATTTTTATTTGTTATGGTTTTTGTTATTAAATAACTTGTGACCAAATTATGCATAAATTATATATGCGAGCATTTTATTTTTTTTTTTTTTACCAAATTCGACTCCCACAATGCTTTGTTATTATGTGTAATTTCTAATAAGTTCACAAGTTCCTATATTAGTAATTCCCAAACATTTTTCTAAATCTCACAATATATGTATATATATATATATTTTTTTTTAAATCAGAGATGTTATAATGGAAAATGGGTAAAACAAAAAACTTTTAAAATTTAACTAAAATTTCTTTTGTACTATTTTTTTTTGCATCAATCCATTTGAGCGAACAAAAAGTAATACTTTAGGGTTTAAATACGTTGCCGACATCACTTTCTCAAGGGGTTCTAAAAGTTATCACGGTTTAAAGTTGGAAAAAAAAATCAAAATTTCATATTTCGTAATTTTCATTAATATTGCGAAAAACTATCACTACATGCAAAAAGACTCACAATTTATCATTACAAGCCAAGTTACACGGAAAATTTTATTATTTTTTTTTAATCATTATTATAATAGAAAATACATAAGATGCAAATTTAAAAAAAAAAAAAAAATACATAATATATGTATTTTTTAACTTCATGATGCTTTATTGAACATCGAAGAAAATAAGTTAATATAATATTTTAAAAGTTACAGTACATATTTTTAAATTATTATTAATATTATAACATTAACTCTGTTTCATTAACTTTAAAACTACTAAGTTCTCCTCAATAGATGAATCTATTGTAAGGCTAATGAGCCTTAAAATTTGATTTCCTTATTTCGTTTCTTATTGCCAGTGATGCCATTAAAATAAAAATGGTATGTATGGTAATTATTTATAAAAAAATATATAGGAGAATCATAATTTTTACCGCTATAATTAACTTTAATGATACAATTTATCCAATTTTTAATTGGGTACGTATATTAAGGAGTTTTTTTTTTTTTTTTAAATACTGTGGTATTTTTAATAAAATTACACCAAAACATAAAATTAAATAGTTGAAATTTGAATAGTTGAAAAAATTAATGCAAGGAGAATTACGACGCAAATCGAATCACTATTTTCTATGTATTTACACTGTTTTCTTAATAATTGGTTCCAGGATAAAAATATTTGACAAGAAAAGATGTAACCTGTAATAAAATGAAATTAAAAAAAGATTCGGCTGTGCCCGATATCTCAGTTATTATTGAACCGAATTATTTTATTTTTTCAGAACAAAAATTCAGAAAAAAAAGTCCGAGCCTTCTTTGCAAAAGCGAAGACTCTAGTATATACAGAGGCTTCAGAAACTGGAAAACCGGTTCTAAAAACCGGTTTTTAAGCATATCTCCGCAATGTTTGAACCTATCTTGCTGAATTCCAATAGAAAAATTCTCGAAAGGATTTCCGATCGTTTGATAATATTATATATTATATGGCAGTTATCGGTGGGCTTCATAAATGTCATTTCAACCGATACACGGACAGACGGACATGGTCCTATCGTAATCATTTCTTACAAGGATCCCGAAAATGTCAACTTTTTTTGCTCTCCGACGAAAATGATGGGAATTACAAACGGAATGACAAACTTGTATATACTCTTTGCACCTGTGGTGAAGGGTAAAAAAAACTTAATTATTTGTCTTACCGACAAATAATTAAGTTTTTGCCTTAAAGTATGCTTTCATTATTTCACATTTATAAATCTAAATTTTTTCAAACTACGAAAATTTGAATACGAAAAAAAAAACAATCATATCAAGCTTTGCTTTTAAAAAATAAACAACAACAATAATTCCATATTTATATATATATATTTTTTTTTGTATGTGTGTATATACAAACTGATTACATATACAAAGAACAACAACAACACTGTTATTCATTATATTTCTGCTGTTGCTAACTAAACTACTTGCCTATACAAAAAACAAAAACGTCACTAATAGTCATTACAATACTTAATATACATGTTTGTGTGTGTATTTATATTCTTAAAAGATTTTGGCCCATAACTCTGCTGATTATGAACGAATTTGTTTTATTAAAAAAACCGAAATTTTATAAAAATATTTATGACCGATCTATATAAAAATAAAAATCTATAGCTTAAACAAGGGCATCAAGGATATCTCAGTTATTATGATCCGATGTATTTCATTTTGTAAGCTAAAACAAAAATCAGAAAAAAATGTCCAAGCCTTCTTTGCAAAAACGAAGTCCCTAGTATATACAGAGGCTTCAGAAACTGGAAAACCGGTTTTTTAAGCATATCTCCGCAATGTATGAACTGATCTTGCTGAATTTCAAAAGCAAAATTCTCGAAAGAATTTCCGATCGTTTGATATATATACTATATATATGCCAGTTATCGGTGGGTTTCATAAACGCCATTTCAACCGACACAGGGACGGACGTGTATACAACTTTGTACATATTTTGAGCTATTTTACACTTTCAAATCGCAATATTTCGCGAATCACTTGATGAAATTATCTGAAATTTTAACAAGAGTAATTATTGTACCAAATATCATTAAAAAATCCTCGGAGAGGTAAAGTCAAAAATTGTAATTTTTCGTGTTGGTTTTAAATGGAATGACTCTTTTATAAATTCTATTTTGATTTTTTTACTAAAACAGAGAATTTGATATGAAAATAAATGAATCAATAAAGTTTTCACAAACAGTTACTTTAACTTCCAGAGAAAAAATACGCTATATATAGCGACACAAATCGAAATTTGTGATTTTTTTTTTGTTTTGCTCCAAAGCTAATTCAAACAGGGGACCTCACTCAATCAGCTGATTAATTGTTTAGTACTTAGAACTGTCAAATTTTATATATGTAAGCACAAAGTGTGTTATGAACTCTCTAAGCTGAATGTTACAGTGTGTAATATTATTATTCTTATTTCAAAATTGGTTAGAAAAAATGTTTTCGTGGCAACACTGATTACAGTGTTCTGTAACACAAAGAGCGATTTCTTATTGTGACTCACAGCAACAAATCGTTAAATTGAACAAAAATTATTCTATATAAATTAAACATTTAGTTCATTTGCATTTAATTTTATTTAGCTGTTTTAAACTCCATATTGACGAAATCAATTTAAATACTTTTCGAAAATTTTAAAAAATTTACCAAAAACATTTTGTTGAATTGAAGTTGTTTTATTCAATTCATTACAAAATGTTTATTTACACTTTTTTTCGCTTGGGTATACTATAGAATTAAATTCCCAGCAAAAACTTGGTAATAGCATGTAGTTACGGATGTGGTTACTTTTCAATGATAACAACATACTATTTGCATTACATGAAAGTAGTATAGTAACTACTTACTTTTAACGTTATATATAATCAATTTCTTGAGATCCGATTTTTGGAAATGTTATTTTTTGTTACTTTTTATCAATCGTATAAATACCAGTCTCTGGTGGAGTCGAACACATGACGAAAGGCAGGCAGACTAGCTTATTGTCAACAAATCCATTGGGGTACTCCATGCATACATGATAATTCTCTCATGCAAAATTATAATTGCATTTTGAATATTTTAAATTGTTTATGTTTAAAATAAATAAATAAAAAAAATTCTGCTTTTTATTGTTGCATATTTCAGTACATATTTGTAACCGATAATGTAACTAGTTACTATTCATTTTGTTAATAATGACTTCTGTAATACTTTGAAATTAATGAGTTATTGAATAGATTCAAAGTAATTAGTTCTTGCATTGACATTTAAGTAATGACTTTTTGAAATGCTTACCTGTAATAATATAGAGTAAGTAGTTGCCTCTAATGACATCGTCGTGTTAAAATAATGAGTTATTCATCTAATGTGTAAGTTGTGAAGAACCATTATATTAGTTTCTTAACTCAATACATGGCAAGCAAAGTTTTTGCTGGGTTATACAAAATTATTCTCATCATATCATTTCCATAATTAATTCTGTAGCTTAATTCCTAAAGTGGAATTAATTTTTTCAAATGATTCCATTTAAAAGAATTCAAACTATTAATAATTTAATTAAATTTCTAAATTAAAAATTTCAACTATTTAATTTTATGTTTTGGTGTAATTTTATTAAAAATACCACATTATTTAAAAAAAAAAACTCCTTAAAATGCGTACCCAATTAAAAATTGGATAAATTGTATCATTAAAGTTAATTATAGCGGTAAAAATTATGATTCTCCTACATATTTTTTTATAAATAATTACCATACATACCATTTTTATTTTAATGGCATCACTGGCAATAAGAAACGAAATAAGGAAATCAAATTTTAAGGCTAATGAGCCTTAATGAGAGATAATGAGATTAATGAGAAATAATGAAAGCATACTTTAAGGCAAAAACTTAATTATTTGTCGGTAAGATGGTGAAGGGTATCAAAGACTCGGCACAGCCGAATCTTTTTTTTACCCTTCACCACAGGTGCAAAGAGTATATACAAGTTTGTCATTCCGTTTGTAATTCCCACCATTTTCGTCGGAGAGCAAAAAATGTTGACATTTTCGGGATCCTTGTAAGAAATGATTACGATAGGACCATGTCCGTCTGTCCGTGTATCGGTTGAATGGCCCACCGATATAATATATATATATATATATATATATATATATATACATATATATATATAGAGAATTATCATGTATGCATGGAGTACCCCAATGGATTTGTTGACAATAAGCTAGTCTGCCTGCCTTTCGTCATGTGTTCGACTCCACCAGAGACTGGTATTTATACGATTGATAAAAAGTAACAAAAAATAACATTTCCAAAAATCGGATCTCAAGAAATTGATTATATATAACGTTAAAAGTAAGTAGTTACTATACTACTTTCATGTAATGCAAATAGTATGTTGTTATCATTGAAAAGTAACCACATCCGTAACTACATGCTATTACCAAGTTTTTGCTGGGAATTTAATTCTATAGTATACCCAAGCGAAAAAAAGTGTAAATAAACATTTTGTAATGAATTGAATAAAACAACTTCAATTCAACAAAATGTTTTTGGTAAATTTTTTAAAATTTTCGAAAAGTATTTAAATTGATTTCGTCAATATGGAGTTTAAAACAGCTAAATAAAATTAAATGCAAATGAACTAAATGTTTAATTTATATAGAATAATTTTTGTTCAATTTAACGATTTGTTGCTGTGAGTCACAATAAGAAATCGCTCTTTGTGTTACAGAACACTGTAATCAGTGTTGCCACGAAAACATTTTTTCTAACCAATTTTGAAATAAGAATAATAATATTAATAATTTAATTAAATTTCTAAATTAAAAATTTCAACTATTTAATTTTATGTTTTGGTGTAATTTTATTAAAAATACCACATTATTTAAAAAAAAAAACTCCTTAAAATGCGTACCCAATTAAAAATTGGATAAATTGTATCATTAAAGTTAATTATAGCGGTAAAAATTATGATTCTCCTACATATTTTTTTATAAATAATTACCATACATACCATTTTTATTTTAATGGCATCACTGGCAATAAGAAACGAAATAAGGAAATCAAATTTTAAGGCTAATGAGCCTTAATGAGAGATAATGAGATTAATGAGAAATAATGAAAGCATACTTTAAGGCAAAAACTTAATTATTTGTCGGTAAGATGGTGAAGGGTATCAAAGACTCGGCACAGCCGAATCTTTTTTTTACCCTTCACCACAGGTGCAAAGAGTATATACAAGTTTGTCATTCCGTTTGTAATTCCCACCATTTTCGTCGGAGAGCAAAAAATGTTGACATTTTCGGGATCCTTGTAAGAAATGATTACGATAGGACCATGTCCGTCTGTCCGTGTATCGGTTGAATGGCCCACCGATATAATATATATATATATATATATATATATATATATATATATATATATATATGTATATATATATATATATATATATATATATATATATATATATATATATATATATATATATATATATATATATATGTATATATATATATATATATATATATATATCAAACGATCGGAAATCCTTTCGAGAATTTTTCTATTGAAATTCAGCAAGATCGGTTCATACATTGCGGAGATATGCTTAAAAACCGGTTTTTAGAACCGGTTTTCCAGTTTCTGAAGCCTTTGTATATACTAGAGTCTTCGCTTTTGCAAAGAAGGCTCGGACTATTTTTTTTCTCAATTTTTGTTCTGAAAAAATGAAATAATTCGGTTCAATAATAACTGAGATATCGGGCACAGCCGAATCTTTTTTTAATTTCATTTTATTACAGGTTACATCTTTTCTTGTCAAATATTTTTATCCTGGAACCAATTATTAAGAAAACAGTGTAAATACATAGAAAATAGTGATTCGATTTGCGTCGTAATTCTCCTTGTATTAATTTTTTCTTTATTAGTTATAGTCAAAATGATTATTTTGTTTGAAAACAATGTCATCTTGTCTTAGGTTAAGTTTTAACTCTGGTTAAAACTTAGATAAGTTAATAGCTCTAAAAAATATTTTTTTTCGATTTAATTGTTTAAATTATATTTAATATTTTCATTTGTAAAGAAATGTTTAAAATTTTCTTTGGACAATTTTTTGTTTTTAATTATTTTTAGCTACATAGTATGTATGGGTATCATTCAACAGAACAGGAGTTATGTTTAATAAAATTATGTACAAATGTGCTGCAGAATGGTATCAAATTTTTGCAAATTTCTAAAACTTATCTTCTAACAACTTTTTCTAAAATTTTCTATTTTAACTATTTTTATTTAGCAGTAATATTAGAATCTTATAAAAATAAATCAATATTTAAGCAAAATTTTTGCAAAATTCCTAAAATTTTCATAAAGAACAATTTAATAATATCTATGAACCAAATTTTACTTTTTATGAAAAAAAGTTTGGGAAAAAAGTCACGTTCGATTTATAATATTTATGAACAAAATTTTTAAATGTGTGTACTTTTTTTTTTTTTTTTTGTGTAACTTAAAATTATTATTTTTGGTCCGTTCCGATTTATTTTTTCAATTTTCAATACAATTATTTTATACATCTTTAAAGCAGAAATACATACTTAACGACTTATTTTTTATGGACATAGAATTAATATGTTTAGAATTATAAACATTTAAACAAAATTATTACTTTCGCCTAACTGATGAATTTTGTTCGCGATGTCCAAAATTTAACAAGTTTTTATTTGCATTCCAAAAGAGTTGTTTTGGATGCTGATTTTTTTTACGCACAAGAAAAAACATTTTGTCTCGGTTGAGATTTGAACCCACGCATCATCATACTGGTTGTGTTTGTTAGTCTGCCGTCTTACTCGCTAAACCACAATCGACTTATATTTTAATATGCTAAAAAGTGTTTTTCATATAGGGAAATAAATAAACACAATAATAAACGAGAGAAGAAGATATAGTCGGTCAAGCCCGACCATATGATACCCTACACCATTTTGATCCACATAATTACGTATATGTATACAACTTACTTGTGTTAAATATTAACATAATACTAACATTTGTATGGGATTTATGAATGTTAGTGAATTTCGGGAGAGGAGTTTATATGGGAGCTATGGTTAGTTATGGACCGATCTTCATGAAATTTGGCAGACAAATTTCTGCTGATATAAAACTTATTTGTACTAAATTTCATTAAAATATTCCTATTTTTAAAGCATCTATAATTGTTAAAACTCTATTCCGGGAGGACATTTGTATGGGGGCTAGGTGAAATAATGGGTCGATCATAACCAAATTCAAAAGGCTTCGTCCTTGTATTGAAAAAAGTATATGTACCAAATTTCATCAAATTATCTTCAAAATTGCGACCTGTACTTTGCGCACAAGCTTTACATGGACATTTATTATGTCCAAAGTTTTTTCAAAAACATTTTTTTATGTACAAAATTACTTTGTAATTCACTTAAAATGTGTGTTTTAATTATTATGCATTTGTGCTGATGTTTGTAACGCATAGAAAAAGTTATCCAACACCCAACTTAAAGTATACCAATCGATTCAGAATCACTTTTTAAATCGATCTAACTATGTCCGTCCGTCCGTCTGGCTGGACGAAAATCACTTTGATGTGCATAAATCCCATACTAATGATTGTATAAAGTTAATATTCGACACAAATAAATTTTTTATAATTAGAAACGACATTGCCAAATTTTATTCGAATCGGTCCATAATTTACCACAGCTCCCATATAAAACCACTTCCGAGAATCGCCCTAAAGTGCATAAAATCAAGTAGATGTTAGTATCAACGCATTATTCTGTATTTGTATATTTTATTTTACATTTAGCAAAAGTGTTGGTCTAATATAAGTCCCCTTCCCGAAATTTGATAGTCATATATAATGGTGTAGGGTATCATATGGTCGGTCTTGACCGACTATACCTTTTTCTCTTGTTTTTTTTTTTTTATTATTTTGTTTTTGAACAGTTAAGAAAAAATAATATTTTATTTTGAACGAAAGTGTTTTTTATTTTTTCAATGAAAACTTAAAATTTTATTTTTTTTGTTCGTAATTTCTGTTCTCTGGCAACTTTATGAAATTTAAGTAATTTGAAGTTATTTGTTGTTTTCAATGCAGAATTTCAAAACAAGTTTTATTTTAGCATTACTAAATAAGACCGTTAATATCTAAGATCTGCTTCCAAATATTAAAAAAAATAATATTTTCCAATTATTTAAATAGGCATTATTTTGTTAATTTTATCAAATTTTGCAAATTAATTTTTGTTATAAGTAATACTGTATTTGTACTATAAGTAAAACTGCTATACTTGTACCTACATATGCACATAGATACATATATAAATCGTCGTTATGTACATATTTTTATGAATATGTATTTGTAGATAATACATAGATATTTTTAAACAATGATGGGAATCCTCACACTATAATATCGTATAAACAAAATGCATAATAAATTGTATAAGAAATAAATTTAAAAGTCTTAGGAAAATTCATCATAATATATGATAGAAAATAAAAATTTGTTCATCATTAAAACAACAATGGTCTCGACAAAGGTCAAACACCCATTTTTTTCATATCATTAACTTACTGTGAAGTAGTGATCATTGAATAATTTTTTTTTTTTAACGTACATTAAATTTAAATCTTTTAAAATGTATCTGATAATAATGTAGAAAATAAAAGAAAATACAATAATACATACTGTTTTTATTTTCAGATGCAAAACTAATCAAAGACAAGACTGGAAAAAATGAAAGAATTTTCTAAAACTAGATTAATAATAAATAATGGCCGATGCAACAGTTTAAAAAAGAGTCATTTCATATTTCTTATCATTGCCATTGCTCTAAATGTACAACGTTGTGATGGTCATGGTCGACTAATCGAACCACCAAGTCGTGCATCAGCCTGGCGTTATGGTTTCAACACACCGCCTGACTACAATGACCACGAATTGTATTGTGGTGGTTTTACGCGTCAGTGGAAACGAAATGAAGGTAAATGTGGCGTATGTGGCGATGCATGGGATATGCCGGAACCTCGACCTCACGAGCATGGAGGTCAATGGGGTCAGGGGGTTATCGTACGTCGTTATTCCCCTGGAGATGAAATGACCATACGTGTGGAACTAACAGCCAGTCATATGGGGTAAGATCTTTTCTTTTAATAATATAGTAAAAATATATGAAAGTAAATACATACATATGCACTTAATAACAGACCGTATTTTAATAGAAAAAAAAAACTTTTTGTTTTTTTTCAATCGAAAAACAATCTTTAATATTAAAAATATAATAAAAATCCATAATATATATATATATTTTTTTTAATATTCATCAATAGTTAAATTTTTTTTATTATGATCGAAATAAAAAATATAAATATCATGTGTGATATTTATTACAAAAGTTGAAACATTTTTTCTAAAAAAAAATTTTAGTTTTCACATACTTTGCTACCGTTTGGCACACACACAGTAGTAGAAAATATTTTTTGAAGCAAAAACAAAAGAGTGAATAAAAAAAATTAAAAAACAATCATTTGAAAATATTTACATATTTCAACGTGAGGGATATTTATATATGAAAATAAAAATCTATCACATATTTTTTTAAACAAATGAACAAATATTTAAACAATTACACAGGGAAACACTGACTTTGAGGCACGGGATTTCTCATTCAATTTGGATACAAGGTATTAAATAAGTACTAAGCCTCTAATCCACTTTTAAATTAAGGAGGTTACACCATATATTGAAACATATCTCGAAAATCACTTGTCTGATTTTATTTACAAAAATATCAAAAAATACTAATTAAAATTGTCTTCAAGACATTTGTTTCAATACTTTTTAATACGGTTAACAGTTATGGAGATATTAAGCCTGTTTTCTGAAAAATAATAAAACTTTATACAAAATTGCAAAAAAATAAAATCATAAAAATTCTGAAATGTCGAAAATTAAAATTTTTATTCTCTAATCATAAAAATAAATTTGTTGCAAATAAAACAAAACATATTTCATTAAAATCAATACATTAACTTTGCTTTAATTCACAAATTAGTGAAAATACTCATTTACAAATTACATAGAAATATTAAAAAAAAAAAGATCACAAACTCATTTTTTTAATATTTCTGTGTAATTTGTAAATTAGTATCTTTATTAATTTGTAAATAAAATCAAAACTTACTTTAATTTTTGACACTTTCGAATTTTTATGATTTAAAAAAAAAGAAAGAAAATGGGCTTAATATATTTACAATTATTGACTGTACTAAATAGTAATGTAAGAATAACTTGAAGACAATTTGAATTAAAATTTTTTGATATTTTTCTAAACAAAATCAGACAAGTCGTTTTCGAGATGTTTCAATATATGGTGTAACCTCCTTAATTTTATAAATCGCAATTTATAAAAGTGGATTAGAGGCTTAGTACTTATTAATAACGAGTATCCGAATTGACTGAGAAACCCAGTGCCGTATTTTCTAACTCTGTGTTATGTATAATGAATAAAAAATAAAATGAATTTTACGTACCTTTTTAATTATCATTTCAGATATTTTGAATTTCGTCTATGTCCAGAACCTAAAGCAAACCAAGAATGCTTGGATCGCAATCTATTAACAGTTTTAGGGGGAGCGCCATCCCAGCCAGCTCCAAACGATTTAGATACCCGATTCTATCCCCGAAATGGTAGTAGAATTTATGAAATAAAAGCTCAGTTGCCAGGTAAGTGAAGAAACACATAATATGTATACGTATTTATTAATTTTTCATAAGGAAGCAAACTTTAACATTTTTACTAGTGTCCGACCGAACTTTCGGGTTCGGTAAAAAATAATGTTCGTGATTTTTATAGGGCAAAATCGCAAAAAAGTCAGTTCCAAAATTAAAAAATTTAATATTTTAAGGTCCGTTATTATAACCTACCTATAAGGTATCAGATAGTTAAATGTAAGATAAACTAAAGTGAGCTTTATCTACTTTTGGTTATTACAACTTGGTTTTAAGGTAAATTTTATAATTTTGATAATACGGCAATATCAAAGCAAAAACCGATTACTTTTGGCCACTTAACGTAGAGGCAACATGTACTATTTAATCGTAACTGCCACTAACGGAAATATAAACAAATAAAAAACAAAGAAATTTTTAAAATAAATGGGTTTAAGCTAACTAAAAGACAACGCCAGAGCAAATATAAATATAGACAGACAAATTACTAAAAACTACAGCGGAATAAATATGATTTTATTTATTTCTTGTATAAAGCAGAAAATATGGCAGCTCTGAATACATAAACCGTCCAATAAAAGTTAATGGTCAGATATTCTTACCCAAAGTATATAAAGTAGTCCGACTCTCTATTTTTAATATTGCTCTCTCACATGTATATGTTCCGCAGTGTTGCCAAAACGGCGGTTTTCCCGCTAGATCTGGAGTTATTTTGTTGTGCATAGCGGGTACTTTCCATAAAAAACCGCTAAGTGGATTTTCTGGTTGCAAAATTTTTCTAGCTGGCGGTTTCTAGTGACTTTTCTTTATTGTAAAAACATGTTTTAAAGCAAAAGTAGGAAAAATTAATTTATTATTATACTTCTACTTTTACTTCTAATTTATCTAAAATATGAAGTTACAAGAAACTCGGAAATTGTACATAAAATCAACTGTTTTTCTATAAAAAAGATATTAAAATTAATTAAGGTCAACGTTTTCAAAAATGTATTTAAAATAGAATCGAAATATACAATAAGCCCCTCGGTCTGATGTTTTGCAGTATGAAGATGCAACTGAAAATGATTTTTTAAAGAATTACAAGTTTATTTTGCCTGCAAATGCTCTTAATATCAATGTCTGACGAATATAGTAAAATATAAGCAAAAATTATATTATAAGTTTTTAAATTTGATTTGATGACTCTGAAATGCATTTAGGTACCCAAAATTAAGTTTTTGAAGGATTAGCTATCAATTGTAAACATGTTTGAAGAGATGAAATATTTTAGCGGTAAAAATCGGCGATTTTATTTTAAGTGTAGGTAGTTTCTAGCAGTTTTTCAAATGCAATCTGGTGGGACATGGCCTCAAAGTTTTGGCAACACTGATGTTCCGTGTGAATTGAGAGAACTGTGAACAAAAAACAAAAACACAAAACTTTTACATGAAATAATAAAACAATATATTTTATTTCGGCCAATTTTGTACAAACCACCAAAAAATTATTTTATTTATTTTTGACATTATATTTTATTCAATTTAGAAATTATTTTGTAGAACAGAGTTTCTATTTTTGGTATTGAAAATTCAAACAAAATTTTATTTAAGCCATTTTTATAAAACTCTGTGTATAAAATAGCACCAATACGTTAAACTTTTTGTTACTAATACATACAGTTAGGAACAAAACTATTTGTACACTTCATATATTTCGTATACCTTCACGCACATTTTCAACAGATCCGCTGTTTTTATACTTGTTTACAATGTATTGTACTGTGGAATGTTGCAAATTTACTAAATTACTTATATTCCGGAGAGATTTTCCTTTTTTATGTTCATCAATAATTAAATTTTTAATATCCAAACTCAACTCTTTTCGCTTTCCCATTTTTGATGTGCTTATTATTCAAAACGTTAAAACCAACTTCTTATTTTGTAAAATAAAACTCGATTAACGAAGAAAATATAACGGTATTTAAAAAAATCATCATACAAGAGTCCAACGTACAAATAATTGTACAAAGTACTGATGTACAAATACTTTTGTCCCAAAGATTTTTACTTAAATTGTACTTTTTTTTTAACAATGTGTTATATATTAATTTATTTTTTATCAAATAATTCAATAAAAATGGACCTGAATTAAAACTACATATAATAATTTTTTATTCTTTATAAATTATTGAAGATATACGAAATGCATGGGTGTACAAATAGTTTTGTCCCTAACTGTACTTAGAGTTAGGTACTTTTTTACTAAAACACTCTTAAGAGTTATGTACTCCTGCCAAAGAGTCGGACTACTTGTATATACTTTGTTCTTACCTTTAGCTTATTGGTCACTTTTGGCTTAATTTATACTTGTAACAACCAAAAACAGTTAAAGTGAACGATAACATCCTAACTTTAGTTATTGGAAAGTTATAATAACGGGCCTAAGTCAAATATCTTTTAAACCATAAGAGATTATTTAGCGCAGTTAGCATGTTTTTTTCTTTGTCTTGTATATAAACATTTAGAAATGTAAAAATATTTTAATTCGGTTTATATTTGTAAAAGTTACAAGCTTCGATATTTTTTCCACACTCGAAGTGGCTTACAGTAGCGCCGTCCATCCTCCTGCTACACACTCCACCCAACAATATACTGAGAGTCCAACTCCTTCTCTATCGAAGTTCCTAATTCCATCAACGGTTTATCAGTTTAAAAAATTCGGAATGTTATGTAGATATTTTTCAAATTTGAAATGGAGTTTAAAGGAAGATAATTTAGGCTTTACAATGAGTACACATAACCGGTTCTAGATCCACGAGGGGCTCCAAGTTTTATTTATATTGAATTGTATATTTGTATATAAAATAGAAATTGTCGTAATATCTTTTAAGCTAGCTTGTAAATATTAAGCAATATAATGATATTTTGTTTATTTTATTAAGTAATTTTAATTAAGTAACTTTATTATGAAGATATCTTAACGATATTTGGCAAGAGTAATAAGTTTGGCATATGTACTTATGAAGGCTGTTAAAATTGTTTATTTTCGATCCATTATTTCACTTGGGCACCTACAAACGCCTTCACCAAATAGGGGTTTAAGCTCAGTCTTAAATATTAATATATGTTAGTGAAATTTGACAAAAATAAATTTAATATATTTAAGTGTTAACATGATTGCAAAATTTCATGAAAAAAAAAGTTTTAATTCATATATGTTCTTTGTTCTTATAGATATAACTTGTGATCAATGCGTATTGCAGTGGCGTTATGTAGCTGGAAATAACTGGGGTATGTGTCCTGATGGCAATGGAGCGGTGGGTTGTGGTCCTCAGGAAGAATTTAGATCATGTGCTGATATTGCGTTGGGAGAAGGTATTCCTAAGCGTCCAGTCAGGCCTCCAATCCGTCCTACATTACGTCCCAAAACAACTACCAGCAGCACGGAACGAAGTCAACCAGAGGAATCCTCAGAACCATTCAATTATGTTCCTTTGCTTGTTATTTTTATTTTATTATTCTTTGGCCTGGTCCTATTGGCTATATGGTATTTATATCGAAAAAATAATCCGGTTGTTGCACGATGCAAGGAATATATCGATAAACGTCTATGTAAAAAGAAGCCATTGCCTGGTGCTGTTACGACTGCCTCGCAAAAAAGATCAACACTCTCAGCGTTTAGTACAGTACCTCCTCTTGCTAATAATTCCTTAAAATCTGACATTGACAATCGTCAATCCGCTGAGGAAATACCAGTTCCACCGCCACGACTTAAACGCAATTCTCGTGTCAAAGAAATGTCTCCCGATGAATCAAGCGTAGCATAAGCTTTTATTGAAAAATGAAATTTTCAGGTTTCACGTTTCTTTTTATGTTTTTAGTTTACTTACAATAGTAACTATTTATGAATGAAAATAAATTGACTGGCTAAATGATCTGCTGTCGATTATGTTTCGTACATTCACATTAAGTTTTATTATTTATTTATAGTTTTTGAAAAATTAAAATAATTACAAATATTCCTGACTGCCCTTAACTTGTGTTCCGTATAATCTTAAAAAAATATAAAATTATTGTAAAAAAATAAAATCTAGTTTAAGCACATTTAACTCATTATGTAGTATTTTATAATCATCATATTGTTTGCATTCTCAGATATTCTATGTATGTATATAATTACATGTGTTTATTGATTTCGATGTTTTAATTATGTGATAAGGAAGTTTGTATGGATATTAATATATAAATTTTATAATAATCTTATATGCAATTATTAATAATACAATATTAATAAATCTTAAAGGTATTCAAATTTATCGAATGCGAGTAAGTTTTTTTTTTTTACGATACCAAGCAACATCTGAAGAATTTACTATTCAAATAAAAAAGGATGCATTGTGTATCCAAAGAGTTACGTAAGTAACACCGTGTGACAGTCACTTTCACACATGAATCGAAAATCGACATACACACGAAACTGGAGACCATACGTAATAAAACTGTGTACTCAGTTTTTCTCTTTTCTGGTATATTAATTTGAGAAATATTTTAAATACTCGAATAATGAATTTGTTTTGGTTTTATGTACATTTCCAATTTCCTATTTTGTTTTTAATTAATATATTTTCATATTTTATGAATTACTTTAAAAACCCCTTTCCTAATCTATCAACTGCACTACCGGATGTAACTACACTCCGTTGCAAAACTATAAATACACTCTATTAATGCGGATTTCTGAAGAAATAAAAGTAGTAGAATAATGAAAATTGGCAGTGTGTGAAAGCAATTGAAAAAGAAAATATTTCTGTGAAAAATTTTTCCCTACTTCGAATTTTACTATGTATTTTAAGGTAAAAAATGCTTAGTAGTGTTTTATAACTAACGTGACCAGACATCCCGCTTTTGGCGGGATTATCCCGCTTTTTAAACTTCGATCCCGCCTAAAACATTTTTCCCGCTTTTCATTAAGAAATCCCGCTTTTCTAACTCTAACAACTACTTATTCGATTTCCTTATTTACATTTTTTATAACATTCTTATCCATATTTAAGTTTAATTAAAAATAATTTTTTCCACTGGAGAGTTGATAATTTTTTACAAATCGTTTTTGATAATTAAAAGTTTCAAATATTTTATTACGCTGATCATCTTCTCTACTGTTGGAAGACCTCCCAAAAGATACGCATTATTAAGCTTGAATGAAAAATCTCAAGTCTGAGATATTTTGACCAAAAAAGTTTAGAATTTTTTTTCCACAAATAATTATTATTAATTATTTTAAGAACGAGCTGTTAACCCGCTACTTCGTTAGCGGAATTTTTTTTTTAAAAAACCGTACTATAAAATAAATTTAAAATAGGATTTTCGAAAAGTACAAAAGGCATGTCTGATAGGGTGCCAGTAAAGTACCCATTTTTTACATCTTTAACATTCGAAAGTTAAAAAACTACAAAAGTATTCCTAATATTATTTTTTAGTATAGAGGAATGTGATTAATAGAAAAAAAAAATTAAAAAAAAAAAAACACATGTCCTTAATTTCATGTTTCTAGGTTCATAATTATAGAAAATTCAAAAAGTACCATTAGAAGAACAAAAAAGTACCACAAAGTCTCCTCTTATGGATTCTCATTCACTTAGCATCACATGTCCTTAATATCATGTTTCTGGATTCATAATTATAGAAAATTCAAAAAGTACCATTAGAAGAATAAAAAAGTACCACAAAAACCTCACTTGTGAATTCTTATTCATTTAAGACCACATATATTTAATTTCATGTTTCTTGGTTAATTCAAAAAGTACCATTAGAAGAACAAATAAATACAACAAAGTCCCCTCTAATGAATCTCATTCATTTAGGACCAAATATCTTTAATTTTATGTTTCTATGTTAAATATTATAGAAAATTCAAAGAGTACCATTAGAAGAACGAAAAAGTACCACAATGTTCTCTCTTATGGATTCTCATTCACTTACCACTTCATGTCCTTAATTTCTTATTTCTAGGTTAAATATTATAGAAAATTCAAAAAGTACCATTAAAATAACAAAAAAGTACCACAACGTCCCCTCTTATGGATTCTCATTAACTAAGGACCACATATCCTTAATTTCATGTTTCTACACTCAAAAAAGTTTTACAGTAACAGATTGTAGTTTATTAAAAATGTTTTCCGTAGAGTTAAAAATATATGAAAATTTAGTTATTTTACAAAGAAAATTATTGTTTAACTTTTTATTCAAGTTATTCGAAAAACAAACTACTATAAATATGTATTTTTGGTTACAGTTAATATTATCAGTAATTTTTTTCTTGCCTTATAAAAACTGAAAAAATAAAATTTAAACGAAAATACTGTAGTAGTTTATTTCTATTTTCCTTTGTATTTATATTTATATTCTGAGAGAAAATACAAATATACAACACAAGACATTACTGTCAAAAAATAAAATAAAAATAAAATAAAATTTTCAATAAATAAATCTTAATAAAGCTTTGTAAGTAATATCTGCAAATTATACCAAATATATATAATAAAACGTGTTATTTTAATTTTTATTTTTAATTTTATGATCAGAATTTCTTCTATTCTGAAAAAAATGTAAGTTAAGACTTAATTTCTTTTATAAAATGTTTGCAGGGAATAATCATATTCATATTTGAAATTCTATTTCCAGATTTAGTTTCAGGACACTGCAACCAATTACAAGGCCGCACTCTTTACTGCAACAACATTTCCATTTTACATAGATTTTTTTCCTGAATCCTTTACACAAATATTAATTTAAAAATTTTGCAAATCAGATGTAAGTTACATACTTATATCCCATAATTAATTTTTAAAGTTATTTATGATTTTACAAATTATACAATATACACATTTTGCAATACATTACAATAAAGTAAATAATAATAAATACAAATATATATGTTTTCATTTTATTGGTGGTTAAATATTTTCAGTTTCAATAAATGATTAAACAGTAGTTTTTTCTACTTAAGTTGGTTATTTTTAGTGAGTTAAAATAAAAGTAAAATCAGTAGATTTTAATTTTTTTGTAAGTTGAAGTACATCAGTTAAAAATAACTGAAATAACATTAATTTCTAATGATTTGTATTTTATATTTTGTAAGTTAAAATAAAATAAAAAACATTTATTTTTACTAAACTTGTTAATTAAAAGATTAACATTTAAAAATAATTTTAAAACTCAGTTGTTTCAAATGAAATGTAAGCGGTCCGTTTTTTAAATGAAATTATATTTGTTTAAAATGATTTTTCAGTTGAATTTACTTACATAATTTTTTGAGTGTAGGTTCATAATTATAGAAAATTCAAAAAGTACCATTAGAAGAACGAAAAAGTACCACAAAGTCCCTCCTTGTGAATTCTTTCCAACATCGGACCATGCGTATTTAATTTCATGTTTCTAGGTTAAATATTACAGAAAATGCAAAAAAGTACCAATAGAAGTAGAAAAAAGTACCACAAAGTCCATCCTCTTGAATTCTTACCCACAGGACCATGTATCTTTAAGTACCACAAATTCCACTCTTGTGAATTCTTATCTTCATTTTCTTAATTTCATGTTTCTATGTTTAATGTAATTGAAAATTCATTATTAAGTTTGAATAAAATGTAATTTCCCGCCTTTACCCCTTTTTTTGTTACTTTTTTTCACTCATCGAAGTATAAAAAATTGTATTCCAATAAATTTCTAAATTGTAGTGGTATCCCATATTAAAAAACTCATATGAATATTTCAATAAATATAAAAAATTTTTTATGAAAAAAGTACCAAAAATAGGTACGATTTTTACTCCTTAAACGTTCGAATTTCGAAAAAGTACCAAATTCATATTTCTCATTTTTTGATAAGTTAAGAATACGGCATAAATTTTATTGGTATGTTGATTGGTTTCAAAGATACATATAGTGACAAATAAGTACCAAAATACAGTTTTTACCCGTTTTCTCCCTAAAAGGGCCGATTTTCAAAAAAGTACCAGACACCTGTCCGATTATTTTTTAAATGAATAACGAAAACTATTCAACTTTTTGTGTATCTTTATTAGTTTGGGAGTTATAGAGTTACCGATTTTACCCGTTTTTTACCCCCTAAACATTCGAATTTCCAAAAATCCCGTCTTAGTGGATCTATACAGAGGGCGAACTAGCTTCAGCGAAAGACAATTGGTAAATTTTTGGGCGTTCTTTCATGGAATGGACGAAATAAATTTTTGGAGGAAGAAATTTTGTTCTTTTAGAGAGATCTTAGATTTTAAAAAATCATTTCGTGAGAACATTTGTGTGAGGGCTATTTAAATAAATGTTTTATCCAATTTTATTTACCAAAATGTCCCATTTCAAAAAATTGTTTTGACATGAAGTTTGATTTCAAGGTTAACATGCATATTTATAGCTTTAATAACTATCTGAAACCATATAAACGTGCCTTTTATTTCTGTATAAACTGTTTATCGGATTATTTTGATAACGGTTTTTTAGAGGTAGCGGTATTTAGCGTTATCGGTATTTTTCGGTAATGGTATTTTATGGGTTTCGGTAATGGTATTTTATGGTATCTTTTTTTCATAAATTTGAAAGTATCGGTTCGGAACCATAAAATATAATTTGTAGTCAAATATTATAATGATAAGCAGTATTTGCAATTATTTCGGTAACTATATTTTAGGGGTAACGGTAATAAAGTTGAATGGTTTTTATTTTTTTTTAGCGGTAACGGCAGCCAACTTTAGTTCATTTGTTAAGGGTCTAAGATTTATTTCAGAAAATTGGTTGCTATCAAATTCAAAAAGTACCAAGTTTTTTTTTATCAATCTGTATTCAAATATAATCTTGAAATTAACCTAGGAATATTTTGAAAACATTAAAAAAGCAGGTCTAAATTATAATTTTTAATGTTTCAGTTTGTAGGGATATATTTACTTATTTCGATGTTCCAACATTTTTATGAGTAGTTCTCAATTTGTAACGTCTCAATTGGGTCGTAAGGTGCTTGCGAGAGAACAGCTGATCTAGATTTTTAATTGAGATATAAAAATAAAATCCCTCTTTTTTTACAAAACTTTTCAAAATCCCGCTTTCTCCATACAAAACTGAAATATGTTTTAAAAGTATTTCAAGATGCTGGAGGGAAGGCAAAAGGAAAAGAAGCTTGCGTGTTTTTTTATCTCTTATGCTCTTGAAATGAATAAAAATGCAGTTCTAGCTAAAAAAATTTCACTTACGACTGAGCAATAAATATACAAATTTTTCATTTATACAATACAAAACAACTAGATATATCCACACTATAACATCGTTATACTACTAAATTTGTGACTCGTCTCTGCAATTTGCAGCAGCAAAAGCAAACCATTGCACACGAAGTAAAATATATTTCTGTAGAGTTGCGCATGCACAATTTTATTGAACCCATATTGCGCAGTATTATTTATTTTCGTTTTGATTTTACTGCTATAGTACAATGTATAGCAGCCTTTTTGTTGACAATTTCATTGCTGCTAGACATTCTTGTGTGAAAGATAAAAAACATAAACATACTTACGAAAATACACACAACATAGTATATCGTCCCTGCGCTGACTAAATTACCTATGTAATTTTTAATAACTTTTCAGGAAAGCTGAAAAACTGTTTAGTTTTGCAGTTTCTTCGTTACTTCACTAAATTTTTACAAATTTTCTTCGTTTATGAATTGGCTTAGTAAAACAAATTATATGTTTTATGAAAATTAATGAAATTTTTGGCGCGTTTTGGGAAAAATCAACGAAAACTTTACATAAGTAATTTTGTGGAGCAATTTTTTGTTAAGATATGATTGTGCTTCTCTTTTTGCAGGTTCTTAAGTTCATTTAAATATAAGTTTGAACTATGAAAGGCGGTATTATTAGTAATATATTGGTCAAATTTCAACTTCCTAAGATAATTGGAACATGCTATTAAACGGTAATTTGTTGATGATCCCAGAAAAATCTTCAAAAAAATTAAAAAAGAAAATTCACCAATATTAATGTTATATGTATCAAACGATAGCTAAAGAAAAATTAATGAACCCGTATTTTATGATTTTCAGAAAAAAGATTTTAAATAAGATAAAATTAACGATTTACTAAAAATTCCTGAACTCAATAAAGTGCCTCGATTTGTGCGAAGACAAAAAATGTTGCAAGTATACCCTCCTAAAATTAAACATTTATATGTCTTAAACTAATTCCCAAAATATTAGGAATCAATTATTTCACTTTCGTGAGCTGGACCAATTTTAAAGTACCTCCAAAAATATTATTTTCGATCAACACTATACACAACTTTTAATTTTTGATTAAAAGAAAACCAACATATAATAGGTATCGCTCAGATGACATTGACAATACGGTCTCCCGAGCTTTTTCCAATTCTGATTATTAAAAAAAAAATAATAAACTTTATAATAATCTGCAATTGAAAGACAGACATCATCAAAGCTTTAGACATCATCAAAGCTTTAGTTGACATAAGTCTGTGTCAGTTAATTTTGGTGTAACTAGTCTTGGGATGTACACTTTCACGCGGCATATCATAAGTATACAATATTAAATATTTTATGTTTAAATTTTAATGTTACCATTTTCTCTAAGAATATTAATAATATTAACTTGTATGAAAAATTATGTGCATAGGTAATTTTGTTGGTAATTTGGAAATCCTAAACTAGTAGAGATATCGACAAATGCTTTGGTGGTCATATGTATAATTAGTAGGGGATTAAATGCAGTAATAAAAAAAATTTCCAAAATTTTTACATAGGTAATTCAGTCAGCGCAGGGACGATATACAAACGTACATGCCAACATACAATATGTACATTAGGTTACATTTCAACCCTTATTTGCGGTCCACACGAGGCGTTTTCATGCTCGCACATTGAACAAAATATTGTGCGCACATGCATTTGGATAGTGTGGACCCAAGTTGTTCATGTTTTGTTCTTGTTCGCACACCGTTGTTCGCAAAATTGTTCTAGCAACCATGTCTGCCATCAAACGTCATTTTGTATGCGGAAGAAGAGGCGCTGCATGTAAAAGTATCGAAGCGACTATGACGACAAACAAAAAATTATGATTTGTTCGACAAATGTTCTGCCCACTGAAAACAAAATTAAAAAAAAATGTGTGTGTTGCTCTGCCGACGTTTTGTTCTTGTGCGAACAAGAAAAAAGTTAGTATAGACCATGGTTTAAATATGCAGTTCTAGCAAAAAAATTTTCACTTACGACTGTGCAATAAATATACAAATGTTTCATTTATAGAAGACACAACAACTAGAAATATCCACACTATAACTTCGTTATACTACTAAAATTGTTACTCGTCTCCGCAATTTGCAGCAGCAAACGCAAACCATTGCACACGAAATAAAATATATTTCTGTATAGTTGCGCACGCACAATTTTGTTGAACCCATATTGCGCAGTATTATTTATTTTCGTTTTGATTTTGCTGCTATAGTAACAAGTTAAGCAGTCTTTTTATTTACAATTCCATTGCTGCTAGATTTTCTTGTGTGAAAGTTAAAAACATAAATATACATACGAACACACAAACGTACATACATATATAAACATTACGTTACATTTCAACCCTTACACACAAAATTGCAAAAAAAAAAAACAGATTGCTAAATTAACAGCAGTCAACTTGTTTGATATGTATTTCAACCAGCAACTCGTAGTAGTTGTAAAAATAAAGCACACATTTCCAATAATGCAATATGTTTACGGCAAAAATGTGTAAGAACAACTACTACGAGTTGCTGGTTGAAATACGTTAGGGACAAAACTATTTGTACACCCATGCATTTCGTATATCTTCAATAATTTATAAAGAATAAAAAATTATTATATGTAGTTTTAATTCAGGTCCATTTTTATTGAATTATTTGATAAAAAATAAATTAATATATAACACATTGTTAAAAAAAAAGTACAATTTAAGTAAAAATCTTTGGGACAAAAGTATTTGTACATCAGTACTTTGTACAATTATTTGTACGTTGGACTCTTGTATGATGATTTTTTTTAAATACCGTTATATTTTCTTCGTTAATCGAGTTTTATTTTACAAAATAAGAAGTTGGTTTTAACGTTTTGAATAATAAGCACATCAAAAATGGGAAAGCGAAAAGAGTTGAGTTTGGATATTAAAAATTTAATTATTGATGAACATAAAAAAGGAAAATCTCTCCGGAATATAAGTAATTTAGTAAATTTGCAACATTCCACAGTACAATACATTGTAAGCAAGTATAAAAACAGCGGATCTGTTGAAAATGTGCGTGAAGGTATACGAAATATATGAGGTGTACAAATAGTTTTGTCCCTAACTGTACATATCAAACAAGTTGACTGCTGTTTAAGTATGTTACTATAAATTTTAAGCAGACGCTGCAATTTTTAGTATACCACATGAATATATTGCAGCAGTTTTTAGTAGTATGGAACACAAAATGTTAAACAGTGAATATATTTTTTAATATGGCATTTGTTAGTAGTTGATATTCATGATAAATGAGAGCTACTATAGTAGAAAAATTAAACCTTGGTATAGACGGTACGTTATGTGTTTTATTTTACACACAAAGCATCGAAAGTGCAAAAACAAGACTGCTAAACTACCTACTATAGTAAAAAAATCAAAGCGCACATTTTCAAATAGAGAAAAATATCTATACAATATAATAACAAAGAAAACACTGACTCGTGTGTAATATATTTTCAGCAAAATTTTACGAGCACACTGCAGCAAGAGGTTGTAGTTCATATATTTGAAAAACAAGTTGAATAATGTTTAAGTATGTTGCTTTATATTGTAAACAAACGCTGCAATTTTTAGTATACCACATGAAAATAATGCTGCAGTTTGTAGTAGTATGGAACACAAAATGTTAAACAGTGAATATATTTTTTAGTATGGCGTTTGTTAGTAGTTGATATTCATAATAAATGAGAGCTACTATAGTAGAAAAATTAAACCTTGTAAAAAACACACAAGAAAGTCGGTCTCGCAAGAGCATTCAAGCAAGAATGTTCTGTTACTGCTTGTAAAAAATCATATTAATTAATCCTACTTAATATTAAATATTTTTCATGAGTGTATCTCAAACTCATGAAAAATATTTAATATTAAGTAGGATTAATTAATATGATTTTTTAATTAAATAACTATCTTTTTTTAATTAATAAATAATAATTTACTACAATTAATTTTTAATTATAAAACACAAATTTGAAATAATCGTTCGTGCTGAATTATTCGATATTTTTTAATAAGAAATTAAAATCCTAAATTAATAATTTATCGTTATATTTTTTTAATCAAATAATAGACAAAATAAACATTAAATCTTAATTTTAATGATTACTATGGTAATCGTTGCGATCCCTGGTTATTACTATTCAAATTCTAAACTAGTAGCGAGTATTTCCACATACAAGTCTCGAATTGACGAAGAAACTTTCAAAATTAAATTACTATAACAATGATATTATTTTTTTTTGGTGTATAATTTCATAATGGGACAGAAAAACAAAACATACACAAACATAATTGTGAATGTATGAGAGTGGCGATCCTATAAAAAAGTAGAAACAAGAAATTGCCCTGCAGTCAAAGGAGACTGTCCGAAACCGGTTACTTGACTGACGAAATTGGGTCACCACTAGTCACTTTACCTATCACCTGACTAGTCACTCTAACATGGGGATGTCCTAGGAAGGAGTGTATCGCCACCAAAAGACCAAAAGGTGGCGATATAGTGACTAGTACGAAAAAGTCAATTCATACTATTCCTTTTACTGGTGAAATTGAGTCAGCCACCTGACAATCTTTTTAACTGGTCACTTTACTAATCACCTGACTAGTCACTTTAACATGGGGATGTCCTAGGAAGCATAGCTGTAACTTATGAATGAAATAAAAAATAAAAATACTTTTTATTTCATTTCTAGTTCTTATTTCTAATTAAAAATATTTGTTAATCAATCTATTATCTTTTGAATAAAAATATTAAGGATTTCTATTTATACTAAAACAATTGAAATTATTATAAATTTGTATCTGATTGAACAAAATAAATTAAAAATTAAAATATTTTATTTAACCAAAAGAAAAACAAATATATTTTTATAAGAAGATAATCAAAAGTTTTTTATTTGACTATTTTAAAGTTTAATAATATTCATATGTATTTTATTTAAATAAAAAAAGTTCAACAAATTTTTCTGATTTTTATTCAAAAACTTTATATTCAAATAGAAACATTTAAAATAAATATTTTTATTATTTTATTCAACAAAAACTCCAAAAAATAAAAATATTCAGCCTCAAAAGGCTTGAATAACAAAAAATTATAAAATTTTTTCAAATATTCAAGTATAAAAAAAATATTTTACTTATTTTTCTTTTTCAAAGTAAACTTAAAACTATTCAAACAAATTCATGTTGAATAAAAATATTCAAAAGTTTTCTATGAATAAAAAAAATTGAATGTTTTAAAACAGATATTATTTTATCTTTAAAATGGAAAATAAAATAAAGAACAATTGTATTCAAACTAAAGAAATAAAATATATTTTAAAATTAGTTAAAGACTTAAGAACAAGGACCCGAAAACGTTTTATTTTTATTTTTCAATCAAAATAAATATCTTTAATGTTCAAAATATTTTTTCATTTGTTGAAAAAAATATGTGAGGGATTTTTATTTTTAAAATAAATATCCATCAATGATGAAAAAAATAAATATCTTTAACGATAAATATCTTTAACGATAAATATCAGTTCGAAAAAAATTTAAAATGATTGTTTTTTTATTCATACTTTTGTTTTGTTTTCAAAATATTTTTTTTATTCAAATGAAATTGTTGTTGTTTAGAATTTTTTCCATCCGATGAAAAAAGTTCAAAATAATTTTCAACTTTTGAAATAAATATCACAAAAGATATTTATATTTTTATTTTCATCATGATGAAAAAAATTAAAATATTGATGAAAATAATAAAAATCATGATGGATTTTTATTATTTTTTGAACATTAAAGATTGTTTTTCGATTGAAATAAAAATAAAAAGATTGTTTTTTTAGTATTAAAATCCGGTCTCTGCTTAAGAATTTGATTTATATTTTATAAATTTATATTCGAATACTTTTGTGGAAATATTATTTTATCTAACTTATTAACAAATGGAATAATATTTAAATAATTTTTATTCAAATTAATTTCAAGTAACTGAAAATCATATTACAAAGAGTATAAAATAATTTTAAAGAAATTTATTTCTAAAAATATAAATAAAATATTAAAATAATTTATTTTTAACAAATATTTTGATTGAAAATATTCACAATGAACAGCTATGCTAGGAAGGAGTGTATTGCCACCAAAGTACCAAAAGGTGGCGATATAGTGATAAGTACGAAAAAGTCAATCTTTAAATTAGTGATTTTCAGAATGAAAAAAGATTAAACAAATTTTTTGCGTATATTTTTTTATTTCTATTCTTTTTTTTTCTTTTTTTTTTTTAATTTCTTTTTTTTTTTTTATTTATATTTTATTATTTATTAAAATCTTTTCATTTTCTTTTCATATTATTTTATATTAATCAATTTAATTCAATTTAATATTTTTACATTTTTGTTTATGGCGCACCCCCGGCTCGAACTCACATCGTTATGTTTTATAGTCATACGCGCTACCCAGCAGTTTTTTCGGTGTCAATTAACCCGCTTTAGTACAGTAAAGTCCATTTGTGACTACCCACCTGACTCATTCAAATGTGTACGTTTTTTTATACACCCTAACTTCGCATATATTGTGAGCGATAGTTAAGCTATCGTACCTTTTATTGACTCTTTTGAAAGCGTTGAGGTGGCGATAGCACTATTTATTGACTCTTTTGAAAGCGCTGAGGTGGCGATAGCACCATTTATTGACTCTTTTGAGAGCGTGGAAGTGGCGATTTATACTTTATTGACCCTTTGGTGAGCGTGAAGGTGGCGATTCTTAGTTTTCGTTTATTAAATGTTTTTACTGAATTTTAGCAAAAATGTAGAGATTCAAATGAGAGTTTATAACTGAGTTTTTAGAATTTTGAAACTGATTTGCTATTAAGTTTTAATTACATTCAGTTCTTAGTGAAAGTTTTTTTAGTGAAAAAATTTATTTAACTGAAAATACAGAATTTTGGTAAAATTTTTAATTTTTAATAAAAAATTAAATTTTAAGAAAAATTTCAGAATTTTTTAAAAATTTTGATTCTTATTATAAATTTATCCTTTTTAGAAAATTTTAATTTATTTGCAAAAAAATTTAATTTTTCAAATATTAGAACTTTTGTGAGAGTTGGTATTTTTAGATGGAATAAAATATTTTAATAATTTGTTTAAACGAAAAATATTAACGAGTTTTTAAACATAAGTTTCCATAGTTATGTTATTTTAAAATTTAAAGAGAATTTTTAATGAACGGGCCTAATATAAAAAACATTTAACATTAAATTAATTTTAAAAATATTTCCAACGACATACCATACATATACTCATATTGGTTAATTGTTGGAAAAATCTGCACACATTTATATGTATAATATTTACACTTCTTTCATATTTTTTTCAAGACAATTGTTTTGTTTTTAAATAAAAATCCAATTAAAATTAAAATTTTTTTTTTCAAATAATTACGTTCTATTATTTCTATCGATATTTGTCGTTAAAATATACTTACGAAAAAAATCGCTAACTTTAGTAGAGAATAACAAAATCAAAAACAAACGAAAATTTTCGTTAATTAACGATATCGGTAGTAAATGCAAAAAGTTACGGAATTGTGGCACTAGTCTTGCTAATTAGGATTTTACAATTAATAAAAAATCAATTATTCTGCATTTGTTTTTTTTTTTTATTGACTTTTTTGTACTCGTCACAACATCGCCACTTTTTGGTCCTTTGGTGCAATACACCTCTTCCTAGGACATCCCCATGTTAAAGTGACTAGTCAGGTGATTAGTAAAGTGACCAGTTAAAAAGATTGTCAGGTGACTGACTCAATTTCACCAGTAAAAGGACTAGTATGAATTGACTTTTTCGTACTAGTCACTATATCGCCACCTTTTGGTCCTTTGGTGGCGATACACTCCTTCCTAGGACATTCCCATGTTAAAGTGACTAGTCAGGTGATAGGTAAAGTGACTAGTGATGATCCAATGTCGTCAGTCAAGTAACCGGTTTCGGACAGTCACCTTTGACTGCAGGGTAACCACTCAGCCACACAGCATTCTTACATACATTGCACTATTTGTTGTTTTAATGAGCATGTTGATTTATTGACCCTTTGTGAGCGTGAGGTGGCTGTTGCTTCCACTTTATATAGCCTTTAGAAGTCGATCCTTTTACTGGTGAAATTGAGTCAGTCACCTGACAATCTTTTTAACTGGTCACTTTACTAATCATTCGAACCCAAACAAAATCAAGATTAGAATTATTCTGTTAAAAAATATAATAAATTTAAATAAATTTTTAAATTTGTTGACCTAAAATTGCGTTATGTATGTCAGAAAAGTTTATTGAAATTAATATTTTTGTTATTCTATTATTATTAGCCTGAAATTATCATTGACTTTGTTGAAGCTGAATTTACATTTTAAAATTATATAAAATTTGAAGCACTAAATATTTTAGTTGTTTTGAGTTTTTCATAAAAAAATATACAAAATTTAATTTTGGCGATTTTTGGCGATTTTTGATTAACAATTGGCGACAGAGGCTCAAAAAAATCTGACAACCCTGTTTCGGATCAAAAAAGTTGACAAGGCTGCTCATACATTCATAATTATATTTGTGTATGTTTTGCTTTTCTGTCCCATTATTAAATTATACACCAAAAAAATAACATAATTTTTATAGTAATTTAATTTGAAAGTTTCTTCTTCAATTCAAGACTTGTAAGTGGAAATACACGAGCGCAACGATTACCATAGTAATCATAAAAATTACGATTTGATGTTTATTTTTTCTATTCTTTGATTAAAAAATATAACGATAAATTATTAATTTAGGATTTTAATTTCTTATTAAAAAATATCGAATAATTCGGCACGAACGATTATTTCCAATTTGTATTTTATAATAAAAAATGAAAATTAAATGTAGTAAATTATTATTTATTAATTAAAAAAAAGATAGTTATTTAATAATAAACAGGGCAAGTTTTTATATGCACAAAAATAATTGAAATATGCGCTTGTAAAAGCACGAAAAAATGGTATAATATGCACAGAAATATGCAAAAATAGCATGAATATGTATATAAAAACCAACGAATTTATGCATTCTTATATATTAATGTGTAGAAAATATGCACAAATATGCATTTTTTAACTTTCAATCTCAAATAAATTTCGATGTTTATAAAAATATAACTATTTTAATTTCAAGTATCATATTTGACGCTTCCGAATTTTTTTCTTTACAATATTTACAATGTACTCAAAATACTCACAAAAAAAAATTTAGAGATCATTTGATTGAACTCCAAAAAATTACAAAAAAATTTTGTTTTTGTTAAGAAAACTAACTTTTGTATCCATTATATGCAAATTTATGTAAAGATTTAAAATATAAGCATTTTTTGTGAAATTCTTTTGAAATATGCAAATGCTTACTTTCCAAGCGAAAAGCTTGAAAAACTTGCCCTGATAATAAATCATATTAATTATTCCTACTTAACATTAAATATTTTTCATGAGTGTATCTCAAGCAACAAGCAGTAACACAACATTCTTGCTTGAATGCTCGTGCGAGACTGACTTTCTTGTGTGTTTTTTATTCATTTCAAGAGCATAAAGGCTCCATTACTCGACCGTAAATGTAAATGTAGCGAATCAGCTGACACGTTTTGCTTATGAGAGTTATGTGTGTATGTGTACTAAAAAACGTAAATGTTACGTAGCAACCTAATCAAATTAAGGCTCCATTACTCTACCGTAAATGTAAATGTAAAAACGTAAATGTAACTGGAAACGTAAGTGGGTGCTTACTCAAAAAACGTAAATGTAGCCAGTACCTTGTTGTTGTTTTTTTCACATCAACATCAGTGATGTAAATTACAAATTTTTTCAGTAAATCAAATTCAGTTTAAAAATCGGTAGATTTATTGGTTTGTGTTTTAGCGACTTGTATACAAAACGAAATTTGTGCTTTTATTACAAAATTTTTAAATTTTAATTTATAGATTAAACTCCGCACTTTATTTAAATTATTTTAACAAGTTTTTTCCGAAGAAAACAGCAAAACAAATTGTTCAGTTGATAAACTCATTATATCGATTTTTTACGCAGATTTAGTATATTGAAATAAAAAGATGTCAACACTATCCTTTCAGCTGTCACGTAAAAACGTAGAGCGACCTAATTTGATTAGGTTGCTACGTAACATTTACGTTTTTGAGTACACAAACACACATAACTCTCATAAGCAAAACGTGTCAGCTGATTCGCTACATTTACATTTACGGTAGAGTAACGGAGCCTTTAGGTAGCTCTACGTTTTTACGTGACAGCTGTAACAACAGTGTTGACAGCTTTTTATTTCATTATACTAAATCTGCGTAAAAAATCGCTGTAACAGGTTAATCAATTGGACTTTTGGTTTTCCCTCCCGCATCATGAAATACTTTTAAAAAATATTTCAGTTTTCATTGACATGTGCTTTCTATATGTTGTATATTCTTTGGTTATACACAACTGAAGAAATCCGAAAAGTTATTATAAAAAATTATGAGGAAGGAAAAACTGTTCGAGAAATTAGTGGTTTAATTGGAAAACCAAAATTAACTGTTCATGACATAATTAAAAGGTATAGAGATAGAAAATCCGTGGAAAATAAGCCAAAATCAGGAAGACCAAAACTATTTACCAGCTCTGACGAACGATGGATTTATCCAACAGGTTAAAAAAAATCCTAAAGTTAGCGCTCCAAAAATAGCTAAGGAAATTTCTCAACGCATAAACAAAATTGCAACCCAGAAACAGTAAGATTAGTGCTCCGGAAAAATGATTATAATGGGAGAGTTGCCCGTAAGAAACCTTATATTAATAAAGTTAATAGAACTAAACGCATAAATTTTGCAAAAATTTATAAAAATGTGGATATTTCTTTCTGGAATAAAGTATTATATACAGAGGAAAGTAAATTTAATTTGTTCAGATCAGACGGACAGTCCTACGTTTGGCGAAAACCAAACGAAGAACTCAAAGAAAAAAACTTGAAAGCTACCGTAAAGCATGAAGGTGGTTCTGTTTTAGTTTGGGGTTGCATGTCATCCTCTGGAGTTGGAGAGTTATGTATAATAGATGGTATTATGGACCAAACTAAATATTTATTTTAAAATAAAATTTGGTGCCAAGTGTAGAAAAGTTGGGTATAAAAGACACATTTCAATTCTACCAGGATAACGATCCTAAACATAAAGCACATGCTGCTCGTATGTGGCTACTATAAAATTGCCCACACGTACTCGAGACATTAACGTAATCGAACATTTATAGGCACATTCGGAAAATTAGCTTAAAAAATATATAATTTCCAACAAAAATGACCTTATAAAGGCACTAAAGGACGAATGGGCGAAAATTGATCCCTCTATTTGCAGAAACATGGTGGAATCAATGCCGAGAAGATTAGAAGCAGTTATCAAAAGCAAAGGACTTCCTACAAAGTACTAAATATTAGTAATATTTACTTAAGATAATTTTATTTTTAGTGTCCGACTACTTTTTTGGTGCTAACTTTTAAGATATAAATGAATTTTTTTATTTTTTTTATTTATACATGAATTCTAAATAAATATTTTCTTTGATTTTTAAAATAGTGTATATTGTGTCTTACTATTATAAAAGAAAATAGTTTGTAAACCCTTTCTTAATATACTAAATATTGAAGTCTATAAAATATTAGATTTTGTCCGACTACATTATTGAGTCCCTGTAGCAAAATTGTGTTAAGAAAGAATTTTGAAAAAATATTTACGGAGTCAAAAGTAAATTTAAACTTTCAAAAAAAGTTGATTTTTTCCCGTTTTTTTGCCAAAAAGTGGTTACATTCTTTTACTGTTATATAAAATTTTTCTTAAGTAACATATAAAATATTTATATTTTTCTGAAAGATATCTAAACACAAAATACTTTAAAGAAAAAAACTTTTTAAAATTGATGTTGCGAGGATCAGGGTTTCTCAAATTTGACCTATTTTTTCCAAAAAATTTCGAATTTTCGCCTTAATTTCTCAAATTGCAAAGCTGGAATAAAAAAAGTTATACTTTTTATTTAGTCTAAAGTATTTTTAATTTTTCTCTAATAGAAATTTTTGGTCCTCGATATCGGTTGGAAAGATATAGCAAAAAAAAAATAAAAAAAAAAAAAATAGCGCCTTCAATTAAGCATAAAAAATCGACTTATGTGTAAAATCTTATTTAAAACTATTAACTAACAAGAATTTTATTGCATAATTAAAAATGAAAAATTTACAAAAAATCATAAATCCATCCCCTTTCAGTGTTTTTTGCAAAAAGTCTACAACAAATTTTCGCATTGTAAAAATTTGTATATATATACTTGAAAAGAGGACAAAATTTCCTAAATAAAATCGGGTTAAAATTGGATCCGCTGTAGCGATAAAACTTCACTAAAGCAGGCTAAAAAATAAAAATTTTAATCTTTGAAACCTAATATATCTTAAACTAAAAGGGATAAGATATTGATACGGCGATATTTTTTGTAGACCTTGACTAGCAGAATCCTCCTATATAAAAGTCTTTGAAATCGGTTCAGACATAAGGAATCAGGATCGTTTTTAAGAAATTGTGTACCCGAGGTGTCCAGCTTTGGGATCCTGTAGACTCGCCCCCTATAGGTCTATATGGTCCAAGTTTAAAAAACTCAAACTTGCCTACACCTCTACTATCGTCATGTTAAATTTCATTTTAATCGGAGCAGCCGTTCCGAAATTCCACAATTATTTCCATTTAATTTTTTGAATCTCACATTGTGTGTCGTACGCAAAAATTGTGTTGTGCTGTGAAATGCATTGGCTAATGTAATGTTATGTTATGTCATGCTTTAGCTATTAAAGTGTATTTAGTGTCGTATCGAAATACGCTTACTGTCATCGGAATTTTGTCGTAATGTTGTGATAGTGTAAGAAGTACTTACGTATGTATGTATGTATGTATGTATGTATGTATGTATGTATGTATGTATGTATGTATGTATGTATGTATGTATGTATGTATGTATGTATGTATGTATGTATGTATGTATGTATGTATGTATGTATGTATGTATGTATGTATGTATGTATGTATGTATGTATGTATGTATGTATGTATGTATGTATGTATGTATGTATGTATGTATGTATGTATGTATGTATGTATGTATGTATGTATGTATGTATGTATGTATGTATGTATGTATGTATGTATGTATGTATGTATGTATGTATGTATGTATGTATGTATGTATGTATGTATGTATGTATGTATGTATGTATGTATGTATGTATGTATGTATGTATGTATGTATGTATGTATGTATGTATGTATGTATGTATGTATGTATGTATGTATGTATGTACGTACGTATGTATGTATGTATGTATGTATGTATGTATGTACGTAAGTATGTATTTAACCTCTGCGTAAGACGATTTGAAAAGCAAATCTACTTGCTTTTTATACCCACCATCAAAAAGATATAGATAGACGAAGTTTGGCACAAATATTTGTCTTATATAAGGTTTGTTTGGGATTGAAAATGGGCAAAATAATAAACAAAAAAGTTATGGGCTAAAAACTAGAAACAAATGGTGTCCGTTTTATACTTTTCTGCTGATATTTCTTCAACAAAAGCATGTACGATAATGAAATTTTGTACGTATAGTTCGGGGATCGATATTAACTCGGAAACCAAAAATGGGCGTGGTCCGCCCACTTTACCGCCCACCTCCCATATAAGGTGAAATTGCTGTAAATTGAATAGTTCAAGGACCAATGTAAACTCGGAAACTCGAAATGGGCGTGGTCCGCCCACTTTACTGCTCACTTTTCCGCCCCCTCCCATATAACGGCCGGGCCGAATTTTAGATTCGGCCGGGCCGAATATAACATTCGCGCTTGTTAAGTGTGTTGTTTCCCTTCAAATATTTGGAAGATAGATTTGTTGCCAATCTTCCAGACGTCACTTCTTAGTGACTTCTAGACGATTGTCGGAAGATTGTTCGAAATTTACAAAAACAAAATACATTGCTATTGCGCATTAATCTTCTAGACGTCACTTCTTAGTAACTTTCAGACGATTGTCGGAAGATTGTTCGAAATTTACAAAAACAAAATACATTACTATCGTCCTTTGATCTTCCAAAAGTATACTTCGAAGTCACTTCCGGAAGATAATAATATGATAATAATTTAACTTTGGTACAGTTTGGCTGCAATATTAAACATAGAAAGAAAAATGTTCCTGATAATTATATACATAAGTGTTTTTTATTGTTAATAATATCATAATTTGGAAATTATTAACAAAGGAAATTTTTAAAAGCAAGTCTTCCAGACGTCTCGAAGAAGGCACTTCTGGAAGTGTCGGAGAAGACTCTTCTGGACGCCACCCGGAAGATGATTACAGTAGTGTCGTCTTAGTCTCTTTTAGAAGATGATTATGCAATTTTTTATTTCAGTATTTATAATAAAAATGAAAGATTTTTTTATGTTTCATAATTATCTTTATTTCACAATTATCTAAACATATAACATTATAAAAGAAATAATTCGCATAAAAATAATTTTACATTTAATAATAAAATCTTCATGAGAAACTTCTGGTGAAATCCGGTACCTTTAAAAAAGAAAAGAAGATTAATAATAATTTTTATAGTTAAATTGTATTTAGATTACCTTTATGCAAAGAACATTTTTACAGGAAAAGTTTTGGACTTCTTTAAATATGCAAATACTTGTCTGTTTGATGGAGTTTTTCCTAAAATAAATTTTAATTATGAGTAAAATCCGATATTACTAAATAAAAGTTTAAGAAGATTTACTTACCTTTTAAAAATTTCCTTTGTTAATAATTTCCAAATTATGAAACCATTAACAATAAAAAAGACTTATGTAATTATTAGGAACATTTTTCTTTTTATATTTAATATTGCAACCGATCTGTACCAAAGTTAAATTATTACTTGAATGCATGATTTTACCTGCTTCTTTATTGTGTTGTTTTCTTTTCATAAAAAACTGACAATTTTCCCAAAACACGCCAAGGGGATTATTGCGCAATAGTATTTTGTTTTTGTTAAATTCGAATTATCATCTTATTATCTTCCAGAAGTGATTTCAAAGTATACTATTGGACACTTCTGACAAGCATTTGGAAGTCAATAATAAGTGACGTCTGAACGATTAATGCGCAATAGCAATGTATTTTGTTTGTGTATTTTTTGAACAATCTTCCGACAATCATTTAGTAGTCACTAAGAAGTGACGTCTAGAAGATTAGCAACAAATTTATCTTCCAAATGTGTAAAGGAAAACAATAAAAAAAAAACATAGCACGACATAGCAATATTAGGTGTCGCACAAATATTGATAACACGAATGTCCTTTATCGCTGTTCTTTAGTATATAGATTTGGCCAAGCCGAATATAACATTCTCGCTTGTTTTCTCTTTACTAGATTTTGAGTACGCGAACGTAAATCCAGTAAAAATGCTTCTAGAGTTAAAGTAACTTAAAGATATTTTTTTTTTCGCCTTTTATTGGAATTTTATTTATATAAATTGGACAAATCGTTATTGAGTTATTTTTAAATATCATTTAGTTTAGCTATTTTTGTTTAAATTTTTTTCTGGCCGACCAGTGTAATTTTGGTATAATAAAATGATAGTGATATATGAAATATTTAATTTAAAAAAGTATATAAAAATAAGTTTCTTTTAAAAATTGTGGAAACGAATTTATTTTGTTTAATATAATTATTTTTTATATTAACATCACTAAGTATTTTTAAATGTTTTTTTTTTTTCGTATTAAGCTTATTTTTACGCATCGTTTGAGGGGTCTTCCGAAATCTCGAAAAAGGGTTTCCTCGGGACACTCTATTGTCCATGTATGCCGTGTACCATTTTGAAGATTATTTGATGAAATTTGGCACATATATTTATTTTTGGTATAACGACGAACTTAAGGGCACTTATAGCTCAAAAATCATTTTTTTATAATTTGTATTGTATTAATTTTATTTACTTATATTCACTACTGTTAGAAGAGTTATTTTGGAATTTAACGGTTTTTCTGTCAAATTTTCATATTGACATTTGATCGTAAAGATATGAAAATTTGTTTTTATGGTAATACAGTTTTTATGGTAATACAGTACACATGTCAATTAGGTAAAAGGACAATATTTTCGATAAAGATTCTGGTATTTGTAAATTTGATTATGTATGTGTTTGTATTGTGCAGAAAAAAACCGAAATTTTACAAAAATTTCCATAGAAAAGTAGAGTAGAAGCGGCCATTACGGTCAATCGTTCTTTTTTTCTGATCGCTGTCACCAAGTTTATTTCAAAAAAAAGTCGTCACTCTGCCCGAAAAAAATTTAAAAATGTTTTAAATTTTGTTAATTTTATATCAAAATATCCTGTGAGTATATTTTTTTTCGTATGTGAAAATTTAAAATTTTTTAACTCCATAAAACTCCTCACAAATGTTTGGAAAAATTAACGAAATTTATTAAAGGCAGAAGATTAAAAAAAAAAAAAATCCTTTAACAATTCTAAAAAGCAGAAAAATTTACAAACAATAGTTTTGTATAATAACAACGAGAGGAAGATATAGTGTAGTGGTCTCTTTCATTGCACACTGCTGTACTTTACACAAAACATTAAGCTGCACTTGAATGAAATGTGACGAATGTTTAAAGGGATCATATTGGTGTTTGAGTGACATTGATAAAGTCACTCAATTCCCCAGTTTGAAGACAATATTCTTCAAGTTGCGACTGTCGAAATTAGAGTAAGCAAGATAGAATGTAAATTAAAGTAAGTTAGAATAGTATAGAATATACGTAAATTTTTGTATAAAAAGAGCCTTTTGGCCACAAATAAACCAGATTCAGATGAAGACTCAAATCGGCAACAACTTTGCCTTAGATATTATTCCACAATCTTCATTTGCCCTTACTAAGGTAAGATCGGCAATTGCTGTAGCGTAACCAACGGCAAACACTGTCGGTTACAAAAATCCTTTTTATTTTTCATAAAAACAATTTCTACCACATGGCGATCCTGCCATCCTAAACCATATATTCCATAGATGGAAGAGTATGTACCGACCGGAACGAAGGAAGATATCCCGAAATACGTGCCCGCGAAATTAGGTCCCAAAAAACTAACCATAGAGGACTACAATAGGAGACAAAGAAGATTGCTGGACGATAAATTGACAGCAATCCCAAAAGTAGACATCAAAATAAAGAAGAAAAGAGGTGGACGTCTAGTGAGACTAAGAAGGAAATTACCCGAAAATCTAAGGATAGTAAAAGACGAGCAAAACCCAATTCCATGGGAGAGAACTTAAGAAATCTGGGTGGAAATTGATAAATTAAAAAAAGAAATAAGCAATGGGAAGACCTCAAACTAAAGAGGTCTTCCCATTGCTTATTTCTTTTTTTAATTTATCAATTTCCACCCAGAGGTAGTAGTAGAAGAGAACATAGTAAACAATAATAGCCAGTTAGAAAATAAACAGGAAATTGATATAAAATTAATAATAATAGTTGGAATTATTGTATTCACTATACATAGAATCAATAAACATTTTAAGGACTATGTCCGGAAAAGGGTGGGTAATATTAATACCTGTTAACAGTAATGCTATAAAAGAGTATAAAAATTAATTTTATATAAAAAAAAAAAAAATTATATATATATATAAAAATATATATATGTAATAGTACGTAATAATAAAAATATGATTTATAAAATAAAATAAAAATTATATATGAAGGAATTTGTGAAAAGATTAAAAGATATTTGGGCAAATTTAAAGAAAACTTACAATAGAAAATATACAAAAAAGACCATAAAGGAAAAATTAGATATTATAGAAGATATTAAGGAAGGTTTTCAGACATCATTAGAAATAAAGGGTGACACTGAGAATACAGTTGCACTGAAGATAGAATTTAATAATTTATATAAAACAATAATAGAATTTTTCAACAATGCACAAATGCAAGAAGATAAAGAATCCATCATGGCAACATTTAATTTAGAAACAACTTCCAAAACTCTCCCATTATTCTCAGGAAATTTCAACGAATTGGAATGTTTTATGGTGACAGGTGACCTCATATATAAGACTTTATCAGAAATAGCTGAAGGATTTCCTTCAGTACGTTTTCCATGCTAAACTAACTTCAAATGTTAGAACGTCTATTGGTGTTATTGCTGTACCTGAGACTTCCCAGCAAAAATTTTTTAGGTACTGGTAAGCAGTGCAAAATTATTCATGCCTGCCGATAGCACAGAAGCGAGAAATTTACATTGGGCTCATATTTTTTTTTACCGAATTACAACCTGCATCCTCTCTCGCTTACGTGGATGCAGGATTGTAAGGGAATGACTTTCTTCTCCCCATTTTTACTTACAATTTAATACAAAAAGTTCTGCTAAGTTGGATGATGCAATATTTTCAATTGAGTTGATTAGTTGTGATCGAACGTTCAAAGTGTTAAGATGTAAGTTTGTTCGTGAAAGTCGGAAAAAATAATGTACAAAAATTATATTAATGCCCTAATTCTGTAACTCTATCGTTCGTTCTGTTATCGTCAATAACAGGAAAAATTCAATTTTTCTATTCTACAAATATTTTATATTAAATCTAACAGAATAAATAAGTGTTATTGCCGAATAACTGTTAAAAACCTAAAAAATCATATTCTATAAAATATTTAACATAAAATTAACTCTCAAATTCAACGGTAGGTATTTATGAAGTGATAAGTTAAAATATGTGTAAATTTTAGGGATTTTCTTAAAATAATCTGTCCACAAATAAAACACAGCTATTTTTTTTCATATTACACTAATTTTTAAAAATTATTTCACGGATTTTTTAATTTTATTTGCTACATACCATTTATAAGCACATTTTTGTTTTCTTTTTTATTTCATTCGTCTAATGCCAGAAATCACCATAATTGCGAAAAATTTGCGCATATTAAGTAAAATGCCATATTATATCTGTTGTACACAAGTATAATTTAAAAAAATTAAAGGAACTTGTATAGAGGAAACTTAAAAAATAAAAAATTTTCAACTTTTTTTCTTTTGTAGCTCAAAAATAAACAAAAATATTTTATTTATTTTGTCAAAAAAAAAAAAAAAATTGTTACCATTTAAAAAAGAATAAAAAAAATATTACCAATACAAAAATAAATTACAATTGGGAACAAAAATTTGTTTAATTTACTTTAAATATTATAAATATTTGTGTCTGGTAATTTTGAATTATTTTTCAAATTCACAAACCAAAATAGAAAATGTTGTTAATCACGAATGTTACAGAATACAAAATTTTTCTGTTAACGTTTTCGTTATTGTACATTTACAGAACGATCGAAAAGTTACAGAATAAGGCTATAAAATTGTAAGTAAAATTGTATTTATTTTAAATAACTATTATATTAACAGAATAATATTATTTATTAAATTAATAAAGCTCTAAATATAACATAATCTTATGTTTTTGTGTTAATTTTTTTCTATTAAGTAATAATCTTTTTATTACTATCATTTTTTTGCAGATTAAATAATTAAGGATTCCCCCAATAAAAAGGCCAGTTGATGATCTGATTAAAAAAATTGTCGATTTTTCTTTTTAAATTTTTATAAAACAAATCAAATAGAAAATAATAATAAATAAATGCATTATTTTAATTCAAGGCATGATTTCACAGCTTCTGGGATCTCTAAAAGATGCACATAAAAGAGGCATGAAATTATCACATCTATGATGCCTTAAAATGCGCATAATAAAGGCATGTATGAACCTAATACGTAGCGCAGCAAAGAGCCCTACCAAGTGGGACATAACGAACAAAAATCATGCCTTCTTGAAGCAGGTTGGTAAGGGATAGTTCTTTTATCTCTCCCTTACAAACCTGCTTCTGGGTATGCAGCAATTTTTGCTGGGTTTTGACGCATTGAAGAATGCATTACAGCAAAGATACAGAAGTAACAAGACAATTTCACAACTACAGGATAGGTTAAACAATTTGTACCAAAGAAATTTAACGGTAAATAACTACAGGGACAGATTGACTGATATAATAGATAACATTAATAAATTAGGAATTGAAGAGTTAGGAAATGATGCCACAGAACCGGAGAAAAATGTCATAATTACCCTGAATAATAAATTAGTCCTTGAATCATTTAAAATAGGCATAAATGACAATATGAAAACAGCAATTTTTGCTGCACGTCCCAAAAATCTTCAAGAAGCAACAGAACTTGCTCTTGAATTTGGAAAATGAGCAAAAAGCAAACCCAAGCTCTATTATGCATTTTGAAAGAGGTTATAGGCAAACCAATAACTTCAGAACAAATAGACAAAATTTTAATAATAACAATTATAGGTCTAATAGTAATAATAATTATAGACCAAATAACAACAATTTCAGGACAAGTAAAAATAACGCTGGAAACAACAGTTTTAGGTTAAATAATAACAGTAACACAAATGTTAGGAACAACAATTTTAACAACAGAAATAAGCCCGACCATATGATACCCTACACCATTGTCTACATCAAAATTCGGGCAGGGGTCTTTTTTTATACGACTTGGGGCCAATTCTGGACCGATACTCATATTAAGTGTAAAATAAGACATACGAATACAGATTATTACGCTGATACTAACATTTATATCAATTTATTAACTTTTGGGTAATTCCCGAAAAAGGTCCATATATAGCAGCTATGGTAAATTATGGACCGATCTTCGTAAAATTTGGGACTATCATTTATATTTATATAAAACTTATTTGTGTCAAATTTTAAAGTGATTTTCTGAAAATGGGTTTATATGGGAGCTATAGTCAATAATGGACCGATCTTCCTGAAACTCGACACATAGATTTAGACTTATATGGAACTTATATGTGTGAAAATTTCGTTAAAATATTGCTATTTTTAATGGATTTATGATCGTTAAACCTCCTTTCCGGGAGGACAGTTGTATGGGAGCTAGGTGAAATAATGGACCGCTCACAACCAATTTCAATAGGCTTCGTCCTTGGCCTATAAGAAACCTGTGTGCCAAATTTCATTTATTTATGTTCAAAATTGTGACCTGTAGTTTGATTACAAGGTTTACATGGGCGACATCGTTAAATCTACTCAGAAAGTGATTCTAAGCCGATTGGTATAAGTTAAGGTGGGTCTTAGGTCAATTTTTTTGTGTGTTACAAACATCAGCGCAAACGCATAATGCCCTCCCCACCTATGATGGTGTAGGGTATAAATAGGTAACAAACAAAAAGCAAAAACCACACACATATATATAAAATTAACAAAAAGCAAAAATCTCTTTTCAGCGCACACACACAGCCCTAATTATTTTTCTACATCCCACAGTGGGGCCAAAAGAAAAATAAATGGTAATAAGTCTAGCTCTTTGAAACCACTGAACCGATTTAGATGAAACTTGGAAGATCGATAGAGGAGGAGTTAGGCTTTCAGAATATTGTTGGCTAGAGTGTGTAACTGGAGCACGGTCTCCGCTACTGTGGGCCAAAGTTGACCACCTCGAGAGTGAAAAACATATCGGGGCTTATAACTTTTACAAATATAAACCGATTTTAAATATTTTTACATTTTTGAATTTTCTAAAGCAAGACAAGAAGAAATGCTCACTGTGCTGAATTATCTCGTATGGTTTAAAAGATATTTAACTTCAAAAAATAAAATTCTCATTTTTGGCCTTGACTTTTTTGCCACATAACTTTAAAATAAAATTTCTAATTTTTTTTTTTAAATACGTTAAAATTCTCTATAATTTTCTAAATTATGCTTATAAAAAAATTTTTTAGTTATCTCAATTCGATAACAAGAAAAAAATTGTCAAAGTAAAAATTTAAAAACAGGTCTCAAAAATTGCTATTTTTTTTTTTCCAAAAAAGTAACTTTATATATTTAATTTTCTTAAAAAATTTAGTTAAAAAAGCTTAATATTTTTTGGTATTTTCTGAAAGACGGTACCTTAAGAAAATTTATAAGTGTAATTTTGAAAAATTCTGAACGTTCACCCTACATCCAGCAGTGGTAAAAAATATTAAATTTTGGATGAGAAGTTCAACTTTTTGTGTCTGTAAAAAAAATTTATTGTCGATTTCGGTACTTCTATGAATTAAACTATATATCTCAAAATTTTCTTAAATGTTTTGCAAAAAAATTGTGACAGCCTACCGGTAAATTTAGTCACACGAGACAATTTTCCGAAAATACCCATATTTTTATTAATAAAAATTTCGACCTTTAAAAATATAGAGTAAAATTATATGTATTTTTCTGATTTTTACATTTATCAATTCTCCATTAAATATTTTATATCGTGTGCAAAAATTATTTTTATACCTTTAAGCATTTAGAAAATTTTCACACTCAAATATATGAAATATGTAAAATGTTAATTATTAAAAATATGGATATTTTCGGAGAATTGCCTCGTGTGACTACGTTTACCGGTAGGCTGTCATAATTTTTTGCAAAACCTTTAAGAACATATTGAGATATATAGTTTAATTCACAGAAATACCGAAATCAACAATCAATTTTTTATACACACTCAAAAAGTTGAACTTCTCATCCAAAATTGATCATTTTGGACCACTGCTAGATGTAGGGTGAACGTTCAGAACTTTTCAAAATTACACTTACACGTTTTTTAGAGGTCCCGTCTTTCAAGAACTGACAAAAAATATTAATTTTTTTTATCTAAATTAAAAAAATAAAATATATATAGTTACTTTTTTGGCAAGAAATTGCAATTTTTGAGGCCTGTTTTTAAATCTTGACTTTGACAATTTTTTTCTTTTTATTAGCATAATTTAGAAAATTATAGAAAATTTCATAACACAACAGATAATTTAGCACAGTAAGCATGTTTTCTCCTTGTCTTGCTTTGGAAAATTCAAAAATGTAAAAATATTTAAAATTGGTTTATATTTGTAAAAGTTATAAGCCCCGATATGTTTTTTACCCTCGCGGTTTTACCCACTGTAGTGGCGTCCGTGCTGCAGCTACAGACTCTAACCAACAACATAGAGAAAGCCTAACTGCTCCTCTTTCAAAGTTTCAAGTTTCATCTAAATCTGTTCAGTGGTTTAAAATATCCAGACTTATAACCATTATTTTGCTTTTGGCCCCACTGTGCACCAGAAAAAACCAATACATCGCACAGTGGAGTCAAACGCAAATTTGCTGGTAATAAATTCTAGCATATAACTGGTCTGCATGTTGCATTGATGTCAAAGTGTTTTTCAGTTCTATCAAATCGATTATTCGACTTTTTGGAGAAACCGGTTTTCGAATAGTTCGAATAGTTGGTATTTTGAAAAAACCGGTTGCACTTTTTTAAATTCAGAAAAAACCGATTAACCGGTTTTTTTTGCAGAAGTTAATATTTCTATCAAAAAACTACATTTCTTAAAGAAAAATCAATAAATCTTTTTTATTTTTGGAAATAACTATTAACCCATTAAGAACGAGAAAAAAAGATATGGTCGGTCAAGGCCGACAATAACCTACACCATTATGTGCATCAACATTCTTCATAAAATTCGGCATACAGGTTTAAACGTATATAGAACTTAGATGTGCAAAAATTACTGCTACATTTAAGGGATTTATGATCGCTAAACCCCTTTTCTGGTAGGTTATTTGTATGGGAGCTAGAGGAAATAATGGACCTATCATAACCAATTTCAACACGCTTTGTTCTTGGACTATAAGAAACCAAAATTGCGACCTGTATTTTTATTACAAGTTTTACATGAATGGACAGACGGACATCGTTAAATTGACTTAAAGCCGATTGGTACAAATGAAGGTGGGTCTTAGTCCAATATTTTTGGGTGTTACAAACATCAGTACAAACGCGTAATAGGCATGTAGGGTATAAAAATTGTAAGAAAATAATCAAAAATTATATTAACATTTACTTAGCATAAACAGAAACCATGGGTTAATATGAAAAAAGCAAGAATAAATGTTATTGAAAGGATTCTGCATGTGAAACTCTTTTAAAACAAAATCCTTGAAAAACAATTTCTTCGCTGAATAAAAAAAACTAAAACATTTAAATTAGGTGCAAAAATATTACATTAAGGATAATTATTACTTATTTATTTAATCTTAGAATATACTTTTAAGCCATTTAAAATCATACTTTATGAATATTAAAAAAAATAATCATAAATTTCGTTTCAAATATCAATATTTAGTGCATGGTTTTTGAAATAAAAAGGTATTTTTAAACCCGGTTTTTTGTATTTAAAAAAACCGGTCTATTCGACATTCGAAAATTGAACATTTTGAAAAAACCGACAGCACATTGACTGAAAAAACCGGTTGGAAATCCGAGTCGATCACCCTACAAAGTAGTTAGCATGCAAGTATTTTCCGGCTCCTGTCTCGTTGGCAATTGGGGGATTCGTTACTACTTTAAATAGAATTTAAGTGACATGCACAGAATATTATTTTATTTTGTGCGTCCTATAATTTTTATATAAAAAGAGAGAAAGAAAGCAAAGGATAGAAAGAAGAACAATGAGAACACGAACAGACACAGGAAAAAGAAGAAGCCGGAAACGGACATTTAGGATTGTTGAACGACTATGTGAAGATGGTAATAAAGTAGACAAATTTAAATTTTGGTATGATCCCAAAAACTACCATATCCGAGTTAGTTCACCAGCAACCAATGAAAAGGGGTTCAACTGAGGTTCGAACTCGATTTTTTTTATTGTACATTTTTAATTGTCTTTTGCATTTAAAAAAAGAATTTTAAAATTTGAGATACATATTGATTTTTGCAAAAATATTAAAACCTCGTTAATTATATTTTTTTCCTTGGGGAAGACTACTGTGTTACCATCTTCACATACTCGTTCAACAATATTCCGTCCTGTGTCTGTTCGTGTTTTCTATGTTCCTCTTTCTATCCTTTTCTCTCTTTTTATCTAAAAATTATAGCACGCACAAAATAAAATAATATTCTGTATTAAATTTTAGTTAAAGTAGTAACGAATCCCCCGATTGCCTACGAGACAGGAGCTGGAAAATAGTTGCGTGCTAACTACTTTGATAGATCCGAAAAACACTTTGACATCAATGCAACATGCAGATCAGTTATATGCTGCAAACGCTATTGAAATTAGTCATGATCGGTCCATTATTTTACCTAGCGTCCATACAAATAGTCCCGGAGTAGGGTTTTAGCGCTTAAAAATACTTTATTTATGACACTTTTAATATATTTGTATAAAATTGGTGGGGATAAGTTTTGTACAAGGTTGAATTGAAGTGCAAAATTTCAGGAAGATTGGTCTGCAATTAGGCAATGCTAAAATATAAGGTCCACTTTCGATAAGTTTAATATAAGCAGAAATCATATTATTTCATAATCATAATGATCGGTCCATAGATGTCCATAGGTTCCTTATTAGGTCCATTTCCGAAAACCTTGAAAAATTTGTTTGGTAACAAATGTAATGGTGTAAGTTATTATATTGCCGAGCTTAACCGATCATAACTTTCTTACTTGTTTTTTCTAATTTCTGTACAATTTAAAGGTTTTGATTGTGTAATATAATTTTATGATTCCAGAAACAATGCTATGTTGAGCTAAGAACAAAATTGCGATAAAGTATGCAATGATGTAGAGATTTATGTAGTCGGACTTAAACAACTATAGCTTAAGAAAAAAAAAAAAAATTTCCTATCAAAGTAGGAAAGCACATTGTTAAAATAAAAATAAAATGAATTCACATTTTCTGCTACATAGCCCTACAATATTTTATTTATAAATGAATATTTTATAAAGTATACAATAAAAGTAAAATTAATTTGATTCGAGACCAAAGTATTGATTAATAATTTGGGGAATATTTGTATGTTGTAATATGGTTAGATGATCGCCTTCGAGATTTACGACGTCTATTGCATTTCTTGTTATCGGCTTTAGACCATAGAACTGATCCAAGTTTGGCTGCAATAATTGCGTTGGCCTTATCATTAAAATTTTCGATCCTATGATCTGTACCAACTTAAAAGTATCAGAGTTGACCATAGTTTCCGTGAGGAATAAAATTGCATTTAGGTAATGCATGCTTTCATCTATATTTTTTAAATTTAAATTTTGTTTTATGTTCCAGAATAAATTTTCTAGGTTGTGATATGTCGAAATTAACTTGCTAAAATCAGCTATCTCCTCTGGGGTCAAAACTGACTGCAGTGCTAAAAGAACTACGCGCTTTTGAATTTCAAATGTATCCGTTGATCTTAATTCTTTACTTATGTTTTCTATCCAAATGGGTGAACCGTCAATATATACAATGGACCCGTTGTAACCCAATTTTTCCAAAGATTTGGTAACAATATGAGCTATTAGAGTTCCTAAGGAATATGCTACAATTCTAAATGTTTTCATGCGGCGAGCATCCAACACCTTTATAATATTCTGCAAAAAAAAAAAAAGAAAAAGAAAATATTAAAATTATATAATTAACGAGTAATATTTACATTTGCACAAAATCTAGTTTAAATGACATTTCAATCGATATACAAATTAAACTATATTTTTTAATGAGATTTTTCCACGATATTTGACATCAAAAATTAAATTTCTAATTTTTTGCTTTGACTTTTTTGCGATTTGGCCCCATAACTTTTAAAATAAAATTCCAAAAAAATTTAAAATACGGTGAAATTCTCTATAATTTTCTAAATGAGGCTAAATAAATTTTTTTTTAGTTATCTCAATTCGATGACAAGAAAACATTTTTAAAAATCTAAATTTCAAAACAGGTCTCAAAAATTGCAAGTTTTTGCCAAAAAATAACTTTATATAATTAATTTTTTTTTCTTCTAAATTTTGTTAAAAAAGTTTTATATTTTTTGCCATGAAAGATTGGACCTCAGGAAAACGTGAAAGTGTAATTTTGAAAAGTTCTGAGCGATCACCCTACATCCAGTAGTGTTCAAAAAATATCAATTTTGGATTGAAAGTTTAATTCGGTACTTCTGAGAATTAAATTAGATAATTTAACGTGTTCTTAAAAGTTTTGCAAAAAATTATGACAGCCAACGGGTAAATTTAGTCTCAAGAGGCAATTTTCCGAAACTACCTATATTTTCAATAATAAAAATTTTGACCTTTAAAAATAAATAGTAAAATTGTATATATTGTTCTAATCTTAACATTTATTAATTCTTCATTAAATATTTTAAAACATGTGCAAAAATTATTTTGATACTTATAAACATTTAGAAAATATTTACGTTCAAATATATTAAATATGTCCCTGTAAACATAATTTGCATTTGTTTATTTTATTTTAAGAAAAGTGTATTAAAAATTTAAATTAAAAATTAAAATAATAAAATTTGTTATAAATAATTTTAAAGAAGACACAATTTCCTTTAAAATGATATATAATATGACTATTTTATGTTTGACAGGTTTCTTATAAATAAATTTGAAATTAGCAAAGCGTTACAAAATTCTAAAATCTTTCGTGTTTTCATTTTTTTTAGACTAATTTAGAAAATTATAGAGAATTTCACCGTATTTAATTTTTTTTTTGGAATTTTATTTTAAAAGTTATGGGGTCAAATCGCAAAAAAGTTAAGGCCAAAAATTTGAAATTTAATTTTTGATATCAAATATCGTTTAAACCATAATAGATAATTTAGCACAGTAAGCATGTTTTTTCTTTGTCGTGCTTAGGAGAATTCAAACATGTAAAAATATTTAAAATCGGTTCATATTTGTAAAAGTTATAAGCCCCGATATGTTTTTTACCCTCGCGGTGGTCAACTTTGACACACTCTAGCGTCGTATCTGCTGTAGCTACACACTCCAGCCAACAATATTCTGAAAGCCTAACTCCTCCTCTATCGACATTCCAAGTTTCATCTAAATCGGTTCAGTGTTGTAAAGATTCAGACTTATTACCATTTATTTTGCATTTGGCCCTGTGCATGGAACTAGTGTAACTTTGTTTAGTGCTTGTGTTAAACTTTTCTAAAATCCATTTGTCAAAAAAAAAAAAAAAAAACTACAATTATTTTTTGACGATTTAAAATAACATTATAATAGTGTGTTTATGAGTTTTCTCAAAAACCAGCTTTTTTTTCTCAAAGACCAGCTAGAAACTTGTGCTCTGCAAAACAGTTGGAAAATACCCCAGAAATAATTGTGTGAAATTTCATTGAAAACGGTTCAAAAGTTTCACAAAAATATTTAAAAAACACGTTAAAACTGCTGTGCACTTATGTACATAGAATGCTGTAGCACACATTTACTATAGAAATTAAGGAAAATGTGCACATTTCGCTGAAGGGGGGGTCAAGTTTCAATTAGTTTTTAAACGATTGTGTAAAGTATTTATGCAAGTATTTGGTGTCATTGGAAAGGTTATTACTTGAAAAATAATAATATATTTCAAAAAAAAAAAAAAAAAAAAAAAAAATTGTCTTTAAAAGAAGATAATAAATAGATTCCCATTTTCTTACTCCGAAATACCCAAAATTCCAGTTCGGGGAAAGCTTGCTTCAAAAAAAACCTTTTTATTGAAATGGTCACCCTGTCGTTATAAGGGGCCTCCGTCAGAAAATACTTTTTGGGTGTATACCTTACATATAGGCATAAAAAATTCAAATGATTTTAAGTCGATCCCAGTTTTGCGATTTGAGAACATAAAAAAAAAGAAAAAAAAAATTCCAAAATTTACAAAATTTGGATAGGGCTTGTGAGCAGACCTTTGTCCCAAACTCCTTCGAATTTACTTTACAGGCATTTGCATTAAGTTAAAAAAAAGACGAGGCTAAAAATGAGGTGAAAATTTATTTCGACCCGAATATCTCTTAAACTAAAAGAGATAACCTACATATGTAAGCGTATTTTTTGTAGAGATTTATAAGGACTATCTATATATAAAATTTCTCTTCTGTCATATCATAATTTAAATTACATTCCCGAGATGGGCAACACCTCAGCTCTGACCATGTGAAATTTTATTGAGATACCTCTAACGGTTCATTAGTTACTGAATTATTTCCCAAAAAAAAAAAAAACGTTTTGGAACCACTGTGCATCATAATCTTCTAATAATTTGAATTATTCGTGAAAAATGGTCGTACACTGAGTGAAGTGAGTATGAACAGTGTAAAAACACACACAACGAAGTACTTTCTTGCCTACGATCATAACCAAAACCGACAAAGAATCATTTTTTGTTTGTTTGTTTTCGTGTTCACTACTCATCCTTTCTTAGACTGAATGAATGCTTTACATGCTCCAGTTGACCAAATGATTTTAGACGACAATGTCTGACGATTTATGCAAGACATATCCCATATTTCCTAAGTTTTCAAAACGACAGATAAAAGGAAATCATCGTTAATGACAAAATAAGAGTCAATGTCTTGCATTTTGTCTTGAATATAGGTAAAAAAATACAATGTTAAAGACAAAAAGAACGATAACTTACATGTTGTCTTCTATTAAAGTTTACTAGCGACACGATAAAAGACATAAATATTGTCTTCTATCGAACTCTATTAATGAGGATGTAAGCGACTCAGTCTTGCATATTGTCGTCAGTTAAGAGCATTTGTCGACGATATGAAAGACCATGTCTTGAATTCTGTCATCCGGAATCAATGTTGAAGACGAATAGAAAGACATTGTCTTTATTGGCTTCTTCGATCAAATGCTTTTTACGACAGGAATAGCGACAATGTCTTTAATGTTCTCTTTTATTTATATATTATCTTATATATAAATATTCATAATATTTCATACATAAACGATGTTAAAGACAATATGAGGGAAGGACAATGACTTCAATGCAGTCTTCGATCATATATTGTACTTTCGAGCACAAGATGAGCGACAATGGAGTGATTCCAAGTCAAAACGGACAGCAATCGGATTTGACATCTCCGATTTCAATGAAATTCATCACAAGCATTGACCATTGGAAGTGTTTCCGTAAACATGAAATTTCAGATCCATGATTCTTTCCGGTCCGTAAATATGACGGTTTAAAAAACGAAGAAATGCTAAAAAATTTACAAATTAATACTTATTTAACTTCTAATAACTCCTTAAATATACATGGTAGATCTCTAGTTGTTCTTACATATTAAAGACAAAGACATTACCCTCACAACGATATATAAAATTTTTTTTACATCAAAAGTTCAAAGGTCAAAGTTGAACATAAAAAAATTAAAACTATTATATCTCAAAAACCGGTATTTTTAAAATTCTTCAAAAGTTATATATTTTTTCTCCATATGGACATTAAATTTCAAGTTGGAGCCTTATTTAGTTTAGAAGTTATGGACAAAAATAAAATCCAATTACAAATAACTCCTAAAATATAAAAAATAAAATGTTAATTTTAGTGTAATTTTAAAACCAGACATTACCTTTAAAATGATATATAGTGGGTTACTTTAGTTCGGAAGTTCAAAGGCCAAAATAAGACTTACAAAAAATAAACCATTAACGATATCTTTAAAATGTTAAAAAATATACATAATATTAACACAACTCTTCTTTATACTTGTGCAAAATTTCATGTTGGACACTCCTTTAGTTTAGAAGTTATGTAACAAAATATATACTCAAGTCAAATTTTATATATAAAATTTTATTTTTTTTTAAATATGAGCTCGTAGAGAAAAATAATTTCAAAATAACTTTTGTAAATATTTGAAATTTTACATACAAAGAATTTGCTTTTTACCGTATTTTGCTTCATAACTCCTAAACCAAAAGAGGCTCCAACTTGAAATTTGGCACAAATATAGAGTAGAGTTACATTATCAATACATATATTTTTTAAGAATTTTAAAATATCGTTTTTTGAGATATTAAGCTTTGAAATTTAAAATATCGTTTATGACCTTTGAACTTTCGAAGCATATGTTTTACTTGCCGTTTTAAAGTCAATGTGTTTTTCTATTAAATGAACTAAAAATATAAATTGTACAATGTATGTTTTAGAAGTTATGAGCAATAAAATGTGATTAATTTTGGAAAAAATTCAACCGCTTTTTCATTTTTGAAACGTCATATTTTTGGACCGGGAAGAGTCTTTACTCAGAAAGTTTGTGATTTGAGCAACATTTTCAATTCGTAATATCTGTAGCGAATTTCATTGAAATCGGAGATATCAAATTCGAAAATGTCCGTTTTGATATGGAATCACTCAATGTCCGTAGTGTTTTCACTTATTTATCTTTTATATGACGACAATGTCTTAAGTGATTCCTTTATAAACTTTGTTGATGACAAATTAAGCGACAAGGTGTCATTGTCGTCTTCTATTTAGCTAAATTGACGATGAGAAGACCGACAATATCTTAAAGGTTGCCATCCAAAAACTATGTTGATGAAAACATAATGGTTTTTTTTTTTTTGGACAACAGATTGAGCAACAAGAAAAACTGTAAATTAACGATGTTTATAAATAAAAGAAAAACAGAGTAGAAAACAAAATATTAATTTAAGTACTACAAGTCAGACTCTATATTTATATATAGAGTCTTTGTTTAAACGTGAATATTTTATATCTTGGTAAAGTGAAATAATTTTTTTTAATTATTAAAATAATAAAAATTTATGAGTACAAATAGTAAAAAAATGCTCTGATTACGTGCCTATAACTCTACTATTTATGTCGCTCATTTTGTCGTTAGAAAAATTAGGATAAAATAAACGAAATGTTCATCTATATGTTCGTCAACGACATGTGTAATGATTAGTTCCCTACTATTGTCAGTAACAATTACATAGGGATATTACGCGGTTGAATTTTTTCCAAAATTAATCACATTTTATTGCTCATAACTTCTAAAACATACATTGTACAATTTATATTTTTAGTTCATTTAATAGAAAAATACATTGACTTTAAAACGGCAAGTAAAACATACACTTCGAAAGTTCAAAGGTGAAAAACGATATTTTAAATTTCAAAGCTTAATATCTCAAAAAACGGTATTTTAAAATTCTTAAAAAAATATATATATTGATAATGTAGGTTAGGTTAGGTTAAATGGGCTGCTGTAACTATTGAATATGAAACAGCTCACTTGGGTCCTATTGGTCCCATTGTGTTACCCTTAGGATCACGTGGAAGTTTCACATGTCCTCAAAGAGGTTCGGATCGAACCAGCATGACGCACGTATAAAGGATCTGATCTGTTTTATGTCGTTCATAGACAGATCAGATAACGTATGCAGAAACGGACTACCAAGTTCCGTAGCCCTAATACCTGTAAGAGCAGGACAGTGACATAGAAGATGCTCCACTGTCTCTTCCTCTTCCTCATCTAAGCAACTTCTACAAAAGTCGTTATACGGGAGTCCTAATCTCCTAGCGTGCGCACCAGCTACCCAGTGCCCCGTGACAATTGCTACAAGTATCCGTAGCTGACGCCTAGGCAATCCCAGAATATTGTTCGATCGCAATAGATCGTACTGGGGCCATATACTTCTCGAGGTGGAGCATGTGGACTCATCTGTCCATCTTTGCTGAGCCATCCTCAATAAATACTGCAGTATCATAGATCTGCAAGATGACAGCGGCACACCTACCAGTTGGTCAGTTTCCCCATTTCGAAGGTGGGAACCAATCCTGGCTAGTTCGTCCGCAACAGTGTTGCCCGGGGTGTTTGAGTGACCCCTTACCCAGATCAACTCTAGGTTTGAATGTCTCGCCATCTCATTTAGAGATGTCCGGCATTCATTTACCAGTCTGGATGTCGAGAGGACACCAGAGAGAGATTTAATCGCTGGCTGACTATCGGTACAGATTTGAATATTCACTCCAAATATCCTATAGTACATTAGCCAATTTGCCGCTCTCTTAATGGCTGAGATTTCCGCCTGTAGGGCGCTACAATGATCCGGCAATTTAAAGGAAATGCGCTTTCCATATAAAGGAATGAAAACACCACCCCCCCCCCCCCCCCAACCCCCTCAGCAGATTTGGACCCATCAGTGTAGACTTCAACCTATTCATCTCCTATGGTAGGATCAGCCGAAGTTGATACTGAGAAGCCTCTGTCAAGAAAGGGTTTAGGTATACAATAGTCAATATTGTCAGAGATGTCCTCCATAATTCCCAGGATGGTCGCATGGCCATAGTTTCTACTGTTCCATGCACATATAGAGTTAAGCCTAGTCGCCGACATGATAGCGATTTGTTTGGCCATTAGATAAACAGGCAACCAGTTCATTAAAACGAATAATGCCCTGGATGGTGTTGTACGAAGCGCGCCCGTAATTAATAGCGCTGAGCTACGCAGAACTTTATCAAATATTCCGCATACTAACGCTCCATACATAAGTATGGGTTTAATTACCATATCGAAGATCCATTTCGTGATAATGTAACTCTACTCTATATTTGTGCCAAATTTCAAGTTGGAGCCTCTTTTGGTTTAGGAGTTATGAAGCAAAATACGGTAAAAAGCAAATTCTTTGTATGTAAAATTTCAAATATTTACAAAAGTTATTTTGAAATTATTTTTTTCTACGAGCTCATATTTAAAAAAAAAATAAAATTTTATATACAAAATTTGACTTGAGTATATATTTCGTTACACAACTTCTAAGCTAAAGGAGTGTCCAACATGAAATTTTGCACAAGTATAAAGAAGAGTTGTATTAATATTATGTATATTTTTTTTTACATTTTAAAGATATCTTTTTCGGAGTTATAATGGTTTATTTTTTGTAAGTCTTATTTTGGCCTTTGAACTTCCGAACTAAAGTAACCCACTATATATCATTTTAACGGTAATGTCTGGTTTTAAAATTACTCTAAAATATATTTAGGGTAAATTTGAAAATTTTGATTTTGAGATATCATACCTTTTTAGAAGGTTTTTGCATCAGTAAAAATAATGACGTATTTTGTTTTTTAAAATTCCAACTCCTTCCCCTGCATATCTTCGGCTAAAAAAACGCACATTTTGAGCGCCATTTTGCGCAGAGACGAATCCAATTGATTTATAAAAAAATTGCTTTTATATATCAATTCTACATAAAATTTGAGTAAGAATGTGCACTATTCAAACCGCTTAGAATTCATCGTGTTCCAATTAGGGTTTCCGAAAATGTTACTTTTTCAAAAAAGTTTTAAAAATATATTTTTTTTATAAATACGATGAAAATATACTACTTGCTTAGAAATATAACGCAAAAATATTTACTTTACCACTTTTCGCTTTAAAGTTATAAGACATTAAAATTTTCATATAATAGCAAAAAAAAAAAAAAAATGTATTTAAACAAAAATTAAAATTATTGAATATTGTAACCATAGTATAGGTAACTACCCAGTTGGCATAATGATCATAGACGATATTGTCGTCGACGTTGTCTGCAGGAAATTTTGTAATTTGTCGTCTATAAAGTGTTATTCAAGACAAGTTTAGTAACAAAATCGTGTAATTTGTCTTCTATTGAGGACTAGTTAGGTAACAGTTGGATGTATATTGTCGTGTTTCATACTTAGTTGACGACAATATGAGCGACATTGTCCTCAATCTGTATTGTATAATATTTATTGAGGACAGTATAGGCAAATATTGTGTATTTGTCCTCTATCAATTTACTTAGAAGTTTTTGTCAAACATTTTCATTATTGGAAAAAAATATTATTTAAAAAAATAAAAAAATTCAATTAGTGCGTATAAAACTAAACAGATAGAATAAAAAGTTTTTTCTGAAAAGTAAGAATTTATAAAAGTGCAAATTTCGATATTGGTAAGTACAAATGTCATCAAGGACTTTACGTAGACAAATTGCGAGCACTAAACACAATTTCTTAAAAAGACTTAATAAAAGTAAATAAACATAATAATGAAACAAAAAACTCTGACGAAGATTTTGCTGAATTTAGTGGAAATATTGTTGAAATTAGTATTCCGCCCAAACAAGATTTGGTCACACAACTAAGGGATATATTTCAAGAACATTTTGTTAGTCGCAAATTAGGAGATGACTACATGATAATGGTGTAGCTGTACCAAGCACTTCAAAACAGCTTTTAAAACGAACACCAACACCTTTTATTCTTCGAACAGTTAATCCCAAATTAAACAAATTAAAACCTGAAACTTTACTTGACGTTAATGTTATTGAAATGGATATAGGAATAGATGGAGTGCCACCTTTTAAGAGTAGTTCTGTACAATTATGGCCAATTCTAGGAAAGCTTTTAAATTTAAAAGAAAAATGCATTTTCCCAATTGGAGTTTATTGTGGAAGTAAAAAACCTGTCAATATTGATTAATTTTTGCATGATTTTTCGACAGAATTAAAAGAAATTTCTTCCTCTGGAATTTGCATTCGAAATAAAATGTTTACTGTAGTTCTCAGAGCATTTATTTGTGATGCACTAGCTCGTGCTTTTGTCACGGGGTGTGTGGGCCATAATGAATTTTCTGGATGCAGCAGGTGCTTGCAAATTGGCAGAAAAGTAGAACATGTAACAGTGTACTCCACTATTCCAGGAGAACCACGTACTGATCTGACGTTTATAAATAAAATTTGTCCTGATCATCACTCAGCAATGTTTAGAAATAGTCTTACTGAGTTAGAAAATGCTGGGGTCAATATGGTCAGCCAATAGATTTAGGTATCACAAAAAAATTGCTAAAAATATTAATAAATAAAACGACAGTGAACGAAAGACTATCAATGTCGAATTGCCTGCTGTCTGTAATTGGTTTTATACCAAAAGAATTTGGTCGTACTCCTCGTCCAATAGAACAGCTAGAACGTTGGAAGGCTACAGAATTCCGGCAATTTATGTTGTACACAGGAGTTATAGCCTTAAAAGATGTTATAAATGATGAAAAATATTACCATTTTCTTTTAATTCACTGTGCATACAGAATTCTATGCTGTCCATATAGCTACTAAAACAATTTGGAAGCAGCCGAAACACTTTTGCAAGATTTTGTTGCTTTCTTTCCAAATATATATGGGGAAAAACATATCTCTTATAACGTCCACAATTTGCTACATATTTGCGAATGCGTAAAAGAAATGGGCCTTATAAGGAGTTTTACTGGATACGATTTCGAAAACTTTGTGCAATGCCTTAAAAAATGTGTAAAAAAAACCATCTAAAATTTTGCAACAAATTAAAAATAACTTTGAAAATAAATCTATTGAAATAAAAAAGAAAGAAATAAGTTGCAACAGGAAAAGGGGACAGCTAATTAAAATAAATGGTACAGATTGCTATTTGAGCCCTTACTACCCCAATAATATTTGCTTATTAAAAGATGGTGCGGTTGGGGATATAGGATCTATAGTGAAAATAACACGTATCCAAAATAATAATTTTTTTGGTATAAAAATTATAAATCCCAAAAACTTTTACGTTTTACCCAATCCGTCAATGCAATTAATTAATTCTTGTTGGATATAAAAGATGTAAAATGCAAAATGATGTGCTTACCTTATAAAAAAAACCATCATTTATAGCCATACCAATTTTACATATTTGTATATAACTTTAATTGATTATTTTAAATTTTTAAGTTTTTTTACAATATGGTTTTCATTTTTATTCTTCTTTTAGTTTTTAATTGTAACAAGTTAAAAAAAGATATATTCCAATAATAACGAAATAACTATACTTAAAGAAAAAATTTAACTTGCAATAAATTGGCAAGCAGAAATAACCAAGCTAGTAGCAGAAAACAACGCTTTACTCTCTATAAAACTATTTTCCCAATTCCCACTAAAAAAGGTTAAAAAAACTAAAAATGGATTTAAACACAGAAAAAAATTAGTATACTTTTTTTATGGAAAATATACATAGATAGCAGTAATGAGACGCATATTAGCAGGAGGAATAAAAGATTTGGACAAAATATTTAGCAGGAATATAATAAATGCCTACAATTATGATGGAGTTAAGGGCAAAAAATCCTTGAAAAAATATAGTAACATTTTAAACGCTCTTTATGGTAAGGAACACAACAAATTAGAGAAGAACGTATGTAAATAATAATAAAAATACTTATTTCTTTTACAGAATCTACTAAAATCGAGGGAGAATCATATGAGCATTTCAAAAAACAACTTCGTGCATCATTGCATCGTTTGAAGAACAAAATAAACAGAGAAAATTCCAGAAAAGAAAAAAAACGAGAAATGTGTCGGAGGAGTTGAGGAACATCTAGAAGAGTAAACCATTGTTTTACGTTGATTACTAAGAATTTATTATGTTTTATAAAAATAATACAAAGATTTTACTAATTTTACTACTTTTCATACTTTTTCTTATTTTTATTTTAATTTCATTTAAATTTTAACTTAAATTATAGTTACTTTATAAAATAATTTTAAAAATATTATATAAATAGTAAACCTAACAAAAAGCATTTAAATTTTCTAAAATTTTGTAGTTTTTAGTTAATATGGTCATCAACGACAACGATGCATAAATGTCGTTTACACATTCATTGACGATATAATAATTCAATTGTTCTTCATAAAATCGTCGGCGATAATTTGCACGACATTATTACTAACAATGTCGTTAACGATTTAACGGACATTTGTATGAACAAGTCGTCAACGATTTGTATGGGCTGTCGTCAAAATGTCGTCAAGCATTTACTATGGGTCTTGTACGCGTCGTCGATGTTGTCTGGAAGACAAGGCCAACTGGGTAGTACAGAAACTGACTCTCTTTTTTAGTAAACATTCTTCACATACATATGCTGTGTGAATCCAACACACTTGAGAGAGACGTAAACAACACAAAAAATTAACAGAATTATCCTTTAAAATAACATTTGCAGCACATTCTTTGATACACATATAATATTTTATTATTTTTTTAAACACTTTTATCACATTTTAATTTCCGACACGTTTTTATTTTTTACAAACGAGAAAAATATTTTTTTACTATTTTTGAAATTTTTTTTGGTTTTTCAATTTTAAACTAAATAAAAACAGTTGCAATTTTTGGTACTAATAATGTAGTAGATTTTACAATAATTAAATCATTATAAATACAATAGACGTTAAAATTTTTAATATATGTTTAGAAATATAAATATTAGGGTAAATTTAAAAATTTTGATTTTGAGATATCATACCTTTTTAGAAGGTTTTTGCATCAGTAAAAATAATGGCGCAGAGACGAATCCAATTGATTCATAAAAAAAATTTCTTTTATACATCAATTCTACATAAAATTTTAGTAAGAATAAGCACTATTCAACCCGCTTAAAATGCATCGTTTTCCAATTAGGGTGTCCGAAAAATTTACTTTTTTCAAAAAAGTTTTAAAAATATATTTTTTTATAAATACAATGAAAATATACTATTTGCTTAGAAATATAACGCAAAAATTTTTACTTTATCACTTTTCGCTTTAAAGTTATAAGACATTAAAATTTTCATATAATAGCAAAAAAAAAATTTTTTTTAAACCAAAATTAAAAATATTGAATATTGCAACAATAAAATGCAAAGGCTACTGTGAATAATAATTTTTATTAAAAAATTTTAAAACATATTTTGTAATAAGAATTATTTTTTGAGATAATTATTTTTTAAAGCTATTATTTGAAAATTTCTTAGTCTTATAACTCTAAAGCGAAAAGTCGTAGATTAATTATTTTTGCGCCATTTTTTAAAGCAAGTAGTATATTTTCACTGTGTTTATAAAAAAAATATATTTTTAAAACTTTTTTGAAATAAGTAAATTTTTCGGACACCCTAATTGGAACACGATGCATGTTAAGCGGGTTGAATAGTGCTCATTCTTACTAAAATTTTAAGTAGAATTGGTGTATAAAAGATATTTTTTTATAAATCAATTGGATTCGTCTCTGCTCAAAATGGCGCTCAAAATGTGCGTTTTTAGCCGAAGATATGCAGGGGAAGGAGTTGGAATTTTAAAAAACAAAATACGCCATTATTTTTACTGATGCAAAAAACCTTATCAAATATCAAAAGAAATTTTTCTTTTCGAAACGAACCCTAATAAATATACATGTAAAAGAAAAATTTAATAATTTTTTAATACAATTTTTGCAACTTTGCCCTGCAAACATTTTCTATTGCGGAAGTGGCTAAGAAGAGTCTTCCAGAAGTTTAAACTCATCGCCACGACTATTGCCAAAGTATCATTAAAATCATCTTCCGTCGGGAAGAACTGTTCCTCGTGGAAGTGTCTTCCAGACGACTCGAAGAAGTCACTTCTGGAAGTGTCGAAGAAGACTCGAAGAAGTCACTTCTGGAAGTGTCGAAGAAGACTCTTCTGGGCGCCACCCGGAAGATGATCAGAGAAGTGTCGTCTTAGTCTCTTTTAGAAGATGATTTTTCATTTTTTTATTTCTGTATTTATAATTAAAATTATTTTTTATATTTCATAATTATCTTTAATTTACAATTATCTATACATATAAAACTACACAATAAATAATTCACATATAAATCAATTTTACATTTAATAATAAAATCTTCATGCGAAATTTCTGGCCAAATCCGGTACCTTTAAAAGAAGAAAAGAAGGTTAATAATAATTTTTATAGTTAAATTGTATTCAGATTACCTTTTGTACAAAGAATGCGGCAAGACACTTTTACAGGCAAAGTTTTGGACTTTTTTGAATATGCAAATACTTGTGTTTAATGAAGTTTTTCCTAAAATTAATATATGTAAATTGTGAGTAAAATCCAATATTACTAAATAAAAAATTAAGAAGATTTACTTACTTTTTAAAAATTTTATTTGTTAGTAATTTCCAAATTAATAACAATAAAAAACACTTATGTAATTATCAGGAAAATTTTTCTTTTTATATTTATTATTGCAGCCAAACTGTACCAAAGTTAAATTGTTACCGAAAACATGATTTTACCTGCTTCTTTATTGTGTTATTTTCTTTTCATAAAAAAATTGACAATCTTCCCAACACACGTCAAGAAGATTATTGCGCAATAGTAATGTATTTTGTTTTTGTTAAATTCGAATTATCATCTTATTATCTTCCACAAGTGACTTCCAAGTATACTTCTGGAAGATCAAAGGACGATAGTAATGCATTTTGTTTTTGTGAATTTCGTACACACTTCTGACAATCATCTGGAAGTCACTAAGAAGTAACGTCTAGACGATTAATATGCAATAGTAGTGTATTTTGTTTTTGTGTTTTTCGAAAAATCTTCCGACAATCTTCTAGAAGTCACTAAGAAGTGACGTCTGGAAGATTATCAACAAATTTATCTTCCAAATGCTTAAAAGGTGTGTACATATGAAGTGTGGTGAATGTGAATTTTACACCAATACATATAAATACAATTTTACTAACACATTCTTAGCGTTACGTACTTTTGATTTCTGCGTGATGTACCAAATGAGAGACTTTCCGTACTAGTTCTTATACTATGATTGTAACCAGGGCTGTCAGATGTGGCGATTTTTCGCCAAACGTGGCGATTTTTAATTGTTCTTGGCGACTGAATTTTCCGTTTTGCGACATGGCGAATTTTTTGGCGATTTTTAACATGGTGGCGATTTATTTGGCTAATTTTTAAAATGTTATTAAATAGGTATTCGCATCGTAAAACTATTACGTTTTCTTACTAGCGAACGGCTATTTTTAGTATTTTTCTATCCAAAACGGCGGTTCTTAACAAGGGGTCCGTAAAAAAATTGTTAGGTAGTCGCTAAGATATTTTGCTTGAACATAAAATTAAAAGTATTTCTTTAAACAGATAACACACATATGTATATTAATTTCTCCATACTTGTAAAATAAAGTTGCAAAGTTGCAAAAAATATAGAGTAAAAATGTTAAAACTATTGTTTGTGCATGATCTTTATTATCATTCTGGTAATTTTTGCAAATTGTAAAAAACATTTAATGATATTTCGTCCTTGGCATAAGACATTTATTAGCAATTTTAAAATCCATTTTTAAAACAAAGTATTTATCCTAAATTTATAATTAATTGAAATCAAATGTTTTTACTATTTTCTTAAATATAGCCTGATTTAACAAAAGCATTTGGTATCAAATTGAGAATATGCCATTAATTTTTATCTTTAAGTATTAATTTATTTTTTTATTAAGAATTATTTAGCAATAACATTTGATATGAAATTGAGAAATGACTATTTATTTTTATTCAAAATTGAAATTCAACATACGTATTTTCAGAAATACCTTTAAATTATCAAATTTAAAGGCACGAAGCAAGAGTTTGTAAAAACCCCTGTGTGTCAGGGATCACACACAGCAATTTTTCCTGCTGTAATTCAGAGTTCGTAGGAAAGAACATTTACATTCACTTTACCTCTCTCGTCTATGAACTCAGAATTGCAGCAAGAAAAATTATTGTTTATGAACTCCGACTAACAAAATAAAGATCCTTAATTTATAAATATCTTCAATAAATATTTGACAATTTGTTTTTCATCATCTTTTAAATATGAATATTAAGATTTTATGGGCCATAATGAAAAGAAAACGTTCATGAATAAATGAATTCTTCGAAACAATTTATAAGTTTAATAGGACAAATGTTCATTATATAATTTTAGAATTATTCTGTTAAAAAATATAATAAATTTTTAAAATTGTTGACCTAAAATTGAGCTATGTATGTCAGAAAAGTGTATCGAAATTATTATTATTTTTATACCCTTCACCACAGGTGTAAAGGGTATATATAAGTTTGTCATTCCGTTTGTAATTCCCACAATTTTCGTCGGAGAGCAAAAAAGTTTACATTTTCGGGATCCTTGTAAGAAATGATGACGATAGGACCATGTCCGTCCGTCCGTCCGTGTGTCGGTTCAAATGGCGTTTATGAAGCCCACCGATAACTGACATATATAATATATATATCAAACGATCGGAAATGCTTTCGAGAATTTTGCTATTGGAATTCAGCAAGATCGGTTCATACAATGCGGAGATATGTTAAGAAAACCGGTTTTTAGAACCGGTTTTCCAGTTTCTGAAGCCTCTGTATATACTAGAGACTTCGTTTTTACAAAGAAGTCTCGGACATTTTTTTCTGAATTTTTGTTCTGAAAAAATGAAATAAATCGGTTCAATAATAACTGAGATATCGGACAAAACGCATTTTTTATTTTTTAAAGCCCTGGTTTAAGCTATAGATTTTTATTTTTATACAGATCGGTCACAAATATTTTTATAAAATTTCGGTTTTTTGAATCAGCAGGATCGGTTTATAAATGGCGGAGATATGCTTTAAAAACCGGTTTTTGAAACCGGGTTTTCAGTTTCTGAAGCCTCTGTATATACCAGGGACTTCGAATTTTTAAAGTGGGCTCGGAAATTATTTTCTGAATTTTTGTTCTGAAAAAATGAAATAAATCGGTTCAGTAATAACTGAGATATCGGGGAAAACGATTTTTTTTATTTTTGAAGCCCTTGTTCAAGCTACAGATTTTTATTTTTATATAGATAAGTCATAAATGTTTTTATAAAATTTCGTTTTTTTTAATAAACCAAATTCGTTTATAATCAACAGAGTTATGGCCTAAAAACAAATCTGTTAAGAATATAAATACACACACAAACATGTATATTAAGCATTGTAATGACTATTAGTGACGTTTTTTGTTTTTTGTATAGACAAGTAGTTTAGTTAGCAACAGAAGTAATATAATGAATAACAGTGTTGTTGTTGTTCTTTGTATATGCAGCCAGTTTGTATATACTCACATAAAAAAATATATAAATATGGAATTGTTGTTGTTGTTTATTTTTTAAAAGCAAAGCCTGCTATGATTGTTTTTTTTATATATTCAAATTTTCGTAGTCTGAAAAAAATTTAGATTTATATATGTGAAAATATGAAAGCATACGTTAAGGCGAAAATTTTATTATTTGTCGGTAATATGGTAATATGATGTCGATAAGATAGTAAGATGGTAATATGGTGAAGGGTATCAAAGATTCGGCACAGCCGAATCTTTTTTCAATTTCATTTTTATTAAATTATTAGCTACTGAAATTATCATTGACTTTGTTGATGCTGAATTTAAATTTTAAAATTATATAAAATTTGAAGTACTAAATACTTTAGTTGTTTTTAGTTTTTCTTAAAAAAAATATATAAAATTTAATTTTGGCGATTTCTGATTGCCAATTTGGCGACAGAGGCTCAAAAAAAATCAGACAACCCTGATTGTAACAGTAAAATGCAACGGCTACTGCGAATTATAATGAGCATATTTTAAAATTTTGTAATAACAATTATTTTTTAAGATAATTTTTTTTAAAGCTATTACATATTTGGAAATTTCTTAGTCTTATAAGTCTAAAGCGAAAAGTCGTAGATTAATTAATTTTGCGCCATTTTTTAAAGTAAATAGTATATTTTCACTGTGTTTATAAAAAAATATATTTTCAAAACTTTTTTGAAAAAAGTAAATTTTTCGAACACCCTAATAAGAACACAATGCATTTTAAGCGGGTTGAATAATGCCCATTCTTACTCAAATTTTATGTAGAACGAGCTGTAAACCCGCAACTTCGTTAGCGGATTTTTTTTTTTTTATAAAAACCATACTATATAATAAATTTAAACTAAGATTCTTAACTTTATGAAAAAAAAGTACCAAAAATAGGTACGATTTTTACCCCTTAAACGTTTGAACCTAGAGAGACCTACCTACGTTCCAAATTTCGTTTCTCTAGCTTCAGCCGTTTGAGCTGTGGGATGATGAATCAGTCAGTTAGTCAGTAACGTTACTCTTTTCTATATATTGATTGATGTATAATTTTTTTTTTTTTTTTAAATCAATTGGATTCGTCTCTGCGCAAAATGGCGCTCAAAATGTGCTTTTTTAACCGAAGATATGCATTAAAAAAACATATATGATGCAAAAACTTTCTAAAAAGGTATGATATCCAAATATCAGAAGAAATTTTTCTTTTCGAAACGAACCCTAATATGTATATATATATATATATATATATATATATATATATATATATATATATATATATATATATATATATATATATATATATATATATATATATACATATATACTTTTTGTTCTTACTTCATAATAAGTAAACTAATCGGACTTTGTATATAAATTCTGCATCATCTTTGTTGTTATGCAGACTATCAACAACTAAATACAGGGTAGTAAAGTTTTGATAACAATTTTTTTTGGCTTTTTAAATTTTTCAGTTTTTTGGGCGCGGTCTGTGCGCCCCTCAACCGAATGCAAGATTTGGGATAGGGATTGATACTTACTGTAATTATGCGTATTTTGCGCTATATCTTTTTGATTTGGCCGAAATAGTCAACGTAGTAGATAGTCTCCAAGTTTGGAAAACAGGAGCGAATGGAATTGCTTGGATTACTGCGTGAACTTTTTTTGTCATTTTACATAATAAAATCGGAGGAGCATTAAAAATAAATTTAATACAAAAATTTTATGGACTATTTGAAAATTTTTGTTTTTGTATTTTTATATAGAAAATTGCAATTTAAACAAATATTGAATATATGGATATAAGAGTGGCGATAAATATAACTTATTGGGATCATAATTTTAAGTCAAATGTCGTTAATATTTGAAAACGGGACACTTTTGTCAAAACACATTTCGCTAAGGCACATCGTGTGGACAGCATGAAATTAACTATAATTGACATAATTAGTAAAAATAAAAATTCGGAGGCGCATCAAAAAATTTTGAGAGATAAACATTTTATGGACCAAAAAATATTTGCTTGTGTTAAAAAAGGATCACAATATTAAAAAGCATTTCTATGTAGTAAACTCAAACAAAATATATTTTCAATCAATATATGGAGAAGTAACTTAGATTCGATCAACATTTTTCACAAAATTTTTAAAAATCGCGATTTTTTTTGAAAATAAAATTTTTAAAATTTTACTAGGAAACCCTATAATATGCTGCACTAATACCATCAAACATTGAAAATATGATAAATTTTATTTGAATTACTCAGTAGGTTTTTATATTATATGTAATTTTGACCAGAATTGTACATAAACTTCTAGTTTGTAAAAACTTTTATATTTTCAACTTTCGCGCCACTCACACGAAATGATTAACGCGAACTGATTCTATATGCATTCGAGTCACTTTATATGTATACAAAAGGATTTTAATGTGGCATCAAAAAAAAATTAATATTTTTTTGAAGGGCTAAAATCAAAAATTTTTGATATATATACATACAGTGATGGCCATGAGGTTAGCACACATCATATCTACTGTTTTTAAAAGAAAATCATTTCGTCTCATTACAATTATTTACTAAAATTTTTGCTTTTTAGTGTTGTTTATGGTGTCTGCAATAAGTCCCGTTACTTTTTTTTTGCATTCTATCGCAATTCTCTTTTAATTTTTAATTTAAGTGCAGTAATAGGCAAAATAAGCTGGTCACAATTTTAGCACAAGCAAGTATATTTAAATTTTCATACCCTACGCCACCAAAGGTGGTTGGGGTATTATGTGTTTGTGCAGAAGTTGTAACGCAGAGAAAAAATCTTCGGACCCCCACCTTAAAGTATACCGTTCGACTCAGAATCACTTTCTGAGTCGATTTAACGCAAAGTACAGGTCGCAATTTTGAAGATAATTTAATGAAATTTGGTACATATGCTTTTTCAAACACAGGGACGAAGCCTATTGAATTTGGTTATGATCGGCCCATTATTTCACCTAGCCCCCATACAAATGTCCTCCCGGAATAGAGTTTTAACACTTATAGATGCTTTAAAAATAGGAACATTTTAATGAAATTTAGTACAAATAAGTTTTATATCAGCAAAAATCCGTCTGCCAAATTTCATGAAGATCGGTCCATAACTGACCATAGTTCCTATATAAACTCCTCTCCCGAAAATCACTAACGTGCATAAATCCCATACAAATGTTAGTATTATGTTAATATTTAACACAAGTATGTTGTATATAAGTATAAAAAAAAAATTATGTGGATCGAAATGGTGTAGGGTATCATATAGTCGGGCTTGACCGACTATATCTTCTTCTCTCGTTTTATATGTTTTTTGTGAATATAAATAATTAATTGGTAAGTTTAGATATTATTTCATCAATGAAGATAAAAAATTAAATAAAAAAATATTATTTAGACATGTCTAAAAAAAGTGGTGTACAGAGGAACAACGTAAGATTATTCAACATATGTACTCAAGAGGAATAAGCATAAGCGAGATTGCTAATACTTTGGAATATTCCAGAAAGATGGTTTATAATGCACTAAACCATATTCGGAAGTATGAAACATTTAAAAATGTTACACAGGCTCCTAGGCCAAGAAAAACGACACGTAAAGAGGATTCTTTAATATATAGAACCTCTGTCGAAGATCCTTTTAAAAGCTCCACCGCAATCCAGAGGGAAATTTCAAGAAAATATGGTATCAACGTGTCCTGCAGAACAATAAGAAGAAGACTTAATGAAAAAAATTTACGTGGATGCATTTCTCAGCATAAGCCACACGTTTCAAATAAGAACCTACGGGATCGGTTGTGCTTTGCTCGTGAGCATTTGGAAAATCCCTTAGTTTTTTTGGAAAAATGTCCTCTGGAGTGATGAATCCGAGTTTTGTAGATTCGGATCGGATGGTAAGAGGTATGTATGGCGTCCTCCAAACATGCAACACAATCCAAAGTACACTTCTAAAACAATAAAACACGGTGGAGGAAATGTGATGGTGTGGGCATGGCGTTGGTCCTATATGCAAGATTGATACACGTATGGACCAATATGTATACAAGAATATACTACTAAATCCAATGATGCCTTATGCAGAGGACAACATGCCACTTAGGTGGAGTTTTATGCACGACAATGACCCAAAACACTCCTCACTCTTAGTGTTGAGTTGCTTGGAAGAGAACAATATTAACGTGTTAAAATGGCCAGCCCAATCTCCAGATCTCAATTCTATTGAGAACCTTTGGAATGATGTGGAGCAGCACGTAATGAGAGCAAAACCTAAAAATTTGGCCAATTTATGGACAGAAATAGAAAAAGCTTGGTATGCTATTTCAGTGGAGCGCTGTATGGGACTTGTGGAAAGTATGCCAAGGAGATTGGCAGCTGTAATAAAAAATAATGGATACCCAACTAAGTACTAAATTTATAGTGAAATAAGTTTTTTGTTTTGTTACTTTTTTTTAAATGTGAATAAATTTTTTCTATTTTGTGCTAAAATACTGTCCAGTGTTTTTTATATATAAGATATATATAGATATATATAGGAATTACAATGAATATATTGTGAAGTGATCTTAGTAAGAAATGTTACACGTATATAAAAGAAATATTAAAAAAAATAAAGAAATACAGGAAATATTTGCTTTTAAAGATAGGCAGTAGCAAGTGTGCTAACCTCATGGCCTCCACTGTATATATATATATATATATATATATATATATATATATATATATATATATATATATATATATATATATATATATATATATATATAAACACAAATCTATTCACGTGAATGACTTTTACCGAATGGCGTCAATGTTATGGAGGTTTAAGATAAAAATGTATAAAAAATTGTTAAAATTTTACTTATAGTCCCAAATCAAATATTATTGCATTTATATACTCTACAATGGTGTATCTAAAATACAAATTAAAGATATGGTAAGTATTCGGGGATATATTAGCGATTTAATAATTTTTAAACCTTCTTATAAAATTTGCAAAATTCAATTTTTAGTGATGTAGTCTTGTTCATATTCATCCATTTATTGCAAAATTCATTGTTTTTTTTTTTTTTTTTTTATATAAGTCATAAAACAATGTCATTTATTTGCATTTTGATATATAGTATTTGATATAGGGTATTAAAGCAGCTACAGATTGACATATATCATCGCTAATTTTGATTAGCGCCTTGGGTGTGCCTCGACGATTAATGTTAAACTAAAAACATCGCTGTCTTAGCCCATGAAAACCGCTGATGAATATTTTTAGTAAAATTATATATATATATTTCTGTTTAAAATCGATTTATAACACCAAAATCCGCTACAACAAAATATGCAAAATTGCTGAATTTCTTAAAATTGCTATACACGTTTAGCAAATTAATATTTTAAAACGCCACAATGATTTTTAAATGTCATTTGGAAACCTTATTTGATAACGCTATACTCTAGCTTCACTGAAATAACGTTACGAGTGTGAAAAATGCACCTCTTGGAGCCATTCACGTTTTTTCTCTCCAAGTTTGGGTAACTCCTACAGCATTTCTGTTGAGGGCACATTAACGAGATATATGTCAAACGATGCACAAATTCAAGAGCTATTGGGCTCTCCTTTGAATTTTGAAATATCCGAAACGGCGTAAAATCCCCAGTGAAAAAACTGCAAAATTTTGAATTTTCTTAAAATTTGGTTTCACGACTTTTGCACAACACAATTTAATTAAAGCTATGCTTGTCCTTTCCTACAAGTGTTTGTAGTCTACATTAGAAGAATTGAACTCTAATATTTAAATCCGCGACTACAACAATAAAAAGAAATAAAAAAACTTGTTAGTTTCAAACACTTTTTTTTGGAATTTTTGACTTTGGGGCTTGTCGGTACCACATGGAACCGTATCAGGTCTGGAATTTTTTTTCTGGTACAGCAAAAAGTGTTGTTATATAATTGCATCAAAAGTTTTTTAAAAAAGTCTGAATTTAAAAAAATATTTAAGGTTGAAGGTCGGTTTCATAAAGGCAAACGTAAAAAGAGAATTGCCCATATATTAAAAATATATATTAACTACAAACTAAAAAAGCATCTCCTGAATAGGATAGATTTTTTGAGTTATGACGTTGTTGCAGCCAGCAAATACATTTTATAATACTACAGCACAAAATAGTAAACCCACCTAAAATACATACATATATACTTACTTTAACAGCAATTTCGATAACGTTGCTAAAATTATTCGATTCGAATGTTGTTAAAAATTGCACAACATACGCAGGCGCCTTCAAATTAGGTCCAATTTGTTTCCAAACTTTTGTGCAAATACCTTCAGTTCCCGGAAATATTATTATGGGAATTTCTTTGGAGTCGATATTGTTAATAGGATGCAAGTATTGGGAGTCGATAGAGTCAACTGTCACGTTGAAATATAAACTATCCATTAGTTTAAAGAAGTTTTCATTGTTAGTCTCATTTTTATTTTCAACGTCCTTTTTTTTGTGTAACTCTGAAAGTTCTTTTAAGCGATTTATGGTTAGGGCACGTAATTCGGCGGGCGATAATGTAATGTCGAAATTTCTTTCAAGTGTTTGTTTGATCTCCACGCCCATAAGAGAATCCATACCGAGTTCAGACAACGAAGAATTTACCGAAATCGATTTAAGTTGCGTCAGCGATAAGGTGTTCATAACGTATTGAAATGCTGTTTGACTGTCGGTTACAATTTTCTTTTCGGCAACAACCATACTAGAGACAATTGGATCTGGAGTTGTTAGAAGAATATCCAGTACATCAAGACATGAACTAATGCGTTGTTGTAGAGTGCCACCAATGTTTAGATCAATTTTTCCCTCTGCCATAATAGCTACCAGACCTACTTCTCCGATTGCACCCCATTGGATAGCTTTACCAGGATATCCGTGCGATACACGTTCCTCGATAATGCGTTCCATGACTGAATTGGCCATTCCATAATTCGTCTGACCAGCATTGCCTCGACCACAAGATACACTCGAGAATATAACAAAGCAATGCAATTTTGGACACAGCTTTCGAGACAACTTATCTAAATATGCGGTTGCAAATGCTTTCGGGGCCAGAGACTGTTGGAAATTTTCACTATTTTGATTGGAAAATATACCATCCTTAAGCATAACTGCTAAATTAAAAATACCGCCAATGCTTCCAAGTTTCATTGACTCTGTTAAAAGTTCTAAGCAGCCTTTCTCTGTCGTGATATCAGATGTATTAACGCCTATTTGACAGTTGTAACTGTTCCATATTCTACAAGCAAATGAATCGTATTAAAGAATAACAAATAAATATACATATATATGTATGTACGTACGAAATTCTATGTTTTTGATAATCGTCCGATAACCCACGTCTAGAATTCAAAACAATCTTCCGGGCACCTCGCAATATCATCCAATCAACAAGTTCTAACCCAAAACCGCCTAAGCCTCCAGGCACAACATAGACAAGTTCCTTATAAAAGTATGCTTTGGGAGTGACAGATATAGGATGTGTAGCAACTGAGCCAACATCTGGTCGAATTTCTATTAGGACTTTGCCAATATGTTTAGCGGTCATGAGGAAACGGAATGCTTGCTCCAATTCAGATGGTTTAAATATTGTGGATGGTAAAGGTTGAATTATACCATTATCTATGTCTTTTGCTATGTGGCGTTTAATTTTCTATATGGGAATGAAAACATTAAATATTTGACAATCAACTGTATGTATATATTGTTGTATGCATTTCTTACATCAAGTAGATGCGGTGCGTATTGCTCAAGTTTATCAGCTAATATAGCATGAAAACTTTGACCCTGGAAAAAGACGCCCAATCCAATAGAACTATCGTTAGCCATGTCAAATTTTCCAATTTCCAGAAAATGTCCATTTGGTGCTAAACAACGTAGAGATGCCTTCAGTTTATCTTCAGACAACGAATTTAAGATAAAGTCAACACCCCTTCCATTTGTTCGTATCCTAATCATATCTTCAAATGAACAATCACGGGAATTTCCAATATTTTCTTCTGCAAATAAATTTGGGGTGTAATTTATATGTTAAACTGTATTTTTTGTCGATGTAGAATCATAAATTTAAAGTCGATCTTCATATTAAATATATCGTCAAATTGGATTTATTTTTCTGAACGTAATATTATATACAGAATTTTCTATTCGCTATGTGTACAAACCTTTTAGTTGCGGGAAAGTCTGTAGCAAAAATTGCTTCTTTTCTAATGTACTAACAGTTGTGTATACTTCTAACCCGTAAGCAATAGCGGTTCTAATAGCTGCAATGCCTACTCCGCCGCTGCCAGAGTGTATTAAAATATCTTTTCCGGTCCGTATGTCAACTGTATAGAAAAATGCATAATATACTGTAGTATATACTACTGGAACTGTGGCTGCTTCTCGTAGTGTCCATTGAGTTGGCACATCCCACGATATTATTGAATTAGGTTCCATATGAGAAGCTACCGCCGAATGCGCAGCCATTCCCATGACAGGTTTGCCTGATTTCTCGTCAATACCACTGTACTCAAGACCGAAAATGTGTGATTGCTCAAGCCTTGTAAGACCAATATCCTCTGCAGAAAGACGTCCCGAAGCATGCATAACATCTCGGAAGTTTAGTGCCGAATAGGCAATACGGATTTTGGCTTCATCTTTGCCAAAAGGTCCTTCTTCCCAATGCAGAGTCGAAAAGTCTCCTATATTTCTAATAGCTCCACAAATATGATCTCTATGTTCAATTACTGGATACGTTGGTTTCAATTCCAAATGACGATAGGTGCCCCATTTACCCTGTTATTAAGTGGAAGGAAATTATAAAAATAAAGAATAGAAAAAAACAATATATATTTACAAAATACCTGACGATATACGTTAAAGGCAATTCCAAGACTTAGTTGGTTACTATAAAATGGCAAGGTCGGATCAAAATCAGGAGCACGCATATCATCTATAAAAACACATCTCACATTTGGGATTTCTGGCTCTCTTCGCAAACAGTTAACTAAACCAATAAGGCCATTATGTGGCTCGTTTTCTGCTACCAAAACAACATTTTTTCCGATTACACCTTTAAGCTCATCTATCCACTGAAAGTTATTGTCATACTGGGAAATTTTTATAAAAATTTCATTCTCCTGATTAGCTAATTGTTCTATAGATGGTTTTCTTAGAAGAACTAATATTGAGAATGTGCTATTTGAGCAGGGTAAAAGAGCAATAAAGTTATAACCCTTTTGCAAACTCTCATTTTCAACCGTACATTGACTAGTTGTTTGAATCAGAACCATGGCATTTGGCGAAATCTTTTTGTCTAACGTTAACAAATCCGACGATATATTAGTTTCATCTATTAAAAGAATATCAGCACTGCCTTCTAGATCATCGACAGAATTAACATATTTTATATTTGTATCATCTGGAGACTCTTGGATGTTGTCATTTGTGCTCATATTTAGAATCAGATTGCTACTCTGTGTGGTTGGTAAATCATTAACGGCTTCCATTAATCCTTTAAGAAATACAAAGTCCTTTTCAGGCGATTTAATTGCCTGTACTATTGAACATTTGCGACTGTTATAATTTTCCAAATATAGTTGTATACAACATCTGGAAATGTCGTTAACCGAAAGTCTGGGTGCCTGTAAATTTGGCACAAACTGATATTTTTCCAAAACAGGTTCACCCGGAGGTTTACGTCTTTGAATATGACTCGCTTTCAAATCGGTGATTTCAATTCCTCCGGCCACTACACGATTATTATTAATGTACGATTCAATTTCAGAATTGTTAACACAAAGATTTTTATGATAATTGGCGTAGATGCGAATTGATCGTAACTTGACCGGTAAAGCTAAATTGCGTGAATCTTTACTTACAATACTCAATTGGAGCATACAGTCCATAAAAGTGACCCAATTATTGATCCATTTTATTTTACCATATGATCCATCGCTACAAGCCATCTCAACAGATTGGAAATAATCTTTATAATGGTAGCCACGTAGTTTAAGTTCTTTGTAGAAATCTTTTTTCATTAAGTGAACCTTTTCTTGAGATGATTTCGGAAGTATTGTAGGGGGTTGGGATTTTTCCGCCATTTTACGAATTATGCCACTTACAACAGTATTTTTGGATTCTGTAATCTGGAAAGAATAAAAAGCAAAGATTATTTTTTAATTATTTTATATGATGTTAACACCAAATAAAATCTAATAGCATAGACCAAAGAGTAACAAGAGATGAAAGTAATTACCAATAACCTAAGTCGGTTGTCAAAAACCTAACTCATGAATATATATTATCGAAATATTAACGAAAGTTCGTAAGATTATATACTTTTGTTTTTTGACCTGTAAGCCATCTAAAAAATACAATGTCGAAATCTAAAAATTTACATGTACTTAACTTGAAATACATTTTTCGCGAAGCAAAAGTGACTGATTTCATAAAGAATCATGCTGCTAGTAAAATTAGACTATAAATTAGTTTTTAATATCAAAAAATTCAAATTGTTTTGTTACGAAGAGTGTGTGCCAAACGGTAGCAAAGTAAGGTGAATAAAATTTCACTAGCTCACAGGGCTACATAAATTTTTGACAACAGAATAGAAAAATTTGAAAATCGTAAAATAAATAATAAATTAAAATAATTTGAAATTGTTTGAGATTTTTAATGTTTTATTTTATAAAAATGTTATTTTTCTCTTTAATACAAATAATTTTTAAAAATATATTCATTTTATGTAGTTTTGTGAAATTTTGTTAACGATTTTTTCAAAATTTATCATGGGAAAAAGTTTTCATTTGGCACAGCAAAACTATAAAATGTTTTCACAGAATTTTCCACAGAACTTTGCTACTGTTTGTCACACGCTCGAAGTATGAATTTGTTAAATAAAAATGTTGCATAAGATTCTAAAAAAAAGACACATTTAAAAATTAAAGTAAATCTGATTTTTACTTTTTGAGAAACGTTTTTATAAATACATATTACACATTAAACACAATAATTTCCAAAAACAAATTTTTCCCTTTTTTATAAGTGACATCCATTTTCCTCATTTATATACAGTATGTCAAGAAAATGTTTTTACATTAAAAGAAAACTTGAATTTGTCGAAGTTTGGCTTTAAAAAACTATATAATTTTTTGTTAATATAAAAATTTTTAATACGAATTTGTTAATTAATACATTTATTACTATATAACTCAAAGAAATTTAATATTTAATGATTTAAATTATTAGAAATGGAGCAAAAACTAAACAAACACAAAAATCTTAGTGTCAAGAAATTCTTTTTACATTTGTAAAAATGCTTAAGAAAATCACAAAATATTTGGAATTTTTAATTTAAAATGGTAACAGCTGGTATATATAACTGCTTGTGGAACCTCTTTCATCAAATAAAATTATTAATGAATGTCACAGTCAATTGGAATTTTGTATATACCAACATTAGTGCGTTTTTTAGTTCATTATTGTCCTGTAATACCTTTTAGTCACTTTCTTCTTCAAATAAGGAGAAAAAAATGATGTGGGATGAAAATTTGGACCTTAAGCTGGTATATTTAAAGCTTTTTGCAAATAAATTTTGCTGCATTATCACTATTTGCTCATATATGCTTGGAGTCATTATTTTTCTCATGACTTGAATTTTAGTTTTCGTCCTTCATAAACTTATATTTATGAACACTTTTTATTAAATGAACTTTAAAAGTCTAGAAATGTTACTGTACACCGGTTAAATTTTATAATAAAACCGATTTTCCAACTATTTTGAATAAAATTAATCTGTATTTAACAATATCTTTTAAATGCGAAAATATGAATATTTATTATTTAATTTTCTAAATGCTTTCTAAAGGATTTTGAAGATTTCCGGCGTATTCTGGCCATATTAAATTGTACAGTTATATAGTATAAACATTCCCGTACGACATATAATTCGTTCCATAACTTTTTGAGCTTACCAACTTAAATAATTATGAATGATTATAATTGTTGAATACTTTGTCCCCATAAGAGTGTTTCTTTCCATGTAACTTCCCATCTGTAATTGTAATCCATCTGTGTTTTTCATTGTTTCTTGGAAGATAAAATTGATATACCCTTTCTACGGTCCTTTATCATAAGCCCTAGTGGATATATTAAAATTTTTCTTAATTTTTCTAGGTTTAACTGTGCCAAATATTTGAAGTAGATGGGTATTAAGAGATATCAACTACATTATATGGGAATTTTGGAGCGATTTAATATTATATTAAGTATATATCTTAATAAGGATTACATTTGTACAATAAAAAACCCCTAATGGGTTTATGATCTGGAGTTTTTTCTCTTGACATACTTAATATATAATTTATGAATTACTCGTAATATATATCATGGATTTGAACGCATATTATTGTACTATGTGATTATAATTATCACACTGATGATTTATTGACAATAATACATCCAAAAGTTCCAAAAATTGTTTTACATAGTGACAAAACCGCAAATGTAAAAACATTTTCTTACCAGGTAGATTAAAGGGTATGTGTAGTTTTTGTTGTTGTATTTTCGTAATTATATTCATAATGAACTTTTTTCTGGTAAAACCCGTTAAAGAAATATACCTAAAACAAAATGTAACAATAAAAATTTGCAATGTTATCAACATTTGCAAATATTGTGAAATAAAGTTGAAATAATAATATTTTCTTCAATGTAAAAACATTTTCCTGACATACTGTATATAAAAATTAATGTGTGTTTGTATGTATGTTTGTTTGAAGTCTATAGCCGCCTAAACGGCTAAGCCGATTTTCTTGAATTTTTCACAGTGTGTTCCTATATGCCTGGAAGGAAAAATAGGCTACTTTTTATTTTGAAATTCCATGTGGGCGAGATGCCACGCCCACTTGCTAAATAACTAAAGTAATATATCTCGGAAATTGGTAATACTAGAGTCCTCAAATTTTGCACGAACAACTTTGACACCTATATGAACATTCTGGAAAAAAAATAGGCGAACTAGCAATAGGGGGTGTGGCACGTCCCACGCCTAATATTGCTTGCCAATACCAAATGCCGTAAATTTAGGAAACTATAACAGTTACATTTCCCAAATTTTGTACAATAAACTTAAGTGTCAATGTGAAAAATGGGCCGAAAAGAAATAGTGGGCGTGTCATCTCTCATATAAAGTTAATACCAACATTTTTATATCTGGGAAACTATAAAAGTTAGAGAGCTCAAATTTTGTACGACTAGCATTAGCTTCAATATGAATATTTTGGACAAAAATTGGTACACTAGCAATAGTGGGCGTGGCACCTCCCATATAAAGAAAATATTAAATTATCATATCTGAGAAAATATAACAGTTAGAGTTCTAAAATTTTGTCGGAGCCACTTTGGTATCAATATTAATATTTAAGAAAAATATGGGCGGACTAGAAGTAGGAGGCATGGTACCTCCCATATGAATTAAATGCAAAAATTCGTATATCTGGGAAACTATTGGAGTTGGAATGCTCAAATTTTGCACAAAGAATTTTGACATCCATGAAAACATTTGTCTAATAAATTAGCGGATTATGGGGGATGCCACGCTCACATTTTACGCCCACCGTTTTAAAAATCTCAAACGACTGCATTTTCACGAAATTTGACACACAGATAGTACCAGTGCCGGTGGTCGTTATAGGTTATAAAAGAACTGGGTTGGATGCCACGCCCACATATTACGCCCACTGTTTTAAAACTCTCAAACGACTGCACCGATTTTCACGAAATTTGACACACAGATAGTACCAGTGCCGGTGGTCGTTTTAGTAAGAACTGGGTTCACGCCCACATTTTACGCCCACTTTTTAAAACCCCTAAACGGTAGCAAATGTTTGATATTCCCTATTAGGCGGTAGCGAAGCACACCAGGTTACGCTCGTTGTTTATAAAAATTAAACTTCAGCAAATCCCGATAAACTTCAAATTACTTTTTTTTTGTATCATGGATATGAATATAATTACTAAAAAATCATACGAAAATTGTTTTTGTTTTCAATGTAATTTTTTTTTTTCTAATACATTATTAGATTTAAGTTTTTTAATCTAAACCACACTGTCGGACAAAATATAGTGTAGTTTTTTTCTTGCTATTTTTTCATAATAATTGTCTTCTAGGTTCATTATGGTCTACTTTTTTTGTGTCCATGTATTTGTCGTTTTATATTCTTTAATTTAATAAACAAAAGAAGTCTTTGAAATGTATGCATTTCGAGTTTGAAGTAAAAATATTGTGTTGGTCATGGATTTTGTGCGACAAAATAAAGTGACGCTTTATTTAACTTCTTAAATTTATATTTCAATTTTCGAATTTTTTGATACAAAATAGAAGGCATATGCTTGGAAAGTGCTAAGTTTTAATATTCTATTAATTTAAATCTATTCAAATTCCCAACAAACCAAGAAACGATACAGTATCATTAATGATATCATAATTTAAAAATTATATGATAAAATATTTTAAATTATTTTTTCCTTAGAAAAAAACTTCAAATATTTTCAGGAAAATAAAATTAAATTGAAAATATTTTTATTAGAAGAATATTTTATGTTATGCATTATATGGAAATTAAATTTTTACAGCTAAATTTATTGGAATCACATAAAGTAAAAGAGGATAAGATAAAGAGTCCAATATCAGCAAGGATTTAAAATGGAATTGTCTTCGGATTACAAAAGTATCGTATTACATGTAAAATGATTTGGAGCAGGATAAACTTTAGTTTATTATGGTTATTTTATTAATTTTTGATAATATATTTAGAATATTACATCTTAGCATATATGTATAAATATTTTGCAATATATTGCTAAATTATCGCGCTGCTTAAATTTATCGATATCATTACTAATATCGTTATTTTCAAAAATTATGATATCATTTTCGAATGTACCTTTTAGAAAGCAACCTATATCATTTTAGAATTATAAATGATATCATTCTCGGGCTTCCATATCACCGAAATGATATCGTAATGATATCATTACGATATCATTTGGTTTGTTGGGTTATTATTAAATTTAAAAAATAAGTATAGATCTGGCTATATTATCGGAAAGTCTTCGACCAAAATCCAGTAAGATTTCTTGATTCCACATGGAGAAAATGAAGTAAGATTAATGTATATGTCTTTATAGTGCAATTTTTAAGAATCTGAGGCTAAAAGAACCATTTTATTATACAAAATTACAATTTGATTGAAAATTAGAAGAAATTGAGGGATCAGAAATCCTAATACTGCGAAGAAAAATCGTCACTATATCGCAATTCTCGACAAAAAGAATCGCATTTTTCTAAGCAGAGAGATAAAGGAGGAAGTAATTTTAATTATTAGTAGCCTAACTGTCCAGACAAGGTTCAAACAAATGAGTTTCAAATGTACCAATGCTTAAAAAACATTGTTTATATGAGCTCCTATCATAGTATAAGAACTAGTACGGAAAGTCTCTCTTTTGGTACATCACGCAGAAATCAAAAGTACGTAACGCTAAGAATGTGTTAGTAAAATTTTATTTATATGTATTGGTGTAAAATTCACATTCACCACACTTCATATGTACACAAAGTTGCAAAAAATTGTATTAAACAATTATTGAATTTTTCTTTTACGTGTATATTTATATTTCTCAACAAATATTAAAGATTTTAACGTCTATTGTATTTATAATGATTTAATTATTATATTTTTGTTGCTAAATATCAACAAAAATATAAATTATTGTAAAATCTACTACATTATTAATACCAAAAATTGCAACTGTTTTATTTAGTTTAAAATTCAACAGCCAATAAAAAAATGTCAAAAATAGTAAAAAAACATTTTTCTCGTTTGTAAAAAATAAAAACGTGTCGGAAATTAAAATGTGATAAAAGACTTTAAAAAATAATAAAATATTATATGTGTATCAAAGAATGTGCTGCAAATGTTATTTTAAAGGATAATTTTGTTAATTTTTTGTGTTGTTTAGGTCTCTCTCAAGTGTGTTGAATTCACACAGCTTATGTATGTGAAGAGTGTTGAATAAAAAAGAGAGTCAGTTTCTATACTAGTTACTATACTATGCTTCAGCCTTTTCCATGGCATTTTCCAAATTGTTCTGTTTTTTTTTTTTAAGTTTTAATTAAATTTTTATTTATTTATCCAAATAACTTTAGTTTAGAATGGTTCTGAGACTTTAACAACCATTTTTCTATTACAAGTCGCTTTCTTATATTAGCAAAATATATATGTGACTTAGAATAGGTACTTCTAAAACTCTTATATTTGAGCTTTTTCCTAACAGTAAGAGTTAAGTTATAATTACTTCTTTCTTTATCACTTTAGATGATGAAACTCTTTCTCTTTTGGCGAGAATATCGATATCGTTACGATTTTACTTCGTAGTCTTAGGGTTTCTGCCCCTCAATTTCTTCTAAATTTCAATCTGAATTATTAATTTGTATAACGAAATGATTATTTTAGCCTCATATTATAAAATGTTGCACTTTAAAGACAAATACATTAATTTTTCCATTGAAATATGGCCGGATTCATCCTTATTTTTCAAACGTAATAATAATTTTAATATAATTTAATGAATATAAAATTAAAACTGAACACATTTTAAGCATATGCCTTCCGTTTTGCATCAAAAAATTCGAAAATTGGATGCCAAATTTAAAGAAATTAAATAAAGTGTCACTTTATAAGAATATAAAACGACAAATACCTGGACACCAAAAAAGTAGCCCATTATGCACCTACAATGAACCAAATCTCGTAGGTAATTTTGACGAAAAATTTTCGTAGAATTTTAACGAAAACAAAAATTTAAATTAACAGATTATTTCTTCAAAACAATGGAACTTTTCTTCCAATCAACAAATTTTCTTCAAATCTACTAAAAAATGTTTATCAAAAATATTTTTTGTAAAATATGTTGATTTGAATAAAATTTCGTTAAAAAATTTACGAAAAATCTGTTAAATCGACGAAAATATAGTTAGATTGGCAGTGACTTTTAAGCACTTGGCAGTAAGAAAAACAACACCAAATTTTATTAAATTTAACGTCCCAAAAAGAAGTTAATTTGAATAAATTATCTATTAGTTTAACTAATATTTTTGAACGAATAATAATAAAGCTTGTGCACGTGTTTATGTGTCAATAAATTTAAATTTTGTTTAAAAATTGTTTATACAAATATAAACACACGAATAAATAAAACAGTGAAAAATAAGTGTGAATTTGTGTTAAATAAGATATACTTCAAAACAAGCAAGTTTCGATCAATATATAGTTTTCCTTTTTAATTTATGTGCAAACCCATGGATGGCACAAAATGCAACCATTGAACTAAGAACACTGCACAGTGGTTCCAAAACGCTTTTTTTTTGGAAATAATTCAGTAACTAAAGAACCGTTAGAGGTATCTCGGAGGAGTACAGGTCCCTAGCGGGTCAGGGGGAAGTGGGTGGCCCTCCAAAGTTTCCCATCTCGGGTATGTAATTTTTAAAAAAAAATCGCCAAAAATTCATTTATGATATGATAGAAAAGAAATTTTATATATAGATAGTCCTTGTAAATCTCCACAAAAAATACCCCTACATGTGTAGGTTTTCTCTTTTAGTTTAAGAGATATTCGGATCGAAAATCCTCATTTTTTGCCTCGTCTTTTTTTAGTTTTTTTTTTTTTAATTCTAGGGGCAATATTAAGCCCGTCAAGAATTTTTCTAAGATATTTGCCAGATTTCCTACAAAAATCTAAATAATATTGCTGCAAGAATCATATACAGTGAACTCGCGGTAATGTGAACATCCAATATAATGAACTATCCACTAATGTGAACACTCAGTTTTTTATATGGGCGCTCTAAATAGTGAACAATTTTTTTTTTAATTTTTGGGGATTTTTTAATTTGTAGAAGCATTTATTTTTAATGTTGGGAATCCCCGAATTAATAAATACTATAGTATGCCATTATTTTAAAGGTATTTAATGCTATTTAATGTTGCGGTAGGTTTGTGAATTTATTTTTAAAATTAGTAATGTCTAAAAACAGTCGAAAGTTTTTATCCTTAAATGAAAAATGCGAAATTTTGGAATATTTAAAAAAAGGATTGAGTGTTACAGTGTTAAGTAAAAAGTATAAAGTTGCAAAATCAACGATATGTTCAATAAAAAATAAAAAAGACAATATTTTAAAATGTGTGAACAATACGTTTTATGGACCCGGAAAACGCAAAACATTACAATCTTCAGAGCTTCCAAAAATGGAAAAATCGCTCTATAAGTGGTTTATTTGCATGCGGAATAAAAACCTCTCTGTAAGTGGGTTGATGTTGAAAGAGAAAGCCAAACAAATTAACAAAAACATAAGTAAAAACGGAAATGACTTCAATGCTAGCGATGGGTGGCTACAAAAATTTAAAAAGAGATACGGAATTCGGCTCCTTCAGATAAGCGGTGAAAAACTTTCTGCGCAATCTCAGTTCGTAAATCCTTTTAAAATTAAATTGAAAGCAAAGATAGAAGATTTGGGTTTATCCAATGATCAGTTGTATAATGCCGATGAGTCTGGTCTATATTGGAAACTTCTCCCACAAAAGACATATGTAACGTCATTGGAGAAAAGCGCTCCAGGTGCAAAAATGGAAAAGCAAAGAATAACATTTTTATGCTGTGCAAATGCGTCAGGATCTCATAAAATAAAACTTTTAGTAATAGGAAAATCGAAAAATCCTCGCAGTTTTAAAAATTTTATCTGTCCCGTAAACTACAGAAATTCAAAGTCTGCTTGGATGACTTCTTCCATTTTTAAAGAATGGTTTCACAACTGTTTTGTGCCAGAGGTAAGTAAACATGTAAAAATAGTTCAATTGGGATTCTTACTGTTTTATTTTTTTTAACGAAGAAAGGATTACCAGTAAAAGCTTTACTCCTAATAGATAATGCCCCATCCCATCCACTAGAATCCGACCTTAAATCCGAGGATGGTTCCATAGAAGCTATGTTCATGCCTCCAAATGTAATGGCTCTGATCCAGTCAATGGATCAAAATGCAATTAGAATCACCAAACTTCATTATAGGAACAGTCTTCTGGCAACAATTATTGCAAAATAGGGGGATTTGCTTGAATCGATGAAAAAAATCACACTTAAAGAAGGAATTTCTATTCTAGAGGCATCCTGGAACCGAGTTGGTAAAGAAACTTTATCTAACTGTTGGAAAAATATTTTGAATATGGAAAATGATGAAGACGATCCTGAATTTAATGTTCCTTTGAGCGTTTTAAAAGAAAAGTGGCAATCAGAGGTTAGATCTTTAGAAAATACTGCTGCAGATCTTCTACAGACACTGTGCCCTCAGGAAGTATTTACTGCTGTAAACATTATAGATTGGATCAATAATCCTTGTGAGGATGTCACGCCATTTGATGAAAATGATTTAATTGAAGAGTCCGACGATGATGACGACTGTTTTATTGAAGCGCCTGAAAACAACATTAAAGCCAAAGAATCTGTCGAAATTTTTAATAAAGCTGTCCAATGGGCTGAATTTCTAATGGTCGATCAAACTGACATTAAAGTATTGAAAAAAATAACCGATTATTTCCGTATTTAATTATATATGTATGTACCTATCTTTTTTCATTGTAAATTTTATTTATTTTTTTGTCGTAATATTTTGTTTGTTTTTTATGTACATACTACGTATGTACTCTTTATAAAATGGATTTTTAAAAACTTTTTATGTTCCAAATAAATTACAAAAAGTTTTTTTAGTAATCTTTGCATTTTCATTCCTTGTAGAAATGATTTTTAGAAAGAATAACTTAGTAATATATATAAAAAAAATCACAATCGAAAATGTGAACAAATTCGAAAATATGAACTACCCCGACATTAATTAGTTCACATTATCGAGAGTTCACTGTAATTATATGAATCCGTTAAAAAGTTATATAAATCTAAAGTTGGAACTTTAAAAAAATTTTACATTTTTTGGGTTTTTTTTTCCAAAGAAAATCCGTAGGATTTTCTTACTCCGAAATACTCAAGATTCCAGTTCGGGGAAAGCTTCAAAAATTGACTTTATTCATTGAAATGGTCACCCTGTCGTTATAAGGGGCCTCCGTCAGAAAATACTTTTTGGGTATATACATGTAGGGCTGAAAAATTAAAATAATTTTAGGTCGATCCCAACCAGAGCTTCAAAAGAATGAATTCTATTTAGAATTATTTCACGTATAAATTTAATTCAGCTTATACAAATTCAATTTAGCATTTTTCAAAATCATTCCTCAGAAATTAATTCTTATGCTTAATTCTCTAGGCTTAACTTTGTATTGAATTAATTCCCTAGAGAATTAATTCCTTAGAGAATGAAAATTCAATTTGAATGATTAAATTTTTCTTTAATTCCATTCTATTACAAATGGAATGAAAAATATGTAGAATTAATTCCCTATAAAATTTAATTCAATTGAATGATATATTTTTTTCTTTCATTCACTTCTACTACAAATTGAATGACAAAATTTTTCTTTAATTCTATTTTTGTATATATTTTAATTAAAAGAGTCGAAAATCAGTGGTATTTAGCTAAAATCAATACAAAATCAACATTTTACTATCCCGCTAAACTGCACATAAAATAGAAGATGATTGTGGCCAAATAAACGTTGTAAAGAAGCCGCACTTTAGAGTTTTAAAGAAAAATAATATTCGTAATACGTTCTCTGTAAGATCTTGGGATAAATGCCATGACTCAGAATAACCTAAGTGCATATAACTGATGCAAATTAGGACACGTTGAATACAAAGCTAATAAAAATAATAGATATCTCATACTAAATGTGATGCACTCTCCGAAACACGCACGCAAAGAAAAAACATGGTTGGTCAAATCATAATCGGTAACTATCATTAATGTTTAGGTTTATGATTCCCTCAATCATATCAGTTATTATACCCTTTTGTGAACATAATATTGTCCTATCCAATATTAATATAATATGGACCTCACAATCATAACATTTATATGTGATAGTCCTCACAACCATACTGCATAAATATAACATGATCCCTATATTAAATATTATAATACCCCCAATCATAATACTATGCATACGGTTCAAATGTATTTTTATTTATTATTATTATTTTTTTAATTTAAATTTTGCGAACAGAAAATAATTAAAAAACAAATACCACAGCCTTCACTGGACGATTTCGTTCAAGAAAATTCATCTTCACATTCACACACCTAAAAGAAAATTGTAGAAATACATTTTTTTATTATTATTTTTATATTTGACCGCACTGAATTATTGATATTTATTGTACTTACCGAAAAATATTTCCAATTTGAAATGTGGCCATTGATGATTTGCTCCGTCAGCACTCCGTGGATCTCGTTATTAAAAAATAATAATAAAGTTTTTTAATAAAAATTTTGTGAACTTTTTTAAACGTTTTTCTTCACTTTACGTCCGTCACATTTAAGATTTCATTACTGAATGAGTAAATTATTTCGAAAGAGAGATAACAATAAAGACGAGTATATTATTGTCACCCCTCGCATTAAAATATTACATACAAATATTTCATTGAAATAATATGTTACTATGAAACATATTATTCTTTTAGTACACCGACTTTATATTATTACAAAGTATCATATGTTAAAATGATCAGAACAAAAAATAATTGATTCAGCTTAGTCTAAAACACAATAATTTGATTGTGTTAGCCATATAAACTACTTAGGAACATCAATTGATTTCCGTGAGCATTTCGGAATCATGTTTTTTCTTTGCGTGCGTGTGTACATAAACGTGGCTTACTATAAATCATTTTTGCAATTATATAAATTTGTTTAAAATCTAAAGAATTAAACAATAAAACTTTAATTCAATCTAGTACAAATTGAACGGTTGAAAAATTGTTTAATTCAATTTGTAATAGTTTGAATTTAAACAAAATTGAATGAAGCTACAGAATTAATTATGATGAATTTATTTGAAAGAATTAATAATTCTATATGATTTAATTCAATTTTTGAAAGAGAATTAAAGAATTAATTCTTTCGAACATTTGATCCCAACTTTGCGATTTAAGAACAAAACAAAAAAATATAAAAAAGTTTTCCAAAATTGACAAAATTTGCATAGGGCTCGTGGGCAGACCTTTAACCCAAACTCCTCCGGATTTACTTTACACGCATTTACATTTAAATTTCTTTTGAAGACATTAAAAAAATGATAAAGCCCAGAAAAAAAAAACTAATTTTATCACTAAATAAATATTGCCACCTTTTTGGAAAAAAAACTCAAAACATGTAAAATTTTTTTGAAGTTCCAACTCACAGTGGGTCAGGGGGAAGTGGGTGGCCCTCCAAAGTTGCCCATCTCGGGTATGACTTTTTTTTTTTAAAAAATCGCCAAAAATTCATTTATGATATGATAGAAAAGAAATTTTATATATAGATAGTCCTTGTAAATCTCCACAAAAAATACGCTTACATGTGTAGGTTATCTCTTTTAGTTTAAGAAATATTCGGGCCGAAACAAATTTTTACCTAATTTTTTGCCTCATCTTTTTTTAGTTTTTTTTTTAGCTTGGTGAGCTTAATAATGCCCCTAGGATATTTTTACGATATTTGCCAGATTTCCTACAAAAATCTAAAAAATATTGCTGAAAGAATCATATATGTAAATATATGAATCCGTTAAAAAGTTATATTAATCTAAAGTTGCACAGTGGTTCCAAAACGCTTTTTTTTGGAAATAATTCAGCTACTAAAGAACCGTTAGAGGTATCTCAATAAAATTTCACAGAGCTGAGGTGTTTTCGAGTTGATTTGGAGGAGTACAGGCCCCTAGCAGGTCAGGGGGGAAGTGGGTGGCCCTTCAAAGTTGCCCATCTCGGGTATGACATTTTTTAAAAAAATCGCCAAAAATTCATTTATGATATGATAGAAAAGAAATTTTATATATAGATAGTCCTTGTAAATCTCCACAAAAAATACGCTTACATGTGTAGGTTATCTCTTTTAGTTTAAGAAATATTCGGGCCGAAACAAATTTTTACCTAATTTTTTGCCTCATCTTTTTTTAGTTTTTTTTTTTAACTTGGCGAGCTTAATAATGCCCCTAGGATATTTTTACGATATTTGCCAGATTTCCTACAAAAATCTAAAAAATATTGCTGAAAGAATCATATATGTAAATATATGAATCCGTTAAAAAGTTATATTAATCTAAAGTTGCACAGTGGTTCCAAAACGCTTTTTTTTGGAAATAATTCAGCTACTAAAGAACCGTTAGAGGTATCTCAATAAAATTTCACAGAGCTGAGGTGTTTTCGAGTTGATTTGGAGGAGTACAGGCCCCTAGCAGGTCAGGGGGGAAGTGGGTGGCCCTCCTTTTTTTAATTCGCAAAAAATTCATTTATGATATGACAGAAAAGAAATTTTACATATAGATAGTTCTTGTAAATCTTTACAAAAAATATGCTTTCATGTATAAGTTATCTCTGTTAGTTTAAGAGATATTCGGGTCGAAATAAATTTTTACCTCATTTTTAGCCTCGTGTTTTTTTAGTTTTTTTAACTTGGCGGGCTTAATATTACCCCTAGAATTTTTCTAAAATATTTGCCAGATTCTCTTCAAAATTCTAAATAATATTGCTGCAAGAATCCGTTAAAAATTTATATTAATATAAAGTTGGAACTTTAAAAAAACTTTTAATTTTTTTGGGTTTTTTTTTTCCAAAAAGGTGGTAATATTTATTCAGTCATAAAATTAGTTTTTGTTCTGGGCTTTATCATTTGTTTTTATGTTTTAAAAAGAAATTTTAATGTAAATTCGTGTTAATTAAATACGGAGGAGATTGGGATAAAAGTCTGCCCACGAGCAAAAGTTTCTAACTGGTCTTGGGGCAGGGCGGAGGACCTCCGAATGGGTAACCTCGGATATTATATAAGAAATAATTAAAGGAGTTGACCAGTTTCGGAGGTTCTCCTTCTGTCCTCAGACCAGATAGATACTTGTGCTCCTACAAAACAATTGGAAAACACCTTAGAAATAATTGCGTGAAATTTTATTGAAATATACTTAACGGTTTAAAAGTAACACAAAATTATTTATAAAAACACGTTGAAACTACTGTGCACTTATATATGTATATTTCAATGTGTTTTTATAAATAATTTTGTGCCAAAAAACTAATTTTATGACTGAATAAATATTGCCACCTTTTTGGAAAAAAACCCAAAAAATTTAAAATGTTTTTAAAGTTCCAAATTTAGATTAATATAACTATGTATATAATTTATATTATTATATTATAAATTATAATATTAATATAATTTAGATTAATATAACTTTTTAACGGATTCTTATAATTATATGATTCTTGCAGCAATATTATTTAGAATTTTGTGGAGAATCTGGCAAATATTTTAGAAAAATTCTAGGGGTAATATTAAGCCCGTCAAGTTAAAAAAAACTAAAAAAACAAAATGAGGTAAATATTTATTTCGACCCGAATATCTCTTAAACTAACAGAGATAACTTATACATGTAAGCGTATTTTCTGTAGAGATTTACAAGGACTATCTATATGTAAAATTTCTTTTCTGTCATATCATAAATAATTTTTTGGCGATTTAAAAAAAAAATGATATACCCGAGATGGCCAACTTTGGAGGGCCACCCACTTCCCCCCTGACCTGCTAGGGGCCTGTACTCCTCCAAATCAACTCGAAAACACCTCAGCTCTGTGAAATTTTATTGAGATACCTCTAACGGTTCTTTAGTAACTGAATTATTTCCAGAAAAAGCGTTGTGGAACCACCGTGAATCGCTGGTAGGGAACTGAAGAACAATTTTAAAAATTTGTTAAATCATTTATTCGTATAAAGCAAATTTTGTTTGAGGCGTCTTCCGTTTGAGGCGTCTTCCTACATCGAAATTTCGAAAAAGGCGTTCCTCGGGACACTCTAATATACATATTAAATTTCTGTTATAATAACGTATTTATGTTAACTAAAGACTTTCGTTCTGTTAAATAAAATATTATGCTTACAGAAAACAAAATTAACAAAATTCATTTTATCAACGTTAACTAACAGAACGAACGTTATGGAATAAGGTTAAAGATTTTTATAGAAAAGAAAATGGAATTTTTCATGTTATTGACGATAACAGAACGATCCTTAGAGTTACGAAATCTACATCTATCTATACATATATATAATTTGCTAAGCATTTTTGGCTTACTTATGTAACTTAGATACGTTTGTTTATATCGTTACCGAAAATGCAAAACAACGTGTGATCACAAATTTTTAGATTTGTAGGTCAAATAATTACGATTATATTAACGAACGCAATGATTTTCTTAAGTAAAAAAAAAATGTTTTTTTTTTTTTTTTTTTTTTTTTTTTACGAATTCAGATTGCTTGTTATTAAAAATATAATAGTTATTAAAATTTTTGAGTAAAAGTTATCAGAAATGTTTTTAATTATAATTTTTCTAAAATTACGTTTTTTTGGCTTCAGAAAATTGAAATCTTGAAAAACGTAATCCTCATAGTAACTTAAAACATATTTAATAAAAATAAAAATATTCTTCACCAATATATTAGGCAATATTTAGCGATATAATAACCTAAAAATCTTGTTTGTAGGACGATTTGTTTAGATTTTAGAAATTTTTTGTGCCTGTTGTTTTGCATTTTCGTTGACGATATATTTGTAATTTCCAAAGCCTTTTTTCTCTTTTCACAGCTTTTTAAAGTTCATAGACAACGTAGAAAATTCAAATTTGGCTTACTTATAAAACTTTTTGTCCCACAAATCCTAATGGAGCCAGATTTTGATCAGGAAGCGGAGATAATCGGGTTAATGTGTCTTTTTCTACGCATTTTTCTCTTTCTAGAGCTTTCTGAAGCTCCCAGTCGTGGTCAAAAAAATAAAAATCGGCGTACTTATAAATATGTATGTTCATATTAAAAAACCTAACGGAGCGAAATTTTTCTATCAGGGAGCGGAGATTCCCAATTTTTTATTATTTTTTTTTTTTTTTTGAGTTTTGTTTTGAAATTGTGATTTACTATACTCATTGTCAAAATGCCAAATTATATCAAAAATTGATTTCACATTTCGGCTAAAAGGGGCATTTATGTCGATTTTTTAAGTTTACTAATTTAATACTTTAGTCACTATTATCCCATCAGATTCCATCAGCTTCAAATCTTTAACTTCGATTAGGGAAAGGAGAAATGTTATATATATATATATATATATATATATATATATATATATATATATATATATATATATATATATATATATATATATATATATATATATATATATATATATATATATATATATATATATATATATATATATATATATATATATATATATATATATATATATATATATATATATATATATATATATATATATATATATATATATATAGATCTTCGGATTTTTTGCGAATATTTTATTACTATAATATAATTTATATCGTAAGGGTATAAATCATTGAAATTACTTACCTCGAATACACCCGTGCCATGTTGTATTGACACAACAAGTTTAATTTGTTCCTTAGGGGGAAGAGTAGTGGCACGTAAGAATCGAATGTCTTCAAACTCAACATCAACTGTTTCAAAATCCAGAATGCCCTGCATAAGGGAAAAAGTTCTCCAAACACTTTCTATATAAAATGTTGCTGGCACCAAAGGTCTACCATCAATTTCATGACCAAGTAAATACTTATGACTGGTACTTGGCATAATCGTAATGGTTTTATTTCCCGTCTTAACGCATTCGTCCTCATAGTAATAAACCATGTGATCAGCTGAATGATCGAACTCGATGAGGTCACTTATTGTTGGAGTTCCCCTAGGTACAGGCCACTGAACTGGTGGGTATAGTACATCCATGTTTAATTCACATCCATTTTGGTAAAGTCTAAACGAAAGGGTAAGAATTTACATTATTTCTGTATTATATAAACTATTTATTTTTTTTTTTTCTTTTAGATAAACATACTTGCCAAGAGATTCGAGCAAATGAAGGACATTGTCGTTCACATTACGTCGGACAAGGCCAATGTGAATGCCATCTGGATTACAAGTTTTCATGATACTTTGAAGCAGTGCATGCGGTGCCACTTCAATAGTTAATGAGTTTTTAGGTAAATATATTGCAGCCTCCTCGAAAAGAACACTGCTGAGAAGATTGTTAACTTGGTATTCGGCCGAACAAAATTTGCAGTCTTCTATCAACCACTGATCAGATGGAAAGCAGGTACTTATCCATTTCTCGGAACGAAGTTTTGGTTTCGGGATAAGTTCTTTCATGTATTTCTTAAGCTCTGGACCAAATTTTTGAATGTATCTGCTATGATATGCAATATTTGAGCAAGGTACTTCTTTGGCGAATATTTTTTTAGATTTTAAAATTTCTACAAATTTAGCGACGTCGTCCACTGGTCCCGAAATTGTACATGATTCATTACTGTTGTGGCAGGCTACTTCGATACTTGGGGGTAATATTGATTGAATATCCTTGAAACCTAATCCTATAGCTGCCATTGAACCACGAATTTTTTCCACATCAATGCTAACTTTTCCACGATAATATGAGGCCAAAATGGCTTGCTCCGCAGTAAAACAGCCATCGGCATATGCGCAGGCAACTTCTCCGGCAGAATGTCCGATAATAAAGTCGGGTTTTATTTGAAGATACTGCAGCAGATCAACTAAAGCAATTTGGGTAGCAGTAATGCCCACAAAGCAGTGAATGATATTTCCAAATGTGTCAGGATCGTCCGATGTCAGAATATTGATAAGATCTAGGCCTTTTGATTTTAGTATAGCGTGGCTTTTCATAATGGACTCCGAACATATCTTGATTTTCATTAGGTCTTTACCCATACCAACCCACTGAGAACCCATACCGGAAAATACCCAAACAATGGGATACTTAACACCTTCGTTGTATTGAACTGACCGTGCCAAGCTTACTGGTTTAGAATCATTGTTGGGGCTCAAAACATTATATCCTCTATACACCATGCCCTTAATACCTCCCTCTTGGGACGAACGCATCAGGGCTAAATATTCCAAATTAAAGGGCCGTGATTCTATTGCATCGAAAACTGCATTAATATTACTTTCGGTACGGCTTGACCATGTAAATAGATACGGCAAATCATTTGCTTTACCATAAGATACTGAATGTCCGGTTTTGCATTGCTTGAGAAGAGCGTGAGCATTAGCACCGCCAAAACCGAATGAATTTATGCACACATATGGATTTTTTAATTCAGTTTTTTCTGTTACTACAACAAGTCTTCCCTCCTGAATTGATTCAATGGCTGTGCGAAGTTTCGTAAGATTTATATTTGGTGGAATATAATTGTTGTTCAAAGTAAACAAGACTTTAGTTAAAGAAACAATGCCTGAAGCTCCCTCAGCGTGACCGCAATTTGATTTAACTGAACCAATCAGCAATGGACTGCTTCGACGCTTACATATTGATTGATCAATTGCTCTACACTCTTCGGGATCTCCCACAACAGTACCAGTGCTATGAGCTTCCATGTATCCCAATTTGTTCAAATCAAAATCGATGTCACTGTAGAACTTCGAAAGCAATTTCATTTGCATGTGACCCGAAGGGTAAGTAAGTCCCTCAGCTTTAGAACCATCGCAGTTTGTGGAGGAATGTATAAGTGATGCATAAACTCGCTTTGCATTTCGTTTTCTTTGAAGGAAAACGCAACTTATTGCTTCAGATCGAACATAACCATTTGCATCTTCATCGAATGGTCGACATTCTCCTGTTAGTGAAAGAACTCCAAGTTTTGCAAATCTTCCTGTTACAAAAGGACATATGATTCCATTCGTTCCACCAACAATTGCTGCATCTACAATTCCATTTTTCATGTGCTCATAAGCAAGGTTTAATGCATACATCGAACTGGAACAGGCAGTGTCACAAGCCAGCGATGGACCATTAAATCCCATAACGAATGAAATACGGTTGGCAAGAAGAGATTTACTCGTTCTGCAAAAAAGTAAATTAATTCATTTATTACTAAACTTACTAACAATTTTGGATTATCGTCACCTGCAACCCACATTTTACAGGTGAAGTGAAAAAATTCAAAATTTTCCATTTTAACTTTATCAAGCGAGAATATTATATTCAGCTCGGCCGAATCTATATATTCACTAGGGTGGGTCAATTCTTTTTGTAGATAGGCGTATAGCAAAAATGTAATCTACAATAAATTCTAAGAAAACTAGTCTAAGAAACTATGGGTCTAAAATCAAAACTTAGCTCCCACCGAGAGAGCTAAGTGGGGAAAAATCGTTCAATTTTTTTTATATAATTCCGAATTAAGTTTCAAATAATAGGCACCTTCAAAATGGCATTTTACATTTTTTATAAATATAGGTTAAAGGTCATTGGTTAAACCTTAAGTCTTGGAAAGCTATATCTCGAACGCTATTTTGAACATTTTGCCAAAATCCGTATGTTAATACAGATTTCCTATAGAGAGTTGCTTGGATGCTGCGATATTTGAAAACATAGTGGCAGGTAAATAAAACATTGTATTTTCTTTGGAAAAAATATTTGTTTTTTCTTTAAGACTATCCTGCTTTCAGCAGTCATACAGACAGACGAACATAGCTACATCGACTCAGAATCTAACTAAGACCCAGAAAATATGATTTTTTCAACATGTTACAAACGGAATGCCAAAATCAATATGCCCCCTATCTTTTTGATGGTGGGTATAAAAATATTGATAAATCTAATTCTGCACAAAAATTTACATATTTTTGTTAGTGAAAGATCTATGTTCGTTAGGTCCCTTGGTATTCTACATTAATGAAACATAAAGTAATTTTTCTTTTTTTATAATTTCTACAATATTCATCTACCCAAAAAGTATATATATTCTGGATCCTTATTGATAGGGAAGTCGATATAACGCCGTTCGTAGGACGCTGAACGTCAGTAGGTCTGCTGAAATCAGTTTTTAGAAATTTCTAGTTATAGGATATGTGAGGAATTTCTCTTTTATTTCCAAAGTTTGTTTTAAAAGTAGGAAAAGTGTTGATGGATTTTAGTAGATCTTACAAAATAATTAAAAAATCCGAAATATTAAATCATTCGCGTATAATCTCAAGGAACTACAGGCATTTAAAACTAATAAATTAAATAAATTAAAAAAAAAAAAACGGAGTTGAAGCTTTCGATGATTTTGTGTTTAATTTTAGTTTTGCACAAACATTTTATATCATTTAGATTTAAGCCATTAACCAGTCGAGAGACAACACTTAGGAAATTTATATGCTGTATAATTAGTAACCAGATTACTATCTTGTGAAAAAAAATGAAACCACAAATTTTCGATTTTTTAAATTTATTTTTCTTTTTTTAATAGAAAAATTGTGCCATTAAGTTAAATTAAATTTAGAAAACAGAATTTTGTTCCGAATTTTTTCAGTATAAGATATGACTTTAGATCAAAAATAATTTTAAAGGATCATCTTAATGGTTATTATTGATATTATAAACAAAATTAGAGAAATGTCATTTATATCGGCTACAGCGGCATTCATCACCAAGCTTATTTTGCTTGCTGACAACAAATGATGTTAATATTGATGACAAATAAAAACATTTTATTTTCTTAATACTGAAATTCAGGTGGCGTCAAAATATTTTAAGGACTTATAAATGTATGGACCAAAAAACATGTCTTAACCTCAAAAATCAACGCCACATATTTCGCATTAGTGCTGAAATTTTGAAATAATAAAATCAATTTTCGATGTAAAAATTATCACCAAAAAGGAATCGAGTTAAAAATTTAGCTAAGATTAATTTTTAAATAAATTAAAATCGCGCTTTTTGTTCGGAATATTATTATGAATAGTAATGTTAAAGCGACTATATTTTCCAAACTAAAACCTATATACACTTAATACTAGGGTTCATCAAATCGATAATAACAAAAAGTAGTCAAGTTGAAAATAGTCAAAAAAAATCTAATATGATCGAAAATAGTCAAACAGTCGAAAATAGTCGAAGAGTCGGAAAAAGTCGAAAATAGTTGAAAAATCGATTATTTAAGAATTGAAAAAGTCGAAATGTCGAAAAATCGACTATTTAAAAATTAAAAAAAGTTGAAAAATTGAAAAGTCGACTTTTTGTTCCAACTATAAAACCCTACTTAATACGTCCATTAACCAATATTGTTTTTTAGCTATTTACGAAATAGTGAAAAAAAAAAAAATAAATTAAAGAAATATTACTTAGAATTTTGTAGAAAATCGAGTTAAAAAACTGTAAAAAAACGACGCTTAAAATGGGAGAAAAATTTATTTCGACCTGAATATCTCTCAAACAAAAAGAGATATCCTTAACGTGACCAGACCTCCCGCTTTTGGCTCTAACAATTACTTATTCGATTTCCTTATTTACGTATCTATAACATTCTTACCAATATTTAAGTGTAATTAAAAATAATTTTTTCAACTGGAAAGTTCATCATTTTTTACAAATAGTTTTTTATAATTAAAACTTTTAAATATTTTGTTACTCTGATCATCTTCTCTACTAACTAATCTTAAATGTACTTAGTGTGTATTTTTTGTTGACTTCGATGTAGGAAGACCTCCCAAGAGATACGCATTATTAAGCTTGTTAATAATGCGTATCTCTTTTTTATCAGTGAATGAAAAATCTCAAGTCTGATATATTTTGACCAAAGAAGTTTAGAAATTTTTTCATGTATAAACGATATGCCTTTGTTTCGGATACGTTTTTTATTTTTGTATAAACTTGTCAGCCGATTCAAAAAGGTTAAAAGGTAACAGTATATCGGGTTATTTTGATAACGATTTTTTAGAGGTAACGGTATTTTTAGTAATTTCGGTAACAGTATTTTATCAGTATTTCGAGTTATTTCGGTAATGGTATTTTATGAGTAACTGTTATTTCAGACATTTCGAAATATCGGATCAGAAACATAAAATATAATCTGTAGTCAAGTATTATAATGCTAAGCTGGGGTAGTCCTAACTTTATTACAAGTTTTATTTCAACTTTATTAAAAATAATAATATTTCTTAAACCCAAAAATAACACTAACGTTATTTTAGCGTTATCGGTATTTCGAGCCATTTGGGTAACGGTTTCTTAACGTTATATATTTTAGCGGTAACCGTATTTTCAATTATTTCGGTAACGGTAGTAAAGTTGAATGGTTTTTTTTAGAGGTAACGGCAACCAACCTTGGTTTTATTGTTAACGGGTCTAAGAACTATTTAAGAAAAGCTATTTCTATCAAATTCAAAAAGTATCAAGTTTTTTTTATCAATCCGTATTTAAATTCAATCTTGAAATTTAACTAGAAATATTTTGAAAACATTTCGAGAAACACGTTAAAAATATATTTTATAATGTTTTTAGTTTGTAGGGACATATTTACTTATTTCGATGTTCCAAAATTTTGATGAGTCGTTCTCAATTTGTAACGTATCAATTGGGTCGTGAACCAAGTGTTTGCGCGAGAACAGCTGATTCAGATTTTTAATTGAGATATAAAAAGAAAATCCCTCTTTTTTTACAAAACTTTTCAAAATCCCTCTTCTTTTATACAATTTTGTTCAGTATCCCGATCTTAAGTCGCTCGGGTCCCGCTTTTTGACAAAAACCCTCTGGTCACGTTAGATATCCTGCATATCTGACATACATATCCTGACCTCCTAGGGATCTTTACTCCTCTAAATCAACTCAAACGCATCTCCAAAAAAAAGCGTTTTGGAACCACTGTGCTATGATAGTTAAATTTTGTAGTTTGGAAAAAAATGTTGAATATTTTTTTTAAGTATAAATGTGAAGATAAGAAATCGTACTTTAAGGTATACATTTGAAACGATGACGAATCTTTTATACCCTTAACCACCTTACCGACAAATAATATCGCCGGCTGCAGGATTTGGGACATCTGCAGATGTTGAACTTTGTTCAGTTGCAGAACATGTTACAGGCATCTTATTAGCAAGGAACTGAATTCAGTATTCGGGGTCACCAATTGAAACGAACATTTAATTTTTAAATATTAAATTGTTTCTTTATTAAGATTTTATTGAATACTAAATAAACTTTTTCAATCAATGAAAAATTTGTTGTTTATAAATTCAAATGTAATTTGATGAACAATTATTTTTTAGTTTAAATCAGAGACCGGATTTTAATACTAAAAAAACAATCTTTTTATATTTATTTCAATCGAAAAACAATCTTTAATGTTCAAAAAATAATAAAAATCCATCATGATTTTTTTTATTTTCATCAATATTTTAATTTTTTTCATCATGATGGAAATAAAAATATAAATATCTTTTGTGATATTTATTTCAAAAGGTGAAAATTATTTTGAACTTTTTTCATCGGATGGAAAAAATTCTAAACAACAACAATTTCATTTGAATAAAAAAATATTTTGAAAACAAAACAAAAGTATGAATAAAAAAAACAATCATTTGAAATTTTTTTCGAACTGATATTTATCGTTAAAGATATTTATCGTAAAAGATATTTATTTTTTTCATCATTGATGGATATTTATTTTAAAAATAAAAATCCCTCACATATTTTTTTCAACAAATGAAAAAATATTTTGAACATTAAAGATATTTATTTTGATTGAAAAATAAAAATAAAACGTTTTCGGGTGCTTGGTTTAAATTATTCTTTGTAAAAGAGTCATTCCATTTAAAACCAACACGAAAAATTACGATTTTGGACTTTACCTCTCCGATTTTAATGATATTTGGTACAATCATTATTCTTGTTAATAATAAGACTAATTCAAAATTTCAGATAATTTCATCAAGTGGTTCGCGAAATATCGCGATTTGAAAGTGTAAAATAGCTAAAAATATGTACAAAGTTGTATACACAAATTTAAAAATATTTTTCAAAGTATTTATTATATAAGATTTATTTAGATGCCATATAAAAGGTATCAAAATTACCTTTAATATGACGTATAACTAACGTGACCAGACATCCCGCTTTTGGCGGGATTATCCCGCTTTTTAAACTTCGATCCCGCCTAAAATATTTTTCCCGCTTTTTATTTAGAAATCCCGCTTTTCTAACTCTAACAATAATTTATTTGATTTTTATTTACATTTTCTATAACATTCTTACCAATATTTAAGTGTAACTAAAAATAATTTTTGATTTGATTATTTTTTACAAATCGTTTTTGACAATTAAAAGTCTTAAATATTTTATTACGCTGATAATCTTCTCTACTGACTAATCTTAAATGTACTATGTGTGATGATGATTTCGACGTAGGAAGACCTCCCAAAAGATACGCATTATTAAGCTTGTTAAAATAAAATTTTTTTACATATATTCAGTTCTTTACCAGTGAGTGAAAAAGTTTCGAATTTTTTTTCAGAAATAGGTTTAAAACTTTTATTTTTTTTTAAGAATGTTAGAATAAAATATAAATACATTTTTGGAGCAAGAAATTTGGTCTTTCAGAGAGATTTTTAGATTTTATAAACTCATTTCGTTAGAACACTTGTGTGAGGGTTATTTAAATAATTTTTTTAACCAATTTTATTTACCAAAATGTCCCATTTCAAAAAGATTTTTTGACATCAACTTTGATCTCAAGGTTAACATGGGTATTTTCATATTGTACCTTTAATAACTATTTGGAACCATTTAAACGATGTGCCTTTGTTTCGGATTGGATACTTTTTTTATTTTTGTATAAATTAAAAGTCATAAAAATATAATATTGGCAGCCGATTCAAAAAGGCAAAAAGGTAGTATTATGTCGGATTATTTTGATAACGGTTTTTGGAGGTAACGGTACTTTTATTTATTTCAGTAACGGTATTTATCATTATTGGTATTTCGAGTTATTTCGGAATGGTATTTTATGAGTAACTGTTGTTTCATAAATTTCGAAGTCGAATATTATAATGACAAGCTGGGGTAGCTATAACTTTATTACAAGTTTTATTTCAATTTTATTAAAAATAATAATATTTCTTAAACCCAAAAATAAGGTTAACGGTATTTTAGCGTTATCGGAATTATATATAGCGTATATATTTTAGCGGTAACTGTATTTTCAATTATTTCGGTAACTGTATTTTAGGGGTAACGGTAGTCAAGTTGAATTGGTTTTTTAGCGGTAACGGCAACCAACTTTGGTTTTATTGTTGCTATCAAATTCAAAAAGTACCAAGTCTTCTTTATCAACCCGTATTTGAAATCAATCTTGACATTTAACTAGGAATCTTTTGAAAAAATTTAGAGAAACATGTTAAAATCATAATTTTTAATATTTCAGCTTGTAGGGATATATTTACTTATTTCGATGTTCCAAAATTTGTATGGTTCGTTCTCAATTTGTAACGACTCAATTGGGTCGTGAACAAGGCGCTTGCGAGAGAACAGCTGATCTATATTTTTAAATGAGATGTAAAAATAAAATCCCTCTTTTTTACAAAACTTTTCAAAATCCCGCTTTTTCCATACAATTTTGTTCAGAATCCCGCTTTTTAGTCGTTCGGGTCCCGCTTTTTGACAAAAACCATCTGGTCACATTACGTATAACATGACAAAATGGTTCATATCTGGCGATTTTTAGTTCGCGGGTAAATATCTCGAAAAATTGTCTTTTTTAAAATTTAAAAAAAAAAATAAATATATGTTAATGGCGAAAATGTTTTCTATAACCGTGGTAAGTGGCATTCTGGGACTCGCAATATTTTATGAATTATAACAACAAATGTCATAATAAATATGAAATATTTATTTCAATTTATATTGTGTTGTTTATAGTAAAACAGAAAAATCACAAATTGCTTCCAAAAATCATCCGAATGTAATTAAAATCGGCAAGAATATTAACATTGATGTTGGTAACGCAAATGCCGTGTTTTAGTTTGATTACCGCTATAGTTCGCGATTTATAATATCTCACAAATGAGAAAAATTGTGTTTTTAAAAACACGAATATCTTCTAAAATATTTACGTTACAACGTTCATTGAGGCGAATAGTTAAAAGTAATGAAATTACCTTAAAATGATACCTGAAACATGTCTTTATGTTGAATTTTTTTGGTCGATAATTCGTGAATTAAATTTTGCGGTATCTTCAAAAATGGTATTTTTAAATTCGTGAAAAATATATATGTAGAGGATGGAGCCATTCTGAATGCCCTGTGTCTGTGTTGAAAAAAGTCGCACCGAATAAAGTTAACAAATTCATGTTTGAAATTTCTTTCAAAATAATTATTTTTTTGTTGATAATCCCAGCACGATACTTACAGAGAGCATTCAGAATGGCTCCATCCTCTACATATATATTTTTCACGAACGTTATACGTTATACGAATGTTATACGTTATATTAAAGGTAATTTTGATACCTTTAATATAACTATTACTTTAAAATAGTGATATTACCACAAAATTCAAGAATAGCAATGTTTCATACAAATAGAAATCACAACACTAAATTATGTGATCATAGATCCATAATCATTATAAAATCTAACCGCCCGAATTTCTATGTGATGACACGTAGAAAAAAGTCCAAGAAAATAATCAATGCCATTTGTTTTTGAAACTTAAAAATAATATCAATACCTATCATTTGTACTTCATTATCACATAAATGTTTACCATAAATGCATCTTTGGAAAATAACATATAATAATTAATTAAAAAAATATTGCTGCAATTTTTTAGCGTACAAGAAAAAATAAAGAAACAAACAAGCGCGAATGTTATATTCGGCCCGGCCGAATCTATATACCCACCATCAACTTTTTCAAATTCTACGTTATATGGGAGGGGGCGGTAAAGTAGGCAGTAAAGTGGGCGGACCACGCCCATTATTTGTTTCGGAGATTACATTGGTCCTTGAACTATTAAAACACAATTTCGTTGATTTTCACCTTATATGGGAGGTGGGCGGTAAAGTGGGCGGACCACGCCCATTTTTGGTTTCCTAGTTTATATCGATCCGCGAACTATACGTACAAAATTTCGTTGAAGAAATATCAGCACGAGAGTAAAAAACGGACACCCAGTGTTTCTAGTTTTTTGCCCATAACTTTTTTGTTTATTAACCGATTTTGCCCATTTTCAATCCCAAACAAACCTTATATAGGACAAATATTTGTGCCAAATTTCCTGCTTTCAACAGACGGACAGACGGACGGACATAGCTAGATCGACTCAGAATCTAACCAGGACGCAGAAAATATATACTTTGTGGGGTTTTAGATGATTCCTTCGACATGTTACACACGGAATGACAAAATCAATATACCCCCCATCTTTTTGATGGTGGGTATAAAAATTAAATCTTAATCAAGTCTTGAAATATATTGATGCCAAGGATAGGTATTTTTAAAATTGAAAACAATCCACGTATTAAAAATAACTGTTATTGTTTCCAAACAATTACGAGATAAGTATAACATCACTGGACGAAAATAAAAGGTTGTTACATACAGCGTTTAAATATTAAGCGCCAGCTAAACTTCTATTTACGACCACGAAATATATATTGAATTCTTTCATTATACCCTTCACCACAGGTGTAAAGGGTATATATAAGCTTGGCATTCTGTTTGTAATTTCCACAATTTTCGTCGGAGAGAAAAAAGTTGATATTTCGGGATCCTTGTAAGAAATGATGACGATAAGACCAAATCCGTCCATGTTTCGGTTGAAATGGCGTTTATGAAGCCCACAGATGGGCATATATAATATTTATATCAAACGATCGGAAATCCTTTCGAGAATTCTGCTATTGAAATTCAGCAAGATCGGTTCATACATTGCGGAGATATGCTTAAAAAACTGTTTTTTGGAACAGGTTTTCCAGTTTCTGAAGCCTCTGTAAATACTAGGGACTTCGTTTTTGCAAAGAAGGCTCGGATATTTTTTTCTTTTGTGCTAAATCGGTTCAATAATAACTGAGATATCGGGCAAAACGCATTTTAGATTTTTTGAGGCCCTTGTTTAAGCTACAGATTTTTATATAGATCGGTCAGAAATGTTAATAATATAACACACAAACATGTATATTAAGCATTGTAATGACTATTAGTGATGTTGCTGTTTTTTGTATAGGCAATTAGTTTAGTTAGAAACAGCAGTAATATAATAATTAACAGTGTTCTTCTTGTTTTTTGTATATGCAGTCAGCTTGTATATATGTACATTAGAGTGTCCCGTAAACACAAAATTTGTAGGAAGACCCCTCAAACGATGCGTAGAAATTAGCTTAATATGGGAAAAATATTAAAAAAAATTGTATAACTGATCTTCAGTTCCCTACCAGCAAAATATATAAATATAGAATTGTTGTTCTTGTTTATTTTTTTAAAGCAACGATCGCCAACTTAACTTCAGGGCCCGAACATAATCAGATATTTACATAGACAAAACACGAACGTCAACGAAACACTCAGCTTTGAGAGCAAAACAAAGAAAAAAATCATTTAGTAGCATCCTAGCTTTTAACAAAGTAGGTTTATTTCGATTAGTTTTTTAAAATAAGTATAATGTGTAACTGTGTAACAATTTTCACTGCAAGAGTACAAGACACTAACACTTACTTCCCTGTAGTCAAAGGTGACTGTCCGAAACCGGTTACTTGACTGACGACATTAGGTCACCACTAGTCACTTTACCAATCACCTGACTAGTCACTTTAACATGGGGATGTCCTAGGAAGAGGTGTATTGCCGCCAAAGTACCAAAAAGTGGCGATATTGTGACTAGTACGAAAAAGTCAATTAAAAAAAAAAAAAAAAAAAAAAAACACAAATGCAGAATAATTGATTTTTTTATTAATTGTAAAATCCTAATTAGCAAGACTAGTACCGCAATCCGCAACTTTTTTCATTTACTACCGATATCGTTAATTAACGAAAATTTTCGGTTGTTTTTTATTTTGCTATTCTCTACTATAAGTTAACGATTTTTTTTTTTTTATTTTAACGACAAATATCGATAGAAATGATAGAACGTCATTTTTTGAAAAAAAAAAAAAAAATAAATAAATTTAAATTGGATTTTATTTAAAAACAAAACAATTGTCTTGAAAAAAAAAATTTGAAAAAAGTGTAAATATTATATAAATGTGTGCATATTGGTTTCCAACAATTAACCAATATGAGTATATGTATGGTATGTTGTTGGAAATATTTGTAAAATTAATTTAATGTTAAATGTTTCTTATATTAAGCCCGTTCATTAAAAATTTGCATTAAATTTTAAAAAAACATAACTAAAAATACCAATTCTCACAAAAATTCTGATTTTTGAAAAATTCCATTTTTTTGCAAATAAATTCAAATTTTCTATAATGGAGATATTTCTAATAAGAATAAAAATTTTTTAAAAATTCTTTTACTTAAAATGTAATTTATTATTAAAAATTTAAATTTTTATCAAAATTCTGTTTTTTCAGTAAAATTCATTTTTTCACTAAAAAAAACTCACTAAGAACTGAATGTAATTAAAACTTAATAATAACAAATCAGTTTCAAAATTCTAAAAATTCAGTTATAAACTCTCATTTTAATCTCTACGTTTTTGCGAAAATTCATTAAAAACATTTAATAAACGAAAACTTTTACGTAAACGAACGCACTTATTATTCATTATATTTTTTCAAAATTACATTATTTATAAAACAATGCTATCAAAATTAAAAAAAAATATATTTAATAGCTTCTTTATCGTTATGGTTTTACGACAGCTATTTTTTTGTAGTTAGCTTACTGAAACTTTTCGTTAACTACCAATGTGTTTAACGACAAAAATCGGTAAAATTTTACTACAGAATAACACATAACGACAAAATTTGCTAAGTATCGAATTTTCGATACTTAACGACAAATTTTTGTCGTTAAAAAGTTACGGAATTGCGGTATAGGTTTCTTATTATATAAAATAATTGAGAGATAATCCATTTCTATTGGATGTATTCCACGTGTTTAAATTAAAAACACATTTAATTAATGTGGTACGCATAACATAAAAATATAAAGAAAAAAAAAAAACATTATTAACTTTTTTCTTACAAAGTAAAATACTAAAGACTCTGTTAAGCACCAAGGAGTCAATAAATTGATATTTGACACTACACACGTCTAAAAAAGATGCATCAGAGCCAAATGTCCTACCATGTATTTATTGCCGTTAGTCAATTAACCCAACCTGTACTGCCTATTCACTTTTTTGACGTTTTTGTGACTTATAAAAAAACCAATCGCCACCTCCACGCTCACCAAAGGGTCAATAAAGTATAAATCGCCACCTCCACGGTTTCAAAAGAGTCAACAAATGCTGCTATTGCCACCTCCACGCTCACCAAAGGGTCAATAAAGTATAAATCGCCACCTCAATGCTTTCTAAAGGGTCAATAAAGTATAAATCGCCACCTCCACGCTTTCAAAAGAGTCAATAAAAGGTACGATATCACAAAATATGCGAAGTTTGGGTGTATAAAAAAACGTACACATTTGGATGAGTTAGGTGGGTAGTCACAAATGGACTTTACTGTACTAAAGCGGGTGGAATTAACACAAAAAAACTGCTGGGTTATTTTAGTGCCTCTCTTTATGGTTATCGCTGCTTTAGATACACCATCTTAACCCTAGAAGGGCTTCGTCAGTCCTTTCGACTAACAACAATGCTATTTTGAGTGATATTTCTATATTCGTTGCATATTTTTTTAGGAATTTTGCTATAACGCCTTCCGTAAATAAGATCTTGAAGTGTCCAGACGTACGTTGCTGTAATCGGCTTTAAGTTAGTATTTTGAGCAACCTTTTTAGTCGAAACGATTAACGAAGCACTTAGTGTGACTTTTTGAATTTTTAGCGATGAAGTAATTTAGTAAATATAGTTATGCAGGGTAATTAATATTTGTTCTTATAGTGTGAAACATACTTTTTGGGGGAAAATATATACAATGTGACTTCCAGAAATATATATATTTTTTTTGTGTCACATTACAAAATGATGATGAGGAAACTCTATTTCCTATATCAAATAGAAAAGGCATGCTGAACACTGCATAAAGCCATATTATAAAGTACTAACGATTACAGATCGACTTCATCTTCTTCATCGATTTCTGCTTCTACTTCCAATATATCAATTAGAGTAATCATTTTACTCGACTTTTTCATTGTTCGAATAATCAAATAACTCGAAAATGCCGTTTTCAAATTAATCGAATTATCGAGTAAATCTTTTGAGTTACTCGAGTTATTCGAGTAAATTATACCTTAAAATTTTACTCGTTTTTTCAATGCTTATTAAAAATAAAACAAGCATTTTGTGTTTTATTAAAAAAGAAAACAAAAATATTGCTTTTCCAAAATAATATATAATTAAAATTTGCGTAAATATTTATGAATATTTGTCTCTTTTGCTTTGATAATGCCGTTGTTTCCCTATATTTAGTATCTTCATTGATAGTTAAATAAATATGTCTAACAAATTTGGTAATTCAAAGTCCTTTTTGTAATTTTTGTAACGCTATAAAATGATTAGTTTTTTAAAAAAATTAATGATACTCAATTAAAGGTGATTATAAATACTATAGATAAAAATAATAATTAATGATGAGTTTTTATCCACTTTGGAATAAAGAGCGATTTTGTCTCATAACCTCACTATTTAATTTAGTGCTACACAGAGGTTTTCAGTACACAGAAAAAAGTCACCAATTAACAAATATATATGAAAATAATTCATTCAATTATAAACTTGTTTAAATTTGCACCTCTCACCAAATTGATTATATCAATTACTAAAAACTATAAAAAATACAAAACAGAAAAAAATTCCCAATTAATAAATTAATTAAATCAATCAAGTAGATGATTGAATGAATTAAAAATGTGTATAGGAAAAAAAATCATACCAACATTTATTTTTTATTTTACTTTTTCTTGAACATATTTATTAAATTTTGATGCAAAATTAAACAAATGAGTTAATTGTAAAAAAGACGGTAATAATTTTTTCTGTGTAACATTCAAAATGTCTGTACAATGTTTTTAAGTATCTGAGATCGAGTAAATCCAGATTTATTTTGAGCATAAAATGTCTTTAAATGGTTTAGTTATAGCGAAAACATATATCAACATCTTTAGTATCAAAATTACAGGATAAAAGATAATAGCTTCTTAAATAATTTAAAAAAATTATATCCAAATTTATCTTGAGACTTGAATTGTTCTAAATAAAACAAAAACTTAGGAAATTAGGCTCAAAATAATTTCTGTGCACCAGGTTTTAGAATGTTTTATAATTCATTGTTCAATTATGTTCAATATTTAAGGCATTCAGATGATCATTTAATATTATACAAATGTATACAGTTTTTAAGATAATTTACTCATATTTGTTTCAAAAATGTTACGCAACTCTTAATTTCCTAACAATATCGGTGTAAAAATATAAGAAATTCTATATAAATTCTATAAACTTGTATAATAAATTAGTCAAAATACAATTAATTAGAACTACTTATTTTTCTTTATTTAATGGAAAAATTTATTTTAAATTTAAAATATATAATTCTTTCTCCCTAATATAAGCGTAAGAATTATAATTGGTTTAATTGGTTTGAATTAAACCATAATTCTTACCCAAAATGTTCAGTATTTTATTTCTCCTTTCTTCCTATTGTTATTATAAATTAGTAAAAATGACTCAATATCAGTTAGGCTGTGAAAGAATTCTGAAAATATATTTATTATTTTCTGAGTTATTGCATTTTGAAAATGACAAAAAGCACTTTGGACCACCCTTTATTTTAGATAAAGAAATTCAGCGATTTTTAACATAAAGAACAACAACTTAATTTTAAATCCAAATTCCTTCTATATTACAAATTTTATTCGAGCCAACATCATCATATCCTCTTGACCAGACAGAATTTATTGGTATGTCAACTATCTACTTTCATTCGTAGAACCAATAATATGTTTTTCTAAATCAAGTTTAAAATCCTCCAATTTATTTCTTATTGTTTATTATATTTATATCTAAATTATTTGAATTTAATTTAATTTTTGTAATTGAAAAACGACCTTTAACTACGTGTTGTAATTTAGGCATTCATTCGATTTTTTGTACTAAATACAATTTTTTTAATAAAATTCCAATTTGTGGTGCCACTTTTAAATTCTAAACATTCTAAAAAATGTTAAAACATTGTTTTTAAGCTAAATTTTCTAGAAAACTAAAGTTAAAACATCCTAAAAACTAATTAAGAAAGGAAATATTTCAAATATTTTTTACTCGAATTATTCGATTAATCGGCATTTTTACTCGAAATTCATGATTTTAATTTAATCGAACAATTATATGCTATTAATTCTTCGATTAATCGAACAAACAATGTTCGAGTGAATACCCTAATATCAATCAAGCATTGTAAAGATTTCGAAAATTTCCTATCACAAGATAGATTTATAACAATAATATAAAATATAGAAAAATAATAAGATTTGAAGCTTTTGCGGCTAAAAAACACTAAGACATACTGTAAAAAAATTCATAAAAGTATTACAAATTTGAAATATGCACAGAGTATGCAAAAACATTTGTTTTTAAACTCTCTTTTAGTTATAATAATTATAGGATACATACATTTAAAAAAAGTATGTTGCCTGTTCCAAATCTTTTATACAACTAACACAAAACGTACTTATGTAACACCATCTCTGAAAAAGTGCAAATATATGAGGTCTTTTCAGTTTTTTCTTAATATTTTTAAAAGAATGAAAAGTATTTGAAACTTTCGCCGTTATTTTGTTTAAATGTATTCATTAACTAAAAATCAATTATTTTATTTTTCATTTTAATAATATGTCTTGAAATAATTTTAGTAAATGTTAGTGTTAGGCGTTTCGACTAACAAAGCCCTCAGAAAGGTAAAAATATCAAAGCCCTTACAGGGTTAAAAAATCTTGCAATTTATTTCTTACAGAAAATTAAATATAAGAAGATTTCATTTTTCTATATGCCCTCCAAACACAAATTATAAATAACATATGATTTAAATTTGACATAACATTTTAAAAGCGATGTATATATTACAGTTACGGACAAAAAAATAGGGTCAAGTATATTTGTTTAAAATTTTTGAGTATTCGACAAAATTTTATGCAAAAGAATAATACTTTTAATGCCAAGTCATTGCGAATATATTTGGTTATAAATCTATACAAAAATAACAGCCTTTAACCTTATCCCAAAAACGGTCCATCGCACAGTGATTCGTTTCATTTGCAAAAATACAAAAGTAATAATTTTAAGAAATTTTAAATTTTTCTTATAGTTAATAATAAAAGCTTTTTAAAAATGTATGTCCCATATTTTTAGAAAAATCATGCCAGTAGAGGGCGCCAAAATTAGGTGATATATAGCAAAAATGTGTGTATTGAAAAAAATTAATTTCGATTGCTCTACTTCAACGGTTCTCAAATGGGGGTCCGCGACCCACAAGGGGTCCGTAAGGACTTTCGTGGGGGGTCGCGAAGAGATCCTGAAAAATATTCTTGAACACTAAATTTTTTAATGCGATATTATTAGAAGTTGTAACATTTAATCTGAATAAAAATTTCAATGAAAACTTTAAAATATTTAAAAATGGAAAGATATCTCTTTAAAAAACATAACCAAATTAAAGACAAACGTAAAGATTTTTTCTAAATAAGTTCTTTTAAAAATCAACTAATTAAGGAACTTTCAATTGAAAGTATTGTGCTTGATAAAGGCAAAAATTATCAAATAAAGAAAGACACAATATAAAGGAAACTACGATGTGGCAGGGAAGACAATTTATTAAAAAGATAAATAAATTTGATGAAACTATCGATTTTTTTATATGAAATCCAATTTTTTTTTTTTTTTTTGTAAATATGCCAAGACTTTCGTTTGTAAAGTTGTTATGATACCATTTCCAAATTTTTAACATAGAATAACATATTGTTGAATAAGATTATTAAAATTTTCTCGAATGTTGCGACTTCTCAATGCTGAGTACACAAAACTTTTATTTCGCGGAGAAGTTTCCGGGCTATTTGAAGAAAATTTGCTTAAGCAACTTCATAATTTAAAAACAGAAAAATCTTTTTAATGTGAATATCGATAAAGTACCAGGTTCATTTCAAAAAGATTTAAAATGTGTTAAATTTAAAAGTATTTTAAATAGTCTATCCGCTTGTTTGTTCCGGAGCCTTAAAGCTATTAGAATAATTTTTATCAACATAGATTTTTATGTGAAAATATTTTTTTCACTTTTTTGTCCATTAAAAAAAGATTCGATCTTTAGTTGAAGCAGATAACGATACTAGATGCATTATCCGAAAAAGTCTCATAATATTCAAGATTTCATTAAGCAAAAGCAATGTCGCAATTACAATATTATTTTTTAAATTATTTTATCTTTACGTAACATTTAACCTGACTTTTGAATTTGTTAAAGTTGAAGTGGGTCGCGTTTCCATTACTATGTCAGAAAGGGGTCGCGAAGCAAAATCTTGTGAGAACCCCTGCTCTACTTAAATAATTTTTAACAGTTTTTTTTTTTTTGTTATTTCTTTTGAAAACGTAAATTTATAACTTTGCTTAAAAACTATATATTTTATCTTTTTGATTTTTTCCTAAATTATTACTAAAATTTTGTTTGGAAGTTTGGATTTCAATAAAACTGAATTTACAGGAAAAATAAAAAATTGACTAAATTTGAAAAGCTATTTCAAAGAGATTAGTTCATGGATTTTAATTTTTTAAAGCTATAGCTTGATATCTAACATTTTTAAAACAGCGAAAAACGCAACCACCTTTTGCTTATAATTTATATAATAAAATATTTTGTAGATGGGAAAAATAAAATTTTTTATTAAAATATTTTTGAAGTGAACAATTAAAAAAATAAATTTGAATGGATTTTTAAATTTCTTTCAACATTTTTTTTATGTAGTTAAGTTCAACATAACATAAGTTTTAACAAAATAAAACGTTAGTTTTATTTCTATCAAAATTTAAATATTTTCATAAATTTTATATATGACTGTATTTTGTGTTAAAAATATAATATTGACAAAGTTTGATTAAATATATAAGGAAAATTAGTGCATGTTTTTTAAACTTTTATTTTTCTATTTAATTTTTCCTTTTATTTTTAATAGTAATCAATAAAGAATGGAACCACTTTTTGCTCTGTATTTTTGTAATTTATATTTTTTTAGGAACGAAAAATTAATATTTTCTATAAAATTATTCTAGTGCAAATGAATGTAAAAATTCATTAAATAATTTTAATTTTACATTTTTTAACTCACGGTTTTATCTGTAGATAGAAAAGCTAAATTTAATTTATTTTAATTTCATTAAAGAGGAATAATTATTTAAAAACATTTTGCACCCTAATATAATTTTGTCAGAAATATTTATATTACTTTCATGTACAACCGTGCGTATGAGTATTATTATTTATAACACGTATAGTCCTAGAATTCCTTAAGGTACTTTCAGACGATAATATTTAGTATTAGGATTTTTCGACAGTAAAATATTACGTATTTCATCAGCATGTCAAAAAATCCAATAGAAAATCCTAAAGTAGTTTACACGGTAATACATAAATTGTATATTATTTTTGCAAATTCTTACCTTTATGAAATTCATGAGGAATATTGATTTAAAATTTCTTTAATAAATATTTTGTTGTTTTTACTTTTTGTTTATGAAAAATATAACATGAAAATCAAAAGTTTTTGAAAAATATCAAAAATTTAAAATACCATTGGTATTTTCATTAAAATCATAAGTAATTTTTCATAATCAAACAATTTGTATTCAGACGATAAGTAAATATTTTATTATTCAAATTTTGACAAATCTTTATATTGAATATTACCGTCTGAAAATACCTTTAATAATATTTGTATTAAAAAAATATATATTTTTCCATAATTTGTATGTTATTTGTCCAAATTCAACAAAATTTGGTATGGATAAGAGCATTGCCAACTGTAAGTCTATTGAAAAGTTATTTTATATTATGAGTAACGTGACCAGAGGATTTTTGTCAAAAAGCGGGACCCGAAAGACTAAAAAGCGAGATTCTTAACAAAATTGTATGAAAAAAGCGGGATTTTGAAAAGTTTTTTAAAAAAAGAGGGATTTTATTTTTACATCTCAATTCAGTCAAATTGACCCAATCGTTACAAATTGAGAACGAACCATACAAATTTTGGAACATCGAAATAAGTAAATATATCCCTACAAGCTGAAATATTAAAAATTATAATTTTAACGTGTTTCTCTAAATGTTTTCAAAAGATTCCTAGTTAAATGTCAAGATTGATTTCAAATACTGGTTGATAAAAAAAAACTTTGTACTTTTTTAATAAGTTATTGTTAGAGTTAGAAAATCGGGATTTCTAAATAAAAAGCGGGAAAAAGTTTAAAAAGCAGGATAATCCCGCCAAAAGCGGGATGTCTGGTCACATTAATTATGAGTCGTTTTAGCAGTATTAGGACGTTTTTAGTAAAAAGGATATATGACAGCTACGATAGCCCTTGCCCCGATTATAAATAAAAAGTCGCACACATAATTATAGTCAAATAAGTACTAACATGACCAACTTTTAGAATTTTGTTTTGAAGTTTGTGGAAAATATGGCATTGTGAAATTTCAGGATGTATGGGGGGTATAAGAGTCCTTGCACCGATTTTTTTTAAACTTCGTATTTTTCTTAATTATTCTAAGTTTTAATAGTATACAAAATTTCATAAGTCTAGAATAACTACCTCTATTTTTGTCCAGTCGTTATATGTGAACGAATCACTGTGCATCGTCTCAAGCACAAATAATCCTTTTTTAGTGTGGACAAAAAAAAAAAAAAAAAAAAGGATCAGCAGTAATTTTGTTATTTTTTTTAATTTTTACGAAACTTTACTTTTTTTAAATCCCAATAACTATATTAAAAATAAATTGATGATCTCCAATTCCGAGAACTATTCGTATAAGAAAAGATCTATAGATTTGGAATTTGGATTTCGAAGGTCCCAACAAAAGGTAAATGCCGAGGTCGATCATTATAGTTCAATAATTTTATTTTCAATTAAAAGACAGCAGTTGTAGACAATTTAAAAAGATTTAATGTAAAAAAAGTTTTTTTGGAAACAGAAAATCACTAAAATTTTTTATTAAGTCGTGGTCTTTTAATGTCAATAAGTCGATTTGAAATTTAGTAGGAATTTAAATTTTTTCTGAGAATATGAGAAAACAATAGGCGAAAACACAATTTATTCCAAATACCATTCTGGAAAGCCCCAGTATTAAACTACAGACCGGGAAAGGCCTCAAATAATATCCTCATGCACCCAAATGTATATAAATTGCGTATTATCTTCTAACAAAAAGTAGTATTTATTTTATAGAAAAATATAGATGTTAAGTTTGGTCGCAGAACTTTTGTATGGGTTCAAAAAATACAGATTTGGAAACATTTAATACCCTCTATACAATTAAGCATAATGGTGTTGCTAATATATCGGAGAGAGTTACTACCATTTCAAATTGTCAATTCGATCAGGGAACTCTAAAATAGTCTTCCAAAGAAATAATGTTTCCTCCAATTGGTTTTTGATGACTTTCCGTTTCTAAAGAACTCTTTTTGTACTAAATATTTTTTAATTGATCTTAAGTGTTATTTAATTGAAAATATATATATGTAAAATAACTATAATGATCGATTTCGGTACTTATCATTTGTTGGATCCTTCGATTTTTTCTCATCTTTTTTCAGTATTTGATTTTAAATATCATTATCGAGATTTAAAAAAAGTAAAGTTTTAAAAAAGGTTTCCAAAAAATTTTGAAAATTTGAACAAAATTACTGTTGACCCTTTTTTTTTTTTTATTTTGTCTACATTGAAAAAGGACTATTTGTGCTAATGTTAAAGGATATTACTCTTGTATAAGTTTATAACCCAATATATTCGCAATGATTTGGCATTAAAAGTTTTATTCTTTTGCATAAAATTTTGTCGAATACTCCAAAATTTTAAACAAATATAATTGACCCTATTTTTTTTGTCCGTAACTGTATTTAATATTAATGATTGAAAAAACGATATTTAACTTTAACTACGCATTTTATTTCTGACACATATTTTGTTCTTTTACTTTATAAAATTTTTTTAATATAATTCTTAATTGGCAGCATACTACAGCCTTAGGCTTTAAAAATTATATAAGAATTTGCAACAGTTGTTTTCAAGCAAAACTTTACAAAAACTAATCTTAAAACTAGTTAAGGAAATTTTTTAAATATTTTTTTAATTTTCTTTCTCAAATAAACTTTTACTTGAAATTCTTGATTTTAATTTAATCGAAAATATATTTGATTTTAATTGCTTATTATTCGAACAAACATCATACGAGTATATTCAAAAACAGATTTTAAATTTAAAACTGCTGGTCGACAAAAAAAATCCTCCCCCAAAGACGAATAGTTTGACTTAATGGATTTTGATATGCTAAACACGAATCTGATTCCAGTTTTTTCCCATCAGGTCTGAATTTTTTTTTATGGGTGTGTTAAATATTTCGCCCATAGTAAGGCCATTACTCTAGTATATTTCACCATAACTCAAGAACGGTGTGTACGATTGTGATAAGTAATACACCAAAAGATGCGGGCTAAAAATATTTTTATCTAATCACTAATTTCGAAGTAACTCTGAAACTATTGAGTTATTTCGAAATTAGTGCCCGAACAAAAATTTGTTCAGGCAACATTTAAGATTTATTTGTTATTAAAATTTTTTTCGATAAATTAAAACGTCAAAAAAGTTTCAGTTTCTCATCTGTATTTAAAGCTGGTAATTCTGCGAATAAAATAAGGCTTGTATCATCAAAAGTGGGAATTTTTTTTTTTCTTCTTTAAACAAAAATAGGTGGGCTGGATGGAAACAAACAAGAATCTACTTTCACTTTTTTCATTACGTACTGAATTTTTTTATTGGTACAGACGAAAATTGCCTTCAAGGTATGTCAACAATATTTTTTATTCGCTCGATAATTTCAGAGTTACGGATCAAAATTTTCCCGATAAAAAAAAAAAAAAAAATAATAATAATAATAATTCAAAATAATTAAGCTGCGATAAACGAATATTAATGATTTTAATATTGTGCTAATGTCGCGATTATTACTTTGAATAAATTCACAATTTATTTGTAATAATAATAATGTGTTCAATAGTCAATGAAAAATTATGAATATAACTCAAAGATAATTTGCTGTCTATTGGAGTTTAATCTAAATTAAACAAACCGTTTTTTAAAGAATAGAATATTATGTACTTATTTTAAGCTGTGATTTTATTTGTTATTGTTATTATTTATGCTGGAATAATCATACCCCAATATTCCAGAGCCATTATCAAAATCCTCGCCATACATAAGAACTGTATCCGATTCACATCCACAAACTGCTATATATACTCCGGTATTTGTATTGCGTAAACTAGAAGGGTTAACTCCTGCATCCATGATCGCTTTGTACGATTCCTCCATTAAAATGCGCATCTGAAAATCCATATTATCTGCTTGACTCTGATGAATTCCAAAAAAAGTTGCATCAAACTTATTTAGACAAGGGATTTTACCCAACATTTTTGGAATTCCCGGGTACATATGTTTCCAACGTGTCTCAAGGTCATCAATCATGTTAATCTGTTAAAAATTAATGATTACTATTATATGTACATTTTTTAAAAGAAAATATAATTTAGCATAAAATTGTAAAAAAACTATAAAATTGTGTAAAATTGAATTTATAATATTTTTCATAAATTCATTGATATTAAAGTATAACGAATACTTCAATACACTTATTTGCAAAAATTGCTGATTTAACCTTTTGGGAGCCAAATGTATAAAATTAATGCTTTGGCTTTTAAAGGGTTAATTACACAGGGAAACACTGATTCTGCGGCACGGGATTTCTCAGTCAATTCGGATACACGGTATTAATATGTACTAAGCCTCTAATCCACTTTTTTTTGAATTGACTCTAGTTCTCGCGATTTGTAAAATTAAGGAGGTTGCACTATATATTTATGTATATTTCGAAAACTACTTGTCTCACTTTGTTAAAAAAAATTTCAAAAAATTCTAATTAAAATTATCTTTAAGTCATTTTTACATTACTTCTTAATATGGTCAACGGTTATGGAGCTATTAAGATGTTTTGAGAAAAATTTAATTTTTTACAAAATTGCAAGAAAAATTTTTTTTCGAAAATCATAAAAATTCGAAAGTATCAAAAATAAAAATTTTTATTCTTTGATGGTGAAGACAAATTTGTTGCAAATAAAATAAGACATATTTGATTAAAATAAGATTTCATTTTTTTCAAAAAAATCATAAAATAATTTTTTTATTTTTCTGTGCAACTTGTAAATGAGTATTTTCACTAATTTATGAATAAAGTTAAAACTTTAATTTTAATTTTAATGAAATATGTGTTATTTTATTTGCAACAAATTTATCTCCATAAAAAAATAATAAACATTTTAATTTTTGATACTTTCCAATTTTTATGATTTTTTAAAAAAATTTTTCTTGAAATTTTATATTAAATTTAATTTTTTCTCAAAAGATAGGCTTAAAATCTCTATCACTGTTAACCGTATTAAAAAATAATGTAAGAACGACTTAAAGATAATTTTAATTGAAATTTTTTTATATTTTTTTTTTTTTTAACAAAATCAGACAAGTCGTTTTTGAGATATGCTTCAATATATAGTGCAGCCTCCTTAATTTTACAAATCGCGATTTATCGCAAGAACTAGAGTCAATTCAAAAGAAGTGTATTAGAGGCTTAGTACATATTAATACCGTGTATTCGAATTGACTGAGAAACCCCGTGCCGTAGAATTTTTTTCCTTAAAAACCAATATATTGAAAATTATCCGAAGTATATACAATTACATGTTCAAATAAGGAAAACATGACAAAAACTGTTATTTAAATCTTAAGAGTTGTTCACGATAGGCTGGTTATCAGGTTATGTGATTATGTAGTAATTTTAAAAACAACAAAATACATTACTTGTTTTAATTTTGATTATTTTGCAATACTACAAATAAACAGATAATCACATACCTACTGGTTATATAAAACGAACGAAAAATTCGTTCGTCAAAATGTATAAATTGTCGAAACGAATTTTTCGTTCGTTTTATAAAAACAGGGGGATAATCTATAAACAAGGGTACGAGCATAGTATAATTTTTTCATTAACAAAACTCTGAACTCTGAAAACTGAACTGTCAAATTGTTTTTGTATTCCTATGCAACATTTTTTTCGAGTTTTTTTACTCTTCCTCTCTTTCATTCTCTCATTTTCTGTTCATAGCATTTTGACATTATGTGCAGTAGTTTTACACTAACAGATGATGTGCGAGCACTTTTTAATTACGATATGGGTAAAGTTGGTTATTTTTATACCCAACATCAAAAAGATGGGGGGTATATTGATTTTGTCATTCCGCGTGTAATATGTCGAAGAAATCATTTAAGACCCCACAAAGTATATATTTTCTGGGTCTTGGTTAGATTCAGAGTCGATCTAGCTATGTCCGTCCGTCTGTCCGTTGGGCGTGGTCCGCCCACTTTACCGCCCACCTTCTATATAACATAAAATTTTAAAAAGTTGATGGTGGGTATATAGATTCGGCTGAGCCGAATATAACGTTCTCGCTTGTTTGTAATGATTTTAAAAGAAATTAATTTTTAAGTGCCTTAAAAAAAATTACAGTACATGTGATAATTGGAACGAAGTACAGGCTCTAATTTTAAAAAAGGCCTTGATCAAAATAATTATTTTGATTTAGCAATAAAGCCTTTTGAAATTGGTTACATTCGGTCCTATACCAAGACCTCATTCAAATACCGCTCGGGAATATTGTTTAACACCCATAAATTTGTTAAATACTCCAATATTTTAGTAAAATAATGTTTATAGTATAAAATTTTATCAAGATCGGTCTATATTAAACATAATTCCACATTTGGTCCATTTAGATGATATTTAAAGCAAAGAAAGTTTTATTCAAAAATATCGATCAATAAACATATTTACATTATAGGAAAGATATAAAATTCTGGAGCAATAATTAAATATTCAAAATATCAAATAGTATATTTATGTGCAGTATGATAAACATTAACTTATCTATGCAGTATTTTATTAAAATATTGCTCCCATAATAAATTTATGGAAGTTAAACAATATTTCGGGACAATATATTTAAATATGGAATTATATTATTTTTAAACTTTTGGTGTCTACGCATTTTCTATCAATCATTTTACAATTTTTTTTACAATTTTAAAGACTTCTATGGGTTATGTTTAACGTAACCCGCTTTTTAAACTTCGATACCGCCTAAAATATTTTTTCCGTTTTTTTTCCACTGAAAATTTTATACCGAATTTTGAATGGACTTATTGGCATTAAAAGTCCAGGACTTGTTAAAAAATGTTGGTGATTTTCTGTTCCTAAAGAAGTTATTTTACATTAAATCGTTTTAAATTGTATGCAACTACTGCTTATTAATTGAAAATAAAATTATTCAACTATAATGATCGATTTCGGTACTTATCTTTTGTTGCAACCTTCGATTTTACCCATATTTTTAAAGTGCTAAATCTATAAATCCTTTGCGACACGAATTGTTCTCGGAATTGAAGATCATCGATTATTCTCATCTTTTTTCAGTATTTTATTTTAAATATCATTATCGAGATTTAAAAAAAGTTAGTTTCATAAAAATGTTTCCAAAAAAATTTTAACAAAATTACTACTGACCCTATTTTTTTGTCCACACTGAAAAAGGACTATTTGAGTTTGAGACGATGTACCGTGTTCGGGATAATGTTAAAGGATATTATTTTTGTATAGGTTTATAACTGAATATATTTGCAATGATTTGGCATTAAAAATTTTATTCTTTTGTTTAAAATTTTGTTGAAAACTCAAAAAATTATATTTGACCCTATTTTTTGTCCATAACTATAAGTAAAAAATTTGGATTTTTTATTGCTGCATTTAGATTCCCTACTAGTTATACATACGACAACCAAAGCATTTGTCGATGTTTCGACTAGTTTAGTATTTACAAAATTACCTATGTAAAACCATATATAAAATGCTCCAACAAAATTACCTATGTAAATAATTTTTCATACAAGTTAATATTATTAATATTCTTAGAGAAAATGGTATGTTAAAATATAAACATAAAATATTTAATACTGTATGTTTATGATATGCCGCCTGAAAGTGTACATCCTAAGACTAGTTACGCAAAAATTAACTGATACAGATTTATGTCAAATAAAGCTTTGATGATGTCTGTCCGTCTGTATGTCTTTCAGTTTCAGATTATTATAAATTTTTTATTTATTTTTTTAATAATCAGAACAGGAAAATGCTCGGGAGACCATACTGACAATGACATCCTATTATATGTTGGATTTTTTTTTAATCAAAAATTAAAAGTTGTGTATAGTTTTCATCTAAGTAATATTTTTGAAGGTACTTTAAAATTGGTCCAACACTTGCAACCTTTTTTGTCTTTGCACAAATTGACGCACTTTATTGAGTTCAGGAATTTTTAGTAAATCGTTAATTTTATTTTATTTAAAACATTTTTTCTGAAAATTATAAAATACGAGTTCATTAATTTTTCATTAGCTATCGTTTGATACATGTAACATTAATATTGGTGATTTTTTTTTTAATTTTTTTTTTTAAGATTTTTCTGGGATCATCAACAAATTACTATTTAATAGCAAGTTCCAATTATTTTAGAAAGTTGAAATTTGACCAAGATATTACTAATAATACCTCCTTCCAAAGTTCAAACTTATATTTAAATGAACTTTGGAACATGTAAAAGGAAAAGCACAATCATATCTTAATAAAAAATTGCTCCACAAAATTACTTATGTAAAGTTTTCGCTGATTTTCCACAAAAGGTGCGAAAAATTTCATTATTTTTCATAAAACACATAATTTGTGTTACTAAGCCTATTCATAAACGAAGAAAATTTGTAAACATTTTGTGAAGTAACGAAGAAACTGCAAAACTAAACAGTTTTTTAGCTTTCCTGAAAAGTTATTAAAAATTACATAGATAATTTAGTCAGCGCAGGGACGATTTGTATCTTCAGTTAAAAATTTCTCTACCGACAGACCATTTTTTTTTTGGCCAAAACTATCTACATATGTTTTTTTTATACTAATATCACATTGTTTTCCGACTTCCTTCAAAAAATATTGACTAAAAATTTAATTTTGTTCCATTTTCGAATAACCTTGTGAAAATTTTTTTCTTTATTTTAAAGAATACCTATAGAAACATTTTTTTAACAATTATTTAAAAAAGATTACACGTTCACTTTAAATTTTATTTTTAGCAACAAATTTGTTAGCCTTTGCTTTATCGATGATTAAAGCGAAATCTTTTTTTCAAAAAACTAAATATAATTTTTGCTTAACTGAAGTCTTTACTATTACACTTCAGTAAAAAAATTTTGTTTGCGCGAGTTGAGTTTTGGCAAAAAAATAAAAAAATCTCAAGCCTGATATAGATTGGACAACAAAGTTTCGAGTTTTTTTTTTCCTGAAATAGGTTTTAAACTTTCATTATTTTAAGAATGTTAGAATAAAATATAAATTTTTGGAGGAAGAAATTTTGTTCTTTCAGAGAGATTTTTAGATATAAAAACTCATTTCGGGAGAACATTTGTATGTGAGCTATTTAACTTCAAAGGATAACATGAATATTTTCGTACTGTACTGTGTACATATGTGCATTTGTTTCGGATTGGATAGACTTTTTATTTTATTTTTGTAATAACTGAAAGTTAAAAAATTAACAGTAAAAATTTTTTTTATTAAATTAACTTAAAGTTAGTGCTAACGAAAACCATGCGTCAATGATTTTAACTTTTTGTTTTAATTGAATGTTAGTGTTTAATGGGCCTAAAAATTATTTAAGAAAAACTCTTGCTATCAAATTAAAAAGTATCACTTTTTTATCAATCCGAATTTGAATTCAAACTTGGAATTTAACTAGGATTTTTTTTGGAAAACATTTCGCGAAACCCTGTGGTCATGCTAGTTATCATTTCATTTTACTTTCTACACTATTTCAACCCTAAGGAATAATAACTTTTCAGAATTATTTTATTTGCGATATAATCTTTTTTTGCTATTTTGATGACCTGTTTTATCAATTAATGCATGATTTAACAAATTTTTGAACTAGTTAGTAATTTGAAAAGCAACATAATTCCAAAAGAGCTACTTATCCCCATACAAAAAAAAATATGAATTACACTATGCAACAAATTCATAATCGTCGCGTGGGGGCGGAATCATTCCGATTGTAATTGATAGCCTTCGATATGTATAATAAACCCTCCAAAGGATTTTTCGCTGGTAGGCAAAATTTTTGTTTTATGACCACTTAAACTTTTCTATTTTCGCACCAAAGTAGTTTCAGATATTGTAATTTTTCTAGACCCTTGCAAAGCAGAAAAGTTGCATGGATTTCTGTAAACACAACAACAACCACATAGAACAATATTTTGCACAACTTTTGCAAAATTGTCAGAGTAAAAAATAGTAAAAGTTGCAACAACTTTTATAATGTTGCCACTCTGTAAATATGTATGTGTAAATAGTACTAAAAAATCAACTCTAAACTAAAAAACACGTGAAAAATTAAATTCAACGTAAAAAAATAGTGTTTGGATTTTAACAACAACAATAAAACAAAAAAGTTAAAATTAATTAAATAAAATATACTGATTAATATGAATTATATAAATAAAAAAATATATTTGAAATGAATTATTACTTTTTTCAGTGTGTTTTTACTTTTTTTTGCTAACTTTATCTACTTTTTTAAAGTTGGTTGCTTACGTCAAGTTAAAACAGTGAAAAATTGCAAGGGTTGCAAAATTTTGAGGTGAATACCTTTAATATAAATATAGTTCAAAACTAAAATATGTAAACATAAATGTTTATAACATTTAAATGGCAATATTTCATTAGAACCTTCTATTCATCTATCTCTGATTATATAGGGCCATTTCTAGTCCGTTTAAACAAAATTAAACAAAAGTCCATTAAAACTTGAGTTTAATGAGTTAAGATATTCTACAGAAGTTTTCTACGTCGAATTTCACTAGCGGTCACCGAAGATACAAAATTCATACGGTGAAGCGTTTATCCAAAGAAATGAAATTGATGAAATTATTAATTTTGTTTACACTCTTATAAATTTTCTTGTAAATTTACTCTATTTATAGTAGGTAACTTGACTCCTATTATAATTAGTGTAAAAAATACTAGTCATGTTTATTTACGAATATTGTGTTTAAACAAATAAACACAAAGTATGTACAATTACTTATTTATGTATGTAAACATTGTTTAGCAACATCAACATTTCATTTCAAATTACATTTTTTGTGCCTATAAATCAGTAATTGTGTGTAAAGGTACATACCTATGTATTAAAAATGCCTTATTTATATTTAAAATTTTAAGATCAAAAATATATTTTAAATGGACACTTTATTAATTTATGCAATAAGCAGATTGTATAAATACAACACATGAAAAACATGGAAATCTTATCACGGAAGACATTGGTGGCATTTGAGGAAGAAATGAACACAAATTTGAGTTGTATATTTATCTCTATCCATTTGCTCCAAACTGTAACAATTGTTTCAGCATGAGATCCATTCAGATACATATGTAGGTATACATAATTAATTTATATTATATCGAAATCATTCAGCGTTTGGACCATAGAGTAGCATATAGAGACGAAATTCTCGATTGACATTTAAACAAAATTGTTGTTTTGTAAACAAAAATGTGTTTTTATTTTCTTTTGGCAACAATAAAATGTATTTGATTACATGTATTTTGTTGTTGCATGAGTTAGGTTTTTGACAATTAGTTTCGTCTCTTGTTACTCTTTGGTTTGGACCTTTAAATGCTCTCAGTTTCACCCTCAATTGAGATTTTAAATATTTAGTTTTCGACACATTTAGTTATATTATTTATTCTCTATTTTTAGTTATTTCTTATATTTTTTCAATAATTAATTTTGTTTAAATAAATTTATTTTAATAATAAAAATTTTGACAATTTGTATTTTTTATTTATCAACAAAAAGTAAGATTACACATTTGTTGTTTAATTTATTAGGAACATGTTTACCAACATTTAAAATACTCAATTTAGTATGTATTATTGATGAAGAATTATGTAATTACTTTTAGTAAACAATTTGTGTGGAAATGTACACACTTTTATTAATTTTACATGAAAACTTACTTAGTTTTTAGTAGTAATTTTACAGGCATTTTTTAGTGTACGATTTGTACAAAACTTTTAATTTTATGTTATATTTCATTGGCTATTTTAAAGAGTTTATATAAGAAATGTGGGAAAATTTCATAATTTTCTTTTTTAACAACATATGATAAGTCGGATACATTTTTTATTTTTGGAGACCCCTAGTAAAATTTGACGAAGAAAATATCTGTAGAACATTTTAACCGATTAAACTCAAGTTCAAATCTACTTTCATGTTATTTCCTAAAAACAGACTAGAAATGACGCCTTATGAATTTAAAGTTTTAATGAAATATTCCCCGTTAAATGCTCTAAACATTTATGCAAAATTATTTTAGCTTCGAACTATAATGATGTTATTTTTTCGATTTATCTGAAACTACTTTGGTGCAAAAATAGAAAAGTTTAAGTGGTCATAAAACAAAAATTTTGTCTACCTTTGGAGGGTTTATTAAACATATCAAGAGCTGTCAATTACGATCGGAATGATTCCGCCCCAAAATACTTTTGCATAGTGTTGTCGAATATCTAAAGAACTATTACAACGAAAGTCTTAAAATTTTGTGGTTATAACTTTCTCATCAACTTCCACAACTGAAGTGAAAATAGCTGGAGTAGGTACAGAGTAGGGTTGCCAGATTCGGATTGTGATCTAACTTGACATTCCTGAAAAATGAGCTTGATATCTGAAAAAAAAATGACAATCGATTTCTGCCAAAAATATATAATTTTTTATATGAAACCTATATGGAAGTTCGTATATAAAAAATTCTGTGCAATATGGATATAGTTTTAAATTTTTTAATATAACAATTAACATAGCACATCCATCTGTGCAATGGAAAAATATAAAAAAAATAAATAAAATATATAGTACACCTTCTTTGTATTGACTCAGTACAAATATTTCAATATCCATTGATATTGCACGACATTAAAAAAATTGATATAAGCGAATGTGCTTTAGATGTTTTCAAGGAAACAGCGATCGTTTTATAACATATAGTAATATGTTCTAAAGAATTTTGTTTCAGTTTAAAACAGTCCTCCCTTGCAAAACGATTATTATATCTCATATACATATGATTTTAAGATTATTTAGTTTGTAGTTCTGTACAAGTTTCACTTTCAGGGTGTTATGAAGCAGGTGGCATTGGATTCTCTAAAATATAAATAAAAATATGCATCTGGATTATAGCTATCAAAAAAATCTTCATAACTTGAAGATTAAGTAAATTGGTACTGTGAAAGTCTCGAAGTTTTGTAACAATAGTTCACTTTTCAAGTGAAGTGAAATGAAGTGAGGTGAAAATAGGTAGGGAAGGTTTACACGGAGTAGTAGCCGCCATACAAAAGGTTTATTTATTATAGTATATCTTAAGAACTATTCAACCGATTGACATTTTTTGGCCTGATTCATGTTCAGAATGTATAAATTAGTCAAAAATGATATACATACATTATGCTTAAATTAGTTTAAAAAATAATAATTACTCAGAGAGATAGAGGCTTTTGCACTTAAAAATATCTATTGTCTAAGATAGAAGAAGTAAAAAACTTTGATAAAATGGAATTTTACATTGAAATTTATACCATAGATGAGGGTCACTATAATGAACAGAATAAAAAAAATTACGAAAATACGAGATAGAGGGTACTGAATATAGGCCCTCGATATATTAAACTATTCAAATTATTACTTATTTTTATTTATATTCGATGAATTTATTAAGACCTATCTTAGCCTTATTAAAAGATAATAAATATGCATTGAAATGATCAACTTTATGCTTACATATGTAGTTTTACTTTTAGTTTACGAGATATTCGGGTCGAAATAAATTTTCACCTCATTTTTAGACTCGTATTTTTTTAGTTTTTTTTAACTTGGCGGGCTTAATATTGCCCCTAAAATGTTTTTAAAATATTCACCAGATTTCTTACAAAATTCTAAATAAAAGATGGCAATATTTATTCAGTGATAAAATTTGTTTTTCGTTCTGGGCTTTATCATTTTTTTAATGTTTTCAAAAGAAATCTTAATGCAAATGCGTGTAAAGTAAATTCGGAGGAGTTTGGGATAAAGGTCTGTAAATTTTGGAAATTTTTTTTTCTTTTTTTTATGTTCTCAAATCGCAAAACTGGGATCGACTTAAAATTATTTGAATTTTTTAGCCCTATATGTAAGGTATACACCCAAAAAGTATTTTCTGACGGAGGCCCCTTATAACGACAGGGTGACCATTTCAATGAAAAAGTCTATTTTTGAAGCAAGCTTTCCCCGAACTGGAATTTTGGGTATTTCGGAGTAAGAAAATGGGAATCTATTTATTATCTTCTTTTAAAGACAAATTTTTTTTTTTTTTTTTTTGAAAAATAACACTAAATACAAACATTTTTCGTTTTTTGATAAATTTAATGAAAAAATTTAATTTGAATACTTTATTATTTATATATTATTATTTTTCAAGTAATAACCTTTCTAATGACACCAAATACTTGCATAAATACTTTACACAATCGTTTAAAAACTAATTGAAACTTGACCCCCCCTTCAGCGAAATGTGCACATTTTCCTTAATTTCTATAGTAAATGTGTGCTGCATTCTATGTACATAAGTGCACAGTAGTTTTAACGTGTTTTTATACCCACCATCAAAAAGATGGGGGGTATATTGATTTTGCCATTCCGTGTATAACATGTCGAAGGAATCATCTAAGACCCTACAAAGTATATATTTTCTGGGTCCTGGTTAGATTCTGAGTCAATCTAGCTATGTCCGTCCGTCTGTCTGTTAAAAGCAGGATAGGGCTCGAACGGGGCAACGTAGGGGGACGAAATTTGGCACAAATATTTGTCTTATATAAGGTTTGTTTGGTATTGAAAATGGGCAAAATCGGTTAATAAACAAAACTAGAAACACAGGGTGTCCGTTTCATACTTTTTTGCTGATATTTCTTCAATAAAAGCATGTACGACAACGAAATTTTGTACGTATAGTTCGGGGATCGATATAAACTCGGAAAAAAAATGGGCGTGGTCCGCCCACTACACTGCCCAACTCCCATATAAGGTGAAATTGTGTTCAAATAGCTCAAGGACCAATGTAAACTCGGAAACAAAAAATGGGCGTGGTCCGCCCACTTTACCGCCCCTTCCATATAACGTAAAATTTCAAAAAGTTGAAGATATAACATATCGCGCTTGCTTTAAATAATTTTGTGTTACTTTTGAATGGATAAATATATTTCAATGAAATTTCTCACAGTTATTGCTGAGGTATTTTCCAACTGATTTGGAGTAGCACAAATTTCTAGCTAGTCTCGGGGCAGGGGGGAGAAGCTCCGAAATGGGTGACCTCGGATATTATATAATAAATAATTAAAGGAGCTGACCACTTTCGGAGGTTCTAGTTCCGCCCGCAGACCAGCTAGCAACTCGTGCTCCTCGGAAACAATTGGAAAACACAGAAATAATTGTGTGAAATTTCATTGAAATATACTTAACGGTTCAAAAGTTGCACAGAATTATTTAAATACATACATACATAAGAGTACAGCAGTTATATACACCACAGGTGTAAAAGGTATATATAAGTTTGTCATTCCGTTTGTAATTCCCACAATTTTCGGGATTGGACCATGTCCGTCCGTTCGTGTGTCGGTTGTAATGGCGTTTATGAAGCCCACCGATAACTGACATTTATAATATATATATCAAACGATCGGAAATCCTTTCGTGAATTTTGCTATTGGAATTCAGCTAGATCGGTTCCTACAATGCGGAGATATGCTTAAAAACCCGGTTTTCCAGTTTCTGAAGCCTCTGTACATACTAGAGACTTCGTTTTTGCAATGGAGGCTCGGACATTTTTTTCTGAATTTTTGTTCCGAAAAAATGAAATAAATCGGTTCAATAATAACTGAGATATCGGGCAAAACGCATTTCGATATATTCGGGCAAAAATTTTGTTCGATGTTTAAACATGGTTCTTTTAACATTTGCTTTAACAACCGTTTTTAAACATCGAAAAAATTAACATTAACATCAAATTGAACGATCTACATTTATCAGTAACATGATGTTAGTGTTAATGTCAAATATTTTATGTTACGTGAAGACGACTAGTAACTGCCAAATCAAATTTTGACAGTGAAGTAAACTTTAATATTTTTTGTTCTAAAAAATAGTTTTTATTTTATATATGATTGTAATTTGTTGTTAATTAAAATTTGAATTAATCTCAAATCTTTATAAAAATTTAATGATTTACACACAATTAAACAACACATTTGTTAAAATATTATATGAAGAACAAACAATTTACACAGGTCAACACTAAAAAAGTATTTTGAAAAATATGTTGCAGATATTAAAGGTATAGTTATTTTAATCACCGGGAACATTATAACAGTTATATTAGGTAGAATTTGCTGGGAAATTAAAAATACATTTTTTTTTCCCTTACAAAACAGTTTGAATCTGGAAATGGTAAAAAACGTTCTCCCTTTTATAAAATGCAAAATGTAAAATAATACGATTTGTTAATTTTTTTAAATTTACAATTCCTTTGTTTATTAAAGGAAATATTTTCATGAATAAATAATCCAAAAATACTGTTTGCAAAAATTGTAAACCAAAACAAAATGTATTTTTTTTTTTTTTTTTTTTTTTTTTTTTTTTTTTTAAATTGAATAAATTATCCTATGAAAGTTTTTTCTAGAGTTCAACCCATTGAATACAAAAATAACAAAAAAGCAATTTCTGAAAAAATGCAAAAAAGTACGTTTTGTTCTGCGACTCCTCATATATATTTAGGTTATATAATTTTCTTCGAAATGGGTAGAATAAATTACTCTCATGTTTAATAGACAAGAAATGGTGCTACAAAAATGTAGTACAAGACAACCTCATAAGCAAAATAATACGAAAGTGATTCAAATTCGTATTGCTTAGAAGAAGAAATTTATTGCCGCAATATTCATATTCGTGTTGCGGAAGTTTCCCCCATCGGGAGAGATTGTGCGTCATTGGCAATACATCCAAGCAATAAGAAATCAACAAGCCTCACATTGGTGTAAAAGGGGTCGAAAATGGAGATTAATTCAGGGAAAGGTGATATCAATATTTTAATGATCACATTGGTGTAAAAGGGGTCGAAAATGGAGATTAATTCAGGGAAAGGTGATATCAATATTTTAATGATCATGTTTATTTTTTTTATCGATTATTAGGCAAGATTTTAAGATTTTTTTTGCAGAATGGTAATGTCCTTCTGTCCGTCTATACATTAGAGTTAAATGGGTCGAAAATTATGCATAATTCAGGGAAAGGTGATATTAACACTTTAATGATTAAGGAGTGAGATCGAAAAATTCTTAACATACATAATATTCAATAATTTGGAAACGGTTGATCTTAGAGTTTTCATTATTTTGATAATCATTTGATAATTTAGCACAGATCACAGAAATTTTTATGCTTCTAACCACCAATTATAAAATTGTGGACCATTTTTGAAAACCCTTTCTTTGGAGATTTGATAGTTGCTTCAGTCACTTTTTTGGAACAGTGTGCACATCTTCTGTTAAAATCTTCGGTATTTTGAGACACCTTTTCTGTGCTCTTGAATTCACTTTTCACAAGAGCTCAATATCTCTCACTGGTCTAAGCTATGGACAATTTTGAAAATTTACCTCTCTTGGTACTAAAACTATGTTATTGATTTGGTACCACTCCAGAGCTTTCTTACCGTAGTGACATGATACCAAATGGGTCCAAAAATATGTGGACACGTTATGCTTTCTTAAGAAAAGAAGAAGTCTTTTTTGCAAATATTCCTTTATGCATATTTTGGTATTTATAGATCCGAATGTATCAAATGACTTTCCTGTTTTGCCGCAACTGCAAAAAGCTTGTCATACCATGAATTTTGTAAGAAATTTTTGCTGCTTTTGGGTCTTAAACTTATCTCCAACATTGCTTCGAGCATAAGCAATAAAAATTTTTGAGACACAAGCTGCGAAGATTCTGCCAGCACCTACGTTTCTTCGTCAATTATACAGCTTGAGTATTTTTGTATGAAATTTGGTTTTAAATTCCGAGTATTATTTTTGGATTGTAATTTTTTTTGCAGAATTCCAGTTTGGAATTTTTTGAACTTTATATGTTATCAACTTTCCCATTAGCTTTAAATTTTCGCACCAAATAGTCGAATCACTGAGAAAACTGAGCTGATTTTCTACCAGATGTGTTTGGAGTTCCTTTCAATATGCCTTCAATTTTCTGGCCTTCCCAATATCATGTGGTTCTTTTTTCTTACCGAACTATGTTTCACATCAATAGTCAAATTCTCTTGATACTGTTTAATAACATTAGAAACGGTTTTGCGGACGACATTTAATTCTGTGGCCAATTATTTGTAAGACCTATTTGGATTTTTTGAAATTTTTTAATAACTTGTAGGACGTAAATCTTTTTCGTCAGTTATTTTGATGAAAATAAAGACAAATAACATGGTTGTTATTAAAAATAATAACTAAAGTATTTTTCCATGATAACTTGATCAAAAAAAAAAATTTTTGAATATTGATTCCGAAAAAAGTTATGAAGCAAAATGTGTGTTAAGATTTTTTCGATCTCACTCCTTACGTTTAATTTTCCTATTTTAGAATTATAAGATGGTTTTTGGTTGAATGGTATTGTTCGTACGTCTGCCTGTACATTTGGGTTAAATAGGTCGAAAATGGCGCTTAATTCAGGAAAAGGTGATATCCGGATTTTGATGATCACGTTCTATTTTTTCTATTTATTAGTTTGTAAAATAATTCATTTTTAAAATTCTAAAATATTTTTTGACAGAATGGCAATGTCCGTCCGTCTATACATTTGGGTTAAATGGCACTTAATTTAGGGAAAGGTGATATCAATACTTTAGTATTTAGATTTAATTTTTATATTGGTCAAGAAGTAAAAAATAGTATATTTATGAAATTTTAGAACTTTTTTTAAAGAATTCTAATATCTGTTCTTCCGTCCGTCTATTTATTAATTTTTGTAAACTTTACAATTCAAAATGGTTTATTTTCTGATTCAATGAAGATATCGACTTCAAATTTTCTTTATTCAATAGAAAATTTTATTCTTTAATAAACTGCAAAAAAAACAAAATAAAAACGATTGAAAATGTCACTCTCAACTCAAGACTTAAACTTTTCTACACCTCTGCTAACACTGTCTGAAATTTCATTGAAATCGGACCAGCCGTTTGGAAATTCCAGATTTATTTCCATTTTATTTTTGAAACGGGACACTGTGCGACGTTGTGTATGCGGTCATAGTGCATACATATAAATATTGCTTTAAATTAATTAAAGTACTTTTATTTTTTAATATGATTAATTTTGTTAATTTTAGGAAGAAAGCAACGTATTTATACGAAATTATAAATTGTTTCTTGTATAAAAACAGAAATAAAAACATTTACCTTTATTGAATAAGCTTTTCAGTGGGCAGTGGTATATTGCGTAGCCTGTAACTTTTTTAAATGCTTTCAATGAACTTTGAATATGGTATATATTAAACCTTAGAGACTATATAAACTATCTATGGATATACAAATCCGTTTTTGTAACGTGTTATCTATTTATTTTTTATAATATCTGAACGAAGTTTTTAGCGGAAGTCCTTTTACATGTACTGAAGAGTCATAATTTTTTAAATTGTGCTTCCAAATTAAATTTGTTTACCTTAATTAAGCAGTATTCTATAATTAGCAGAGACCGGATTTTAATACTAAAAACACAATCTTTTTATTTTTATTTCAATCGAAAAACAATCTTTAATGTTCAAAAAATAATAGAAATCCATCATGATTTTTTTATTTTCATCAATAGCTTCATTTTTTTCATCATGATGGAAATAAAAAATATAAATATTTTGTGATATTTATTACTAAAGTTGAAAATTATTTTGAACTTTTTTCATCGGATGGAAAAATTTCTAAACAATAACAATTTCATTTGAATAAAAAAAAAAAAAAATATTTTGAAAACAAAACAAAAGTATGAATAAAAAAACAATCATTTGAATTTTTTTTTTTCGAACTGATATTTATCGTTAAAGATATTTATCGTTTAAGATATTTATTTTTTTCATCATTTATTTTAAAAATAAAAATCCCTCACATATGAAAAAACATTTTGAACATTAAAGATATTTATTTTGATTGAAAAATAAAAATAAAACGTTTTCGGGTGCTTGATAATCCATGAAAACATTTGTCTAATAAATTAGCGGATTATGGGGGTAGGGTCCCTCCCATAAAAATTAAATACAAAAATTAGTATATTTGTTTAATCCTTTAATTACTATGTATTTCATTTCGGGGGGTGGCGAAGCACACAGGGTATTAGCTAGTTAGTATTATAAAACAAAGTTACTTTCCTCTTTTCTTATTCCAAATAAACTAAAAATTTATTGCATCGGCCTATATTGTCACAAATCATAATTCTTATTAAAAAACTATAAGTAAAAGAAAAAATAATAAAAATATGTGTAAATAATGCTGTATTCAGATATTTTTTTACTATAAAACTGCCATTTACTTAAAAAATAGCAATAAATTTTAAAATTTTGTGTAAATTTTTACAATTGGAAATTTTGTTGCTTTTGATATGCACACTTTCATATAGGGAACATACAATATTTTTCTCGTTTTTGTGAAATGAAAGAAAATCACATCTTTTAAGGTACAATTGTTTGTTAGTACCCAAGTGTGTTAACAATGCACAGTGGGGCCAAAAGCAAAATAAATGGTAATAAGTCTGGAACTTTGAAACCACTGAACCGATTCAGATGAAACTTGAAACATCGATAGAGAAGGAGTTAGGCTTTCAGAATATTGTCGGATAGAGTCTGCAGCTGCAGCACGAATGCCGCTACAGTGGGCCAAAGTTGACCACCTTGAGGGTGAAAAACATATCGGGGCTTATAACTTTTACAAATATTAACCGATTTTAAATATTTTTACATTTTTGAATTCTTTTAAGCAAAACATGCTCACTGTGTTAAATTATGTCGTATGGTTTAAAAGATATTTAACTTAATAAATTTCTCATTTTTGGCCTTTACTTTTTTGCAATTTTGCCCTTTTGAAAATTTTTTTCTTGTTATCGAATTGAGATAACAAAAAAATTTTTTTATTAGCATAATTTAGAAAATTATAGAGAATGTCAACATATTTTTAAAAAAAATTTAAAAATTTTATTTTAAAAGTTATAGGGCAAAATTGCAAAAAAGTCAAGGCCAAAAATGAGAATTTTTTTTTTTTTTTTTTTTAAGTTAAATATCTTTTAAACCATACGAGATAATTTAACACAGTGAGCATGTTTTTTCCTTGTCTTGCTTAGGAGAATTCAAGAAAAAAAATATTAGGACAAAATGTATTTTACAAATACTTGAAGAGAAGTACACTTAAATACCTGAAGTTGATAGTTCCACTTAAAATTTTTACTTTAAAAGACATTTTAATTAAAATAAATACACTGAAAATTTATGAAAATTTATTTTTTTTTACTCTTTTTCAAAAATGTAAAAAAGTTTTTAACTTTGAAAACTCTGTATAAGAAAATAAAACAAACTAGCTTAAAGATTTTAATTGATGTTGATAGATAATTTTGTCTATTTTTTTTTTTTCGGTATCCAACTTAACTTAACAAAAATTTAAATTTCAAAATTCAATTAATCGCCACTTTTGACACATTTTACCCCAACGTGCGCCTGGATGAAAAATAAACAATATTGCTAGATAATCATCTAGGTAAAAAAAGGACGATACCGCCAGATAATCTCCTAGAAGATGTAATAATAACATACCAAAATTATTGCTAAAGGAATCAATAAATAATAAAATATACAATGTTTCAATATCTTGTAAATCATGCATACATATATAGGAATATATCTTCCAAATGTTTGTAGGGAAGTCTCCAACTTGCCACCTAGAAGTCTTTAAAATTGCGTAAATTTCCGAAAATATGGTAACAATAAGCGATGAACAAGGAAGCTTCTTCACCAAACCGCTGTTAGTGAGATATTATATCAAGGCATATGGAATCTACTATACTGATGTACTATTGCTGCTTCTTAGTATGAGAACAAAATTAAAAATAGTACTGTCCTCATTAGAAAAAAAAAATAAAAATAAATAAATAAATAATAAAATCGGGGAATATTGAATGTATTTTTTTTTTGAAATTTTTTAATCGTCACTGAAAAAATTATGTTTTTATATACATTTTTTGAATTATGAAATTTTAGTTATTATTTTTTTTTTTTTTTTTTTCGTCAGAAAAACTATAAAAGACGATTACAAATTTTTAAATACATTTTTTCAGGGAATATTAAATATAGTTTAATTATTAAAGGTTTGTTTTTATTTTAGTGTTATGCTCTAAATAATTTTAAATAAAATGAATTTTATTTACCTGATAAACATGAAAAGTTAAGATCGGTTATCAAGCACATTAAACTATCTCTTCGTTATATGAGAAATTTTTAAAATTACATTTTTATTTCAATTTATAAATGCCATTTTTTGAGATACGCGACCGCGAAATTTAATTAGCGAATTATCAACCAATAATATTCAACATAAAAACATGTTTCAGGTATCATTTTAAAGGTAATTTCATTACTTTTAACTATTCGCCTTAATGAACGCTGTAACTAGTTTTTGGGGTTTCCCATAATATTTTGTTTCCCGGGAAACGGGAATGAAAAATTCGATTTCACGGGAATCTCGGGAAACTTAAATTATAAGAAAAAAAGCAATGATTTCTAATAAGGAATATTATTTTTTCTATTCAGTTCTATAAATCACATTTATGATTAATTAACAGAAAATAAAATAATACTGAAGTATGACTTCCAATTTAAAATTTAAATAATTTTAAATACTTTATACAAATAAGTGCCTATTGTAAGCAAAGGTTCCAAAGGTTTAATTCACTTTTCAAAATCGGATTAAATTTCATTTATTTAAAGCATTCATAACAATTTAATTCATTGACTTAAATTCCAATTTTTTTTTTTATTAATTTTGTAAAATATTAGCTTTGTTTCCGTATTCTAAATTGGGAGCACGCGGGATACCTATTTTACCGAAAAACGTTCCCGTACTCGAAATTTGGGATATGAGAGAGATTTTGAGAGAAACATCAGGCTTTTCTCGTTTTCTCAATGATTTCCTTATAAATTAATAATTCAGTAGAACTAAGGAGTGCGATCGAAGAAATCTTAACACACGATGTGCCTCATAACTTTTTTTCGAATCAATATTTAAAATTTTTTTAATCTAGTTATCTTTGAAAAATATGTCAGTTATTATTTTTAATGACAACTATGTTGATTTATTGTGAATTTTATCAAAATGAGTGACGAAAAAGATATACGTGCTATAAATTATTAAAAAAATTTCAAAAAATCCAACCTGGTCCTACAAATAATTGGCCAAAGAATTAAATGTCTGCTGTCAAACTGTTTCCAAGGTTATTAAACAGCATCATGAGAATTCGACCATTTCGGGAAGAAAAAAAGTCCACATGATATTGCGAAGGCCAAGAAAATTGAAAGCATTTTGAAAAGAACTCCAAACACATCTGGTAGAAAAGCAGACCGGTAAGAACAGTGCTTACACTATTTGGTCCAAAAAGTTAAAGCTAATGCGGAGTTGAAAACATATAAAGTCCAAAAAGTTCCAGGCTGGAATGCTGCAAAAAATTTAGAAGCCAAGAATAGGGCACGGAATTTAAAATCAAATTTCATAAAAAAATACTCATATTGTATAAAGAACGACGAAACGTATGTACTGGCAGATTTTTCGCAGCTTCCGGGTCAAATTTATTATGTTGCTGATGCTCTAGGATGTGTTGAAGATAAGTTTAGGACCGAAAAGCTGACGAAATTTCCTAAAAAATTCCTAGTTTGGCAAGATTTCTGCAGTTGTGACAAAAGAAGCAAGTCGTTTGCTACAAAAATTCATCAAAGAATGTTTCCTTTCATAAGAAAATCGAAGAGGACAAAAGAGGTGTCCCAAAATATCGAAAATTTTATAAGAAGATGGGCAGACTGTTCCAAAAAAGTGACTGAAACAACTATCAAATCTCGAATGGAAGGGTTACCAAGAAAGGTCTACGAGTTCATAAGTAGTAGCTAGAACTATAAAAGTTATATTTTTCTGTGATCTGTAGTATAATATCAAAACAATAGAAAAATAATGAAGACTCTAAGATCAACCGCTTCCAAATTATTGAATTTTATATATGTTAATATTTTTTCGTTCGCACTCCTTATGCTTTTGAGAATGGTGTCATCGAATGAAAAACTAGTATTTCTAATATATAATTAAAAACTATATACTTTAGACTTTTAGGTTAAATAGTTTTTCATGCAAAAAAAAAAAAAAAAAAAAAAAATAAAATATATATATATAAAATATACATATATATATATATATATATATATATATATATATATATATATATATATATATATATATATATATATATATATATATATATATATATATATATATATATATATATATATATACACGTCATTATAAATAGCTTTTCTTATTATTTTAATTCGTTCTAAACAAGGTTATAATTAATTCTGTAGCTTAATTCTTAAAGCTTTTGATACAATGGAATTAATTCATTTATGAATTAATTCTTTGGGAATGCTTAATTCTTTTGATTTTATTAAATTTTGTTTAAATTAAAACTATTACAAATTGAATTAAAAAATTGTTCAACCATTAAATTTGTACTAGATTGAATTAAAGTTTTATTGTTTAATTCTTAAGATTTTAAACAATTATATATAATTGCAAAAACGATTTATGGTACACACTTGTTTCGCGGCGTGTATCACATTTAGTATGAGATGTCTGCTATTTTTATTAGTTCTATATTGAACATGTACTATATTTCATCTGTTATATGCACTTAGGTTATTCTGAATCATATATTTTCTTCTTAGATCTCACAGAGAACCTATTACGAGTATTATTTGTCTTTAAAGCTGTGTAGTGCAGCTTCTTTACAAAGTTTATTTGGACATAATCATAATAATTTTCTAATGAGTTGTTATATTGTTATTTTTAAAAATGTAAAAATTTAAAATTATTTTATTTTATTTATTTTAAAGAAATATGTTGGAAAAAATCATATTTTATGAAAACTAGGACTTTTATATATTACAACACCCATCTTAAAGTATACCAATCGATTCAGAATTAATTTGAAAGTCAATTTAACGATGTCTGCCCGCCTAGAATGCTGCCTGGTTACATGGCTAGCTTGTTGTCTGTGTATGTTAAACTTGTGCACAAAGAACAAGTCATAATTTTAAAGATAATTTGATCGAATTTGGAAAATGTGACTATTTTGGTATGACCCTAAGGTCTGCTGAAATTGGTTATGATCGGTCCATTATTTCACCTTGCATTCATGCAAATATTCCGTCGGAACAGTGTTTAAATACTTATAAATACATTATTTACGCCACGATTTCAATAAAGTTTGAAACAAATAAATTTTATAAAAGAGTGAATCAGAATACCAAATTTTATCGGTCCATAATAAAGCAAAGCTCCCTTACACTGAAAAAAGTAATTAATTATAATGAATGAAGTACATTAATTTTTTCCAAGATTTTATTAATTAAATGTGCGAATTCATTGTTTCAATGAAAATATTCATTAAAATTCAATGAAAAAATAAAGAATATTATGAACATTACATTGAAACCAGTCATTAAATTGATTACTTATTAAAATAAGTAAATCAGTTATTTGATTTCATGTATTAGTACATTGAATTGGGTTATTCAATGTACTCATACATTGGTTTAATCAAGAAGAAGCATTACACAATGAAAAAAAACATTGAGTCAATGAAATATTTCATTAAATTATTTTAAAATAAATATTTTCTGTGGGAAATAAAGTGAAACGAAAACAAAAACAAACTGGGTTGTATTCATCTCTTAACAACAAATGACGCGTTTTAAACAAGACAAAATTTTAGTGTTGTGTTAAAAGCGAAAATAATTAAAAAGTAAATAAGCTATAAAACATGGACGTTAGAATTATTAAAATATATAAAAAATAATTTATTCACACAGGGAAGACGAGCAGCGTAATTGTTTACACCAAATAAAATGAATTACTCAAAAGCAGGAATTTGGAAAATTTCCTTCTTTACATGCAAGTTTAAAAAACCATTAAGAAGCAGAGGAATGTGTTATTAGCATCAAATACTAGGGTTTCAAAAAATATCGTGAATTCAAAAATCAAGAGAAGATTCTATTCGTAAGTATACATAAATATATAAAACACATATTTTAATTAAATTCTTAATAAAAATATGTTACAGACAGATCAAGATTTGGACGCTACATCCGATGATTGTCATGATATTATTTGTAACTATCGGGGAATGAAAATAAAGGAATTTTAATGGAAAAAAATTAAAGGTTAAATTTTAAATCATTGAACGAATTTTATAAACTTTTTTTTGTTCAGGATAATGCTGTTGTGGTTTTTAAAAGGATATTCCATACCATCATTGAGCAATATAGAAGACAACAGGAAGTGCTATATAAAATAAATGACAAAGCAAAGACGAAGTTCACGATCACATCTGTAACATGTATTTTTTTTATTTACATTTTTTAGTGAAATGTAATATAAACACTATTATATTTATGGCATCTATATTAAGAAATTTTATATTTACTTATATTAAATCAATATCATTCAATTTACCCCCTGTTTTTATAAAACGAACGAAAAATTCGTTTCGTCAAAATGTATGGAAAACAACAAATAAATTTCAAATTATAAATTGTCAAACGAATTTTTCGTTCGTTTTATAAAAACAGGGGGTTAATCATTTAATTTAAAATAAAATAAATACCCCCAAAAAAAAAAATAGAATAAGCCTATTATAATCAATTTACAATGTATAGTTTCATTGGGACAATGAATGTAAGTTCATTGAAATCAATGTACAGTTCACTGGAATTATTTATTTTATTTAATGAACGTCTTCATTGATTCAAAATTTAATCAATGAACTTTTACATTGAATTTTAATATTAATGTATGGCAATACATTGTTTCAATAAACCTGTACATAGGGTCAAAATTAGTGCAATGCAAAATTAGTATCAATGAACTATACAATGAAGTTTTTCATTGTATTTATGTACCTTTTTGGTTCAGTGTATAAGGCCAGAAAATCGCTCTAACTAATAACAACATTAATGACAGTATTATGATAATATTTGACACAAATAAATTTTATATAAGCAGAAACCATAAGGATTCATAATAATTGGTCACATATAAAGTTATTTCCGAAAAACTCGAAAATCATTTTGAGCCTCAAAACGAAGGATGTTGAATATTATATTGTTGGGCTTGACCAATTCTACTTATTGACTTGTTTTCTTTGAAAATTCGATTTTTTTTTAATTTTTAGCGAAAAATTAAATTTTTCATGAAAAATCTTATTTTTGATGTAAATTTGTATCTTTGCATTTTCTAAGACAAAAATTTAATAAAAATTTTTATTTTTTTAAGAAATCTAAAAATTTTTAAACAAAATCCTTTTAACGTAATTCATAAACATAGGTTTAACAATGTTATAATATTATTTTAAATTCCCATATAAGGTTTCAAAAAATTTAAAAAAATGTGTTATTTTAAATAACATATAACACAATAACTCATATACTTTGTGAATTGGGTAGTTGTAATTCGATTTATAGTAGAAGGGAATGAAAGAAATAAATATATCATTCAATTGAATTTAATTTTATAGGGAACGAGCAGTATATACGCTACTTCGTTAGCGTATGTTTTTTGAATAATTTATTAATTCAAATTGTGTTTCATTAAGTTATAGTTTCATGACTATAAAATGTTTGAATAACATTTCCAATTGCTTAAACACAGTGTGCTTCGCTATCCCATTGTATTGATATAAAATAAAGGCAACGAATAAAATACAAAAACAGACTAACAAACACAGATTCAATTTCATATAGATAGCATTTAACCTGATTGAACCTGATGGTAGCCTTTTAATTTAGAATGAACATAATGAAGTACCGAAAGTGAAAAAAAACCGTAAAATTAAACTATGATTTCAAACTCTCGTGGAGTTCTGTTGGCATTAAGAACAATAATTTTTTAAATATTTTAGTTACCAACTTCTTACTTTTTTAACGTTCCAAGGTTCAAAAACGACCAAATTATTTTTATTATTATATTTTAGTGGTGCGAACCAGCACTGTTTCAAAAAAAAAAAAAAAAAAAAAAAAATCGCTATAATTTTTTAACAGAGTAACTTAGATGATTTTAACTTTTCAAATAAATAAAACTTAGTGTAGTTGACTATTTAAATACAAAAAAGCTGATCTCAATATTTTGTAACGGTACTTTGCTCCTGTTATTTGAAATCCTATGAAAAATTCTTCAGGGTTTCTTGTGTCATCAGGATAGAACCAACTTTAAATTATCAATTAAATTGATTAATTGTATAAATTTTATATTAAAAAAAGGATTTAATTCCATTTATTTGGCTTGGCTATTAAGTTGATAGTGTAAATGTTTAACATATTTTTGGAATTTACTTAAAAAATTCCGTTTTTTATTGACTCGTTTAAGGATTTTTATAATTCAAGGAATTTTCGGTTCATTCTGATTTTATTTTCTCAATATGATCATTCTTAGTGTCGAACAGCAATATTACTTCTGAGATATTACTGGTTATCTAATCCTAAACATTTTCATTGGCGTTAGGTCGAATGAGTGGAGCGTCTCTCTTAAGACTTAAGCATTTTGGCAAGAAATCTATGATTTAAGCGCATGTGCCATGTATGTAGCTGCATTACCATTTGTGATAAATTCACTGTATATAATAAAAAGTGTGTATAGTCAGCTCATTTTTAAAAAGATTTTTGGTCATACGCGAACTTTAATAGAAAACGTTTATATTAACTGGAGACGTTATTGCTCCCTATACCCAAAAACAGAGTTTTTCAAATTTTACGTTATATGGGAGGTGGGTGGACCACGCCCATTTTTTTGTTTCCGAGTTTACAATGGTCCTTTAACTATTTGTACAAAAATTCGTTGTCGTACATGCTTTTATTTAAAAGATATCAGCAGAAAAGTATGCAATGAAACTACGACGGACGCCCTGTGTTTCTATATTTTAGCCCATAACTTGTTTATTAACCGTTTGCCCATTATCAATCCCAAACAAACCTTATATAAGATAAATATTTGAGCCAAATTTCGTCTCCCTATGTTGTACCGTTCGAGCACTATCCTGCTTTCAACAAACGGACCAGGATCCAGAAAATATATACTTTATGGGGACGTAAATGATTTTTTCGACATGTTACACACGGAATGACAAAATCAATATATTTGGGATAGAATACGTTGAATTTGGCGCAATTTAAAGATTTGTTCGAATGCCACACGGTGTTAAGACTTTATAGGTGACCCTTTTGTCATTATTTTTGTATTTTTCTTCATGTTTAATGTTTTTCTTTAATACTTTATATGAACGTTTGATTATTTCAGCGGTTTTGCAAAAGTATTATTTTTCAGTGTAGTGAACAAAAGTAGCTAAATTGAAAGTGAAAAACCGAAAGTAGCTAAATTTTTCACTTTATTTTAAAAATAGTAAAAAAATTATTGTTATAAGGCATTTGGAAAATATTGTTGTCTGAAATAAGGAATACTATATTCTTAGTCTGTTTTTGAAAAATTATCACTATATTCTTTGAGGTCTCTTCATAAATAATTCTCTATTTTAAAAATTGAATTAGTTCTTTCCTGATGACTAGGAGTAGATATCTTTTTAATAAAAAAGATTTTTGTTCTTAGCATATTTTTTTTTTTTTTAATTTTCTAGAATTTCTAGCACTTTTTTACGTATAAGTTTTGGCAACACTTGTTCCAAGTTTAATTTATAACCATATAGTAGTTAGTTTAATTGTTTAAATTTTCATATTAACATCAATAACTTTTCAACATAAAATTATATTTCATATTTACTGCTGTAATTACTATATGAATATCCAAATTTGTATCATACTTGTAGAAATATTCTTTTCTATTTTTATTTTATTTATTGATTAGCGTATTAATTATTATTTATTTATTTTTTTTTTTTAATAATTTTTAATATTATTAATTGAACAAAAACACACCTTGTTGTACAAATTATATTCGAATTCCTTAACATTTTTACTATTAGGATATTGACCGGACACGCCCGTAATTACAATTTCATCACCATTTTCCACAATTTTTACTTTATTTGACATTTTAGTTTTTTTTTTTTTTTTTACGTATTAAACAGTATCCACGTAACGTTTTATTACGAATTTACGCAGCAACTGCAAGCAAACCTTAATTATTTCTTCTTTTATAGCACAAATATTCAATAAAATTTTTACATGTAAATACATAAATATTATTATTAATATATTCTCAATTTTAAATCAGGTGACCGGGTAAGAACTGTCTTACACATATATATTTAACTTCCTCGTAAATATACTTAATATAAATACACATGTACATTACAGTGCCTTGATTTGTATGGAGACAAAAAAAGTTGCAAATATACCCCCCTAAAATTAAAGTTTGATATGTTTTAAGCTAATTCCCAAAATATTTCGGTTCAATTATTTAATTTACGTGAGCTGGACCATTTTTAAAATATCTCCAAAAATATGGTTTTCGATCGACAGTATACATAGCTTTTAACTTTTTGTCAAAAAAATTACAACATATGATAAAAAAAAACGATGTTTACTACATATTGAACAAAAAATAATTTAAAATTTGTTTTCATTCTCGCGAAATTAAAATTTTAGTAACATTTTCAATGATTTTATTTTAAATAATATTTTATTAAAGTTTGAATATTTTGGACATTTTTCATTGTAAATTATATTTTAGCGCATCATTGGAAAGCTCTCATTAAATACTATTGATATGTGCATTCATTTAACCCTTTAGCTGCACAAATAATATTTTGGGATTTCCGGTCCATAATTGGTTAAGTTAATTTTTATACCAAATAAATAGTTAGTTAAAGACATACATATCCTCAAAAGCATAAATTTATCAAAAAAGCGGCGAATTGATGTAAAATGGCGGTTAAATTTAAAAAACTCCTTTTTATTCGATTATTGTCGCGGTTTTAAATGAACTTATTATGCTTTTCATAAATTTATCAATATTTAAGAGTAATAAGTACTTCCATGCTTTTTATTTGCAAAAATTGCTAATTTAGGCTTTTGGGACCTAAATGCATAAAATTGACCCTCTGTCTCATAATGGGTTAATTACGTGTTATCTTCAATAGTAACAGGATATACCATTTCCATGGTACATTGAAACCTGATATATTTTAAAAAATTCTAGAAATATACAAAATTACATGTTTGAAAAAAGAAAATATGATAAAAAATTTTAGTAAAATCTTAACATTCCGCGACTGAAAAGAGACATATTAATTATTTAAATAAATATTAGATGTCGTAGTATGCCTCTATTATAATTTGAAGTTAATTATCTTATAACTAAAATTTTCATAACGATATTGAGAAAAATACGTAATTTCAGAGGTGTTTTAATAATGGTCCAGAAACGTAAATCTTAACATTGAGATGTAATATTTTAAGAATCATATAAGAACATACTCTTCTTCATTTCTAGAGGGGTACATTTGCAACTTTTTGTTCATGAGGCACTTTAATGTACATACATGAACTATTACATATCGTAAACTAAAACGTATAAAGAGTAAAAAACGATATTTTTTTAATAATTTGCAGAAGTAAAAAATATGGAAAAATTGTACGTATATATTGCATATGTTAAAAAGTTTTACCCGAGAATTTTTCAAATTGCATATTACACCTTAATCCTTATATACACATCTGCTCAAAATAATAGATACACCTAGTGGGATGATATTAAAGTGACGATAACTTTGGAAAATTCTTCAAAAATACTTCGAATTTTTTTCTTTTAGTAAACAATTTGATCTGGCAATAATACTTTAATGAAAAATATGGCAAGTATGTGCATAAAAATTAATTTACATATACGTTTTCGATTTAAATACCAAAAATTGCTGCTCATAATAATAGATACAGTTAGTTTATTTCTAATTTTTTTATATTAAATCGAATTCTATTTGATTATTTTTACATAATAGAATAAGAAAAGTTTCATTCTATGCGCCAAATAGGAGAGAAAAATGGTGCAAAACAAGCGAAAACTGCAAAGTCGTTGCTTGAAATGGCAAAAAGGGGCTCAGGAAGACATCTATATTTTGCGCAAAATGTATTATCTAAAAAATAAATGACATAAACTCGTATTAGATCTCTAAAAGAACCTTAGAAACGGAAAGGATGATTACTGGATAGTCAAAAAAGGGACCCCTTCATTTCTTTGAAGGCTATTTCCGCTATAATTTTTAATGAAGTAGGTTGGCAAACAGTTTGCTTCGTTGTCTGCAAAACAAATTTCCGAAAAAATTCCCAGAAAACTTCTATCAATGCGTATACAAAATTTTAAGATACTGTTAAAACTTAAATTAAAATAAATTTACTTTAGTCCGAATTTACACGCGGAAAAAAATTGAGAAACATAATATTTTTTGGTGAAATGAAAAATAATTTGTTAGGAAATAAATTCCGAAGAAGTATTCGCCACCCTGTAGGGAAAAATTTCCACGTTAAATTCACAAATATGACTGTTTCAGAGTGAGGTGAAAATATAATGGTTTGGGAATGATTTTAATTAAATTCAAATGGTCTTATTTATCATATTGATAAATATAATAAATGCATATGGGTACTGGGATATATTGGCATATTACACAAAACGAAGACGAACTCTTTTCGGTTCTATTCCATGAAAAATTTCAGCTGAAATTGCCTTCAGAGGATTGAAGGGGTCATTTTTTGCTATAAAATAATCCTTCTATCTGATTTTGGGGTTATTTTATGAGGTCTATTACAACTTTCAATCATACAAAAGCATTTTATAGATAACGTAGATATTTTCCTAAACCCCTACTTGCAAATTCAAGTAACGATTTTCCATTTTTCTCCTGTTTTGAACTATTTTTCTCTCCTATTTGATGCACTGATTGCTTCTTCTCATTTTCTGTGTCAAAATACTATTTCTTTATAATATTTTTAACGTAAATGAAACTTTTCTTATTCTATTATGTAAAAGTAATCAAAAAAGTATAATAGAATTCGTTTTAATATATAAAAATTAGAAATAAATTAACTATCTATTATTTTGAGATACAATTTTTGGTATTTAAATCGAAAACGTATGTGTAAATTAATTTTTATTCACATAATTGCCATATTTTTCATTAAAGTATCATTGCCAGATCAAATTGTTTACTAAAAGAGAAAAATTCGAAGTATTTCTGAAGAATTTTCCAAAGTTATCGACACTTTAATATCATCCCACTAGGTGTATCTATTATTTTGAGAAGATGTGTATATGTATATTATAAAATTTAAGTGTAAGTTTATTTGTTTGTGTATCAATACCGACTTAACGGCTGAATCGATTTTTAAAAAATTTGGCACACACATAGTACCAGTGACGGAGGTCGTTATGCCCTATGTCCGATTGGATTTTACGCCTACTTAAAAAAATCAATTTTTTCCATTTCGCACGCTATTTACATGAAATTTGACGCACAGATAGTACTTACACTGAAGAATTTTGTATAGACTTTTTTAAAACACAAATTTTGCACGTTATCAATGAAGGTATTTACATGAAATTTGACACACAGATAGTTCCAGTGTCGGTGGTGGCTATTAGGGTATCCAATCGATTAACCGTCATTCGGTTATCCGGTTAATTTTTGTCGATTAACTGTCCGAATAATTAAAAACTGTCTATTTTCGAATAACAAATAAACCGAATAATTTTTGTCGAATAACCGGTTAACCGAAATGTAGTTTTCTTGAGTTATAAATTATGTAAATTACATTTTACTGTTACATTCCAGTGAAAATAAATAAAAATATTTTTTTCTGTGAGGTATTTTTTCTTCCGCTATAGAAGTAATAAAACAGGATCCTATAAGACGTTGATATGGATGTTATCTTTACAAAAAAAGAAAAAAAAAAAACTGAAACAAATGGAACAATGTTATGCATAATTGTCTTTATTAAATTTATAATAAAAATTAAAACTAATTTCCTTGAGCCGTTAAAAAAATTTTGGATATTCATTGCAATTTTGCACATCGTGAACATAACATGACATAACACAGGTATCAAAAAATTCAATTCATTGAAAATTATACGAATTTGTACTATTTCAGTATCTTACTGACTTCTTTGGATGCATTTTTTGTTGGGATAGAATGTTAATTAAAAAACGAAAAAAAAAAACGGTAATAATATTATATCTTCGTAAAACATTACTTTGATTAAAGTAAATTCAAAGTTACACAAGTCATAATACTTTTAATTGTCATTTCCTAAATGTACCCAAAAAATATTAATTTAGACTCAATTAAAAATTATCATTCTTACACAGAAAATACACTTAAGTGAAAAATGTATTAAATAAAGCGGAATTAGGAGAATATTTTATAGTATTAGCTAAAAAATTGAATTTGTCCATACAAATAGGAGAAAATAATTACGAAATGATCCCCTTGTAAAAGAATTTGATCTTATATTATGTTTCTAAGTAACTATTTCAATAGATTAAATGCTATAATTTGTGCAATTTATATGTTTTATATATAACTAAGGTTATTCGGTTATTCGAATAATTTCTCAATAATCGATTATTAACCGATCAATTTTTCACCTCCAATAATTATTTGTCGAATAAACCGATTAATATGAACACCCGAATAATTGGATATCCTAGTGGCTATGTTAGAACTCGATTGGTTGTCTCGCCCACAAAACTCTATTTTTCAATTTTGTACATTATCAATGAACATATTTACATGAAATTTGATAGACAGCTAGTATTTGCATTAGAGAATTTTTTAGGCTACGTTCGGGATTAATCGGATGCCACGCCCACATTTTAAACCCACTTTTTTAAAACTTTGAAACGACTTAACCTGTTAGATTAAAATTTTCACAGCGTCATCCGACCAGGGGGAGTAGTAACAGTATTTTTATAAATAACAATTATTGTGTCTAGAGTTCTAGTAAATTGAACTTATTTATAGTTTAAGCCTCAGTTACACAGTGGTTCCAAAGCGCTTTTTTTGGAAATAATTCTGTAACTTTTGAACCGTTGCACGTTGGGGTAAAAGGGGTCGAAAATGGCGCTTAATTCAGGGAGAGGTGATATCAATATTTTAATGATGAGGATCTATTTTTATATTTATTATTAGGTAAAAAATGTATTTTTTGAATTTTAGGATTTTTTTGGCAGAATGGTAATGTCTGTCCGTCCGTCTATACATTATTCAGAGAAAGGTGATATGAATATTTAAATGGTCATGATTTAATATTTTATCAATTAGTTAGTAAAGAAAGATATTTTTAGAACCCTTGAATTTGTTTTGGCAGAATAGTAATGTCCGTCCGTCTGTCTATACATTGGAAAAAATGGGTCTAAAATGGCCACATAATTCAAGAAAAGGCGATATCAATATTTTAATAATCACAGCATGTTTTATTTTTTTTTATTTGTTAGTTAAAAAATATAAACTTTAAAAATACTCCGATTTTTTTTGCAGAATGGTAATGTCCGTCCATCTGTCTATACTTTAGGATTAATTGGCTAGAAAAAAGCCGCATAATTCAAGGAAGGGCGATATGAATATTTTAATAACTAAAACTTGTTTTGTTCTTTACTAGTTAGTAAAAAAATGTACCATTATATCTCTACGATCTTTTTTGGCTAACATCCGTCCATCTGTCAGTACATTGTGAAAAAATGGATCTAAAATGGCCGCTTACTTCAAGGAAAAGTGAAATCGATATTTTTATAATCACAACTTGTTTGATTTTTACTAGTTAGTAAAAAAAAATGCATTACAAGAATCTTACAAATTTTTTCTGCCTGATATGCAATGTCCGTCCGTCTGTCTATACATTGGGGTTAAACATGTCAAAAACTAAGCATACTTCAGAAAAAGTGATATCAGTACTTTAGTGATTACTTTTGACTTTATTATTTATTAGTAAGTAAATAAATTCATTTTTAGAATTCTAAGGCTTTCTTTGCAGAATGGTAATGTTTTCATACAAAAAAAAAAAAAAAATCGTCATCAGTGAGAATAATCAACTGCGGATTGTGGTAGGTCTATATGTTTTATTTTATACTTTTTCCCCATACTTGATTGGATCGGAACTTATCAAAAGTCTATTAAATATATCTTCGTTTGATTTTTGTCTACTACATTTTCGTGAAAAATGTTTCCGGTAATTTTTGAAATCTTTTTTTCTAGCTTCTTGGGTGTCTCAGACAGTTGGCCATTTCGTAGAAGAGCATGTTTTATAATTTCTGGGCCGTGAATAAAAAACTTGTGGAGGATAGGAGACATACAATACCAAGGATATTTATCAACGTAGTATCTGGCTGTATTGTTCGCATAGTTCCTAAATTTTTTCAATATTAAATACCAAGTACCAATATAAGACACATCACTTTGTAGAATATAAAAACATTACATGAAATCATGTTCATTTTAACTGAGTTCGACTGTATTAAGCAGTAAAATTATTTTGTTTATTTAAAATAATTGTACAAAACAATAACAAAAAACAATAGTGAAATAACGATAAATAAAACAAAGCAAAAAAAATAAAAAAAAAAATCTGCACTTAACCTGTTTTTGGTTTGGAGCAACTTGAGATTTTTCACAAAAATGTAAATTTCTAAAATCGGGCAAAATATGCGCACGATTTTATTTCAGAATATTTAAGTAGACAATATGTAATATTTTTCAGAACAAAAGTCTTGTTATATTTTTAGTTGCATTCCATGAAATTTGAAAATTAGTGCATTTTTGGACTATTTTCAAAAAAAATAACAAAAAATACCAGGACAAAAAATAATTTACAAATTCGTGCATAAAAGTAAACTCAAATACCTGTAGTTGATGGTTCCATTTTAAAATTTTTCTTTAAAGCACTTTTTCTTAAAGAAAAATTCACCGAAAGTTCATGAAAATTTAATTTTTTCCTCTTTTCTTAAAATATAAAAAAATTTTGAACTTTGACAGCTCAGTACTCAAAAACCACGCAACCTACGTTAATAACTTTTATCGTTATTGATACATAATTTTGTCTATTTTTATTCGGTACCCAATTTTATTTAAAAAAGTTAATTTTCAAAGTTGGCCAACTTGGGTATGTAATTTTTTTGGAAAATGGCCAAAAATTCATTTATGATATAACAGAAAAGAAATTGTATATATAGATAGTCCTTGTAAATATCTACATGATAAGCGTAAGCGTACATGTGTAGGTTATATTTTTTAGTTTAAGAGATATTCGGGTCGAAATAAATTTTTACCTCATTTTTGTCTTCGTTTTTTTTTAGTTTTTTTTTTTTAACTTGGCGGGCTTAATATTGCCCTCAAAATTTTTTTTTTAAATATTCGCCAGATTCTAAATTAAATTGCTGCAAGAATCATATAAATATATGAATCCGTTAAAAAGTTATAATTTTTTTTTTCCAAAAAGGTGGCAATATTTATTCACTGATAAAATTTGTTTTTTATTCTGGGCTTTATCATTTTTTTAATGTTTTAAAAAAAAAAACTTGATGCAAATGCGTGTAAAGTAAATCCGTAGCAGTTTGGGACAAAGGTCTGCCTACAAGCTCTATCCAAATTTTATCAATTTTGAAAAATTTGTTTTTCTTTTTTTATTAAGTTCTCAAATCGCAAAGCTGGGATCGACTTAAAATTATTTTAATTATATAGCTCTGTATGTAAGATAAACACCCGAAAAGTATTTTCTAACGGATGCCCCTTTAACGACAGGGTGACCATTTCATTTTTTGACACGTTTTATCAATCTCTATATTCTAATGTTTTCTTATATACCAAATACTTGTATAAAAAGTTTATACTTTTGCTTAAAACTTAATATAAACTTGGCCTCCTCTAGCCAAATTAAACTATTTTTCATACATTTGTACGCAAATGTATAATGCTAGATACAAGCAAAAACACAAATTATTTAAATTTGCTTCTTATATGTATAAACAAATTGTCTTATTTACGTTACAACGCAGGGTTGCCAAATTTGCATTTTATATTTTGAAAAATTCTGCTAAATGCTTTTTAGCATAATCGACCTACTAATAATATTGCACAAATATTGTTGGCTGTAGCGTGTAGCTACAGATACGGCTTATAACTTTTACAAATATGAACCGATTTTAAATATTTTTACATGTTTAAATTCTCCTAAGCAAGACAAAGAAATGCTTACTGTGCTAAATTATCTCTTATGGTTTAAAAGATATTTGACATCAAAAATTAAATTTCCCATTTTTGGCCTTGACTTTTTTGCGATTTAGCCCCATAAATTTTTAAATAAAATTAAAAAAAAAAAAATTAAAAAATACGGTGAAATTCTCTATAATTTTCTAAATTAGGCTAAATAAAAACTATTTTAGTTATCTCAATTCGATAATAAGAAAAAAAATTTCAAAGTCTAAATTTCAAAACAAGTCTCAAAAATTTCAATTTTTTGCCAAAAAAGTAACTTTATATAATTATTTTTTTTAAAAATTTTTATTAAAAAAGTTTTTTTATTTTTTGCCATTATATAAAAGATTGGACCTCATGAAAATGTGCAAGTGTTCTTTTAAAAAGTTCTGAGCGTTCACCCTACAACAATTTTGATTAAAAGTTCAACTTTTTGTGTCTGTAAAAAAATTGATTATTCATTTCGGTACTTCTGAGAATTAAATTAGATAGTTTAACATGTTCTTAAAAGTTTTGCAAAAAATTATGACAGCCAACGGGTAAATTTAGTCTCACGAGGCAATTTTCGAAACTACCTATATTTTCAATAATACAAATTTTGACCTTTAAAAATATATATTAAAATTGTATATATTGTTCTTATCTTAACATTTATTAATTCTTCATTAAATATTTTAAAACATGTGCAAAAATTATTTGGATACCTATAAGCATTTAGAAAATATTCACGCTCAAATATATTAAATATGTCCCTGTAAACATAATTTGCATTTGTTTGTTTTACTTTAAGAAAAGTGTACTAAAAAATTAAAAATAATAAAATTTGTTATATATAGTTTTAAGGAAGATATAATTTCCTTTAAAATGATGTATAATATGATAAAGGCTATAAATTACTTAACTTTTTTACCATTTTTCTACACTTTGTTCGCGCGTTTGTGCTTTTTGATCTCATTCGATCTTATATAAACTAGAGGCACTTTCTTCATAAATTTTTGTTATTGTTTAGACTTTTAATAGTTAAATACAGGGTAGTCGAGTTTTGATGACAAAATATTTTAGTTTTTAAAAATGTTTGGGAGGGATTGGGTTTTTGAAATAGGGATTGATACTTGATGTTATTGTGTATGAATTATAAGGACTATCTATGTGCAATTTTTTTTTTTCAATTAAATCAAAAATGAAATTTTGGTGATTTTCTAAAACATTTTCATACCCGAGGTGACCAACTTTGGAGGTCCACCCCCTGACCCCCAGACCCGCTAAGAACCTGTCCTCCTCCAAATCAATTGGAATATACCTCAGGATTGTCCATGTAAAATTTTATTCAAATACATCCAGCAAAGTTACAGAATTATTTCCAAAAAATTTCGTTTTGGAACCACTGTGCGTTGTAGTTTGGAAAACAATAGTGAAAAGTGTGTTTTTCACGAGGCACATTCACAGTTTCTTATAAAAAGCATGGACTACTGCGTGAACATAGTTTTCTGTTATTTTACACAATAAAATCAAAGAAACATTAAAAATAAATTTAATAAACGTTATTATTAAAAATTCGATGCATGAAAACCTATTCGAACAATTGCCTAAATTTGTAATATCTTTATTACCCAGCAAACAATTTTTAGGTACTGGTAAACAGTACAAAATTATTCATGTCTGCCGATAGCACGTCTTTGATGCGCTTTGGAGTATGCTACAAAAGGAAGCGAGAAATTTGCATTAGTATCATATTTTTTTACCGAATTACAACCTGCATCCTCTCTCGCTTACGTGGATGCAGGATGGTAAGCGATTGACTTTTATTCTCCCAAATTTTATTTACGATTTGAAAAAAAGTTCTGCTTAGTCGGATGAAACAATATTTTCAACTGCGTTGATTAGATAAATCGTGTGTTCAAAGTATTAAGAAGTAAGTTTGTTCGTGAAAGTCGGAAAAAATAATAATATACTTAAAAACCTATTAAAATTGTAAGTAAATTTATATATATACATATGTATATATTTTTTTTTTATAATTATTATAACAAAATAAAATTATTTATAAAATTATTAAAGCTTCAAATATATTGGTTATCGTGTCCATTATAATATACAAGAAATGACATGTTTGGTAACGTAATTTGTGTTTTATTATTTTTTATTTTTAATTTTCAGTGTGACTTTTTTTTTTTTGGAGAAATTTTGATTATTTGTTTTTATTATGTACGGTACGTGTAACATTTTCCATGTGTTTTGTGATAATTTTTCTATTAAATAATATAAAATTTTTAGTTATTTTTTATTTTTTTTACAGATTCAACAATTAAGGAATACCCCAATAAAAAAGGCCATTTGATTCAATTTAGTTGAACTGATTCAATAAATTTCTGATTTTTCTTGTTCAAAAATTTTCTTATAAAATAAATAAAAAAATAATAATAATTTTTATAAATGCATTATTTTAATTCAAAAAGGCATGATTTCATAGCTTCTAGGGTCTCTTAAAAATTCACATAAAAGAGGCTTGATTTCATCACATCTATGGTGCTTTAATAATGTGCATAATAGAGACATATATGAACCTAATACCAAATAATATACAATATATAGAAAGCGCATGTCAATGGAAACTGAAATATTTTTTAAAAGTATTTCATGATGCGGGAGGGAAGAAAAAAGGAAAATAAGCTTGCGTGTTTTTTATCTCTTTTGTTATGCTCTTGAAATTAATAAAAAAACACACAAGAAAGTCAGTCTCGCACGAGCATTCAAGCAAGAATGTTGTGTTACTGCTTGTTGCTTGAGATACACTCATGAAAAATATTTGATGTTAAGTAGGAGTAATTAATATGATTTTTTATCTCTTAATTAAACAACTATCTGTTTTTAATTAAGAAATAATAATTTACTAAAATTAATTTTAATTTTTTATTATAAAATACAGATGGTGAATTGAATTTAGTATTATTCGATATTTTTTAATAAGAAATTAAAATCCTAATTAATAATTTATCGCTATTTTTATTTAATCAAAGAATATAAACAATAAACATTAAATCGTAATTTTTATGATTACTATGGTAATCGTTGCGATCCCTGGTTATTACTATTCATATTCTAAACTAGTAACGTGTATTTCCCCTTAAAAATCTTGAATTGACGAAGAAATTACCATAAAAATGATGTTATTTTTTTGGTGTATAATTTCATAATGGGACAGAAAAACAAAACATACACAAACATAATTGTGAATGTATGTGTGTGTCGATCGCTGGTGTAGTGCCTATAAAAAAGTAGAAACAAGAAATTGGTTGTTTATTTACTAAAGGAGATAAAATACGATCGCCTATGTTAGTGTAGGGCATAGCATATGTGTTTTGTTGTTTTAAAAGTAGAAATACTTTAATCAGCACCGAACTAGTTATGCCTTTTTTAACGTCATATTAGCTTATGTAAATTTACTTTCAGAATATCAAATTTATATTTTAACATTTGATTTGTGTAGTTTTGTTACTTATGTATTCAAAGTAACAGATGTTAAAGTTAAGTATATTAATTAAATAAATAAAAACAAAAATATAAAATTCTATCCACTTGAAAAAAATAAAAAATATTTTTATTTTTTTATTCATATCGAATTTGTCACCACAAAAATTAGATTTTTCTTTAATAATTTTGTTTTATTCTGTAAAAAAGGTGGAATTCTATTGAAAAAAGATCTTTTGTAAAAAATATTTAATTTTTATATACCTACTATATAAAAAATTGTTATGACAAAAATAAATAAATTAATAAATAGCGATATTTCGCGAACCACTTGAAGAAATTATCTGAAATTTTGACAAGAACCATGATTTTACCAAATATTATCAAATTGGGAAGAGGCGAGAAAATCAGCTGGATGGTTTTAAATGCAATGACTCTTCTTTATTTTTCAAAATAAATGTTATTTCTAAAATATATATAATTTAAAAATAAGTTTTAAAATTAAAATATTAATAAGTATATATAAATATATATTTTAATAACAATTTCTTGTTTCAAATAAAATACAACTCAAAAACTTGGAAAAAATCACAAAATAAGTTTTTTTCCGAAAAAAGGAAAAACTTTTATTTATTATTTACTTTGTTTTTTTTTCTAAAAATTGGAAAAAATATGTACTTTCCTCTAAAATTAAAATTTCTCTAAAAAAAACATTTTTTTAAATAATAATAAAAAAACACCAAAAGCAAATTATCTGCAATTTTATGAAATATATAAAAATATAATATATATAAAAGTAAAAAATAACAACTAATAGTTTATCAAAAATATAACTATAAAATATAAATTGACAACTTCGAAATCATACAAATATTTGTCATGTTACAAAGAAAGGTATAAGCACGTCGGTGCAGATCAAAGTATTTCTACTTGTAAAACAACAAAACATGTATGCTAGCCCTACAGTAATATTAACGTTCATATATTTCCATTAGTAAATAAACAACTAAAATTTCTGTTGGCACTTTTTATTTCAAAATAAAAGAAACAAATATTGTTTCTTTCAATTTGAAATAAACCCAGCAGGCCATGTCTTGTAGAAAATATCGACGATGTCTTGATGATTTGTCACAGTCATCGATGACACATGTACGACAGCTCCGAACAAACATTGGTGACATTTTCGAACAAAGGGCACTTAAGTCATCAACGATAACCTGAGCGACAGTGTCATGTATATTTTCGTCAACCATTTTAAAAATAATAAATGAAAAAAAGTAGGGTTCCGCCGAGATTTGAACCCAGGCCGCCAATTTCTCTCTTTCTTATCGAATAGTCAAGCGCACTTACCACTTCAGCTACAACATTCTCTACTTTTTAATGGTTTTATTAATGCTTTTATTTATCTTATAGGTATACACGACATGCTACATGACAATGTCATGCAGCATGTCGTGCATTTGGTCTAATTCACGACATTCTCGCTGTACATTTTACTCATGTTGTCACCGAACTAAATATTTACGACAATTTTTTATATTTTGTTATTGAAGTCGCCGAAAATGGTGTATGATGACAATATAGGTGACTTTTAGTCAAACTTGTCTACTACATGCATTTTCTTGACGACAAATTTAGGCGACATCATCGATGAAAGTGTCGTTAATGGACATGTGGCCTGCTGGGAAAGATCTTTATAACATGTACACTTATATATGTGTGTGTGTTTTTATTTGCATTTTTTTATAAGGAATACACACATGTACAAACACATATATTTATTCTTTCTCTCTCTCTCTCTCTCTGTTTTGGTGGTGGATTTTGTTTTCCCTTGTTACTTACTTATCCCCCTCATCAATGAAAAATGTTGAGAGCGAGAATTTCATGAGAGCGGGTTCTATGATTAAAACCCGCCATAAGAAATTTTGCTTCTACATGATGCCCATTCTATATATGAATATTCTTTGCTAATACGTAACGCAGCAAAGAGACCTACCAAGTTGGACAACACGAACAAAAATCATGTCTTCTTGAATCAGGTTGGCAAGGGAGTGTTCACTAATCTCTCCCTTATAAACCTGCTTCTGGGTATGCAGCAATTTTTGCTGGGTAGTTTTACCCTTCTGTAATCCTGCTTTTATTTAGAGTTATGAATTTTGTTAAAAATAAATGGCGAAAAGATAAGGACGGAAATTTTTAGTAGTACTTTATAATTGGTAAAATTAGAAAGTTCATGATGCAATTCCTTTGATATTCTAAATAATTTTTTGAGGAAGTAGGAAATATTTTAGACTGTTTCGACGAACTTTAAATGTATTACATTTATATCATTTAAAATAATCAAATATTTTTTCAGTATATTAATTTTTCATTGAAAAATTAATTTGGATTATTGAAAATTCTGTGTTTCAGTATCTAGATACAAAATTCAATTCAATATAGATTAACGATTTGAAGTTAAAAAAAAAAAAAAAATTACCAACTAATACTAAAATCTATTTCATATTAATTTTTTTTTTTTTAAATCCGAATATAATATAAATTAAAAATAACGAGAGAAAAAGATATAGTCGGTCCAGCCCGACCATATGATACCCTACACCATTGTGTACAGTATAATTTGGGGAGGGGTCTTTTATTAGACTTGGAGTCAAATGTGGACCAATACTCATAAGTATAAAATAGGACATACAAATACAGAATATTACGTTGATGCTGACATTTATATGAATTTATTCACTTTTGGGTGATTCCCGAAAGAGGGCCTTATATGGGAGCTATGGTAAATTATGGACCAATCTTTGTAAAATTTGGCGCTATCATTTATGTTTATATAAAACCATGATGGAATTACTTTAACAAGGTGTATGCATAAAGGCAGGCGCGGATCCACGGGGGGGAAAATCGGAAATTTCCCCCCCCAAAATGGATTTTCGACCTTAGAAAAATTAAAAATTTACAATAGGAAAAGGAAAAATTAAAAATTCTTTAAGGAAAATTTTCTTTGGTAAAAATAAATGAAGGCAGAATGAGTTTATCTTCAATATAGTCTAGGAATGGCCAAACTATGTTTAGAAAAAAGTATTTATCGTATTTTTTCTTCGAAAAATTTAAAGCAAATAAATGGGTTTTTAAAAATAGAAAAAAATATAGGAAATGCGATTCCTATATATTTTTTTCATTAAATTCAAGCTTAAACTCTACATACAATTAAAAACTTATATATCAAAAAAAAAAAAAAAATTTGTATAAGTGCTAGTTTCATGTCATATTGAAATTACACTAACTAATGTTTTAATATTACTTAAAAATTTCGACTTTATGAAAAATATGTTTTATTTTATAAATCCATTTATTAATAAATAACACAAAATTTTCCCAGCTCTTTTATACAAAATATAATATTTTTTTAGATTTAATAAATTTTACATATGATAGAAATTTTGGTTCACTACACAGATTTAATTTATAAATAAAATAGTAAAGGCCTAAAAATTGTAATTTTTCAAGAAAAAACTTTAAACTATTTTTATTGAAAATATTCACAATTTTGTGTTAAGAAAAAAATTGTTTAAATAAAACTATTAATTTAACATTTTCCCAAGAAAATATCTACCATTTTCCTAGAGGACGATAACAAAAATATTACTTTTCGCTTAATATTTTATTAAACCTCCTAAAAATTTCTCTTGCTTTCCTGAAGAGTTGTTGTACTTTTTTCGCACACCTGTGTGAAAAATTTTCATATTCAAAAATTAATTTTTAAATACACTCTATAGCGTTGAAAAATTACTCGGGAAATGACATAAATAGCATCATAAATAAAGCCTATCAAATTTTGGAGTTATGCTTAAATTTTTTAGGGTCCTGTATTTTTTCTATTAAGATATTTTGAAAGTAGAATAATCAATTTTATTGTCGTATTTATTTCTTTGGTTTGAAATTTTTGGTGATTCAATGCATTAGAATTTTTCTGTAAAAGTCAACAAAAAATATGCAATCAATTTAAAAAAATTTTTGTTGTAAATATAGCAAGATTTAGTTTTTTTAGTTAGATAAAAACTGAAGAACTTATTCGATTTTATGTGAAATTCCCCAGAAGGTATGCTACAAATAAAGCTTAAAATTAAATAATTTGCTTAAAATAAATGAAAAATTTTTTGTTTTTAATAAATTTTTTAGTTTTTAAACGATTTTAAATATTGACATCTCATTTTATTGTAAACAAAATATCATTAAGACTTAAAAAAGAAATACGTAAAATAGAAAAGTATTTTAATATAGTTAAAAGGTATGTTTTTCCTAATAAAAAATCTAAAATTTAGGGAGTTCCGAGATTTTTAGTTCAGCAACTAATCTCAAAATTGTTTTTTTCGAATTTTCTCGAAAATTGGTTGGTGATGTACTCAAGAAGATTGTTTTTTGAGTAAAACTACAAGAATAGAAACATTCAGACTGAAATAGTATGAAATTTTATAAAGTGATTTATTTACATAATTTTCACTAGATTTTCTTCACGGGCTCCTCTTTGCCGAAAAAATTATTAGCGTATATTTTCCAGTTGACATATAATATATTCCAGTAAAAATTAAATTTAAGTGAGATTTTATTTCACATTTAAATATTTAATTCATTCAATCATCTACTTGATTGATTTAATCAATTTTTAATTAAAAAATGTTCTCTATTTTTCATTTTTTGTAGTTATTAGTGATTGATATAATAATTTTGGTGATTTATTGGATACTTGTTTTGGTGTTATCAGATTAACTTCAAATTTTCATCTAAGTAAAAAAATAAATTTTAAAAATTACTCACATAACGAAGAGATAGTTCAGTGTGCTTTAGGGAATGGTAAACACTGTCAAAACTCGATTTTCGATTTTACGATCAACTCTTTTCATTTCGATTTTCAAAATCGATTTATCGGTCCTCAAAATCGATTTTATTTTGAAGTCGATTTTTTATTGATAAAGTCAAAAGTGTATCAAAAACATCTAAAAATTAAAAAATAAACCTATAAAATAATTTCAAATATTCAGGTCACAAATATAAAAGTTATGTATATAATATATAAGAAATCTGTGAATATTTTATTTATCCATCAAACCAATCTTCTTCAGTAAAGCTTTGTAAAAAGGCTATGTTCACTACTAAGCCTGTTTCTTTGCTGGGTTATTATAAGGACATCCTTCAAGAATAGAAGTTCACACGGTACTGATATTCTCGAGCAATTTCATTAATATTGGGATAAATTGTTTTATTATTTCTTTTTTCCTTCAGAGGAATTAGACTATTGTTTAGCCAACTGCCCAGCTAGGAATGGTATGTAAAAATACTAAGATCTTTTGCGAATTAAATTTTGGGATTTTTTTTTTCATTTTCTATTGGCAAACTCCACTTGGGTGCATTTTTAAATTTTATTCCCGCCAAATTATGTTTAAAAAAGCGGACATAAATTTATTATTACCAACCAAAAAATTTTAATTTATAAGATTTTTATAATTCTACATATTCTTTTAACTTTTTAAAACAAACCCGATTTTTGAAACTAAATAATCGATTTCAGTATAAAATAGTTGACATAAAATCGATTGCAAATAACCGACTTATTTTTCCCATGAAAATCGACTAAAATCGAAATCGATTTACCATTCCCTAGTGTGCTTGACATCCTATCCAGATCTAAATAGCTTAGCTTTTTGTGTTTTTCTAATGATGCACTCTTCATTTAAATTATTTTATTTTGAACTATTCAGTAGTATTACAGAAGTAAAAACACGGCTTTCATAATTAAAATCCTTTTAATATTCTCTGAGAAATGTTTATTTAAATACATATTTGTAATTTTGCACATTTGTTTGTAATTAAAAATAATAATAATTATAAATAACCAGTTTTCTGTCAAAAAAAAAAAAAAAATTGGTTAAAATTAAATAGTTCTAAAACTATATATAAAAACATAATTTTTCCAGTGATGATAAAAAAATTTCCCCCCCCCAAATGCTTTGGCTGGATCCGCGCCTGCATAAAGGCAACAACTACAACAATGCAATAATAACATCTATTTTTTTTCGTTGGAAATGAGACTGAAACGTCAAACAAAAGAGAAGTAGAAAAACACGTGCAAATTGTAAACAATGATTGCTGAATTTGAAAATTAATATGAATAAATTGTATTTTATAGTTTTTTTTTTTTTTTTTTTGTTCAATAAGATATGTTACATTTCCATTTTACACTTCCTTTTTATAAATAGCATTTTTCTTTATTAATATTACAAATTTCACCACCGAAAATATTGGCTTTTGATTGTAAACAAACCAACACATATAAACTTAAAAAAAAATTGACATTTCAGTCTTATACCACAAAATTAAGCAAAAAATAATCAGCTGATTTTACAATTTCACCTTGTACTCATTCCACCATGTATAAAACTTATTTGTGTCGAATATTAACTTGATACTAACATTTTAATATGATTTATGGTCGTTAAAGTGATTTTCTGAAAAGAGGTTTATATGGGAGCTATGGGTAATTGTGGGTAATTATTATCTTTTTAAAACTCAGCAGACTTATTTAGACTTATATGAAACTTATATGTGCCAAATTTCATTAAAATATAGCTATATTTAAGGGATTTATGATCGCAAAACCGATCATAACCAATTTCAATAGGCTTCGTCCCTGGACCAAAAGAAACCTGTGTACCAAATTTCATAAATTTTTGTTCGAAATTGCGACCTGTAGTTTGATTACAAGGTTTACATTGACAGACAGACGGTCAGACGGACAGACGGACGGACGGACATCGTTAAATCGACTCAAAAAGTGAGCCGATTGGTATAAATTAAGGTGGGTCTTAGACCAATATTTTTGGGTGTTACAAACATCAGCACAAACGCATAATACCCTCCTCACCTATGGTGGTGTAGGGTATAAAAATGGGTGATAATAGTTTTATCTTTCAGGTTCATTCAACATAAATCTTACACCTGTTAGTGAAACATGGTGAAGAAAAAATTTGCTGTATTCTTGCCAAATATATTTCTCAAAGGCTGATGTAATATTTTTTGTGAATTATATTTATTCAATATTTATGGATCTGTTTAAACAACATTATAAATCTTATTAAACAAAATGTAAACTATCGCAAATATTTAATGCAGAAAATTGGTGTTTTGGCGATTTTAGAGAGTTAGAGCAATAAGACTGTTGATGATTGTCAGAAGTGTGCAAGAAATTTTCAAAAACAAAATACATTACTATCGTCCCTACATCTTCCAATAGTATGCTTTGAAGTCACTTCTGGAAGATAATAAGATGAAAATTCGAATTTAACAACAACAAAATACATTTCTATAGCCCAATAATCTTCTTGGCGTGTGTTGGGAAGATTGTCAGTTTTTTATGAAAAGAAAACAACACAATAAAGAAGCAGGTAAAATCATGCATTTCAGTAATAATTTAACTTTGGTACAGTTTGGCTGCAATATTAAACATAGAAAGAAAAATTTTCCTGATAACACTGGTCGACAAAAAATAATTTTTCGTTCTTCTTCAAACAAAAATATGTGGACTAGATGGAATTCCGTATGCTAAACTCGAATCTGCTTTCAGTTTTTTGCCCATCACTGTATTTCTACTCAATTGTATGGGCATTTTTCAAGGTTGGAAACCGAAACGAATAACGGTATCGGTAAGGGTATCGGTATTCAATTTTATTTTTTTTGAATTTCGCAAAAAAAAATTATTAAATTACATATTTTTCGTTAGAGAACTTCATACGATATTTATAAATGCTTATTTTATGGCAACATTTAAGAATATTAAACTCAACTTTTTAAAGACAAATTGGTATAAGTTTTTGCAGTAAAGTAAAATATTTGGACAAAATTTTATTTACAACAGTTTTTTAAACCGTGAAGTAGTAGAAAAAAACAGAATAGCATAAATAACATATTTTTATTTCATCACAGATTAACGCTACAAAAATATGGAAAATGCGTTTCGGATATCGTAGAAATACTAGTTTCAATAAAAATTTGTAAAGAAAATATGAAAACTGTTTAGGTAAGATTAAGAGCTAATGTACCAATTACAGCCGAGAAGGAGAAATAGTACTCAAACAAGAAAGTACTAATTATGTCCATAACTCCACATTATCCCATTTACTCACTAGTAAATTTTAAAGTTGCAGGTTCAATTCGACGCGCCATATTCATGGTTAAATGAGAGTGAGAAATTTAAATGTAATTCAAACTTTGGAGTCGCTCAGAAGAAAATTTTCCAGGACTTTTCGATTTATCGGAATTTTACTTAAAAATGTAAGTTCAAATAGTATAAAATTGTTTGTAGCTTCAATTGGGTAGTCCATCAACGTTATTGAAATAATCAAAGTGTATCGCATATTTAAATGTACCTAAATTATTTTCGAAAAATGTCAACTTCCTATGATAAATGGAACATGATGCTATATGGTATGACATGATTATCTTTTTCTCTTAACTATCTTAATGTTTTATTTTTCTAAATTTGTAGTGATTAATTCCGGATGTTGTCCATACTTATAAATTGATATCGTATATTTAAGATGCTTACAAGATTCTTTCAATGAGTTTATTTTTTTTAACTTGCTGCTTATTAGTGCTGACATGATACTTGAAATTTAAAGAATAATAAAATTATAGAAATAGTTCTCAGCTGGATTTAGAATATTATATTCGTTAAAAAATTAGAAAATATATATTCGTTTGTTAAAATTCTTGCAGTTTTTTCGTTTAAGAGCTTTTAAAATTCCCGAGAATCACGGTCAAAATTTCCGGAATTTTAGAAAAACCAAAATTAAGGAGAGAAACTTCATAGAAGCAATTTCAACAGTACGTTCATGGCCGCCATATGATAAATAATTGAGAGCATATCGTAAGTTGAAATGCCCATATATTTTTTGTGTTCGCACTTTTTATCAAAGTTAAGTCGCACTAGGTTTAAGGGATTTAAACATCTTTAAAAATATATTTATTGCAAATGATATAACCAAGAAACAAACAATAAAAGTCCTATTTAAAATAAAATTCTATAATTATTACATGAAATAAACTCTTATTATTAAAAATAATAATCCTTTTTATTGTCTCAAGTAAATTATATGAGAAATTATTCTTACATTACCATATTATGTTGAAAAAATATATTTTAAAATACCGAAACTAAATTACCGGTATATACCGGTACAGAGTAGGGTTTGGGGTCCGAGAATTCCCGGGCGGGAAATCCCGGGAATTCCCGTGATTTTTTCGTCGGGAATTCCCGGGAATTTTTTTAAATTTTCCCGGGAAAACGGGAAATTTAATATTCATGTAGTTTTATAATCCTATAACAGAAAGTTTTACTGTTTGTATCGCCTCAGTCACAATTTTACATTAATGTAAACAAACTACTTACTAAAGGCATTTTTAGATGTTAATACAAAATATAAATAAAATTAGATACAAGTAACTTTTTATATTACTGAAAAACATTTTATCGGTGCGCTGATGAAAATTCCTATTTGACTACTTTTCACTAGGAAAAAAAATGTTTTATTTTGTCCAGTTCGAATACACAAGTTTTTTTACTACATATTTCTATAATTTGTTAAACATTTAATGATGATGTACCATTTTGAAACTTCATTTAAATACTAATTTTTTATTCGATAACACCATTCACAAAATCATACTTCTATTGAATCAATTTATAAAGGAATTACTGAATTTGTGTTAATTCAAATCTTTATATTTATATTTTTTAAATATTTTATATATATTTTTTCTTTCATTGAATTCATTATATTATGTTTTTTAATAGGTTTGATCCTATAACTTTTTATTAAAATGAGAAAAGGCTGAGGTTTCTCTCAAAAATGTTCAAAAATACGGAAACACAAAAACCAATTTTTAGCCAGAAATAAAACATCAAACTATTTGGAAATTCATATGGTAATGTTATTTTTTTAGCATATATCAACGTTCTTAATTTTTTTTTAATTGAAACTTTCTTCTTAGTAACAAAATTAAAATATAGGAATAGAGTTTTAACACTCTAAAATGCCTTAAAAATAGGAATATTTTAATGAAATTTTGCATAAATAAGTCTTATATAAACAAAAATCCATCTGCCAAATTTTGTGAATATCGGACCATAGCTCCCATATAAACCCCTATTCCGTAAATTACTTTAACGTGCATAATCCGACAGAAATGTTAGTATTATGTTAATACATAACACAAATAAGGTTTATATAAGCAAAAACAAAATTATGTTGATCGGAATAGTGTGGGGTATCATATGGTTGGTCTTGACCGACTGTACTTTTCTCGTTTTATTTTTTGTTTATTTGACTATTTACCAAGTTTACCCAAAGAAATAGTCTGAACTGTTTTGTGCAAGAAGTAGAACATTATTTTTTTAAAATCCCTCTTCCCAATTTTCGAGTACGAGAACACTTTTGGGTAAAATAGGCATCCCGCGTGGTCCTAATTTAGAGTACGGGAACAAAGCTAATATTTTACCAAATTAATCCAAAAATATTTTCTAAAGCTAATTCGTAACAGATTTGAATAGAAAACAAATTTAATGATTCAATATTTTTTTAAGCTTGAATTGTGTAATTGGCAGTGAATTCTTTAAGCAATTAATTCTTGTGAAGTCAAAGAATTTAAGTCTATGAGTTTGAATTCTTATGAAAGCTTTAATGAAATGACTGGGAAAATAAGTTTAATTCGATTTTGAAAAGTGAATTAAAGAATTAAACCTTTGGAACCTTGCTTACAATAGGCACTTATTTTATTTGTATGAAATATTTAAAATTGTTTAAATTTTCAATTGGTTTTACACTATAATATTTTGTATTATGCTGTAAACACTTTCAATACTTGTATGTTGAAGTCTTTAAAATTTTGAAATGTAATTGCATCTCTTAAACCAATTTCTGCACATTTTTTTATTTATAGTTTTATTTGTAGTCAATTCTGTTAAGTTTTTGTTTTTATTTATTTTTTTTTAATATTATAATAAAGAAAATTAAAAATATGACGTTTAACATTTTTTTATATTTATTATAGAAAATGAAAATCTGGTATGAATATATCCCTGCAAACAAATGGAAGATATCTTCTTGGATGATAAAGTGGCAATATCCCCAATTTATTATCTAAGAGAAAATAATCAAGTTACATTTTGTATTTTCTTCCTTTTGTTGCTTCCGAGAATTTTCCGCAATATAAAATAAAAGAACTTATTTATTGTCAATTTTTATTTGTTTATTTTTTTTAAATTTTGTTTAGATAATTTTTAATGTTAATTGAATTTCGTTTCTCTATTGGCTTCAACAAATATTTAAGAAATCCTCAAGGTAAATAAAATTATAGTTTTTGTACATTTGCAAAATTTACAAATATAATTTTTTGTTAAAAGGTATATGAAGAAAAATCAATGGTATGAAGGTCAGCACTGTTATACAAAGAAACTCTAAATAAGAACCGTGAAAGCAGATTTAATATCACTATCTTTTTTAAGTTCTTTCTAATTAATGCAAATACTGCCAAAATAATAATATTTTGTATAATATAAATGCATAATTTTACTTTTATTCTGGGTGGGTTCTGGGCAAAATCTTCTTTTTATCTTCCACATATCATTTAAGCAATATCTTCCTATTTTCTTCCAGATTATCATCTAGAAGAATTGCTATCGTATTGCTTAGGAGTATTGCCATCGAGACACTTTTTCATCCGAAGGAAGTATCTTCCGCAATACGAATTCTATTATTGCCGCAATAATTATTTTCATCCAGGCAATACGTTTGGTGAAACATTTCTCGTATTGCTGTGTTTGCTGGGATAGTATTATAGTGTAAAACCACCTTAAAAAATAATCATACAGAAAAAAGTCACCAATTAACAAATATATATGAAAATAATTCATTCAATTATAAACTTGTTTAAATTTGCACCTCTCACCAAAATGATTATATCAGTTACTTAAAACTATAAAAAATACAAAACAGAAAAAAATTCCCAATTATAAATTAATTAAATCAATCAAGTAGATGATTGAATGAATTAAAAATGTGTATAGGAAAAAAAATCATACCAAAATTTATTTTTTATTTTATTTTTTCTTGAACATATTTATTAAATTTTGATGCAAAATTAAACAACTGAGTTAATTGTAAAAAAGACGGTAACAATTTTTTCTGTGCATTTAATTTATAATGTTGTTTTATAGTATTGAATACAAAAAATTTCATTCCTTATAAGAAATCATTGCTTCTTTTTTTGAAATTTGAATTTCCCGGGAAATCGAATTTTTTATTCCCGTTTCCCGGGAAACAAAATATCACGGGAAACCCCAAACCCTAGTACAGAGGGAAACTGTATTTGAATACCGGTATTTTTAACAAAATAATAATTTCGGTATCGGTATCAGTTACGGTAACCAACTTTAAACGGTATTTAATCGGTATCGGTATTTATAACGGTATCGGTTTCCAACCTTGGTATTTTTACTTAACTGTGAATAAAAGATTTGTACATCGATTTTGATGACACATTCCTTATTTTATTCGCAGCATTACCTTTAAGATAAAGATGATAAACTGAAACATTTTTAATGTTTTCATTTATTAAAAAAAATTAGTAACAAAAAAATCTAAAATTTTGCATGAAAAGTTTTTTTTTTTACACTTATTTCAAAATAACTTCGAAACTATTAAGCACGTAAAAAATGAGATTTGGGAGATTTGAAAATATTTTTAGTATGCATCTTTTGGTGTATCACATGTCAATCGTACACACCGTTCTTAAGTTATAAGGAAATATACTAGAGTAATGGCCTTACTATGGCCGAAATATTAGACATGCCCATAAAAAAATTCAGACCTGATGGAAAAAAACTGAATCAGATTCGTTTTAAGCACAAGTTCAACTATTCGTCTTTGGGAGAGGATTTTTTTGTCGACCAGTGTAATTATATAAGTGTTTTTTATTGTTAATAACAAAGAATACTAAGAATAGAAGGCTTGTCAAAAAAACCTAACTCTGTTGTCAAAAAAAACCTAAGATTGTGTTAGTCAAATTTTATTTATATGTATTAGTGCTGAAACCACTTTCACCATACATCATAATCATACATAGTTGCACAAAAGAGTATTAACAAATTATTAAATATAATTCATCACAATTATATTCGCAGATTTGTATCTCTTGATGCGGGTTACATTCACAAATAGTAATATTTTTTTGCTTTTTGTTGATAAATATGAAAATAATTTAAAATAATTTTAAAATCTGTTTTTTTTTAATACCAAAAGTAGCAACATTGTTCGTTTAATTTAAATTTAAATATACAAAAAAGGAATGTCAAAAATAAAATAAAAAAATATTTTTTCAGTTTGTGGAAAATATTCGTTTAACGGGAGTTAAAATACTATAAACGCGTGTGAAAAAATGATAAAAATATAGTGTGTTTGTTGAAAAATGAGTCGCGTGTGTAATTTCCCTTAAATTTTAAGGAAAATATTTGTTTATTTTGTGTTGTTTCTCTCTCTCACAAGTGTGTTGAATTCACACAGAACTTTTATGTGAAGAGAGAGAAATGTTGTTGTTGTAGGAAAGAGTACTATTTTCCCTTCTTAGTATTCTTTGGTACCGGATTTCACCAGAAGTTTCTCATGAAGACTTTATTATTAAATGTAAAATTAATTTGTATATCAATTATTTATTTTGTAATGTTATACTCGTATTATATCAGGGAACGGCGCTCTTAAATTTCACATTCTATATGCTTTTGTTTCCGTGCTCTTATATTTTGCACAGAAACAATTTTTGAACTTATAATTTAATAATATCTTTTGCTTTTAAACAATTTATGGTCTGTAATAAAAACTATAATTGAATATTAAAACAATTTGTTAAAAAAAGTATTAAAAATATATAAAATTAATAAATAATTATTCTCTCTTCACATGTAAGAGTCCGTGTGCACTATTTTGCGGGTCGTGGTATTACATAGATAGTTGTGAAATAAAAATAATTATGAAATATAAAAAAAAATTTAAATAAATTTGAAAAAATTTCATGAAATTTTTAGCTTTGCGACGACGTGCAACTTTTCTTACATCGCTTGCTTCTCTACACCTCTTGCCTAGAAACGTAAAAGTTGAAGCGATTTTTCCCAGGGAAAATCCCCAATGTAAATGAGCTCTAATTTAGGTTTTATTTTATATTAACAATTAACTATATTTTGCATAAATGTGTTGATTATGTTTAAATTGTTTAAGTTAAATTTAGATATAAATTCAATAAATTTTTTTTTTGCAACTTTACGATACAACTAGTTTTAAGGTTACAGAAGTAATGAGCACGTTCTTAATTTCAAGTATAAAGAGAGTGAATATAAAATGATTTTCGGATAATTCACAATAGATAATCGTTACAATTACTTAAAATGCAATTCAATAATTCTTAGGTTAGATTTCCGTTAATAATTTTCAATCATTTTGTATACAAATCTTCCGCTTTTATAAATTCCGGCTGCCTGATGCTGAATTGTTAGTTGATTTAGCTGGCTGAGCACATAAAACCTGAGCAAGGGACCTAATGGCCTCCGACAATATACGTTGATCGGGAACTGTTTGACTGCTAGATGTTAATTGGTCACTAGATGTTGAAGGTTTGGTTTAGGATTCTGAGATTTTTCCTATTTATTCTGCTTCTGATTCCTGGGTGTAAAAGCGTGTGGTGATATTCTCCGCATTTTCGGCAAGAATGTCATGACTTTTGGCTAAACAATTAATACAATACCTGTGTTTACTGACTATCCTGTTTCTGGATTTTACGTCCGTTTTCAAAAATCTTCTGCAGAATCGTATGGAGTGAAAATGTTTACATAACTTACATTGATATATATCGGGGTCACGCCTCTCTGGACGACGGCTGTGAGAACGTTGTCTGGAACTAAATAAAAAAAATAAAGGTTAACATTTTTAGTTTTGGACCTATCTTGGTAAAGTTTTTTCGCTATTGCGGGTCCAAATTTCACTCGATTTTTTTGAAATATCTTTTATTTTATTAAGAACAAATAACAAAATTGTTAAAAAAAACTTTTTGACAAAATCTTTACGGAATCAAAAGTTATATGCATTTGAATTTGTTATAAAAAAAATTTCTTAAGTAACATATATAGTATTTATACTTTTCTGAAAGATTACTTTATAAGGAATTGTGTGAAGGCAAAAAAAAATTAAAAACTTAAATACTGCGTGAACTAGGGTCTCTCAAAATTCAGGGTCTCTCTCTCTTCAATTGTGTGTCCGCCAGACAATATGTCATCTACATGTGTCTCTTGTCGCAGAATTTTAAAAGCTTTGGGATACTTTTCTCTAGAATCTTCAGCAAGTGGGTGTAAAGTACGGATTGCCAGAAAAGAAGCACAATTGACACCAAATGTTACAGTATTGAGCTGATAATCTTTAATTGGACTGGTTGGATTTTTTTAATAAATTATTCGTTGAAATTGTCTATCATCTAGATGAACTAAAATTTGGCGATACATTTTTTGTATATCGCCGCTAAAAACATATTGGTAGAGACGCCAGTTCTGAATAACTGTTATTAAACTGTTATTGTAGTGTGGTACCGGTATGTAAAATATCATTAAGTGAATACCCCGATTTGGTTTTACGGGAGGCATTAAACACTACTCTTACTTTAGTGGTCTTATGTTCTGGACGAACAACTGAGTGACGATAGTTCCATGTGATTAAGTGTTAAGTACTCTTCTGGGACATTATTACATTCCTTTTGGAGTTCAGGAGCTTTAGCAAGAGATAGACTTATACGGGAATATTGAACTAGAGCTAAGATTCGAGAAGAACTGAGATACATAGGATTGGATTGGATTTTTTCTTAAATGAAAGTCTTACAATATACCTTCCACTGGCAACTCTTGTAGTAGTCCGTTTATAAAAGTTTTCACAATATTGATCGTCTTCTGATTATGGGATGTGAAGGTAACTCATCTTGTTCCCAAAATTTTCTTAACGTAGCATTTAGAGAAGAGTTGTCAGAGGGAATTACCGTTGTTGTGAATGAGTGAAAGACATTTGCTTGAATAGGACCGCTTAGAACCCATCTAAATATCGTATTATACGATGATGCTTTTCCACATTTATTTTTCTTAATTCCTCAATATTATCGTTGCCAAGAATAAGATCGAGATGAGAAGAGCAATTAAAATTTGGGTCCGCCAAATCGAGGTTAGAGAGTTTTATTGAATTAGGGCGATCAAAAGAGATTGAAGGAATTTGTTCTGTTACTTTGGGAATAATAATTGCGTTTACTGAAAATTTAAAATTCAAACGCTTTACTTGCAGATTGAGTTTGCCCACCAATTCCAACTATTTCAACATAAGATTTCTGATAAGGCAATTTAAGTAGAGAACGAACTCTTTCTGATAAGAACGTCCTCTGGGAACTATTAATGCTCTAATTGTGTATAATTCACCGTTGTGTTCTATCTGTACTAATGCTGTTCGAAGTAATATATAGTCGTTATTCGTGGGAAAATTTGCTTGTATCTGAGAATTTCTAGAGGTTGACGGTAAATCATATTTTTCTTCTGTTTCGCGAGTATTTAGAGATTCATTGTTTACTGCAATTGAATAATTTTATGAGGTTTCATTGCTTGGGAAGCTTTTAGAAGAATCTCATGATTTTGGTAAATGTAGAAATGTCCAGCCTTACAAATGAAGCAAGTATTTTTGCTGGAACATTTGGTTTTTATATGGCCTGAGGAAAGACAATTGTTGCAAATCTTATTCTGAAAAACATAATCTATTCTCTGTTGAACTGTGTACTTTCGAAATTTTCCACAAGTCCTTAAATTGTGATCTCCGTTACATAGTTTACATAAATAATGGAGTTTTCCCTGAGAAGAGTAGACTGGGCAAGCTAAAACGATTTCTTGTCGTTATTATGGATGAAATTCTTTCAACCACTTCATAACGATTTACGAGAAATTCATCCATTTATGCCGAAGTAGGCATTTCACGCTGAGATTTGAAGGATTGTTCCCAAAGGGCTAGCGTGTCGTCGCACAGTGTCACATTTATCCAAATTAGAACGACAGAAATACGAAAATAAAAGCTTATTAATTTAAGTAATTCTTTTCGCATTTAATAGTAAACATATCATTTATTATGGAAAAAATACTTATAGTATTGGAAAGTGTCTATAGCACGAATTATGGATTTTCAAAGTTGCAACTTTTAAAAGTATTTTAATTTTATTTACAACTTTTGTAAAGAAGTATGATAACTTTTAACTTCATATATCTCAGTAAACACTGTAGATATTGATGCGAATTTTTTTGGAATGTAATTATAAATGCATCCTAATTACTCTATTATAATTTGGTAGGTTAAAAAATCAATACTGCAAATATTATTTTTTATTTAAAAGAAATCATAATATTAAAAAATATATTTTTTGGGAAATTCTATTTTTAATTTATTGGAACTAAAAAGTTCCAACGAGTTCCAACTAAAAAATACGATTTTTATATAAAAGAACATCTATAAAATTATATTTGAGAATATTGGCAGCGACTTCTTGCGATCTTTTAAAATATTAGAAAAAACGTGCGGTAACTCATATTAGCAATTTTTTAAGAATTATTTGAACATTTTAAGGTAATGGCTGAAAATTTGTTATGCAAATATTACACTAAGATTAGTGTGATTAGATCTTGCCACGCCTGCTTTTAATAAAATTTATAAAAATATATCAGAAATTCATACAAATAAAGTATTTTTTTCTGTATGAGAGTGGCAGTGATTCTACCTGCTCATTTTTAATGGGAATGTTTACGGCCTTATCTAACTAACAGAATATACAATTTCTGACCAATATCTCCAAGACTGGTTTTTTGTCGTTCTAAAACTTCCAAATGTGACACTGTGCGTCGGGTAATTTGGTTGAAAATAAATTAGAATTGGGTCCCATCTTTCTACCTTCACGTTTAGTGATTTCAGTGCCGTTAAACAGTCAGTAACTGTAGAGTGAATTTTTGAGATGGATTCACTGTTTTCTGAAGTAGCTACCGGGATGTTAAAAAGAACTTTAAATTTATTGTCTATTAAGAAGCACATATTACCGTATCAATGCATTCCATGCGTGATCAAAATTTTCATCTCATATAGTGTATCTTTTAACAATGGCACCAGCACTACCACTTGTTTTTATTCTTAGGTAAAATAGCTTCTGTGTCTTGGGAATCTCATTATTTTCAATGCAAGCCATAGTGAAGAGGTGTCGAAATGCTGGCCATTCTTCGTAGCTTCCTGTAAATGTGTCAATATCAAACGGGGGTAGTTTTATGAATGAAGTTTGAATGCTTACTGAAATAATTTGAGGAAGAAGGCTAAATCTGGAAACTGTACTTTGAGGTTCACATGCTCTTGAAAGTTTAAGTAGATCCATTATGTGAGATCTACACGTATTATAAGTTTCAGAGCAAGCAGTAAAGTTAATTTTGGCATTTTCTTTATAATCTTTGCTATTTTTTGTTTCTAGGGAAATCATAAAAATTTCATATGAGGCTTGTAGTTTATGCCATCTGTTTTCGAGATCTTCTAACTTCGTTTCTAATATCGGATCTGTTTGGTCTTCGATATCAGATTCGCCGAAGTTTGTGCAGAATGAGATTAAATGATCGCAATCAAATAGAAATTTTTCATTAGTAGAATGAAGTTTGAAAGCGTAGTTTTCGGTTGTCTTTTCTGGAGACGCATTCATTCTGATTTTTATACTATTTCAAGTTCAGATTTGCTGAAGACTTGAATTGTGAATACATAGTACTTTAAGTTTATAGAATGAGAATGGGAACGTAATTCACTTTTACATGAAAGATGCAATGAAATAAGAATTTTTGCAAAAGTCCACAGTTAGAATATAATTGCAACTTGATCATTAGAATGAAGTTTGAAAGTTTTTAATTATTGAAAGAAGCGTGAAAATGTTATAATTTTTAGTTGGTTCGTGGAAAAGTATGTAAGATTTATAATAGGTTCGAATTGGATTTACTGATCAGTATGAGTTTTAATATTTGTTATTAGCACAGTGACAGTTAATCATTGGAATCTTCAGGTCTTTTGTTAATTATTAAGGAAGGAAACTGTACGTAGTTGTAATTTTACGAAGTATCCTAATTTCGTGGTTGGATATTTTTTCAAACTTTCTCTTCAAAAACTAATAATAATAAAAAAAAATTATGTTTCTTTTAATTTAAAATGTCTCCGAATGAGGTATACATACACAAACTTCTGACATGTGTTAATGATAAGAATTATCGAATTGCTCGTTTGCAAAAGTAATTTTATAACTACGATAATATAAAATTAGTATCGAAATTCAAACTAAAACGGATTTGGAATATAATTTAGAGATTGTTTATGCTGAATTTAGAGATTGTTTATGCTCACAAATTTATACAATTGTACAAAAATTGCGGTAATATTTTATGTGAAAAAATAGAAACAAGATTTACGGAGAGAATTGAAATAATTTTATTTTGAACTCGAATTTACTATGGAAATTACTAATCGGGATTGTTGTATAGAAATTTTATTAAGGGAAATGTTTTTATAAATTATAATAACAGAAGTTTTCTTTCTTTTTTGTTTTTTAATTAGCAAACTCTGTGACTTAAACAAGTAATTGATTTACACAAATTATTACTCAGAAATGTGCTCAAATATAAGATAATAAAAAATATTTTCCTTTACCTTTTTCTATAGTTGTTCTTGTTAATTTTTATTTAACAATTTATTTGACGTTTCTATTTTGTTGTTTTGATTTATTGTTGTAATCTTGTTGTTTGTTACCCCTAGTCTCCACATTTTTGTGTCCGCAATTGTCAAATTCTATCTCTCTCTTCAAAATGTTACGTGTGGACCAATAAGAAATCTATTGCGCAATCTATTTCGCAATAAATGTTTAAACCATAGATGCCCACGCACACTAATACAACACATGTAGTTGTGTCAGTAAAATAAAAAAAAAAATGCACTAAAAGAAAAAATGGGTGAATTAAATAAAATATGTCCTCAAGATTAATCGTTAAAAAATAAATACTAAACAATCGAAAAATAACACAAATAATATTTATTGAAACTTCATTGCTAAATTTGAAAAATAAGGAAATAAATGATGTTATTTTTATATTTAATATAACAAAATATAATGTAAGTATTAACCTTATATTATTTGGAAGGCTTAATTATAAACATGTATTGTTAAAATATTTTCCCTTGTCCAGTCATTTATATCTAATGTGAAAATCTAATACAATTTTATAAAAACAATGTTTAACTGGAAATATTCAAAATTGTTTTCATACATAATGTACAATTTTTTTCAGTGCATTTGTGTACTCATCGCTCTCTCAGCGAAGAATAAATGAAAGAGAATAAGAATATGTGTGAAGCTCTCAGCACAAATGTGCTTGAAGTGGGCATCTATGGTTTAAACACAAAGCTGAGCAATAATGTTTCACATAAGCTGTAAAATTTATTGTTATTTTTTTAAATTTTGATTATTTTAGCAAAACAAAGATGAAAAATGCATTAATTTTGTTTTAAAAGGACAAATAAAAAATAAAAACCGAGAATAAAATAAAATTTTCCTTAAAAAAGACAAATTAAAATGTTTATTTCTCATGTACGTTTTCTCCACCCCTTAACATAAAGTTGGAAATAAAAGCTTTTTCCTGTTATTCTGCCGACGTTATTTCTTGTGTTAGGAAATAAAAACATCTGCGTGGAGACTAGGGGTTATGATTATCTTTTCTCTGTTTTCTTTTTAACAAATACTCAACCAGTGTTGCCACTAAAAATATTTCCATTCTACCAAAATTTTCAACAAAATCTACCAAAATCGATGGAAACCTATCGAAAATTTGATATTTTTTGGCATTTATATAAATATATCAATAAATAAATCGTTTGAATAGAAGATATAGGTTCGTTAAACTTGTAAAAACATTGGCAAATATTTTAAAGTATTAACCTTTTTAGAAAATATTTTATGCAGAAATTTAATATTCACACTTTGAAAGTCAAATTTAGATTCTATGTATTTGATTTTGGACTTTTAACTATCAAATTTGTATCCAGAATTAAAGCCTAACCTTAGACAATTGACTTTGTTTTCTCCAATTAAACTTTAATTTTGGGTTAAAATGTTATATTGTTAACAGCCCAACTCTATTAATTTCTTTCGAATTAATTTTTTAAATTATCTTTTATGTTAATAAAGGATTTACCTCAGAAATTGCAACTTCGCAAGACCCTTGTAAAGTATAAAAGTTGCATCGATTTCTGTAAACACAACAACAACCACATGAATAATAATTTGCACAACTTACTTTGTAAGGGTCTAGCAAAGTTGCAATTTCTGATGTGACTACCTATAATATTTATTCTAAAATCTACTTCAGTCAGTATCATTCTTAATTATAACCAGTCAAACATTTACATTTTTAATAACGATATGCTAAATGTAATCCTTCTGATTTCAGCACGTTACTATTATTAATTGGGGATAATATTCATATACAAAAATAAAAAGCAGTATTATTTTTGAAATATTTTAAAAATTATTTTTTTTATAATTTGGGAGCAGGCGGGATCCCAATTTTATCGAAAAGCCTTCACTACCAGAAAATTGGGTTAATAAGAGTTATTATGAGAGAATAATGTATTTCTTCTTGCACGAAATATCTCAGGGTAGACTGCGTAAATTGTCAAAAAATAAACAGATACAAATTTGAATGAAAATAAATGAAATATACCTAAATTTGTTACTAACAGGAAAGTTTCGGCGACTCACAGACACCACAGTCAACCACACTACAAATCAACCGCCTCTCGAAACATTATTGTTATACGGCCGGTGTAGACACGACTACTTGGGTATTCTATATATTCTACAACACTTAAGCCCAAATTACAATAGCGCGTAGTCAGCAGCAGTGTGTGCTGCCATAATCAGCTGATTATTTAGAATGCACTGTTTGTTATGGTGTTGATTACATTTAGTCAGCAGCAGTTTGCAGTGCTGTTTCATTTAGCCCTGTTTCTAAATTCACTGCGCTGCATTCAGATTGAGAGCGAGACAAAGAGAGTGAGCAAATAAATGAGAGGCTAAAATACACAAGTAGAACAAAGCTAGATGGTGGTTGTAAATTCTGGCTGCCTACGCTGAATTGTAATTATAACGGCAGCAACATGTTGTGCTGACAGTGATCTGCTTATAATTGTTATTGATACTGTTGCTGACTACGCGCTACTGTAATTTGGGCTTTACTGTAACAGTAATACTGTCTTTTTATTAGAATAAAAATACGAAGTGAGCTACGCATGTTCAATAAGAAACAACCTTGTTTAAATTAAAATTAAATGAAATAGTAAATAAATAACAGTGTAAAGAGATACAAAATAAATAAGAAATAAACGAAAGTATTAAAAATAAAAACAAACAAAAAATAAGGGTTGTTTTTTACTTATAAAGTGTGTGTGTGTGTGTGTGTGACACACATTGTGTGTGCATCAAAGGTCCAACTGGCAAGCTGCCACACAAAACAACAAGAGGTAAAGACATTGCCCATAACAAAAATAAAACTTATTTTATATTTTTTTAATTTAAAAGTCATGGCTCAACCAGTCAACTTTGCGACGCAACGTAGAATGAAGAAAAGTAGCGTGAAACATTTTGTACACCCAGTCAACAAAAGTAAACGTATCATATGTTTTTGAACATTCATTGTGTAAACAACCCTGTTTTTCGGTTATTTTGTGAACAAAATAAACTACAGGGTTGTTAAAAACTCACGCAGCTACGTAAAAATCTATTTTCTGTAGATTTCTGCGATACGCTACCTAGAATTTTTGTGTCAATAGCTACATACACACATCTGCATAAAGCAGATTGAAACAGCTGATTGCGATACGATGATTTTTAGTTGAGTGGTTGGCGCTTCAAGCTCTTTGTTTGAATCTACCAAAATTCGATTTAGCCTACCATCCTACCAAAGGAAAAAAATCCTACCAAATTTAGTAGAAAACTACTAAAACGGCAACGCTGAACTCAACACTTTTTCTCTTTTTACAAATTCTACTTGCTGTTGTTATTTTTTTCACTTTTTGTTTGATTATTTTAGTTTTAAAAAGTGTTGCCAAAAATTATTTTTATTATCCGTAATTTTTTACTATTTGTAATATCATTTATTAGCAAACTGTGTATTTAAAAACTTTTAAGAACATATAATTTTTTGCTAACTATGTAAATTATTGTTAGATTAAGGAAAATTTGTGCAAATATTTACGTTTTTATTGTGGCTGTGGTTTGTCATTACTTTAGCGGTAACACTGTTTTGCTTTGATTTAATGTCTTTACTGAGTCTATAAACTTTCTGTAAGCTTTCGTTATTTCTGATTTATGGTAAATTTTAATAAAAACCTTTTATGTTCTGCACTTTACTAAAATTTATTTTAATTTTATTTTGGTGTATTTTAATTGTTGTTCTAATTGTTTAACACTTTTATAATTACATGTACATATGTTGTTTTATTTCTTTTTAATTTTTGTTTTCTTTTTGAAAATAAATATTTCGTTTTGCTTTATTTTATAATTTATTTTTATTTTTTTCATATCATTATCAAAATTTTTGTTATAAGAAAATTTACTTCAAATTATAAAAGAGGCATATTATGACCATGAATATTCATTTAAATTATTATTATGTCTCTTTTCAGTCGCGAAATATTAAAATTTTACTTACATTTTTTATCATATTTTCTTCGATCAAACTTGTAATTTTATATATTTCGGACATTTTGCAAAATATATTAGGTTTCTATATACCATAGGAATGGTCTATACTGTTACTATTGAAGATAAGACGTAATTAACCCATTAAGAACTATATGATCAATTTTATGCATTTAGTTCCTAAAAGGTTAAATTTGAAATTTTTGCAAATAAATCGCATGGAAGTACTTATTGCGCTTAAATATTGATAAATTTATGAAAAACATAACAAGTTCATTTAAAACCGCGAAAATAATCGAATAATAATGATTTTTTGAAATTAAGCCTGCATTTTACACGAATTTACAGCTTTTTTTAACAATTATGTTTTTGGGGAATTTTAAAACCTTAACTTATCATTTATTTGCCGTTAAAATTAACTTAACCAATTATGGACCAGAAATCCCAAAATATTATTTGTGCAACTAAAGGGTTAAATTAATACACATATCAATAGTATTTAATGAGAGCTTTCCAATGATGCGCTAAAATATAATTTACGATGTAAAATGTCCAAAATATTCAAACTTTTATAAAATACAATTTAAAATAAAATCATTACAAATTTTACTAATATTTTCATTTCGCGAGAATGAAAACAAATTTTAAATCATTTTTTGTTCAATATGTAGTAGACGAAGTTTTTCTATCATATGTTGTAATTTTTTTTGACAAAAATTTAAAAACTATGTATACTGTCGATCGAAAACCACATTTTTGGAGTTATTTTAAAAATGGTCCAGCTCACGCAAATTAAATAATTGAACCGAAATATTTTGGGAATTAGCTTAAAACATATCAGACTTCAATTCTAGAGGGGTACATTTGAAACTTTTTTCGTGCCCATACAAATCAAGGCACTGTAACATACATATGTATAAAGGCACATGTGAAAACGAATGAGGTGGATAACAGAAGCGAGATAAATAATAGTTAGCGGTACTTTTTAAATCTGATTATTTTCTCAAATCCTAACGGGATGTTATTGCGATTTCTATATAACTTTAATAAATTGAATACATTTAATTTCTTTCCTTTTTTTAACCGCTATTTTAACGCTTTTTTTTTTAGTTTTAGCACTAATTTTTGCCTTTCCACGAATAATTCTTTAATTTTTTTTACGATTTTTGTTTTCCTTGAATGTTGAGATCAAACTATTTTACATATGTACATTAGGGATATAACCAAATTTTGGCCCTAGTACCACGCGATGGCGAATGTTGTGTTATTTACGAAAACAATTTTTTCGGGTCATTTTGGAATAAAACCTCACCCACAAAAACATATACATACATATTGATATATATAATACTTGTTTTTCATTCTTACCTCATTCTCTTTGTGGTGAACAAATAAATGCTGGAAACTTAATTTATCTTTATTTTCAGCTAAGAAGGACCATGCAGAAATTTGCTGTTTTGGTGATTTTAGAGAGTTAAGGCAATCAGACTGTTAGAGCTGTTTCTGAATGATTCTGCGGAGAAACACCAATTTCCTTACAACAATGTACAATTTCTCGAGATAGAGAAATTATACAAATAGTTTTAAATTGTATTATATAAGATTAGGTTAAGAAATAAAAAATAACACAGGGAAACACTTATTCTGCGGCACGGGGTTTCTCAATCAATTCGGTATTAATATGTGCTAAGAGTAGTATGTTTATTAGAGTGCTCCAAGCTTGTATGAAGGAAAAAAAATGTTATCTGACAAAAAAATAAATATATTTTTGAAAATATTCGAATAAAACAATTGTATTACTTAAAATACATCTGTAGTTACTTGAATATGAGTTTTTGTCCTTATAGAATAACGTAAACCTGTTCTCAGCTATGGTCAACAAATTTTGATATTTTTAACGGTCGTTTCAAATCTCAAATTTCAGTTTTTTTGATACTTTGTTAAACAAATTTCAATATTTTTGGGAGATCTCATAGGGATTTATGAACAACAGATTACGGAATAAAACGGTAAAAAAATTAGGTCAATACTTCTTATAGTTTGCCTGTACCTGCATTTTGAATTCAGCGGATTTCGAGAAAAACCCATTTTTATGTAATATTTTGATAAATCAGCCATTTTATTACATTGTTGTGTATTTTAAATGGAACATTTTTAAAATTTTATAATCTACATAATTCTAAATACAAATCAAGAGTTTCATACAATTTGGACAACATTAACCCATATACTTCACAGGTCAAAGGTCAAATTTTGTAATATTTGCAATTTTTGATGGACACTAGTCGAAATTTTATCTATTTTTCGGTAGATTATCATAAAACTTAAGAAATTTATTTATTAACAACCGATATTTACAATGATAGTGAAAAAAATGAAATTAACCCTTAAACGGCTTTGGGGTCAAAATGACCAAGATGTTTAAAAAACATGCCAATTTGAATATATTTCAATAAAACCCGTTTGCAATCCCATTAAATCAGCAAATTGATAAAAAAAATTAGAAAATTCAAAAAATTCAAACAAAATTTCACCATATTCAAAAAAAAAACCTTTTTGAATATGGTGTCTCATTAATTCAGCAAATTAATAAACAAAAAATTGGGTATTTACCCTTTTTGAATGGTTCAGCAAATTGATAAAAAAAAATTTGGGTATTAAACCTTTCAATTTTCAATTTGCTGAACCTTTCAAAAACGGTAAATACCCAATTTTTTTTTTATCAATTTGCTGAATTAATGAGACACCATATTCAAAAAGGGTTAATGCCTAATTTTTTTTTATCAATTTGCTGATTTAATGGGATTGCAAACGGGTTTTATTGAAATATATTCAAATTGGCATGTTTTTTAAACATCGGGGTCATTTTGACCCCAAAGGATTAATTTCATTTTTTTCACTATCATTGTAAATATCGGTTGTTAATAAATAAATTTCTTAAGTTTTATGATAATCTACCGAAAAATAGATAAAATTTCGACTAGTGTCCATCAAAAATTGCAAATATTACAAAATTTGACCTTTGACCTGTGAAGTATGTGGGTTAATGTTGTCCAAATTGTATGAAACTCTTGATTTATATTTAGAATTATGTGGATTATAAAATTTTAAAAAAGTTCCATTTAAAATACACAACAATGTAATAAAATGGCTGATTTGTCAAAATATTACATAAAAATGGGTTTTTCTCGAAATCCGCTGAATTCAAAATGCAGGTACAGGCAAACTATAAGAAGTATTGACCTAATTTTTTTACCGTTTTATTCCGTAATCTGTTGTTCATAAATCCCTATGAGATCTCCCAAAAATATTGAAATTTGTTTAACAAAGTATCAAAAAAACTGAAATTTGAGTTTTGAAACGACCGTTTAAAATATCAAAATTTGTTGACCATAGCTGAGAACAGGTTTACGTTATTCTATAAGGACAAAAACTCATATTCAAATAACAAAATTCGAAATTTCGTTTTTTGGAGCACTCTAATGTTTATGTATGTTCGGGATCACTTTTTCCATACAAAAAATGCTCTATCAGTGTTTAAAAGAATGAATTCTTAAATTAACTTTTATAAAAATTTATTTATTTATTTATATTGAACAATCAAAAGCAAGATTTAGGTTAACAAAGTGGGGGAAAGTGTATGTTTCGTATATTGTAATACGATATGTTAGCTTATTGTGAACTTTTTAATAAATACTTTCAGTGTTTGAAAGAATGAATTCTTAAATTAACAATTTTAGTGTTTTAATCAGTTCAACTATTTTATTCATAAGAACATTTTTGAATGTCTTATATCTTGTGTTTGTGTTTGTATACTTTTGTATGTAAAATTCAAAACCAGAATTTGTTGACTATTTTTGGTTTGTATAGAGAGATATATTTATATATTTTTCTTATATTTTAAGTATTAAGGAGGAAAATTAAAAATATGATTTTTTTATTTTATTGATAAATTATGATATATTGCTTGATTAGTTTGGTTATGATTTATTTTAAGAAAATATTGAATTAAATTTTTCTGAATGTTATATAAGAAAACTGAAGTATAGTATTTTATTATTTTAGAGAACAATGATAATTATGTCGCTAACTATAATTAAGTTGAAATTTAAATCCTTGTATGATATAAATTAAATTAATGTAAAAATGATTTGTACATATTTATTTATGTTTTATTTTTAAATAATCACTTACTTATACAATTTGAAAATACTGAACGTAGCACTGAAACTACTTTAGATGTTGATAATAACCTTTTTATTTATAATTTCCCAACTTTATTTTAATCGGAAAATAAAAGGCTAATAATTTTTATTTAAAAATATTTACATAAATGTTTATAGTTAAAAAATATATTGAAGCTTAATAAAGAGTTATATATTATAGTAACAGAAATATTAACAAAATATTTTTCGAGACACATGTCAGATTGATATTTATCATCATTTTATCGATTTTTTAGTAGCCTTTTGTCGATTTTTGAAGGTTTTCTCTCAAAATTTTAAGATTTTTAATAAAATTTAGCACATATTTGTCTTTTTTACGTTTAATATGATTAAACTGAATTGAACTATAATATTAACAAAATATTTTTCGTGACACATGCCAGATTGATATTTATCATCATCTTGTAAATTTTTAGTATTTAAAAATGGCCTGTTAAATGTTATTAATATTTGAGATTATATCTTAGAATTTATATTTAAACGATATAAAAATCTATATAATCCTCTTCTAAATAAAAAGTACTAGGAATAATAAAAGATGAATGCAATGGTAAAATAATAAAGGAATTCATTGATTTAATACCTAAAATGTATTCGGTTAAGCCTAACATATATGGAAAAGAAATTGAAAAAATAAAGGATAAATTATAGATAATAAAAACTAAACTCTCAATAAGTAACTACAAAAATAATTATATTATAATTCTTTGTATATAATTAAATAAAATATTCCTGAAATTTATATGGAAATGGTAACCAAACATTGTTTATGCTTTCAATACAGAAGAATTTTTGTCTCCCATATACACGAAGAAAATTTTTACTTGTAATAAAATATGTATGTTTTTACTTTTTATATATATTTAGGTGAATAGTGTCAAAAATATATATATATATATATATATATATATATATATATTTTGCTTTATACTGTCTATTTGAGAAAATTTATGTTGTTTACTTCATTCATAATACATATACATACATATATATTATATATGTATGTATATGAAAACATACATATATAATATATATGTATGTTTTCAAAAATTATATTTTTTTACAAATTTTTTTTTTTGAAAAATATAATTTTTTTATTACTTTTTTAATTTTTTTCACAAAAATTATATTTTTTTATAAAATTTTCCAAAAAGATATAATCTTTTTGTTATTTTTTTTAATTTTTTTCACAAAAATTATATGGTCAAATAACTTCCACAAGGTTTTCATATACATACCCAGCAGTTCGAATGGTGCCAATTTGCCCTTTATCACTAGATATATAACTATTTAGACGATTCACTAGTTACTTTTGGTAGTGCAAGTGGTTACTAAACGGCCACATTCTGCACTACATTTCACTATTGAAATAAATAGTAGAGAATGTTTAATGTTTTAACTAGAAAATATAATATCATAAACGAAACAGCCACTTCTATGGTTACCTGTAATGCATAGAATTGCCGTTGAGAGTTTTAAAATTGTCAATTGAGAAATTTGCTCTCGTGTTGTATATGAATAAGCTGTAACATTTCTTTTAGTGAATTCACTATAAAAGTGTAGTGCAACTGGTAGCTTTTTGCCTTCAAAAATTTACATTAATATATGTCAATTCGTTACAACTAATAATTTAGTGAATTCACTATTGAAAAGTAATGCAGTTAGTGACCAATCAGCAAAAAATTATCAAATTTATCTCTAGAAATTCCCCTGATTATTTACGAATTCGTTACAACTTTGAAATTAGTGAATGCACTATTGAAATGTTATATAGTAAGCGGCAAATTGGCATAAAATTATTAAGTTTGCCTCTATAAATAAACTTGATTATATAGGAATTCGTTATAACTATTACATTACTTAATACTCTATTGAAATGTATTGCAATTGGTTTCTCTTTGTCTTCAGAAATTCATATTAATATATGTAATTTCATTAAAACAATTAATTTAGTGAATTCACTATTGAAATGTTATACAGTAAGTGGCTAATTGGCAAAAAGTTATTGAATATATCTCTAGAAATTACCTTCATTATAAACAAATTTGTTATCGTTATTATGTTACTGAATGTACTATTGAAATGTAACGCTGTTAGTACCTTATAGAAAATGTGCGAATGGTTGCAATTTATTTTTCTACTTAAATATAATCCGAAAACATACTTACATTTAATTTTTATAATATATAAGGATTATTTAATATCATTTTAGTAGTTGGCATAGGCAATTTGAAAATGAAGCTATTTCTGATTTAATTATTAAACAAATTCATTATGTAATTTTTTGGGAATGTCTTATATAAAAGATAATCTGGCACCGTGTTTTTGTATACATAAAACACATTTGTTTCAAATATTATCATGATACAAACATTGATGGGATTTAAGTACGTTAAATTGATTTTGGGAATTGGGCCTTGTTTGGGAACAATTGTCAATTATAGGCAATGTTGCCAATTTAGCCTTTATACGGCTTAATTTAGCTTTTTTATTTTGATTTAAGCCTCAAAATTTTCGTTTTAGCTTCTAAAATTTTTTGATTTTTTTACATAACCTTAAAAGACTAAAATTTTACTTATTTTTACAGAATCATTAATTTAACCATTTTTTCGTATTAATTCGAATAAAAATTGAAATTATTCATTACCTATAGAAACAAATTATGTTGTAGTTTTAAACACAATAAAATATCTTTAAGAAATACCAAAAACTAATGCGAACAAAAAATGGAATGCGTCTTTAAATAAGACAACATTTACTTTTTTTCTGGCTTTATTTTTTAGGCATTTAGCCTTTTCTGACCTTTTTTAAAGTCCAATTTAGTTTTTTTTTTCTCAAGTCCTGGCAACAATAATTATGGGCCGATCTCCATTACATTTGGAACACTGACTGAAGTTGTATCAATTTTATTTATGCCGAATTTTATTGAAATAGTGACATTGAGATATGTCTATATGAAATTATTGAATCGTTATGACAAAATAATTATATGTGTCAAATTTTATAAAATAATTTTTAAAATTGTAACTTGTACTTTGTTCACAAGATTTACATGGACATCCAGCCAGATGTATATCGTTAAATAGACTCATAAAGTGAAAATATGAGTCTATTTAACGATATACATATTTTAGTGCGCTATAAATAGCAGCACAAACACCAAACACCTATGGTGGTGTAGGGTACAATTATCGAGACAAAAGCAGTAAAACATCCAGCAAAAAAATTGAGCGGAAAAAAAGCTAAAAAAGTTGTGAATTAATCATTGTGTTGTCATTGGAAAGAAGTACTTAATGGTGAAAAGAGCTGCAGAAGTTCTTTTTAAACCCATTGATGTCATTGGTAGAATGTTTTTCTTTTATACATCTTGTTCATTTCTTTTGAAGTACTTTCCTTAAAACTATGTTTACAAATTTGTTTAATAAAATTTTAATAAAAATTCTTTAAAATTTTTAAAATTTAAATTTTTTTAGAAATGATTAACTTTTTTCCGCTAAAAATTCATTTATTTTCACTTTTTTGCAAGTAATTATATAAAAAAGTTCAAAATATACATTTTGTTCCACTTTTGAAGTAGTGAAACTTTTCTTTTTCAGAAGCGTTTTTTGCTGGAATAATAAAGTACATGATTATAAGCTTTTAAAAATATTTTTAAATAAAAATATTACGTATTTTTAATTATACTTCTTTCAGTTAAAAAAAATTGTTTTATTTTTCTTTCATAAAGATCTACTATGTTTATGATAACATTACACTTAATACATCATAATAATTTAATATGTTACACTGGTTTCTTTTAATAATTCAACTTGTTCTTAAATTATCACATTTTGTCAAAATAAATAATAATACAAAATAATAATAAGTGATAATTAAATTACCAATTCACTAACTACATGTAATGCAGTGATTCGCCGTTAGTGTTTTAGTATAAGTTTTTTTTGCACAGAAATTGAAAACAGCACATGGCAGAATGTTAAATAATGAGATCAATAGCCCAGTGGTTAATACGTGCGCCTACAAACCAGAATGTTGGAAGTTCAACCCCAGCTGAAGACATCGATGGATAAAAATGTAAAACATCAGAGAAATACAAATTTTAAATAAAAATAAATAAAAATAATTAATTATTCAGGGAAATTATAGCTTAAAAAATACAAAATAATAGTCAACTAAATTTATTTTTTATTTTTTTAACTTTTTCGTCCCAAATACTAGTTTTTGTCGTACTAGAGAAAATACTAGTTACCTATTATGCTGATAGTGCTAGTTTCTTATCAACGGTGCAATGTGTAGCTTCATGTTACAATCATAAAAAATTCGGGAAGTGGATTTATATTAGACCTATAGACCAACACTTTTACTAAATCTAAAATAAAGCATGCAAGTACAGAGTAATGCGTTAATAATAACGCAAATCTTGATGATTTTATGCATTATAGGGCGATTTCCGGAAGTGGGTTTATATGGGAGCTATGGTAAATTATGGGCTGATTCTCATAAATTTTGGCAATGTTGTTTCTACTTAAATAAAACTTATTTGTGTCGAATATTAACTTGATACTATCTTCCGTATGGGATTTATGCACGTTAAAGTAATTTTTGGAAGGGGGGTTTATATGGGAGCTTTGGTCAATCGTGGACCGATTTTAATAAAATTTGGCACAATTGGTATTTGCACAAAACTTCTTTGGACCGAATTTCATTAAAATATTCTTAACATTAAGACATTTCTAAGTGTGGAAACTCTATCCCGGGGGGACATTTGTATTTGTGAAATAATGGACCGATCATAACCGATTTCAATAGGCTTCGTCCTTGTATCATAAAAGTCCCACCTGCCAAATTTCATTCAATTATCTTCAAAATTGCGACCACCTATGGTGGTGTAGGGTATAAAAATATATCGTCCATTCCATGAAAGAACGCCCAAAAATATACCAAGTGTCCTCCGATTTTTATAAAATTTTATACGTATAAGGTCTATGGGTGTCTATAAATATTTCCGTTTTCAGATTCGCTAAATTCAGAAAATTCGCGATTTTATTTCGCTTTTTCACTTTTGAAAAAATCTAAAAAATCTCAAAAGTATACAGCTTTAAAAAATAATATTTCTGGGAAGGCTTTGCAGAAATTTGTGATTTAAACGGCGTTTGAATTGTAATTATGTTAGCTTAAACATGAATATTTTATAAATAAAAAATATTTTTTAAAAATGCATTTTAATGCAATTGCATTTTTTAAATGCATTTTTCTTTAAATATGCTATTCAAATTTGTTAATTTTTTAACATAAATGAAAAGTTTGGAATCTTTACATTAAAATAAAAATTTCAAATTTTTAGGACGGACACATGTAATGTGCATAATTTCCCCTTTTCTTCAACTAGTTTAAATTTTTTCATATAAAAATTATATTTTCCTGATATTATGAGAATTTTGTTAAAAAAAATTATTGTGTTATTTAAAAAAAAAAAAAAAATACTGAAAAATAGTAAAACTTTATGTATCAGACTATTTACTGTTTAAAGTTATAATAAACAAAGCATTTTTAAATACACTTTTGAAAAATTAAAATTTAATAAATTCGCAACTAACAAAAATGCATCTAAAAACTGCATTTATATTTTGAAAATATTATGGATCGAAGACGTGGTTTTTGAAATGCTGATTAAATTACACAAAAAATATACAATGGCCTTTTAAATACTTTTTAAATTACAGAAATAAATCAATAACTTCAATATACATGAATATTTAAAATTGCATACTTTTTATATATTGTTAACTTTTATAAAAACTTTAAAGAAAATTTCAAAAACAAGAAAAAATTTTCAATTTATATGAACATTTTGAAACATGTTTTTATAAAAATTGGATTATGCATATAAGATTTTCGCGTCGACGTATGCGAAATTTTAAGGCCGTTTAAATCATTAAAATTCACAAAGTCTTTCCAGAGATATTGCTATTCAAATTTACATACTTTTGAAATTTTTTTGGTTTTTGAGAAAATTAAAAAGCGAAATTAAATCGCGAGTTTTTTGCAATTTCACAAAACTGAAAACTGAAATTGATAAAAGGTTTAATGGAGTTAATGTACACAAATTTTTATCGAAATTGAAAGCTATCAAGTAAAAAAATATACTTTTTCGGGCGTTCTTTCCTGGAATGGTCGATATATATTTTTTTTGACACTATTCACCTAAATACATGATATAAAAAATAGAAGGTAGTTTCAATCAATTCGTATTAATTTAAAATCACTTTCTGACATACATAAGGATTATGACAATTTGTTAAAATAACGCTACCATATTCAAATAAAATTTGACTTTTTATAATCTATTTTATATTTATTTTAAATTCAAACACTATTTCGTATTACACAAAAATAAAATTTAAAAAATTGTATACCAAATAAAATAAAAAGTGCAAAAGTAATTGCAGCGTCAAAACCCAGACGTTTTGTTCAGCGTTTGAAGACTCTGCAAGCAAAAACTAAAACACCATCGAAAGTTCCTACAGCAATACAACTGAAAGCTGCTAATGCATGTCCGCACTGTTCATCGGAATTTCGTTCTTAAAAAAATACGAATCGTACGTATTTAAAGAAAAGTGCAACAAAACATGCTTGTCAGTATCCAAGTGTAACAAGCGTTTTAAAATAGTTCCTAAATTGGAATTGCATATGCAAAAAATGCATTTAAATGAACCAGAAGCTGAACAAATGCCTAAATATTCAAAGGCTATGATTTTATGATCCATATTACTTTTATTATAAAATTAGGACATTTTTAATTTAATTATTTAATATTTCCAAAATTAAAGGTTTTTAAATCGAAATTTATCTTTAAATTAATTTAAAAAATAGTATATAGAAAATAATTATCATATACTAAAATTACACAATTTAATATAAAAATCCCATGAAATTGAAAACTAATTTTAAATGTCGTCTGGCAACGTTCATTAAAAATGTTTATTTAAATAAAACTTCAAAAATCCTTATTTTTATAAACAAAATATTGATTGAAACTACCTTCTATTTTTTATATCATGCCTAAATATGTATAAAAAGTAACGAGAGAAGAAGATATAGTCGGTCAAGCCCGACTATATGATACCCCACACCATTTCGATCCACATAATTTTGTTTTTACGTAAATACAACTTACTCGTTTTAAGTATTAACATAATACTAACATTTGTATGAGATTTATGCACGTTAGTGATTTTCGGGAGAGGAGTATATATGGGAGCTATGGTCAGTTATGAACCGATCTTCATGAAATTTGGCAGACAGATTTTTGCTGATATAAAACTTATTTGTACTAAATTTTATTAAAATATTCCTATTTTTAAGGCATCTATAAGTGTTAAAACTCTATTCCGGGAGGACATTTGTATGGGGGCTAGGTGAAATAATGGGCCGATTTCATCAAAATTTCATCAAATTATCTTCAAAATTGGGACCTGTACTTTGCGCACAAGCTTTACATGGACAGCCAGCCAGCCAGCCGACCAGACGGACGGACATCGTTAAATCGACTCAGAAAGTGATTCTGAGTCGAACGGTATACTTTAAGGTGGGGGTCCGAAGATTTTTTCTCTGCGTTACAACTTCTGCAAAAATAAAAAGGTTATTATCAACATCTAAAGTAGTTTCAGTGCTAGGTGCAGTATTTTCAAATTATATAAGTGATTATTTAAAAATAAAACATAAATAAATATGTACAAATCATTTTTATACCCTACACCACCAAAGGTGGTTGGGGTATTATGTGTTTGTGCAGAAGTTGTAACGCAGAGAAAAAATCTTCCGACCCCCACCTTAAAGTATACCATTCGACTCAGAATCACTTTCTGAGTCGATTTAACGATGTCCGTCCGTCCGTCCGTCCGTCTGGTCGGCTGGCTGGCTGTCCATGTAAAGCTTGTGCGCAAAGTACTGGTCGAAATTTTGAAGATAATTTGATGAAATTTGGTACATATGCTTTTTTCAACACAAGGACGAAGCCTATTGAATTTGGTTATGATCGGCCCATTATTTCACCTAGCCCCCATACAAATGTCCTCCCGGAATAGAGTTTTAACACTTACAGATGCCTTAAAAATAGGAATATTTTAATAAAATTTAGTACAAATAAGTTTTATATCAGCAAAAATCCGTCTGCCAAATTTCATGAAGATCGGTCCATAACTGACCATAGCTCCCATACAAACTCCTCTCCCGAAAATCACTAACGTGCATAAATCTCATACAAATGTTAGTATTATGTTAATATTTAACACAAGTAAGTTGTACATATGTGTAAAAATAAAATTATGTGGATCGAAATGGTGTAGGGTATCATATAGTCGGGCTTGACCGACTATATCTTCTTCTCTCGTTACTATTGCAAACATTAATTTAATTTATATCATACAAGGATTTAAATTTCAACTTAATTATAGTTAGCGACATAATTATCATTGTTCTCTAAAATAATAAAATACTATACTTCAGTTTTCTTATATAACATTCAGAAAAATTTAATTCAATATTGTCTTAAAATAAATCATAACCAACCTAATCAAGCAATATATCATAATTTATCAATAAAATAAAAAAAATTAAATTTTTAATTTTCCTCCTTAATACTTAAAATATAAGAAAAAATATATAAATATATCTCTTTATACAAACCAAAAATAGTCAGCAAATTCTGGTTTTGAATTTTACATACAAAAGTATACAAACACAAACAAATGTATAGCATATTTTAAGATATAAGACATTTAAAAATGTTCTTATGAATAAAATAGTTGAACTGATTAAAACACTTATGAAAATGCTATTAACAAAAACATTATACTCTAAAAATAAAAAAAAGATAAATATGTATATTATTACAATATTAAATACTCCAATACTTTTCAAATTTACTGTGGCTTTCAAAATCATACAATATTTGTTTATTATTAAAGTCAAAATAAAAAAATTTCCATTGTCATTAACAGGGCAAGTTTTTCAAGGTTTTCTCTCGGAAAAAAAGCATTTGCATATTTCAAAAGAATTTCACAAAAAAATGCTTATATTTTAAATCTTTTCATAAATTTGCATATAATGGATATAAAAGTTAGTTTTCTTAACAAAACATAATTTTTTTGTGATTTTTTGGAGTTCAATCAAATGATTTCAAAAATTTGTTTGGTGAGCATTATGAGTATATTGTAAATATTGTAAAGAAAAAAAAAATAAATAAATAAAAAATTCGGAAGCGTCAAGATAAAAATAGTTATATTTTTATAAACATCGAATTCTATTAGAGATTGAAAGTAATAAAATGCATATTTGTGCATATTTTCTACACATTAATATATAAGAATGCATAAATTCGTCGGTTTTTATATACATATTCATGCTATTTATGCATATTTCTGTGCATATTATACTATTTTTTGTCCTTTCTAATGACAACTTATAAGCAGTATTTCTTCAGAATTATATTTAGTGTTCGAAATTACAATAAAAATAGTGCTAATATTCGAAAAATTACAACTAAAACCGTTATACTTACTATGGAATTTTTTTAAAATTGCAATTTTTTATATTATAAAATACTGTAAAAATGTGCTGAAACAAATTTAACATTTTTAGCAATTTCAATTAATTTTAACCTTTTCATATGTTAAATCTATCACTGAAAGTCCGGAAATGACAACACTGTCCGTGTAAAATATACATATTTCTGTATTTATGAAAAAGTATTAAAAAAAAAATCATAACTTATTACCAGAAAAATTTAAGTATGTGGTTCGAAAGCGCGAAAACATGGGATATTTTTTTGTAAAAAAGTTCAATCTTTAAACTGTTTTCTATAAATTTTAATATAAATAGCAAGAAGTTAAAGTCAAAATTTCACATTTCATTGAATTGTTTAATTTATTATTAAATAAATAAATAGATAAAAGGTATTATAAATGGTCTTAGGTTATTAAATATTAAATAAAATAAAAAATCGTGATATTATAAGGCTACTACCCAGTCGAAAATAGAAGGGCTAAATATACATTCTAAAATGCCTTCCCTTCTCTCTTCCAAAAAGAAGCGAAATCGCAAGGTCTCTTAAATAAATAAATATGCTCTCTTATATTTTCAATCAATTAATGAAATGGAAACAAGAATTAGTACCGGACTTCTTTTTTTAAAGAAATCGAGGCATTCTTAAAGGAATTTTTACAGAAGGCAAAAAGGATTATGTTTAAAATTTTTTTAAACATGTTTTAAATTCAGAAATGCCTGTTGGGAGGAAGCACTAACATATTTTCCTGCTGGGTATGTAAATATATATTACTTTTCTCCCAAAACGATTAGTTTTACATGGGATATTTTTGTATTATTCGTAGACTATATCCTCTTAAACAAAGCCCCTACAAACCACAATCATTTATACTGTAAAAAAATTTTGTCCAATTTCTTGACAAAAATTATGAAAAAAATAGGTGCTAGACATTTTTTCATTACTTATACAAAATTGTTAAAAAAAAATCTCATTTCATTTTCTTACTCAACAATAGTAAAAAAATATATATATATATATTTACACACATACCTATACAAATAAAAAAACTTCAATTATTTATATACAATAAGAATATTATGAACAAATCTATCTTTAATAAAATTCATGTTATATAAAATAAAAAATATGGGTTTTCAAATTCGTAAAAAATATCCCACTGAACATTTTCTTTAAAAAGTTAATTGAGAATTAATGCTTTAAACCTAAATGTCTACATAATTTTTCTCTAATACAACATTTAAAACAAAGTAACCGGTTTCGGACAGTCACCTTTGACTGCAGGGTAGTTAGTAGTTCGGTGTGTTTCAAGCTATACACATCGGTAGAGAAGGAAATGTAAATTTATTTATTGAAAGTTTGTCTGCTAACATATACCTAGGTATAAATAAATAATATAATGTTGCTGGAATAAATATGAAATTGTTTTGAAAATGTTTGGCGTTTTATTTAGCACATTGATACATATTTATGATATTTTATAATTTCTAATTCATTATAATTTTTTGTGCGTTTATAATTAATAACATGTAAATGTCGTGATATTTTAATTTTCATTGTAAAAATAAAACTATAATAAAGGTGGTAACATTTTTTCACTTTAAAATCCATTATTTTCCTCTGAACCATACATTTTTTCACGTTTCTAAAAGAATACTTAACATAAATGCATATAAAACAAATCCGGGGGCAGTTGGGGTAGCAGTCTCCCTGCTAGTCCTATCAGAATTTCGTTAATTTTAATTTTTGTGTTTTTAGTTTTTTGTGGAGCACAAAAATGTCAAAGCCGAAATTAAAAAGTAATACCTTAAAAACTTACCTACATATGTTAGCTAATCACACAAAAAATATTTAATAAGCCACGCCTCTTATAAAGACAGGGTAACCATTTTACTGAAAAAAAGTAAATTTTTGAAGCAATTTTTCCCGAACTGGAATTTTAGGTATTTCGAAGTAAGAAAATGGGAATCTATTTATTTTCTTCTTTTAATGACAAATCTTTTTATATTATACTAAAATTTCACAATGATTAATGTAGATTTTATTTAAGTTCAGATATTATTATTTTTTTTTTTTTGAAAAATAACATTAAATACAAAAAATTTTCGTTTTTTGATCAATTCAATAAAAAAATTTAGATGGAATACTTTATTATTTATATATTATTATTTTAAGTATTTTTTAAAACTAACTGAAACTTTACCCCCTTAGGCAAAATTTGCATATTTTCCTTCAATTTCTATGGTAAATGTTTGCTGAAGCATTTTATATACATAAGTGCAAAGCAGTTTCAACGTGTTTTTTAAATAACTTTGTTTAACTTTTGAACCGTTCAATAATTTCAATGAAATTTCACATAGTTATTACTGATGTAGTTTCCAACTGTTGTGGAGGAGCTCAAGTTTCTAGGTGGTCTCGGGGCAGGGGGAAGACCGCCGAAATGGTCACCTCGGATATTATATAAGAAATAATTAAAAGAGTTGACCACTTTCGGAGGTTCTCCTCCTGCTCACTGACCAGCTAGAAATGTTTGACAAGAACTCCAATTTTTTAATTCATTCTCGGTAAAATATTTGAAAAAAAGTTTATTTGTGGGGATAGTATATAGTAAAAATAAATTTTCGTTCATTTGGCTCTGCCACAACTTATAAAATGCAATTTTTTTACTAAATGAAAAATATACTTTTATTTAAAATGAAATATTCTTACTTTTACCAAGATAATCTACTTTTTGTAAGAAAAATAAGGATTCATTGATTTTCTTCTTTTTATTACTTTTTACACATCATTTGCCTAATAGTTTGTTAAAATATCTTATATACAATACAAAATATTTATTAGAACAAGTTGACACCACTACACTATTATGGACGCTAAAAATTAATAAGTAAATTAGAAAAAAAAAAAAACACTTTCCGAAGAATTTTTCCTATATAAAAACTGATGAAAACTCTGTCTCGCTTGTTTTGATTCCAGCTTTGCGATTTGAAAAATTAAAGCGAAAGTTCGAAATTAGTTTAAAAAATTGGTCAAATTTGGGAAACCCTGGTTCTCGCAAAATTCGATTTTTGAAAGCATTTTTTCCTTTAAAGTATTTTGTGTTTAGATATCTTTTAGAAAAATATAAATACTATATATGTTACTTAAGAAAATTTTTAAATAACAGAAAAAGAATGTTACCACTTTTTTGGCAAAAAAACGGGAAAAAATCTACTTTTTTTGAAAGTTTAAATTTAAATGCTTGTAACTTTTGACTCCATAAATATTTTTCCAAAATTCTTTCTTTGCACAACTTTTCTATTTGTTTTTAACGAAATAAGAAAAAAAACAATGGGGCTAAAATTGGACCCATTGTAGCGAAAAAAAACTTCACCAAGACAGGCTAAAGAGTAAAAATTTTAATCTTTGAAGCTCAATATCTCTTAAACTAAAAGAGATAATGTATGCATGTTGTTTGTAGATCTCAACTAGCAGTATCCTCCCATATAAAAAAATCTTTGAAATCGGTTCAGATATAAGGAATCAGGACCGTTTTTAATAAATTGTATACCCGAGGTGTCCAACTTTGGGACCCTGTGATTTGTAGGTCTATATGGTCCAAGCTCAAGACTTAAACTCGCCTACACCTCTACTATCACCATGTGAAATTTCATAGAAATCGGAGCAGCCGTTCCAAAGTTCCATAATTATTTCCATTTCATTTTCTGAATCGCACACTGTGCGACATTTGAATTTAATTTATCATCCTAATCAATTGTATTTATTGCCACTCTTATATCTATATATCTAATATTTGTTTAGATTGCAATTTTCTATATAAAAATACATAAACAAAAAGTGCAATTTTTGCATAATTTTCAAAAAGTCCATAAAATTTTTGTATTAAATTTATTTTTAATGCTCCTCTGATTTTGTTATGTAAAATTATAAAAAAATAAGTACACGCAGTAATCCAAGCAATTCCATATGACAATGTGAATGTGCCTCGCGAAAAACTGACTTTTTGAAAAATTTTCGGTCTTGTTTTCCAAACTTTAAGACTATCTACTACGTTGACTATTTCTGGCACATCAAATAGCGAAAAATACGCACAATTACAACAAGTATCAATCCCTATCCCAAATTTTGTATTCGGTTGGGCGCCAGACCGCGCCCAAAAAACTGAAAAATTAAAAAAACCAAAAAATTTTGTCATCAAAACTTTACTACCCTGTATTTAGTTTTTGAAAGTCTGCACAACAACAAAGATGGTGCAGAATTTATGTACAAGGTCCGATTAGTTTACTTATGATAGAGTAAGACCAAAAAGAATAAACGCGTGAACAAAAATTGTAGAAGAATGGTAAAAACTTAAGTAGTTTTTATCAGTTTTTCTATATTCTTGAACTTTGAACAACAATCATGGTTACAAAAAGGAACCTACTGTGCTAAAGTTTTGCACTGTATTAGTTTCAAGTCTTGTGAGTTCAGATCTGTAACCAATTTGTTCAAAATATCATTACCACAAAACTTATTGAGGATTTAAGTCAGTTTCAGCCAGGTTAAACATTTTTTATAATTGCCCATATATATATATATATATATATATATATATATATATATATTTCGGTCCTTCGCACATAGTTGCGAAGGAAGTGTAATGGTATAGGGTGCAATATTATATTTCGGAACATTTGAACTACAATTTCTTTCTCATAAAATGACTGAGAATACCTACAAAGGGGTACTGGAGAAAGCGTTTCCTCAATTTTCTGCATTATTTGGACCCATTCAATGGACATTCCAGCACGATAATGCCCCTATTCATAACGCACGGATAGTAAAACAATGGATTCAGAGGCAAAATGTTACCACTATGGAATGGCCACCGTACTCCCCCAACCTTAATATAATAGAAAATGTATGGGGATTGCTCTCACGTAAGGTTAATGAGTCGGGCAGACAATATGAAGACAAAAATTGTCTAATCGAGACAATTAAAAATGCTTAGAACGAAATTTCTTTGCATCAAATCGAAAATCTTTATAACTCCTTTCCAAATATAATTTTTGAGGCAATAACGAATAAAACCGCCATAACTTTCGCGACCGTCACATGAAATGATTAACGCGAACTGATTCTACATGCATTCGAGTCACTTTATATGTATACAAAAGGATTTTAATGGGCCAGCAAAAAAAATTAATAAATTTTTGAAGGGCTAAAATCAAAAAAATGTTATAATGGCCCATATATATATAGCTGTGTGCAGAAAAATAGTAGCAATAAAACATACTTTGGAATACCAATGCCTAGACAAGGTATTCAAAAACATTTTCTTTGTATGAAAGCCTTAAACAGGGGCAATAATTATAAGAAAAATAATTTTTTAAGCTTTTTTTACTTAAGCTGCTTGGTTTTTGCCTGTGCAAAATAATAGTAGCAAAATTATAAACATTGGCAAATAGTATTATTGTTTTATTATTTTGGATCCTTTTGGTTTTTAAATAAATTATATAGCCGTGTACTGTAGATACAGTGAAATTTTGCTTTTAAAAAATTTTAAAATTGGTGGCGGCAAGCACTGTATTTCTAGCACCGGTACTTTATTGGTAAACAAATTTCAAATTTCTCCAAAATTTTTGTGTAATGTTCTCCCGCAGTTATTAAAAACTTAAACAAAATATAATCCAAAAATATAATCGTCTAAGTGACTTTACGCTTAAAAAGCGAATGGTTAACCCAAACACATTTGTGACTTCCACTAAGGCAAAAGGAGATTTAGAGCTGAAAGTTGATGCGTAAACTACACGCAAAGAAAAAAACATGGTTGGTGAAATCATAAACGGTAACTATCATTAATGTTTGGGTTTATGATTCCCTCAATCAAATAAGATATTACACCCTTTTGTGAATATAGTATGATCCTATCCAATGTTAATATAATATGATCATAACACTTATATGTGTTAGTTTTCACAATCATAATGCATTAATATAATATGATCCATATATTAAATTGTATAATACCCCCAATCATAATACTTTGCATACAGTTTTTATTTATTTTTATTATTATTATTATTTTTTTTTTCATCTAAATTTGCGAACAGAAAATTAATTAAAAAACAAATACCACAGCCTTCAATGGATGATTTCGTTCAAGAAAATTCATCTTTATTATGCTCTACATTCACACACCTAAAAAAAATATTAATAGAAATACATACATATGAGTTATTGATATTTATTGTACTCACCGAAAAATATTTCCAATTTCAATTTTTGATACTTTGCTCCGTCAGCACTCCGTAGATCTCGTTTGTTGTTTCAGCTTTTCCTTGTAAAAATCGAACATTAATTGCGGCATCTGTACAAAATTTTGATTAAAAAATGTTATAATTATATGAACTTTTTTTTTTTTAATTTTTCTTCACTTTACGTCCGTCACATTTAAGATTTCATTATCGAATGAGTAAATTATTTTGAAAGAGAGACAATAATAAAGACAAAAATATTATTGTCACCCCTAACATTAAAATATTACATACAAATATTTAAGTGAAATAATATATTACTATGAAACATATAATTCTTTTAGTACAGCGTCGTTCTTCAACAATGTAATTTTTGTTATAACTATTTTCAATACACTAGTTATACTTCTGTATGAATATACAAAAAGAAAATTGTTGTATTTGCATGTATACATACATCATATTTACATTTGTTAAACGGTTTGCTGATTTACTTGTATGTATTAAAATAATTTATTTATTGCACTAATATGAACACATTTTGCTCTTATACTTAGGTATAATTTTAATAAACTTTTTAACTAGAAAATTTTGATTTTTGTAAATTTGTTTGTACTACGAAACAATTACTTCAAATTGCAAATAAGAACTGAATCTATAAAATAGTCTGAATCTACGATTTTTATTATCATTTTATATTTGAAAATTCAAACTATTTTGTTGCAGGAAACATAACAAACCTTTTCGATAGTGACGACCATATTATTACAAAGTACCATATGTTAAAATGATCAGAACAAAAATTAATTGATTGAGCTTAGTCTAAAACATAATAATTTTATTGTGCTAGCCATATAAACTACTTATGAACATCACTTAATTGCCGCGAGCATTTAGGAACCATGTTTTTTCTTTGCGTGTACTTTTTGACATCTCCAAAAACAAAATCTGTAAGCGAGATTCCAAAGGAAAGTCCCAATACTAAACTACAAACAGGTACGCATTCACCCTTATTTCGCGATACTTTACTCCGACTGGCCGCAAACGAAATGGCGTACATTCTCTGCACAAATGCGTCCAAAGTAGTTCTTTTTGGTGCATATGGGACGAATGGGACAAGAAAATATGTGACGTGACCAAATAACAAATAACATGATACAAAATATATTCAAGTCCGTCAAGCACTATGTTGGAAAAATCAACAGTTGGGGATGTTCTTCATATAAAGGTCCATAGTTTGGATAAGAGGTAATATGGAAATAGTAAGAACTGTCGTGCTGTCTTATTCAGAGAAGAATATGCCACTCAAATGGGAGTTTTTCTTAAGAAACAAGTAAATTGTCAAAAAAACTCGTTTTCCGAAAATAAAAGTGATGTTTTGGAGTAATCGACTTAGTCTCCATATCTGATCTACATTGAAGATCTTTGGGGAGATGTCAAAGATGCTATTTTTAAAAAGAAACCGGGAAATTTGCAGGAATTGTGGACGCCAGTGCAGTCAGATTAGAAAAATATGACCATTGAGAGGACGAGGAGTTATTAGTGGACTCAGTGCCCGCCGCTGCACCGCTGTCAAAGCCAATAAGGGCTATTCCACAAAATATAAATGTGTATAAACAAAATATGCCAAAAAAAAAAGAAAAACTTAATCAAGCAGTTATATATTTATAGGTATTTTTAATCAATGCTACTATTATTTTGCACAGCAAATTTCTTCTGTATTCAATCTCTTTAAGAATTTTATCTGAATTACGATGATAAAATATGGGAAATATTTAATAAAATCCATAAAAAAAAATTTCTTGAAATCAAGAAAACATCTTCATTTTATTGAATATAAAAATGCTTCATATGGCGCTACTATTATTTTGCACATAGCTATATATATATATATATATATATATATATATATATATATATATATATATGAAATGAAATGCCTATGGCATCATACGTTTATGGTCAATTAAGAGCAAATGCGGCACCCATCTTGCAGACAACTTTCTTAAACCCAGCTAATCATTTAAAATCTAAACCACACTGCCATATGAAATGCCTATGGCATCAACAATCTCACGCACTTTTACTCTTCGGTCGGCCAACACCATATCGTGGATTTTGTCGACATTTTCGGATGTACTGACCTCAATTGGACGTCCAGAACGTTCAGAGTCATTTGTACTTGTGCGACCACAACGAAAGTCAGTAAACCACGAAATTCACTTTTTCCCATTTTCCAAAATTTGACAGTAGTCTATTAACAGGTGGTACTTGATGGGAACAGTGTTGCATTTCATATAACTACGGGGGAAGTTCGAAAAGTCACGGAAATATTGATCCGCTCTCGTATATGCATGCAAAATATTTTTTTGTTATGTTTATGCTTAAAAATATAAATTTTTTCTAATTTTTACTTCCAATTTTTTTTTTTAAACTTCAGAATGTACTTTCTGACATAGGTTCTACCTTAATTTTGTTTAGTTTGAACATCAGTTTAAAAAAAGTTGACTTAGTATCTGAAAAGCTGTAAAAAATGACTTTTTGCCGAAATCCGCAGAATTCAAATCGCAGGTACGTACGGCTTAGTCATACAAGCTATTGACCTATTTCTTTCTTAATTTTATTTTATATAGTGTTGTGTATAAACCTGCAAAATTTTTTTGGGAGTTTTTTGAAATTTGTTTAACAAACTTATTTAAAGTTTGAAAATGGAGTTTTGAAAAAATTCAAACAATTTTTAACCGAGCATAGAAATGTGTTTGGATTAACCTGTGGAAACAAAAATGTATTTTTCAGTAATTATGGTTCAAATTGAATTGAAAATAGCTTTTTATTTAAAAATTTATCCAAAAATTTAAAATTTCGTTGTACACTCCATACTAGGGTGATCGAGTCGGTTTTCCAACCGGTATTTGCAGTCAATGTGCTGTCGGTTTTTTCAAAATGTTCAATTTTCGAATGTCGAATAGACCGGTTTTTTTCAGCACAAAAAACGGGTTTTAAAAATACCTTTTTATTTCAAAAACCATGCACTAAATATTGATATTTGAATCGAAATTTATGATTATTTTTTTTAATATTCATAAAGTATGATTTTTAATGGCTTAAAAATATAGTTTAAGATTAAATAAATAAGTAATAATTATTCTGAATGTAATATTTTTGCATCTAATTTAAATGTTTTAGTTTTTTTTTTATTCAGCGAAGAAATTGTTTTTCAAAAATTTTGTTTTAAAAGAGTTTCACCAGAATCCTTTCAATAAAATTGATTCTTGCTTTTTTCATATTAACCCATGGTTTCTGTTTATGTTAAGTAAATGTTAATATCATTTTTGATTATTATTTTCTTACAATTTTTATACTCTACATGCCTATTATGCGTTTGTAGTTATGTTTGTAACACCCAAAAATATTGGTCTAAGACCCACCTTCATTTGTACCAATCGGATTTAAGTCGATTTAACGATATCCGTTTGTCCATTCATGTAAAACTTGTAATCAAAATACAGGTCGCAATTTTGGTTTCTTATAGTCCAAGAACGAAGCGTGTTGAAATTGGTTATGATAGGTCCATTATTTCCTCTAGCCCCCATACAAATAACCTACCAGAAAAGGGGTTTAACGGTCATAAATCCCTTAAATATAGCAGTAATTTTTGCACATCTAAGTTCAATATACGTTTAAACCGAATTTTATGAAGATCGGTCCATAAATGACCATAGACTCCTTCCCGAATTTTGAAACACACAATGGTGTAGGCTATTGTCGGCCTTGATCGACCATATCTTTTTTCTCGTTCTTAATGGGTTAATAGTTATTTCCAAAAATAAAAAAGATTTATTGATTTTTCTTTAAGAAATGTAGTTTTTTGATAGAAATATTAACTTTTACAAAAAACCGGTTAACCGGTTTTTTCTGAATTTAAAAAAGTGCAAACGGTTTTTTCAAAATACCAACTATTCGAACTATTCGAAAACCGGTTTCTCCAAAAAGTCGAATAATCGATCACCCTACTCCATACACAAATGTTCTAAACACAATTATGGTCTGGGGAATTCGTAATAGCTTTAACCTTTTTTAATCAATTTTCTATTTTTATATGTTATTTGATAGATAATTATGTGTACATTACAATTTTTTAACATTTAGATGCAAATTAATAGTAACATTTTTCTAAAATCTGCAAAAAGACCAACTTTTTCCCATTGTGAGAATCTAATTCTTGCGAATTAGGTCCACAACGATAAAATAAATATTTTTGTATTTTATACCAATAAATGAATTTTTTCACATGAGTTAGAGTTTTATTGGTAGGGAGATGGATTACATCCATCTATATTGGGGGGCGAATTACATTCGCCTATGTACCTCTTTTCTTTTCAGATGTTCCGGAGGTCGATGGGGTAAAGGATGGAACAAAGTGTTCCGGAGGTCGATGGGGTACACAGGAGGAAAAGTTATTCAGGTCAGGGGCAGGTGGTGGGTTTGATCTTAAATGGCACGCTAGCCATTTAAGGGTTTATGTAAAAGCACAACAGGAAGAAGTAGCAGTAGAGAGCAGCAGGGAGAAAGGCCGAAGTGAAGACGTCAATGCCTACATCGTCACAGCTGAGCAGGCGAGTAGCAGAACTGACGAATCACGGAGGTAGCAGCGAGAAAGACACAGGAGTATAAGAGTAGCAGTGAAGCAGAGGAGAGATGTAAACACAGCAAGACAGAAGGAGACAAAGCAAAGAGGCCATATAAACAGTAACACACACACACACAGATCACGAAACTGTTACAGCAGCGAACATCAAAACAACAGGAAAACAAGGTTTGATGCAACAACCGCTATCGGTTCGAACCAACTGCAAGAAAACTACAATAATATTAGTTTTAAGAATGTATATAAGCCAGAGCAAATTACAAGCTCACTCTCTTATCTTTTGGGGTGCTGGTCAGTGAACAAGCAGACGTGGTGAGTAGCCGGTGAATAAAAAAAATAAAAGACTAACAGAGCAGTGTTAGGAGAAAAAAAATAATAATAATAAGTGGTTGAATTGATTACATCAATCCAACGTAGGGTATACTGATTTTCAATCAGTAAGATTAAAGACTTCAACAAGGTTTACAATCGGGTTGAAGTGACAGGAGATACACGCTGCTCAGGGCCAAGTGGTAGAATATTTTCTTGGAAGTTTTCACTCAGAAAATACAGGGCTAAGAAAAATCTCGGATTACATCCAAGATCAAAACAATCATAGGAGATATTAAATAGGAGGTGTAGGACCGGCAAGGCAACACTGAAGCTTCACGAGACAGCACCGTTCTCAATAAAGAAGCTTTCAATTAAAAGTGTCTCAATAAAACAAGTTGTGATTAAAGAAATATAAGAAAATAAAAAGAAATAATTAGCCAAGTGAACATATAAAGTCTTAACAGTGTTTTATTTATGTAAGAACCTTGGACGCGACTGAGTTTTACCCCAGCTGCAAACCCGGATAACCGGAGGTTCCTTACATTGGCGCCCGAGCAGGGACTTAGGAAAAAAAAATTCAAGTGAAAGTGCAAGTGACTAGTGAATTATGGTGCGAACATCGTGGGCTTATACCCTCCGAAGAGACGAACTGGTGCAGTATTTAGAAGAGTTTAATCTAGATGTGAGTGGTACAGTAGAAGAGATGAGAAGAAGATTTGCAACGTTCATATCTTCTGAACACAAAGAGAAAGTTCTTGCCAGGCTGGAAGAGCTGGAAAACAAACACGGACGTTGTCCCACACCCACAACACCAGGTATACAGGTACAACTGGAATTACCAAGTGTTTCTAATGTTTCGTCTAGAACGGGGCAGCAGGCAACCACAGGTCACCTGTTGCACCCAAATCCTCAACAAGAAAATGTGGCGCAATTCCAATCACAACTACCTTATTCGACGGTCATAGATATCGTCAGGAAGTGGTCATTTCGCTATGAGGGTGGAAAAGACCCTATATCGTTTATAGAACGGGTTGAAGAGTTGGCCGAAGTCTATGGGTTAGACAAAAATATGCTCCCACGAACGATGCCAGAACTATTAAAAGACGCGGCTTTATTGTGGTACAGAAACAACAACCGACAGTGGCAAACTTGGAAAGGTTTTCGTGACGACTTCTTAAAATTTTTTCTTCCTCCTCGCTATTTTGAAGGCCTCGACGACGAGATCCGTAGACGGCAGCAAAGACCACGTGAGAGTTTTAAAGACTTCGTTATCGTGCTTCAAAACATGATGAGACACGCAGGATACAGCTCAGAGCAACAAGTGGACCGGATATTTAGGAACTGCCTGGTTGATTATCAAATGTATATCCGAAGAAGAGATTTCAACTCCCTCGAAGAGCTCATTCAAATGGCCGAAGATTTCGAGGTTATCCGCACAAACCACCCCGAAATAAGTCATGATCACCATAATACTCGACAAACACAGCAACGAGGTGACAGGACGCATCAGGTAGTTCCAGTGGAAAACGAGGTGCCCATTAATCCCGCTACCGCCTGCAGAAGATGTGGACAGGAGGGTCATGGCTATCGATTCTGCCAGAATGAAAGTGTGCTGTTTTGCTGGCAATGTGGTAGAAGAGGTGTGAGAACGAGGGAATGCTGCCGTAGAAATGCGGGAAACTTCAGAGGACCGCGCCAACAGCAAGGGGAGAACGCGGCCCGCAACAACCAGCCCTTGCCCCAATAAGCGCGTTTCGACAGACCGAGACGAGGTTGCTGGCGAGTATTGTAATAGGGAACCAGCAAAAAGAGGCGACTATAGACACAGGGGCTTCAAGAAGTTACGTGAGTGAGAGTGTGGCAGAGCAGCTAAGAGGATGTAGCGTGGTGATTCCCGTGGAGAACAAAATCAGTCTAGCGAATGGTGCAACAGTGGAAGTGAGGGAGTTTCTTGGTGTGGAGGTGCGTTTGGGTAGCAAAAGCTGTAATTTGGAGGTAGGAGTAATGCCTAGTATGCTAGACGATGTTCTGCTGGGGTTAGATTTCCTGAGAGCGGCGGAAGTTGAGATGCAGTGTGGTGACCAGAAAGTGAAGTTTAGGCCTGTTACACATCAGGTAATGGTAGCGGTAGAGGAGGAGGTAGTAGAAGCAACGAGTGAGAGTAAGCCCAGTGAAGAAGATGTAATAAGGAAGTTTCTAGAAGAGGAGTTAGATAAGTTTAAACACGTCAAGGGTCCAACAAACCTAGCCGAACACAAAATAGTTCTCAAAGATGACAGACCGGTACGACAAAGGTATACGCAACGGAATCCCGAAATGCAAAGGTTGATCAACGAGGAAATTGACGAGCTGTTAAAAAACGGATGTATTGAGCAGTCAACAAGCCCATACAGTGCACCAATCGTCATGGCACCCAAGAAAAATGGGAAATTGAGGCTGTGCATTGACTACAGGCAGTTAAATGCGAAAACGGTGGCCGATGCTTATCCATTACCACGGATAAATGCCATACTTGATCGCCTTCGTAACGCCAAATACATCAGCAGCATCGACCTGAAGAATGGTTATTGGCAGATACCTATGGCAGTAGACAGCAAGGAGTACACTGCGTTCACGGTAGCAGGGAAAGGTTTGTTTCAGTGGAGGGTGATGCCTTTTGGTCTTACGTCGGCACCAGCAACCTTCCAGAGAACGCTAGACAGAGTCATTGTCGCTGAAATGGAACCTCATGCGTTTGCCTACCTTGACGACATCGTGGTACTGGGCAATTCTCTCGAAGAACACATGGCAAATCTAGAGAAGGTATTTCGAAGACTACGAGAGGCACGGCTGACCATCAATCACGAAAAATGTAAGTTCTTCCAAAAAGAAATTAAATATTTAGGTCACGTCGTTAACGAAGAGGGCATCAGTACGGACCCCGAAAAGATTGCTGCTATTCGAGAGCTACAGCCACCTAGAAACGTAAGAGAGCTACGAAGATGTCTGGGAATCGCCTCTTGGTATAGACGATTTGTCCCGGAATTTTCCCAAGTTGTGTCCCCATTAACCGCGCTGCTAAAGAAGGGAAAACACTTTCGCTGGAACCAGGAGCAACAAGAGGCGTTTGATAGATTGAAGAAGATGCTTACCGAAGCCCCGGTATTAACATGCCCGGACTTTAGTCGAAAGTTCACGCTACAAACCGAGGCATGTGATTATGGGTTAGGTGCAGTTTTAACCCAGGAGTTCGATGGTCAGGAAAAGGTAATATCTTACGCAAGCCGACGATTAAATTCCGCAGAAGCAAATTACTCATCCACCGAAAAGGAATGCTTAGCAATTGTTTGGGCGATAAGAAAGCTAAGGCCGTACTTGGAGTGATACCATTTTACGGTGGTAACAGATCACCTTGCGCTAAAATGGCTGAATTCTATAGAGAGTCCCTCAGGACGTATAGCTAGGTGGGCGCTGGAGCTTCAGCAGTATAACTTCGATGTACAATATCGACGTGGAAAGCTGAATGTTGTAGCCGATGCTTTATCGCGCGACCCAGTTGATGTCTGTCAAACCGTGCAAGAGAGCTTCCAGAAGTGCAAGTGGTGGCTCAACAAATGCGAAGAGGTGAAGAAAGAACCCGAAAAGTTCCCAGATTTTTCAATTGTGGAAGAACAACCTTATCGCCATCTTCCAGCCACCGACGAAGACGAAGAGTGTGTGCCTTGGAAACTATGCGTTCCGTCGTTTCAGAGGAAAAGAGTTCTAGAGGAAAATCATGACGCCCCAACTGCAGGTCATATGGGCATAAGAAAGACAATTTCACGAGTAACGAACCGGTATTACTGGCCCGGAATGTTCAGGGACATTCGGAGATACGTCCGAAATTGTAAGATATGTCAGCAGTACAAACCAAGCCAACAACTTCCCGCAGGACAAATGTTGTCACGTATTGCAGAGGAACCATGGGCTATTGTTTGCGCAGATTTTGTAGGCCCTTTGCCAAGGTCAAAGCACGGTAATTCAATGATGCTTGTCTTTACAGACAAATTTTCTAAATGGTCGGAATTGGTGCCATTGCGTAGAGCCACGGGAGAGACGCTTAGAAAAGCATTCAGAGAAAGAATTCTGGCAAATTTTGGTGTACCAAAAGTACTTATCACGGATAACGGGTCACAGTTTACTAGCAAAATCTTCCGAGCCTATTTAAAAGACATCGGAGTGCAGCACCAATTAACAGCTCCTTATACACCCCAAGAAAACCCCACAGAACGAGTAAATTGCACCGTAAAAACAATGATCGCACAATACGCTACAAATAATCAGAAAACCTGGGATGAAGTTTTACCGGAAATTCAACTGGCACTCAATAGCGCGAAATCAGATACCACGCAGTATAGCGCAGCATTTCTGGTACAAGGAAGAGAACCTAGGCTTCCCAACGCCTTATACGACGAGGTAACATCTGGCACTGGAACGCAAACGAGAAATCCAACAGAAAAATCAGAAATGTTAAAACAAATATTTAGTCTCGTACGACAGAATCTCGTAAAAGCTGCCAAAGATCAAGGGCGCTATTACAATTTACGACGCAGAAAGTGGAGACCGAGACCTGGAGAACTTGTTTGGGTGAAAGAACATCATTTGTCCAGTGCGGCAGATAACTTTGCCGCAAAACTGGCACCGAAATTTGAAGGTCCATATCGTATCCATCGCCTGATATCACCCGTTATCGCGGAATTAAGAAAAGAAGGTGAAAAGAAGTCCCGTACGGCTCATATCAGTGAATTAAAAATAACACTGCTCTGTTAGTCTTTAAAAACAGTAACTGTGTAACATATATTACTTACAAACTAAACAAAAGAAAACAATACAGTGAGTAAAAAAAGTTAAATGCATGAAATAAATAAAATTGTGTGTAGTGTAGCTGAGTACTTATTATCAATAATAATAGTAATAATAAAAAAAAAAAAATATTAAAAAAAAAAGAAAGAATAACATTGGGAGAAGGCATGAATAGAAAATTATAAAAAAAATAAAAAAAAATAAAATAGTTGTGGACAAAAATAAATGAATAAGTAAACAAATAAATAAATAAATAAATAAAAAAAAAATAGGAAAGAAAGTTAAAAAAGAAAACGGTAGATAGAATAAATGTGTGTGTGATGTAGAATAATGTCTTGGAAAAGTAGAACATCACTAAAAATGGAAAAAATAAATAAAATTCCTATATGAATTTCAGATGAATCAGGACAATTTTGTACCACTGCGTGTTGGAGAGACGATTGTGATCTCCGATAGTGAGGACGATCGAAGTACAGCTGATATACCGTCGTCCCAGCTAAGTCGTCGGTCCGGCGAAAGCGTACTGAGGGAGGCAGAAGGGGGATGGTACGATCTCGATGAGGCTGGTCAAAATTCTCAGTACACGGAAGAGCAGGATGGCTGGATTTCCCCAGGTGAAGAAGTTTCGAATTCACAAACGACGGAGCAATCCTTACCCGACTGGGAGCCGAGGGTCTGGGTAGAGGCGCGCTTAGACCGCTGTATTGTACGTCGCCGTCGATACCGGCAATACATAGCACAAATAGGCATCACATGGACGGTAGAAGAGTCGGACAGCGAGGCGGAGGACCCAGACCCACTTGTGGAGACGCCCGTGTCTCCCAGGAAACTGGCCATCCTGGACGGACGAGCCAGCCCCGTGAACGAAAACCCGGAAGCAGAGGCGCATGACCCCTCGAGCCGGCCGATGGTGAAGAATTACGTTTGAGTGGTGTGGACGACGATGTGCTCTCTCTAGGGGGAATGAGCCTAGGGAGCATCGAAGAGGCGCTACATCGAGTCCTGCAGTCTGCTGAGACCGGAGAAGAAAGGGAAGGCCGGTCCCTATAGAAGAACGAGAAGTCGTCCCACAGTATGAGGAGACAGAAGGAGCCCTCCCCGATTCCTTACAGCAGGAAATACGATCGGCGGTGGAAAAGGGGCGGAAATTGTGTTTCAGGAGGGAGGTGGCGGGAAGATCCTACCGGATTCGAATTTCGGCCACGGGAAGAGTGGTGGTTCGCGGTCTTCCCGAAAGAAAGGAGGGAGTGTGAGGATCTAATTCTTGCGAATTAGGTCCACAACGATAAAATAAATATTTTTGTATTTTATACCAATAAATGAATTTTTTCACAAGAGTTAGAGTTTTATTGGTAGGGAGATGGATTACATCCATCTATATTGGGGGGCGAATTACATTCGCCTATGTACCTCTTTTCTTTTCAGATGTTCCGGAGGTCGATGGGGTAAAGGATGGAACAAAGTGTTCCGGAGGTCGATGGGGTACACAGGAGGAAAAGTTATTCAGGTCAGGGGCAGGTGGTGGGTTTGATCTTAAATGGCACGCTAGCCATTTAAGGGTTTATGTAAAAGCACAACAGGAAGAAGTAGCAGTAGAGAGCAGCAGGGAGAAAGGCCGAAGTGAAGACGTCAATGCCTACATCGTCACAGCTGAGCAGGCGAGTAGCAGAACTGACGAATCACGGAGGTAGCAGCGAGAAAGACACAGGAGTATAAGAGTAGCAGTGAAGCAGAGGAGAGATGTAAACACAGCAAGACAGAAGGAGACAAAGCAAAGAGGCCATATAAACAGTAACACACACACACACAGATCACGAAACTGTTACAGCAGCGAACATCAAAACAACAGGAAAACAAGGTTTGATGCAACAACCGCTATCGGTTCGAACCAACTGCAAGAAAACTACAATAATATTAGTTTTAAGAATGTATATAAGCCAGAGCAAATTACAAGCTCACTCTCTTATCTTTTGGGGTGCTGGTCAGTGAACAAGCAGACGTGGTGAGTAGCCGGTGAATAAAAAAAATAAAAGACTAACAGAGCAGTGTTAGGAGAAAAAAAATAATAATAATAAGTGGTTGAATTGATTACATCAATCCAACGTAGGGTATACTGATTTTCAATCAGTAAGATTAAAGACTTCAACAAGGTTTACAATCGGGTTGAAGTGACAGGAGATACACGCTGCTCAGGGCCAAGTGGTAGAATATTTTCTTGGAAGTTTTCACTCAGAAAATACAGGGCTAAGAAAAATCTCGGATTACATCCAAGATCAAAACAATCATAGGAGATATTAAATAGGAGGTGTAGGACCGGCAAGGCAACACTGAAGCTTCACGAGACAGCACCGTTCTCAATAAAGAAGCTTTCAATTAAAAGTGTCTCAATAAAACAAGTTGTGATTAAAGAAATATAAGAAAATAAAAAGAAATAATTAGCCAAGTGAACATATAAAGTCTTAACAGTGTTTTATTTATGTAAGAACCTTGGACGCGACTGAGTTTTACCCCAGCTGCAAACCCGGATAACCGGAGGTTCCTTACATTGGCGCCCGAGCAGGGACTTAGGAAAAAAAAATTCAAGTGAAAGTGCAAGTGACTAGTGAATTATGGTGCGAACATCGTGGGCTTATACCCTCCGAAGAGACGAACTGGTGCAGTATTTAGAAGAGTTTAATCTAGATGTGAGTGGTACAGTAGAAGAGATGAGAAGAAGATTTGCAACGTTCATATCTTCTGAACACAAAGAGAAAGTTCTTGCCAGGCTGGAAGAGCTGGAAAACAAACACGGACGTTGTCCCACACCCACAACACCAGGTATACAGGTACAACTGGAATTACCAAGTGTTTCTAATGTTTCGTCTAGAACGGGGCAGCAGGCAACCACAGGTCACCTGTTGCACCCAAATCCTCAACAAGAAAATGTGGCGCAATTCCAATCACAACTACCTTATTCGACGGTCATAGATATCGTCAGGAAGTGGTCATTTCGCTATGAGGGTGGAAAAGACCCTATATCGTTTATAGAACGGGTTGAAGAGTTGGCCGAAGTCTATGGGTTAGACAAAAATATGCTCCCACGAACGATGCCAGAACTATTAAAAGACGCGGCTTTATTGTGGTACAGAAACAACAACCGACAGTGGCAAACTTGGAAAGGTTTTCGTGACGACTTCTTAAAATTTTTTCTTCCTCCTCGCTATTTTGAAGGCCTCGACGACGAGATCCGTAGACGGCAGCAAAGACCACGTGAGAGTTTTAAAGACTTCGTTATCGTGCTTCAAAACATGATGAGACACGCAGGATACAGCTCAGAGCAACAAGTGGACCGGATATTTAGGAACTGCCTGGTTGATTATCAAATGTATATCCGAAGAAGAGATTTCAACTCCCTCGAAGAGCTCATTCAAATGGCCGAAGATTTCGAGGTTATCCGCACAAACCACCCCGAAATAAGTCATGATCACCATAATACTCGACAAACACAGCAACGAGGTGACAGGACGCATCAGGTAGTTCCAGTGGAAAACGAGGTGCCCATTAATCCCGCTACCGCCTGCAGAAGATGTGGACAGGAGGGTCATGGCTATCGATTCTGCCAGAATGAAAGTGTGCTGTTTTGCTGGCAATGTGGTAGAAGAGGTGTGAGAACGAGGGAATGCTGCCGTAGAAATGCGGGAAACTTCAGAGGACCGCGCCAACAGCAAGGGGAGAACGCGGCCCGCAACAACCAGCCCTTGCCCCAATAAGCGCGTTTCGACAGACCGAGACGAGGTTGCTGGCGAGTATTGTAATAGGGAACCAGCAAAAAGAGGCGACTATAGACACAGGGGCTTCAAGAAGTTACGTGAGTGAGAGTGTGGCAGAGCAGCTAAGAGGATGTAGCGTGGTGATTCCCGTGGAGAACAAAATCAGTCTAGCGAATGGTGCAACAGTGGAAGTGAGGGAGTTTCTTGGTGTGGAGGTGCGTTTGGGTAGCAAAAGCTGTAATTTGGAGGTAGGAGTAATGCCTAGTATGCTAGACGATGTTCTGCTGGGGTTAGATTTCCTGAGAGCGGCGGAAGTTGAGATGCAGTGTGGTGACCAGAAAGTGAAGTTTAGGCCTGTTACACATCAGGTAATGGTAGCGGTAGAGGAGGAGGTAGTAGAAGCAACGAGTGAGAGTAAGCCCAGTGAAGATGTAATAAGGAAGTTTCTAGAAGAGGAGTTAGATAAGTTTAAACACGTCAAGGGTCCAACAAACCTAGCCGAACACAAAATAGTTCTCAAAGATGACAGACCGGTACGACAAAGGTATACGCAACGGAATCCCGAAATGCAAAGGTTGATCAACGAGGAAATTGACGAGCTGTTAAAAAACGGATGTATTGAGCAGTCAACAAGCCCATACAGTGCACCAATCGTCATGGCACCCAAGAAAAATGGGAAATTGAGGCTGTGCATTGACTACAGGCAGTTAAATGCGAAAACGGTGGCCGATGCTTATCCATTAGACAGAGTCATTGGCGCTGAAATGGAACCTCATGCATTTGCCTACCTTGACGACATCGTGGTACTGGGCAATTCTCTCGAAGAACACATGGCAAATCTGGAGAAGGTATTTCGAAGACTACGAGAGGCACGGCTGACCATCAATCACGAAAAATGTAAGTTCTTCCAAAAAGAAATTAAATATTTAGGTCACGTCGTTAACGAAGAGGGCATCAGTACGGACCCCGAAAAGATTGCTGCTATTCGAGAGCTACAGCCACCTAGAAACGTAAGAGAGCTACGAAGATGTCTGGGAATCGCCTCTTGGTATAGACGATTTGTCCCGGAATTTTCCCAAGTTGTGTCCCCATTAACCGCGCTGCTAAAGAAGGGAAAACACTTTCGCTGGAACCAGGAGCAACAAGAGGCGTTTGATAGATTGAAGAAGATGCTTACCGAAGCCCCGGTATTAACATGCCCGGACTTTAGTCGAAAGTTCACGCTACAAACCGAGGCATGTGATTATGGGTTAGGTGCAGTTTTAACCCAGGAGTTCGATGGTCAGGAAAAGGTAATATCTTACGCAAGCCGACGATTAAATTCCGCAGAAGCAAATTACTCATCCACCGAAAAGGAATGCTTAGCAATTGTTTGGGCGATAAGAAAGCTAAGGCCGTACTTGGAGGGATACCATTTTACGGTGGTAACAGATCACCTTGCGCTAAAATGGCTGAATTCTATAGAGAGTCCCTCAGGACGTATAGCTAGGTGGGCGCTGGAGCTTCAGCAGTATAACTTCGATGTACAATATCGACGTGGAAAGCTGAATGTTGTAGCCGATGCTTTATCGCGCGACCCAGTTGATGTCTGTCAAACCGTGCAAGAGAGCTTCCAGAAGTGCAAGTGGTGGCTCAACAAATGCGAAGAGGTGAAGAAAGAACCCGAAAAGTTCCCAGATTTTTCAATTGTGGAAGAACAACTTTATCGCCATCTTCCAGCCACCGACGAAGACGAAGAGTGTGTGCCTTGGAAACTATGCGTTCCGTCGTTTCAGAGGAAAAGAGTTCTAGAGGAAAATCATGACGCCCCAACTGCAGGTCATATGGGCATAAGAAAGACAATTTCACGAGTAACGAACCGGTATTACTGGCCCGGAATGTTCAGGGACATTCGGAGATACGTCCGAAATTGTAAGATATGTCAGCAGTACAAACCAAGCCAACAACTTCCCGCAGGACAAATGTTGTCACGTATTGCAGAGGAACCATGGGCTATTGTTTGCGCAGATTTTGTAGGCCCTTTGCCAAGGTCAAAGCACGGTAATTCAATGATGCTTGTCTTTACAGACAAATTTTCTAAATGGTCGGAATTGGTGCCATTGCGTAGAGCCACGGGAGAGACGCTTAGAAAAGCATTCAGAGAAAGAATTCTGGCAAATTTTGGTGTACCAAAAGTACTTATCACGGATAACGGGTCACAGTTTACTAGCAAAATCTTCCGAGCCTATTTAAAAGACATCGGAGTGCAGCACCAATTAACAGCTCCTTATACACCCCAAGAAAACCCCACAGAACGAGTAAATCGCACCGTAAAAACAATGATCGCACAATACGCTACAAATAATCAGAAAACCTGGGATGAAGTTTTACCGGAAATTCAACTGGCACTCAATAGCGCGAAATCAGATACCACGCAGTATAGCGCAGCATTTCTGGTACAAGGAAGAGAACCTAGGCTTCCCAACGCCTTATACGACGAGGTAACATCTGGCACTGGAACGCAAACGAGAAATCCAACAGAAAAATCAGAAATGTTAAAACAAATATTTAGTCTCGTACGAAAGAATCTCGTAAAAGCTGCCAAAGATCAAGGGCGCTATTACAATTTACGACGCAGAAAGTGGAGACCGAGACCTGGAGAACTTGTTTGGGTGAAAGAACATCATTTGTCCAGTGCGGCAGATAACTTTGCCGCAAAACTGGCACCGAAATTTGAAGGTCCATATCGTATCCATCGCCTGATATCACCCGTTATCGCGGAATTAAGAAAAGAAGGTGAAAAGAAGTCCCGTACGGCTCATATCAGTGAATTAGAAATATATAATCAGTCCCGAAATAATAATATTCATAATAATAATAATTAATAATAATAATAATTAATAATAAGTAAATTGAAGCAATGAATTAAAAAAAAAAAAAAAAGATATATATACAAAAATATATAAAAAAAAAAAAAAATAATGAAAAAAAATATATAAAAAAATATATATATATAAAAAAAAACGCTAAAAAAATAATGAACTTAAAAAAAACGCTAACATGGGCAACATTGTTCGAAGGTTCGATCAAACATCGGCGGCTTGATCAAAGAGAACAATATAATAACATACCTACTAAGCTACATATTACACACAATAAATTTAGTTTATCAAAAACTGTGCGTGGGTGAAGTCGCGAGTGCGTTAAAGCGGGAAGATAGTTGAAAAGAAATTGAAAAAAAAACTAACAACACATAAAAAAAAACAGTAACTGTGTAACATATATTACTTACAAACTAAACAAAAGAAAACAATACAGTGAGTAAAAAAAGTTAAATGCATGAAATAAATAAAATTGTGTGTAGTGTAGCTGAGTACTTATTATCAATAATAATAGTAATAATAAAAAAAAAAAAATATTAAAAAAAAAGAAAGAATAACATTGGGAGAAGGCATGAATAGAAAATTATAAAAAAAATAAAAAAAAATAAAATAGTTGTGGACAAAAATAAATGAATAAGTAAACAAATAAATAAATAAATAAATAAAAAAAAAATAGGAAAGAAAGTTAAAAAAGAAAACGGTAGATAGAATAAATGTGTGTGTGATGTAGAATAATGTCTTGGAAAAGTAGAACATCACTAAAAATGGAAAAAATAAATAAAATTCCTATATGAATTTCAGATGAATCAGGACAATTTTGTACCACTGCGTGTTGGAGAGACGATTGTGATCTCCGATAGTGAGGACGATCGAAGTACAGCTGATATACCGTCGTCCCAGCTAAGTCGTCGGTCCGGCGAAAGCGTACTGAGGGAGGCAGAAGGGGGATGGTACGATCTCGATGAGGCTGGTCAAAATTCTCAGTACACGGAAGAGCAGGATGGCTGGATTTCCCCAGGTGAAGAAGTTTCGAATTCACAAACGACGGAGCAATCCTTACCCGACTGGGAGCCGAGGGTCTGGGTAGAGGCGCGCTTAGACCGCTGTATTGTACGTCGCCGTCGATACCGGCAATACATAGCACAAATAGGCATCACATGGACGGTAGAAGAGTCGGACAGCGAGGCGGAGGACCCAGACCCACTTGTGGAGACGCCCGTGTCTCCCAGGAAACTGGCCATCCTGGACGGACGAGCCAGCCCCGTGAACGAAAACCCGGAAGCAGAGGCGCATGACCCCCTCGAGCCGGCCGATGGTGAAGAATTACGTTTGAGTGGTGTGGACGACGATGTGCTCTCTCTAGGGGGAATGAGCCTAGGGAGCATCGAAGAGGCGCTACATCGAGTCCTGCAGTCTGCTGAGACCGGAGAAGAAAGGGAAGAGCCGGTCCCTATAGAAGAACGAGAAGTCGTCCCACAGTATGAGGAGACAGAAGGAGCCCTCCCCGATTCCTTACAGCAGGAAATACGATCGGCGGTGGAAAAGGGGCGGAAATTGTGTTTCAGGAGGGAGGTGGCGGGAAGATCCTACCGGATTCGAATTTCGGCCACGGGAAGAGTGGTGGTTCGCGGTCTTCCCGAAAGAAAGGAGGGAGTGTGAGGATCTTATTCTTGCGAATTAGGTCCACAACGATAAAATAAATATTTTTGTATTTTATACCAATAAATGAATTTTTTCACAAGAGTTAGAGTTTTATTGGTAGGGAGATGGATTACATCCATCTATATTGGGGGGCGAATTACATTCGCCTATGTACCTCTTTTCTTTTCAGATGTTCCGGAGGTCGATGGGGTAAAGGATGGAACAAAGTGTTCCGGAGGTCGATGGGGTACACAGGAGGAAAAGTTATTCAGGTCAGGGGCAGGTGGTGGGTTTGATCTTAAATGGCACGCTAGCCATTTAAGGGTTTATGTAAAAGCACAACAGGAAGAAGTAGCAGTAGAGAGCAGCAGGGAGAAAGGCCGAAGTGAAGACCTCAATGCCTACATCGTCACAGCTGAGCAGGCGAGTAGCAGAACTGACGAATCACGGAGGTAGCAGCGAGAAAGACACAGGAGTATAAGAGTAGCAGTGAAGCAGAGGAGAGATGTAAACACAGCAAGACAGAAGGAGACAAAGCAAAGAGGCCATATAAACAGTAACACACACACACACAGATCACGAAACTGTTACAGCAGCGAACATCAAAACAACAGGAAAACAAGGTTTGATGCAACAACCGCTATCGGTTCGAACCAACTGCAAGAAAACTACAATAATATTAGTTTTAAGAATGTATATAAGCCAGAGCAAATTACAAGCTCACTCTCTTATCTTTTGGGGTGCTGGTCAGTGAACAAGCAGACGTGGTGAGTAGCCGGTGAATAAAAAAATAAAAGACTAACAGAGCAGTGTTAGGAGAAAAAAAATAATAATAATAAGTGGTTGAATTGATTACATCAATCCAACGTAGGGTATACTGAGGGTAGGGTATAAGATTAAAGACTTCAACAAGGTTTACAATCGGGTTGAAGTGACAGGAGATACACGCTGCTCAGGGCCAAGTGGTAGAATATTTTCTTGGAAGTTTTCACTCAGAAAATACAGGGCTAAGAAAAATCTCGGATTACATCCAAGATCAAAACAATCATAGGAGATATTAAATAGGAGGTGTAGGACCGGCAAGGCAACACTGAAGCTTCACGAGACAGCACCGTTCTCAATAAAGAAGCTTTCAATTAAAAGTGTCTCAATAAAACAAGTTGTGATTAAAGAAATATAAGAAAATAAAAAGAAATAATTAGCCAAGTGAACATATAAAGTCTTAACAGTGTTTTATTTATGTAAGAACCTTGGACGCGACTGAGTTTTACCCCAGCTGCAAACCCGGATAACCGGAGGTTCCTTACACCATATAAACACACCCTACAATCTTCAGGTCCGATGCGGCACGGGTTAACGATATCCGATTTCACTAATATTTCACACAGTGTGTTTTTGCAACCCAAAGAAAAATTCTAGGGGGAGTTACGGTCAAAATTCGAAAGTTGGTAAATTTTGGAGCAGCTTAATCTACATGCACATTTCACATCAATTAGTTTACTTTTATACGAATATTTATTCTCCTATTAAGAACTCAACAACAAATTCCAACAACACCACTTACAGGTTAACTTTAGTGTAACAATTCTGCATTATTATATTACAGAAAATCCAATAATTGTAAAAGGCAATAATTTTGTAAAATTACTTTTAAAAAATTCTATTAAAAATTTTATAAAATCAAAAATAAATATAGTTTGAAAATCTACTAAAAACTAAATATTATTATACCCACCATCAAAAAGATGGGGGGTATATTGATTTTGTCATTCCGTGTGTAACATATCGAAAGAATCATCTAAGACCCCACAAAGTATATATTTTCTGGGTCCTGGTTAGATTCTAAGTCGATCTAGCTATGTCCGTCCGTCTGCCTGTTGAAAGCAGGATAGAGCTCGAACGGGGCAACGTAGGAAGACGAAATTTGGTATATTTATCTTATATAAGGTTTGTTTGGTATTGAAAATAGGCAAAATCGGTTAATAAACAAAAAAGTAATGGGCTAAAAACTAGAAACACAGGGTGTCCGTTAAATACTTTTCTGCTGATATTTCTTCAATAAAAGCACGTATAATTCAGGGGTCGATATAAACTCGAAAACCATGGGCGTGGTCCGTCCACTTTGCCGCCCACCTATCATATAAGGTGAAAATCAACGAAATTGTGTTCAAATAGTTCAAGGACCAACATAAAGTCGGAAACAAAAAAATTGGGCGTGGTCCGCCCACTTTACCTTCCATATAACGTAAAATTAGAAAAAGTTGATGGTGGGTATATAGATTCGGCCGGGACGAATATATTCGCGCTTATTTTTATTGAATTTTATTAAAATTTTCAAATATTCAAATATATAGATTGTAAGAAAATTTTAATAAGAAAAAAATTAAAATGTTTACGAATTTGAAAGTTTGATTTTACTAATTCAGTGATAAATCCGATTTTAGTAAAAAATATAATTGGTTTTATAAATTAAGTAATTGAGTACGAACAAAGAATATTCATATATTGTATATTCTTTGATACGAAATAAATTAAAATAAAACTTGTAATAACGCGATGATATCCTAGAACGACTTTGTTACATTTGGCTCCACTTTATATTTCTTGGTTATGAACCGATAATCGTGAACAACCTAAAGTGTGGTACAAAATCGCTTACACCGGAAACAGTATCATTTAGTAAAGACGCAATCCGCACAAATTTATAAAATTGTAGTTGGCAACTTTGGATACAAAAATTGGAAAAGTTGAGTCTTTTTCGGTCAACAATGCAACAATAGCTGCTTTTTATTTACTAAAGGTTGCAACTGTGCTGGTTTTGGACTCGTCAAAAAACCTGCCAATTTTTTAACATGAAAATTGTATTTTTAAACAAAAAAATAAATAAAATGAAATTGAAAAAAGATTCGGCTGTGCCGAATCTTTGATACCCTTCACCATATTACCATCTTACTATCTTATCGACATCATATTACCATATTACCGACAAATAATAAAATTTTCGCCTTAACGTATGCTTTCATATTTTCACATATTTAAATCTGAATTTTTTTCAAACTACGAAAATTTGAATAAGAAAAAAAAAACAATCATAGCAGGCTTTGCTTTTAAAAAATAAACAACAACAATTCCATATTTATTTATTTTTTTATGTGTGTATATACAAACTGACTGCATATACAAAGAACAACAACAACACTGTTATTCATTATATTACTTCTGTTGCTAACTAAACTACTTGTCTTATAGGCAAAGACGTCACTAATAGTCATTACAATGCTTAATATACATGTTTGTGTATGTATTTATGTATATTCTTAACAGATATGTTTTTATTTTAAAAAATAAATAACAATTCCATATCTATTTATTTTTGTACAGACTGCATATACAAAGAACAACAACAACACTGTTATTCATTATATGACTGCTGTTTCTAACTAAACTACTTGTCTATACAAAAAACAAAAAACGTCACTAATAGTCATTACAATGCTTAATATACATGTTTGTGTGTGTATTTATATTCTTAACAGATTTATTTTTTGGTCCATAACTCTGTTGATTCTGAACGAATTTGGTTTATTAAAAAAAACGAAATTTTATAAAAACATTTATGACTGATCTATATAAAAATAAAAATCTGTAGCTTGAACAAGGGCTTCAAAAATAAAAAAATCGTTTTCCCCGATATCTCAGTTATTACTGAACCGATTTATTTCATTTTTTCAAAACAAAAATTCAGAAAATAATTTCCGATCCCCCTTTAAAAATTCGAAGTCCCTGGTATATGCAGAGGCTTCAGAAACTGAAAAACCGGTTCCAAAAACCGGTTTTTAAAGCATATCTCCGCCATTTACAAACCGATCCTGCTGATTCAAAAAACCGAAATTTTTAAAAAATATTTGTGACCGATCTGTATAAAAATAAAAATCTATAGCTTAAACCAGGGCTTCAAAAAATAAAAAATGCGTTTTGTCCGATATCTCAGTTATTATTGAACCGATTTATTTCATTTTTTCAGAACAAAAATTCAGAAAAAAATGTTCGAGACTTCTTTGTAAAAACGAAGTCCCTAGTATATACAGAGGCTTCAGAAACTGGAAAACCGGTTTTTTTAACATATCTCCGCATTGTATGAACCGATCTTGCTGAATTCCAATAGCAAAATTCTCGAAAGCATTTCCGATCGTTTGATATATATATTATATATGTCAGTTATCGGTGGGCTTCATAAACGCCATTTCAACCGACACACGGACGGACGGACGGTCGGACGGACGGACATGGTCCTATCTTCATCATTTCTTACAAGGATCCCGAAAATGTCAACTTTTTTGCTCTCCGACGAAAATTGTGGGAATTACAAACGGAATGACAAACTTATATATACCCTTTACACCTTTGGTGAAGGGTATAAAAATTATACATTCATATAATTTAACTCAAAGGTTCGAAAGGCTTAATTCTTTAATTTACTTTTCAAAATCTAATTAAATAAATTATCCTAGTCATTCCTTTAAAACATTTATATTAATTTAATTCATAGACTTTAATTCTTTGTAATCATTTGAAGTGCATTACTTCTGTAAAGAATTTAGAAAATATATTTTCTTCAGTTCAAAGCTATTAAAAACTAACTTTAGAAAATATTTTTTAATTCATTTTGTAAAAGATTAGAAAATAAAATAGTTAAAATTGAATGAACGTCAAATGTTTCCATTCAATTTTGAGAAGATTTGAATGAACAGTAAAATAATGAATTCTTTATGAATTAATTCAATAAAGTATTAATTCAATTCAAACAAAAACCTTTGAATGAAGCTATATAATTATGTTTCAGGGAATGGTATTATGGAATGAAAAACTTATCATTCTTAATTCAGAATTAATTCTTCCGAAGCTCTGTTTTTATTCTACATAAATAATAATTTTTGTAATGCATAATTTCAAAATTAAAGTTTATTATTCACGCTAAAACCTTCGAAAATTTGTTTTTTTATTATTTCTATTTATATTAGTTAATTACCTTTCTTTTTTTTTTTTATTCCTAATCCTAGAATTTGAAATTATGTCTTTCTGAAGTGAAATAAAATTTTTTAGTATTTGAAATAATTAGTAGTGAGCACGAAAAAATAGTGCATAAAATTCTACCTATACAGATTATAAGTTTTAAATTTTAAATAATATTTCATTTTTTATTGCGGTTTAATAAAACGTGCAAGCTTTTCCTGAAAACTTTTACTGTATATTCGGCAACTTTTTTGCTAAACTGTGTGTACTTTTAAGCTTAAAGTAAATAAATATTTCTTGAATAAGGCCCAATACATTTTAACTGATCGGAGTTTTGAAGAATCTAGTTGATATGGTTCATTTGGAACATATACAACATCATGATTAATAATGATAAATGTATTTGATTAAGGAAAATGTTTAAAGCTAAACTTTTTGTGCGCACTCAATAGTTCAATTTATTTAAAATATGAAAAAAAATCTCCAACTTTAATAAGCTATTTGTAGATTTTATTGCATTAAGCAAGTTACTTGAAACTTCATATGTTTAGTCAAGTAATTTATTTATTTTTCTATTTTTGAGCTCTTTTTCTGACTAAAGTTACATAAAAAATTAAATAAAATGCTGTTTAAAGAACCGGTTAACCGTCTTTAAAAAAAAAACGGGTTCAACAAAAACCGAAAAATAGAAAAAACCGAAACCGACAGCGTTTAATAAAACCGGGTTTCGGTTCTGGATACTCTAATCTCTATTATTTACATTTCATATAACTAGTACAGACACTTAAATTTTGCATTTTATAATTGTATATTGTATATTACTTATCAAATCCACAAACCATACATTTCTTGGAGTTGGCAACATTTTTAACCCTACATAGCTTCGAGTCTATATTAGAAAATTGTTTTATCAAAACAAGAGTCTATTTATAAAAAGTTTTTAAAATTTTTAACATTCTTAATATTTTGCATGTATTCAACACAGTGTATTGCATCAATTAATTACCCAAATTACCTTCTTTTAAATAGACATTAAATTTTATAAGAGTACATACATACATACATATATACATACATACATACATACATACATACATACATACATACATACATACATACATACATACATACATACATACATACATACATACATACATACATACATACATACATACATACATACATACATACATACATACATACATACATACATACATACATACATACATACACTGTCGGACAAAATAAAGTGCGGATTTGCGCTCTTGCTATTTACTTCACAATGTTTCTCTTCTAGATGCATTATGGGATTTCCCGTCCCGGGATTCCCGTGAAATTTGCTATTTTTCTTATCCCGCTTTATGGGAATTTCGTCCGGGATTCCCGGGAATTTTAAAGTCACTTAAATGGAAGAAAACAGCATGAATTTTAACAAGAACTTATATATTTGAGTAATGTTTTAATGAAGATTAAGCTAAAAATCACCGGAACTATATCTTAACCACAATGTCAATAATATGGTTTTATATACAATTCATTAGATGATTTTTATGAAATGATTCTATAGCATGAATTCAATTTAATATCTTAATAAAATATCAGTACTAAAACCCAGTAAGTGAAAAAGTATATTTGTTTGAAATAGTCATGTAGATATCTTAAACATATATTATAAATTAGTCAGTAATATAAACAACATGCGGAATTTATCTCATAAAAAATTTCTAAAATATTAAGAAAGTTAGTATAAAGAGTATGTAGTGACTCCGAAGTGCTTTTTGTCATTTCTGAAACGCTATAAAATTACAGGTTTTTGCACTATGGAAGCTTATACCAACTAAAGACGATTATCTTTACTTTTGACCCAAAAAAAAAAAAAAAAAAAAAAAAATATATATATATATATATATATATATATATATATATATATATATATATATATATATATATATATATATATATATATATATATATATATATATATATATATATATATATATATATATATATAATGTTGAGTTTTTATCCACTTTGGAATTATTTGCGGTTTTGTCTCATAACCTCGCTTTTCACCTTAGAAACGTAATAATCTATGTGCTACACAGAGGTTTTCAGATATATTCAAAGTGCTTTTACAATATTTTTAAGTATCGGATATCTACTAAAGCCTGATTTGTTTGGAGCATAAATTGTCTTTATATAGTTATAACGAACAAATATTTCAACATATTTATTATCAAATTTTTTATTCATTGTTCAAATAAGTTCAGTATTTAGAAGGAATTCAGATGATCATTATTATACAAATGTATAAACTTTTTGAGATTAGTAATTTACTCTTATTTGTATTATAATGATCTCGTGATTATGTTTTAGTTAAATTTGGTGCGAAAATATTTCGCAACTTTTTCTTTTCTAACAATATCTGCGAAAAAATAGAAAAAATTCTACATAAATTCTATAAATTTGTATAATCAATTAGTCAAAAATACAATTAGTGAGAACTAACTACTTTTCTCGCTTTAATAGACAATATAAAAAATTTGTTTTTCTTCTTTCTTCCTATTTTTTATAACATAGTACATCCGACTCCGACCTGTATAATATTTTACACAAATATTATATGGACTTATGTCAGTTAGGCTGTGAAAGAACTGTGAAAATATGTTTACTAGTTTCTGAGTTATTGCATTTTGAAAATTACAAAAGGACACTTCGGATCATCCTTTACCAAAAAGAAAAAAACAAGTTGTAATAAAATTTTATTTTATTTCGATGAACGTGTAGGAAATTAAAATTATTTCTACTTAGATATTATATATGATGTTAAAACTTTTTGAAGGTACGTTGAAATTTGCAATATATTTTTAATATTTCTATATAAGATTGTATCACCAATTGAAGCTACAAACAATTTTATATATTTTTAACACACATTTGAATTACCCCGAAGGTTTTCGAAAAATACGATCTTAATATTGTATCGATATCCACAAAGCTCTTTGACGACAGCATTCACTCGAGTTAATTAATCAGTAGATTAAGCAATTGATCTTATTTTTCTAAGTACATTTACAATTCTGTTTTAAATCTGCTAATGCAAAAATAAATATCCCTTTGGGTAGAAGTAATTCAACTAATGATAGTAGTATTATTTATAGTTTTTAATCCGGGATCCCGGGAATCAGGGGAAATCGAAATTTTTTCCCGCTATCCCGAGAAAACAAAAAGTCCGGGAAATTACGATCCCTAATTATGGGCAACTTTTTTGGTTTTCAGGTATTTGTCGTCTTATATTATAAACAAAAGAAGTTTCTAAATTATTTCCATTTCGTGTTTGGGGTAAAAGTGTAGGGTTAATTGTGGATTTTGTGCGACAAAATAAAGTGACACTTTACTAATTTTTTTTTTAGTTTAAATTCCAATTTTCCATTTTTTATTACAAAACGGAAGGAGAATGGTTTAAAAATGCTCAATTTTAATATTATACTCATTTAATTTTATTAGAGTTGTTATTACTTTTGAAAAACGAGAATATATACCCTCATATTATTAGGAAGTATTCGATCACAATCCAGAAAATTTTCTTGATTCCAGATCGGGAAAATGAAATGAAATAGGTAAATTTTTTTTCTTTAAATACAAAAATTCAGAATATGAGGCTAAGAAACCATATGGTTATTACAAAATAAAAATTTAGGTTGAAAATTAGAAGAAATTGAGGAGGCGGAAATCCAAAGACTATGAGGTAAAATCGCAAAGATATCGCAATTCTCGTAAAAAGAGAATGAGTCTTATCTTCCAGAAAGATAAAGTAAGAAGTATTTATAATTATTTTCACTCTTACTGTCAGGAGAAAACTCAAACATATGTGTTTTAAATGTAGCTATGCTTAGCAAAGGTCACTTCTACATGCTGCTAATATAATTATAGTTAAGGTAATGGAAAAATAATCATTAAAGTACCAGAATCATTCTAAAATATAATTGTTTGAATGAATGAATCAAAATTTGATCAAAAAATATAAAAACCGAAAATAATTTGAAAAGAGCCATGGAATTTAAAATTTTTATAATAGCAGCTCGTATAGGTAACATTTTCTTAACATAGGTACTTCTGAAACCAATTTGCTTGAACTTTGTCTGTACAGTTAGGGTAGTAAGAATTAATATTTATTCTTAGTTTATCTCTGCGATTACTTAAGTGAGTTTCTTTTAGCGATAATTTCGATATCATTAGGATTTTACATAGATTACTCTTAGGTTTCTGCCCCTCAATTTCTTCTAATTTTAAACCTAAATTGTTATTTTGTTATAACCAAATGATTTTTTAGCCCCATATTCTGAATTTTTGTATTTTAAAGACAAATGTATCTATTTCACTTAATTTTCCCGATCTGGAATCAAGAAATTTTTCTGGATTGTGGTTGAAGATTTTCTAATAATGAGGGTATATTTTTCAAAAGTAATAACAACTCTAATAAAATAAAATAAGTAGAATCAAGGCAAATTTAGAAGGCATATTTGTTAACCCAGCTGATTTTTTGTTTTTGTTTTTCAATATTTCAAGTCTGCTTATATTAAAAAAAATCATAAGTGTGTGTGTTAAAAAAAAAACAAATAAAAAAAATAAAAATTTTGAAAAAATTATTAAAGATATAAAATTTTGTGTTATTATTGTGTTTGTGTGATGAAATCACACATTTTACTGCATTGAATAATGCAGTAAAGCCTGATAAAAGCTTTATTACATGCTTTTGATTGTTGACCTGTTCCCTAAGTAAATCACTCGTAGAGTCAGCAGTTATTTTCTTAGATTTAGGTTGTTCTAATTCTTAGAACTTAATATAAAAATACATTCCATTTTTTTGTAATACTTATACGAAGGCGGATCAATAAGTCCGTGACTTTTTGAATGAAACACAGTGTTTTTTGCAAAACAAACATTTATTTTTCAACATAATCTCTTTTTAACTCAATACACTTAGTCCAACGTTTCTCCAGTTTTTGTATCCCTTCCAAAAAAAATAGGATTTTTCGAGGTCCTTAAAATAGGCATTTGTTTGGTCAATAATTTCATCGTTGGAGCTGAAAAATACACGAGGTTGTATTTTTTGAACATATAACTACGAGGAAAGTTCGAAAAGTCACGGAAATATTCATCCACCCTATATTTTTGAGGTGGACCTAAACCATTCCATATCAAAGCAATATCAGCCCATATCATTTCTACTTTCGCTTTACTTCCTCTAAAAACAGGTTTATTAAGGGCAATTTCAGGATGTTCTTTTACTTCCTTGCATAGCAACTCAAATTGTTCGGAAGTTGTAATTTTCAATCTTTAAAATAGTGAAATTAAAAAGAATGTCTTATATAAGGCAATAATTTTTGTAACTTACATCCTTTTGTGTGATGAATTTTTCATTTTTATTTTATTATTTATATTTTTTTAATTTATTATGAAAATAATTTTATTTTTTTTATAAGTAAATATTATTACCATGTATTAAAAATATAAATTTAAAGTTAAAATAATATGAAATAAATTTTTATTTTTTCTTTAAATTTTATGTTGGATATAATGTTTTGACAATAACGTAAAGTATGGACACAAACCTCGTAATATAGACGATAAAAAAATATTAACTTAAAGAATAATAAATTCGACTACTTCTCTTCTTTAGACAAGACGATTGAATCGTCATACAGAATTGGGGTATAAGCATTTCTAAACCATGCTCCTTACGTTTTGTAATAAAAAAATTTAAAATTGGAATTTAAACTAAAAAATTAGTAAAGCGCAAAACCGCACTCACAAAAAAAAAAATAATAATAATAATTGTGGTATTTTGTGCAAATGATTTACTTCTATTTATTTTTCAGAGTTCCCATAGTGTTTTTGGTTATAATAAAAAATTTTAAATTAAGTTATTTTTTTTCCAATATTTAAGTCTTCTAATCACATTTGTATATAATATTTTTAAAGACGATTTATTATATTTTTATTATATTATTAATTTATGTTAAAATAAGTGTAGATATGTATGCATGTATGTATGTATGTATTACCAAAATTTAGCAATGAGTTTGTTTCCTGAAAGATTAAACCGTTAAAATACATTATTCGCAATCATCTTTTAATAAGAAATTCAATTAAATTAAATTTTATTAAACTCGGATGATTTTTTGAAGCAATCGGCGATTTTTATTTTTTATTATAAACAAAACAATAATGTAATTTTTTTGTAATAATTCATAAAATATTGCGAGTCCCAGGATGCCACTTGCCACGGTTATAGAAAACATTTTCACTACTAACATACACTAGGAAGCATATATCTGCGTACGAACTATTAAGCAATAGTTTTTGTCGTAATTTCTCTACTATCTCTTTAAAGATTTTGATTTTTTACAGCTCCATATAATAGCTTAAATCCTTGACAATATTATAGTAAAATATTATGTTTAAGATATGAATAGATTCTCGATTTTCCAATAATATTTAAATTAAGGTTCTATAAATATATAGCAAAAGTCTGCGTACACTATTAAAAATGTATGTTTTCGGGAATTTTTTTTATACCCTTCACCACAGGTGTAAAGGGTATATATAAGTTTGTCATTCCGTTTGTAATTCCCACAATTTTCGTCGGAGAGCAAAAAAGTTTACATTTTCGGGATCCTTGTAAGAAATGATGACGATAGGACCATGTCCGTCCGTGTGTCGGTTGAAATGGCGTTTATGAAGCCCACCGATAACTGACATATATAATATATATGTCAAACGATCGGAAATGCTTTCGAGAATTTTGCTATTGGAATTCAGCAAAATCGGTTCATACAATGCGGAGATATGTTAAAAAAAACCGGTTTTTAGAACCGGTTTTCCAGTTTCTGAAGCCTCTGTATATACTAGAGACTTCGTTTTTACAAAGAAGTCTCGGACATTTTTTTCTGAATTTTTTTCTGAAAAAATGAAATAAATCGGTTCAATAATAACTGAGATATCGGACAAAACGCATTTTTTATTTTTTGAAGCCCTGGTTTAAGCTATAGATTTTTATTTTTATACAAATCGGTCACAAATATTTTTATAAAATTTCGGTTTTTTGAATCAGCAGGATCGGTTTATAAATGGCGGAGATATGCTTTAAAAACCGGTTTTTGGAACCGGTTTTTCAGTTTCTGAAGCCTCTACATATTCCAGGTACTTCGAATTTTTAAAGGAGGCTCGGAAATTATTTTCTGAATTTTTGTTCTGAAAAAATGAAATAAATCGGTTCAGTAGTAACTGAGATATCGGGGAAAACGATTTTTTTATTTTTGAAGCCCTTGTTCAAGCTACAGATTTTTATTTTTATATAGATTAGTCATAAATGTTTTTACAAAATTTCGTTTTTTTTAATAAACCAAATTCGTTCATAATCAACAGAGTTATGGCCCAAAAACAAATCTGTTAAGAATATAAATACACACACAAACATGTATATTAAGCATTGTAATGACTATTAGCAAAGAATATTCATATATAGAAGGCGCATCATGTAGAAACAAAATTTCTTATGGCGGGTTCTAATCATAGAACCTGCTCTCATGTAATTCTCGCTCTCAACATTTTGTATTGATGAGTGGGATAAGTAACAAGGGAAAACTAAATACACCACCAAAACAGAGAGAGAGAAAGAGTTTAAATATATGTGTTTGTACATGTGTGTATTCCTTATAAAGAATTGCAAATAAAAACACGCACACATATATATAAGATTGTACATGTATAAAGATCTTTATTTCAAATTGAAAGAAACAATTTGTTTCTTGTATTTTGAAAAAAGTGCCAACAGAATTTTTAGTTGTTTACTAATGGAAAAGATATGAACGTTAATATTACAGTAGGGCATAGCATACATGTTTTGTTGTTTTACAAGTAGATATACTCTGATCTGCACCGACGTGCTTATACCTTTCTTAGTGACGTGACAAATAATTGTAAGTTGTCAATTTATATTTTATAGTTATATTTTTGATAAACTAATAATTGTTATATTTTACTTTTATATATTATATTTTTATATATTTCATAAAATGTGCATATAATTTGTTTTTGGTGTTTTTTTTTATTATTATTAAAAAAAGTTTTTATAGAGAATTTTTAGTTTTTGAAATTATTATTTAAAAAAATATTTAAATTTTTTCATTTTTAAAAGTATATATTTTTACATTTTTTGGATTTTTTAGAAAGAAAAATAAAAATAAAGTAAATAGTATATAAAAGTTTTTCCTTTTTTTCGGAAAAAAATTATGTTGTGATTTTTTCCATGTTTTTGAGTTGTATTTTATTTGAAACAAGAAATTGTTATTAAAATATACATTTTTTATAGCAATAAATAATATTAATATTTTCAATTTTAAAACTTATTTTTAAATTACATATATGTATTTCATTTCTTTTATTTTTGGGCAGAAATAACATTTATTATGAAAAATAAAGAAGTTTTTTTGATTTCCTTTTTCTAAGCAAAAAGTTATTATTTTTTTATACAAAAAGAAATAAATATTCATACAGCAAAGTTTCAATTTATAGACCTAAATTTTTTTATAAACAAAAATACTGATTTTTTTTAATATATAAGTTATTTTTTTGGCAGGAAATAAGTTATTTTTTATTTATTCATTTATTTATTTTTGTCATAATAATTTTTTATATAGAAGGTATATACAAATTAAATATTTTTTCAAAAGATCTTTTTTCAATATAATTCCACGTTCTTTACAGAATAAAACAAAATTATTAAAGAAAAATCTAATTTTCTTTAGTGAGAAATTTGTTATGAATAAAAAAAATAAAAATATTTTTTTATATTTTTTTCAAGTGGATATAATTTTATATTTTTGTTTTTATTTATTTAATTAATTAATATACTTTAACATCTGTTACTTTGAATACATAAGTAACAAAACTACACAAATCAAATTTTAAAATACAAATTTGATATTCTGAAAGTATATGACGTTAAAAAAGGTATAAGTAGTTCGGTGATGATTAAAGTATTCCTACTTTTAAAACAACAAAACACATATGCTATGCCCTACACTAACATACGCGATCGTATTTTATCTCCTTTAGTAAATAAACGACCAATTCCTTGTTTCTACTTTTTTATAGGCACTACACCAGCGATCGCCACACTCATACATTCAAAATTATGTTTGTGTATGTTTTGTTTTTCCCATTATGAAATTATACACCAAAAAAATAACATCATTTTTATAGTAATTTTATTTTGAAAGTTTCTTCGTCAATTCAAGACTTGTAAGTGGAAATACACGTTACTAGTTTAGAATTTGAATAGTAATAACCATAAAAATTAAGATTTAATGTTTATTTTTTCTATTATTTGATTAAAAAAAAATATAACGATAAATTATTAATTTAGGATTTTAATTTCTTATTAAAAAATATCGAATAATTCATCACGAACGATTATTTCAGATTTGTATTTTATAATAAAAAATTAATTGTAGTACATTATTAATTAAAAAAAGATAGTTATATAATTAAAAAATCATATTAATTAATCCTACTTAATATTAAATATTATTCATGAGTATATCTCAAGCAACAAGCAGTAACACAACATTCTTGCTTGAATGCTCGTGCGAGACTGACTTTCTTGTGTGTTTTTTATTCATTTCAAGAGCATAACAAAAGAGATAAAAAACACGCAAGCTTCTTTTCCTTTTGCCTTCCCTCCCCCATCATGAAATACTTTTAAAAAATATTTCAGTTTTCATTGACATGCGCCTTCTATATGTTGTATATTCTTTGCTATTAGTGACGTTTTTTGTTTTTTGTATAGACAAGTAGTTTAGTTAGAAACAGCAGTAATATAATGAATAACAGTGTTGTTGTTCTTTGTATATGCAGTCTGTACAAAAATAAATAGATATGGAATTGTTGTTGTTTATTTTTAAAAACTAAAACATATCTGTTAAGAATATACATAAATACATACACAAACATGTATATTAAGCATTGTAATGACTATTAGTGACGTTTTTGCCTATAAGGCCCAATTTTGACGATGATGGTTTTGCATCTGATGGTTTTAGTTTGTTGGCAAGAGGTGTAAAGAAGCAAGAGGGGTAAGAAAACAAGCACGAATCGTGATTTCGTGTGTGTTTTTTATGTTTCTTATTTACAGCATTCGCACTTTTCTTATGTTGCTTTATTTATTTTCGCTTTTCAGAGTGTAAAGATCGTCGCTATGATGCTTAAACTTATATAAGTGTTACCATATGGAAAAATTGTGATATACAAAATTTAACAAGTAAAATTTCTATTTTATACACAAAATTAAAAAAATGTGTAATTTTGTTTTTTTAAATCATTCATAAAGGCAATAAAAAGGAATAATTATTGAAATAAAAGTAATTGTATCCCAAATATAAAGGAAAATAATTTTTATTTTATAATTTATATGAAGGACAATCATAGTGAAAAACCCCACTAAGACAAGTAGTTTAGTTAGCAACAGAAGTAATATAATGAATAACAGTGTTGTTGTTGTTCTTTGTATATGCAGCCATTTTGTATATACATACATAAAAAAATAAATAAATATGGAATTGTTGTTGTTTATTTTTTAAAAGCAAAGCCTGCTATGATTGTTTTTTTTATATATTCAAATTTTCGTAGTTTGAATAAAATTTAGATTTATATATGTGAAAATATGAAAGCATGCGCTAAGGCGAAAATTTTATTATTTGTCGGTAATATGGTAATATGATGTCGATAAGATACTAAGATGGTAATATGGTGAAGGATATCAAAGATTCGGCACAGCCGAATCTTTTTTCAATTTCATTTAATTTTACATGATCGAATTTGTTGGATTTCAAATTTCTATTGATTACTTAATTACACAAGGCAACAAAATCGAAAAAATTTAAAAAAAAAAAAAAAAAAAAAATCAAACTACTTGAGTTATTGGATTTACCTTTTATTTTAAAGTCTTCTATGTGAAGATATCATTCAGAAAAGTATATAAATTATATGTTGTTAAAAAAAATGTTATTTTAGAGCAAAAAGAGTGTAGATACTTTTTCGGCCAAAAAACACAAAAAGTCGTAATTTTTGCAATTTTTAAATTCAAAATCATTTAATTTTGGACTCGGTAAAGATATCGACTTCAATAAATAATTTTGTTCTTTAATTAGCTAAAGAAAAAACAAATAAAATCGGTCGGAAATACTATGGAAATACTAGGTATATGAAAAAAACTGGACCAAGAACATGCAAAGTTGAGGTACTTAAAAATTCAAACTCAAATAACTCAAAAACTATAAGAGATAAATAGGGCATGTAGGTCTTATTAGTGTCTACAATAATGTATAAATTTGGACGAAATTGGACGAGAAACAAAAATTTGGCAAGCGATTAAAAAAATTTTATATCAGAGGCACCCAACTTTGAGCCCTTCTAGCTCCGCCCCTGAGGGGTCTGTACGGTCCCCCTTCCAAACTAAACATTGTACACTCCTCTGCTACGCATATACCAAATTTCATGTAAATCCAGTCAGCCCATCAGAAGATACAGATTTATTTCCAAAAAATTTCGATTCTGTCCCACTGTGAAGTGTAGAATGTAAACAATATTTTTTATTAATTTTATCTGGAATACTCGTACTTTATTCGAATTTAATATTTCTGTAAATTGTATAGCTGTTTGTCCCGATTTTTTCACGTATAACATGACCGCATTTAAATTTTTTCATTAATCCATGTCGTTAATTTCTCCAAAACGTGATTTAAGTGAAAACGACCCTATTATTTCGATTAATATAAATTTCTTCTTAGACAGACAAATGGTTTTTTATTAATATTTCCGAATGTTTTATTCAGCATCCTTACAAAAATTAAATTCATACTTTCAGAAAGAATAAATTAATTTCGTCCTTGATTTATTAGGAAAACATCTATAATTAAATTGGAAAATTTGTAACAACAATTAAGTAAACAACAGCAATTTAAAACGCAGCAAATTTAATAGTCTAAAACTAAAAAATCCGCGAAAAATTTAGATTTTGCAATAATGTACGCAGACTTTTCCTGTATAATTATATCACTTTATTTTAATATTTTAAGATAACCGCGAATCTATTCACTTTTCTAAAGTTTATGTTTTACTTAAATATTGTTAAAGATTTAAGCTATCATATAGAACTGTAAAAATTCCAAAAATCTTAAAGGATATATAGAAAAATTGCGTCAGTAATGTCTTTCATATGTTCGTACCATTTTTTGAAACATTTCTCCCGAACAATAAAACGCGAGATTTTTGAAGTTTTGAATTTTTTTCCAGAAATATGTTTAAAAATATTAAAATGTTATGCTATGTTCACATATACATCTTTTTTGAAAAACGATTCGTTTTCTTAAAAAACCCAAACAAATTGACTTGTTTTTTCATATATTTCAAAGCCAGAAAACATCTCGATTCGAGTTGTTTAATTACACTGGTCGACAAAAAAAAATGTAGACTAGATGGAATTCCGCATGCTAAACTCGAATCTGCTTTCAGTTTTTTTCCATCAGGTCGATATTTTTTTTATGAGCGTGTCTAATATTGTGCCCTTAATAAGCCGATTACTCGAGTATATTTCACTATAACTCGAGCCCGGTACGCACGATTTATATATATGATACACCAAAACATGCGGAATAAAATTAGCTTTAAATCGCTTTACTATCAAATTTTTATCCGCTCAATAGTTTAGGAGATATTTCGAAATAAGAGTCCGAAAAAAATTCTTTCTAAAAGTGAAATCTTCAAAAATGTTTCAGTTTATCATCTTTATCTCAAAGCTGTTAAAACTACGAGTAAATAAGGCCACGTATTATAAAATTCGTCAATTAATTAAAATGTAGTTAATTTGATAAATTTTTAGTCAAATTGAAGAAAATATTATTCAAATGAACTAAATTTTTTATTCATATTGAAGAATTTTGATTTGATCTAACTAAATTATTTTATTTAATTCAACAAAATTTTTGTTGAATTGAATAAAAAATTTATTGAAATTAACTAATTTGAATTTTATTCAATTTGACAAAATTTTGTCAATTCTAAAATGCTGTTTAAAACCCTGTAGGAAAATTTGCTATAAGTTGCTATCATCAGTAATAAAACAAATAAGAAATTTTAAAAAGTTTAATAATATTTATTGTATAAAAATTAGAAATAAGTATTTAAAAATATATAGACAATTATTTAATTAAATTTAGTACAAACTTACGTAGCAATAGTTTAAATTATAAATAATTTTATTATAAAGGGTTTAATACATTTTCAATGAGGCAAAATAAACCAAATAAACTACCGCACAGTGGGGCCAAAAGCAAAATAAATGGTAATAAGTCTGGAACTTTGAAACCACTAAACCGATTTAGATGAAACTTGAAACATCCATAGAGGAGGAGTTAGGCTTTCAGAATATTGTTAGGTAGAGTCTGTAGCTGCAGCACGGACACTGCTACAGTGGGCCCAATTTGACCACCTCGAGGGTGAAAAACATATCGCGGCTTATAACTTTTAAAAATATTAACCGATTTTAAATATTTTTACATTTTTGTGGATCTACAGACTCTATCCAACAATATTCTGAAAGCCTAACTCCTCCTATATCGATGTTCCAATTTTCATCTAAATCGGTTCAGTGGTTTCAAAGTTCCAGACTTGTTACCATTTATTTTGTTTTTGGTCCCATTGTGCGGTAGTTTATTTGGTTTATTTTACCTCATTGAAAATATATTAAACCCTTAATAATAAAATTATTTATAATTTAAACTATTGCTACGTAAGTTTGTACTAAATTTAATTAAATAATTGTCTATATATATAAAAAAATATATTTGATAAATAAGAAAATCTTATATTTTATAATTAAGTTGTAATATATTACCTTCAGGTATATTATCTATTTGTTTCATATTTTGTTACAAAATTTTGTTTGCTCGATCCTTGATATGATCTTTAATCATTCGTATGGAAACAACCCACATTTTAGTACAAGTCTTTTATCGATATCGACCTGAGAAAATAAAAAAATATACATTTATTAAAGAATCTATTTAACTTAACAAACTACACATTTTTGTACCATTTATTAAGAACATTAGATGTGCACTCAGTGATCACTGCAGTGATGCACTGCACTGGTTGTCGATCCATTCAATTTCTGAATGTTTTAGAACTCAATATTTTTAACGTTTATTTCTGGATGATTTATAGCTACGTATAAAAAATGTCAAGAAAAGGAAAATATAAACAGAAAAGTATATACATATATGTACATAGTACAAAAAATATTTACCTACATTTGCAAATCGTTTGTGGTCTCTTGTAGAGGTTTGTTTTTACGTTTTTCAAGGACATTTTTGTCGTGCAGTTCTCCATAATAAAAAACGGCTCCTTGAGATGATGATGGCCGTGGTCTAGCATGATTTATAAATAAGTAAAATATTAAGAACTTAAAATGTTTAACATTACCGTGAAAAGTATGAAAAAGTCTTTCAAATGTCCATGCGCTTTAGTTCTATGGTTTCATTTTGTGACATCCATGAGTTTGCACATAAATTAAAAAGGAGAATTATATTTGTGGCCAAAAGAAAAAACTACATAACTTGAGTTATGTTGTTTTTCTTTTTTTTAGAATTGTTGTATTCCATTACATATTGTGTAATTTTTTTTAGAGAAATCTGTCCATTACTTTAGGAGATATTAGTCTGAAAAACAACATAATTCGGTTGATTTTCCTATTTTCGAAATATAAAAAATATATAAATTAACATATGCTTTTTTCCATATTTCCTATAATAAAATTCATGATTGAATTTACGTACTTATTTCAAATATGTACTTTTTTAAGACATACATTCTATTTTTTGAATATTTTTGAAATGGAATAAATACATAACTCAACATATTCATATTATATTTTAAAATTTAATTTTGGAAAAAATGTATAACATCAGATATTATTTAAAAAAAGAATATAAATTTTATAAAAGGAAAAAACAACACCATTACTTTATTGGTATATTATTCTATAACCAGTGTACACATCGGTTCCAAAAATATATCAAATATTTTTTATACGAATTGCGGATATATTTACATGGAAAGTAATTTAAAATTGTATACCTATGACCTTTAATTTCAATTTTATACCTTAAAATCGGTCTCCTGAAAAGTAGTAAAAATGAATTATGTAGTTTTTCCTTTTTGTCACAGATATATTGATCGAAACTTGCTTGTTCGTGAAGTTATCTCATTTAACACAAATTCACACTTATTTTTTACTATGTTTTTTTTATTCGAGTTGTATAAAAAATTTTTACACAAAATTTAAATTTATTGATACAAAAACACGTGCACAAGCTTTATTATTTTTCATTCAACTGATCTTCACACTATGCATTTTCTGTATTGAAGAAATTTCTTCAGTTCTACATATGTTTCTTCAATTTGACTAAAAAAATAGTTAAATTAACGAATTTTATTCAATTCTACATGTCTTTAGTAAATTTTTTGAAATTTCGTCAAATTGAAGAATTTTATAAAATGAATTAGTTAATATTAACGAAATTTCTTCAATTCTACACGTCTTTAGTCAATTTGAAGATATTTAGTCAAATTGAAGATAATTATACAATTTGACTAAAATAAAATTGTTAATTTTAATAAAATTTCTTCAATTTACTAATTTTTTTAGTCATATTGAAGAATTTTTATTTATTTTTACTACTTCATTTTATACATAGTATAGTTAACAATTTCTAGTAAGAACTAAATAAATAATACAATTATAAGAAATATTTTTATATTTTTTACATATTATCAAAAACTGCAATTGTATTTATTAACATCAACATAAATACAATCTTAAAAAAAGACGTACAAACTTATTTTGATGAATTTTTTTCAATTCTACACGTCTTTAGTAAATTTGAAAATATTTATTTAAATTAAAGAATTTTATTCAATTTGAATAAAATAAATTAATTAGTTTCTTGAAATGTACGTGTTTAGCGATTTACAAATTTTTAGTCTAGTTGAAGAATTTTATTCAAATTGACTAAAAGATATTAGTCAATTTAAAAAATTTACGAAAAATATTAGTTAAATTAACAGATAAGTTATTCAAATTAATTTCTTTTTGGGATTTTAAATTGAATAAAATTGTGTATTGTTTTTCTTACTGCCAATTGTTTAAGAGTTACTGCCAATTTAACAAAATTTTTGTCGATTTAACGTATTTTTCTTCAATTTTTTAACGAAATTTTATTAAAATCAATATATTTTACAAAAAAAAATATTTTTGACGAAAAACTTTTAGTAGATTTGAAGAAAATTTGTTGATTGGAAGAAAAATTCTATTGATTTGAAGAAAAAAATCTGTAAATTTAAATATATATATATTAAGGCGACTCACTCCCTATGGAAAGAAAAAAGGTGGTTTTGTTACCCCCTTCAAAATTTATCTTGATATGTTTTATGATGTTCCCCAAAATATTTTGGTTCTACTGCTGACCGTTCGTGAGCTGGGCCATTTTTCAAAAAGGTATTTATTCCAGTTTTTTTAATTTTTCTGTATTTTCTCCCATAGGAACAGATATAAAATGTGGTATCATTTAAAAGGTATTTGGAAGGCGCGTCCATTGGTATATAAAAAACATCCAAAAGTGACCTCAATATTTTTTAATTCCATGAAACATACTATTTTTTTAAGGTTTTAATGAAAATACTAATTTTTAAATTTTAACTTGCTTTTAGGTATGAGTTGCTGGTGACTGTTCATAATTTATTTCAAAATTCTTTCGATTTCGTGGTTTATCATGCAGTCAAACTGATTTAAAATTTTACATAAACATAGTCAATGTGGGTATCAAAATTCTTCTTTTGATAAGAGCTACCAATTGGAATTAAAATATTTACAAAAATTGCAATAATTAGAATGAAATCAATAAATAACATTAACAGTGAATGAAAAAATCCGTAAAGAACTAAAAATATGACAATTTTATGTATTGAAAACGTTTATTGACTGCAAAACGTTATACAATGTAATAAATTGAGGGTTTATTCCCAGCAGTCTTTGAAAGAGACCAATGATTCTAATGAAATTATTCAAATAACATGTAAAATAATAGTTATGATTCTTTAAATAACTCAGTTAAGATTGAATAGGCTATATGGTTACATTGCACAAGTTTTGCGCATAAATTGAATCACAATAACATTTTTATAAAACATAACTTTAGTTTTTACATTTTCCGTTGATGTTTTTTGTTTCTATTTTAACATTTTTGCAATTTCCGTTAATGTGTTCATATAAGCAGTTAGTTCTTATCAAAAGAAGAATTTTGATACCCATATTGGCCATGTTTTTATAAAATTTTAAATCAGATTGTTTATGTGATAAGCCACGAAATTTGAAGAATTTTAAAACAAATATTAAACAGATACCAAAAACTCATGTCCAAAAGCAAGTAGAAATGTATTAATTTGAATTTTCTATAAAAGTAACAAACAATGTTGTAAAAAAACCTTAAAAAATAGGATGTTTCATGGAATATTGAGGTCACTCTTAGATATGTTTTATATACCAATGGAAGCACCTTCCAAATAGCTTTTAAATGATACCACATTTTCAATATGTTGCTTTGAGAGAAAATACAAAAAAGTTAAAAAAACTTTAAAAAAGACCTTTTTAAAAAATGGTCCAGCTCACGAACGGTCTGCAGTAGAACCGAAATATTTTGGGTAACATCAGGAAACATATCAGAGCAAATTTTGAGGGGGGTAACAAAGTCACTTTTTTGAATGAGTCGCCTTAATATATATATATTTTTTTTTCGTTAAAATTTTACGAACATTTTTCGTCGACTTTTTAATGGTCTGGGGAATTCGTAATTAACTTAATATTATTTAGTAGATTTTCTCCTTTTATATATTATTTCGTAGATAATTATGTGTAGATTACGATTCTTTAACATTTAGTTGCAAAACAATATATACATAATAAATAATTTGTTTCTAAAATTTGTAAAAAGATCAACATTTTCCCATATAAAAGCACCCTACAAACTTCAGGTACGATGCGGCACGGGTTAACGATATTCGATTTTACTGATATTTTACACAGTAAGTTTTTGCAACACAAAGAACAATTCTAGGGGGAGTTATGGTCAAAATTCGAAAGTTGGTAAATTTTGGTGCAGTCTAATCTACATATTTATGCGAAACTTATTTTTCTGCCCTGCAGTTTATATAATTCAAATTTTGATCATGTTTGGATGTGAAAAATGAAGTAAAATATGCTTATTAGAAATTTCTCCCAATGTTAAAAAGTTAATAACATAATAACATTTTATTAATATTAATACTTTTTAATTGTTTATGAGCTTTAAAAAGTTCATAGGTTTTAAATTCATTAAATAAAATAAACTTTGTTAAAAATAAATACCATTGGAATCATAACTATTTTTAATTACTACTATACTAAAAATCACGGACGAGAGGTCCGCGAAAAATCAAAAATTTCTAAAAGGGTCCGTAAGACATGAAAAGCTGGAAACCCACATGATTTTTATCACATAAATAGTGTATTTCACGAGTGGGTTTATAAGCTGTTCAAGATCATTGATCATGTGCCAAACTCACTTTTACACATCATTTTCATCCAAACTATGTAGATTATTTTTTAGATAACATGATATTTATTTACCGATAAAAATTATTTTATAAATTATTATTCTTTTTTAGACGATTGAATTTGTTTTTCTGCACAATGTGATGCTTTCGTAAAAAGATAATTTTAAAAATGTGTCATTAATGCCATTTTTACAATTTACTTAATGTCATTTAATGCAAAAATTATTTCTGAAATTTTGCAACGTCTATATCAAGCGTTCATGCTTCACATGTATTATATTGACTATAAAAGTTAAAAGAACTGAATAAATCTGTAATTTCTAACCAGCCGTCTTACAGAGTCTGTTTGAATGAACGGATATATGGATACTCACTTTTGACATGAAGTTTTCAAAACGTTTGCTAATTTTCTGTTCTCTTTCGATTTTACTATTTTTGTAAAAAATTACCTTCATTAAAAAATGTTGTAGCCTTTATAATTTTCTGAAAGCTATTTTGGGCTATACGACTCTTAAGGAGAAATCAAGTACATATTCGATATAAAAATTATGCGTTTTCAAAAATTAAAAAAAAAACTTTATATTTTTGGTAATATTTGTGGAATTATGGAATTTGCTTTTATCAAAATTTAAAATTTGCACTTCATTATTCAAAGTAACAAATAAGTAAAAAGTATAGGATTTCTAAACATACAGAGAATATCGGATATCTGAAATAGCAGAGAATATATCATATATACAATTTTTAACTACACCGAAAACCAACTTTTTGAAATAATTTTTTTTTATAATGAACAGTATTTTAACATTTATGAATAGATACTGTTTGCATAAAAGGCTTTATGTATATCGGTAACGACATCCACATTTTTTATGGAAATTTATTGTGAAGCTTAAAATTGTCGTTAGTGAAACATTATTTTAGTTCTCTAATGAAAGCATGAAACTATTTAAAAATGGAAAGATATTTTTATAAAAAAATCCCCAAATTAAGGACAGAAGTAATGATTTTTTAATGAGTTCTTTTAGGAGCCAACTTACATTAGCTGCAAGAAAATCGATGCAGAAACCCGATCTTCGATTGAAAATATTCTATTTGATAGAGAAAACAATGATCAAATAAAGAAAATAATGCTGTCGAATGAAACAATATAAAGAAAACGATGTGGCGAGGAAAACGTTTAATTAAAAAGAAAAATAGTTCACTTTAACTTGATGAAACTATAAATTTTTCAATTTTATTTTTTTAAAGTCGTTTCAACGGTCTTTTGATATTTAATAACATCCTGTGTAATAAGATTATTTAAATTTGCTCGAATAGTGTGACTTCTCAATGCTAAGTACACAAAACATTTATTTCGTAGAGAAGGTTGTGGGCTGTAAAAATTAATTTTGCTTAAACGACTTTATAATTCAAAGGCGTAAAAATCCTTTCAATATGAATATTGACAAAATACCAAATTCATTTCAAAAAGTGTTAAAATGTAACTCATGGTTTAAATTTTTATTCTTAATCTGCAGATTTAAAAGCATTTTAGTTTAAATATGGCAATGTTTTTCCGTTTGTTGGCTCCGAAGTTCTAAATGTATTAGAACAATTTTCATCAACACACATTTTTATGTGGAACTGTCATATTCGCTCTTGTGTCCATCAAAACTAAAGTATCGAACTTTTGTTTTCCCAGAGAATGATATAAGATATACATTATACGAAAATTATCTTAATATTAAATAAATCATGGAGCAGAAATAATGTCGCAATTATTAATATTATTTTATCGTTACACGATCGCCAGGAAATAAAATATTATAATAATAAAAAATGACACATAAATACGATTATTTCCGCTCCCTGATAATAATTCAAAATCTGGCTCCGTTAGGATTTGTAGGACGAAAAGCTGTATAAGGAAGCAGAATTTTAATTTTCCACCATGTCTGGGAGCATTAGAAAGTTCTGGAAAGAGAAAAAATGCTTAGAAAATGACAGATAAATCCGCTTATTTCTGCTCCCTGATAGAAATTTCAAAATCCCGCTCCGTTAGGATTTGTAGGACAAAAAGTTACATAAGTAAAACAAATTTTAACTTTCTACCATGTTTGGAGTCTTCAGAAAGAAAAAAAGGCTTAGCAAATTATATATAGATAGAAGATAGATAACATCTTATCTTATTTTTTAACTAGTCAAAGTTGGAGTGGGTCGCGCTTCCATTACAATGTTAAAAGGGGGTCGCGAAGCAAGATCTTGTGAGGACCCCTGACATATAGTATACTGCAGGCAACATACTGGTCATCTCTTATAAATAGCCACAGTAACAGTTACTGTGACCTATCAAACTATATAAACTATTGCTTACATTCTGTTCTTTACATCAAGTCCAAAAAGTATAAGTTAGGTGTCTCTTTTTCTTTGAAATTGTGTTGGAGAATTTCAAAAAGTGCACATGTGGTAAAAGTAATTAATAAATAATAGTTTTGTAACATCTGTTTTGTTGTTTTACGATTATCGGCAAGGTAAGTGTCGAAAAATCAGTTACCACTCCACTTCTTTTTCAATTTTATAGTTATTTTTGAAGTACATGAAATTTTATGTTTGTGTCTTTTAGGCTACATTATACGAAAAGGGATCTACTTTATATACTTATTAAGAAAATTTATTTTTATTATTTTATTTTAGAATGGCTCGTCGACATAAGCTAAGTGCCGATGATATCGCCTGCATACTCCAAGCAGGTGAGGAAAGTGAAGATGGTATTAATATCGTTGATGACAGCTTGGCTGATCCTGATTTTGCTCCGGATTTCGAGCAGCTTATTGAAGAGTGTTGGAAGATGAAATTCACCTCTCGATGCAGAACAACGACGACTTTATTTCTAATCTTGATGAAGAACCAACACCTTTCAGTGCAAATCTTTTAAATTCAGCTGGTCCAACCGAAAAAGCTTCTTCCAACGTTATAGTGCGACTATCGCGTATGATTCCTCGTCGACAGAATTATAAGCTCTACTTTGACAACTTTTTCACGTTGTTGCAACTTTTGGAATATCTACAAGATAAGATGAAGAAGTAAACGTTGGAAAGTGCGCATTTTTTATCACTATTTAGATCTTATGATGTCAAACTCTTGATGGTTCTACAAACGGTTATGCAAATACAAAAATTTACCGATAAAGGACATAATTTCTTCGGCAAACTTTCGTTTGGAAGTTGGCGAAACTTTATGTAAAATGGCGATAAAACCCACCTCAAAAAAACACGTCGCTTTTTGAAAGATGAAATAGAAGCATGGAGGACCTACGCAACGTGTACCTCCGCAAGCAGATCGGCAGGATCAAATCGGTCATTGGCCTCAATGGGCGGATAAAAAATTCGATGCAAATATACCAAATGTGCTGGGTTTACCCAACAATGTGCGAGAAACTATTTCAAGAATTTTCACTCGTTTTAAATGATTTTCAATAATTAATAATTTTTTTTATATTAAAAAAATTCCTAAAATATTCCTATGAATTGTTAATAGCTTTATGAAGTTTTTTTTTGTCATTATTACATATGTATTGTTGCCTATAAGCTACAATCCCTTTTTTTGAAATTGTGCCTTTTTAACAAAAAATTTTTAAATTTAAAAAAAAGTGTTTTATTATTTACTGCCATCTATTTATATTTATATTTATAGAAAATGTAAAATTTGAGGTTGTTGAGTTATAGAGGGTTAATATGACATAAATAAATCTTATATCATAAATACTTCGAAAGATATTTGCAATTTTGTGTATACAACTTTATAAATTTTGGAAGAGGTAAGGAAATCAGTTGGTTGGTTTTAAATGGAATGACTCGTATATTTTATTTTACCTGTAAATTTCGCGATAGCTATAACTCTTTCTTACATTTCACTTTAATTGGAGCAGTAGTTTTGGAGATTTATTACCAAAAAATTTGCGTTTGACCCCACTGTGCGTCGGCTTGGTTCTCTGATGCTTACATTTTGTTATTTTAACGCTTTGTTTCTAATTAGCTGATTTTGACACAACTAACCGCAAAGCATTTAAAAAGTGACTGTTGTTTTTGTACTGTTGTATTTGTTGTAGAACTGACTTTACCTGATAAATAAATATACCTTGAATAATACTATGTATGTTTCAATGAACAATACTTGACATTTAACACAAACAATTGAGAGAACAAATCTCCGTTATTTTGAAATCAGCTAAAAATATGACAGACAACGCAACGTAGAATGAAGAAAAGTAGCGTGAAACATTTTGTACAAACAGGCAACAAAAGTAAACGTATCACATGTTTCTGAACATTCATTGGGTAAACAATCCTGTTCTTAGGTTATTTTGTAAACAAAATAAACTACAGGGTTGTTAAAAAGTCACGCAGCTACGTAAAAATCTATTTCTGCGTTACGCTACCTATAATTTGTGTGTCAATAGCTACATACACACATCTGCATAAAGCAGGTTGAAACAGCTGATTGCGATACGATTATTTTTCTTTTACTGGTTGGGCCTTAAAATAATGAAATATGAAAAGTGAAACATAAACATGCAAGATTGTGAACTATTTCATATCTTTCATTTAACCTAATCGTTCAATTGCAATATTTCTTTCACGGAAGACACAACTCTACATTTAGTTGTGTTCTAGCTTTCAACAAAAGTTGTGTTTGCGTACTTTCCAGCAAGATTTATATAACAACTTTTTTTTATGGGAGCAAACACCAATTTTTTCTCAAATTAAAAACGAAAGAAAAAGATATAGTCGGTCAAGCCCGACCATATGATACCCTACACCATTGTGTAAATTATAATTCGGGGAGGGGTCTTTTATTTGGCTTGGAGTCAAATATGGACAGATACTCATAAGTGTAAAATAAAACATACGAATACCGAATATTACGTTGATGATGACATTTATATATGAATTTATTCACTTTTTGGTGATTCCCGAAAGAGGTCCTTATATGGGAGCTATGGTAAATTATGGACCGATATTTGTAAAATTTGGCACCATCATTTATGTTCATATAAAACTTATTTGTGTCGAATATTAACTTGATACTAACATTTTAATGGGATTTATGCCCGTTAAAGTAATATTTTGAAAAGGGGTTTATATGGGAGCTATGGTTAATTATGGACCGATTTTTAAAAATTGGCACACTTATTTAGACTTATATGAAACATATATGTGCCAAATTTTATTAAAATACTGCTATATTTAAGGGATTTATGATTGTTAAACCCTTTTCCGGGAGGACATTTGAATAGGGGCCTGGTTAAATAATGGACCGATCATAACCAATTTCAATAGGCTTCGTCCCTGTACTATAAGAAACTTGTGTACCAAATTTCATTAATTTTGGTTCAAAATTGCGACCTGTAGTTTGATTACAAGGTTTACATGGACGGACAGACGGTCAGACGGATGGACGGACGGACGGACATCGTTAAATCGACTCAGAAAGTGATTCTAAGCCGATTGGTATAAATTAAGGTGGGTCTTAGACCAATATTTTTGGGTGTTACAAACATCAGCACAAACGCATAATACCCTCCCCACCTACGGTGGTGTAGGGTATAAATATTCAAAAAAGTACGCGAACAACATTTTGTTTGTAAACAACAAAAAGTGATGTCCCCTCATTAGATTAAAAAATCGCTAATCTATGTATATAAATAAAAATATAGTATTTTTGTTCTTTTTTGTTAAGAAAATAAAAGTAAAATATTATTAATATTAAATATTATTTGTTAATAACATTAATTTAACATTAACAAATAACATTAAAAGTTGACTCATTAAAATATAATTTTTAACCAAAACAATAAAAAAGCTGAAAATCCTTAACTAAAAACGCTAAAATGGCATCTCTTAAAATGATTTTCAACAGAAAATAAAAACTTTTATAAATTCATTTTTATAAAAAATTTTAACATAAATCTAAACAAATGTAATTGTATTTGCGTAATATTTTATTGCATTTATTTTTCTAACTTATAGTAGAATTTGAGTTTTTATATTTTGATTTTCTTTGTTTACATTTGTAAACAAATGATCATATGTTTTTTTAAACATATGTTTTGCTGATGGAAGTTGATGGAAGAAAAACAGCCAGCAACTTTCAACAAATTCTTTATCAATGAACTGTCAAATTTTGTCTCTCTCTTGCTCTCACTTGCAAGTTTTTTAAAGTAAACGAACGCGATTTAGCAACTTCCAGCAACATTTTGTGATAATTATCACAAATTATCAGGAACGCGAACACAGCTAAAGATTCATGTCGCATGATTAAGCAAAAACAAAACACATAACAAAGAGCGCAAAAAAATTATTATTTTTTGTGTGCTAGATATAACAAACACATTCGCAACATCTCAGCAGGCCATATGTCCATTAACGACACTTTCATCGATGATGTCGTCTAAATTTGTCGTCAAGAAAATGCATGTAGAGGACAAGTTTGATTGAAAGTCACCTATATTATCATCTTACCCCATTTTCGGCGACTTCAATAACAAAATATACTGAATTGTCGTACATATTTAGTTCGGTGACAACATAAGTAAAATGTCCAGCAAGAATGTCGTGAATTAAACCAAACACACGACATGCTGCATGACTGCTGCATGACAATGTCATCAATACCTATCAGATAAATAAAAGCATTAATAAAACCATTAAAAAGTAGAGAATGTTGTAGCTGAAGTGGTAAGTGCGCTTGACTATTCAATAAAAAAGAGAGAAATTGGTGGCCTGGGTTCAAATCTCGGCGGAACCCAACTTTTTTTCATTTATTTTTCTTAAAATGGTTGACGAAAATATACATGACACTGTCGCTCAGGTTATCGTTGATGACTTAAGTGCCCTTTGTTCGAAAATGTCACCAATGTTTGTTCGGAGCTGTCGTACATGTGTCATCGAAGACTGTGACAAATCATCAAGACTTCGTCGATATTTTCTACAAGACATGGCCTGCTGGGATATAATGGACCGATACAATTATTTGTCATAAAAGATGTAATTTTGATAAAAAATATTATACTATAAAATTTTAAATTTTTTGATAATTAAATTTATTATTATATTTTTATTTTTTTTATTATTTGATAATTGATTAATGCCCGTAATTTCAACAAGTAGATAACTATGGGTATAATTAAATACTAGATATCTTTAACTAACTAGTAAAATTTAATTGATAATCTCAAAGCTTTTTTACCTAGGTGTTTGTACCGAACAATTTATATATAAAATATGGTAACATTACTGATTTAAATGTCATAAAAAATTATTAAAATTTTATTTATTTAAAATTTTTCACATTTAACAATTTTATATTTCCCATTTTTGTGTGATTTTTTCAATAATTATAATGAAATATATTTCCGGTACAGAAAATTATAGGTGACTGTCCAAGCCATCAAATAAAAGACAAACATTGTTGATATTGCTGTCTTTCATTGGACTACTTTAATCGCACCGCTGTTATTTAGAAACAAGTTTTCTCGCTCTTTGCGTTTTGGAATTTCCCGACCGCCTGTATGTCTGTTTGTCCATGTAAGCATAGTTGTTTTGACCGCATTCAAGGGTCTTCCCAGGTATTAAAACCATTGAGTTTCTAGTATATGCCAATATTTATACCCTACACCGCCAAAGGTGGTTGGGGTATTATGCGTTTGTGCTGATGTTTGTAACGCACAGAAAAGATATCCCAACACCATCCACCACCGACTCAGAGTAATTTTCTAAGTTAATTTAACGATGTCCGCCCGTCCGTCCATCTGGCTGGTTGTCTGACTATGTAAAAATTGTACACAAAGTACAACGCTATTGAAATTGGTCATGATCGGTCCATTATTTCCCCTTGCCCCCATACAAATACTCCCTGGAATAGGTTTCTAACGTAAACAAATACCTTATTTATGACCATATTTCAATAAATTTCGGTAGGAATAAGTTTTATAAAAAGATAAATCATAGTGCGATTTCAAGAAGATCAGGCTACCTTCCTTTATAAGCCCACTTTCGAAAATCACTTTAACTCCCAAGATCGGACATAAATGGTATTATGGTAATATTTGACACGAACAAGTTTAATATAAGCAGGAATCATATTAACTAATTTCATTAGAATCGGTCCATAAATTGCCATTGGTCCGATATTAGGTAATTTTCTAAAAGTTTCGGAAATCATTTTAGTGTATAAACACGATCGTGTAGGGTATCAAATTATTGGGATTGACCGCCTATATCTATCTCATTTTCTTAAGGTTTGCCATAAATATTTTCATTGTTTCATGCAGAAATCACAGTTTTGAGGATTGGTCCATAACAGATTAGACTAAGATCTCACTAATGATGAATTTCTCCCAAAAATTTTTATTATTTACTTACCTAACACATTATCTAAACAAAATTTATGGTGTAAGAAACACTACTGTTATCTATTCGGTAATTCATACCTACGATTTGAAATTACTAAATTTAATTTACACCATAGATATCCAGGCACTGAAAGATATCTATTTGTAGAAATTACGGGCATAAATAAAAAGCTATTTTCAATTTAATTTGAACCATAATTACTGAAAAATACATTTTTGTTTCGCAGGATAATCCAAACAACTTTCTATTCTCGGTTAAAAATTGTTTACATTTTTTAAGAAAGTTTAAAAACTCCATTTTCTAACTTTAAAAAGGTTTATTAAAAATTTCATTGTGCACTCCTTACACAAGTGTAATAACTTCAAAATTTTTTAATAGATTTTTTCTTTTTATATGTTATTTAATAGATAATTATGCGTAGATTAAAATTGTTTAACATTTAGGTGCAAAACGAAGTATTTAATAGCAACATTTTTCTAAAAATTGCAAAAAGACCAACTTTTTCCCATATAAACGCATCCTATATACGATATCCAATTTCACTTATATTTCACACAGTATGTTTTTGCAACTCGAAGAACAATTCTAGTCAAAATTCGAAAGTTGGTAAATTTTGGTGCAGCCTATTAAAACATAATTTGGAATTTTTGTTGCTGCATAATTCATTTTCCAAAAAGGTGCACCGAAAAAAGTCTGTAGCTAATTCTTTCGTAAAATATAAGAATATTTCTTATATAAATAAATTTTATTAAGCATTTTAACATTTTACGAAATTCACGAAATCGTTCGTAGTGGTTTCTTTCGTTTTATTTAAACATTTTCGTTTTATAACAAAATATAATTTGTAATATTATTTTTATACCCTTCACCACTGGTGTAAAGGGTATATATAAGGTATATATTCCGTTTGTAATTCCCACAATTTTCGTCGGAGAGCAAAAAAGTTTATATTTTCGGGATCCTTGTAAGAAGCGATGACGATAGGACCATGTCCGTCCGTCCGTCCGTGTGTCGGTTGAAATGGCGTTTATGAAACCCACCGATAACTGACATATACAATATATATATCAAACGATCGGAAATCCTTTCGAGAATTTTGCTATTGGAATTCAGCAAGATCGGTTCATATATTGCGGAGATATGCTTAAAAACCGGTTTTTAGAACCGGTTTTCCAGTTTCTGAAGCCTCTGTATATACTATGGACTTCGTTTTTACAAAGAAGGCTCGGACATCTTTTTCTGAATTTTTGTTCTGAAAAAATGAAATAAATCGGTTTATTAATAACTGAGATATCGGGCAATGCGTATTTTTTATTTTTTGAAGCCCTTGTTTAAGCTACAGATTTTTATTTTTATACAGATCGGTCATAAATATTTTTTTGAATCAGCAAGATCGAGATATGCTTTAAAAACCGGGTTTCCAGTTTCTGAAGCCTCTGCATATACCAGGGACTTAATTTTTTTAAAGGGGGCTCGGACATTTTTTTCTGAATTTTTGTGCTGAAAAAATGAAATAAATCGGTTCAATAATAACTGAGATATCGGACAAAAGGCATTTTTTATTTTTTGAAGACCTGATTTAAGCTACAGATTTTTATTTTTATAGTGATCGGTCATAAATATTTTTATAAAATTTCGGTTTTTTTAATAAACCGAATTCGTTCATAATCAACAGAGTTATGGTCCAAAAACAACTCTGTTAAGAATATAAATACAGACACAAACATGTATATTAAGCATTGTATCCCAGCAGGCCGTGTCTTGTAGAAAATATCGACGATGTCTTGATGATTTGACACAGTCTTCGATGACACATGTACAACAGCTCCGAACAAACATTGATGACATTTTCGAACAAAGGGCACTTAAGTCATAAACGATAACCTGAGCGACGCGTCATGCATATTGTCGTCAACCATATTAAGAAAAATAAATGAAAAAAAAGTTGGGTTCTGCTGAGATTTGAACCCAGGCCACCAATTTCTCTTTTCCTTATTGAATAGTCAAGCGCACTAACCACTTCATCTACAACATTCTCTATTTCTTAGTGATTTTATAAATGCTTTTATTTATCTAATAGTTAAAAATAGTTGTTGATGACATTGTCATGCAGCAGTCATGCAGCATGTCATGTGTTTGGTTTAAATCACGACATTCTCGCTGGACATTTAGCTCATGTTGTCATCGAACTATATATGTACGACAATTCAGTATATTTTGTTATTGAAGTCGACGAAAATGGGGTAAGATGACAATATAGGTGACTTTTAATCAAACTTGTGCTCTACATGCATTTTCTTGACGACAAATTTCGACGACATCATCGATGAAAGTGTCGATAATGGACATGTGGCCTTCTGGGATAGGTATATATATGGAAATAATTATGGAACTTCGGAACGGCTGCTCCGATTTACATGGTAATAGTAGAGGTGTAGGCTAGTTTAAGTTTTGAGCTTGGACCATATAGACCTACAGGGGGCGAGTCCACAAAGTTGGACACCTCGGGTATAAAATTTATTAAAAACGAACCTGATTCCTTATATCTGAACCGATTTCAAAGACAGCCGAATCTTTTTTCAATTTCATTTATTTTTGAGAAATACATATTACAAATTTTTATTTTAAATAATACATAGAATTATATTGTAATTCAAAACATTCTGATTTAAATAATTAAGGTATTTTATTATATTGCTGTGTTATTTTGGTATAAGATAATTTTCATATTATTTAGTAATAAAATTTGACTATTTTTGGAGATATTTTGGACATTAAAAATTAAAGATTTCCATAGAAATTTTTGATTTTTTTAAACAAAAAATTAAAAACCTGAGTTAAGTTGTTTTGTCAAAAGTCCATGCCACAAATTCACATAGAACCTTACCTTATCAAGAGCACTTTCAAGGCCTCCAAAGAACACAAATTAAAATAAGTTTATTTGAAAAATCTAAAATTAGAAAACAAATGATCGACAGAATCTTAAAAAAAAATTACGTAAAATAAGCCACCAACGGAAGGATAAATGTTACAAAATGTTTAATATAGAATATGTTTTAAACATAATTTTCTTTATTCGATATTTTGATTTTACACTTAAAAGTCCAAAAAAAAAAAATTTGCGTTAAATTTTATGTTTGCTGTTCATCTTGTAACTTGAACTAACAAGATAGAACAGCAAACATAAAATTTAACGAAAATCTATTTTTGGATTGTAATACATAAGACAGATTTTAATTTCGATTTATCACTTTAAACTGCTTATCCGATCTTATATCATTAACTATTTTTTTAATATCTTGAAAAGAATGCTAATTTAAAAAAAATCAATGAAGATTCCAATTCACCATTTTGAGCTGCTCAGGTCCAAAAACTGTATACCGTTATTATTATTTTTAATAAGAATGAATTACAGATTTTTACTTTTACTTAAAAAAAAAAAAAAATATATATATATATATATATATATATATATATATATATATATATATATATATATATATATATATATATATATATATATATATATATATATATATATATATATATATATATATATATATACATTAATATTCTAAGTCTAAAAAAACGATTTTTTTGTAACCTAATTACATACTATTAATATGAAATTATAAACTGAACATATTAACGTTTTTTCTGTACAGTGCATGAAAAAACCTAAGCATAAAGAGTAAAAGTTTACATATTTTGGTACCAATAAATTTAATAGAAATATGAATTATCTTTTTAAACACCGCAATCTAAGTGCATTAAGGGGTTTATGGAAAATGTTATATTTTATTTGCTTATTTGGAAAATATAAAAATCTTGAAATACTTCGATTGAAATAACATAAGCTTACAAAATAAAATTTTATTTTTAATTATGATGCATTAGTCAGCATTTAGTTAAAATAATATATTTTGGCATTAATGTTTCTTTAGTAATTGAACCCAGTATGATTTAAAGAGTAATTAACGAAATGTCCCGTTGAACCTAGTCTTGAAAAAAGAAATCTAAAATTTTTAATAAGGATATTATGGAAATAAAAATAATTCCCACCAAAAAAGAAGTATCGCCTGATAGTATCTTTAAATCGTATTCATACATTCAAAAATCATATCCCAACGAGGAAGTTGTTTTTAGTGACAATAAAATATTTAATTTGTATTACTAGATGGTTGTCTCGTGTATTGATACAAAATAAATTGCGGGATGAGAAAATCAGACACTTACCAAATTGCTGGAAGGATTTATTATAGAATATTTTGCGAATAGTTATAATAAAATATTACTAAAGGGTTTTATAAATACAGACAATTATGATAAACGTCACTTTTCTTATAAAAAAGATTATGGGAACTTGGTCCATACATTCCAGCGAGATATCGCCTCATCAAAAAATAAAAGTTAACAAAAATAATTTGTTTGCGAAAAAAAAAAAACTGCTCTGTTAAGACATGAGCTAGTTTTTTCATAGACCTGAAATATTCCGACAGTATGCGAGAAGTTATATGCCAAACAGTTTTTGCAGAAAGGAGCCGCTTTAACACTACAAAGACCTTAAAAAAATGCATGGACAATAATAATGCAATGTTGGCGTATATTTTGCCTACAAACTTCGATTGGAATATGTTGTGAAGAATGCAATTAGCCATAAAAACTATAAAACCGCTATAATATTGTATCTAATTTTAAATAAAGCATGCTATTATAAATTGTATGCTTAGGTTATTTCGTTCTAATCATTAAATTTGCATCATATTTCTTAACAGTGATCTTAAGTTTTGTAAAATTTTGCAAATAGTTTAAAATAGAATGTGGAACATAATTTTTGGATATAAAATAGATATAGTGATTTTTCTTACATTTTTATTGTATATGCTTAGGTTTTTTCATGCACTGTATAAGGAGTGCGTTCGAAAAAATCTTAACATATATGTATAATATTCAATAACTTGGAAACGGTTGATCTTAGAGTTTTCATTCTTTTTTAATTTAATTGATAATTTATTACAAAGCACAGAAAAATATAATTTTTGTATTTCTAACCATTACTTATGAACTTGTGGAACATTTTTGGTAACCCTTCCGTTAGAGATTTGATAGTTGCTTCAGTAACTTTTTTGGAACAGTGTGTTCCATCGTTTTTATGCTCTTCAATTCACTTTTTACAAGAGCTCAATATCTCTCCACTGGTCTAAGCTATGGACAATTTGCGGGAAATTTGTGGTAATTGCAGTAATGGACCGGATTCTCTGTACCAGTTGAGTATCAATTGACACCTAACTCGTCACCAAAGTTCCAATTGAGAACCAGTTGACACAAACACACTCACTATTAACATGCTCGTTAAGTGCGCAAATAGCAACTCGCGCGCTATAACAATCAGTGGCTGAGTGGTAAACGTTGAAGACTATAAAACATAACATACGTCAGATGAACGTGGGTTCGAGCCGGGGTGCCGCCATCGACATTAACGAAAAATTATAAAATTAAAATAAACATAATTTAATAAAGATAATAATAAAAATAATGTTTAAAAAGTTAACAATTGCCGACATTTTATAAAATTTTTATTACAATAATCGTTACTGAACCTGTCCTCTTGGACCTGTCCCAAGGGGCTAATTAGCCACCTCCAATGACAACCCCATGTAAAAGTGACAGGTTCTTCTCATATAAAGTTCCGGAACTGGGACCGGTCACTAGCCCTGAGAACCTGTCACGTGACTAGTTTTGAACCGGTTCTCTTTACTCTAGGGATGTTATTGTTTTGGTACCACTCCAGAACTTTCTTACGTAGTGACATGATACCAAATCGGGCCAAAAATGTGTGGACACGTTCTGCTCTCTTGTTAAAGGAAGAAGTCTTTTTTGCAAATATTTCTTGATGTATATTTTGGTATTAACAGATCCGAATGTATCAAATGACTTTCCTGTTTTGCCGCAACTGAAAAAAGCTGTTATACCAGGAATTTCGTAAGAAATGTTATCCATTTTTGAGTCCTAAATTTATCTTTAACATTGTGTCGAGCATTAACAATATAAAAGTTTTGACACAGAAGCTGCGAAAATTCTGCCAGCACATACGTTTCTTCGTCAATTATACAACTTGAGTATTTTTGTATGAAATTTGATTTTAATTTCCGTGTCCTATTCTTGGCTTCTAAATGTTTGGCAGCATTCCTGTTTGGAACTTTTTGGACTTTATATGTTATCAATTCTGCATTAGCTTTAAATTTTCGCACCAAATAGTCAATGACTGAGCTAACTGGGCTGCTTTTCTACAATATGTGTTTGGAGTTCCTTTCAATATTCTTTAAATTTTCTGGCCTTCCCAATATCATGTGGAACTTTTTTTTCTTTACGAACCGGGTTTTTTATCAATGGTCAAATTTTTCTGATATTGTTTAATGACATTAGAAACAGTTTGACGGCAGAAATTGAATTCTGTGTCCAATTATTTGTACACAGAAAAAAGTCACCAATTAACAAATATATATGAAAATAATTCACTCAATTATAAACTTGTTTAAATTTGCACCTCTCACCAAAATGATTGTATCAATTACTAAAAATTATAAAAAATACGAAACAGAAAAAAAAATCCCAATTAATAAATTAATTAATTCAATCAAGTAGATGATTGAATGAATTAAAAATGTGTATAGGAAAAAAAATCATACCAAAATTTATTTTTTATTTTATTTTTTCTTGAACATATTTATTAAATTTTGATGCAAAATTAAACAACTGAGTTAATTGTAAAAAAGACGGTAATAATTTTTTTTGTGTAGAACCTATTTGGATTTTTTTTTAAATTTTTTAATAATTTGTATCACGTACATATCTCTTGTCACTCATTTTGATGAAAATCGCGACAAATCAACATGGTTCAAAAAAAAACTTTTTAATATTGATTCCGAAAAAAGTTATGAGGCAAAACGTTAAGATTTTTTCGATCGCACTCTTTATGTTACAATTCCTTTTGTATTTATAAAAAAAATATTCGTAAAAAATACTAAGTTTTATCGTAAAACAATATAAAAATTTCGTAAATAATAAGAAATATATTCGTAAGCATTCGTTTATATTGCACCATCCTTTCGTGATCCAAAATCACGAATTATTTAGTACATTGTACGTTAGCTTTCGTTTATGGATTTTTTTCGGTGTGTTAATATTCTTTCATTTCTAAATAATTTTTTTGTTCCGGACTGCAAAATTTTTGTAACGGTTTAAAAAGAAATCTTAACGTAAATGCGAGCAAAAAAAATCAGAGGTTTTAAAAATTTTTTTTTTTTTAAATTTTAAAATAAAAAATTATAAATAATTAATTTTGAATGCTATTTTATGGGTTTTTATGGGTTCTTGTTAAAATCCACAGATTATGAGCTTTCTGAAATGCCTAAAATCAAGAAGATAGGATAACTAATAACATAATTGTTACTAAATTAAAATTTTTACAGTAATTTTTTTTTTTACACGTAATTTTCGGGCAAATATACCCCGAAAAATAAGATTTCAAACAGAATTTGAGGGAGAGAAACGAAACTTGGCATGTAGTTTCCTATTCACGTTTTATAAATCCTATGAACAACTTTAGGATCTAAAATGAAGAAGTTAACATTATATTGCTACTCGCTCTGTGTTTAAATTTTACATAAAATACATGGGAAAAGTGCTAAAAATTACCAAGGAAGACAAAGTTTTTAAAAGTTTTCATACAAAAGTGTAAACATTTTATTAAAGTATTTGGTATCGTAGGAATCGTAAGAACATGGGGAATCATAATTAGTGAATTACATACCCGAGGTGACCAGCTTTGGAGGTCTACCCATGATCCGCTAGGAGCCTGTACGCCTCCAAATCAAATCGGAAACACCTTAGCTCTGACCAAGCTAAATTTTATTCAGATACCTCCAACGGTTCCCAAGTTACAGAATTATTTCCAAAAGAAAAAAAAAAAATCGATTTGGGAACAATGTGCGTGGTTTGAGAACAGTTATTTTTTTACGTTGCTTATAAATTGTATTTTTTAACATAAGTATAATAGCTATTAATAAAGATTTTTTTATACCCTACACCACCATAGGTGGTTGGGGTGTTATGCGTTTGTGCTGATGTTTGTAACGCATAGAAAATGTTATCCAACACCCACCTTAAAGTATAACAATCGACACAGAATTACTTTTTAAATCGATCTAACGATATCCATCCGTCTGGCTGGCTGGACGGCTGGCTGTCTATGTAAACCTTGTGCACAAAGTACAGGTCGCAATTTTAAAGATAATTCAATGAAATTTGGCACGTGGGACTTTTATGATACAAGGCTATTGAAATTGGTTGTGATCGGTCCATTATTTCACCTAGCCCCCATACAAATGTCCCTCCGGAATAGAGATACAACACTCGAAATGTAAATATTTTAATGAAATTCGGCGCAAAGAAGTATCAATCTTTGTACCAAATATTACGAAGATCGGTCCACAATTGACCATAGCTCCTATATAAACCCCTCTTCCGAAATCAAGTTAATATTCAACACAAATAAGTTTTATATAAGTATAAACAACATTGCCAAATTTTATTAGAATCGGTCATGGTTGGAAATCGATACCGTTATAAATACCGATACCCATTAAATACCGTTTAAAGTTGGTTACCGTAACTGATACCGATACCGAAATTATTATTTTGTTAAAAATACCGGTATTCAAATACCGTTTCCCTCTGTACCGGTAAATACCGGTAATTTAGTTTCGGTATTTTAAAAATATATTTTTTTCAACATAATATGGTATTGTAAGAAAAATTTGTCATATAATTTACTTGAGAAAATAAGAAAGATAAAATTATTTTTAATAATAAGAGTAATAATTATAGAATTTTATTTTAAAGAGGACTTTTATTGTTTGTTTCTTGGTTATATCATTTGCAATAAATATATTTTTAATGATGTTTAAATCCATTAAACCTAGTGACTTCACTTTTATAAAAAGTCTTAGTGAGAACACAAAAAATATATGGGCATTTTAACTTACGATATGCTCTTAATTATTTGTCATATGACGCCCATGGACGTTAGATTACCCATGAATACAAAATTTTTAATTTTACTTGCTCCACCGGCAGTTTCTGGTAGATGGGGCTAAAAAAGTAATATGTGTGCAAAAATTGGGTCGATCGGTCTTAAACCGGCAAGTCGACTTTGACCTTTGTCCTAAAACAAGGCTTAAAAGTAACTAATATTTTTATTGCGCTATAACTCTTTAATTCAACATTTTCCGATAAAATACTATAAAAGCTTTTTTATTCAGAATAAAATGCAGAAATTTTTGACATATAATTTTTTAGCCTACTATGACTTCTTGTGATGTTATAAGCAATCAAAGTAAAAATTTTTTCATGAACTTTTTTTTTTTAGTTGTAATAACCAAATGTAGATAAAGTTCACTTTATCGTTCACTTTAGTTTATATTACCTTTAACTATCTGATACCTTATAGGTAGGTTATAATAACGACCCTAAGCATCTTAAATATACGATATAAATTTGTCAATGTTATAGCCAACATCCAGAATTAATCTTTACAAATTTGTAAAAATAAAACATTAAGGGCCGTTATTATAACTTACCTATAAGGTATCAGATAGTTAAAGGCAAGATAAACTAAAGTGAACGATAAAGTGAGCTTTATCTACTTTTGGTTATTACAACTTGGTTTTAAGGTAAATTTTATAATTTTGATAATACGGCAATATCAAAGCAAAAACCGATTACTTTTGGCCACTTTACGTAGTGGCAACATGTACTATTTGAACGTAACTGCCACTAACGGAAATATGAACAAATAAAAAACAAAGAAATTTTTAAAATAAATGAGTTTAAGCTAACTAAAACACAACGTCATAGCTAATATAAATATAGACAGACAAATTACTAAAAACTACAGCGGAATAAATATGATTTTATTTATTTCTTTTATAAAGCAGAAAATATGGCAGCTCTGAATACATAAACCGTCCGATAAAAGTTAATGGTCAGATGTTCTTACATTTAGCTTATTGGTCACTTTTGGCTTAACTTATACTTATAACAACCAAAAACAGTTAAAGTGAACGATAACATCCTAACTTTAGTTATTGGAAAGTTATAATAACGGGCCTAAGAAAGTTAAGAGAAAACGATAGTCATGTCAGACCAAATAGCATCATGTTCACAATTATCATAGAAAGTTGACATTTTTCAAAAATATTATTTCATAATTTAGGTACATTTAAATATGCGATAAACTTTGATTATTTTCAATAACGTTGATGGACCACCCTATTGAAGCTACAAACAATTTTATACTATTTGAACTCACATTTTTAAGTGAAATCCTGGGAAATCGAAAAGTCTTGAAAAATTTTCTTCTGAGCGACTTCAAAGTTCGGATTACATTTAAGTTTATCACTCTGATTTAACCATTATTATGGCGCGTCGTTTTGACCTTGCAACTTTAAAATTTTCTAGTGAGTAAGGGCCGTTATTATAACTATCCAATAGCTAAAGTTAGGATGTTATCGTTCACTTTAACTGTTTTTGGTTCTTATAAGTATAAGTTAAGCCAAAAGTGACCAATAAGCTAAAGGTAAGAACATCTGACATTTAACTTTTATCGGACTGTTTATGTATTCAGAGCTGCCATATTTTCTGCTTTATAAAAGAAATAAATAAAATCATATTTATTCCGCTTTAGTTTTTAATAATTGTTCTGTTTATATTTATATTTGCTTTGGCGTTGTCTTTTAGTTAGATTAAACTCATTTATTTTAAAAATTTCTTTGTTTTTTATTTGTTTATATTTAAGTTAGTGGCAGTTACGTTCAAATAGTACATGTTGCCACTACGTCAAGTGGCCAAAAGTAATCGGTTTTTGCTTTGATATTGCCATATATTCAAAATTATAAAATTTATCTTAAAACTAAGTTGTAATAACCAAAAGTAGATAAAGTTCACTTTATCGTTCACTTTAGTTTATCTTACCTTTAACTATCTGATACCTTATAGGTAGGTTATAATAACGGCTCTAAATGGGGAGTTATTTCTCTTCTACAAAATTCCTCGGCAATAATTGATACATTAGCTCTTAATCTTATCTAAACAGTTATATAACCTAAAACTCTTTTGGGAATCATATTTTCTTTACTAATTTTTATGGTGATTTAAACGAGTATTCCTACGATATCCGAAACGCATTTTCCATATTTTTGTACCGTTAATCTGTGATGAAATAAAAAAAATATTTTTTATGTTATTCTATTTTTTTCTGCTACTTCATGGATTTTTTGCCTTTTTGCAATTTGTAGAATAAAATTATTATTTTTTTATACCCACCATCAAAAAGATGGGGGTATATTGATTTTGTCATTCCGTGTGCAACATGTCGAAGAAATCATCTAAGACCCCACAAAGTATATATTTTCTGGGTCCTGGTTTGATTCTGAGTCGATCTAGCTATGTCCGTCCGTCTGTCCGTCTGTTGAAAGCAGGATAGGGCTCAAACGGTCTTATATAAGGTTTGTGTGGGATTGAAAATGGGCAAAATCGGTTAATAAACAAAAAAGTTATAGGCTAAAAACTATAAACACAGGGTGTCCGTTTTATACTTTTCTGCTGATATTTCTTCAACAAAAGCATGTACAACAACGAAATTTTGTACGTATAGTTCGAAGATCGATATAAACTCGGAAACCGAAAATGGGCGTGGTCCGCCCACTTTACTGCCCACCTCCTATATAAGGTGAAAATCAACGAAATTGTGTTCAAATAGTTCAAAGACCAATGTAAACTCGGAAACAAAAAATGGGCGTGTTCCGCCCACTTTAATGCCCACTTTACCGCCCCCTCCCATATAACGTAAAATTTGAAAAAGTTGATGGTGGGTATATAGATTCGGCCGGGCCGAATTTCGCGCTTGCTTTTTTTTTTTTTTTTTTTTTTTGAAAAATGTTTCCAGAATTAATTCAAGGATTTTTGTCTGTATTAAAAAACTGTGGTAAATTCAAATTTTGTCCAAATTTTTTAATTTACTGCAAAAAATGATACCAATTTGTCATTAAAAAGTCGAGTTTAGTTGTTGCCATAAAATAAGCAGTTATAAAAATCGTATGAAGTTCTCTTAAGAAAAATATTCATATAAAAATATGTAATTTAATAATTTTTTGGCGAAATTCAAGTAAAATTTTTTTAAAAATTGAACTTTTTTAAGTTTTTTAATAATAACGGTATTTACCGGTAATTTAGTTTCGGTACCGGTATACCGATACCGATATAATTTAAAATACCGTTATCGATACTGTTACCGAAATAAAATAAAATTGAATACCTATTCGTTTCGGTTTCCAACCTTGGAATCGGTTCATAATTTACCATAGTTCCCATATAAACCCATTTCCGAGAATAACCTTAAAGTGCATAAAATCATGGAGATGTTGGTATCAACGGATTATTCTGTATTTGTATATTTTATTTTACATTTAGTAAAAGTTTTGGTCTACGATTGGTCATAGGTCTAATGTAAGTTCCTTCCTGAATTTTTATGCTCATACATAGTGGAGTAGGGTATCATATAGTCGGTCTTGACCGACTATACTTTTTTCTCGTTATTTACATTTATGTTGTTAAAATTGCATGGTGAATTTTTTTGGTATGTTGAATATACACAGTACCCGTATGTGTAAAAAAAGTAATTATTTTAATGAAATGGTTCTCTATTATATGGTTCTCACCAAAGAATACTAAGAATGGAAAATGTGTCAATTTCGTACAAAATGTGTCAATTTAAGAAAAATTGCATACGCGATATTTTTATTCACCCCTATCATGAATACTTTTTCCATCGAAATGTTTTCCCTTTCCCTAAATTTGCAATAGTTAAAAAATTCCCCGTGAATAATTTCATGCTAAAAATAGAATTCCCCTAATCGTGAATGATTTTTTTCCTCCGAGTTTTTTCACTTTTCCCTTTAATTTGTTCACTTTATTTTCATATAAACATAAAATAGAATTATTGTTCCAATTCTAAACATATTGTACACTTTAATTTGTTATAATTATTTTGTATTGGGTTTCCAAAAATTAGCCGAATTATTTTGCTACATAAAAGTTAAATAGTACAATAAACTAATGTTGAAATAAAACTACCACTCCAATTCTATATATTTTGCTTTGTTTTTCTTTTTCTTTTCTTTAAAATATTAAAACTTTTTATTTTAATTTTTTTCCTTTTTACATTCACTGAGAATTGATAGCGGGAAAAAATGTTCACGGGAGATTCACGATAGCATTTTTCCCTTCGAGGGGAATAAAAATTTCATGAGAACAAAAATTCCACTTGTTATTCACGATAGGGGTGATTATTTTTTCACGCACATTTATTGAATTTTCACTCCCGTTACACGAATATTGTCCACTACTGAAAAAATATTTTTTATTTTATTTTCTACATTCCTTTTTTTGTATGTTGAAATTTAAATTGAACGGACAAAGTTGCTACTTTTGGTATTAAAAATAAAACAGAATTTAAAATAATTTTAAATTATTTTCATATTCATCAACAAAAAGCCAAAAAAAAAAAGAGATGAAAATTTATGAAGATCTGCGATTATAATTGTGATGAATTATATTTAATAGTTTTTTAATACTCTTTTGTGTAACTATGTGTGTTTATGATGTGTGGTGAACGTGGTTTCAGCACTAATCCATATAAATAAAATTTGACTAACACAATCTTAAAGCTAGGTTTTTTTCAATTCTTAGTATTCTTTGGTAGCAAAGTTCTATGGAAAATTTAAATTTTCCTATGGTGAACAAATTTCAGAATTTTGCTGTGCCAAATGAAAACTTTCTTCAATGATAATTAATGACAAATTAGTTAACATATTTTTTAATAATTATTTGTTTTAAAGAAAAAATTAATAGATTTATTGTTGAGTTTCGCATAGAGGACGAAGATGATTACGACTACCTCGATATCGACATGGAGCCTTTGCTGTAATTAACACACCAGCTCTGACTGTGGCAGCTTCTCCTATTGTGAATGGCACTTGGAGAGTTGACAGTTGAATTCGCTCGAAGTCCTGTCAATCTTCCCAAGCGCCATTACAGTTTGAAAAGCTACCAACAGCAGCAGCAGCCAAACAAAAAAAAATCAATTTTTGCTTAAATAATATAAGTTTGTAACGTTTAAAGTACTCTTACCGTGTTTCCTTCATCCAACGAAGATCCAAATAAGTTCCGCTTGCTATTATTCATCCAAAATTATTTTCCTTCTTAAAATAATTTTGGTTTCTCTTCAACCCCAGTTGAAAGAAAAAAACAAATTTCTTGCCATAAGCCTGAAATTTGTTTATTTATAAAACAAATCATAAAAAGAACAAAGAATTTTATAATATTTTAATTAAAGAGTGTGTGCCAAACGGTAGCAAAGTATGTATAAAAGAAAAATTTTGAAGTATATGAGGTAAATAAAATTTCACTAGCTCATAGGGCTACATAAATTTTTGACAAATTTATAGAAAATTCTGACAATCTTAAAATCAATAATAAATTAAAATATGTATTATAAAATTCTTTGTTTCATAAAATTGTTAATTTTTTCTTTAAAAAAAACAGTTTAAAACAAATATTCAAAACTATATTTAATTTGTTAAAAGTGTTGTAAAGTTTTGATAACGATTTTTTTTTAAATTATCATAGAGGAAAGTTTTCGTTTAACACAGCAAAATTCTTAAATTCTTTCACCATAGGAAAATTTTAATTTTCCATAGAACTTTGCTACCGTTTGGCACACGCTCAAATATCGACTTTATTATTGTAAATATTTCCTATACATTTGTCAAAAATGTATGTAGCGTAGGGTGATCGACGCGGTTTTCCAACCGGTTTTTTCAGTCAATGTGCTGTCGGTTTTTTCAAAGTGTTCATTTTTCGAATGTCGAATAGACCGGTTTTTTTAAACACAAAAAACCGGTTTTAAAAATAGGATTTTATTTCAGAAAACATGTACTAAATAGTGATATTTGATTCGAAATTTAGGAATAATTTTTTAAATATTCATAAAGACTGATTTCTTATGTTTTAAAAATATAGTTTAAATCTAAATTGGAATTTATTCTGTAAAATTAAACAAATAAATAATTAATAATTATCCTGTATGAATTTTTTAATCTATTGTAATATCTGTAATATTTTTACACCAAATTTAATTTTTTTAATCCAATATTTCCTTTATTTTTTAAAGGTGTTGTGTTAAAAAAGTCACCTGCAGAATCGTTTCAATTGAGACAGGTTTCCATATTAAGCCATGGTTTCTGTTTATGCTGACTAAAATTTAGATGATTTTTTTCTACAATTTTGAAACATAATTATCTTCTAGTCATCTAGATATATAATTTGCTTAGCATTTTTTCTCTTTCCAGAGCTTTCTAAAGCTCCCAAACGACGCACAGTGTGCGATTCAAAAAATGAAATGGAAATAATTCATTTTTTCAAAAAAACTTTGCTGTCGTTTGGCACCAAAGAATACTAAGAAAAGAAGGCTTGTCAAAAAAACCTAACTTTAAGATTGTATTAGTCAAATTTTATTTATATGTGTTAGTGCTGAAACCACTTTCACCACACATCATAATCATACATAGTTGCACAAAAGAGTATTAACAAATTATTAAATATAATTCATCACAATTATATTCGCAGATTTTTATCTCTTGATGCGGGTTACATCCACAAATAGTAATATAATTACATTTTTTTTGCTTTTTGTTGATAAATATGAAAATAATTTAAAATTATTTTAAATTCTGTTTTATTTTTAATACCAAAAGTAGCAACATTGTTCGTTCAATTTAAATTTCAACATACAAAAAAGGAATGTCAAAAATAAATTTAAAAAATATATTTTCAGTTTGTGGAAAATATTCGTGTTACGGGAGTAAAAATACAATAAAAGTGCGTGAAAAAAATATAAAAGTATGGTGTGATAGTGAAAGAGTGTGCCGCGAGTGCAATTTTCCTTAAATTTTAAAGGAAAGGTTTGTTTCAAGGCATATTAACTATTAGGTAGAGTTGAAAACACAGCTGACTTTTTTTTTTCTTTATTTGTGATGACTGTCAAGTCTTTTTTTATATGGTGTTTGTTTCTATAGGCTCAACTACATAGAATACTTTCGCTTCAACTGCGACTGACAGCTAAGTTAAATACATGCATTTATATTGAGCAGAACCAAATCAGTACGCCAAACTTCTGCGTGAAGTACTTCAAAGACGAAAAATGTTCAACTTTGAAGTACGTAAATATATTTTGTCGGTTGTTTTATTCTTATTTTAATATTTTTTCGTTAACTCGGAAATTTTAATTTGCAATTCATTATTTCAACTGAGAACATAATAGAATTTTTACATCTTTATATTTTATTATATATAATTTGAATAACAAAATAATGCAACGACTGGGTTAATATCATTTACGTGTTGCGTAGCTGTCAGTCGCAGTTGAAGCGAAAGTATTCTATGTAGTTGAGCCTTATGTGTGTTTTGTTTACATTTTTTATATCATTTTTGTTATTGTTTCAATGTACAAAATTTGACATTTAACGAAAACAAATGAGAGAACTTTTTTTTATTGTTGTATTTGTTGTAGAATTGCTCTAACCTAATAGTAAATAAGCCTTGGTTTGTTTATTTTCTGTTGTTTTTCTCTCTCACAAGTGTGTTGAATTCACACAGAACTTGTATGTGAAGAGAGAGAAATGTTGTTGTTGTAGGAAAGAGTACTATTTTCTATTCTTAGTATTCTTTGTTATTAAGTTTATTAAAGGACAAAAACATAATTTTAAAATGCAGATTGTGTTTCTTAAGATGCCGAAGATCACGATGAATATTGTTATTCATTCATGATAAACGGGTAAGTAGAACTTTTTAAAATTTTGTGAAATTATTAATATTCTAATGTTATAGTCATAGTATAGTAACTAGTATAGAAACTGACTCTCTTTTTTATTCAACACTCTTCACATACATATGCTGTGTGAATTCTACACACTTGAGAGAGACCTAAAAAACACAAAAAATTAACAAAATTATCCTTTAAAATAACATTTGCAGCACATTCTTTCATACACATATAATATTTTATTATTTTTTTTAACACTTTTATCACATTTTAATTTCCGGCACGTTTTTATTTTTTCCAAACGAGAAATAATTTTTTTAATATTTTTGACATTTTTTTTTATTGGCTGTTGAATTTTAAACTAAATAAAAACAGTTGCAATTTCTGGTATTAATAATGTAGTAAATTTTACAATAATTTATATTTTTTGTTGATATTTAGCAACAAAAATATAATAATTAAATCATTATAAATACAATAGACGATAAAATCTTTTATATTTGTTGAGAAATATAAATATACACGTAAAAGAAAAATTTAATAATTTTTTAATACAATTTTTTGCAACTTTGTGTACATATGAAGTGTGGTGAATGTTAATTTTACACCAATACATATAAATAAAATTTGACTAAAGCCCCAACCACTCAACTAAAAATCATCGTATCGCAATCAGCTGTTTCAACCTGCTTTATGCAGATGTGTGTATCTAGCTATTAACACAAAAATTCTAGGTAGCGTATCGCAGAAATCTACAGAAAATAGATTTTTACGTAGCTGCGTGAGTTTTTAACAACCCTGTTGTTTATTTTGTTTACAAAATAACCTAATAACAGGGTTGTTTACACAATGAATATTCAAAAACATATGATACGTTTACTTTTGTAGACTGGTTGTACAAAATGTTTCACGCTACTTTTCTTCATTCTGCGTTGCGTTGCAAAGTTGACTGGTTGGGCCTTAACACATTCTTAGCGTTACGTACTTTTGATTAATGCGTGATGTACCAAAAGAGAGACTTTCCGTACTAGTTCTTATACTATGGTTATAGTCGTTAGTGTTGGAGAGTAATGGTGTTGGTCAGATGGGCATATTGTTTTATGGTGCCCTTTGGATAAACTTCGAACTATTTTGTAGGTACATATTATTTATTTTGACCATTTGTTGTTTAAGGTTTTAATTCGTGACTCGTTCATTAGATTGTAAAAACTACAGCAGATCTTTATCGAAACGTCCAACTTATATGACTGTTATTTTATGATGAGCTTTCGGGAATTACCAATAATAATGTATTAAACACCATCTTTCAAAAATATTATGTAACAATATACAGTACTCACTAGGGAGGGCCAACATTGTGTGAAGAGATACATTTAAATGTACCTAATATTACGAACGGAGACATCATTTGTCATATTTTATTTCCTGTGATAATTATCGTAATATCTTGATCCAATAATTATTGTAATAAAAAATTTGGCTTATGACTTGTTCTGTGATCATTAACATAATAAGTCATGTATCATCCTGTTGCAATATTTATAGGATGTTTGGCAAATGTATTCGGTACGTTTAAATGTATGTTGGTCCACCTTAATACACATATTATACTCATTACAATCAACATAATAATATGGTATTATATTATAAATATATTATATTAAAATGTAATACAAACATATTAGTAACATAGATTTTGTATTATATAAATAAAGAAATAAAGCATTTAGTTGAAACTTGTTTTTTTTTTTTTTTTAATTGAGGAAAGCATTTTTAAATTAAATAATCTTAGCATCGGACTAATAAAAATATTAGTTTATTTAAATGAAAATTCCAATTATAATTCTAATTTATTTGGTTAACAAACTAATTTAAATTTTAGCAAAATACAATTATTTTTAGTTAATTAATAATATAATTTTAATGATTGGAGCAAAATAACAAAAAAAAAAAAAAAAAAAAAAACAATTTCGTAATTGACATCCATTTTTATTTTTTTCTGTGTTAATATTACGGTGATCGATTATTTGGCTTTTTTGAGAAACCGGTTTTCGAATAGTTGGTATTTTAAAAAAACCGGTTGCACTTTTTGAAATTTAGAAAAAACAGGTTAACCGGTTTTTTGTAGAAGTTAATATTTATATCAAAAGACTACATTTCTTTAAAAAAAATCAATAATTCTTATAATCAATTTAAAATTGATTAAATACTAGCGTAAAAGCCTGACAATGTCAGGAAAAGTAATATAATAATGAAAATATGCACAAACAAATCCGAAAATTAAAAGAAAAAAATATGAACAACATTTAGACACCTTCCTCTCCCTAATCGAAGTCAATTATTTGATGCTGTTAGAATTTATTGGGATAATATTGATTAAAGTTTTAAATTCGTAAACCTTTCAAAATAAAAAAATCGTCGTAAATGCGCTCCCTGGCTGAAATACAGAATCAGTTTTTGATAGGATTTGGAAAGCAAACAATAAGTATAGCTATTCAAAAGTTCTTAATACCAAAAACAGACTTTTCGGTCCCTGATAGAAACATCTGGCTCTGTTAGAATTTGTAGAACGAATAGTTTTATAAGTAAGCGGATTTTTAGTTTCTTACGTCGTCTGGGAGCTTCAGAAAGCTTTGGAGAGTAAACAATGCTTAAGAAAGATATATATAAATCTATATATATATAGATCCACGTATTTTCGATCCCTGATAAAAATTTCAAAATATGGCTCCATTAGGATTTGTTGGACGATTCAAAAAATTAAATGGAAATAATTATGGAACATTGGAATCAGGATCGTTTTTAACAAGTTTTACACCCGAGGTATCCAATTTTGGGACCCTGTGGACTCGCCCCCTGTAGGTCTATATGGTCCAAGTTCAAAACTTAAACTTACCTACACCTCTACTCTCACGTAAATCGGAACAGCCGTTCCAAAGTTCCATAATTATTTCCATTTCATTTTTTGAATCGCACACTGTGCGTCGTTTGGGAGCTTTAGAAAGCTCTGGAAAGAGAAAAAATGCTAAGCAAATTATATATCTAGATGACTAGAAGATAATTATGTTTCAAAATTTTAGAAAAAAATCATCTAAATTTTAGTCAGCATAAACAGAAACCATGGCTTAATATGGAAGCCTGTCTCAATTGAAACGATTCTGCAGGTGACTTTTTTTAAAAAATAAAGGAAATATTGGATTAAAAAAATTAAATTTGGTGTAAAAATATTACAGATATTACAATAGATTAAAAAATTCATACAGGATAATTATTAATTATTTATTTGTTTAATTTTACAGAATAAATTCCAATTTAGATTTAAACTATATTTTTAAAACATAAGAAATCAGTCTTTATGAATATTTAAAAAATTATTCCTAAATTTCGAATCAAATATCACTATTTAGTACATGTTTTCTGAAATAAAATCCTATTTTTAAAACCGGTTTTTTGTGTTTAAAAAAACCGGTCTATTCGACATTCGAAAAATGAACATTTTGAAAAAACCGACAGCACATTGACTGAAAAAACCGGTTTTAAAACCGGTTGGAAAACCGCGTCGATCACCCTAGTTAATATCGAAAACGAATCATTAACGAATATTTTTACGTTTCGCTATTGATATCGCTAAAAATTCAGTATTAATGTGATATATGAACTTACGAAATCTTGAAATTTTTACATTTTTTATGCTCAACTTACCCACCGCTAAAAGTTTTTGCTTTCTCAATTTTGACCACTTTGTATCGTCACCGAAAATGCAAAAACAACGTAACATCACTTTTCATAACTTTACAGGAGGCACAAAAATTTTTCTAAAATTGTCCTACAAACAAGATTTTTGGGTTATTACATCCTTAAATACTGCCTAATATATTGATGATGAATATCTACATTTTTATTAAATATTTTTAAAGTTATGTGGTTTACGTTTTTCAAGATTTGAATTTTCTGAAGCCAAAAAAACGTAACATCAATACAAAATTTTAGAAAAATTGTAATTAAAAGGATTTCTGATAACTTTTACAAACGCAATTTTAATAACTATTATATTTTTAAAAGTTTGCAATCTAAATTCGTAAAAAAAAGAAAAAAAAAATATTTTTTTAATAAATGTGATGTTTACGTCATTTTGACTTAAGAAAATCATTGCCTTCGTTAATATAATCGTTATTTTTTGAGCTACAGGTCTGAAAATTTGTGATCACTCGTATTTTGGAAAAATAAACTATATTTCATCAAAAACACAAATTTGAAAATTTTGATGTTACGTTGTTTTGCATTTTCGGTGACGATATACACATAATCACATATTTGTCTATGTGTATATATGGATGTGTTTAAAAATTTTTTATGAAATTAGAAAAAAACAAACGCGAATGTTATATTCGGCCCGGCCGAATCTATATACCCACCATCAACTTTTTCAAATTTTACGTTATATGGGAGGGGGCGGTAAAGTGGGCGGACCACGCCCATTTTTTGTTTCCGAGTTTACATTGGTCCTTTAACTATTTGAACACAATTTCGTTGATTTTCGCCTTATATGGGAGGTAAGCGGTAAAGTGGGCGGACCACGCCCATTTTTGGTTTCCGAGTTTATAGCGTTCCCCGAACTATACGTACAAAATTTCGTTGTTGTACATGCTTTTGTTGAAGAAATATCAGCAGGAAAGTATAAAACGGACACCCTGTGTTTCTAGTTTTTAGCCCATAATTTTTTTGTTTATTAACTGATTTTGCCCATTTTCAATCCCAAACAAACCTTATATCCTATCCTGCTTTCAACAGATGGACGGACATAGCTAGATCGACTCAGAATCTAACCAGGACCCAGAAAATATATACTTTGTAGGGTCTTAGATGATTCCTTCCACATGTTACACACGGAATGACAAAATCAATATACCCCCCATCTTTTTGATGGTGGGTATAAAAAAAGAATTGATCACTCTTTGTCTAATTTTAGTTTAATTTATTTTGAAAAAAAAAAAAAATTATTAATGTATACAAGTTTGCCAAAATGTAATGAAATGTAACCATTAAAAATACAAAATAGGCAATTTTCGTAAGACTTAATGTCGTGTGAACAATAAATTCTTGAATTGTTGAATAAATAATTGCAAAGTCCATTGTACTTTTAATGAAAACAAATCAAAAGCTTTAACTTATCATTAATACGTTATGTAAAAAATTTGGCATATGTTAAGCCTATGTATATCCAAAAAAAAAAAATGCACAGTGGTTTGTTAATTCACATATTTCGCATTAGTTCCAAATAATTTTTGAAACGAAGGAATTCAACAAAAATAACTCATAATTGCATAATTTTAGTTGTACACAGAAAAAATTATGACTAAAATTTATTTTAATAAACCATTGTTTGGATTAAAATTTGTTTTTTATTAAAATAATTATTTAATTTTAATATTTTGTTTTATTGGTTATAAATATTTTCAAAACCAATATAAAAACAAAAACAATTTTCTATATTTTGACATTTTCAAAAACAAAAAAGTAAAATTAATTTATACAAATTATGAAACAAAAAATAACATTTGAAAGCTTTTAGAGGTAAGTTATGTAAATTTTCGTCCAGATTTTGTTATATATGTATTATGTATCTTCTAGATGATCGAAAGATAATATCATATGTGTCGATTCAACAATGCCCGTTCATATGGTTGGTTCAGCGGCTCTCTTTAAATGTGCGCTCACAAGGATGTGTCTTGGACTAGTTTTGTACAGGTACCACAGCAGCTTTTTTGCTAATTCTATGTTCGACATCTGGGTAAGTTCTCAGAAGATGTAGCATTTTCAAATTAATCGTCGGTGACTATCTAAGTAGTATAACGTCACCTATAATGCAAAAGGCCGTAATCACGGAAAAATCAAATAGTTTTTTGATTTTTGGATAATGACCCAAACTACATCTACACACAAAATTTCATATTCATATCTTCAAAAATGGCATAAATACAAACAAGTCAAATAACTGCAATTTCATAAACGAACCCCTCGTTAAATTTGTTCCATTTAAGATTCGAAGGTTGTTTTATGCTTTAAGGAACGATTAACGATTAGCAAAAAATTTAAAATTGTTGTTACGGCCTTTTGCATTTTCATAATGTTCATTGTTTCTGGTGTAAAAAATTAAGAATGTGGCTACGACCTCTTGCATTCTAGGTAACGATATGTAATTATGTCGTGCTAGAGATGAACATACATATTTATATGGATCTGAACAAACGTTTCAGTCCATTTCACATTCATATATTGCTTTTGTCATCCACCTTGCTTGATTAAGAACTCTTTGTATCCTGAAATGGGGGCATGTGATAATGGAATTAATCATCTATTTATAAAAACTTTAATTTAGCGAAGTCGGTATTTAAAATATACCAGATTTAAAAACCCCCACATCCGGCCGAAGGCTGTTTGCTTCAGAATTCTTTTTAATTTAGACCAGAACCTTACCCAGAACAAAATTAGAACCATTTTCATCCTGAAGATAGCTGATTTTGTCCAGTAATTTTATCAAATAATATATTGATTGTCATATCAGAAAGTGTCACAGAGTCCATGGACGTAAGACATTGTGATATGCTCCCTCTTAAAATTAAAATCTTTTGTATATCAACGCCAAAGTTAGAGAAAGTAGAGGGGGTTCTTAAAACTCTTCTCTTGGATGATTTCTATCTTCAAGGACACTTTGAACGTAGTTAACAATATACTAACGCTGTTGTTTGCATATATACTCATAATCATAATTGATCTTATTACTTGTTCCATTACAGTTTTATCTAGATTTTGTATCTGTCTTAATATGTTATTATTCGGGATCTTAAAATATACATGAAGATGCAATGCATGTTACTTAAAATTATTCCTAAACTTCAAATGGTAAGTAGAATTCTATTCGAACTATTTTTAATTTTAATAACGATCGGGTTTATTTTTAGGTCAGTTATGTATATCATAAAAGGAATTACGAAGAAGTTTCAAACAAATTTGCAACATTGTTTTTTTTTTTTTTTTTTTGTAGTTATCAATAATGCTACTTTAGTTAGTTAGTATAATTTTACACGAACATTTCTTTTCTATTCAAATATTCAACATATACATTTTACATGTTAACTATAATGTTTACATTTTTATATCAAAGTAAATGTAATAATTGTAAAAAGCAATAATTTTGTAATATTGCTTTAAAAAAAAATCCTATTAAATATTTTATAAAATCAATAATAAAATTTGTTTGAAAATATACCAAAAACTAAGTATTATTTTTATTAAACTTTATGAGAATTTTCAAATATTCAAATTTATAAATATTAAAAATATTTTAATAAGAAAAAAATTAAAATTTTTTGAATAAAATAATTACGAATTTGAATGTTTGATTTTACTAATTCAGTGATAGGTCCGATTTTAGTAAAAAATATAATTGGTTTTATAAATTTAGTAATGGAATACGAGATTTTATTTTTTCTGTGTATGTTTATAGCCGCACTATAATTTAAATAAAAAGAGATTTTCAATTCAATCCGCAACATAGAGTTGCAATCAATTCGGATTATAGACTACGGTAATGGATTGAGAAATGTCGTTCGGGTTACCAAATAGAAGAAAATCTGAAAATAGAATTTTAGATATTTGTACACAAACTAAATATAACTGTATATTGATGGAATAAATGATTTTATCATTTAGCTAGAGTCAGATGACAAATTTCTGTCCATAGTTCAGATTATTTTTGCACTTATCGGATCCCTCGTGTTCTCAGTTAAATGTGGGCATTTTAATATATTGTGAGCTATATATATGAATCGACTATTGGATATCCCGGGATTTGTGATTTTTTAAATTTATCCGTCAATTAAATAGATTTGTTTGGTGTACCCCTCTTTCGAAAAACATCTACACTTTTCTTTTTTTTTTAATTAACCTATTTTTTAAGAATGTAATTTCATTCCGAAGTTAACAAAAGAACAATAGTTAATAATATTAATGGTTTCTTTAATTATAAATTAGTCAGTAATTTTAGTTTATAAATCATTCCTCTCAGAATCACTTAAAAACTCCTAAATTCTTGATAAATAAATTTTATGTATCAGAAACTATTTCACAAATGATTATCACACCCGGTATATATTTGACCCAAATTCTCATATTAATTAAAGTCTGGGTCAAAGTATACAAAGTAGTCCGACTCTCTTTCTGTAATTTTTTCTCTATCTCACATACGGGTGCCGTGTGAATTGTGAGAGAACTAATACAAACAAAAATGACAGAAATTTTACCTCCAAATACTTTAATTATTAATGATTATTGCACCTTTTTACACAATCACACCACATTTTATAATTTTTAGGAAAACTATGAATCCACTTTTATTTTGAAAATGAGTCCAATTCGCACAAAACCCAAATTATTTTTTTTTTTCTTCATTTTTGACAATTTGTTTTAGAAATTAAAACGTGTAACAGAGTTTCAATTTTTAGTATTGAAAATTGAAGCAAATTGTGTGAATGGGAAAAATAAAAAAACATCAACACAATTAAATTTTTGTTAGTAACACACACTAAGAGTAAGTTACTTTTTCACTAACTCACTCTTAGAGTTAAGTACTTCTGCCAAAGAGTCGGACTACTTGTATATACTTTGGTCTGGGTATTAAATTTGTTCCAGTAAAAAAAGGTATGGAGGAAGGAATACATTTTTTTTTTAATTTTTAATATATACCCAGCAAAATCTTTGGTTGCCAGGTAATTAGTTGAGAAGCTAATATAAAGCCTTTACACTACTTACACATTAGCTGAATAACCCATTATTTTAACACGGTGATGACATTAGAGGCAACTACTTACCTTATATCATTACTTCGAAGTCATTACAAGAACTAATTACTTTTAAGTTGTTCAATAACTCTTTCCAAATATGTATATATCGGAAGCTCTATTGTGAATTGCAATAAAACTATCATTTTTTTGTTTGTATCTTTATTTAATGGAGGAAAGGGAACACATGCAATAAATTTTTTTAATAGAAAAGCTATGCACTTATAGAAAAAATTTCATAAAAATACATACAGATGGATAAACACTGCATATCTTTTTGTCTTTGATATTCCATTCCAACTTCCTTAAAATAGCCATGGATTTGAAACCAACCAATCTTTCTGAAGATAGAAAATTTTACGTGAAAAAGATTTTAACTCGTTAATTAAAAAAAGTTATTAACGTAAAAAACGTTTACCTTTGATCCCAATGATTGACAGGAAACATCCAGATTTTGGAGCAGATTGATAAACTGTTAACTTCCCTCTGCTGGATTAAAAGAAATGTGTAAAAAAGTTAAATTATATGAAATTCTGTAATAGCATTTACATACTTACAATTCTTTGACCGCAATTAGTTTCTGCAGGCTCCAAGTTAAGTGCTGAACGCAGAAGTTGATTCACTTTTATTTATAGAGCAACATTATTTTACATATTCGTTTTTTATAAAATTTTTGTTTTGAATGAATTTTTAAATAAAATTATAATTTTTATTTTTTTAATGTCAAAATCCTTTATTAAAATCATAAACCAATTTATTCAGTGTTGAAACCTTTTACACGAATTAATATTTGCAAAAGTTGCTCCTGAGACTCTATAATTTAATATTTAAAAACGCTCGTAGTTGTAGACAAATTTATTGAAAATATCAATTATGTATCTAAACATATATGTTTCACTTTTTTTGCTTTCATATATGAATTGTTATCATCAAATATTTATTCCTTCCATAAATATATTAATTTTTAAACTAAATAAAAAACTAATAAACTTTCGTTTTTCAAAAACTCTGATCATAAATAAATAATTAGATATCGGGTTATAAAAAAGTAGTTACTAAACTACTTCTGTGTAATGTAGGCAGTATGTTGTTGTCATTGAAACGTAACTACATCCGTAACTACATGCCATTACCAAGTTTTTGATGGGTATGTCTAACGATTTTTAAATTAGTCTAAATTTAATAAAGCTTCGTAAAAAAAAAAGATAATAATATTTTTGTTAAGGCCCCTTTATCTGACTTATCTGATTTGTCTGATGATTAAAAAATTATATAGTGTAAGTATTACATACAACAGTCGTACGATTGTTTAAGAAAAATCTAAATATTTTGATTTTCTGTTTGGTTTGACGATAAATCGTACAGTCTAACTAGGAAGTCATACGATTTAAAAATCAAAATGTTGAATTTTCAATGTAATTTTTTAATAAACAATATTTATAACTACAATTTATAAAAACAACTAGATAAAATGTAACATTTCTATAAGAAATTTTGTAAAAAATAAGATAAATAAGACTGTGACATAAAATATTCGTCAAGTCGTCCGACATATCTGAACATGTATTTTTGAACATCATTTAGTCGTTAGAGTTATTGATCGATATATGTATTTGAACGTCCAATGACGCCTTTATATCTTTTAATAAAATAAAGTATACAAATAAAAAGCCTAATAAATAAAGAAAAAATTGACAAATTCGGTTTCAACAAAATGTTATGAAGATTCAAAGATAAGCAATTTTAAACAATATTTTTGAGCTATTTTTAACACAAATTTTTTACATTTTTTTGTCTACATACGGTTCCTTAAAATACACAAGACGGTTTTCATGAAATTCAATTATTTTTGGCGGGCTAAATCATCAAAATCTAACATTGGCACAGTGGGGCCAAAAGCAAAATAAATGGTAATAAGTCTGGAACTTTGAAACCACTGAACCGATTTATATGAAACTGGAATTAGGCTTTCAGAATAATGTTAGATGGAGTCTGTAGCTGCAGCATGGGCCAAGTTGACTACCTCGAGAGTGAAAAACATATCGGGGCTTATAGCTTTTACAAATATTAAACGATTTGAAATATTTTTACACTTTTGAATTCTAAGCAAGACAAGGAAAAAACATGAATTATCTGAATTATCTTGTATGGTTTAAAAGATATTTAACTTCAAAAAATAAATTTCTCATTTTTGGCCTCCACTTTTTTGCGATTTTGCCCTATAACTTTTAAAATAAAATTTATAAAATTTTTTTAAAAATACGTTGAAATTCTCTACAATTTTCTAAATTATGTTAATCAAAAAATTTTTTGGTATCTCAATTCGATAACAAGAAAAAAATTTCTTGTTATCGAATTGAGAATAATTGAATAATTTCTAAATGCTTATAGTTATTTACATAATTTTTTCACGTGATATAAAATATTTAATGGAGAATTGATAAATGTGAAAATTAGAAAAATATATATAATTTTACTATATACTTTTAGGAGTCGAAATTGTTATTATTAAAAATATGGGTATTTTCGGAAAATCGCCTCGAGTGACTAAGTTTACCGGTAGGCTGTAATAATTTTTTGCAAAACCTTTAAGCACATATTGATCTATATAGTTTAATTCACAGAAGTACCAAAATCAACAATCAATTTTTTTACAGACTCAAAAAGTTCAACTTCTCATCCAAAATTGATCATTTTTGACCGCTGCTGGATGTAGGGTGAACGTTCAGAACTTTTAAACATTACACTTACACCTTTTCTTGTGGTCCCGTCTTTGTCAAAAAATATTAAACTTTTTTAACTAAAGTGAAGGCCAAAAATGAGAAATTTATTTTTTGAAGTTAAATGTCTTTTGAAACATACGAGATAATTCAGCACAATAAGCATGCTTTTTCCTTGTCTTGCTTAGGAGAATTCAGAAGTGTAAATCGGTTAATATTTGTAAAAATTATAAGCCCCGATATGTTTTCACTCTCGAGGTAGTCCACTTTGGCCCACTGTAGCGGCGCCCGTGCTGCAGCTACAGACACCATCTAACATTATTCTGAAAGCCTAACTCCTCCTCTATCTATGTTTCAAGTTTCATCTAAATCGGTTCAAAGTTCCAGACTTATTACCATTTATTTTGCTTTTGGCCCCACTGTGTGATGTCCCCTTCATCATTTTAGCTACGTTTTACGAACGTTTACTTTTGTTTTTTTTTCACACGTTGTTGGAGTTCCCTACTAAAGCTACAAACAATTTAATACTGTTTAAACACACGTTTGAATCACCCGAAGCTTTGCGAAAAAGGCGATCATTAGCCACTATTTTCAGAATCAGATTTATGAAACTTCCTCAAAAAATGTTTAAATAATCCCAATATGTGAGTTATTTAGGAAATTTTAATGATTCGACAAATATAACGAACGGCATAAATCAGAAAATGAGATTATGTATAAAAATGTGTTTATTTTCTGTAAAAGTACCGAATTCATATCATAAGTTGAAAACTTCAAATTCAAAATCATTTTTTTTTAGTTATGACGTTTTTGAAGTAAATGACCCAGCAAAAAAAAAAGGAACATTTTCACAACTTCAAAAGTGGAATAAAGTGCACATTTTAAACTTTTTTGGAAATTCTTAATAATTACTACCAAAAAATTCAAAATAAATTAATTTTTAGACGGAAGAAATGGTAAAAATTTCTAACAAAATTTTAATTTTACTAATTTTAAAGCATTTTTATTATAATTTAATAGGGCAAAAAAAGAATTTTTATAAATTATATAAATATAGTTTTAAGAGAAGTGCTTCAAAAGCAATGAACAAGAAGTATAAAAGAATAACATCCTACCAATGACAACCATGGGTTAAATAAGAACTTCTGCAGGTCTTTTTCATCTGCACACAAAATTTTGTGGTTTCGTTTTAACGACGGAAACAGATATCAAATATCGTTTAAACATTTTATAGGATAGCAATATCGACAATTTAGTTGTATGAATGATTCGATTGTGTCATTGAATATTACTAAATCGCACTGCTGCTATTTAAAGTTTTCCATCGCAAATAAAAATGTCATTGTTTTATGGTGCATATTTTTTAAATAATAACAACAATATAACTTAATATTGTGTCCATATCCACATAACTCTAACGAGATATATATGTACATTATAGTGTCCCGAGGAAAGCCTTTTTCCAGATTTCGATGTAGGAAGACACCTCAAACGATGCGTAAAAATTTGCTTAATACGAAAAAATTATTTACAATTTTTTAAAAATTGGTCTTCAGTTCCCTAGAAGCGATTGAAAAATCATGGGTCCCATACATTTTGGTCAAAAATGGGTAATTTTATGCTGGTTAAGAAAAAAATGAGCAATTTTTGGAAAAATTTGGAAAATTATATATTATCAGCAGTACTTACTACAATGCAAATTTTTAATATTTTAGCCTTAAAGGGAACAAAATTATAAAATTCTTATTCGTTTTTTAATGATGTACTAAAATGGCGGTTTATGTACCAACATTTCTGAGAACATTTTTTTAAATATTTTTTTTTTTTATAATTGGCTAAAAATTACGAATTTTTTGATACCCATTTCAAGACAAAAGTCAATACTATTTTTTGGACGAAATGTTCTAGAAGCGTGACCTTAAACCGCTGGTCAAATGAACGAAAAATTCGTTCAACAAATTATGTATATGAGGAACAATAACAAAATTTGAAATTTATTTGTTGTTTTCCATATAAATTGTCGAAACGAATTTTTCGCTCGACATCGTGGGACAGGCCGTTAATATTTTCATTTTTGAAGAAATTTTTGAAATTTTCTTTGGAAAATTTTTAGTTTTTAATTATTTTTAGCTACATATTAGAATTATTCAACAGAACAGAAGCGCTGTTTAATTAACTAAATTACGTACATATGTGCTGCAGAATGGTATAAAATTTGTGCAAATTTCTTTATTTTTTTGTTTATATATATTGAATCCACCTTTTTTAAGGCCTCACAATATGTAATCAAATCTTAACACTAAAGACTACTTTATCTCTAACGAGAGCATGCCCAAGTGAATTATTTGTCCTCTTAATAACGGGGTGGAAAATTAGCTCTACGAAGCCTTGAATCCGATTGAACTTCAGTAAGAAGTCTTGCGAGCGGGTTGGGGTGTATTTTTCACTGCGTTTTTTAAACTCGCTTTTTATCAATGGAACCTTTTTTTAAACTCGCTTTTAATCAATGGAACCTCTAAATCTCTATGGATATTCTCATTTCTTATATACATGGTGCACCCATCATGGTTCTAAGAATTTTTGATTGGGCCCTCTGCATAATATCGATACTAGTTTTACTGGCTGTACCCCATAATTGGATACCATATGTCCAAATTGGTGTAAATTTCTAAATATTATTTTATAACAACTTTTTTTTAGAAAATTGGAATTTATTATTATAATATTAAATGTCAGGAAAAGTTAAAAATTTACTTTTTTTACAAAGCATTTGATATGTTATTTTAAATCTATAGAAAGTATCAATCGCTACTCATTTACTTCAAAATCGTCATTACTCAAAAAATGAGATTTTAGAGTTAATGATGCATCATTTATATATTACGAAAAAGAAATGCTTAGTACATAGAAAAAAGTTTGTACATAAATATAAACATTTAGTTTCATTGATTTGAGTTCATAATATTAAAGAATAATTTCTTAAATAATATTAAAGAATAATTTCTTAAATATTAAAATTTTTTCCATATGAATCAAAAGTCAAGAAGACTTAATTAAACAAATTGTTTAAATTTTATTTAATATTTTCTTTTGTAACGAAATGTTTGAAATTTTCTTTTGAAAATTTTTAGTTTTAAATTATTTTTAGCTACATATTGGATTCATTCAGCAGAACAGAAGCGCTTTTTAATAAAATTATGTACATATATGCTGCATAATGGCATAAAATTTGTGCAAATTTCTAAACAAAATTTTTTGCAACTTTTTCTTTGAAAATAAGCATTTATTGCAAATATTTTATAATTTAACTGTTTTTATTTAGCATTTTCATTAGAATCCTATAAAAATAATTCCTAAAATTTTCATAAAGTACAATTTAATAATATTTATGAACCAAATTTTAGTTTTTATGAAAAAAGTTTGGGAAAAAAGTCATGTTCGATTCATAATATTTATGAAAACGTTTTTTAAATATGTATACTTTTGTTTTTCTGTGTAGAAATATGCGATATATATCAAGCATTATTGTCTGAAAAAATATCTTGCATATATCTTTTATGACCATTATTTGACCATAGAGAATACCTCTGAAAAGTACATAACTCAGGTAATGGCGAAATTATTATAATTTTTTTAATTTTTAGAATTGTATTTATTGTTGTAATTGATTACATTGTGTATTTTATTTTAGAAAAATCTTCTTTAGGATATACTGGTATATTATCATAAGAACATTTATCATTCTCAAAATGTAAACGTTTTAAATTGTCTGTTAAGAAGTAAGTAGTTAAATTGAAATATGTACTTTTACCTTTTTGTCACAGATAGTTTAACCCTAGGATTACTATCTTGGTCTGCTCAGACCAAATTTGACTTTGGAGTTCAATATATTTTATTTTAAGTAAAAAATCAAAAAAAGATGAACATGATATCTATAACTGATATCTACTGAATCGAATGAAATAATTTTTCGATTGGAGTACGATAACTAGGAAAATGTTGGGGTTAAAGAAAAAGTACGCTAAGTTGACCTCTTGATCTGGATAGATCACAATGTGCTCTCTCTTTCTTTTTATTCACCTACGTACAATCATACTAAAAATAATCATAATATGTTTTTGAAAGTATAAAATATCTGAATAAAACTGAATTTACCCAAATTTGTGAGTAAATGTTCGTCATTCATGAACGATAATTAAGTTACAGAAAAATTGGCAATTCCTCCATAAAGTTACTTCTTGACGTTATTAAATGCCATAAAATGGACTTTCCAGATTTTAACGCCTTACAGTAACTAAAAAGGAAGAGGGAATGATGTCTAGTCTTTGAAATCGAGATAATGTGCAACTGTCATTTCCATACAGTGAAGATGAGGGTGACGAAACGTTAGGCTCGGGAAATACTGGATATTCAGCAATAAAGTAAATCTGATATCCAAATGAACTTAATTGGAACCACTTATAACTATAACAAAAAGTAACCAAACAGACAATTTCCACCGAGTACTATAAACATTCTTAAAAAAAATATTTACTCCAGAAGTGCTTAATATTATTGTTCAAGATATTATACATAAATTGCAATAGGTACCTTGAATAATAAACAACCGATGGCATAGGTTTAGTCGATCAAAGTTTATATAACTTTGATATAGATAAGGCGAAAATTTCAATAAGATGCTTCACTACATTGCTATTTTTTCCGATCTGACAATTCAAACACGTACCCAAATTATCAATAATTCAGAAAATTAGCTACCGCACAGAAAAAATTATAACAAAAAATTTTTTTAACAAATCATTATTTGGATTTAAATTTAATTTAATAAATAAAATTAATTGATTTTAATATTTTTTTTTATTGGTTTTTTAAATTGAAAAGAAAAAGAAAACAAAAGAAAAAATAATAATAAAATAAATAAATTTTGACAATAGCAATTTTTTTTTATTGAAAAACTTTTATAAAATAGTGCAAATAAAGAATATAATATTGGCTTTTTTCAAGGATATTGAGGTGAGTTTGTTGGTTATTTCCCTTTAAATGCATTGATCATTTTTTTCACTTTTCTAGAGGAATACGTGAAGATATAAAATGCACTTTATTGGAGAAAAGCCCATAAGTAGGAAAAGTGTATATGTGTTTATAGCCTAGGTCCAATGTCGAAATGTTCGTGTACTTTATGATGCATTGATGGAAGGCTAGTGCCTTCGTAAAGAATGAAAATTGTCATAAAATCTGCGGGATGTAATTAGTCTTTCCTATTCACTCTAAAATACGTCGAAAAAAAATACCTGCGTCCAGCTGTTTAATACACTTTTTTAATCCAGATGCTGATTGCATTCTTAAAATTTTGTTAATTTTTATTTGTCTATTTTAATAAGATATAAGATACATAAAAATCCCTTGATCTTATTGACATTATGGCATTGTGCGCACTACTCTCCACAAATTTTTTGCACATATGAAACTTTTTGAAAAAGTCAGTCTGACCTAGTATGTATAGCTTTCATCTTTTTAATTTTATACATATACATTTATTTCTATATCTTTTTATTCACAGAGAACATTTTATGAAATGGTCAATGATGCACAATTCTGTGGGAACTCCTGCCCTACACCACCATAGGTGGTTGCGATATTATGTCATATTTTGATTTAAAAATGCCTGTCCTGATTACAGTAAGTAATATTCTATATAAACCATTTAAAATTTAATAACGATACTTTCTTGTAGATCGATTTGGACATTGGCGTATCGTGAAATATGTTTTTTAAACTTAATTATCACTTAAAACTTAATATTACTATATGATCATTGAATGTATATTTTTTTTTCCAATATTTTAATGTTAATAAAAATGCATTAAATGCAATATGATTTTAATAAATCTTACTAAGTATTTTATTGATTCAAACAAAAATATTGTTTGAAAATCGTCTAAAAGCCAAATATTATTTTTATTGTTTCAAAAAATATGTTTATTGAAATTTGTGAAAATTTTCAAACATTCAAATTTATAAATAGTGTTAATATTTTAATAAGAAAAAAATATATTTTTTTTTTTTTCAATAAAATATTTACGAATTTGATTGTTTGATTTTACTAATTTAGTGATAGGTCCGATTTCAGTAAATAATATAATTGGTTTTGTAAATTTATTAATAGAATACGAAATTTAATTTTTTCTGTGCGTAAAGGATCTTTCAGTAATTCTCATTAAAAACTTGGAGTCATCATATACCCCTGTCGTAAATTTTAACGTGAATAAATAGCTCTATTCTTATCTTGTACGTACATGTTTCAAAATATAGATTCCGCCAGAATTAGATAAATATGACACAAAAATACTATACAAAGACAAATTGTCTCCTAAGACGACGAAAAAATGAAAATTAGGTCTAATTGAATACTTAAAATTAATCTAAAAATAATTCTTTGATGTAAAAATTGTGATTACTACCAACACATGACATTGTAAATAGCAAATTCATATATTTTCTATGATTGCCAAGCAGAGTAATATTAGATAAACATTGTTTTTAACAAAAATAACAATATTTATCCACTTTCTATGCATATCATTTATAAATAAACCTAAAATTACGCTTTATTTAAAAAAGTGCAAATTTATGAAATTTATATTTTCATCTATTTTCGTTTTCATCGCAATAGTTGTTATTATAAGTATAGCGTATCATTTCCACTTTATATTAACATATATAACTTATATTGACTACTGTCTACAAAATCAAGACAAAAATGCTACTATAAATTGTTCCTAGAGCCAAAATTTTACCTATAACCGGCCAGACCAAAAGGATAACTTAGCGTTCATAACGTTACCAGTCATCCTAGGGTTAAAGTCGTATCGTATTTAAATGTTTCTACCTTTTATTGCACAAATTTTGTCAAAACTCATTGTACTAAAAACCACTGTGTCAACATTTTGTTCTGTACATAAATTACCATGTTGTTTTTTAATTATTCAATATATTGGATGATTTAATTTTACTTTTTGGTTTTGTTAAATTGTAATTAAAATATATTGAAATGTAGACATTTGCACGAATTTCTAATGAGGATTAATCAAATTATAAAAGTAGACGTAACCTTAGGATTGAATCAATTGCAATTTGATTGGCAATTCGTTCGATTATATTGGATATATTTCGCTTTATTTGGATTACGCGTATCACCAACAAACCAACAATTTTAAATAAAATATATTTATTTACAAAATATTTAAAATAAAAAAAATAAGAAAACCTAAAGACTTAAAATATATAAAAGATTAAGTTGTGAATCATGTCTAATAATAAAGAAACATTAAAGAAAAATTCATCACCCTCTGGTAGTGAAAAAAAGCATAAAAAATACTCCAGAATTTTTCCAGAAACAGAAGGAGATGATATTGTAATTTCGGGAATTTCTGGAAAATTTCCAAATTGTCACAATATCGCGGAATATGAATATAAACTTTATAATAAGGTGCGTGTGTGCAGTGTAATTTATCTGAAATTGTAAAACTAAAATGCGGTGGTTTTAATATAAATAAGTCATTTTCAAGATATGCTTCCATATATAATGGAACCTCCTTAATTTTACAAATCTCGATTTGTCGCGAAAACTAGAGTCAATAAAAAAAAGTGGATTAGAGGCTTAGTACTTATTAGTATCGTGTATCTGAATCGAATGAGAAACCCCGTGCCGCTGATTTTTAATTTTTTTTTTTTTTTGTAACTCTGTGTTATTTAAGACCCTATTTAGAAGCATATATGGTAACTAGTTAACTCTAATGACATCACCGTGTTAAAATAATGATTTAAGTTGCTAAAGTGTAAGTTGCGTGATGTTATTATAATAGCATTTTTATCTGATTATTTGGCAAAGGAAGTTTTTGCTGTGTATAATTAATTATATACGAAATTTTGACAAAATCGGCACAAAAACACACCTAAAATTAAAAAACTAATTTCTTCTAAAATACTGCACAAAACCAAAATTTGTGCCAGAAATAAATTGTTATGAGTCTGGTAGTTTATATTTTAATCGAAAGAAGGACAAGCATGAAATCATACACTTTATCAATATACATACTTACATGAATATGTCCTTTTTATATGCTATCATTTAAAAAAAATATTACCACTTAAAAATGCATTCATATAACAAATCATATTTTATGATGTATTTTTGAAAAATTTTCGCCCTTTAATTTTTTGTCTTTCTCTGATACAGTCACTGAAATTAAATTTTTTACCGTTCAAAATTGGTGTATATAGTTTATTTTTCTTCAGTGTAATGCAATAAAAAATTATAAAGTTTTTATTTTTTTTACTTATTAAATGCCAAAATTGATTTTCTTGTTTTTGATCCTTTAAAGGTTCATTGTGATTGTAATACAATTTTTAGACAAAATTTAAATAGGAAATTTAAAAAAATTATAAAGTTTTTATTTTTTTACCCATTAAATGCCAAAATTGATTTTCTTGTTTTTGATCCTATAAAGGTTCATTGTGATTGTAATACAATTTTTAGACAAAATTTAAATAGGAAATTTAATAAAATTGTCCTTTTTTTTGTGGAAGCTGTGAGTAAATTGTAAAAATTATTCGATGAACCTCAGTTTTTTTTTTTTTTTTTTTGATTGAGAAAATTAAAAATAGTAGTTAAAAAAAATAAATTAAAAATAGTAGATCGATCACCTTGTCCCAAAACAATTTTTATTGCGTTTTGTATAGTGTTTATAAAAAACCGTCTTTTCAAAAAACCGGTTAGGTGGTTAACAGAAAATTGGGTAAAATTAAAAAACCGGGATTTCGGTTAACCGTCGTCTTAAAGTCCGCTTAAACCGGTTAACCGACATTTCAATAATTGCTCTAATTTGAAGCTTAATAAAAATATTTTTGGTTAAAAAAAGTGTTTTCTAATTTATAGGTTTAACTATGCACCAAATAATAAACATTGTTCTTTATAAATAGCGACTGATTTACATCGAAAATTTATAAAACTTGTTTCAGCATTTAGACTAATTTTAATATAATTTATAAAAACAATTTTTTTTGGAATCTATTAGCACAGCTTTTGAAGCTTTATAATGATCTTAAATTATTCTATAAAATATATTTAATATTAGCTTTTTTTTAAATTTTTCTAATTTTCTAACATTTCTTTTAATGAAATGTTTATATAATTTTTATAAACAAATGTAATTAATAAAAATATCTGTATAAAATTGGAAAAATAATTAACAGTCTTTCTGCTAAAAAGAGATTTTTTTTTTAAATTTTTAGAAGAATTATTAATCATTTAAAAGTAAATTTTCTAAATTTATTTAGTTCCACTTTAAAGTCTTTATTTTTTTGCTATTATGCTATATAAAATCTTATTTTTCTCTTAAGCTATACATTAGTAGGTGTAATGTTATTTTATTCTTTTGGAAAATTTCATTCGCAGAATGCTTAATTATCTATCTGATTTAATTATTGATGCAGTTTTAAAATATATTTAACTTCCAACAAATAAATATATCACCTGACTACACAGAAAAAAATAAAAATGGACTTCAATTACGAAATTTGTAATATTAATTAATTTTTAATTGATTTTGCTCCAATCATCAAAATGATAATATTAATAACTAGAATAATTGATAATATTATTACTTTTTTTCCTTAAATAGATGCAATGAGCTGAAAATTTTTAAAAATTTACTTAAATTTATATTATTTCTGTACTTTTATAGACAAATATTTAATTTTTCTTTATATTTTATTAACAGCTGTCACTTTATTAAAAAACAAAACTGAAAACCAATTAGAAAATTAATTATATTAATATATCATATAATTAAATTCCAATATAAAGTTAATTAATAATTTTATTAAAAAATTATTTGAAATATTTTTTTCTGTGTACTTGTTAACTCAAACAGCAAGCATTTTTAGTAGTTTCAAAATATTTTCTTATATTTTAAATTCAGAAAAAAGTAACAAAAGGTAGAAATTTTGATATTTTTAGCAAATTTTTAAAACCGGTTAACCGACACAAAAAAACCGGATAAACCGGTTAGCCAAAATTGAATATTTCAAATTAAACGGTTCGCAAATAACCGAAATTTTAAGAAAAAACCAGTTTATAAACAATAGTTTTGTAGTAAAGATATTGATTTAAAATATATTAAAATGAAATTAAAATCAAAGGGATAGACATTTTTCAAAAATGCAATATAAAATTACAATTACATAACGACGTCATTTTTAAATAAACAATAATACAAATCAGCGATTTTTTTTTTTTTTAATTTGAAGAAATAATTATGTGAACGACTAATGACCTTCCATCCAAAAATTGGTATTTTATACCCTATGCCACCATATGTGTTTGGGGTGTTATACGTTTATGCTAATGTTTGTGACGCACAAAAAAATCATCGGACCCCCAACTTAAAATATATAGTGGGCAAAAAAAAAATTTTTTTCGTCTTAAATGAAAAAATGGGTGAATAAGATGGAATTTCACGTGCTAACAAGAATCAGCTTTCACATTTTTTCTATCACGTATCAATTTTTTTTTTTTTTTATGGGTATGATTACTATGATCCCGCCTTTAATTTAACTCGAGAACGGTTTGTTCTATTACGATAAATTAAACTCCAATATATAGCGACTTAAATTTTCTTTAAGCTGAATTTACATAATTTTTTGTTCAGTTAATATTTCCATAGTTATTTGGTAATTAGTAGCGAAAAAATTATTAAAAAAATTTTGATCCAGAACTCAGAAATTCTTAAACGAGTAAAAAATATTGTTCACGTAACTTGAAGAAAATTTTCGTGTGCATCTTTTGGCGTATCATTTATCAAAATTGTGTAAACGGTTCTTGAGTTATAGTCCAAAATGTACAAATCATTCTCGAGTTTTAAAGTCTGATGACATTAGTCATGCCCATAAAAAAATCCGCACGTGATAAAAAAAAAGTGAATGCAGATTCTTGTTTAACTCGTCAAAATCGATCTAGTCCACCTATTTTTGTTTCAAGAAAAAATAAATTTTTTTTTTTGCCCACCACTGTATTTCTACTCAATTGTATGTATACATGGCTATTTTTACTTAACTGTGAATAATATCAAGATTTGTGCATCAATTTTGATTATACATGCTTTATTTTATTCGCAGCATTACCAGCTTTAAGATAAAGATGATAAACTGAAACATTTTTGATGCTTTCACTTTTAAAAAGAAATTTTAGCACATTTGATTGGGGGATTTGAAGATCTTTTTAGTCCGCATCTTTTGGTGTATCACTTATGTCAATCGTACACATCGTTCTTGAGTTATGAGGAAATATACTAGAGTAATGGCCTTACTATGGGCGAAATATTAGACACGCCCATAAAAAAAAAAATTTTTTGTCGACCTGTGTAATTATTTCGGCACAAAAACGAAGCCTATTGAAATTGATTATGATCGGTCCATTATTTCACTTAGCCAACATATAAATATGTTCCCGGAATAGGGGGTTAACGCTCATAAATACCTTTAATATAGCAAATAGTTATTGAAATTTAACTCAGAGAACCCCTATAAACCCCTTTTCCGTAAATCACATTAACATGCATAAATCTCATACAAATTTTAGCATAAAGAAACAACAGTGCTAAATTTTATGCTGAATTTACATATTTACCACAGCTCACATATAATCCCACTTCCGGAAATCGCCCTAAACTGCGTAAAATCATATAGATATTACTATCAACGCATTATTCTGTATTTTTATATTTTATTTTACACATAGTAACAGTATTGGTCCACAGGTCTAATATGTATAAGACTCCTTCCCGAATTTTTATGCTCATAGAAAATGGTGTAGGCAGGTCGGTCTTGACCGACTATATCTTTCATATTTGTTTACAAATCTCTCGTGGATTTAATGATATATTGTTCACATATAGAGTTTTTTTTTTAAAACGAGTCGTTTTCTTAAAAAACACAAACAAATTGACTTGTTTTTTTTCATATATTTCAAATCCGGAAAACATCTTGATTCGAGTTGTTTAATTATTTAACACAATAAAAACATACTAAATTTTCATACAGTGAAGAAATTTTTAGTATTTTTAGTACATACAAATTTGTTGAAAAAAGAATTTGTAAAAATGTTCACAGTTTAAAAACAAAAAATTAAAATTATGAATTAGATTTATATTTGTTCACAAATTTTATTTGTTTAAAAGTTATATTTTTTGAATTAGAAAGTATTTGTGTGTGAAATTTTTATTTGAATCAATAATTTGTGAAAATATTTTGGCAAACGAATAACAGACCAAAAGGAAAAACACAATAAAATTATATGTGAACAGTGATGCTTAAATTTATTGTGTTTCTTAAAAAAAAAACAAGTAAAAAACTAATGAGTCTGAACATAATATTAATTTGTAGATATACAAAATTTGTTCCTTAGCCACAAATAAATAAACAAAACTGTTATTTCTTTATGCATTTCAGACATTTTCAATTATTTTTTCGTATTTAGAAAATCCTTATTTTATGTATAGTTTTGCATATTTTATACTTAAGAACATAATCTTGCATATTTCACTTTTAAGAAATTTTTTTAAACTTTTTTTACATAATTTTTATTTTAAATTGACAGATAAATGTTTTTCAATCTTTTGAGGCCCTAGCAAAATTCGGAAATATTTAGTATTAATCATGTCAACTTTTTCAAACGAACTAGAAATGCCCTCTTAAAGTGAGAGCTGGTAGATGTCCCCGTCAAATACTCTAAATATATTTGCAAATATATTTCTTCGTCTTATCTGAAAGTACTTAAAAAAAATAATAAAAATAACCTTAGGGCTTACCACATTCATAACGATTAACCAAAATTATTTTGCACAGTGTAATTTAACAAGTTTAAAAAATAAATATAATTGTAATGAATATTAAATAAATTCATATTTTGTTTTTCATTAGATTGATATGGTCGATGATGACGAACGACGTTGGCGTCATTTTAATCCAGAAATTCCCAAACGTTCTGGAAAGATTTATGAACTTGAGAAATTTGATGCCACGTTCTTTGGTGTCCACTTTAAACAGGCTCACACCATGGATCCTCAGACTCGCATATTAATGGAGGTGGCTTATGAGGCAGTCATTGATGCCGGCATAAATCCAAAAACTTTGCGTGGTACCAAAACAGGTGTCTACGTTGGATCATGCATTTCAGAGTCGGAGAAAACATGGTTCTATGAAAAGGTATCATCTGGAGGTTTTGGTATAACGGGTTGTAGTCGAGCCATGTTAGCAAATCGAATTTCGTATGCTCTTGGTCTGCAAGGTCCATCTTTTCTTGTGGACACAGCCTGTTCGAGCTCCATGTATGCCCTAGATAATGCATTTACTGCTTTGCGGAATGGTGAAATCGATGCCGCTATAATTGGAGGTGCAAATTTATTATTGCATCCCTTTGTAACGCTACAATTTGCCAGGTTGGTTAATTATTTCATGTTTTTCTTTCATGACATCTTAAATTATTGATAATATTTCTGTTTAGACTTGGAGTTTTGGCTGCCGATGGTTTCTGTCGTCCATTCGATAAAGATGCAAGTGGTTATACTCGCTCGGAAGCTATAAATTGCATGTTTCTGCAGCGCAGGCGTAATGCCAAGCGAGTTTATGCTACTGTAGTGTACTCTAAGACAAATTGTGATGGCTTTAAACCCGAAGGTATTACGTACCCTTCTGGAAAACTGCAAGAACAGCTCCTGAGTGAATTTTACAATGAAGTCAACGTAAGTCCAAATGATTTGGGCTATTTGGAAGCACATAGCACGGGTACTGTAGTAGGAGATCCAGAGGAATGTCGTGCTATAGACAATGTACTTTGCAGTCAACGTACATCGCCATTGTTAGTAGGTTCGGTCAAATCGAATGTTGGTCATGCTGAAGCTGCATCGGGTATCAATTCATTAGTAAAGGCATGTCTTGCGTTTGAAAATGGAAAAATTCCACCCAACATTAACTTTGAAGAAATCAAACCAGAAATTTCAGCATTGGCCGAAGGACGTTTAGTGGTGGTGAATGATGTTATGAACTTAAACAAACCTTATATCGGCATAAATTCATTTGGCTTTGGCGGTGCTAATGCTCATGCCTTATTAAAGGCTTTCGAGAAGGTCAAAGTAAATCATGGAATACCTGAGGATGATATACCACGCTTAGTGACATGGGCCGGTAGAAACGAGGAATCAGTAAACTCTATTCTAGATGCTATTGAAAAGCGTCCTTTGGATGCAGAATTTATAGCGCTTTTGCATAACATACAAAACGATGAAGTTTCTGGACTAGTTTTTCGAGGCTATGGTATTTGTTGTAAAAATGGACAAGAACCAGCTACAGTTTTGGTTAAAGATGTTCAACATTATACCGGCATAAAAAGACCCATTGTGTGGGTTTTCAGTGGCATGGGTTCTCAATGGTCGCAAATGGGCACCCACTTAATGATTATTCCACAATTCCGGCAATCAATCGAACGTTGTCATTCAGTTCTATTACCCAAGGGTCTTGATCTCATTAATATTCTGACATCATGTGATCCCACAATTTTTGATAATATTTTGCATTCATTTGTTGGTATTGCTGCCATTCAAATTGGTTTGGTAGATGTTTTAAAATCCCTAAATTTAGAACCTGACTATATTATTGGGCACTCTGTTGGCGAACTTGGATGCGGTTATGCCGATGGTGGTTTTACTCCGGAACAAATGATTTTGGCTGCTTACTATAGAGGAAAAGTTAGTTTAGAAATTGAAAAAATCAAAGGTTCTATGGCGGCTGTTGGCATAGGCTACAAAAAAATAGTTAATTTATTGCCAGGAACAATTGAAGTCGCTTGTCACAATGGCTCAGATTCGTGTACCATTTCAGGCCCTGCTGAGGATGTGGCCAACTTTGTTGCTGATCTCAAATCGAAAGATATTTTTGCCAAGGAAGTGCCCTGTTCTAACATTGCATATCATTCCCGTTATATAGCACATATGGGTCCACAACTTCTCAAATACTTGCAGCAAACTATTCCCAATCCAAAACCAAGATCATCGAAGTGGCTTAGCTCCAGTGTCCCTAAAAGCGAATGGGAGCAACCGGGCCGCAATTTATGCTCTGCAGAATATCATACAAACAATTTACTAAGTAGCGTGCTATTTGAGGAAACTTTCGCACTCTTGCCTACAAACGCTTTAACAATTGAAATTGCTCCTCATGGCTTGTTGCAGGCAATTTTAAAGCGTTCTATGCCTGGCGGTATTCACATTCCACTTACTCAGCGTGGAAATAAAAACAATGGACTATTTTTCTTAACTGCCCTCGGAAAGTAAGTTTCATAAACTGATAAAAAATAAATTGTAGCCGATATATCTAACACTGACTATTTTCAGACTTTTTACATGTGGCATAAACTTCCCCGTACAAAATCTTTATCCAAAAATCGAATTTCCAGTTTCACGTGGTACACCTGGTATTAGCTCCTTAATACGGTGGGATCACAAGGAAGATTGGTTTATAACAAAATATGAGAATATGAAGACAAAATCAAGTGGAGAACGTGTCTTCAATGTTAATTTGGGTAGTGATGATGAGGAGTATATGACTGGTCATGTAATTGATGGCAAAATATTAGTGCCTGCAACATGTTACCTTCAGTATGTCTGGGAAACATTTTCACTTATGTATCATGGTCCAAGTTTTATGGATGTGCCTGTTGAATTTGAAGATGTCAAATTCCTGAGAGCAACAAATGTAACTGCAAAAAGTAGCGTAGAGTTGACAGTAATGATTCATTATGGTACAGGTAACTTTGAGGTAAGTATTTGCGCTTATATTACGCACGTTACATCTGTATATCCATCACACTATTGTAATTTATTTTAACTACAGATAACAGAATCAGGGGCTTTGGTTGTTACGGGTAGAATTTCCGAAATACAAAATCCAACCATTCCAAAAGTGTATAAATTTAAAGAGAACTCTGATTTTCCAATGATTTCAAAGAAAGACTTTTATAAGGAATTAAAATTAAGGGGCTATCACTACAACGGATCTTTTCAAGCTGTTCAGGAGGCACGTAGCGATGGTCATTATGGCAAAGTTGAATGGAAATACAATTGGGTTACGTTTATGGATGCCATGTTACAAATACATATATTGGGAACTGATATTCGAAATCTTCTTTTGCCCACCAAATTTCGTAAATTGCGTATTTATGGACAACACCACTTTAATTTATTGACCACCATGGATTCAGAGAATCGAGTGTTTGATGTTTATGTTGATCACGAATCTGACAGAATTGTAGCTGGTGGAATAGAGTTAATAGGTCTACAAGCTAGTATAGTTCAACGTCGTAAGCCCCCAGGGGTTCCTGTTTTAGAAAAGTACAACTTTTTACCCCATTTCCCTTCACCTGTAGTAAATGTATCTGATGCAGCACGTATCTGCGTTCAGTTGGCCCTAGAGAATACACCAACTTTAAAAATGAAGATTGTTGAAGTCGATACAGATGGACGATTGCCTATTTTATCAAACTTTTTAGATTCTGTAGAAGATTTACCAGTTATAACCGGTGATTATATATTCCTTACGAATCAGAGCCTCACAGACATACCTGCAGCTATACACATCGAAAACGGTAAACTATCTACACAGACTAATTGCAACTTTATTATTGTTGGCGGCTTAGCAGGACAGCTGAATGAGGAAGCAATAAAAATAGCAAATAAAGCATTAACTGACAGTGGCTATCTAGTCGTTCGGGAACGTACGACCTCAAATATAAACAATTTGGTGATTCCAGAACACTTTAAAATGCTTGCAGTTATGCCAATAGATAACAACGAAGAAGTCCTTTTACTTTTGCAAAAAACAAAAAATAAATTCAATCTCGAACCATTGTTAATAGAAGTTAGTGATACTGATCGTGAGTTCCAATGGTTGCAACAACTACAACAAGCCATTATAAATAAAACTCCTATTGTTGTTTATGCATTTAACCAGCCACTTAATGGTCTCATTGGTCTAATAAACTGTCTAAGAAAGGAGCCCGATGGCAATTTGATTACTGGTTTCTTTGTGGACGATCAAAATGCTCCACCATTCAGTTTGAACGATCCCTTCTATGGTAATCAGTATGCTTTAAGACTGGCTATTAACGTTTATAGGAATGTAAGTTTTAATTAGCCAGAAAATATTACATAATCTTCACATAACAAACGTTTCAAATATTTTCAGGGTAAATGGGGAACCTACCGCCATCTTCAGCTTAAGGTGGACGAAAAGCCTCTTGCTAGAGCAGATCACGTATATGGTAATGTTTTATTGCGTGGAGACCTTTCATCTTTCCGCTGGTTTGAGGGACCTCTTAACCCTAACGAATGTGAAATAAAGGTGGTATATTCGTCAGTTAATTTTAGAGATGTGATGTTAGCTTCTGGGCGTTTGGCTGCTGAATTGTACGGTTCCAGTAGACACGATCAACATTGTGTGCTGGGCTTTGAGTATTCAGGAATTGAAACAAAAACTGGACGTCGCATTATGAGCATGGTTGTTAGTGGTGGTGTGGCTTCATATGTTAAAAAGCCGTCAAGATTAATTTGGGAAGTGCCTGATAAGTGGTCATTAAAAGATGCAGCATCTGTACCAGTAGTATACATCACCGTCTACTATGCCTTCTTTATGTGTGCAGATATACGAAAGGGTAAAAGCATTCTGATACATGCTGGAACTGGAGGGGTTGGATTAGCTGCTATACGCACAGCGCTGGCCTACAATATGGAAGTGTTTACAACATGTAGTACACCACAGAAAAAGAAGTTCTTGCTTGAAACGTTCCCACAGTTGAAAGGTTGTCAAATTAGTCATTCTTAGTTGATTTAACGATAACAATTTTTTGGTTGTTTTCTATATTTAGAATCACATATTGGAAACTCCCGAGACACTTCATTTGAACAGATGATCAATCGTGAAACCAATGGACGAGGAGTAGATTTTGTTTTGAATTCTCTATCTGAAGATAAGTTATTAGCTTCAGTACGTTGTTTGGGCACATGTGGCCATTTCCTTGAGATTGGTAAATTTGATATGGCTAATGACAGTAAGCTTGGCATGAGTTGTTTCCTTAAAGAAATAACATTCCATGCAGTTTTGGCTGATCGCTTGCTATTTGCAAGCGATGAAGAAATTTCCGTAAGTAACATAAATTTGAAAATGTTGATTTAAATGTAACTAAGTTTTATTTAAATAGCGTTTAAAACAATTAATCGATGATGATATAGCAACTGGCATTATTCAACCATTACCAGTTACAGTTTTTCCTGCTGCTCAGATAGAACAAGCTTTCCGTTACTTGATCGGAGGCAAGCACATAGGAAAGGTTGTCATTGAAGTTCGTGATGATCCCGAATCTTTATATACGGTACCAGTTGTTGCCGTGAAGCAAATGTATTTTAAAGATAACTTAAGCTATGTAATACCTGGAGGTTTAGGAGGGTTCGGTTTAGAATTGGCAGATTGGATGGCCATACGTGGTGCTAAAAACATTGTTCTGAGTTCTAGTAGAGGAATTACAAAAGACTATCAATCTTATCGTATTGCGTAAGTAAATTTTGTCAATTTTGTTAATTTTTCTTTTTAATCAATGAGACTTTATTGTTTTTTTTTTTCTTTAGTTTGTGGAGGACATACGGATGTTGTGTGAAAGTAAGTACCAGTGACATTACCACATATGAAGGCTGTAATAAATTATTGGAAGAAGCTGAAGAACTAGCTCCAGTTGGAGGCATTTTCAATTTGGCTGTTGCTTTACGTGATGGTATTTTTACAAATTTGACAAAGGATAAATTTATAGAAAGTTTTGCTCCAAAAGCCGTAGCTACGAAATATCTTGATGAATTGTCACGAAAGAAATGTCCCAAACTAGAGCATTTCGTTGTATTTTCAAGTGTGTCTTGTGGTCGTGGAAACGCCGGACAAACTAATTATGGCATGGCCAATTCTGTAATGGAAAGAATAGTAGAAGACCGTGTTGCTAACGGTTATCCAGCTAAAGCCATTCAATGGGGTGCTGTAGGAGAAGTTGGTCTAGTCGCTGATATGGCCGAAGATAAGATTGATATGGAAATCGGAGGTACATTGCAACAGCGTATATCTTCGTGTTTACAAGAGCTGGACACGCTCATGTCTGTACCGGATGCCATTGTGTCAAGCATGGTGGTGGCCGAAAAACGGGCTGGACGTTCAGGCAATGAGAATATTGTTGAAACTGTAATGAATATTATGGGAATCCGTGATCTCAAATCTGTATCATTAGGAACTACATTATCTGAAATGGGTATGGACTCTTTGATGGCAGTAGAAATTAAGCAGACATTAGAACGTGATTTTGAACTTGTTCTCACGCCGCAAGATTTACGTTCGTTAACATTCCAAAAATTACAAGAGTTTGCAGATGCTCGTGAACGTGACAGCACTGATGTAGTTAAAATGATATTTGCCTCTGAAGGCAAAGATCTGGGTATGGACATGTTATTGCGTAATCTCGGCGACGAAGCTAATTGCCATGAGATATTGGTACATTTAAACACAGCTGCAGATGCCACAAAAATAAATATGCCTCCTACGATTATAATACCGGGCTTAGAAGGTACTGCTGGTAACGCGTGGTACAAGATCGGAAGTCAAATTATAAGTCGAGCAAATGTTTTGCAACTGCATACTTTTGCTGAGATGACAACAGTAAAAGAGCTTGCTGAAGCCTCTTTTGAGCACGTAAAATCAATTTTAAGTGCTACAGAACCTTTTTACATAATAGGCTACTCTTTTGGTTCATATGTGGCTCTGCAATTGGTTGCACTTCTTGAAAAAGCTGGCTATCGCGGACAATTACTACTTATTGATGGTGCTCCACACTTCCTAACAAAATTAACTCGACTTCAGTTAAGCGAAGATTTCATCGACAATGATTTGTATGATTTGTTGCTCTCCATTATTTCAAATCTCATATTCCCAGAGGAAACGAAAGAGTCAACGGGATTAGTCTTCCACAAGATACCTACATTGGAGGGAAAACTTGAAAAGTTTATGGAATATATTGCCAAACAAGATCTTTACAGCAAAGAATACTCAATTACCATGGTCAAAGCCATGTTCAGACGTGTAAAAATGGCAGCTCTCTACGATTTAGAAAATATTGAGGAAATAAAAACACCAATTACCCTAATTCGTCCAGCTGAGGTTGCTCTGCAGGACATTGAAGATGACTATTGTCTCACCCAAATAACTAGTGGAAAAGTTATAACGAAAGTAATTGAAGGCAATCACACAACTATGTTAGACAATCCAGCACTGACGCAGATAATCAATGACTTTGATCCGGCCGTAAAAGATGATAAAAATTTTGAAGAATATATTCGCGATGGTAACTCTCTTAAGATATAAATCAATTTTATTTTGTTAAAACAAATTTAATAATTATGTTTACATATATATTAATTATTATTAAGAGGATTGATAATTTTTTTTTTTTTATAATTTATGTTATAAACAGTAGCGTTTGCATATAAAATATGAATAAAAGGTATTGAAAAATTTATATACATACATATATATACATTAGGGTGGTCCTCATTTCAACAAGTGTCCAGATTTTGGTTCTCACTCCCTGGAAATGTTCGAATAGTCGAAAAACTAAGACATGCCAAGTTTTTAATTGATTGAAAAGCATTCAGAGGTGGCTCAAAGCGATCAAAATCTTGAATTTATGACTTTTGAAATTTTTTTTCCTTTCATCGATCATAATGCAATTTTCTGGGTTTATATCTTGTTGAATTCTACAGATAATTTGCCTTTGAAATGCCTAAAATCAAGAAGATTGGATAACTAATAACATAATATTTATTAAAATAAAATACCGTAATACACGTAATTTTCATGTGGTTCCCTAGTGATGTCTTATAGATCCTGTAAATAATTTTATGATCCAAAGTTGTTGTAATAGCAAAAAGTACATACATATGTGTTATTTTAATAACTATGATATTAGTAGTTGTTAAATTTTCTTCATTTTGGTCATTTTAGAAAGGTAATAAACTGTGAAATTCAAAAATATGAAAACAAGGAAAAGTTGTAATGAATTGCTTATGGTTGAATAGATTAAAAAATCTAAATTTTTCAATATTTCAATGGCATTGAACCACCTCTAAATTTGTTTTAATCAATCTAAAAGTTTGTACATTATAGTTTTTGGGCTATCATTTCTAGGGGGTGAGACTGAAAATTCGAAAATAAAAAAAAAAACTATATGATTATTGAACCTACAAATTGGCGATCCTGCCAGGCTAATTGGAAGAAATATAAATATAAAAGGTTGTGATTTTCATCTTCTGAAACAACAACTACAATTGGTTACAATTCGAAGTAATTATTTTATCAAGAAGAAGTGAAAGTAAAGTAAAAAATCAATTCAAGAAAGAAACTCATTTGATCTTAATCTCAAGACTCAAATTCTATTGGAAAACAATTTCTATAATTTTATATATCAATTCAGCTTCAGATCAATACAACTTCCATCAATTGAAAACAAACATACATTTCTTTTGTGAGATAAGTTCTTCAAACAAAAATTTAAAAGAAGTCAGTATACGTAATTTTCTTTTAATTTATTAATTAATATTCTTAACACTTATTTGTTTATGAATCTTTATTATCTTTTGAATTATCGATTTTTTTTTTTTTTTTTTTTTTTTTGAAATATTGAATAATTAATTTCAATCTGTATACATTTTCACATTAATTTCAATTTTTTTCTTTTTTTGGTGTGTGAACTTTCCCTTTTAAAATGACTCCACGTTCTCCTACACGTACAAATACACACATAGACGATTCAGCAAATTCTCAGTCCTTACTAGGGTATTCACTCGAATATTGTTTGTTCGATTAATCGAATTAAAATCAAGAATTTCGAGTAAAAATTTATTCGAGTAAATTATGCCGAATAATCGAATAATTCGATTTTACTAGTTTAAAAGGTGTTTGAGTTATAGTTTTTTTTTCTCTTTTTTAATTTGATTCAAAACAACTGTTGAAAAATTTTATATTAGTTTAGATTCTAATTGTGGTGTCCCAATTTGGAATTTTCTTAAAAAAATTGTATTTGGGGAAAATATATAAACAACAAGTACATAAACGTCACTATAAAAAAATTATAATGCAAAATTTAAATATTTTTTTTTTTTTTTTTTGTAATTTGGGTTTTGAAGAGATAAAGAAAAATGAAATTGAAAAAAGATTCGGCTGTACCGAATCTTTGATACCCTTCACCATATTACCATCATACTATCTTATCGACATCATATTACCATATTACCGACAAATAATAAAATTTTCGCCTTAGCGTATGCTTTCATATTTTCACATATATAAATCTAAATTTTATTCAAACTACGAAAATTTGAATATATAAAAAAAAAAAAACAATCATAGCAGGCTTTGCTTTTAAAAAATAAACAACAACAACAATTCCATATTTATTTATTTTTTTATGTGTGTATATACAAACTGGCTGCATATACAAAGAACAACAACAACACTGTTATTCATTATATTACTTCTGTTGCTAACTAAACTACTTGTCTTATAGGCAAAAACGTCACTAATAGTCATTACAATGCTTAATATACAGATATGTTTCAGTTTTTAAAAATAAACAACAACAATTCCATATCTATTTATTTTTGTACAGACTGCATATACAAAGAACAACAACAACACTGTTATTTATAATATTACTGCTGTTTCTAACTAAACTACTTGTCTATACAAAAAACAAAAAACGTCACTAATAGTCATTACAATACTTAATATACATGTTTGTATGTGTATTTATATTGTTAACAGATTTGTTTTTGGACCATAACTCTGTTGATTATAAACGAATTTGGTTTATTAAAAAAAAAAACGAAATTTTATAAAAACATTTATGACTGATCTATATAAAAATAAAAATCTGTAGCTTGAACAAGGGCTTCAAAAATAAAAAAATCGTTTTCCCCGATATCTCAGTTATTACTGAACCGATTTATTTAATTTTTCAGAACAAAAATTCAGAAAATAATTTCCGAGCCCCCTTTAAAAATTCGAAGTCCCCGGTATATGCAAAGGCTTCAGAAACTGAAAAATCGGTTTCAAAAACCGGTTTTTAAAGCATATCTCCGCCATTTATAAACCGATCCTGCTGATTCAAAAAACTGAAATTTTATAAAAATATTTGTGACCGATTTGTATAAAAATAAAAATCTATAGCTTAAACCAGGGCTTTAAAAAATAAAAAATGCGTTTTGTCCGATATCTCAGTTATTATTGAACCGATTTATTTCATTTTTTCAGATCAAAAATTCAGAAAAAAATGTCCGAGACTTCTTTGTAAAAACGAAGTCCCTAGTATATACAGAGGCTTCAGAAACTGGAAAACCGGTTCTAAAAACCGGTTTTTTAACATATCTCCGCATTGTATGAACCGATCTTGCTGAATTCCAATAGCAAAATTCTCGAAAGCATTTCCGATCGTTTGACATATATATTATATATGTCAGTTATCGGTGGGCTTCATAAACGCCATTTCAACCGACACACGGACGGACGGACGGACATGGTCCTATCGTCATCATTTCTTACAAGGATCCCGAAAATGAACGTTTTATATAAATAATACACCAAAATATGTGGAATAAAATTTAATTTTATCCGCTCATTAGTTTTGGAGATATTTCTAAATAAGTGTCCACCAACAATTTTTTCATGCTAAATTCAAGATTTCTTTTTTTTACTAAAACTTCTTTTTAAAAATGAAAACATTAAAAATGTTTCAGTTTATCATCTTTATTTCTGGTGAAACTACGAGTAAATAAAGCCACATATCATAAAAATTGTTGCACAAATTATGATTGCATTTACAGTTAAGTTAGGATACCCATGCATACCTACAGTTAAGTGGAGATACACTAGTGGGTAAAAAAAAACATTTTTTTTCTTTCGTCTTAAATAAAAAAAATAGGTGGATTAGATGGAATTTAACGTGCTAAATAAGAATCAGCTTTTACTTTTTTTCTATCACGTATTGATTTTTTTATGGGCATGACTACTATGACCCCGCCTTTAGGCAGTCACACTTGTATAACTCGAGAACGGTTTGTCCTATTAAGATAAATAAAACTCCAATATATAGCGACCTAAATTGTCTCTGAGCTGAATTTACATAATTTTTTGTTCAGTTAATATTTCCGTAGTTATTCGGTAATTAGTAGCGAAAAAAGTAATTTTTTATTTTTTAAGTGGTGAACATTTTGATCCATAACTCTGAAATTCTTTAGCGAATAAAAAATATTGTTGAAACACCTTGAAGACAATTTTCGTATGCATCTTTTGGGGTATCATTTATCAAAATCGTATAAACGGTTCTTGAGTTATAGTCAAAATTATACAAGCCATTCTCGAGTTTTATAGTGTGACCACTGAATAAGGTGATGTACCAGTCATGCCCATAAAAAAACGAGAGAAAAAGATATAGTCGGTCAGGCCCGACTATATGATACCCTACACCATACAGTATATTTCGGGCAGGGGTCTTTTATTAGACATAGACCCAAATGTGGACCGATACTTATAAGTGTAAAATAAGACATACATATACAGAATATTACGTTGATGCTGACATTTATATGAATTTATTCACTTTTGGGTGATTCCCGAAAGGGGGCCTTATATGGGAGCTATGGTAAATTATGGACCGATCTTTATAAAATTTGGTACTATCATTTATGTTTATATAAAACTTATTTGTGTCGAATATTAACTTGATACTAAGATTTTAGTAGAATTTATGGCCGTTAAATTGATTTTTTGGAAAGGGGTTTATATGGGAGCTATGAGTAATTATGGACCGATCTTTTTAAAACTCGGCACACTTATTTAAACTTATATGAAACTTATATGTGCCAAATCATATTAAAATATTGCTATATTTAAGGGATTTATGATCATTAAACCATTTTCCGGGAGGACATTTGTATGGGGGCTAGGTGAAATAATGGACCGATCATTACCAATTTCAATAGGCTTAGTTCCTGGTCCAAAAAAATGCTGTGTACCAAATTTCATAAATTTTGGTTCAAAATTGCGACCTGTAGTTTGATTACAAGGTTTACATGGACGGACAGACGGTCAGACGGACGGACATCGTTAAATCGACTCAGAAAGTGATTCTAAGCCGATTGGTATAAATTAAGGTAGGTCTTAGACCAATATTTTTGGGTGTTACAAACATCAGCACAAACGCATAATACCCTCCCCACCTATGGTGGTGTAGGGTATAAAAAAAAAAATCATTACGTGATAGAAAAAAAGTGAAAGCAGATTCTTGTTTAACTCGTCAAAATCCACCTAGTCCAATTATTTTTGTTACAAGAAAAAAATATGTATTTTTTTTTTTTTTTTTTGGGTATTTTTACTTAAATGTGAATAAAATCATGATTTATGCATCAATTTTGAAGATATATACCTTATTTTATTTGCTGCATTACCAGCTTGAAGATAAACTGAAACATTTTTGATGTTTTCATTTATTAAAAGAAAATTTTAGTAACAAAAAAATCTAAAATTTTACATGAACAAGTTTTTTTTTCGGATACTTATTTCAAAATAACTCCGAAACTATTGAGCACATAATAGAATTAAGTTAGGGTTATTTGAACATATTTTTAGTTCGCATCTTTTTTATACCCTTCACCACAGGTGTAAAGGGTATATATAAGTTTGTCATTCCGTTTGTAATTTCCACAATTTTCGTCGGAGAGCAAAAAAGTTTATATTTTCGGAATCCTTGTAAGAAGCGATGACGATTGGACCATGTCCGTCCGTCCGTCCGTGTGTCGGTTGAAATGGCGTTTATGAAGCCCACCGATAACTGACATATATAATATGTATGTCAAACGATCGGAAATGTTTTCGAGAATTTTGCTATTGGAATTCAGCAAGATAGGTTCATACAATGTGGAGATATGTTCAAAAAACCGGTTTTTTGAACCGGTTTTCCAGTTTCTGAAGCCTCTGTATACACTACGGACTTCGTTTTTACAAAGAATTCTCGGACATTTTTTTCTGAATTTTTGTTCTGAAAAAATGAAATAAATCGGTTCAATAATAACTGAGATATCGGACAAAACGCATTTTTTATTTTTTGAAGCCTTGATTTAAGCTATAGATTTTTATTTTTATACAGATCGGTCACAAATATTTTTATAAAATTTCAGTTTTTTGAATCAGGAAGATCGGTTTATAAATGGTGGAGATATGCTTTAAAAACCGGTTTTTAGAACCGGTTTTTTAGTTTCTGAAGCCTCTGCATATACCAGGGACTTCGAATTTTTAAAGGGGGCTCGAAAATTATTTTCTGAATTTTTGTTTTGAAAAAATTAAATAAATCGGTTCAGTAATAACTGAGATATCGGGGAAAACGAATTTTTTATTTTTGAAGCCCTTGTTCAAGCTATAGATTTTTATTTTTATATATATCAGTCATAAATATTTTTATAAAATTTCGGTTTTTTTAATAAACCAAATTCGTTCATAATCAACAGAGTTATGGCCCAAAAACAAATCTGTTAAGAATATAAATACACCAACAAACATGTATATTAAGCATTGTAATGACTATTAGTGACGTTTTTTGTTTTTTGTATAGACAAGTAGTTTAGTTAGAAACAGCAGTCATATAATGAATAACAGTGTTGTTGTTGTTCTTTGTATATGCAGTCTGTACAAAAATAAATAGATATGGAATTGTAGTTGTTTATTTTTAAAAACTAAAACATATCTGTTAAGAATATACATAAATACATACACAAACATGTATATTAAGCATTGTAATGACTATTAGTGACGTTTTTTGTTTTTTGTATAGACAAGTAGTTTAGTTAGCAACAGCATTAATATAATGAATAACAGTGTTGTTGTTCTTTGTGTATTCAGTCAGTTTGTACATACAAAAATAAATATATATGGAATTGTTGTTGTTTCTTTTTTAAAAGCAAAGCCTGTTATGATTGTTTTTTTTTTCATATTCAAATTTTCGTAGTTTGAAAAAAATTTAGATTTAGAAAATATGCAAGCATACGTTAAGGAGAAAATTTTATTAATTGTCGGTAATATGGTAATATGATGTCGATAAGATGGTAAGATGGTAATATGGTGAAGGGTATCAAAGATTCGGCACAGCCGAATCTTTTTTCAATTTCATTGTGTATCACTTATGTCAATCGTACACACTGTTCTTTAGTTATGAGGAAATATACTAGAATAATGGACTCACTATGGACGAAATATTACACATGTCCATAAAAAAAAGATCCAGACCTGATGGAAAAAAACTAAAAGCAGATTCATGTTTAGCACATCAAAATACATCAAGTCCAACTATTCGTCTATGGGGGAGGATTTTTTGTCGACCAGTGCTATCAAAGAATTTATAAAATATAGATAAACATTGAATTTATGAAAATAAATGTTCATAAATTTTAATTTCATATTATTTCGGAAGTAATTTTTCAGAAGGGTTATTTAAGTCTTTCTTGTAATTAAGTGGATGTAGGCATACTTTTGATGTTTTTATTTTCTTTCACAGATAAAATTATGACTAGAATTTTTTTAAATAAATCATTATTTGAGTTTAAATTAAATTTTATAAAATTTTTTGTTTGATTTTAATATAATATTTTATTGGTTGAAAATTTGTTCTATCCAATACAAAAAACAAAAACAATTTCTTGAATTTTGACAATTAAAAAATAATAAAATAAAATTATAAAAATGTTTACACAAAAGAATATAAAATCCAACATTTGGAAAATTACAGAGGTAAGTTATCTTACATTTTGCTCATATTCCGTAATATGGTGATTTATTTTTGTGTATTTCATAGATGATTCAAGCATATTAAACAATGTCCTTTATGTTGTGTGCCTGAACATGTAGCTTCCTCTTGTTATGTAATTACGTGGCAGTAATTGGACTTCTTGGAGATAAATTAATGTAATGCGGAAATGGGCTTTAGCGATAGTCCATAAAACAAAGTTTATGGACTATTATTAGATACCAAGATAATAAAATTCTACTTCTGCCTTAACTTTAAAAGGTAAGTCGAATTCATTCTGGAAATGTATCAACAGATAACGCGTTATAACGATTGGATTTCTGTTTTAGGTAGTTTTGGTCGGTGATGGAGTTTGGATGTTGTGTAGAAAAATTTGCATTCCTGATGGTTTTCATTTTATTTATATATATTTTAAATACTACTAAACGTGTATACATAAACCATTAGCTATGGTACCATTAATTTTTACCAGCATAATTACACATTACTCTTTATTTACATACTATACACTATGTAATAATTAGTATTATTTAATATAATATTTATATTATAATATAGAATATAAGATAATATAGAATACTTGTCAAATTTCTTAATAAACATTGAAAGAAAGAGTAAAATTTTAAGGTATAACTTACTCGAATAACTCGAGTATTTTAAAAAATCTGCTCGATTAATCGAGTAATTTAAAAACTGCATTTTCGAGTTATTTGATTAATGAAAAAGTCGAGTAAAATGAATACTCTAGTTATTACAGACAATACTTTAAATACCAATTTATCAGGGAATCACTCGACTGATAGATTACCACAATAAGATTTAGATATTTACGCTTCCTCTGTTAAGCTCCCTCAATTCTGGTCTAATTGTCCAGAAGCGTGGTTTGTTCACGCCGAAATGCAATTTGCAACAAAAGGCATTACCACAGATCAAACAAAATACGAGTACATAATAACTGCTCTTCCATAAGAAGTTATAATAAAGGTGCTGGACATTATTCAAAATCCAACTAAAACTAATCGGTATACTAATTTAAAAAATATTTTAATTGAACGTCATTCTTTAAGCGTAACTTCTAAGTTAAATAAAATTCTCTCCGATAGTGATATGGGAGATAGAATACTATAGATCGTTAGCCCTTCTTGCTGGTTCTAACTTTAGCACAGATGTTTTAACAAAACTTTGGCTACGTAAACTCCCAAAGAATCTAAACGTTGCTTTGACGGGGTCAAATATTAACGACCGTAATAAATTAATTCAATTGGCTGATAGGTTGTGGGAAGTTATTTACAATGGAAAAGGTTGTAGTGTCAAACAATCTTTAACATCCAATATTGAACAAGTTGTGAACAATTTGACAATTTCTTTATGTGAAAATTGGAATTGGAAAATAGGATATCTCGGTCTTACTATAGGAGTTTTAGTAAAAATAGTTCGCTCTCTCGTGGTCGTTCAACAAATAAAAGTTGGTTGTGTCAGATTACAGATTCGGTAGTAAAGCCAGAAAATGTGAACAACCTTGTTCACTTTCTGATAATACAACAAACTAAATTCATCCACTGTTGCGGCGACGAACAGTGGAAATATTGATTATTTTTCAAGTCGGCTTTTTCTTTTTGATAAAAATAATAAGATTCAGTTTTTGATTGACAGTGGAGCAGAAATTTCAGTTTTACCATCATTGATATTCAGAAATTGCAATAAACGATCAGATATAATTTTAAGCGCAGCAAACGGCTTAAATATTGCAACATTTGGAAAGAAATTGCTTAATGTAGATTTAGGTCTTCGACGCGAATTTCCTTTTATTTTCTTAAATGCAGATATTTCTAAACCTACCATTGGTGCTGATTTTCTCTGCAAGTATGGTCTTTTAATTGACATTAAAAATAAGTGCCTTATCGATCCACTTACTAAATTGTCAGTTAATACGTTTTCATGTTACTGCTTAGTGACACCACCAAAATTGTTTTCTGTATATAATCAATATACACAGCTTCTAAAAAAATGTCCTTCTTTAATATCGGAACCAGATTATATGAAACCAATAAAACATAATACTGTTCACAAGTTAGTGACGGAAGGCCCCTTGCCTTTTACAAAACCCAGACGTTTAGATCCTGTTAAATACAAAGCAGCAAAAACAGAATTTGTCTTCCTGGTAAAATCAGGTATATGTAGACCTTTATTTATTCAAAGGGTTTAGCTTCTGCGGAGGTCTGTTGTATTCCTTCTTCTCAAACGGTTGTAGCCATTGCTTCTTATTATGTTTCGAGTAAGTGGATTTGGGTGTACTTCAAACTTCCTCAAATACGATTCTGAGTGTTTTCTTACTTCATTTTTGACAAGAGGAACATTGAGGTTCTTGTGAATGTTATCATTTTTCACATACCAGGGTGCTGCTGTTATCATTCGTAGTATTTTATTTTGGACTCTTTGAATTTGTTCAATATTTGAAACAAAATTGTTAGTTTTGCTCTTAAATGGGCTACTCTCAAAAAAAAAAAAAAAAAAAAATAATAATAATAAGTTCCAAATTAAAAACAACCATATTATAAAACATAGAAATATTGTATGCGACTCTATGTTTACTTAAAGCCGTGGCTAAACTTATATTCTTTACCGCCGATGGTAATTACATATCTACTTTGACTTCTCATCAAGTGTCAAACTATACAAATACACAACGAAAAATATCTATCAATATATTTTTTTGTGCAATTTAAAAAATAAAATGGAAATAATTATGACACTTCAGAACACCTATTCCAATTTCCATGAATTTCACATGGTGATAGTAGAGGTGTAGATGAGTTTAAGTTTTGAACTTGGACCATATAGGCCTACACGAAACGAGTCCACAGGGTCTCAAATTTGGACACATCGTGTACAAATTTTTTTAAAAACGATACTGATTCCTTATATCTGAACCGATTTCAAATATTTGTATATAAGAGTATTCTGCTAGTCGATGTCTACAAAATACAGCATGTATTATCTCTTTTAGTTTAAGAGATATTAAGCTTTAAAGATTGAAATTTTTACTTTTTACTTGTCTTGGTGAAGTTTTTTCGATACAGCGGGTCCAACTTTCAACCGATTAATTTTATTTATTTTTTTATTTCATTAACAACAAATAAAAAAATTGTGCAAAAAAAGAATTTTGAAAAAATATTTACGGAGTCAAAGCTTACAGACATTTTTAAAAAAAGTATTATTATTATTTTTTTTTTTTCGTTTTTTTGCTAAAAAAAGAGTGGTCATATTCTTTCTCTTTTATAAAAAAAATTATCTTAAGTAACATATATAATATTTATATTTGTCTGAAATATAACTAAACACAAAATATTTTAAAGGAAAAAAGGCTCTTTGAAATTGATATTTGCGAGAAACAGAGTTTCCCAAATTTTATATATTTTTCCAACAACTTTCAAGTTTTCGCCTTAATTTCTCAAATTGCAAAGTTCAAATCAACAATATGTTATACTTTTTATATAGTCTAAAGTGTTTTTAATTTTTTTGCAATAGAAATTCTGGATCCCCGGTGTCGGTTGAAAAGAAAGAGTGAAAAAAGTTAAAAATTTCATTTTTGAAATTTTTTTAGGGAATTCCGGAATTTTTGTAGACAAATCTAAAAAAATGAATAGGGCTTTGAATTAAGCATCAAAACTAGCAAAATCGTCCTATGTAAAAATCTTTGAAATCGGTTCAGCATCGTTTTTAAAAAATGTATACCCGAGGCGTCCAAATTTGAGGCCCTGTGGACTCACCCCCTGCAAATGTATATGGTCCAAATTCAAAACGTAAACATACACGCATACACCTCTACTATCACCATGTGAAATTTCATGGCAATCGGAATATCCGTTCCGAAGTTCCATAATTATTTCCATTTCATTTTTTGAATCGCACACTGTGCGATTATTGTTATTAATTTTATAAATTATAACTTAATTTTATAAATTAGAACTTAAAAAACAATAAAAATATCGTTCCTCTTAATAATTTATTAAATATTCTTTTTAGTTTTCGCTTGCGCGCTTGCCTCTTGATGCTTTCTCCATTTTTGCACCGTTAAAATTAAAGTGTAAAAATATATCATAAATGAAAACTTTTTGACACTTCTTTACACTTTTACAGAGAACAAGAATCATATTACTGTGAAATTGTGAAAACAATTTGTTTCATTTCACTTGTTCTTTTCATATGAAAACATTTGAATTTATTTATAATTTTTTCACTAAACAAGAATCAGAAACTCTATGAAAGTGTGAAAAAACTTTTCATTTCACCGTTTCACAGAACCAGAATCTACCCACTGGTCAAAAGAATGTATTAACTGTCAAAAATCTAAAATTATTAAACATACTACAAAAGGAAGGTTCGAACATATACATTTAGATATTGTCGGACCTTTACCTATATCTCGGGAACATCGATATATATTAACGATAATCGACCGTTTTACGCGTTGGCCAGAAGCATATCCTCTGAAAGACATCACAACATCTGATATAGTGTATTCATAACAAATTATATTTTTCGTTTTGGTGTTCCTTTAAATGTAACAACTGATCAAGGTGGACAATTTACCTCCAAAATGTTTACAGAATTAACAAAGATGTTAGGATGTTTTAAAATTACGACTTCTCCATATCATCCTCAATCTAACGGCATGGTTGAACGATTTCATAAGCAGCTTAATGGCTAAAGGAAAATCAGCAACTTGGTACGACGAACTTCCGATTGCTTTACTAGGTATTCGCTCCATGTTTAAAGAAGATTTACAAGCTACTGCTTCAGAAATGGTTTACGGTCAAAATTTACGTTTACCTGGAGAAATACTAACAGATACTGAAAACTTTGATGATTAAAAATGTAAGATCTAATTTAAAACACCACAACGTTTCAGACCGGTGTCCATGTACTAAAATGGTCTAAAAGATTGCAAATTTGTATTCATACGCATTATTTATAAAAGAGCTTTACAGCAGCCATACGAGGGACCGTATAGAGTAATCGAAAAGAATAAAAAATAGTTTAAAGTCGATATGAATAACAAAATTACAGTGGTACCTATCGATCGATTAAAACCAGCTCTAACCGAACACAATATTAATTCAGATGAACAGAACAATAACACAATACAAGTAACAAAGAAAGTTACGTTTAACTTAATGGGAGTAACATTTTTGGAGGGGGAGTATTTGTAGGTACACTGTTATATAAAACACTTTATCAAGTTTTAATTTTTTTATTGATTTTATTAATCAATTTTATTTTCAATAATTTTTAATTTTTTTATTAGATTTATAACTCTTGTTTTATACATGTAAAAACTTTAATATGATAAAACGAGCTGTAAACCCGCTACTTCGTTAGCGGAACTTTTTTATAAAAACCATACTGTATAACAAATTTAAACTAAGATTCTTAACTCCCTTGGGAAAATTTTTAATAGTGGTGTCATGCATAAATAACAATATCTCTTTAATTTCATATACAGTTAGGGACAAAACTATTTGTACACCTCATATATTTCGTATACCTTCACGCACATTTTCAACAGATCCGCTGTTTTTATACTTGCTTACAATGTATTGTACTGTGGAATGTTGCAAATTTACTAAATTACTTATATTCCGGAGAGATTTTCCTTTTTTATGTTCATCAATAATTAAATTTTTAATATCCAAACTCAACTCTTTTCGCTTTCCCATTTTTGATGTGCTTATTATTCAAAACGTTAAAACCAACTTCTTATTTTGTAAAATAAAACTCGATTAACGAAGAAAATATAACGGTATTTAAAAAAAAATCATCATACAAGAGTCCAACGTACAAATAATTGTACAAAGTACTGATGTACAAATACTTTTGTCCCAAAGATTTTTACTTAAATTGTACTTTTTTTTAACAATGTGTTATATATTAATTTATTTTTTATCAAATAATTCAATAAAAATGGACCTGAATTAAAACTACATATAATAATTTTTTATTCTTTATAAATTATTGAAGATATACGAAATGCATGGGTGTACAAATAGTTTTGTCCCTAACTGTATATATATATCAGAATTACGAAAAAGTATATTAGGGTAAAGAAAAAGACCACAAAATCCATTTTAAGGTTTCTGATTCATTTAGGACCTTACATCTTCAATTTTATGTTTCTAAGGATGAAAAATGCAGAACATTCAAGAAGTACCATTAGAAGAACAAAAAAAGTACCACAAAGACCCTTCTTTCTCACATAGGACCATGTATATTTAATTTCATGTTTCTACTTTAAATATTACAGAAAATTCAAAAAGTACCATTAGAAGAACAAAAAAGTACCACAAAGTCCCCTCCTATGGATTCTTATTCACTGATTTTTCATGTTTCCAGGTTCATAATTATAGAAAATTAAAAAAGTACCATAGGAACAATAAAAAAGTACCACAAAGTCCCTTCTAATGAATTCTCATTCATTTAGGACCAAACATATTTAATTTTATGTTTCTTGGTTAAATATTATAGAAAACTCAAAAAGTACCATTAGAAGAACAAAAAAGTACCACAAAGACCCCTCTTATGGATTTTCATTAACTAAGGTCCACATATCCCTAATTTCATGTTTCCAGGTTCAATATTACTGAAAATCGAAAAAGTACCATCGTAAGAATGAAAAAGTACAACAAAGTCCCCTCATGGATTTTCAATAACTTAGGATCATGTTTCCAAATAAAAAATTATAGAAAATTCAAAAAGTACCATTAGAAGAACAAAAAGTCCCACAAAGTCCCTCCTCTTGAATTCTTACTCATAGGACCATGTTTCTTTAAGTACCACAAATTCCACTCTTGTGAATTCTTATCCACATAGGACTGCATTTACTTAATCTTATGTTTCTAAGTTTAATATAATGGAAAATTCATTATTAAGTTTGTATAAAATGTAATTTCCTGCCTTTACCCCCTTTTTGGTACATTTTTTACCCATAGAAGTATCAGAAATTGTATTCCAATGAGTTTCTAAATTATAGTGAGATCCCATATTAAAATATGCAATGGTTACGTCAATAAATATAAAAAAATGTTTTATGAAAAAAGTACAAAAAATAGGTACGATTTTTACCCCTTATACGTTCGAATTACGAAAAAGTACCAAATTTATATTTCTAGTTTTTTGATAAGTTATGAATACGACATAAATTTTATTCGTATGTTGATTGGTTTCAAAGATACATATGGTGACAAAAAAGTACCAAAATACAGTTTTTACCCATTTTCTCCCTAAAGGAGAATGACTACTAATTCAACTTTTTGCGTATCTTTATTAGTTTGGGAGTTATAGAGTTACTGATTTTACCCGTTTTTACCCTTTTTTACCCCCTAAATCCCGTCTTAGTGGATCTATACAGTGGGAGACCTACCTACGTTCCAAATTTCGTATCTCTAGCTTCAGCCGTTTGGGCTGTGGGATGATGAATCAGTCAGTCACGTTACTCTTTTATATATATAGACGAGCTGTAAACCCGCTACTTCGTTAGCGGACATTTTTTATAAAAACCATCCTATATAATAAATTTAAACAAAGATTCCTAACTCCCGTGGGAACATTTTTAATAATGGTATTGTGTCAGCAATAACAACAATAAACTTTTTAAGTATTTTATTTAAATAAGTACCAAAAATTATAATAAAAAATAGGATTTTCGAAAAGTACAAAATGCATATTTGATACATTTCTGATGAAAAATATTATATTTTAAATTTATTCCTATGCTTTGGTTTAGAAAGTTTATAGAGTTCCAGTAAAGTTACAAAGTATTTCTATTACTTTTTAGTATAAAATAATGTTACATTAGAGCTTGAGAATTCTAATCCATGAATAAAAATATCCCTTTAATTTCGTGTTTTTAATATTAGAATAATGAAAAGTAAATATTAGAATTACGAATAAGTATATAACTAAATATTACAGTACATTAAAGAAGTACTATTAGTTGAACAAAAACGTACCACAAAGTCCTTTCTAATGAATTCCCATCCACTTAGGATGACATATAATTAATTTCATGTTTCTGGGTTAAATATTATAGATAATTTAAAAAGAGACATAGAAGAACAAAAAGGTACCACAAAGTCCCCTCTTATAAAATCTCATTCATTTAGGACCAAATATCTCAAATTCAAAAAGTACCATTAGAGGAACGAAAAAGTACCACAAAGACCTCTCTTATAGATTATTATTCATTTAGGACCACATATCCTTAATTTAAACTATCCTTAAACTATCAGAAGAACAAAAAAGTACCACAAAATCCCCTCTTATAGATTCATATTCACTTAGGACCACATATCCTTAATTACAAGTTTCTAGGTTCATAATTATAGAAAATTCAAAAAGTACCATTAGAAGAACAAAAAAGTACCACAAAGTCCGCTCTAATGAATTCTCATCCATTTAGACCCAAATATCTTTAATTTTATGTTTCTATATTATATATTATAGAAAATTCAAAAAGTACCATTAAAAGAACGAAAAAGTACCACAAAGTTCTCTCTTATGGATTCCCATTCACTTAGCACCTCATGTTCTTAATATCATGTTTCTAGGTTAAATATTATAGAAAATTCAAAAAGTACCATTAGAAGAACGAAAAAGTACCACAAAGTCCCCCTTATGAATTCTCATTCATTTAGGACCAAACATCTTTAATTTTATGTTTCTTTGTTAAATATTATAGAAAATTCAAAAAGTACCATCAGAAGAACAAAAAAAGTACCACAAAGACCCCTCTTATAGATTTTCATTAACTAAGGACCACATATCCCTATTTTCATGTTTCCAGGTTCAATATTATTGAAAATCCAAAAAGTACCATCGTAAGAACGAAAAAGTACCACAAAGTCCCCTCTTATGAACTATCATTCATTTAGGACCAAATTTCTTTGATTTTATGTTTCTAGGTTAAATATTATAGAAAATTCAAAAAGTACCATTAGAAGAACGAAAAAGTACCACAAAGACCTCTCTTATAGATTATTATTCATTTAGGATCACATATCCTTAATTTCATGTTTCTACGTTAAATATTCAAAAAGTACTATCAGAAGAACAAAAAAGTACCACAAAATCCCCTCTTATAGATTCATATTCACTTAGGACCACATATCCTTAATTACAAGTTTCTAGGTTCATAATTATAGAAAATTCAAAAAGTACCATTAGAAGAACAAAAAAGTACCACAAAGTCCGCTCTAATGAATTCTCATCCATTTAGACCCAAATATCTTTAATTTTATGTTTCTATAATATATATTATAGAAAATTCAAAAAGTACCATTAAAAGAACGAAAAAGTACCACAAAGTTCTCTCTTATGGATTCTCATTCACTTAGCACCTCATGTTCTTAATATCATGTTTCTAGGTTAAATATTATAGAAAATTCAAAAAGTACCATTAGAAGAACGAAAAAGTACCACAAAGTCCCCCTTATGAATTCTCATTCATTTAGGACCAAACATCTTTAATTTTATGTTTCTTTGTTAAATATTATAGAAAATTCAAAAAGTACCATCAGAAGAACAAAAAAAGTACCACAAAGACCCCTCTTATAGATTTTCATTAACTAAGGACCACATATCCCTATTTTCATGTTTCCAGGTTCAATATTATTGAAAATCCAAAAAGTACCATCGTAAGAACGAAAAAGTACCACAAAGTCCCCTCTTATGAACTATCATTCATTTAGGACCAAATTTCTTTGATTTTATGTTTCTAGGTTAAATATTATAGAAAATTCAAAAAGTACCATTAGAAGAAAAAAAAGTACCACAAATTCACAGATTCTTATTCATTTAGGACAACGTATCTTTAATTTGATGTTTCTGGGTGAGTCTTCTGTTGACTGCGATCGCGTACGCATGTACAAAGTTACAGCTTAAAAAGTGTGTAAAATAAAATTCTGAAATAAACCAAAAATATACGTACATATAAAAAATAAATAAAAAAAAAAAAATAAAAATTGTCTTGTTACAAGAACAATAAATATTTTAAAAAATTTTTGTGAACAAAAACAATTTACACTGCCATCATCATGGATGATAGCAGTGATAGTGATGATAACGATATAAGCTGGCAAGTAGTTTCTACATCTATGTTAAAAAAACGTCGTCAAAGTGAATCACCAAAAATATTTAAAAACAAAAGACAACATATTGAAAACAACAATTTAACTACTCCAAAAAACAATAACAATGCTAGTGCATCAGCGAATACAATTATTAATGCTTGCATTCCAAACATAAACAACAACGATGCTAGTTCATCAAAACAATTTCAAAATAACAACAAAACAACAAGTGCAAGTTCTTATACTTCTCAATATAGTAATCGTTTTGCTAGTCTTGATAATGATAATGAAACAGACTCTGAAGATGACGAAACTAATAATAACAATAATAATCTTCCAAAACCTCCTCCTATATTTATTCCAAATGTTGCTGATGTTAGCGGAATGATTAAATCATTTTCAAAAGTAATTCCTACCTCAGAATTTAGTTATAAGTCACTAAAAGACGGACAAATTAGATTAATGGTAAAAAACGTACAACCATATAGAATAATTGTAACATAATTAAATGACAAAAAAGTTAAATTTCATACTTACCAACTCAAGCAGGAGCGTTCGTATAGGGTCGTTATAAAAAATCTACACCATTCTACACCAATAAGCGATATTAAATATAATATTGAAAGTAATGGACACAAGGTCAGAAATATTACCAATATTCGTATCAAAATTAGTAAAGAACCACTTCCAATGTTTTATGTTGATCTCGCACCAGACACTAACAACAAAAGTATATATGATATTAAATATCTAAATAATGCCATTGTAAATATTGAACCACCAAGAAAGACAAATGATCTTGTGCAATGCCACAGATGTCAAGAATTTGGTCATACCAAAACGTACTGCCGCAAACAAGTAAATTGCGTTAAATGTGGTTTAGGTCACTTAACCATTGATTGTACTAAGAATAAAGAAACACCCCCACGATGTGTCAACTGTTTGCAAAATCATCCTGCAAATTATAAAGGCTGTATTGTATATAAACAAATGCTAAAAAGACGACTACAAAATAGCACAATTTACAAAAGAGATACAAACATCCAATACACTTTTAATGATACAGATTACCCTTCTATGAACCAAAACGCTACGCCAAATATAAATCAAAATAATACTTTTTCATATTCCGATATCTTACGAAATACACAACAGAACGTAACAAACAATTCTTTTAAAAAAATTGAGAAGTTTATACAAAACCAAATAGAACTGACCAATAAGCTTATAAGTATGATGTCTGTTCTAATAACAAAATTATGCAGCTAAATCTTAGGATAGCAATATGGAACGCCAATGGGCTTTCCAACCACACCCAAGAAATTGAATTATTTTTAAAAACTAATTTTATCGATATTTTACTAGTATCAGAAACCCATTTCACTTCAAGATCATTTTTTAAAATAAGAAATTACGATTTAATAAATGCCAACCATCCAGATGATCGGGCACATGCAGGAGCAGCAATATTAATAAAGTCCACAATCAAATACGAAATTTCTGATGAAATAAGAAAAACATACCTATAAGCAGCATGCGTTAAAATCTTTTGTGATTCAGTTAAAATTTCAATCGGTGCAATATATTTTCCACCGCGGTTTTCAGTAAAATGCCAAGAATTTCAAGATTTTTTCAGAAGTTTAGGATCAAGGTTTCTTGTTGGAGGTGATTTCAACGCCAAACACAATTGGTGGGGGTCCAGATTGATAAACCCTAAAGGCAGAGAACTATATAAATGCATTAATAACAGCAACTATTCAATTTTATCTACTGGTAGACCTACGTATTGGCCGACTGATCTTTCCAAAATTCCCGACTTATTGGACTTTGTTGTATATTCCGGTATATCTAGTTATGTTCTGGAAATAACTGACTCTGATGATCTCAGCTCTGATCACACACCACTAATTGTTAATTTCAATACTTTTCTCCACTGTCAATCAAAAAAATATAAAATTCTTAACAATAGGACTAATCTTAATAACTTTACCTCTTGGATAGAAAGAAACGTTAACCAAAAAGTACCAATAAAATCAACTCTCGAGTTAGACGACGTTGTAGAAACATTCAGTAATCTGATACATGAAGCAGGATACTTATCAACACCTAGCAATATTAATCAAAATTATCAACATCAATATTTTGTTAGTATTGAAATCAGAACAATGATTCGAAACAAAAGAAGGCTGAGAAAAATATGGCAAACAAGCAGAGACCCCAATGATAAACGTAATCTAAACAAAGCAGTTAAGGATCTTAAACTTCGTTTGAAAGAAACAAAAAATGAACAGTTTGAAAACTACATGAGAAACCTCGGTGTTACTAAAAATGACGAATACTGCTTATGGAATGCTACTAAGTATTTCAAACGCCCAACAAAACGAAATATACCAATCAAAGATGAGAATGGGTTATGGTGCAGGACAGACAAAGCTAAAGCAGAAACATTTGCTTTATATCTAAATACAACTTTTCAACCTCATGACATAAATAATAGTCCAGATATTAATGAAATAGTAAATTTTTTAGATAGTCCTTGTCCAATGGATTGGCCAATTAATCATATCTCACCTTCGGAAGTTCGTGACGAAATAATTAAACTAAACTGTAAAAAATCTCCGGGATACGATTGCATTGATGCACAAGTTGTTAAGGCCTTGTCGAAAAAAGCTATAATTTTCCTAACATTAATATTTAATTCAATTTTGAGGCTAAACCACTTTCCAACCCAATGGAAATGTGCACAAGTAGTAATGGTACTTAAACAAGGAAAACCTGAGCATGTTGTTACATCATATCGCCCAATAAGTCTGCTGGCTACTTTCTCCAAAATATTTGAAAAAATATTTCTGAGAAGAATGTTACCGGTATTAGAAAAACTTAACATAATACCTGAATACCAGTTTGGTTTCAGACATAAGCATGGTACGCCTGAACAATGGCATCGTATAGTTTCATATATACGAAATAGTTTGGAAAATAAACAATATTGTTCTGGAGTGTTTTTAGATGTTCAGCAAGCTTTCGACAAAGTCTGGCATACTGGATTATTTTTTAAACTCAAAAAACTACTTCCAACACATTTCTATCTTATATTGAAATCGTATCTTTCTAATCGACATTTTTACGTAAAAGTAAATAAAGAATTTTCAGGTATTTATAACATTGAAGCTGGTGTTCCTCAAGGCAGTGTTTTGGGACCAGTCTTGTATACAATTTTTACGTCTGACATGCCTGTCATTAATAATGTTTTAGTTGCTACCTACGCAGACGATACTGCAATTTTAGCTGCAAGTACAGATCCAAATGATGCTTCGATCCAGATCCAAAGAGAACTTGATAAAGTACAATGCTGGTTAAATAAATGGAAAATTAAAGTGAACACGGAAAAATCTACTCATGTAACATTTACCTTACGTAGAGGATACTGTCCAAATGTATCCCTAAGTAATTGCGACATTCCACAAAATGATAATGTAAAATACTTAGGATTATACATAGACCGTAGACTTACATGGAAAACTCATATAAAAAACAAAAAACAACAATTAAATATTAAAAACAAGCGCCTTTTTTGGTTACTAGGAGCTAAATCCAAACTTAGACTTGAAAATAAAATTATTATTTATAAAACTATGTTAAAACCTATTTGGACCTATGGTATACAATTATGGGGTACAGCCAGTAATTCTAATATAGAAATCTTGCAAAGATACCAATCAAAAACGTTGAGGTCTATCGTCAACGCCCCATGGTTCATATCTAATAAAGCTATACATGATGACTTATCTATTCCAATGGTTAAAGATGAAATTAAAAGATTTAGTAAGAATTACTTAGATAGATTAAGCAATCACACTAATTTATTAGCTTTAACGTTACTCGATGATACCAACGAAGTAAGAAGACTCAAAAGAAATCATATATTAGATTTGCCATTTCGAAATTAATTTAAAAATAAAAATGTTTGTAAATAGTTATATATACATTAATAAAATAAACTCTGTGAAAAATTAATATTACTTAAATTTAAGATAAACCTATATTAATATTTTATTAACTTTATTTTGTATGTATATTGTTGTTCTCATAGGAGTTCAGCAATGAATGTTATTATTTACTTTATGAAATTTACTTATTGTCCTCTATGGATAGATTGTAAATAAAATTGAATGAATAAAAAAAAAAATAAAAAATTTTTCTGGGTTAAATAATATAGAAAATTTAAAAAGTACCATCAGAAGAACAAAAAAGTACCACAAAGACCCCTCTTATGGATTTTCATTAACTAAGGACCACATATCCCTAATTTCATGTTTCCAGGTTCATAATTATAGAAAATTCAAAAAGTACCATTAGAAGAACAAAAAGTACCACAAAGTCTCTCCTCTTGAATTCTTACTCATAGGACCATGTATCTTTAAGTACCACAAATTCCACTCTTGTGAATTCTTATCCACATAGGACTACATTTACTTAATCTTATGTTTCTAATTTTAATATAATGGAAAATTCATTATTAAGTTTGAATAAAATTTAATTTCCCGCTTTTACCCCCTTTTGGTACTTTTTTTTACCCATAGAAGTATCAGAAATTGTATTCCAATGAGTTTCTAAATTATAGTGAGATCCCATATTAAAATATGGTTATGTCAATAAATATAAAGTTTTATGAAAAAAGTACCAAAAATAGGTACGATTTTTACCCCTTATACGTTCGAACTTCGAAAAGGTACCAAATTTATATTTCTAGTTTTTTGATAAGTTATGAATACGACATAAATTTTATTTGTATGTTGATTGGTTTCAAAGATATATATGGTGACAAAAAAGTACCAAAATACAGTTTTTACCCGTTTTCTCCCTAAAAGGGCCGATTTTCAAAAAAGTACCAGACACCTGTCCGATTATTTTTTAAATGAATAACGACAACTATTCAACTTTTTGTGTATAGACTTTTTCATTTTGAATAAGGGGGTAAAAATTTAAGAATACTTCTTAATTTTGAAAAAACTACTACAGGGCCACCCTAATATACATATATGCATTTTGGACTTATAAAACTACATAAGTATGTATTATTTTATTGTGTGTAATTTATTTCACTATGTATATTACACCACCCATGAAATGTATGGATTTTACAAAAGTTTTGATTTTGCTTGCTCCACCTTCAGTTTTTGGTAGATGGGGCTAAGAAAGAAATATGTGTACAAAAATTGGGTCGATCGGTTGTAAAGCGGCCAGACGTCTTTGACTTTTGTCCTAAAAAAAAAAAATTAAATTATCTAATGTCTTTATTGCGCTGTAATTGAATATTTTTCGAAAAAATACTATAAACGCTTTTTTATTAAAAATAAAAAATATAAATTTTTGACATATAATTCTTCAGCCTACTACGACTTGTTATGATGTTATAAACAATCAATGTTAAAATTTATACATGGAATTTTTTGAAAGAACCTCGTTTTAATATGGGACTAGCTTGTTAGCAACGGTTTTTATTATTTTGTAGTTTTTTATATATCAATATATTTTGCCACAAATGTTGCAATTTTAGTGTAGATAGAGCAAAGTCTGAATTTAGTTATCTATTTTTTTCTTATTGTAGGCACTGATAAGACCTACAAAAAACATGCTTGCGTGTATTATTTATTTTTCATAGTTTTTAAGTTATTTGCGTTTGAATTTTTTAGTACCTCAGTTTTGCACGTTCTTGGTCCAGTTTTTTTCATATATATCCTAATATTTCCGACTGTTTTTATTTACTTTTTCTTCAGCTAATTAAAGAACAAAATTATCTATTGAATACAAAAAATTTTAAGTCGATATCTTTACCGAGTCGAAAAATAAACGATTTTCGGTTTGAAAATTGCAAAAATTACGACATTTTGTGTATTTTTGTCCGAAAAAGTATCTAAACTCTTTTTTCTCTAAAATAAAATTTTCCTTAAAAACATATAATAATTTTATACTTTTCTGAAAGGTATCTTCACAGAGAAGACTTTAAAATAAAAAGTAAGCCCATTCACCTAAGTGGTAAAGGTACACACCCTCCCGTTGTTAACAGGTAAAACCCGTTGTTAACAGGTTAGACCCATATTAAAACAAGGACCTTTTTGAAAAATGTCCATGTATAAATTTGATTGCTTATAAAATCATATCAAGTCGTAGTAGGCTAAAAAATTACATGTCAAAAATGTATATTTTTTATTCTTAATATATTATTTTTTCGCACAATGTTAAATTAAAGAGTTATAGCGAAATAAAGATATTAGTTACTTTTAAACCTTTTTTTAGGGCAAAGGTCAAAGTCTGACGACTGGCCGGTTTACGACCGATAGTCAAAAATCTCAAACACAAATTAGTGTTTGAGATTTTGCTAAATTAACTAGAGAGAATTATAATTTTTTACATTACTAAATTTAAAACTGCTATAATATCACTGTGCTGGGCACCCCGCTGGTAAAACTAATCGAAGTTAGCATTTTTCGAAGTTAGTTCTCGTATTCGCTTTATTCGTGTTTAAACTTCATTATATGGAAGTAGCACAAATAATGGAAAATTATAAATAAAAAATCACATACATATTTATGTAAATTAAGCAATAAATCGATTTATTTTTCTGTTTGAAAAGTTGCTAAGTAGTGTTACCAATACTTAGCTTACTTATGGATATGTAGTTATATTTTTTGTTTGCTAGTTTAAAGTTCTTTAATTTCGGCTCTTAAATATGCATATTTTTTAGTAAAAATTAATGACCCTGTAATACAATAGAGTTTTAATTGTTTAAATCTAATGAATAAATTATTAAATTTAAGCGAAAAAATTTAATTTTCTTAACCCCTTTTTTAGCCATTCAAATTAAAATATCTCAAAAACGAGCGTTAACTTTTAAAAATGGTTAACGCCCAATGCGTGCCCATCTTGTTAAAAAAAAAGTCCCATTTTCGATAACAGTGTATTTATTTATACATAGTAATCAATATATTGAATAGATATCAGATCGGCTCATACTTTGACCTACAGTCTTTATAAATCATTTTAGAGATCCTAAATTCTTGATTTTAAATTTAATTTAGTATCGAAAATAAATATGTTTTTTTGGGATTATTTATGTCCGGTTTCCATACTGAATTTTTATAGGGGCAAGATAAAACAATGAACCGATGTCAATCTGCTTTATCGAGTTTTCTTCAAAATGGTAATATGATTTAAAATCTTACAAAGACAGACGGACGGACATCATTAAACCAACATACATATGTATATAGATTAGGATAGCTCTCCACTTAATGAAGAAAAAAAGGATGAATTTCTGGGCCTCAAAACGGAATTTTTTGTCCTTAAAAATATAAATAAATATGTGGAATATTATGAAATTTGAACTGCTTAACACGAATCTGCTTTCAGTTTTTTATATCAAGTAGTGATACAGGTTGTCCGATTTAGACAATTGAAACAACAAAACTTGAAGACGAAATTATCTTTAAGTCACCCTAACATAATTGATCTGCCTTAAAGTTTCGGAATTATGCAGAAATTAGTGTCATAAAAAAAGGATTTTTTTCCTTAAAATTCTTTTTAAGAAATGAAACCCGCAAAAGTGTGTAGTTTTTAATCGTTTATCACAAAGAAGGTCATACTTAATATCAATAAAATAAACCATATATCATCAAAATTGATGCACAAATATTTATTTGATTCACAATAGAGTCAAAATACCCTGTATGTCTACACTCTTAATAATATATGTAAAACTAAAGGTATTCAACTCAGAAATTGCAACGTTGTTAGACCCTTGCAAAGTAAGTTGTGCTAAATTTATTCTATGTGGCTGTTGTTGTGCTTACAGAAATCGATGTACCTTCTCTACTTTGCATGGGTCTTGCAAAGTTGCAAATTTCTGAGGTGAATACCTTTACTATATTAATCTTTACAATTACATTTTTTTGTGTAAAATTAATTTTAATTTAGAAACAAAAACTTTCAAAATTTTGTTTTTAAAAATTATTATTTTATTTTTTTTATTTTTATATGTGCAAGATGTGTGTGAAATCAAATTGAAGGCTAAAAAAAAGAGTTGCGAACTTGATCCTTATTGTTGTTTTAGATTTAAAATTAGTAAGTATCTTTATATACGACAGTATATCTGGAAAATGCACAAGATTATGTTGTTAATTATTTATAGATGCTTCAATCAATATTTCGAAGTCGCAAAAACGGAACTGCAACACAACTGAAAATGGGATTGAGTAACGTATCTAAATGAATTTTCACACACAAATAATACTTATGATGTCACATAAGATCATAAAAGTGTAAACGATTTAAACATAATAAAATGTTATTTAAACAATTAATGTTTTTTACCCTTTTAATGGTTAAATAAAAAGTATTAATATGTGGGTATAAGTACATATCTGATTTGTAATTATAAGCAGTTTATCGGTACACAGTGGGGTCAAACGCAAATTTTTTGGTAATAAATCTGTATCTCTTAAACTACTGCTCGGGTTAAATTGAAATGTATGGAAGAGTTGCTGAGGAGGACTTAAGCTTTCAGAAAAATCATATTGTAGATAATACAAGATAAGCAACAGGGTGTCAAAATTTACTATCTCGAGTATGTAAAAGTTTAAAAAAATCGTAACTTCTACAAAAGAAGTCCGACTTTTATACTTCTGTAAAGTGCTTGGAAAGATAAAGAAAAAATAAGCTTACTCACGTAAGTTATCTCTTACAGTTAAAAATATATTTACACTTGAATTTTTGATATTTTGCCTGGACTTCCTTTCGTTTTTCGGTAAGGTAAAAATTTGTTAAAAATTGCTATATATTTCAAAATAATATGTTGAAAGAATTTTTGGATTATCTCAGTGCGTCTAGACGTGAAAAATATTCAAAGTCAGCTTTCTGAAATTGGTATGAAATATGGCTATTTTTTACAAAAATATAGTACAATTCTTTTACTTTTTCTTAAAGTTCTGTTAAAGAAAAAAATATTTTCTTTGGATATAAGGCTTCATAAATGTTTAATAAAGAAATTTTGAATTGATTTATGTTTGCACCCTACATCAGGCATTGGTCGAAAATGGTGAATTTTGAAAAAGGTTAAATTTTTATCGATTAATAAAAAAATGTTACGCGAGCTTTTTTAAATTTATTGACGATATTTTATCAAAAAATAGATTTAGAACGATTTCATACTAAACTGCTTCCCGCCCGGCCAAAAACGAATGCAAGAGAGCAGATTTCATGAAAAAAGTAAATTTTTAAACGACTTTTTTTAACTGCATAAAAAAGCATATTAGTATAATATTTTCGCCATTATTTCTTATGTAATGTATAAAATATGTATCGATCTTTTACTCCTGTAGAAATCATTGAAAAAGCTTTACAAATAAATTTTTGCATTTTTTCAAAATTAAACAATATAAAAAAGATATAAAAACCAAAAGAATAATGTTTTGTAAAGTAAAACTCCGCCTATTTTCCAAAAACTAATAAAATATTATAAGAATAGAAAAATAGACTTATTTACCAATTAACTAATGTATAATATGTATATATAGATCATTTTAAAAACATTATATCAATTAAAAATTTCTTTATTTAACATTTGTGAAGCCTTATTTTTTGAAATATACAAAGGAAAAAAATTTCTTTAACGGAACTTTGAGAAAAAAGTGAAATAATTGTACTATATTTTTGTAAAAAATAACCATTTTTCAAACCAATTTCACAGAGCTGACTTTGAATATTTTTCACGTCTAGACGCATTGAGATAATCCAAAAATTCTTTCAACATATTATTTTGAAATATATAGCAAATTAAAAAATATTTTTAAAAAATGTTTACCTTATATACCTCAGGACTTATTCTCAAAAAACGAAAGAAAGTCGAGGCAAAAAATCAAAAATTCAAAACTGAAGTGTAAATATCTTTTTAACTGTAAGAGATAACTTGGGTGAGTAAGCTTAACACACAATTTAGTCTTTATAGGTCGTCTGCCATACTTAAACATATTACAAACAGTACAAATATTAATGAATTTATGTATTTCTCTACTAAGATTAGGGTAATATATTTTATCCTTCAATTCTAAGTTTCTTCTATGCCTCTATGATATTTTTCTAAAATTTCTGAAAGAGTATCTTTATCTTTTACCATTTTCGAACGTCTTAAAAATTTCATTTCCGATGTATTTGAAAAGTAAACTATTATTGTTTGTTGCAGTTTCTTAAATATATTCACAGAAAATTGCAATAGTTCCTCTCTCCTCAAAATATTCTCTCAATATTATTACATGTCTATTTTTCCTCTCGTATAATACTTCTTTCTCATATTTATATCTGTTTCCTAATTTCACTATAACCTGGTTTTTAAACATATTTATTGGTGATTCTGAAATTAAAATATGATTGTTTAAATTCTCTTTTCCACTATGGATTGTAGCTTTATCATAATTAACTGTTCTTCATTTGCTTCTAAATGATTCAGATCTACACGACTAAGAAAGTCGGCAACTCGATTTGTTTTCCCCTTTATATACTATTTTCCACCACTGTAACTTCATATTCATATTAAGGAATTTAGCTACATAAGTGGTCTATGATCAGTTTGTATTTTAAATTTTCGACCGAACAAATAAGGTCTAAAATATTTTACTTCCCATACAATCGCCAATAATTCTTTCTCAATTGCACTATAATTACGTTCATGTTGGTTTAAAGTTCTAGACGAAAAAGCGATTGGATGTCCATTTTGCGATAAAACTGCACCTAAAGCTTCATTTCTGGCATCTGTAGTTAATACTATCTGTCAAATTTTTGATATGCCAAAAGTGGGGCTGTACATAAAATTGTCTTTAATTTATTAAAGGAATCAATGTAAGTAGAGTTATTCAAATTTATATGAAATCATTGGTAGTGCAATTTGGCTATAATATTTTATAAATTTCCTATAGAAACCAGTTAAGCCCAGAAAAGACCTTATTTCCTTAATAATCTTAGGTAATGAAATTTTCTGAATAACAGGATTTGGCTTAATACCATCTGGTGTTATAACATGACCCAGATATCCGATTCACGTCTGAAAAAATTACATTTGTCCACTTGGACTTTTAGATTATAATCTTTTAATCTTCGGAAACATCGGAAACATCTGCTCAAAATAACAGATACACCTAGTGGGATTGTATTAAAGTGACGATAACTTTGGAAAATTCTTCAGAAATATTTCTAGTGATTTTCTTTTAGTAAACAATTTGATGTGGTAATGATACTTTAATGAAAAATATATAAAAATTAATTTACATATACGTTTTCGATTTAATTACCAAAAATTGCAGCTCATAATAATAGATACAGTTAATTTATTTATAATTTTTTTATATTAAATCGAAATCTATTGTACTTTTTTGATTATTTTTACATAATAGAATAAGAAAAGTTTCATTTAGGTTGAAAATAATATATAGAAATAGTATTCTGACACAGAAAATGGGAAGAAACAATCAGTGCACCAAATAGAAGAGAAAAATGGATCAAAACAAGAGAAAAATGGAAAGTCGTTACTTGAAATTGCAAGTAGGGGTTTAGGAAAATATCTACGTTATCTACAAAATGCTTAACATAAAAAACAAATGATTGAAACTTGTAATAGACTTCATAAAATAGCCCCAAAAATCAGATAAAAGGATTATTTTATAGGCAAAAAAGGACCTCTTCAATTCTCTGAAGGATATTTTAGCTGAAATTTTTGATGGAATAGGTCCGCAAAGAGTTTGTCTTTGTTTTGTGGAATATCCCAATATATCCCAGCACCCATATGTAATTATTGTTTTTATCATTATGATAAATAGGATCATTTGAATTTAATTAAAATCATTCCCAAACCTTTATATTTTCACTTCACTCTGAAACGGTAATTTTTTTGAATTTAAAGTGGAATTTTTTCCCTACAGGGTGGCAAATACATCTTCGGAAGTGATTTCCTAACAAATTAGTTTTCATTTCGGCAGAAAATATTATGTCTGTCCATTTTTTCCGCGTGTCCATTAGGACTATAGTAAATGTATTTTAAGAAGTTTTAACAGTATCTTAAAATCTTTTTATATGCATTAATGGAACTTTCCTGGAAATTTGTTTTGCAGAAGACGAAGCCAAACTGCCTGCGAACCTATTTCATTAAAAATTATAGCGGAAATAGCCTTCAAAGAAATGAAGGGGTCCATATTTTGGCAATGCAATAATCCTCCTTTCCGTTCCTGGGGTTCTTTAAGAGGTCTAATACGAGTTTATGTCATTTATTTTTTAGATAGTGCATTTTGCGCAAAATGTAGATGTCTTTTGGAGCCCCTTTTAACGACTTTGCAGTTTTCGCTTGATTGGAACCATTATTTTCCAAAGTTATCGTCACTTTAATATAATCCCACTAGGTGTATCTATTATTTTGAGCAGATGTGTATGCTCTTGAAGAGTGGTTGAAAATACCAATATATCGTCTAAGTAAACCACGCAAATATTGTTAGTGAAATCTTGTAATACTTCATTCATCATTCTCTGAAATGATTCTGGGGAATTCTTCAGACCAAAGGGCATTCTATTGAATTCATAGTACCCAGTCGAAGTTCAAAGTGCTGTTTTATGTCTATCTTCAGGTAATATTGGAATCTGATGAAAAACTTTTGCTAAATCAATAGTACGAAAGTACTGCGAGTTTCACAACTTTGAAAAAAGATCCTCCATTCTTGGTATAGGAAATTTGTCCTCTATAGTCATGTCATTAAGTTTTCTATAATCTACAACTACCCTCCATTTTTCTTTTCCAGAATTATCATTTTTTTTAGGAACAACCCAAATTGGGGCATTGTACGGACTACATGATTTAGAAATAATTCCTGACTCTAACATTTCCCTTATTTGCTTCTCCACTTCTTCTTTGTGGATTTCTGGAAATCTATAAGTTCTAGAATATATAGGAATTTCGTTAATTGTGGTTATCTTATGTCTATATTTAACCACTGCAGTTAAATTGTCACCTATATAAAAAACATTTCTAAAATTATATAATTTTGTCAGTTCACTAATTTCTTCAGTATTTAAATTTTCAGTTCTTAATTTATTAGATAAATAATCCATTTTCGGCTCGTTAAAATTTACATCTATTATGATGATTTCTAAATATTAATTGTCGGTATCATCGTATTCTGTAAAAGAATTATTAAATATAAGCGGAATTTTCGCATTTACAGTTATTAATAAATTATCTTTAAAATCAAATCTTTAAAATATTACCAATAAATTTTCATCAAAATCACTAATCACTATTTCTGTCTCTATCATTTCTATTCTTGCATTAGGTTAATTATTAAATAAAGATATTGTCACTTTGGATTTAGTTTTTGAAGATAGATTGTTTAGTATGATAGGATTTTCTAATACTGATTTATAAAAAAAAAAACCTCTGTTAATAAATGTGGTTCCAGATCCTGTATCTATTAATAATTTGATAGATATTGTTCTTGTCTTCACAACTATACAGGGAAGAGCTCTACGGCATACAATTGAAAAATTTTAAACCTGAATATTGTCAACTTCCATTCTATTTGAGCTATTAATGGTCGATTGCTGTGATTGTTGTCTATTAACAATTCCTTTATTGAATTTCCAGACATATTTTGCATATTACGAGAATTAGAAAATTGATTCTCAGATTGTAAATTTCTAAAATTAGTTGGTTGAAATTGATTAGAGAAAGTTGTTATTTTTGCTATTGTGAAAATTATTATTCTGATTAATAGGAATATTTCCTTGTAAAAATTGATTAGAATTAGTATTAAATGATTGAAAATTTGTAAATCTTTTGTTACGATTGTCAAAATTATTTTTATTACTTAAAGTAAATGAAAAATTTTGGAAATTTGTTCCTTTTAAATAAAAAATTCAGTCTCTACTAATATTTCTTTAGCTTTAACAAAGAATGTGGATTCCTTGAATTAAGAACTAATTTTGGTTCGTTAGGCAATTTGGATATGAAAATTTTTAAAACCATATTTTCGTTATTTTACAACTATACCACTGTTTATTTTCTCTATCTACACTAGTTTTCAGATTTAACTTAGTTAACAATTTTAACATGTATTAATATAAATCATTTACATCATTTCTAAATTCTGCCGTTTTTATTTTATTTACAATGCTTTCTAAACTTTATGTTCAAATTAATTCTTAAAATTATCTTCACCTCTCCCACTTACATGGATTATTATTAATAAGAGTAATATTAGCTTTAGAAATTATTTCGTTTCTTACTCTTAAAGCAAACAATGTAAGAAGAGATGCGTCAACATGTTTTCGTATTTCGTCTACATGTTTAGTGAACATTTCTAAAGACCCAACCAGTCAACAAAAAATCATCGCATCGCAATCAGCTGTTTCAACCAGCTTTATGCAGATGTGTGTATGTAGATATTGACACAAAAATTCTAAGTAACGTATCGCAGAAATCTACAGAAAATAGATTTTTACGTAGTTGCGTTTTAACAACTCTGTTGTTTATTTTGTTCACAAAATAACCAAAGAACAGGGTTGTTTACACAATGAATGTTCAAATACATATGATACGTTTACTTTTGTTGACTGTTTGTACAAAATGTTTCTTCATTCTACGTTGTGTCGCAAAGTTGACTGGTTGGGCCTTAACCCCTCCGCCTTCCCGTCAAATTCAGGTACACCATCCAAAAGGTTAAACGCATTGAGAGCCATAATTGTAGAATTGATGTTTGTTGTTATGCTGATCGATTCTCTTGTTAATACTGCTTTCACTAACGATTGTTGTTGTTAAGATTGCTTATTTCTTCACCTTTCTTATTATTGCTTTGTATGTTTCTTGCTGTTGTTGAAAATAATTTTTGTGTTGTTGTAATTTATTATACTACTAGCTAATACCCGGTGTGCTTCGCCACCCCCCGAAATTAAATACATAGTAATTAAAGGATTAAAAAAATATACTAATTTTTGTATTTAATTTTTATGGGAGGGACCATACCCCCATAATCCGCTAATTTATTAGATAAATGTTTTCATGGATGTCAAAATTCTTTGTGCAAAATTTGAGCATTCCAACTCCAATAGTTTCCCAGATATACGAATTTTTGCATTTAATTCATATGGGAGGTACCATGCCCCTACTTCTAGTCCGCCCAAAGTGGCTCCGACAAAATTTCTGAACTCTAACTGTTATATTTTCTCAGATATGATAATTTTATATTTTCTTTATATGGGAGGTGCCACGCCCACTATTAACTTTATATGAGAGATGACACGCCCACTATTTCTTTTCCGCCCATTTTTGCACAAAATGTTCACATTGACACTTAAGTTTATTGTACAAAATTTGGGAAATGTAATTTTAATAATTTTCTAAATTTACGGAATTTGGTATTGGCAAGCAATATTAGGCATGGGATGTGCCACACTCCCTGCAGCTAGTTCGCCTACACTATTGAGGACTTTAGTATTACCAGAGACCAGAAATTACGAACAAAAAACATAAAATTTTAAGTTTTCATTGAAAAAATAAAAAACACTTAAGTTCAAAATAGAATATTTTTCTTAACTGTTCAAAAACAAAATAATGAAATTATTAAAGCAAACATTTTAAGTAAAGTACAAAATAGTTTTGTACTTTAAAAAAATGTTTTAAAAAAAGTTTTTTTTTTATGTACGAAAAAACTTTTTCTTTGTATAATTTAAAAATATCAATTTAGAAATGAATTCATTTTAAACAACTGGAAATTTGGTAGTTGCTTAGTAATCATATTGGACTTTAAATATAATAAATGACCAAATTCGCTGCGGATTATCGAAAAAAAGCAACGTTTTAAATGGTATACATTAGGGTGGCCGCGAAATGAAAAGTATAGATGTTCCTATCTTAAATAAAAATTTGATTCATTCTAAGGTACCGTTTCTCAAAATGTTGGTCCTGAAATTATCCTTTCGTGAGCAAGATCAAAATGAAAATAGGTTCTTTTTTCAATAACAATATACAAATTTGGTATCGTAAGAAAGGACTTTAGAGCGAGCATTTAATGACATACGAAAAATTTAGGACCAGATTCAAATAAGATCAAAATTTTGGTTCGTCCTTGTGTTGAAGAAAGCATATGTACCAAATTTCATCAAATTACCTTCAAACTGCACATAAGCTTTATATGGACAGCCAGCCAGCAAGAAAGCCGACCAGACGGACGGACATTGTTAAATCGACTAAGAAAGTGATTTAAGTGACAAATAATGCACCAACATACCTATGATGGTGTAGTGTATAAAAACAGAAAAACTTGCTATAGGATTATATTGTATTATTTTGATCCCAATTTTTTAAATATTTGTGTAAAAAATTCAAATTTTTAAATTTTTTGTGAAAAATTGCAACATTTTGGACTTATTTGGACCTGGTCCTAAATTTTTGTTACGTCATTAAATACCAGCCCCAAAGTCCATTCTTACGATACCAAATTTTCATATTGTTCCTTCGGCAGATATAGGAACCAAACTTTTGAGACGCGGTACCTTAGAATGAAATAAATTTTCATTTGAGATGAGAACATCGTTATCAGATAAAATACTCCATACAAACATTCATATGAATTTATCTTAGTTTGTGATGAAAACTGTTGATAAATATGAACAAAATCATTTAATTTGTTCATTATTTGTCTTAAAAATTTGCATTTATTATCAATATTTTATTTTAAATTTCATAAATATTTGACTTTGAAATGAAAAATTATTGTACAAAAAGAAAAGTTTTTTTGTGTTTTGTTTTCTTTGGAAAATTTTTTTTTGAGAACTTTATTGTATTGTACTTGAAGAAAAACATTTTTTTAAAAAAGTTTTTTTTATATTTTTTGTTTTAGTATGTTATAAAATAATTTTTAACTTCAATGAAAATATTTTTTTGTAAAAAACAAAATAAAAAATGTTTCCGGTCTTTGAGTATTACCAATTTCCGAGATATACTACTTTTAATAGTTATTTAGTAAGTGGGCGTGGCACCTCGCCCACATGGAATTTCAAAATAAAAAGTAGCCTATTTTTCCTTCCAGGCATATAGGAACACACTGTGAAAAATTCAAGAAAATCGGTTTAGCCGTTTAGGCGGCTATAGACAAACAAACATACATACATACAAACAAACACACATTAATTTTTATATATATAGATAGAAGATTGAAAACCGGTTTTTGGTATAGAATATTTGCAATATATTAATATAATTGTTTGCTTGCAATATTTTACAAATTTGTTATTGTTTTTATAATAAGAACAATTTTTGTCATTAATTGTCCTTGAAAATGTTCCTGTTTCTACGTACTTAAGACTGGAGTTATGATCTTATATGACCTTGAATTTGTTTGTTGATGTTATTTAAATTTTTTATTTGTTTTGCAAAAAATAACATGGTTTTTTTTATTGAAAATGCACCAATTAGTTTTATATAATTTTTTCTGTTTAATTCACTTTGAATTAAGATTACACAAATATTTTCAGATTAGAGACAAATTTTTACTATTTTATCAAGATTTTTTAGTGTGTTAACAATTTAAAGTTTTTTCTTTTGGTTTTTTATTTTAAGATTAATTTATATTAATCTTTTATTAGCGACAAGTTATTAAAATTTATTTAGATATTTTTAAGGTAAATTTTTATATTATACACTTTCACTTAAGAAAGTGTAGTTTTCCTTATGATTAAATTAAGTTCGTATAACGACTGTGCCAATAATTTTACTGTAATGAGAAGAATCGAAAACAGGCCAGAAAAAGCTGGATATACTGTATTTTCTTAAAAAAAAGAGAAATCTATTCCAAAGACACTCATTCACGTATATCTCTGTGTTAATGAAACTATTTTTTATGAATAAGAAGTGAGATCGAAAAAATCTTAGCACACATTTTGCCTCATAACTTTTTTCGGAATCAATATTCAAAATTTTTTTTGATCTAGTTATCATAGAAAAATACTTCAGTTATTATTTTTAATAACATCCATGTTAATTTGTCGTTATTTTCATCAAAATAAGTGACGAAAAAGATTTACGTCCTACAAGTTATTAAAAAATTTCAAAAAATCCAAATAGGTCTTACAAATAATTGGCCACAGAATTAAATGTCGTCCGTAAAACCGTTTCTAATGTTATTAAACAGTATCAGGAGAATTAGACTATTGATGTGAAACCTAGTTCGGTAAGAAAAAAGGACCACATGATATTGGGAAGGCCAGAAAATTGAAGGCATATTGAAAGGAACTCCAAACACATCTGGTAGAAAATCAGCTCAGTTTTCTCAGTGCTTCGACTATTTGGCGCGAAAATTTAAAGCTAATGGGAAAGTGGATAACATATAAAGTTCAAAAAATTCCAAACTGGAATTCTGCAAAAAAAAAAAAAAATACAAGCCAAAAATAGGACTCGGAATTTAAAACCAAATTTCATACAAAAATACTCAAGCTGTATAATTGACGAAGAAACGTAGGTGCTGGCAGAATCTTCGCAGCTTGTGTCTCAAAAATTTTTATTGCTAATGCTCGAAGCAATGTTGGAGATAAGTTTAAGACCCAAAAGCAGCAAAAATTTCTTACAAAATTTATGGTATGATAAGCTTTTTACAGTTGTGGCAAAACAGGAAAGTCATTTGATACATTCGGATCTATAAATACCAAAAAATACATCAAAGAGTATTTGGCAAAAAGACTTCCTCCTTTCGTAAGAGAGCACAACGTGTCCACATATTTTTGGACCCATTTGATATCATGTCACTACGGTAAGAAAGCTCTGGAGTGGTATCAAAACAATAACTTAGTTTTAGTACCAAGAGAGGTCAATTTTCAAAATTGTCCATAGCTTAGACCAGTGGAGAGATATTGAGCTCATGTAAAAAGTGAATTGAAGAGCACTAAAAAGGTGTCCCAAAATACCGAAGATTTTAACAGAAGATGTGCACACTGTTCCAAAAAAGTGACTAAAGCAACTATCAAATCTGCAAAGAAAGGGTTTTCAAAAATGGTCCACAATTTTATAATTAGTGGTTAGAACCATAAAAATTATATATTTCTGTGATCTGTGCTAAATTATCAAATGATTAAAAAAATAATGAAAACTCTAAGATCAACCGTTTCCAAGTTATTGAATATTATGTATGTTAAGAATTTTTCGATCTCACTCCTTATGCATATGGCTTCCCAAAACAAAAACATTCTTGGGAATTTTGATTTCATTGAAACGCGATATTTTTCTGTCATATTCCCTCTAGCATCTGCAACATAGAATTCCTGGCCAGGAAGTTGAAAAAAGTTAGACTGTACGAATGTTTCATCGTCTATTATACCCTGATCATTATGAAAAAATTCGTATAAAGAACTTTCACGTTATTTTTTTACCTCCAAATTCTTATTTTGCGTTTCTATTAGGATTTTTTGTACTTTATACGTCTTCAGGCTCGATTTCCTTTCAACTTTTCTGATAAAAATTCAAAGCAATAAACTTTTTGTGGGACTTTTCTTCCAGTGATGAGGGAAATTTCTCTGAAAATCCTTTCTATTTAGTCTGAGTCCTACAGCCTGAAAATACTATTTTTCTTCCACTACCTGATTTCCATTCAGTGACCGTGACTTCTTTGTATAATATTATGACCCAAGAAACTGTATTTTTTGACACAACTGCCTTTCTAGCAATTGTTTTATATGACCGATATTTCAAGAAAAATTTCTATTATGTGTTTTGGTGTTTTTTGTTAAATTTTCATTTTAAGGAAAACTAGTTTCGCTATAACCATGAAACTAAGCACATAGCTAGTGAGCATACCGACAAATGTAAACCAGTTAAAAGAATAATTTAATTTTCACCACATCAAAAGTTATAAGCCCAAGTGCATGCACGGATTTTTTCGTGCGCAGTCCTTAAGTTGAAAGAAAATATAAATAATTATTAAGGATATTCATAGAATATGTAAATTTATGGTGATTACGTCGAGAGAAATTTTTATCAAAACAACCGTCAAAATTTTGTCTGAATTGCAGTCGATTTTTTATCCCTATCAATTATAGGGGAAAACGTATGTTATAACAAATCATGTAAAACGTACCAACAGCAATCAAAATACCGTCAAGCAACGTCAAGACAAAGTTATCAGAGCTAGGGCCCTGACAATTTTGTTGTAACGCTGCAATAATACTGAGAAAATTAGTCTACATTAGACAAATTTTTATCTTGATAAAAAAAACTGACGTTTAACTTGATAAAAATTTGTCTAATGTAGACCCAAAGATAGAACCGGACAATGAGGTCAATTAAAATTTTTAAATTTTACAAAACAGCTGTTAGAATTGTAGTTTTTAACTTTAATTGTACCAAAATAGAAAATTGTTATAAAAATGATCACTTGAAGTTCGGAAATGCCGTAAAACTCTTGAACAGTGTGATATTTTGTTAAATTAACAGACCAAAATTCTTATTTTAACATTACTGAGTTAAAAACTGATCAAAAGTATATTTCATACATAGAAATCAATATATTGAATAGAAATTACAACATTCTCTTCAGAATCACTTCAGAGTTTCTAAATTTTTGAAAAAAATGGTATCGAAATGAAACTCTACGAAAATAAATCTTAGGTATCAGAAAACTACTTTACAAATTATAATCACGGTCCAAACATAATTAAATTCTCATATTATCAATATAAATGTTAAACATCTGGGTATTCATTTTGTTCCTGTTAAAAACGCTGAAGAATCAGGTATAATCATTTTTTTAATCTTATTATCTATATTAAAGCATAGCGATTGACGACAAACATGTTTTCAAAAATTGTGCGACACCTAACATTGCTATGTTGTGTTATGTTCTTTTTTTTATTTGCATTGCACACGAAGGCATTTTTAAATACGAGCAAAGACACACACAGACATCAACTTAAAAATGAAATGTCACACATGAACGAAGAAAGGCATTGTACGTTTTAACTGTCTTTGCATCAAGTGCGACATGTGTGACACTTGTCGCTCCTTTTTCTTTTATATGGTTTTTCATAGTTTGGCAATACATACTACAATTTTACTTGTGCATTTTTTCTTCGAAAAATTATTGTAAATTAACAAAAAACAAAAATACATTTCGTAAAAGTATGGATTTGGAAAATTAAGTTATTAAATCTAATATTAATAAGACATGTAAATATTAAACATTCATTAATTAATAATTCAGTTTAAGTTATACAAATGTATGTAAATTGATAAATTTATGTAATGATTTGTATAAAATTTTATTTCAATGTTATGGAAAATTAGTGGAATATTTCTAAATATAAATTTTGTGTTGGAACAATTTGCAATTAATTGAATACGCAGTAGTAAATTGAACAAGTTTTGACCGCGTGTTTATTACTAAATATATGAAATCGATGTGGAGAATCGTATTTTGTGACAGATGAATGAATTTAATGTATTAAATGTATTTATTTAAAATGCAAAAAAACTCAAATGAACATTTTTAGATTCCTATTAAGATTTTATAGTAAAAATAAAAAATTATAGATTTCGCGGAAATTTTAAACAAACAAAATACTTTTATGGGAGGTTTACAATGGTGCTAGATCATAAAAAGCAACAAAGAGAAGAAAGTATTACTTTTTTTGGGATTTTAAATTTAATAATTTTATCTTATAGAAAATTTTATCTACCTGCATTTATTGAATTTTGTATAAATGAAAAGTAAATTTTGGCATACATCTATGATGTAGGTACTATAAGAAATAACAGTTACAGGTAATTGACAGGCAATAAAAAGTGCCTTTAAATTAAATGTTTCTGTTTTTTTTTTTTTTTCGCAATAAAACAGACAGTAAGAAAACAATATTCGCGGAAAATGAAAAAGTCACACTTGTGAACATATATATTCAAGTATATTCAAATTTAATTTTTATAGTACCTGTAAACAATTACCTATTTTTTATAAAACTACAATGATATTGCACATATTTTGTTTTTTGAACTCAATAAGTTTTAACTGTGTATTTATTTTTAAATGCTTTATTTAAAACAGAGAAAAAGTGTGATCTTTAATATATTTTATGAAATTAAGGATGCTAACAATGAAATTATCAGAAATTATGTATTATGCAGTCGCTGCAATAATATATATAAATTCAACGAGAATGCTACATCTAATCTTTTGAGGCATAATTGCTACAAATAGAATAGTTTGAAATGAAGAAATAAAACGTGTAATGTATAATTTTCTTAATATATGTATATCCTTTCAATTAAAATTTGTTTTTAATAATTTTACAAATTAACTTTGAAATTGGAAATACAAATGGAGTCTGTCATGTTCTCAAAAATGACTTATTTCTGTAATAGTTATAATTCTCAATAAAAAGGAATTCATAGTAAAACAAAGTAATTTTATTTTAAGTTTTATTTTCAGTTTTGTTCTAAAATAGATTGTAAATACCAATAATTGACCCTGCATTAGTGTTTATAAAAAACCGACTTTTCATAAAACCGGTTTGTCGGTTAACCGAAAATTGGGTAAAATTAAAAAACCGGTTTTTCGGTTAACCGTCTACTTAAAAAGCGGTTAAACCGGTTAACCGACATTTTAATAATTACTCTAATTTGAAGCTTAATAAAAATATTTTTGGTTAAACTATGTTTTCAAATTATTGGTTTAACCATGCACCAAATAATAAACACTGTTCTTTATAAATAGCGACTGATTTACATCGAAAATTTATATGTAATACTTTTTTTCAGCCTTTAGACTAGTTTTAATACAATTCATAAAAACTATTTTTTTTGGCATCTTTTAGCACAGCTTTTGAAGCTTTATAATGATCTAAAATTATTCTATAAAGTATTTTTAATATTAGTTTTTTTTTTTTAAATTTTTCTAATTTAAAGATAAAATTAAATTATCGAAATTTTAAAGCATCTCAACAAAAAGGAAGCTTCAGACCTAGGATAATGTAATTTATATTATGATTTATTTCACCGCTTTTGAAGTTTTTCTCGTAAAGAAATGTTTATATAATTTTTTTTAATGTAGTTAATAATATCTATAAAATTGGTAAAATAATTAAAATTTTTTCTGCTAAAAAGAGATTTGTTTTTAATTTTTAAAAGAATTATTAATCATTTAAAAGTACATTTTCTGGACTTATTTAGTTCTACTTTTGAATTTTTTATTTTTTCCTATTATCCTATATAAAATCTTATATTTCTCTTAAGCTGTACACTAAGGGAAAAAATCCGATTCAAAATCAACAACGGTTGTGCTCACATTGGTAATTTACGGTAACAGCTATTTAATACCTTTCGTTAACAAATTTAATAAAAAACATATGTAATTTAAAAATTTGATACCGAAATGGTTTCAACTTGGTGCCAATTAGGTATCGATTTTCAATAAGAATTGAACACACAGTGTTTAATTTAAACACATACGGTGTAGATTAACTATTGACACAGAATGGTATCATTTTCAACACGTATGTGATTTAGTAGGTGTAATGATATTTTCATCTTTTGGAAAATTTCATTCGCATGAAATTAAAGTTTTTGTAAATGGAATGTTTAATTATCTACCTGATTTTATTATACATACAGTTCCAAAAAATAAACATATCACCTGACTACTTGTTAACTCAAACACCAAGCAGTTTTAGTAGTTTGAAAATATTTCCTTTTATTTTAAATTCAGATAAAAGTAACAAAAAGAGGAAATTTAGTGATATTTTTAGCAAATTTTTAAAACCGGTTAACCGACACAAAAAAGTCGGATAAACCGGTTAACCGAAATTGAATATTTCAAATTAACCGGTTCGCCAATAACCGAAATTTTAAGAAAAAAACGGTTTTTCGGTTAACCGATTAACCGGTTTATAAACACTACCCTGCATTTAAAGTAAAAGGAATAAATACATATATGTATATGTATATAAACAAAAAAAAAAATTGATTTTCCCATATATTTGTTATACATTTCTTAATTAATTTATTTTTTTATTTATTTAATCAGTTATTTGATTCTAAAAATGTTTAAAAATTTGATTTTCCCATATATTTGTTATACATTTCTTAATTTATTTATTTATTTATTTATTTATTTATTTATTTATTTATTTATTTATTTATTTATTTATTTATTTATTTATTTATTTATTTATTTAATCAGTTATTCTATTTTAAAAATGTCTTTTTAATCTCCATCACTCTACTCATATCATACATACAAGTGCTTCTTACAATACATTTGGTGGTAGTTTTTTTACATCTACATTAAAACTCAAATGTTAGCACCATCATACACAACAATTTCCTTCACTATCTGTGTGTAAATAAAGCATATCACAACATTACGACGACATGCGAAGACAGTAAGCATATTTCGATATGACAGTAAACAACAGTTCATTAGCCAAAGCAGGGCATAACATAACATTATATTAGCCAATGCATGACACAGCACAACATCAAATTTTTGCGTACGCAAAATGATGTCTTACGCAGTTCTTATTATCTATATGTCCAATTATAGTTTAAAACTAATGTAATTGTAAATTCGCGCAAATAATAAAATTTTTACTTTAAAGAAAACATTATTCTTTAGTAAATATGTAGATCTTAATTTAATAAATTATCATAAAAAATCTTAACGTTTTTGTTATATGTTTAACTACGGTAAAGAATCTAAATAAAAATGACTAAGAAATAAAAAAATATGTACCAAACGAAAATAAAATAAAAAATATAAAAAACGAGAAAATTTTGCCGTCAGAGAGATTTGAACTTGGGACTACATTTTTTTTTTTTTTTTTGCTATGAGCAGTTGCGAAAAAGTTCCATTCGGTTTTAATTTGGAACTTGCTTTCATGGCACGTAGTATTAAAAAAGTGTGTCTTATTTTTATACTGGGCAGCGGAGCCATCTGAAAAATAATATATCTTTTGTGGGACTTTGATATTTTTAGAAATAAACTTGATAATCTCATTTATAAAAATGTCCACTGTAATGGAATTATGTTTCATAAAATCGCTTATAATAACAAAATTTTAAAATTTTAGCTCAATATTTTCTTTGTAGTAAATTCAAAAGGGATGAACTGTTGATTGAACGTTGGACCAATGGTATGAATGGACTTCATCTTGAATTTTGAATGAATAATTTTCAGAAAAATCTAATACTACTAAGAACTCATTTTCATCTAAATTTTCTTTTATGCTATTAAAATATGTACTTTGTTGTTTGGATAAAAACGAATGTTTAAGTAATTTTGGAAGCCGGGAAATAAAGTTCTCAATAAAATAATCGACAGTTTCAAATTTCGATTCCAAAAAACTTCTATCGGTTTGTGTCCACATATTATACCGAATTAATTCTATGTTATTTTTGTCATAATATTCTTGCAAAACTGCTCTTATATTTTCAAAACCTGGGCATTTATTGCAATTTCCAAAATAACACTGTGGAGAATTTTTTTTACATATACCCAAGCTCAACCAGGTGTGAAAATCCCTAAAATCGTTTCCACTGTCAGTTTTAAATGCACCTTCTAGCATTTACTTCACATTTTGATGGATAACGCAAACCAACCAGAACACATTCCTTTGGTCTAAGCGAGGCAAATTTAGTAAATCCTACGTTGTATTCAGGATATTTGAATTCGAATTCCACGTACATTTCTTTTAAATTACACAACATTATACGCCTTTGAACGTTAATTCTTTTATTTTCCACCTATTGTGATAAGCTTTTAATTAGGAAAAACTCAACTACATATTTATAATTATAGAAAATATGTTACCTTTATGGATTTAAAATCCTTTTTTCCGGCCAATACTCTGCTGTATTCATCATTGTAAAAGAATTCTTTTATATTATTAATTATGTCTTGATTTTCTGTTGAAACATTTTTTCTCTTTTCCACTATTAGATTTTAACTTTTTCTTATTACATGTTTTGATACAGATAGCATTTCTTCTTTAATTTTTTTAATCGTCCACATATCAGGGTAAACTTTTAATAAATTTGCTTTTAATTCCTTCTCATCCAAGTTCTCAATATGAGTTTTCAAAGAGGATAAAATTTCAGATTCTGAGGTGGTTGTGCTGGGCTCATCGTTTAATTAAAAACTTTGGTTAGTAAACATTGCTGAATACTTTTACTTTTTAATCTAACGTAATTTTCGTTATTTATTTTTCGGAGGTTGACTATTGGTTCATTTATAATTTTTTGTCAATGTATTCACTGTCTTCATTCTCTTCAACTACATCCCCTCATGGTATATTGTCCACCATGGAGGAAAAACTTATGAAAATGGAAGATATGTTTTTTTAGATATCCTTGAATTAAGAACGAATTTTGACACCATTATCCTTTTATTAAAAATAAAAATATTTCAATACAACAATGAGAAACTACAGTTAACAGGCATTAATTCGAGTCTAAGTTTTTTTTTTTTAAATTAAACTTTTTACTGCGATAAACTCTAAACGGTGACGAATTGTACTGACGTAATAAATAATTGTACCAAATTTCATCGAAATCAGAGATGGTGAGGTTCAAAATTCCATTTTTTTTTCGAAAATGTAATTTATATAATTTTAAATAAAATTTGTTAGTAAAGTTTTATAGTTTATTTCTACGTAATATTATTATTTTTATTAAAATTACAATTTTTCCTTCCTATTAGTTATTTTTCAAAAAAAAAAAAAAAAAAAAAAAAATAATATATATATGGGTATATTTATTACTATTTTTTCTCATTAGCTATTATTTGATGTAAAAATTATTAATATTGTTGAGAAACAAATTTTAAGATTTGTTTTATGATCATCGACAAAAATTGTCGTGTAGAATCCTTTTCCAATCATCGTAGGAAATTTGGCCAAGTTATTTTAAATGACATCCCCTTTCGTAGTTTCGGGTACGTTTAAATGTAGCTCACAAAAATAAATTTTGAAACACAGAAACATGATATTTTTTTTTTTTTTTTTTTTTTGCAAAATATGCAGAAACAGAAAAATTCTTACTTACGTCGAGACTATATTGGAGAAATTTTTATCAAAACAAACGTCAAATTTTTATCTGAATTGCAGATAATTTTTTATCTCTATCAATTATAGGGCAAAACGTATGTCATAACAAACCATGTAAAAAGTACCAACAACAATAAAGATGGCGTCTTTAAAAAGCAACGTCAAGACAAAATTGTCACATAATTAACCATTTAACATCAAGAAGGCCAATTTTATACATTTAGTTCCCAAAAAGTTAAATTAGCAATTTTTGCATTAAAGTACTCATTACACTTAAATTGTAAAAAAAAACATAATAATCGAATAAAAAGAATTTTTTGAAATTTTTCCGCTATTTTATACGAATTTACAGCATTTTTAAACAATTTATGCTTCGGGGATATTATCTCCTTATATGTTTTTTTTTTTTTTTTTTTTCATCTAAATTTATTTATTGAATCTTCACTAAATTAAGTGACTAACAATAAGTATTCAAATCTTAACTCTAAATCTTGATTTATATTAAGTCCAACCACTGTCGGACGAAAAACTATATGTAATCAAAGAGTTTAGCTTAGGCGGAAGTCTGTTGTGTTCCTTCTTCTCAAACGGTTGTAGCCATCGCTTCTTATTATGTTTCCAGCAAGTGGGTTAGGGTGTACTTCAAGCTTCCTCAAATAGGATTCTGCGTGATTTCTTATTTCATATTTAACAATAGGAACATTGAGGTCCTTGTGAATATTATCATTTTTTATATACCAGGGTGCTGCTGTTATCATTCGAAGTATTTTATTTTGGAATCTTTGAATTTTTTCAACATTTGAAGCTGAGGCCGTGCCCCACAGTTGGATACCATAGCACCATATTGGCTTTATAATTGAGTTATAGATCAACAGTTTGAAGTCCAGACTTAATTTAGAATTTCTACCAATTAGCCAGTTAATCTGAAGTGATTTCAACTTCATTTGGGTTAATTTTTTATCTATATGTGATTTCCACGTAAGACGTCGATTTAGATGCATACCAAGGTATTTTACTTCCGTTTGTTGGGGTATAATCTGATTATTTATCAGGATTGGGGGCACGAATCTCTCCGCAATGTGAATGTAATATGTATACATTTCTGTTCATTCACTTTTATTCTCCATTGCTTCAACCATTTTTCTAAAAATAGTATATGATCCTGCAAGATTTTAGATGCTTCTTGGGGGTTTTCATGAACGCCTAGAATAGCTGTGTCATATGCAAATGTTGATATATGGGTTCGAGTATTAGTTGGCATATCAGAAGTGTATATTAAATATAAAAAAGGGACCCAGTATACTGCATTGGGGTACACCTGCTTCAATGGACTGCGGTGAGCTTATAAAGTCTCCCTCTTTAAGTACAAACTTTCGATGAGTTAAATAGCTTTCTAACAGCTTATGCGTATTTGTGGGTAAATATTGTTTAATTTTAAATAATAATCCTTCGTGTCATACTTTATCGAAGGTTTGAGAAACGTCAGTGAAGAGAGCAGAGCAATATTTCTTTCCTTCAAATGTCTTAGATATAACATTTATAAGCTTGTGAGTTTGTTCAATGGTGCTATGTTTTTCTCTAACACCAAATTGATGTGTTGGAATACAATCGAAACGATTCACTATCAGTTTCAATTTTTTCATTAATAGCTTCTCAAATAGCTTTGATATATTCGACAACAGGCTTAGGTATCATTGTAACCAATGAGACCTTCCATTCTGGTGGATAATATTCAAGGCGTAACATGGCATTAAAAATAAAAAGTATTATTCTTATTGCTACCCGGGGTAGCTCCAAAAGCATTTTGTTACTGATCTTGTCAATACTAGGTGCTTTTTTGGAGTTTAAATCAACAATAGCCTTGTCGATCTCTCAAATCTCAAAGCAAAGGGGTTTAACTGCTCTAAAACAGGGTACAACAAGTGGCAACTCCATTATGTCATCTGATAAATTTGGGGAAAACACGTTCTTTAGATGACTAACAAACAGATTCCCCTTTTGGGTATCAATTCTTGCCCAGCCTCCATTTGTATTCCATAGAGGGGGCCTACTTGTAACTGGTCTTTTTAACTTCTTCGTAGCTCGCCATAGTGAGTAATTCGAATACGGGGTGGCATCTAGGTTTTCCAAATATTGATTCAGTGATTCAGTGATTCAGTTTTCTGATACTCTAGTAGCTTATTAAGGCGCTTCTGGCATTCTTTTAACTTCGATTTGAGTTGAGGGGATTTGTGCAGTTGCCACTCTCTTCGAACTCCTCTTTTTTCAGTCAAGAGCCGTTCGACATCCACAGAACAATTGCAAGTTTTAAACTTTTTTCAAAATTATTGAGAGAGATCGATATCTTCTGGTGTTCTTAGCGATATATTTTCCGTGCAATGAGTGCTAATATATTATTTATATTTCAACCAGTTTATTCTTGTATTAGATATCGCTGAGATACCAGTGGGGATTACAATTTCTCGGGGGTTCAATATAGTAACAAAATTGGGTGAATGATCTGATGATAATTTTAATGAAGATTTAACATGAATTAATTCCCTTGATAAATTCCTCGTGACAGCGAAATCGATAACATCCGGTATTTTATTTGGGTCAGTAGGCCAGTATGTTGGTTCTCCGTTCGAAATAACATTCAAACCCATTTTAAAAATTGTATTAAACAATGCACGACCTTTAGGGGTTATAAGTCGTGATCCCCAGAATGTATGCTTAGCGTTATAATCGCCAGCTGCCAGGAAACGGGGTCCTAGTGATTTATAAAAATTTTCATATTGATTTTCTGAAATTGAAAACCTGGGGGGTGTATATATCGATGAAATCACTAAGTTTCTATAACAATCATCAATACAGATTGTTGTAGCTTGAAGATAATCTTCACGAAGATCACACATTAAGTAGTGTTTGATACGGGTTTTTAATAAAATGCCGGTACCTTCACATGCTCTATCTCTTTAGTGTCATAAAAGGCATATCTATTTATCCTAAATAAGCTTCTGGACGTCAAATGGGTTTCCGAGACTAACATTATATTTAGGTCATGACATCTAAGAAAATATTCGAGTTCATTTTTGTGTTGGAGAATGCCGTTGGCGTTCCAAAAACTTATTTTTAGGCAGTTCATGGTTTGTTCAGCACAGCCTGCAATAACATAGATAGTTTTTATAAATCGATACGTTTTATCACATTTGCTTAATATATTAGGATAGATGGACAAAAATCTGAATTTGGTGTATACATTTTTTAATTATTATACAAATATTGGTACTAAATGTAAGGTGTATCAATGAAATTTTGAATCATTACAGAGAGTATTTTTCAATTGTTATCGAATTAAACAGTTACTCAAAATTTAGGTGTTGCCAATTAACCAAAAATTATAAAAGTTAACATGTTAATATTTTTATATATAAACAACTTTTTTTATCTCTTACGTTAAAAATCGGTGATATATATTAAAAATAGATAACATTTCTCACAATAACTTGGAAATAAATAAAAATATATTTCCAAAAAAACTAGTAAATTAACTATGAATTAAATTCATAAAATAACGGAATTTAGTTTTGTTTCTATTCAATCAGAAGTATTTTTTTGTCCGTTGTTGTTTAGTTTTCTTTCAAAAAGGAACAATTATGCAATTTATTTCTTAATTTACCTCTATTGAGGGTACATGACATAATAAAGGTTAATTAAAAGTAAACCATTTTATTTCCGTAATGCATTGTCTTGAACACTTAAATTGTAATTTTTAATCTCAGTTCCAATGTATTTATCAAGAAGTACATGCATGGTATTTAAATATTTACTTAAATACAAGGTTTTATAAATTAATTACTTCCATTCTACATTTAGAAATTCCTCATCATCAGTTGCTGTTTTAATTTTAAATTTTTACGAATAATAATGAAAATTGTTATTAATATTACACATAATTATTTACCTATTTGCGAGCTGTTGATAAAAAGTTTTATGTTTTTAATATATTTCGCCGACTTTTAAGGCAAAAGAAATAAAAAAGTGGTTTATATGTAAAAATATTAACATGTCAACTTTTATAATTTTTGGTTAATCGGCAACACCTAAATTTCGAGCTGTTTAATTCGATAGCGATTTAAAAATACTCTCTGTAATGATTCAAAATTTCATTGATACCCCAAATTCAGATTTTGGTCCATCTATCGTAATATATTAAGCAAATGCGATAAAACGTATCGATTTATAAAAACTACAAATCCTGCTCTACAAAATAATTAAAACCGTTTCTAGCAGGCTAGGACTATATTAAAACCACGTTTTTTTTTAAAAACTTCATGTAAAAATGTTTACTTTGATTGCTTATAACATCACAACAAGTCATAGTAGGCTAAAACATTATATGTCAAAAATTTGTGCATTTTATTCTGAATAAAAAAGCTTATATAGTATTTTATCGGAAAATGTCAAATTAAAGAATTATAGCGCAATAAAAATATTAGTTACTTTTAAGACTTGTTTTAGGACAAAGGTCAAGTCGACTGGCCGGTTTACGACCGATCGATCCAATTTTTGCACACATATTATTTTTTAGCACCATCTACCAAAAACTGCCGGTGGAGCAAGTAAAATCTACTCATTATGTACTATTAGTCATCTATTATGTTGTTTTTTTTTTTTTTTTTTACGAATAGTTAAAAATGTTGTACATTGCTCATCGAAAACCATATTTTGGAGGTATGTATTTAAAAAGTGGTCCATCTCACGTGAACTAAATAATTCAGCCAAAAATATTTAGAGGATTAGTTTAAAACATATCAATCTTTAATTTTAGAGGGATACATTTGCAACTTTTTTGTCCCCATACAAAGCAAAGCACTTTAATGTACATGCAGACATATATATTGGTTTCTCGTCCAATTTCAAATATTTTTATACATTATTGTAGGCACTGATAAGACCTACAAAAAACATGCCTGCTTTTGAGTTATTTGCATTTGAATTTTTAAGTACCTCAATTTTGCATGTTTCCGACCGATTTTATTTATTTTTTCTTTACCTGATTAAAGAACAAAATTATCTATTGAATACAAAAAGTCGAGAAGTCGATATCTTTACCGAGTCCCAAAATAAGTGATTCTGAATTTGAAAATTGCAAAAATGACGAATATTTGTGTTTTTTTTGGCCGAAAAAGTATCTTCACTCTTTTTTCTCTACAATAAAATTTTCTTGAAAAACATATAACAATTTTATACTTTTCTGAAAGGTATCTTCATAGAGAAGACTTTGAAATAAAAAACAATGACAATGACCAATGACTTAAGTGGTCAAGGTACACACCCTTCCGAATTTGACCCATTTTATATGAAAATTTTGACTTTAGTCTATATTTTCTCAAATCCCAAAGCACGAATCAGCAAACGGAATGCAGTTTCAGAATCTGCAATATGTTGTTAACATTTTTCAATCAAAATCTATGGGACTTTGGAAAAATGTGGATTTTATAGCCGCTACGCATATACCAAATTTCATCCAAATCCAACCAGCCGATCAGAAGTTACAGATTTATTTCCAAAGAATTTCTGCCTCACTGTGTACTGGTTTTTAAATCAATGACGTATAGTTAAGGACCTTGACTATTTGAGTTATTGGACTTTCTTTTTATTTTGAAGTCTTCTCTGTGAAGATGCCTTTCAGAAAAGTATAAAGAGTGTAGATACTTTTTCGGCCAAAATAACACAAAAAATTTTCATTTTTGCAATTTTCAAATTCAAAATCGTTTAATTTTGAACTCGGTAAAAATATCGACTTAAAATTTTGTTTATTCAAAAGATAATTCTGTTCTTTAATTATCTAAAGAAAAAACAAATGAAATCGGTCGGAAACACTAGGATATATATGAAAAAACTGGACAAAGAACATGCAAAATTGAGGTACTTAAAAATTCAAATTCTTATCAGTGCCAACAATAATGTATAAAAATATTTGAAATTGGACGAGAAACAAACATTTGGCAAGCGATCAAAAAATTTTCTATGTCAGAGGTACCCAATTTTGAGCCCCCTTAGCTCCACCTCTGAGGGGTCTGTACGGTCCCCCTTCCAAACTTAATATTGCACACTCCTCTGCTACCAAATTTCATTCAAATCCAACCAGCCGATCAGAAGTTACAGATTTATTTCCAAAGAATTTCTGCTTCACTGTGTACTGGTTTTTAAATCAATGACGTATAGTTAAGGAGATATAAACATTTAAAGTTACATATTACTAAAAGAGTATAACCAAAAAAAACTATGAATCAAATTTTTTTAAAAAATTTTAATTTTTGTACGAAAAAATTTATGGAAATTAAAAAAATAAAAATTTTGGATTCTATTATCCCAAGACAGTTATTTTTCCATTTTATAGTAAAGTTATTGCTTTTTAACATACTAAAAGAGAATTAAAATCGAAAGGGTAGAAATTTTTCAAAAATGCATCCTAAAATTGTATTTGCACTATGAATGCATTTTTAAATTATAATATTATTTTTAAATTACTACATTAAAAGAGGACATACTCATACACGCAGTTTAAATCATTAAAATCCGTTAACAACTTTTAGAGTTATTGATGTGTAAAGTTACATACTTTTCCGATTTTTTTGACTTTTCGAAAAATCAAAATCGTGAATTTTTTAAAATCCAAAAAAATGAAAATGGGTATATTTAAATGGATCCATAGGATATATGCGTACAAAATATGAACAAAATCGGATAATCCTCCTTCAAAAAATTAGCATTTTTTATAAATCTCTCATGGAATGGACGTTATATTTATTTAGGTTTATAAATATGAAAATTCTAGAAACAAGCGCATTATGGATCAATTTAAATATAAATTCATCGCAATTGGGATTAATTCAAGAGGTATGTTTGATCATATGTTTTTTTTTTCAACATATGTTTTGCTGGCTTCCATCAGCTTTCATCAATTTCCCCTTCAATGAACTATCAAATTTTGTCTCTATCTTGCTCTCAATTGCAAGAAAGCTATTTAGCAACTTCCAGCAACATTTTGTGATAATTACACAAAATGTCAGGTACGCGAACACAGCTAAGATCTTCGATTATTCTTTAGCCCACTTTAAGTATGAACTTAGGCTTAAATCAATAAAAGCAAGAGAAATTTTTATATTAGTTCAATCCAAAGCAGCCTTGAATACAGCTTAAATCAAGAATTCTTTGCAATTCTTGATTCAAGTATTTCGCAGTTGGGTCAAGAAATTCAGTATTTATCGTACTTTTAACACCGCTCTGGATTCATTTAAGTACAAATTACTCAATTTATTTTTTGAGTGTATGAGTAGTGACAACAAACAAAACATAATGTAAATATTTTGAATTATTTCCAATTATTTCGAACATCACTGTATGATGAATGTAAGTGTAGTTAATTGAACAAATAAACATAAATTAGCTGTCTCCAAACTCAAAAGCTTAACAAGATCAAGGCTGGTGAATAACATGTTCATACGTAGGCAGGCAGAAAGCAATTGTATTATTTAACTAAATACATGTGCTATGTACATAGTACTTTCATAGAGCGACGCCAAAAGTAGCAACAATTAAACGACAACAAATCACAAGTTGTACTCAAAAGAAATAAATCGGTGCTTCCGAAAGCTTTTAGACGTGCCGGTACGCTCAGTAGTTGAAATATTGTATAAACAAATAGACAACAAATCAACAGCGTACGGAAAAAAATATAGAAAATTAAAGTAAATGTGAATATTATTACATATTTATCTAGATAAATTTATATTATATTTGTGTATTGCGTTCATGTACTTAATATATTCATAAATATGTCCGAGTAAATAAAAATTGATTGTGCTATTCAATTATTACTTCCTTGTTATAGAAAAACAAAATTTTATAAAAGTGTCACTAAATTGTTTATTAATATTTATGTAAGTGTCTACTTTTAACGCAAAATCATAAATGATTTGTTTATTATTTTAAATATATTACTAAAGAAGAAAAAAAGTTATAATAAAGCAGAAAAAATAAATAAATTGTAAGTGTATTTAAAAAAGAATATTGTGTAAAATAAATTATAATAAATAACAAATCCCTTGATTCGATTGAAAATTTTTAATTTACATTTATATGTATGTATGTACGTTTTAAAATTCTAGTACTATTTAAAACATATGAATTAATATATGTATATTAGGGCTATAACCAAATTTTGACCACGCGATGGTGAATGTTTTGTAATTTACGAAAAAAAAAAAATGTTCGGGTCATTTTGGAATAAAAACTTCACAATTTTTTAAAATTTTTCAAAAAAAAGTGCATTTATTTTAAACAAATAATTTTAATTATTTTATTAATAAAGTAAAATAGTAAAGTGAAAAATGTTGTTTAATTATTTAAAGACATAAACGTTTTTTTATATAAAAAAAATTATATTATTAATATTCTTTGAATATGAAAAACAATGACATTACATGATTTTTTTTAATAATTTCCAAACTTTACCGCGTTTTGTGGGTGAACTATTTTGACAACCGCGAAAAAGTAATACTACTTTTTAAAATAATTTTCAATATCCTATTCGTCTATGCTGGGACCATTTTGATATTTGCAAAAATGTAAAAAAGTTATATCCCTAATGTACATATGTATGTGTACAGGTACTAATTCGAATTCATAGGAAGACCTCTATTAAAAAGTATACTGAGATACTAAGCAATGTATTGCGAGATGCACTCTGGTACAAATGCATTTTTAGTAAAATTCTAAAATATATAAAAACAAAAGATTGCGAAATCCGGCTTTAAAAGTTTATCTTATATAAAAAATAAAAAACGTAGTATTTATAAAACATTGATAAGTTTCCATAAAAAATAATGAATTTGTGCTACTTCCATAATAACTTTACTTCCATAATAACATTATTATGGAAGTAGCACAAAAAATAGAAAAATATAAATATTCAAAAGGGACATTATTTATGTACGTAAATTAAACAATAAATCGATTCAATATATACTCCAAACTTAAATAAATGTCAGCCCGATTTTTAATAGTTTTATATTTTTGTTTGAAAAGTTGCTCATTGGTAATACTAGATACAATATTAATATTTAGAATATTTCGTCACCGAAAATACAAAACAACGTAACATCAAAATTTTCAAATTAGGGTTTTTGAAAAAATATAGTTTATTTTTCCAAAATGTGTGTAATCACAAATTTTTAGACTTGTAGCTCCAAATAAAACGATTATATTAATAAAGTAAATGATTTTCTTAAGTAAAATTAACGTAACATCAAATTTGTTAAAAAATAAAGAAATAAATAAATAAAAAACATTTGTTATTGATGTTACGTTCTTTTGGTTACAGAAAACAATCATCTAAAAAAACGTAACCTACATAACTTGAAAAATATTTAAAACAAATACAGTTATTTATCGCCAATATATTAGGCGATATTTAATTTTGATTTCAGACATTTTTTTGTGCCTCCTGTAAAGTTATAAAAAGTGATGTTATTTATTTTTTCTTTACTCCTATTTTTGCACTTCAAAATTAAATATCTCAAATAATTTTCAAAAATGGGTAACACCATTAAATTAAGCGTCGTCGACTTAGTTTTACCCAATAGCTAATTGAATGAAACAACGTTTTAAAATTTATTTCATTTTATTCAGACTTTTCCGTCTGTTCTTTTTGAATGATAAATAATCACTAAAATTTAATATTCATAAAATTGATCTTAAGCTATTTTAGTTAAACTATTTTTTTTTAGCAAAAGAAAATATTTGATAATTTAAAATTAAGGATAAACTAAGTTAATAAAGAAGAATAAAATTTAGTAAATAATATATGTAAGTAAATAAGATAACGATAAGTTAAAGTAAATTACAATAAAAAAAGTTATTCACTTGAGCTTACATATAACCCAATGGGTGCCTATCTAGTAAAGGGCTGCATGAATGCCGAAAAACGAATGCTGAATACATTCATCGTAAAAACAGTTAGTTCATGTTGTGTGCTTTTTCATTGTGAAATGAATGAATGAGTATTATCCACAATAACTGACCACGAAAACTCAAAACATATGAGTAGAGAATACAAAACCATATAGTAGAGAACCTATGTGAGTTGTGTGGATATGTTGTATACGATTTCATTGTGCAATGAAATAGATAATTCATTGTATTTTCTTTTTCGCTTTTGTTTTTATTTGTATATAAAAAGTGCGTGGCAAAAGCAAAAACAAAATCCACCACCAAAGAAGCACAAAAAAAAGATCAAAAGCCATATATGAGTTCGTACATGTGTGTACTACCCATAAAGAAATACAAAAAATACAGAGCAATACATTAGTTTGTACATGTGTGTTCTTTAATATGAAGTTTTGGTTGTTTGTTTACTAATGGACGAGTTGTGACCTTTTTGTTACTGTAGGGTATAGCATACGTGTTTTGTTGTTTTACAAGTTGAAATACATTGATCCACACCGAATTGATTATACCTTTTTCAGTGACATATCTACTTTTAAAATAGTCAATTTATATCTTAAACTTTATGAACTTAATTTAAATGTTATATGAAAATTTGATAGTTGTTTAAGAAATTATTATTTGATTTTTATTGAAAGTAAAATTTTCCATTATTTTGTTTTGTATTTCTCTGATGAAAATAAGTTTTATTTCTGTTAAACTAATAATTATTATTTCAGGCGTTTATATATAATATATTAAGTTTTGAATGTTTGTGAATATTTTCATCTAAAATATTTGTTAAAAATAAATTATTTTATGTAGTTTATTTATATTTTAGATGTAAAATAAAAAAATGTAAAATATTCTTCAATTGCTTGAAAATAATTTGAAATAAATTTTTTTAAATATTTTTCTATTTGTCACATAAAATAAAAATTTTAAATCAAATTCCAAAGTCTTCAACTAAATTGAAAATATACATATCTTATTTCCTTAGGTTAAATACAATTAATCTATATTTTATATTCAATTTTAAAAAATCTTTTTCAAAACATTTAAATTTTTCTATTCTTAGAAAATATTTGAATATTTTTGATCATCATTAATATTTTGTAATATTTTTAAATTTGACTGGAATAATAAAAATAAGTAATATTTTCATTTTTATACTTAAATATTTGAAAAAAAACTGTAACTTTTTTTCAAACCTTCTGTGGCGGAATATTTTTATTTCTTTGGAGTTTTTGCTTAATAAAATTATGAAAATAATTTTTTTTTTCTATTTAAATATATTATTTTGCAATCAAAATCATAAAAATTTGTTGAATTTTTTTCATTTAAATAAAATATATATGAATATTATTTAAGATTACAATAATCATATAAAAACGTATGAATATCTTCTTAAGAAAAAAGATTTCTTTTAATTTTGATTAATTTAAATATTTTCTTCTTTAATTATTTATTTTTTTTTTTTAATAAAATAGAAAATTATAACAAATTTAATTGATGTATTATAAATAAAAATACAATTAAAATATCCCAATATTTCATTTTGTAACTACATATATGTATCAATATGTAAAATCTTTAGAATGTTACCAAAAACTTCTGTTTTTTTTTTACTACGTTATAAAGCAACCACCAAACAAGCAAAACATAATATCCATCACATAAAGCATAAACATTCATAGTATCTACTGATAATTCGAATTATTCATGAAAATGGTCGTACACTGAGTGAAGTTGATACGAACAGCGAAAAAAACTCACAACGAAGTAACTGTTAGCCTACGATCATTGACAAAACATACACAGAATTGTTTTTTTATTTTCGTTTTATCTACTCACACTTTCTTATAATGAATGAATGGTATACTTATCTATATACATAATTTTTATACCCTTCACCACAGGTGTAAAGGGTATATATAAGTTTGTCATTCCGTTTGTAATTCCCACAATTTTCGTCGGAGAGCAAAAAAGTTTACATTTTCGGGATCCTTGTAAGAAATGATGACGATAGGACCATGTCCGTCCGTGTGTCGGTTGAAATGGCGTTTATGAAGCCCACCGATAACTGACATATATAATATGTATGTCAAACGATCGGAAATGCTTTCGAGAATTCTGCTATTGGAATTCAGCAAGATAGGTTCATACAATGCGGAGATATGTTCAAAAAACCGGTTTTTTTAACCGGTTTTCCAGTTTCTTAAGCCTCTGTATACACTACGGACTTCGTTTTTACAAAGAATTCTCGGACATTTTTTTCTGAATTTTTGTTCTGAAAAAATGAAATAAATCGGTTCAGTAATAACTGAGATATCGGACAAAACGCACTTTTTATTTTTTGAAGCCTTGGTTTAAGCTATAGATTTTTATTTTTATACAGATCGGTCACAAATACTTTTATAAAATTTCAGTTTTTTGAATCAGGAAGATCGGTTTATAAATGGTGGAGATATGCTTTAAAAACCGGTTTTTAGAACCGGTTTTTTAGTTTCTGAAGCCTCTGCATATACCAGGGACTTCGAATTTTTAAAGGGGGCTCGAAAATTATTTTCTGAATTTTTGTTCTGAAAAAATTAAATAAATCGGTTCAGTAATAACTGAGATATCGGGGAAAACGAATTTTTTATTTTTGAAGCCCTTGTTCAAGCTATAGATTTTTATTTTTATATAGATCAGTCATAAATATTTTTATAAAATTTCGGTTTTTTTAATAAACCAAATTCGTTCATAATCAACAGAGTTATGGCCCAAAAACAAATCTGTTAAGAATATAAATACACCAACAAACATGTATATTAAGCATTGTAATGACTATTAGTGACGTTTTTTGTTTTTTGTATAGACAAGTAGTTTAGTTATCAACAGTATTAATATGATGAATAACAGTGTTGTTGTTGTTGTTCTTTGTATATGCAGTCTGTACAAAAATAAATAGATATGGAATTGTAGTTGTTTATTTTTAAAAACTAAAACATATCTGTTAAGAATATACATAAATACATACACAAACATGTATATTAAGCATTGTAATGACTATTAGTGACGTTTTTTGTTTTTTGTATAGACAAGTAGTTTAGTTAGCAACAGCAGTAATATAATGAATAACAGTGTTGTTGTTGTTCTATGTGTATTCAGTCAGTTTGTACATACAAAAATAAATATATATGGAATTGTTGTTGTTTCTTTTTTAAAAGCAAAGCCTGTTATGATTGTTTTTTTTTTTTTTCATATTCAAATTTTCGTAGTTTGAAAAAAATGTAAATTTAGAAAATATGCAAGCATACGTTAAGGCGAAAATTTTATTAATTGTCGGTAATATGGTAATATGATGTCGATAAGATGGTAATATGGTGAAGGGTATCAAAGATTCGGCACAGCCGAATCTTTTTTCAATTTCATTCACTATAACAGAGTTCATTGAAGTGAATGTTTTACGCCGGCAAGAAAATGAATGTGTTTGCGCAGCCCTTTACTATCTAGTTAAAAAAAATAAGTAAAATTTTTAAGCACAGTGTTAAAAATAAAATATTTAAAAAAAAGTTTGATTTCCTTTTGATTTCTAAAAAGCATAAAGGTGATAATTATAAAAGTGTGTTGTTAGTATTAAAATATGAAAAATTGAGAATTAAAATTGTGCATAGAGATTTGAAAAAAAGTAGATTTTTCGCCATATTTTTGTCAAAAAAGTAATTACAGTATTTTTTAGTTATAAAAAAAAAAAAATCTTAAGTAATATATACAGCATTTAAATTTTTCTGAAAGATAACTATAGAAAATTGTGTGAGGGAAAAAAATTTTTAAAAATTTTATTCCTGAGATAACTAGGGTCTCCCAAATTCGACAAAAAACACCGAGAAAGGTCGGATTATTGATTTTGTACATATTATTGATTTTTAATTTTGGAATAAAATTTTTTTAGTGGTATTTTTGAAGGAAATTTTACACCTTAGTAGATTTTTTGATGCTTAGTTTTAGGTATTATTTGCTTTTTTGAATTTATTAACAAAAGAGATTCTTTACTTTTTTTACTATATCTCTCGAACCGCTAGCGGGGAGCAAAAATTTCTATTACCAGAAACTTAAAAACACATTATTCTAAGTTTTAAAATAGTACTTTTTTTTAATTCCAGCTTTGCGATTTGAGAAATTGAGGCAAAAATTGCAAAATCATAAAAAATAGGTCGAATTTGGTAGACCCTAGTTATCTCAGGAATAAATTTTTTACAACTTTTTTTCCTTAACACAATTTTTTATTAATTTATCCCAATAAACATCGATTCAAACCTTATAAATTTGTTGGAAAATTTCCTTTAATAAATATCATAAATATCAAATTAAATTTATTGCCCAATAAGCAAAAACCTTTGAAAATTCATATCTATTCAGTTGAAAGCAAGTTTAAATTTCAAACATTAGCTGTGAGAATAGGCTTTAAATTCATATTATTTGAAATACAAAACTATGCCTTTCTCCAACAAAAAGGTTCTAATATATCAATTGTATTTGTCAAACGCTTTTATAATTTAAAACTAAGCTGGAAGTTTCTTTAACAAACAAATGTTTCTCAAATATTTTCAAAACGTTTTTTACAAATTTAAAAATACACTTGAGTTAAACATGAAATAAATTTGTTTCTAAACTGTTTTTAAAACTAAAATTTTGCATGAATAATTTATATATTGATATATTTTTCATATTAGCTGTAAAGGAAATTTTGCATTCATCATTTTGGGCATATTTTTCATCATTTTTTATGGACTTTAGTAGCTAATTTTGTCCATTTTATTGCAGCATAATTGCGTACAAACATTTTCATTTTATAATGTATGTATAATATTTTATTTTTTGAACAAACATGTCTAAGTTTTAAACTTTTTTATGAAAAAAAAAAAAAAAAACTGAAAGCTTTTTTAAATATGAAAAACATTTGAATATTTTCTTATAAACAATAGAAAAAATACAAAATAAATCAAATATAAAAAAACTTAACTTTACACTTTACAATCACTTGAGAATTTTATAAAAACCTAACATTATACTTTAACTGGAAATTTTTTAAATTTTCTTGTTTATTTCATAACCCATAATTTTAAAATTTGAATTGAATTTGATAATTAAGCTATTTATTAAAGAAAATTTACTAACAAATTTATAAGGTTTAAATCGATGTTTATTGGGTGGGATCTTTCAGAAAAATATAAAAAATATAAATGTATATGTTACTTACTTTTCATAACTTAAAAAGAATGTAACTACTTTTTTGACAAAAAAAAAAAAAAAATGGTGAAAAATATACTTTTTTCAAAACTCTAATTCAAATGCATATAATTGATTCTGTAAAAATTTTTACAATTTTTCTTTACATAGTTTTGTTATTTGTTATTAATAAAATAAAAAAATATTTCCAGAAAATCGGGTGAAGTTTGGACCCGTTATAATGAAAAAACTTCACCAAGGTAGGACAATATGTTAAAATTTTTATCTTTGAAGCCGAATATCTCGTAAACTAAAAGAGATAGTTTTAGTTTACGAGATATTCGGCTCATAACTTTTTTCAATACCAAACAAAACTTATATAAATATTTGAGCAAAATTTGTCCCCCTAAGTGTACGCCATAAGCCCTATACTTCTTTAAACAGACATACAGACGGACGGACTTTGTCAGATCGACTCAGAATCTTACGAGGATCTACTTCATGAGGTAAAACTATTGCATTGTATAATTATTAGACTAAAAAATTGGCTGCCAGCAAAATGACCCAAAGAAAATTTAGAAAAATCACAAAAATAAAAAATTACCCAAAATAAATGAAAAATTTACCAAAAAAAAAAAAAAAAAAAAAAAAAAATGGAAATCTTGCCCAAAAAAATAACAAAAGTAACATTATGACATAAATTGCTCTAAAGTTTCCAAAGGTAGCCTGAAAAAAAGTTACTAATAAGTACGCTAGAAGAAATGTGATGGCAAAGAAAAGGACGAAAATTATTGAGACTAATTTTTTCAAACATAAAACTTCTGAAACACAGTAATTTTCACAGTAGAGGACATTTAAATAAATTTTTTATTCATCTGTTAAACCACTGTGTTTCTGAAGTTATCAATTAATCATTATACTCGTTCTACTTACATATATAGTGTTTCTTGATGTGTACCGTCTAAAGTTGACTGATTGTAAAAAGTTCCACTCACTCTAGTTATGGAAGTCAACAGTTTCATCTTCTTTCAACTGTTTGACGATAGTTAGATCGAATATTTTTGGATTTTCTTTTAGAAATCATGAAAACTTTATAACATATTGGACAATAATTTGAGATTATTTTTTAACAATTTTTCCATTTTTAGTACTTCTACAATTTTTGGTAGTAGAAAAAAATTTAATTTTGCAAATGTTTTTTTTTTTTTTTTTTAAATTCAGAAATAATGTTAACATTTACCAATAAAATTCAACAACCTAACGGAAAGTTTATAAATTTTTCTTAACTGCTTGAAGAAATGCGATTAATGTAAGTACATCAGTACAAGTTTTTTATTTTGGCTTTGAATAAACCGAGTTATTTTATATTATCTTAATTTTTTCTATTAAATAGAACCAGCATCATTGATGGATAGCTAACTAATTTACCTTTGGTTTCAACTTAAAAGCTTAAAGCGCTACAGAGATATGTTGATTAAAAGAGGGAAGTACTTGCTGTACAAGTTTTTATTTGATTCACTGTATAGATTAGTATAGTCTTGTTCAGACTGGCGAGAAATTAGTTTCATCCCGAAATTACAAACGAAATCCAAACTGTTCATAAACGACATTTGTTGTAATTTTGTTAACAGCTGATACTTTTTTCCTTCAATTTGTTGATTAAACATTGATTAAAAGATTTTGATTTTGTCAATAAAATATTGTTTTTTTTTTATAAAGTAATTTTATTTATGTTTATTTTTTGTTCTTTTGTTATATATTTGAAAAAAATGTAACAAATTAATTTTTCAATTCTACTTCATTTTTTTGTATATGTTATAAAAAGCTGTCAGCTTTTTTTTATATTTAACTGCTGAAATATGTTGTACGGAGTTGAAAAAAAATTTATTTTCTCAACCATGTACAGAGTTGTAGTGAGATATGGGCATCATAATTTCAATATAATTTCGAAACTGTAATAATGTATGGGAATTTTCGCTCCGGTCTGAATGCCGTATTAGGTAAAATTTGACAAAAATAATTATTTATTATAATTCTTATGAGAGTAAAAATCCTGTGACCCCTTAAAATCATTTTAACAATAATTAAAATGTATCTGCCGAAAATAAATTTTATTAATACGAAGTGAACACTAAAGTAATGCCTCTTTAACAATTTGTATCAAAAAACTATATAAACGGATCGTTTCGGTGAATAATCAACCTAAAATCTCCTTCAAAATAAGAGTTATTAGTGCTAACAAATAGCATAAAAATGTCCCATGTAAAATATTATTACAATACAAAATGTATGTAAATTTATGTACATATATGCATGTGAGAGTACATAAAAATTTATAAACAATTACGTATTTAATGAATTTGACATTTTTGCACGCATGCAATTTTATTCTACATTTTTTTTCTCAAATATTATTTTACATTTTGTTTTATTTGTATTATATGTGTGTATGTATGTTTATTTTAAATTAAATAAATGCTTAAATATTTAATTTAAAATAAATGTTCATTTTTTATGCTTTAGCAAGTTCAAAGTTTATTACACTATAATACTTAAAATATGTATGTGGTATACTCCACAGCTAAACATACATACATATGTATTAGAGTATACAATTATTCGGATTTTTATACCCTTCACCACAGGTGTAAAGGGTATATATAAGTTTGTCATTCCGTTTGTAATTTCCACAATTTTCGTCGGAGAGCAAAAAAGTTTATATTTTCGGAATCCTTGTAAGAAGCGATGACGATTGGACCATGTCCGTCCGTCCGTCCGTCCGTCCGTGTGTCGGTTGAAATGGCGTTTATGAAGCCCACCGATAACTGACATATATAATATGTATGTCAAACGATCGGAAATGCTTTCGAGAATTTTTCTATTGGAATTCAGCAAGATAGGTTCATACAATGCGGAGATATGTTCAAAAAACCGGTTTTTTGAACCGGTTTTCCAGTTTCTGAAGCCTCTGTATACACTACGGACTTCGTTTTTACAAAGAATTCTCGGACATTTTTTTCTGAATTTTTGTTCTGAAATAATGAAATAAATCGGTTCAGTAATAACTGAGATATCGGACAAAACGCATTTTTTATTTTTTGAAGCCTTGGTTTAAGCTATAGATTTTTATTTTTATACAGATCGGTCACAAATATTTTTATAAAATTTCAGTTTTTTGAATCAGGAAGATCGGTTTATAAATGGTGGAGATATGCTTTAAAAACCGGTTTTTAGAACCGGTTTTTTAGTTTCTGAAGCCTCTGCATATACCAGGGACTTCGAATTTTTAAAGGGGGCTCGAAAATTATTTTCTGAATTTTTGTTCTGAAAAAATTAAATAAATCGGTTCAGTAATAACTGAGATATCGGGGAAAACGAATTTTTTATTTTTGAAGCCCTTGTTCAAGCTACAGATTTTATTTTTATATAGATCAGTCATAAATATTTTTATAAAATTTCGGTTTTTTTAATAAACCAAATTCGTTCATAATCAACAGAGTTATGGCCCAAAAACAAATCTGTTAAGAATATAAATACACCAACAAACATGTATATTAAGCATTGTAATGACTATTAGTGACGTTTTTTGTTTTTTGTATAGACAAGTAGTTTAGTTATCAACAGCAGTAATAAGATGAATAACAGTGTTGTTGTTGTTCTTTGTATATGCAGTCTGTACAAAAATAAATAGATATGGAATTGTAGTTGTTTATTTTTAAAAACTAAAACATATCTGTTAAGAATATACATAAATACATACACAAACATGTATATTAAGCATTGTAATGACTATTAGTGACGTTTTTTGTTTTTTGTATAGACAAGTAGTTTAGTTAGCAACAGCAGTAATATAATGAATAACAGTGTTGTTGTTGTTCTTTGTGTATTCAGTCAGTTTGTACATACAAAAATAAATATATATGGAATTGTTGTTGTTTCTTTTTTAAAAGCAAAGCCTGTTATGATTGTTTTTTTTTTTTCATATTCAAATTTTCGTAGTTTGAAAAAAATTTAGATTTAGAAAATATGCAAGCATACGTTAAGGCGAAAATTTTATTAATTGTCGGTAATATGGTAATATGATGTCCATAAGATGGTAAGATGGTAATATGGTGAAGGGTATCAAAGATTCGGCACAGCCGAATCTTTTTTCAATTTCATTTATATTCATAGGTTTATTCGACAAATAATAATTCGAATTTAAAATTTATTTGTTCAATAAAGGAAATCATCTTATATGTATATAAAATCTAATTTATAAAATTTAATTTTTCCTTTTTCTATGCTTCAAATTCCATTAAATGTTTAATAAAATGTAATTTTATACGTTTAATTATTATAATTGCACAGGTCAACACTAAAAAGATAAATGAAACATTTGCATCACGTCAAACTCTTAAACCATTGACCGCCAAGGAGTTTTAAGGATGTAATAATTGTCTGGATAATAAGTCTATTTAGGAATAGTACTATAACACTTTAATACAATTCATGTCTCAACTTGCTCTATAAAGCCCCTAGAATTCTTTAAAATGTTAAAATTTTCATCATTATCAAGAAATATCTATGTTACTATATTACTATGCTGAAAGATTATTGTTTGTTCTTAGTGTGATACAAATTAAAAATAGTGCTGGTCATAAATGAAATGACGAAAATTTTTTAAAGACTTTTTTCAAAAAACACTGAGAAATCATGGATTTGTGATTTTTGCATTTTTTTCATTTTTAATTATGCAATAAAATTCTTGTTAGTGAATATTTTTGAATGAGATTTCACACATAAGTAGACTTTTTGATGCTTAATTCAAAGTGCTATTTGTCTACAAAAATCTCGTAATTCCCAAAAAAAAAAAAAAAAAAAAACTTAAAAAAATTTACAAAAATGGGATTTTTTACTTTTTTTGCTATATTTTTCCAACCGATAACGGAGAGCAAAAATTTCTATTGCGAAAAAAATTAAAACACTTTACACTAAATAAAAAGTATAACTTTTTTTGATTTCAGCTTTGCGATTTGAAATATTAAGGCGAAAATTCGAACTTAGTTGGAAAAATAGGTCAAATTTAGGAAACCCTGGTTCTCGCAAAAACCGATTTTTAAAAGCTTTTATCTTTCAAAAAATATAAATACTATATATGTTACTTAAGAAAATTTTTATATAACAGAAAAAGAATGTTACCACTTTTTTGAAAAAAAAAAACGGGAAGAAATCAACTTTTTTTGAAAGTTTAAATTTAAATGCTTGTAACTTTTGACTCCGTAAATATTTTTTCAAAATTCTTTCTTTACACAACTTTTTTATTTGTTTTTAATGAAATAAGAAAAATTTAGAGAAAATGGGACTAAAATTGGACTCGCTGTAAAAGTAAAAATTTTAATTTTTGAAGCTTAATATCTCTTAAAAAAAAAGATATAATATATGCATACGACGATGTTTTTTGTAGATATCGTAGATGGCTGAATCCTCCCATATAAAAATCTTTGAAATCGGTTCAGATATAAGGAATCAGGATCGTTTTTAATAAATTTTATACCCGCCCCCTGTAGGTCTATATGGTCCAAGCTCAAAACTTAAACTCGCCTTCACCTCTACTATCACCATGTGAAATTTCATGGAAATCGGAGCAGCCGTTCCAAAGTTCCATAATTATATATCATGTCTAAGAAATGCGAATTTCGGAGATTTATTCACGATATATATATATATATATATATATATATATATATATATATATATATATATATATATATATATATATATATATATATATATATATATATTTTTTTTTTTTTTTTTTTTTTTTTTTCTTTTGCGATTTTGTTGACCTTTGTTATTACAAATTTTAAAAAACAGATTTTTTCTTTGAAGCATTAATTTTGAAGTGTTAATATAATTTTTCTTTGCAATATAAAAACGAATAAGTATATTAGGGTTATAACTTTTTGCAATTTTTGCGAATATCAAAATTCACAGAGCCATAAAAAAATATTAAGAAACGCGATATTAAATTTTCGCGATCGTTAAAAAACTTTCCGCACCAAACGCGTTGAAGTTAAAAATTTTTTACATTTTCTCATGTAATGCATTATTTTTTATCAGAAACTAAATTATATTGTCTCACTATTGCCATTGCCATCATAAAAATTATTATTTTTTTCATAAAAAACGATAACTGCGCATATTTTGTTGCAAAAATTCATATTTTTTTTTTGTAATTTTTTAACTTTTTATTTTAACAAAATTTTTAAAATATTTTAAATTAAACAAAAGCTGAAAAAATTGTGACCAGTATGACTTACCATTTTATTTTATAGAGGTTATTGAGGAAATAATAATCATTTGGTATTGAGCAGTTACATATATTTAGTAAAGAGTCAACTTTTATTACAAATATTAAAAATATAAACTTTACTAAGCATACAGTGCACAGTGGGGCAGAATCGAAATTTTTTGGAAATAAATCTGTAACTTTTGATCGGCTGCATGCACGAAATTTGGTACAGGCATAGCAAAGGAGTAGCAATGTTAAGTTTGGAAAGGGGACTGAACAGACCCCTCAAGGGTGAAGCTAAAGGGGCTCAAAGTTGGGTACCTTTGATATACAAATTTTTTAATAGCTTGCCAAATTTTGGTTTCTCGTCCAATTTTAAATATTTTTATACATTATTGTAGGCACTGATAAAAATCGTGCTTGCATGTCCTATTTATCTCTTATAGTTTTTGAGTTATTTGCATTTGAATTTTTAAGTAACTCAATTTTGAATGTTCTTGGTCCAGTTTTTTTCATATATATCCTAGTATTTCCGACCGATTTAACTTGTTTTTTCTTTAGCTAATATCATTACCGAATTTTCCGTGACTTAATAAATTTAAAGTGCCGTAGTTTCGGTTCTGTAAAAGATATTGATTTCAATCATTTTCCTGTATAACGAAGAATTATGTAAGCTAAGCAATGTGATTTAGATGAAAAAAATCGAGTTTATACTTTTTCTGATTTTTGAAATTAAAGTAAAATTTCTGTGAAAAATTGTTTTTTTGAGAAACTCTAAATATTTTATCTGTAATAAAATCTTTGTTATAAGAGTTATCTTAACGAAATTTTTGGTGGAAGTAGACTTTATTGCATAAAATGAGAAAGTGAAAAAAAAAACTTTAAGAGTTTTGTAAAAAGAATCCCACAATTCCCAAAAAAACGCCAAAAATCCCAAAAATGGGTTTTTTCACATTTTCGGCTATAAAATCCACATTTTTCCGAAGTCCCGTAGATTTTGATTGAAAACTTTTAACAACATATTACAGATTCTTAAGTTGTATTCCGTTTACCGATTCGCTTTGGGATTTGAGAAAATATAGACTAAAGTTAAAATTTTCATATAAAATGGGTAAAATTCGGGAGGGTGTATACCTTGACCACTTGAGTTGTTGGGCTCACTTTTTATTTTAAAGCCTTCTCCGTAAAGATAGCTTTCAGAAAAGTATATAATTATTATATGTTTTTTAAGAAAATTTTATTTTAGCGAAAAAAGAGTGTAGATACTTTTTCAGCCAAAAAAATTTTGTAATTTTCAAATTCAAAGTAGTTTATTTTTGGACTCGGTAAAGATATCAACTTAAAATTTTTTGTATTCAATAGATAATTTTGTTCCTTAATTAGCTAAAGAAAAAAAATTAAATCGGTCGGAAATACTAGGATATATATGAAAAAAACTGGACCAAGAACATTCAAAATTGAGTTACTTAAAAATTCAAATGCAAATAACTCAAAAACTATAAGAGATAAATACATGCAGGCATGCTTTTTTTAGGTCTTATCAGTGCTTACAAAAATGTATAAAAATATTTAAAATTGGACTAGAAACAAATTTGGCAAGCGATTAAAAAATTTGCATGTCAGAGGTACCCAACTTTGAGCATTCTTCTGGTCGGTCCCCCCCCCCCCTTCCAAACATAACATTGTATACTCCTCTGCTATGTCTATACCAAATTTCATGCAAATGCATCCAGCCGATCAGAAGTTACAGATTTATTTCCAAAAAATTTCGATTCTGCCCCACTGTGCAGTGTAAAAGTTAACATATTTTGCTACCTATAAATTTAATAAATGCAATCTAATTGCATTAAAGGATTTATGGAAAATTTTATATGGTTTATTTGGAAAATATAAAAATCTTTTAAATATTCGAACGAAATAACGTAAGCATACAAAATAAAATTTTATGATAATTGTGATGCATTAATCAGCATTTAATTAAAATAATACATTTTGTCATTAATATTTCCTTAGTAATTGAACCCTGTATGATTTAAAATGTTTCATTGTATTAATGTAACAGTAATTAACGAAATGTCCCGTTGAACCTATTGAATAAAATAACACACCACCAGGTTGATAGCATACAGAGAATGTGGCTGGATTTTTTGTCAAATATCTGAAAACTAAAAAAAGAAAATCAAAAAAAGCTCGAGGGGTTTATTTAAAGAGAAAATGTTTAAGCAATTTCATGAATATAATAACTCAATAATCTGGATTATTCGGTAATCCGGAAGGCATTTCCTAACATTCCACTCCATAAATCTATAATTCGAATTAAACAACAAAAATTCCTTTCTTATTAAAATTATAGTATAACTTAGAAAATGCAATAAGAAATGATATAATTTAATCTAAAAGTTGATTTTAGTTGAATTCCTTCATTTTTTTTCAGTTAAGTTTGTTTCAAAAATGCTTTAGTAAAAAGAGTACAAACTAATTTTTTTTAGATAAAAATCTTAAAATATGGAATGTTAGTTAAAGTAAATTTTTACTTAATACCCTAAGTGTTTCACATATAAAATAAAAGATACTCGTATATTGTGATAGAATTTTTTAGCAAAGGTGGACCAGAAAAATGCATTTCAACAATCCGGATTTAGATTCTCGAGTTTATACTGTATTTGGTTTTTAATAATAAATGAAGTTTTAAAAATCAAATTTTCGGTAAACATTATTCAGATAACACATAATTCATATAACACATACTTGGTTAACTTATGATAAAATTAGAAATTTAAAAAAATCAACTCAAAAAAAAAATAAAAAATTTTTAATTTCTAAAGAATTATTTTCAGAATGTATTTTTATTATTTTATTTAATGTTCTTTTAGATTTAACTCTGAAAGTAATTAATATCTTTTTTTTTAAACAAATACAAAGAGTTTTTGTTTTTAGCAACTTTCTTAATTTTTAGCACTTTCTAGCACTTTTCTTAGTAAATTCTAGCACTTTTTCCCACTTAGGTTTTGGCAACACTGGTTACAACAAAATATTACTAAAATGTTTTATAAGTACAGAAAATTATGATAAACGTTCCTTTTCTTATAAAAACGATTATTGGAACTTGGTCCATACATTTCAGCGAGATATCGCCTCATCAAAAATAAAAAGTAAACAAAAAAAAAATTGTTTGCGGAAAAAAACTGTTCTGATAGGACATGTTTTTTCATTAGACCTGAATTATTCCGAGAGTATGTGAGGAGTTATATACCAAACAGTTTTTTCTGAAAGTAGCCTCTTTAACACTATAAAGGCCTTAAAAATATAAAAAAGAATAATAATGCAATGTTGGCGTATATTTTGCCTACAAACTTCTTTCGTTCTACTCTTTACAATTGCATCATATTTCTTAACAGTGATCTTAAGTTTTTTAATTTCAGTGTCAAAATATTTAATTGCAAATAGTTCAAAATAGAATGTGGAACATACTGTTTGGATATAAAATAAATAAAGTGGTTTTTCTTATATTTTTATTGTATATGCTTAGGTTTTTTCGCGCACTGTATTAAAAAATCTCAAATGGTTTTAGAAATTACTTTCGGTGTGAAAGGTTTTTTTTTCAACTAAATAACTTTCGAAAACAGTTTTTAGTATCAGTATATCAGTGTTACCCTGTGTTTTTTTGGTCAAAAAAAAAAAAAAGTTATACCCCTTATGTATATATATTTTATATAAATTTCGGTTTGTTTTTTTGCATGAATTTTAATTTATTCGAACAGTTATTCGGGGGAAATTAATCGGTTAATCGATTGATGTTAAGCAATGGAATACCTTAGTATGTACATACACTGAAAAAAAACTTAAAAAATCATTTGTAGTTTTTGAAAATGTTTACCAATTTATTTCTTAAAAATACAAATTTTCTTTGCTACCCAAATTTTTATATTTTTCATTACTCCATTTTGGACGTGGAAATCAGCACTTTCAGTAAAGTGTATACAAAGTATTTAACGCACTTTAAAAAATAATAAATATCGCAGTTTTTAAAACAATTGTTATTACCAATTTTATAGAATTTATTTTATTATATGAAAAAATTGCCTACGACATTGCCGCATGATTTTTTTAGGTGTAGAAATGTACATATGTATGCAGACATTTACAATTGTCTTCAAATAAAAATTCACATAATAACAAAGTATGTATGTGATTGAAATATTAAAAAAGTTTTGTTGTCAATGAATTTATTGTTTATTTTTTTTTTACTGTAGTTTTCCTCTATTCAGTAAAGCGTTTAATACACAATAAGTAATTTCTTTAAATAATGATCCGTTTTGTTTTTTTTTTTTTTTTTTAAGGTAAAAAATACAATGAGTTTATTTTTAAAGTTAAATGAAAGACTTCACTTGTAAGAAAAGCTTAAGAATAGACAAAATTTTATATATTATCACACAAAGAATGTTAGGTAAAACATACAATATCAGAAATTTCAAAAATGTTCGAACTCTTTGAAACCCATTTTATGTAGGTTGTATTTCCAAAGATAATTTTAAAAATGTTTATTGATTTTGGTAGACATTAAAAAATAAATTTTAAATGCAAAATTGTAGGTCTCTCACCTATAATATCTAAAAGCTATTGCAATTAAAAAAAAAAAGAAAAAAAAAAAATATATATATATATATATATATATATATATATATATATATATATATATATATATATATATATATATATATATATATATATATATATATATATATATATATATATATATATATATATATATATATATATATATATATATATATATATATACAAAAAACTGAATTTAAACTTTGGAGTATTTTTCCATTAACTTTATTTTGCACTCATTATTTACATCATTTAGATCTAAGGCTGCCCTACGGCCTTGAATGAACATGATTGTCAAGATATTTTAGAAGTTGTCAAGTTACAAGTTCAAATGTAATTTGTATTTTTAAGACCGAAGCATATTTTTATATTTTACAGGATACAAAGTCTTTTGCTATATTACACCCTGAGTAAAACTTGTACAGAACTACGCAATATAATGATTGAATTTTAAATAACATTAAAATCATTTAAATATGAGATATACGAAGCAATATTAATGGATATTGAAATATTTTTATTAACTCAATGGAAAAGAGTTAGCTTTAAAAAAAGGTTAATAATTTCTAAGAAAATTAAAATTTTATAAATTTTAATGCATTTTTATTATTTTTTAATAAGGCTAAAACTGAATTTTTGTAAAAAAATTTCATAAACATAGTTTTAAAGGAAGTACTTCAAAAGAAAAGAAGCATAAAAGAAGAACATCCTACCAATGACAATAATGGGTTAAAAAAAGAACTTCTGCAGCTCTTTTGCACCAGTAAGTACTTCCTTCCAATGACAACACAATGTTAAATTCATGACTTTTTAAGTTCCTTTTTTGCTGGGTATGTATGTATTTACTACTTCAATATAGGTTTTATATAAAACGTAAAAGATTATTGGCGGAAGTCGACTGTCAAGTTCTTTTTTTGGAAATCAAGCTCGTTTTTCAAGAATATGAAGTTAGATCACAATTTGAATCTGGCAACCCTATTTAGATCCAAACCATTAACCAGAGGGGAAACAAATTCTTTCAGAGAACCAAAACAACAAATGTACATCAATATTTAACCCAAAAAAAAAATCTTATTTTTAATAACATTTTAGTTAATTTTTCTAGTATTCCTAAATAAACCAAACTGAAGAAATTTTGTAAATTTGACTAATGAATCTTAGTTATTTCAAAGATTTTTAATTTTACAAAATTTTAGTCAAATTGAATAATTTTTTTTTTTTTTTTTAATTTAACTAACCTATTTTATTTATGTATATAAATCAGTTAATTTAAATTCGTTTTTTTTTACATATTAATACACATAATTTAGTTGTGTATATTGTGTACATATAATGAGTTTTCATTCAATCACATAAATGCCTCGTAAAGCTCATAAACATGATAAATATACAAGCTCGTAAAAAATTTGTCAAACTTTGTTTGAAAAATTATTTACACAACTTATAAATGTTTACGCTTTCGTAAACTTTGATATTTGAAAAGTCAGATTTGAAAAAAGAAAATTTTATTAAACACGAATCTGCTTTCAAAAAAATATCTTAAAATCACTCAAACATAATTTTTTTATGTGCTAAATAGTTTCGAAGTTATTTTGAAATAAGTATCCAAAAAATCTTTTTCATGCAAAATTTAAATAAATGAAAACAACAAAAATGTTTCAGTTTATTATCTTTATCTTAAAGCTGGTAATGCTGCGAATAAAATAAGGTATGTATCTTCAAAATTGATGCACAAATCTTGATTTTATTCACAATTAAGTAAAAATACCCATGTATACATACAATTGAGTAGAAATACAGTGGTGGCCAAACATTTTTTTTTCTTATTTTTCTTGAAATAAAAATAGGTGGACTAGGTGGAATTTGACGAGTTAAACAAGAATTTGCATTCACTTTTTTTCTATCACGTACTGATTTTTTTTATGGGCATGACTAATATCATCACCTTATTCAGCGGTCACACTATACAATTCTAGAATGGTTTGTCAAATTTAGACTATAACTCATCATTTTGATAAATGATACACCAAAAGATGCATACGAAAATTGTCTTCAAGGTATGTCAACAATATTTTTTATTCGCTAAAGAATTTCAGAGTTATGGATCAAATTTATAAAAAAAAAAAAAAAATTAATTTCTTCGCTACTAATTACATTGGTCGACAAAAAATTTCCTTCAAAAAATATGTAGACTAGATGGAATTCCGCATGCTTAACTCGAATCTGCTTTCAGTTTTTTTCCATCGGGTCGGGATTTTTTTTTATGGGCGTGTCTAATATTGTGCCCTAAATATGCCGATTACTCGAGTATATTTCACTATTACTTGAGAACGGTATGCACGATTTATATAAATGATAGACCAAGATATGCGGAATAAAATTAGCTTTAAATCACTTTGCTATCAAATTTTTATCCGCTCAATAGTTTAGGAGATATTTCGAAAAAAGTGTCGAAACAAATTTTGTCATGCAAAATTCAAGATTTCTTTTTTTTACTAAAACTTTTTTTTTTTAAAGTGAAAACATCAAAAATATTTAAGTTTATCACCTTTATCTCAAACCTGGCGAAACTACGAGTAAACAAAGCCACGTGTTATAAAAATTGATGCACAAATCTTGATTGGATTCACAGTTAAGCTTGGATACCTATGTATACCTATAGCTAAGTGGAAATGCTCTAGTGGGCAAAAACAATTTTTTTTTCGTCTTTTTTTTTTACATTACATACTTTATTTATTGAATCTTCAGTAATTGTACATGAACTAACAATAAGTATTAAAATCTTAAATCTAAATATTAATATCTAATTTTGTCCAACCACCGTCAGACAAAAATCTATTTTAATACGTATATTTTAGCTCCTCAAGTTTGATGTGTGCCTTCTTCTTAAAAAAAATAGGTGGATTATATGGAATTCAACGTACTAAATAAGAATCAGCTTTTACTTTTTTTCTATCACGCATTGATTTTTTTTATGGGCATGACTACTATGACCCCGCCTTTAGGCAGTCACACTTGTATATCTCGAGAACAGTTTGTCCAATTAAGATAAATTGAACTTTAATATATAGCGACCTAAATTGTCTTTGAGCTGAATTTACATAATTTTTTGTCCAGTTAATATTTCAGTAATTACTCGGTAATTAGTACCGAAAATTTTAAAATTTATTTTTTTGAAAAGTGGTGAAAATTTTGATCCATAACTCTGAAATTCTTGAGCGAATGAAAAATATTGTTGACATAACTTATTGACAATTTTCATGTATCACTTATCAAAATCGTGTAAAGGGTTCTTGAGTAATAGCCATGTAAATGAAAAAAAAAAATCAGTACCCGATAGAAAAAAAGTGAATGTAGATTCCTGTTTATCTCGTCAAAATCCACCAAGTCCACCTATTTTTGTTTCAAGAAAAAATTCAGTGGTGATTTCTACTCAATTGTATGTAACATGACACAGTGGGGCCAAAAGCAAAATAAATGGTAATAAGTCTGGAACTTTGAAACCACTGAACCTATTTAGATGAAACTTGGAACATAGATAGTGGATTAGTTAGGCTTTCAGAATATTGTTAGATGGAATCTGTAGCTACAGTGGGCCAAAGTTGACTACCTCGAGAGTGAAAAACATATCGGGGTTTATAACTTTTTCAAATATTAACCGATATGAAATATTTTGAAAAGTTCTGAACTTTCATCCTACAGCAGTGGTCAAAAATTATCAATTTTGGATGAGAAGTTGAAATTTTTGAGTCTGTAAAAAAAATTGATTGTTGATTTGTGTACTTCTGTGAATTAAACTATATAGATCAATATATTCAAAAAATTATTACAGCCTACCGGTAAACTTAGTCACACCAGGCAATTTTCCGAAAATACCCATATTTTCAATAATAACAAATTCGACTCCTAAAAATATAAAGTAAAATTATATATATTTTTTTGCTTTTCACATTTATCAATTCTACATTAAATATTTTATATCATGTGAAAAAATTATGTTAATAACTATAAGCATTTAGAAATTATTCAGTCTCAAATTTTTGAAATATGTCCATATGAACATAATTTGCATTTGTTCGTATTGTTTCAAGAAAAGTGTGTTCAAATTTTTAAAATAGTAAAATTTATTATACATAGTTTTAAAGAAGACACAATTTCCTTTAAAATGATATAAAATGTAACTATTTTGTGTTTGCAACGTTTCGTGTAAATAAATTTTAAATTAATATAAAGATGATAAACTGTAACATTTTAGATGTCTTCATTTATTAAAAAAATTTAAGTAACAAAAAAATCTAAAATTTTGCATGAAAATTATTTTTTTCGGACACTTATTTCAAAATAACTCCGAAACTATTGAGCAAATGAATGATTTGTCCTTATCTTTTGGTGTATCACTTTGATCAATCGTACATACCGTTCTTGAGTTTTGAGGAAATATACTAGAGTAATGGCCTTACTATGGGCGAAATATTAGACACGCCCATAAAAAAAAATCCAGACCTGATGGAAAAAAACTGAAAGCAGATTCGTGTTTAGCACATCAAAATACATCAAGGCCAACAATTCGTCTATGTGGGAGGATTTTTTTTTTGTTGACCAGTGCTACCGAATAACTGCGAAAATATAAACTGGACAAAAAATTATGCAAATTCAGCTCAAGGACAATTTAAGTCGCTATATATTGGAGTTTAATATATCTTAATACTGCATAAAGGCGGGTCATAGTAATCATGTCCATAAAAAAATCAATACGTGATAGAAAAAAATGTAAAAGCTGATTCTTATTTAGCTTGTTAAATTTCTTCTAATCCACCTATATTTTTTTTATTTAAGGCGAAAAAAATTTTTTTTTGCCCTCTAGTGTATTTCCATTTAACTGTAGGTATGCATGGGTATCCTAACTTAACTGTGAATGCAATCAAGATTTGTGCATCAATTTTTATGATACGTGGCTTTATTTACTCGTAGTTTTGCCAGCTTTGAGATAAAAATGATAAACTGAAACATTTTTGAAAAAAAAAAAAAATGTTAGTAAAACGACTTAAAGCCGATTTTATTCCACACATTTTGATGTATCATTTATATAAATCGTGCATACCGTTCTCGAGTTATAGTGAAATATACTCGAGTAATCGGCTTATGTAGGACGCAATTTAGACACGCCCATAAAAAAAATCTCGACCCGATGGGAAAAAATTTAAATAATGGACCGATCATAACCAATTTCAATAGACTTCGTCCTTGTGTCAAAAAAATTACTCGTGCCAAATTTCATCAAGATACCTTTAAAATTGTGACTTTGTTCACGAAAAAAAAAAAAAAAAAAAAATATTTAAATTTAACAAAAATTTTCGCCTGCGGCGTTTTATTCTATAAAAATATTATAATTATATTTAACAAACTTTATTACCCATATAAAATATTTATGTTATATATATATACATATATATATATATATATATATATATAATATATACATATATATATATATATATATATATATATATATATATATATATATATATATATATATATATATATATATATATATATATATATATATATATATATATATATATATATATATATATATATATATATATATATATATATATATATATATATATATATATATTCTATATATATTCTATATATATATACGGTTCCAAGTATATATATATATATATATTTATATATATATATATATATATTCACTAAAATATCTTTAAGAAATAACAAAAACTAATGAGAACAAAAAATAAATACGTTTTTTAATAAAACAATATATTAATTTTTTTCTGGCTTTATTTTTTGGGACATTTAACCTTTTCTGGCTTTTTTTTTAATCTAATTTAAATTATTTTTGTCTCAAGTCCTGGAAACACTGATTGAAAGTTCTCATAGTAATGAAATTTATGCAGAACAAATATGTGAATATCTTTTTACAACGAACTCAAAGTTTCGAACATTTTGAAACTTATGAAAAAAAATCAAAACTTAACAAATGTACTAGACTAGCGAAAGCCTTTGCACTGACTCTTTGTAGCCAGAAAATGCATATGTTAAAGAACTACATAGAGAAAACAGATTCTTTTTAGCAACCGAATTTTTTGCCAATCGAATTTTGTCGGTTCCAAGTACTTACTCGAATTCGATTACAATTACTATTCGATTGCTGAATTTACGATACGCACAACTGAATCATAAAAAACAATTCGATGATGGCAAACGAAAATATCAGTTGGAACTATTTTATTTATTTATGGAGTAAAAAAATGTTGTTTTCTTTTTAGATAAATTTAAAATTTTAAAAATCCAAAAATATAATTATAAAAAATACAAATTAAAATTAAATGTTGAATGGGATAATTTGCATTAAGTTCATCAAATCTGTTTCCATCATCTTCAGAAATACGCTTTTCCATTTTTTATACCCACCATCAAAAAGATGGGGTCCGTCTGTCCGTCTGTTGAAAGCAGGATAGGGCTCGAACGGAGCAACGTAGGGGGACGAAATTTGGCACAAATGTTTATCTTATATAAGGTTTGTTTGGTATTGAAAATGGGCTTAAGAAACCAAAAAGTTATGGGTTAAAAACTAGAAACACAGGGAGACCGTTTTATACTTTTCAGCTGATATTTCTTCAACAAAAGCATGTACGACAACGAAATTTTGTTAGTATAGTTCGGGGATCGATATAAACTCGGAAACCAAAAATGGGCGTGGTCCGCCCACTTTACCGCTCACCTCCAATATAAGGTGAAAATCAACGAAATTGAGTTCAAATAGTTAAAGGACCAATGTAAACTCGGAAACAAAAAATGGGCGTGGTCCGCCCACTATATAATGCAAAATTTGAAAAAGTTGATGGTGGGTATATAGATTCGGCCGGGCCGAATATAACATTTGCGCTTGTTGTAATTTGTTGAGATTATTCTGTGGACATGTAAATTTGTGTTGTTCTGGAAGACATGCTCTGATCCTGTTGAGAAGAAAATTTATTTTATATCATGGGTGCAGCAAGTGCTATTGGTAAATTATACTTTACCATATTTTACATACTTAAGTATTTAAGTTTTCCGAGGTAATCTTCAAATTAGTCCAAAGACGTCAGGTTTCTTTATTAAATTTATATACCCATATAATGGCAATCAAATTTTTAAGACTTCATTAAGAAAAACTAAATAATACCAAACTTATTAAATTTATATTAATATTAAATGCAACACAACATAGAATACCTTTGTATTTTGAACAATTAATGTTTAAAATTAATTTTTGATATTTGCCTAAATACGATTTAAGTTATTTTTTATTTTGAATTTATTTTATTTTTGTTTGAATATTTTTTTAGAATTTATTTATTTATTTTTTATATTGAATTATTCGTTTGCAAATATTTGGAAATAACACATATGTTGCTGAATTTAATTCGATTGTAGTTTTCAAATAAGTTATATTAAGTTTAGTAACGACAAAAACCATTTGAAGCAAACACTTTTCAATTCTAAGAACCTTAATTCAATCCCAGTAATGTTTTTACAATGCTAAACAAAAAAGAACTTCTACGGTTTTAGTTTTTTAATAATTATAATACAATTTCGATTCATCTTATAAACATTAAAAAAAAAAATACCGAATTCCAACAAATCTTTTTTCTGTGTGTAGTTACGTAGCTAGAAAGGCGACTAAGAAAGTTGTAGCTTCATATCCTTTAATGTATTCAAAATATCGAAAAACGGATTACGGATTTAAAAAAAGACATATCAATCAATCAATGCACTATAACACAAAGAAGAGGAGTATAGCTTTTAAGGAATCATAATGGACCACCTTGGTTTGAAATAGTTTACTTATTTTGCTACACTCTCTCAAAGTTCAATATTATTTTTAAAATTGACGCTCATTGTTTAATTATATTGCTTTAATAATTTTAATAATACCTAACCCACTAATAATTAGAATAAGTTATTGTAAGTAGTGATTTAAGATAATTAAACCCCAACCTATAATACTAATTACTTATTGTCATATAAAAGGCAGGTGTAATAAAAATGGGATGTAAAAAAAATTCAGGAATAATACTATATTAGAGAAGAGGACACACAGAACTGTGTATTAATCACAAGACCATCTAAGTTGATTCAAATAATTGTCCGATTTTAAAGATTTCCTTTCATTTCTTATTTTAAAGATGTTTGACTTTTTATTTTTTTTTTTAATTTAATTTAATTGAAAACAACTGTTGCAAATTGTTGTTGTGTCCCAATTTGGAATTTTATTAAAAAAAATTATATTTGGTGAAAAGAACCAAATATATGTATGCCTAAATTACAAAGCATTAGAGAGGTCGTTTTCTAATCACAAAAATCATCAAATGTATTAACGTCACTTTAAAAAATTTGAATGCAAAATTTAAATAATTCATTTTTTGTAATTTGGGTTTGGAGCTGATAAAGAAAAAAACTTATATTAAATCTTTTATAAGAAACAAATTCGATGATTTGTAACATATTTTTGGAAATACCCATTGTTGGTTTTACGAATGACAGTATAGCCGATATGTGTAAATATGGAGTTGATATACCATTAAATTCTCAACCTAAAAGTTGTTCAGCATTTAAACTTATATTTTATGTTAAGAACCGCTGAACTTTATTATCCAAAATAATTCAGAATATTGATTGAATTCATAAATGCGTATTATTAGATTTTTAGGCATACATATTTGTTTAACCATCAAAGAATTTATAAAATATAGAAAACAATGAATTTTAAAAGAAAAGAGAAAAATGTACACAAATTTTGGAAATAATTTTACTGGTTTCCTGTTTTGAGCAAAATCTAGTTTTTTAATTTAACTTTGACTTTTACAATTGATTGAAAATTCTTCTTTCTAGAAAAGAGAAAATGAAAACTTGATCCCAAAAAACCTGAAGACATTCTCGATGATGGGTCCATGATTTGTCGTACAACATAATGGTGACAGATTTCTACAAATCTTGACAACTTTTTTGAACAAAGGGCGTAGAAATTCTTCACAACAAGCCGACCGACATTGTTATAAGTCATATAAAAGAAATTAGTAAGGTGCTGCTAAGGATCGAGGCCAGGTCACCAATATCATTTTCCCAAGTTAATCCTGTCGTTTTTAAATGGAGTAACATGCCAACATATGTAAATGGCTTTGCTGTCAAAAAACATGTTTTTTATTTTTAAATTTAAAATTTCGTGGAAAATCGTTAGTAGAAGTGCTATTGAAAAAAGTCTGACCCTTAACCAGTTACGCGCACGAAAAATTACTAAATTTAGAAAATAATTTTAGGAAAATGGAAAGAAGCGAACTGAAGCCATAAAATAAATAAATTATTGCAAATAATGTCTAAATGAAAATGCAAAACGTCGTTTGTCGCAGATGCAAAAGAAAAAAGCAACCACAATTGTTAGTTTTTTTGCTTTAATATTGAGCCATTAAGTAAAATTTTTCAAAAAAATTTTTTTCATAAAACGCCTTTCAAATAAAAATTTTCTTCAATGGAACAAACTTTACGACTGTTTCGTTTATGAAGTGAACGATACGATCTTTTGACTTTTGTCAATATTGATGTAATTTTTGAAGATATGAACATGAATTGTTTGTATAAATGTAGTTTGGGTCAGTACATTATAATCCTGTTAATAAAACCATCATTTTATTTTTCATTGGTTACGGCGTTTTGCATTTTAGTTGACGACATATATGTATAAATAAGAATGTGTATATCTATAAGTTAATTAATTACAATTAATCTGGGATATTGAAATAAAAAGATATGGTACTGAATTACCCCTTATAAGAAAAAAATATTATGTACAATATCCCATAGGCGGACATCTCCTGATAACGGACAAAAACAGCGTGATGATCGCTGTCCGCCTATGGGAGCTTTCACTGTTCTTGTCTTATTTCTTAATTAACAGTCAACGAAAGAATAAAATTGCAAGGTATTATTTACTCGAATAACTCGAGTAATTTGAAAAATCTACTCGATTAATCGAGTAATTTAAAAACTGTACTCTTTCATTGGAATTTCAGTCCCGCCATCAGACGTTTGGAGCTGAGTTGTGGTTATCTCTTTAATTCATAAAGTTTTGACAGCTTTATATATATCAACAACTTTAGTGGATTTATGACCTTTAATTCTTCCAAGTTCTAAAAAAATAAGAATCAAAACATTTAAAACGGTAGAGTGCCAATGCATCGCACTGGCAAAGGAAGTGAAATGTATCTTTCACATTCCCGTTACACCATCTGTATTTATCTATTTTCTAAAGAAAACATCTCAGTTCATAATGACCTGTTATAACATTTTATTGTCGTTAGATTTCCATGATATTAGATTATGTGATAAGGAAATACAATTTGCCAATATTTGCCTAAACGAAATATATTTAAGATTATATTAAAATAAACCATCTGAAATTGTACAAAAAATCATAATCAGAAAAATATTTTTAATAAATCGCAAATTGTTGATTCTCTGCTAACGTATTAAAAAAACCGATATTTTGAGAAAACCAGTTTTCGAATTATTCGAAAAATTGCCTTTTCAAAACAACTGGTTTCGAATACGGTTTTGTGTAAAAAAAGGTTTTTATTAAATAATTACACCCAGAGAAATATCAATCACATACGTGTTGAAAACTATACCATTCTGTGTCAATAGTGAATCTACTGCGTGTTCAATTCTTATTGAAAATCGATACCTAATTGGCACCAAGTTGAAACCATTTCGGTATCAAATTGTTAAATTACATATGTTTTCTATTAAATTTGTTAACGAAAGGTATTAAAAAGCTGTTACCGTAAATTACCAATGTGAGCACAACCGTTGTTGATTTTGAATCGAATTTTTTCCCTTAGTGTAAAAATTTATAGGAAAATTTTATTAATTTTTATTTGTTCATAACATTTGTTATTAAAAAAAAAACATGAATTCTTATATAAAAAATTAATATAAATTAAATTTTTTAAATTAACCCTACAAGCAAAGTAATACGAAAGTGATTCGAATTCATATTGCTTAGAAGAAAAAAATTATTGCCGCAATATTCATATTCGTATTGCGGAAGTTTCCCCCATCGGGAGAGATTGTGCGTCACTGGCGATACATCTAAGCAATAAGAAATCAATACGCCTGGAAGAAAATTAGGCAATATTGCTAAATAATTATCTATGTGAAAAAAAGACTATACCGCCAGATAATCTTCTGGAAGATCTAATAATAATATACCAAAATTATTGCTAAAGAAATCTATAAATAATATAATAAACAATGGTTCAACATCTTGTAAATCATGCATATACAGTATCGGTCACCTAATTAGCCCACCCAACCAGATTTTTTTTGGACTTAATTTTCTTTTTCTAGAAAAAAGTTTTTAATTGTTTTATTAATTCAATATATTGACTATTATATACTTAATTAATTGCAGCCAAAACTTGCATTAATAAATTAACAATTTACGCAAAAACATTGTTTTATTAAATATTCCTATAAAAATCAAGGACAGCTAATTAGCCCACTTACACTATTTATTACGAAAAATCTAAGTAAGCTCTGAAAAAAATTATGTTTTAATATAAAAACCTAAGTATAAAGTAATTTTAATTAATTTAAGATAATTTTTGTGGGAAGATTTCATGGAAACATCCATTAAAATACTAATATTCGACAACACATACAAAGTGGTCAAAATCAATTAAATCCATTAAGAAAATTGGTTAGAAAGGTTAGATAATCATTACATTATCGTCAATAGTCCTCCAAAGTATCATAAATCATTCAAAAACCTCAGCGCTGTGCAAATAAATGAAAAACTTAGTTAAATTGCGAATTTCAAAAATAGAATAATCATAAATTTCGCAATGAAACTCTGACTTAAAAGATTTGTGGCGAATAAAAAACGCTTTAAAATGTACTTAAGTATCTACTAAAACTAAAACCAATTGCCAAATGTTATACTATATAGTATAAAAAGCATCATAAGTATAGATGTTTCAAAAAAGAAAGTAAGTTCTTTATAGCAGTAACCAAAAATACAAAGAATTTTATCTAAAGAAACCGCTTGGATGAGATGCATAAAATATTTGTCAATAAGTTACCTAGACGAATAATTTAAGCAAAGTTATTTTCAATTTTGCAATGTTAAGGTAAGATTTTACACTTTCTTTTTAACTAGAATACTAATAAAACTTTTTAATACATCGCATATACCAACTACCAGCAGTTGTTTGCACTAGATAGTATCGATATAATATCTATTAAATATTATTAGATAGTTTATCAATTTTAAAATGATTTCTAAACTTTTATTTTTCTTTTGGAAAAGATTTTTCTTACTTAAATGCTGATTATTTGATAATCTAAATTCGCGGAGTAACTCAAACCGTAATTTTAGTTAACGAATTTAAACTTTTTGTATTACTTTCGATGTTACAGATGATTTTTTACCATAATTAAAGGACTATCAAGGTTTCTATAAAATTTCATAATATTTTAATTTACATTTTTCGCGATTTTTATTAAATGTCGAATATTCGAAATATAAGACGTTTTAAAAAATTTAGATATGAAATTTTTTACGAAAATTGCAGTACTTCTATTTTTAAACTGTAATCCATATGAAAAATTACTTTTTTTCAAAGCTTGCTTAGATTTTAGGTAATAAATAGTGTAAGTGGGCTAATTAGCTGTCCTTGATTTTTATAGGAATATTTAATAAAACAATGTTTTTGCGTAAAGTGTTAGTTTATTAATCCAAGTTTTGGCTGCAATTAATTAAGTATATAATAGTCAATATATTGAATTAATAAAACAATTAAAAACTTTTTTTAAGAAAAAGAAAATTAAGTCCAAAAAAAATTCTGGTTGGGTGGGCTAATTAGATGACCGATACTGTATATCGTAATATCATAAAGCATGTAAATTTGTACGCTCCCATAAGATATCAATTTTTTTTTTTTTTTTGAAGAAACACAAAATTTTTTCAAATATTTTTTAATTTCTAAATAATTTTTCGACAACTAAAAAAATGAGACTGAAAAATAAAAGTATGTATTGCGTTTACTTCTTCTAGATGATTTCAATGAGATATTATCAATTTATTGTGCAGGGGATAATCACCTTGCTGAAAAAATGGCGATATTTTAATGATAAAATTTAATTCTTAAATGACAAAAAATAAAAATTTTATCTTTTTTTTTGTGTTTGTTTCCTAGTTTTCTTTAAACTGATAAAAATATAATATTAGAAAAATATTGCTATGATGATTTTCTTCCAAATAATATAAAGAAGATATTACGTAAATATCTTCTAGGAAGATATCTTCCAAATGTTTGTAGGGAATATTTTTTGTAAATAAGAATTAGTATTGATTTCAATACATTTTTTATTTAAAAATATATTTACTAAACTGGAAATCAGAAATACACATTCAATATTAGTGGAGGTTGGCAATAATATAACTTTTCCAATTTTTCTGTTCTTTTGTTGCATTTGTCCAGGTATTAAAAGTCGTCATATAACGAAGAATGCGATTATAGGTCTTTTTCGGTTATGAATGCTGTTTGTTGTGTAACTTAAATCAGAAATTAAGCTATACGATTTTTCAGAATTCAAACTAGAATCATTATCAGAATCTGTATTTTCATCTACATCATTTAAAAATAGACGATTATATAAATCAACAGCGAATTCATTAGTTTCTGTTTTTGTGGAGTAATTCAAAACATCAATAAATAGGAATATTCCTGTATTTAAATAAACAGTAAGAGTATTTACAACTTTAATTCTGCGCTCATTAAGCCTATTTATAGTAAGTCGATTACATAATTCTTGTTCGTATTGAGTGTTAATTTTTTCAAATTTTTATACAAAAACGTATGAATTGCTACCCCCTCTATAAGAGTTACAGAATCTTTTAAAAGCTTTAATAGCTATTTCTAATGGTTAAATAGTTTTCCAAATATTATCTAATGCATCTATTTCAAGATTTGCAAAGGAACTTATACCAAACTCTAACAACGCATGATTAACACATTTGTTGATTCTTAAAAACTGTTTAATAATTTTTGACAAAGAGTGTTTTACGTCGCAAATTATTCGTAGCTCTTTACCTTCTTACTTTTGTATAAAGTTTTACAGTTCTTTTTGCTTTTCACTCGATTTATTGAAGAGTTTTACATATTTAAAAAAATCTAAAAATCTTATGTTCGTACTCGATATGTATGTAAGTAAAGGTTTTCACTTAATCTCAAATGTGTGACCCATTAGGAACGAAACAGGTTTTAATTTACTTTTAAATTAAATTCCAGTAAAAAAAAAAATATATATGTACTTCTATCTTTAAGTGCAGTTGAAAAATATATAATAGAAATAGTTTAAAAAATTCATTACTAATAAAAATTAAAAAAAAAACACTTAATTAATATGTTTTCCATTGCATTTGATTGTATAAAAATTATAAATAGCGATTCATTTCATGCTTACTTTGTACTTATAAATATCAAGATTATTATTAATTTTGCAAGTAGAATATTAATTTGCGTCTATTTTCTCTTTCTAGCGTTTTATTTTATTTATATTCATTTAATGTTTTTTTTTTTAATTAATATTTCAGTTGAAATTACAATCTCGGCTGTGTATGCATCATTGTGAACCTACATACATACATACATGTGAATTCGTCCGTCCGTTGTACGTGTTCTCTTCACTGTGAAATCATCAAGTTATTAAAGTCTCAAATGTTCTGAAGTGATCCCAGCTGACATTAGAATTAAATTAAAGCGGATTGTGTTGTGTTGTTTTAATTATTTTATTTAGTTGTAAATTAACATTTATCATTGTTATTTTCGCCTATAAAAAGAACTACAACGAAAACAACAATAACAATAACTACAAGTAAAAATGTTTGTAAACAATTTGTTAATTGTTTTGCCGGTTTTAACGCTGTTGAATGCGGTTGAGTCAAAAGATAAATTCGGGTAAGTACTTACAATAAAACTGTAAATAAATCCGAAGTCATAATGTTAAACAATTCTAGGTACATTATTTTGTTAATACTTTCTACTCGTGTAGTAGTAATTATATTATAAAAAATCTTTTAATCTTTACTGAAAAAATATATATATATTATTTATTGTTAATCGTATTTAACTGCATTATGGGATTATCAAAAGTTATCAGGGGATTATTTATGAACAAGGTTCGAAGCGATGTTCTGTATATACTAGGGAGATCGACGCGGTTTTCCAACCGGTTTTAAAACCGGTTTTTTCAGTCAATGTGCTGTCGGATTTTTTAAACTGTTCATTTTTCGAATGTCGAATAGACCGGTTTTTTTAAACACAAAAAACCGGTTTTAAAAATAGCATTTTATTTCAGAAAACATGTACTAAATAGTGATAGTGATATTTGAAAATTTAGGAATAATTTTTTAAATATTCATAAAGACTGATTTCTTATGTTTTTAAAATATAATTTAAGTCTAAATTGGAATTTATTCTGTAATATTAAACAAATAAATAATTAATAATTATCCTGTATGACCCAATTTAATTTTTTTTATCCAATATTTCCTTTATTTTTAAAAGGTGTTGTGTTAAAAAAGTTTCACCTGCAGAATCGTTTCAATTGAGACTTAATTAATATACTATCTCCATACTAAGCCATGGTTTCTGTTTATGCTAACTAAAATTTAGATGATTTTTTCTACAATTTTGAAACATAATTATCTTTTAGTCATCTAGATATATAATTTGTTTAGCATTTTTCGCTTTCCAGAGCTTTCTGAAGCTACCAAACGACGTAGAAAATTAAAATTTGTCTTTGTTATAAAACTTTTTGTCCAACAAATCCTAATGGAGCCATATTTTGACATTTTTATCAGGGAGCTCTCTTTCCAGAGCTTTCTAAAGCTCCCAGAAGACATAGAAAATTAAAATTCAGCTTGATTATAACCCTATTCGTCCTACAAATACTAACGGAGCCAGATTTTGAAATCTCTATCAGGGAGCGAAAGTACGTGGATCTATATATATATGGATTTAAATATATCTTTCCTAAGCAATGTTTCCTTTCCAGAGCTTTCTGAAGCTCCCAGACGACGTAAGAAGCTAAAAATCGGCATACTTATAAAAATTGGTTCAAAAATTTCTTGGTTCAACAATTTCTGACAGTGCCAGATGTTTCTATCAGGGACCAAAAAGTCTTTTTTGGTATTAAGAACTTTTGAGTTGCTATACTTATTGTTTGCTCTCCAAATCCTATAAAAAACTGATTCTGTATTTCGGCCAGGGAGCGCATTTACGACGATTTTTTTTATTTTGAAATATCTATAGAATTTAAAACTTTAATCAATATAATTCCAATAAATTTGAACGGCTTCAAATAATTGACATCGATTAGGGAGAGGAAGGTGTCTAAATGTTGTCCATATTTTTTTCTTTTAATTTTCGGATTTGTTTGTGCATATTTTCATTATTGTATTATTTTTCCTGACATTGTTAGGCTTTTACGCTTGTATTTAATAAATTTTAACTTAATTACAAGAATTGATTTTTTTAAAGAAATGTAGTCTTTTGATATAAATATTAACTCCTGCAAAAAACCGGTTAACCGGTTTTTTCTTAATTTCAAAAAGTGCAACCGGTTTTTTTAAAATACCAACTATTCGAAAACCGGTTTCTCAAAAAAGTCGAATAATCGATCACCCTAGTATATACTTACAAACATACGTATGACCGTTTTTAAAATAAAACCGTTTTTGTAAAAAAAATTTACAAAAAAAAATATAAATACAAATTTTACTTTTAGGACCTACATACATAATAGCGTGTTTCACTATGTAGAACAAATGATTTATTTCGCCTTCTAAGCTAACGAAAACTAATTTGGGTTTCTGTAAGACACTTCTATGCGAGCAATGAGTCGTAAACGTTAAAATGTAAGAGTTTTCATACAAAATTGAGTTTCTATATTTCGAAAAAAATATCTTATTTTTTTAATCTTACAATTCCTTTTCAAAGATCTTATTTTTAGAGGAAAATTTTTTCCTTTTAAGTATATAAAATAGGGTGATCGGCTCGGGTTTCTAACCGTTTTTAAACCCGGTTTTTTTAGTTAATTTTCAAAATGTCCATTTTTCGAATGTCGAATAGACCGGTTTGAAAAATAAAAAACCGGTTTGAAAAATAGCTTTTTATTATAAAAACATGTACTAAATACTGATATTTGAATAGAAATTTATAAATATTCATAAAATATGATTTCTAATGTTTTAAAAATATAATTTAATAGTGCTATTCTCGAATTCATGACAATTGACAGTCATTAGTTATTGTCATGTTCTTTTATGAATGTGAAAATATCACCAAATATCTATAGAAAATATTTTTTTTTTTTTTTTTTTTTTGAAAGCCAGAATAGAAAAATTTTCCATTTTGTCACAAATTTTTTTACTATCACAATAAATTTGATTGTCTCTCGATCGAGAATAGCACTGTAAGGCTAAATCGAAATTAATTAAATTAGTAATTATTATCCTGAATGAATAATTTGTACCAATCGGCTCTGAGTCGATTTAACGATGTCCGTCTGTCCGTCCATGTAAACCTTGTAATAAAAATATTGTAATAAAAATATTGGACTTATAGTCCAAGAACTTGGACTTATAGCGCAAGAACGAAGCCCATTGAAATTGCTTATGATCGGTAAATTATTTAGCTAGCCCCCAAACAAATAACCTGCTTTAAATGTAGGAAAAATTTTTGCACATGTAAGTTCCATATTAGTTTAATTTTCATGAAGATCGGTCCATAATTGACAATAGCTCCCATATAAATGTTAGTATAGACATAATATTCTGTAATTCGTATATTTAATTTTACACTTAAAACAAGTATCGGTCGACAATTTCATAGTTCTAGAAAAAAGAAGGCCCCTCCCCGAATTTTGATACACATAATGGTGTAGGGTATTGTCGGGCTTGACAGACTATATCCTTCTTTGTCGTTTTTAATGTGTTAATAGTTATTTCCAAAACTAATTATTTTTAATAAATTTTAACTTCAACATTATAAGATTTATTGATTTTTTTATCTGAATTTAAAAAAGACCAACTGGTTTTTTCAAAATATCTACTATTCGAACTATTCGAAAACCGGTTTCCGAATAATAAGCCGAATAATCGATCACAATAGTATATAATTACTGTTTTATTTATTTTTTTTAATTTTATTTGCTCAAATTATTTCATTTGGTTGTATCTATTTTTATACCCACCATCAAAAAGATGTTTGGTATTGAAAATGGGCAAAATCGGTAAATAAACAAAAAAGATATGGGCCAAATACTAGAAACACGAAATTTTGTACAGATAGTACTCGAAAATCAAAAATTTGCCCTCTTTACCGTTCACTACCCATATAACCTTAAATTTGAAAAAATTGATGGTGGGTATACAGATTCGGTCAAGCCGAATATAAAATTCTCGCTTGTTAAACAATGGTTGTATCCATAGATTATTAACATAGGTATGAAGCTTTAAAAAAACTCAATTAAAAAAAAAAAAAAAAAATACTCCAAAAAGCATACGAACTACAATTGTTTTTGTTTTCAATGAAATTTTTTACTAACACATTCTTAGACTTAGTTTTTTTTGACAACCGACTTAGGCCTTGACATCGGAGCTTCATATCGATATAGATCTATGTTAATTTATGATTGTATCTATATCAAGACAATTTAGTAGTATTTTTAATATTTTTATGAAAAAAAAAAAAAAAATGCACTGAAAGAAAAATACTACAAAAACAGTATGAAAAGACATAACTCCTAGGCGCATTAAAGAAGGTAATAGCAATTGGGATAGGATTTTTGCTCAAAATTTATATATATATATATATATATATATATAAATTATATAAATATATATATATATATATATATATATATATATATATATATATAAATATTCCATGTGAACGAAACCTTCGGAAATACAAACGAGAGAGAAACTATAGTTGGTCAAGACCGACCATATGATACTCTACACCATTGCATTGAGTCAAAAATTAGACTTGTGGCCACTTTTACTAAATGAAAAATCAATTATACAAATACAAAACAATACCTTGTATTAACATCTATGTGATTTTGTTCCCTTTAGGCCGATTCCCGGAAGTGGGTTTATATAGGAGCTATGATAAATTATGGACCAATTCTCATAAATTTTGGCAATATTTTTTCTAATTATATAATACTTATTTGTGTCGAATATTAACTTGATACTATCATTCGAATGGGATTTACGCACGTTAAAGTGATTTTCGGAAGAGAGGTTTATATGGGAGCTATGGTCAATTATTGACCGAAATTTGGCACAAAGATTGACACTTATACAAAACTCCTTTGTACCGAATTTCATTGAAATATTGCTATATTTAAGGCATTTATGATCGTTCCGTGAGGACATTTGTATGGGGGCTAGGTGAAATAATGAACCGATCATAACCAATTTCAATAGGCTTCGTTCTTGTATCAAAATAATTGTTCGTGCCAAATTTCATCAAGATATCTTTTAAATTGCGACCTGTACTTTGTTCACAAAGTTTACATGGATAGACAGCCAGACAGCCAGACGGACGGACATCGTTAAATCGACTCAGGAAGTGATTCTGAGTCGAACGGTATACTTTAAGGTGGGGGTCCGATAATTTTTTCTGCACAAACGCATAATACCCCAACATCAGCACAAACGCATAATACCCCAACCACATATGGTGGTGTAGGGTATAAAAACCAAAATGATTCGAATTGCTTTCATTCGCTTAAAACTTAGGGTGCCCCGTTCAAAAACAACATCTACAAAACTTTCGTCATAAGAATAACTTCAAAATATAAAACTGCCCGTTAATATTGTTCTTAACAATGCTTTCCTGCTCAGAATATTAATTTTCTATTTATTTATTTTTTCTATTTATCTGAAACTACTTTGGTACAAAAATGGTAAAGTTTAAAAGGTCATAAAATAAAAATTTTCCCTACCACCGAAAAATCCTTTGGAGGGTTTATTACACATATCAAGAGCTACCAATTTGAGATGGAACGATTCCGCCCCCATGCGATGATCCTCTATTTGTCTCATAGTATAATTTCGCTATGATTACACTGGTCGACAAAAATAATTTTTTGAGCTCCTTTGAAAAAAAAATATGTAGACTAGATGGAATTCCGCATGCTAAACTCGAATCTGCTTTCAGTTTTTTTCCATCAGGTTGGGATTTTTTTTTTTTTATGGGCGTGTCTAATATTGCGCCATAAATAAGCCGATTACTCGAGTATATTTCACTATAACTGGAGAACGGTATGCATGATTTATATAAATGATATACCAAAATATGTGGAAAAACATTGGCTTTAAGTGGCTTTAAGTTACTATAAAATTTTTATCCGAACAATAGTTTAGGAGATATTTCGAAAAAAGTGTTGGAAAAATTTTTTTCATGCAAAATTCAAGATTTATTTTTTTTACTAAAACTTCTTTTTAAAAGTGAAAACATCAAAAATATTTATGTTTATCTCCTTTATCTCAAAGCTGGCAAAATTACGAGTAAATAAAGTCACGTATCATAAAAATTGATGTACAAATCTTGAATGGATTCACAGTTAAGTTTGGATACCCATGCATACCTCTACCTATAGTTGAAATACACTAGTGCACAAAAAAAATTTTTTTTTCGTCTTAAATAAAAAAAATAGTTGGATTAGATGTAATTTAACGTGCTAAATAAGAATTAGCTTTAACTTTTTTTCTATCACGCATTGATTTTTTTTTTTATGGGCCTGACTACTATGACCACGCCTTTAGGCAGTCACACTTGTATAACTCGAAAACAGTTTGTCCAATTTAGACAAATTGAACTTTGGTATATAGCGACCTAAATTGTCTTTGGGCTGAATTTATATAATTTTTTGTCCAGTTAATATTTCCGTAGTTATTCGGTAATTAGTACCCAAAATTTTAAAATTTATTTTTTTGAAAAGTGGTGAAAATTTTGTTCCATAACTCTGAAATTCTTCAGAGAATAAAAAATATTGTAAACGTACCTTAAAGACAATTTTCGTATGCATCTTTTGTATCACTTATCAAAATCGTGTAAAGGGTTCTTGAGTTATAGCCTACACAGAAAAAAATATTTCAAATAATTTTTTAATAAAATTATTAATTAACTTTATATTGGAATTTAATTATATGATTTATTAATATAATTAATTTTCTAATTGGTTTTCAGTTTTGTTGTTTAATAAATTGACAGCTCTTAATAAAATATAAAGAAAAATTAAATATTTGTCTATAAAAGTACATAAATAAAATAAATTTAAGTAAATTTTCAAAAATTTTCAGCTCATTGCATCTATTTAAGGAAAAAAAGTAATAAGAATATCAATTATTCTAGTTATTAATATTATCAATTTGATGATTGGAGCAAAATCAATTAAAAATTAATTAATATTACAGATTTCGTAATTGAAATCCATTTTTACTTTTTTCTGTGTAAGTTTTACAAACCATTCTCGAATTTTATAGTGTGACAGCTGAATAACGTGATGATATTAGTTATGCACTTAAAAAAAAAATAGTACCCGATAGAAAAAAGTGAATGCAGATTCTTGTTTAACTCGTCAGTATCGACCTAGTCCACCTATTTTTGTTTCAAGAAAAAAATAAAAAAATTGTTTTTGGCCACCACTGTATTTCTACTCAACATGGGTATTTTTACTTAACTGTGAATAAAATTTAGATTTCTGCATCAATTTTGAAGATACATCCCTTATTTTCTGCGCAGCATTACCAGCTTTATGACAAAGATGATAAACTGTAACATTATAGATGTTTTCATTTCTTAAACGAAATTTAAGTAACTCCAAAACTATTGAGCACATCAAAAAGTAATGGTCTTACTATGGGCGAAATATTAGACACGCCCATAAAAAAAAAATCCAAAACTGATGGGAAAAAACTGAAAGCAGATTCATGTTTAGCACATCAAAATACATCAAGTCCAACTATTCGTCTATGGGGGAGGATTTTTTTGTTGAACAGTGTTATTAATTTACTAGTTTTTCCGGTGAACGTGGCATCCAATGGAGACCTAATATAGCATATGTCCCACTCTGGCACTGATATTATCTGTGTGTCAGATTTCGGTTCAGACGTTTAGACATGATTGATTCAAAAACAAATAAACAAACGTATGTCTCTTTTTTATAATAAAGTGGACGAAATAAATATAAGTTTACACTTAATATTCACAAAAAACAAGAGCGGATACTATATTCAGCTCGGCCGAATCTATATACCCACCATCAACTTTTTCAAATATTACATTATATGGGAGGTGCGCGGTAAAGTGGGCCACGCCCATTTTTTTCCGATTTTACATTGGTCCTTGAACTATATGTACAAAATTTCGTTGACGTTGCACCTTATATGGGAGGTGAGCGGTGAAGTGGGCGGACCTATTTTTTGTTTCCGAGTTTAAATTGAACCTCGAACTATATGTGCACAATTTTATTATCGTACATACTTTTGTTGAAAAGATATCAGCAGAAAAGTATGAAATAAAGCTACAACGGACACCTTGTGTTTCTAGTATTTTGCCCATTACTTTTTTGTTTATTAACCGATTTTACTCAAACCTTTCATAAGACAAATATTTAAGCCAAATTTGGTCCCCCTAGGTTGTCCCGTTCGAGCCCTATCCTGCTTTCAACATACGGACAGACGGACGGACATAGCTAGATCGACTCAAAATCTAACCAGGACCCAGAAAATATATACTTTATGGGGTCTTAAATGATTTTTTTGACATTCTACACACGGAATGACAAAATCAATATATGATGGTGGGTATAAAACATATGTTTGTTTATTTTTCTTTTGTTTTCTATTAATATTTACATCTAAAAAATCATAAAAAGGATTATATTCATAAACTTCAAACAACAATTTTACAAGAATAATAAAAATAAGGTGCGAAATAAAGATAAGTTCACTAAACAAAAAGTTAAAATATTGTTATAATTTTTATGTGCGAATTTGTAATTGATGTTATCTTCTTTACATTTTATTACATTAAAAATATGGGATTACATTGATATTATTAAAATCCATTAAATTTTTAATGTGTTCAATTAGCGATGCACAGTGTCCCATTCAAAAACTATAATGGAAATAAATCTGGAATTCCCAAACGGCTAGTCCGATATCAATGAAATCTCAGACATTGTTAATAGAGGTGTAGGCGAGTTAAAGTTTTGAGTTTAAACGTTATAGGCATAACGGGAGCGGGCCCAGAATGTCCTAAATTTGGACACCTCGGGTGTTCAAAAAATTTAAAACGATCCAGATTCGTTATATCTCAGCCAATTTAAAAGATTTTTATATGAGTGGATTCTGCTAGTGGATTCACATCGTCGTATATGTAGGTTATCTCTTTTAGTTTAAGAGATATTTGGCTTCAAAGATTAAAATTTTTGTTTTTGGACAAATCTTTCTGAAAGATTACTTAATAAGAAATTGTGTGGAGGAAAAAAAATATTAAAAACTTTAATATTGCGTGAACTTGGGTCTCTGGACCCATTTTTTTATAATTTTCCGATTTTTGCCTTAATTTCTCAAATCGCAAAGCTGGAATTAAAAAATAATTATATTTTTTACAAAGTTTGATGTGCTTTTAATTTTTTGGTAATAGAAATTTTTGCTCCCCAATATCGGTTTAAATTAAATTTAAAAAATCCCATTTTTGGAAATTTTTGAAAGTTTTTTAGGATTTGACTAAAGGTCTAAATTAAGCATCAAAAAATCTACTCAGGTGTACAATTTTTTTAAAAATATCCACTTACAAAAATTTTATTGCAAAATTAAAAGTGAATATATTATTCACTACAAAAATCAGTCCTTTCTCGGTGTTTTTTGCAAAAAGTCTTCAACAAATTTTCGCATTATAAAATTTTTTATATATTTTAAAAGATGGAAATACTAGTGGAGGTGATCATACTTGGGGAGACAAAAACGTGAATGGCTCTAAGAGGTACCTTTTTTGCGAGGCACACTCACAGCGTCATTTCAATGAAGCTAAAGTGTAGCGGGATCTAAAAAGGTTTCCAAATTACATTTAAAAATCACAGTGGCGAGATAAAATATTAATTCGCAAAAATTTTATAACATTTTTAAATCGATCTAAAATTTTGCGTATTTTATATTAGATTTTTTTTGCACTATGCGTGAATTTAAATTTTTAATAGGTACATTTAAATTGTTTTAGTTAAGCAAAAAATGGGTTTCAACAAAAAAATTGCATAAAATGTATTCATGACATGAGATCGCGGTGTCTAAAATATTTTAATTGAAATCGGAGAAAGTGTATATCAATCCTTAGCTGTTATTATAACTTATATTGAAATCAAGTGGCACTCAAAAATAATTACGCGTTTCAACTTAATGCAACTTTAACCCTACGGTACATACCCGGGTACCCGGGAACCATTTTTAACTTTAAAGTGCTCGCATTTCTTCATTAATAAAGATATAGCCACAAAACTTCAGATTGTCGTGATTAAGGTGTTTATACATTATAAAAAGCTAAAAAAAAATTAAATTTTATTAACTTGGTCTATATGTAAATGGCTTTGCACTACAATTAACTTTTTTTGCGCTATTTATTGGTGAAAATATATAATGTTTTTTATTTTTTTTTTATTTTTATTTTTTCGCTCAACTTTTAATGATTATTTTTGATTTTGAAGGAAACTAATTTTCCTTCAAATCTTATTAACTATAATTTGGCAATTTTGACTCTCATGGACATGCTTATTCACTAGTTTAAGCAAAAAATTAGTTAAATTTTATCTTATACAGGGACCGTAATGTTACGAGTTTTAAAATAAAACTCAACTTTTAATGATTATTTTTGATTTTTATTTTTTTGCTCAACTCATAATGATTATTTTTGATTTTTATTTATTTTTTTTGCTCAACTTATAATGATTATTTTGAACTTCATATCTATGTTATAATCTATGGCAAAAACTTTGATTTATTGCAAATAATTTTATTTTTAATAAAAAAAAATTGATTTTTAATAAAAAAAAATAAAATTTTAGAAAAATATTCGATTTTTATAAAAGAAATTGGATATTTTTTAAAAAATCTGATGAAAAATATATCGTCACACTTGTCTTTTAGCAAATAAATCTAATTTACGATGAGAAATCTTTTTTATTCAAAATTGCGTAATAGTTTCATTTCTCATGTAAACTTAAATATATATTAAAAAGTCTTTTTAATAAACGTTGTCACGTTACACGTAGGGTTAAAATTAGGTGCATATTTTTCTCACTGAAGAATTTATTTTATAGTAATACGATTAATATTTGAACATTTTTATTTATTAGCATCATTTGAAGAGTTTTTTTGTGTTAAGACATAAAGTCACATCAGTGAATTAAATGCAGTTAAATGTTTTTTGTTTAAATCTATGCTTAGTTTGTTTTTTAAGCGATTTTTGAAAGGAATGTTTAAACAGATATATGATCGCGATTATAAAACTTATCGAATTTTCTTTAATTTGTATTTTGTATGTCTTTGTGTAGGTTATATATGAGCATTTATTTTTAAGATCGGGATTAAAATGTAATTTTTACGATTTATTTAAATTTCCGATTTTTAAGTACCAAAACATAAACGGTCACTTCTTGTCCATTAATATAAAATAAAACAAAATTTTTTATTGTCAAATATTAAAAATACATCAAAGAATTTTATAAAATCAAAAGACGATAAAATCTGTGCGTTCTTTGTGAATTAAATTTTTTTTAATGAAGTGTAAAAAATCAACATATCGCGATTATCTTCGGCGTCATCAACTATATCGTATCAAATTTAATTATGTGGGTTGCACACGTGTGGTAATTTTTTAAATATTGCTAAAAGTAAAATTTTTATAACTTTTTTCCTTAAACCTCAATAACATCTACGCCGTTCGCTAAAAGTCATTCACGCGAACAGATTTGAATTTCATTAAAGATAGTTAATATTGGTACAAAATAGCGTTGATGTGCCATTAAACAAATTTTCAAATTTTTTTGAACCCCAAAAGTAAACGAGTTTGAAGAATTTCCCTTATATATATTAGAGTGCCTCACGAAAAAAAGTTGCAAATGTACCCCTCTAGAAATGAAGATTAGTATGTTCTTATATGATCCACAAAATATTACATCTCAATGTTAAAATTTACGTGAGCTGGACCGTTTTGAAAACACCTATAAAATTACATATTTCTTTCAATATCATTATTAAAATTTTAATAGTGGCATACTATGACCTTGAATATTAATTTAAATAATTATTATGTCTCTTTTCAGTCGCGGAATATTAAAATTGTTTATCATATTTTATTTGTTCAAACATGTAATTTTATATATTTCGGACATTTTTAAAAATATATTGGGTTTTAATGTACCATGGGAACAGTCTATCCTGTTACTATTGAAGATAACAAGTAATTAACCCATTAAGAGCCATTACGAATTTACAGCTATTTTGATCAATTTATGCTTTGGGGGACATTTATATCCTTAACTAACATTTATTTGCCGCTAAAATTAACTTAACTAATTATGGACCGGAAATCCCAAAATCGTATTCGTGCAACTAAAGGGTTAAATGAATGCACATTTCAATAGTATTTAATGAGACCTTTCCAATGATGCCCTAAAATATAATTTACGATGGAAAATGTCCAAAATATTCAAATTTTAATAAAATACTGTTTCGAAAAAAATCATTGAAAATTTTACTAAAATTTAAATTTAAAATATTTTTTGCTCAATATGTATAAGACGTCATTTTTCTATCATATGTTGCAATTTTTTGGACAAAAAATTTAAAAAATTATATATACTGTCGATCGAAGACCATATTTTTGGAGGTATTTTAAAAATGGTCAAGCTCACGTAAATTAAATAATTGAACCGAAATATTTTGGGAATGAGTTTAAAACATATCAGTCTTTAATTTTAGGGGGGTACATTTGCAACATTTTTTGTCCCCATTACAAATCAAGGCACTGTAATATATATATTAGAGTAAATTTGAAAATTATGATTTTGAGATATCATACCTTTTTGGAAGGCTTTTGCAGCAGTAAAAATAATGGTATAATATTTTATTTTTTTAAGTTTCCAACTCCTTGCCCTGCATATCTGCGGAAAAAAAAATTTGTAACGCCATTTTGCGCAGAGAAAAATCGGGTTGATTTACACAAAATTTTAATTTATACATCGATTTAACATAAAATTTTAGTAAGAATGAGCATTATTCGACCCGTTTAACATAATACGTGTTGTAATTAGGGTGTCCACAAAATTTACTTTTTTCGGAAAAGTTTTAAAAATATATTTTTTTTATAAATACAATGAAAATATACTATTTGCTTAGAAATATAACGCAAAGATATTTACTTTACCACTTCTCGCTTTAAAGTTATAAGGCATTAAAATGTTCATATAATAGCAAAAAAAATTCTTTATTTAAACCAATATTAAAAATATTGTAACAATAAAATGCAAAGGCTACTGTGCATTGTAATGCGCATGTTTTAAAATTTTGTAATAACAATTATTTTTTAAGATAATTATTTTTTATAGTTATTATTTGAAAATTTCTTAGTCTTATAACTCTAAAGCGAAGTCGTAGATTAATTATTTTTGCGCCATTTTTTGAAGCAAATAGTATATTTTCACTGTGTTTATAAATAAATATATTTTTAAAACTTTTTTAAAAAAATTAAATTTTTCGGACACCCTAATTGGAACACGATACATTTGAAGCGGGTTGAATAGTGCTCATTCTTACAAAATTTTTATGTAGAACTGATGTATAAAAGACATTTCTTTATAAATCAATTGGATTCGTCTCTGCGCAAAATGGCGCTCAAAATGTGCGTTTTTAGCCGAAGATATGCAGGGGAAGGAGTTGGAATTTAAAAAAACAAAATACGCCATTATTTTTACTTCTGTAAAAACGAAGAAATTGTTCTTTTCGAAACGAACCCTAATATATATATATATATATATATATATATATATATATATATATATATATATATATATATATATATATATATATACAGTGGGGAGCACAAATGAGTACATATTTGTAATTTATGCACTTGACATTGCATAAAAATTAAAATAACAGAGCAAATCCAACATTTTTTTTTAATTTATTTTATGTTTAGTATTTAATAATATAATTTATAATTCTAAAACAAAAGCATGAAGCTTTAAGAAAAAATCCAACAAAACGAAAACAACTCTCACGTACTCAATTTTGCACCTGAGGGATATTATAGTATTTTTTAAATAATTTTTTACTACAATAAAAATATATTGGAATATAATATAGTGTAGTTTATAGATATGGGTCAGTAGATTATTATACCGTTTTTTGAATTTTAAATATACCTTCCAGTTCGGGAGCTATATCCGAAAGACCGCTTTTCCGGACTTCGCGGATTTAAAATGTTATGCATAAAATACCAGTTGACCAACTTAAATTTGTTTTAACTATATTAGAAAGACAGGAAATTATCCTTTTTAAATAGTATATACGGATTTAAATTAACAGCATAACTATGTTGAATATTTAAGACACAAATTCAGTTTTTGAATTTTTTCTTCTATTATTTTTAATTTACAACTATTTTTGACCCACACCTTATTAATAGATATTCTTTTAATACTCTACCTAATTTTATACTTCATTGGAAAAACAAAAATGTAACGCTTGATAAAATCGGACGAAAACTGTAGGTGCTATGAATTCTTTAAAAAGTTGTAAAACACGTAAAATTTTCATGCATCACAAGTAATGGAAAAAGCCATATAAAAGTAAAATGATTTTATGAGTTGTACACATTTTAAAAATTTCATAGAATCTACAATTTTCATCCGATTTTATCAAGCGATACCTTTTTGTAGTTCCAATAAAGTATAAAATTAGATTTTGTATTAAAACAGTATGACTTTTAATAAAGTGTGGGTCAAAAATTTCTGTAAATTCAAAATAATAGAAGAAAAAACTAAAAAACTGAATTTGTATCTTAAATATTCAACATAGTTTTGCTGTTAATTTAAATTCGTATATACTTTTTAAAAATAACAATTTCTTGTCTTTCTAATATAGTTTAAAAAATGTAATTTGGTCAACTGGTATTTTATATATAACATTTTAAAACCGGGAAGTCCGGAAAACTGGTCTTTCAATTATAGCTCTCGATCTTAAAGGTATATTTAAAATTCTAAAAATGGTATAATAATCTACTGACCTATATCTATAAACAGCTCTATATTATATTCCAATATATTTTTATTGTAGTAAAAAATTATTTTAAAAATACTATAAAATCCCTTAGGTTGAAAATTGAGTACGTGCGAGTTGCTTTCGTTTTGTTGGATTTTTTCTTAGAGATTGATGCTTTTGTTTTAAAATTATAAATTATTTTATTAAATACTAAACATAAAATAAACTAAAGAAAAAAATATTGGACTTGCTTTATTATTTTAACTTTTATGCAATGTCAAGTGCACAAATTACAAACATGTACTCATTTGTGCTCCCCATTTGAAATGAAATTATTCATCTGTAATGATAAAGAGTTAAAAAAGAATTAAGATTATGCTAAAAGGGATCTCACAATTCCCAAAAAACCATGGAAAATTCCAAAAATTTAAGGGTACTCATTTAAACGCTTTAGTTTGCCTTTTGTGCAATTATGCAAATTTACGCGACATGTTTCATGAAGGCCCCTTTTCAAATATTGTGCAATATTAAGAATAAGGAAATTATAAATTATTGACAAATTTTGTTAAAATCAAAGATAAATGCAATCAGCCTAACTATAAAAACTGAAAAGTCGATTTTAAACCCAAAAGTCGACTATTATTTAAAGTTTTTACCATAAAGCTTTTTTTTTTCAAACAAAATTTTAAAATTTCATTTTAAATTTTAAAATAAGCTTTCTGGTTTTTATCAGGATATAAAAAAGATGGTAGTTTCACTTTCTCTTCCAGTAGCCATGATTAACCTTCTGACGTTTATCGGTATTATGACATTTCGTGCTACCATACTTCTACACATTATCAAAGATCTTGTTTATTTTTATACCCACCATCAAAAAGATGGGGGGTATATTGATTTTGTCATTCCGTGTGTAACATGTAGAAGGAATCATCTAAGACCCCACAAAGTATATATTTTCTGGGTCCTGGTTAGATTATAAGTCGATCTAGCTATGTCCGTCCGTCTGTTGAAAGCAGGATAGGGCTCGAACGGGATAACGTAGGGGGACGAAATTTTGCACAAATATTTGTCTTATATAAGGTTTGTTTGGTATTGAAAATGGGCAAAATCGGTTGAAAAAAAAGTTATGGGCTAAAAACTAGAAGCACAGGGTGTCCGTTTTATAGTTTTCTGCTGATATTTCTTCAACAAAAGCATGTACGACAACGAAATTTTGTGCGTATAGTTCGGGGATCAATATAAACTCGAAAACCAAAAATGGGCGTGGTCCGCCCACTTTACCGCCCACCTCCCATATAAGGTGAAAATCAACGAAATTGTGTTCAAATAGTTCAAGGACAAATGTAAACTCGGAAACAAAAAATGGGCGTGGTCCGCCCACTTTACCGCCCCTCCCATATAACGTAAAATTTAAAAAAGTTGATGGTTGGTATATAGTAGGGTGATCGATTATTCGACTTTTTGGAGAAACCGGTTTTCGAATAGTTGGTATTTTGAAAAAACCGGTTGCACTTTTTTAAATTCAGAAAAAACCAGTTAACCGGTTTTTTTTGCAGAATTTAATATTTCTACCAAAAGACTACATTTCTTAAAGAAAAATCAATAAATATTATGATGTTCAAGTTAAAATATATTACACATAATTATTTTTGGAAATAACTATTAATCCAATAAGAACGAGAAAGAAATAGTCGGTCAAGTCCGACAATACCCTACTCAATTATGTGCACCAAATTCGGGGAAGTGTCTTCTTTTCTAAACCTGTGGAATTGTGGGCCAATACTATGTTCAATTATGGACCGATCTTCATGAAATTCGGAACACAGATTTTAACTTACTTACATTTTTAAAAAAAATTCTTACTATATTTAAGGGATTTATGATCGGGAGGATATTTGCATGATTTAATTATTATATTTTTGTTGCTAAATATCAACAAAAAATATAAATTATTGTAAAATTTACAACATTATTAATACCAAAAATTGCAACTGTTTTTATTTAGTTTAAAATTCAACAGCCAATAAAAAAATTTCAAAAATAGTAAAAAAAATTATTTCTCGTTTGGAAAAAATAAAAACGTGCCAGAAATTAAAATGTGATAAAAGTGTTAAAAAAATAATAAAATATTATATGTGTATGAAAGAATGTGCTGCAAATGTTATTTTAAAGGATAATTTTGTTAATTTTTTGTATTGTTTAGGTCTCTCTCAAGTGTGTTGACTTTAAAAAAGGGTTTTGATATTTTTTAAAGATAGTTTAATGAATTTGTAAATATAACTTAAATAGTTTGTATGGGTAACAAAATTTGTTAAAAAGTATTTATAATATTTTTGTAGAATGAAAATTTTCGTTAAATATAAATAATTTAAATTTTTTTCTGCGAATTAATACACAAAAATGCTTAAATTGATGATTCTGTAAAATAAAATTAGTAAATTTTTAGCCTTTTTAAGACTATGTTAAAAATAAAAAAAGCTAGAAAAAAGGCTAGAAGCTAAAACGAAAAATTTGAGGCTAAAAATAAAATAAAAAGGCTAGATTTAGCCTTAAAAAGGCTAAACTGGCAACACTGTAGCTAACTAGTATAGAAACTAACTCTCTTTTTTAATAAACACTCTTCACATACATATGCTGTGTGAATTCAACACACTTGAGAGAGACGTAAACAACACAAAAAATTAACAAAATTATCCTTTAAAATAACATTTGCAGCACATTCTTTCATACACATATAATATTTTATTATTTTTTTAACACTTTTATCAAATTTTAATTTCTGGCACGTTTTTATTTTTTCCAAACGAGAAATAATTTTTTTACTATTTTTGACAGTTTTTTATTGGCTGTTGAATTTTAAACTAAATAAAAACAGTTGCAATTATTGGTATTAATAATGTTGTAAATTTTACAATAATTTATATTTTTTGTTGATATTTAGCAACAAAAATATAATAATTAAATCATTATAAATACAATAGACGTTAAAATCTTTAATATATGTTGAGAATTATAAATATACATGTAAAAGAAAAATTTAATAATTTTTTAATAAAATTTTTTGCAACTTTGTGTACATATGAAGTGTGGTGAATGTGAATTTTACACTAATACATATAAATAAAATTTTACTAACACATTCTTAGCGTTACGTACTTTTGATTTCTGCATGATGTACCATATGAGAGACATTCCGTACCATAGATTAACAACTAGATATTTATGTGAGAGAAAAAAACCTAATGCTAAATTGTTTTGTAAAGAAAAATTAATATTTTCGTGGCCCGTATTTCTTGTAAAATATAGTTCAAATGACAACTTATAGAAATGTTTTCTTTAGAGTTAATGGTAATATTATAAAATAAAGCCAAAATAGGGCTTATATTTTAAAACTGACAATTAATAACGTCAAATTTACTAAGAAATTCCTTAAAAAAAATCCAAAAGTATTTAATTAAAAATTGCTGTAAGAAAGTGCTAAAAAGCATTTAGCACATTTTTATAAATTGCCAGTGCATTTTAACCTCTTCAAATGCCAAATCTAGCACTGAAAGTGCTAAAATGGCAACACTGGGGTGGCTCTCACATAAACTTCTAGTTCTATTCTATGTTCCGTACTAGTTCTTGTACTATGCATAGTATAAGAACTAGTACGGAAAGTCTCTCTTTTGGTACATCACGCATTAATCAAAAGTACGTAACGCTAAGAATGTGTAAGTCAAATTTTATTTATATGTATTGGTGTAAAATTAACATTCACCACACTTCATATGTACACAAAGTTGCAAAAAATTGTATTAAAAAATTATTAAATTTTTCTTTTACGTGTATATTTATATTTCTCAACAAATATAAAAGATTTTAACGTCTATTGTATTTATAATGATTTAATTATTATAATTTTGTTGCTAAATATCAACAAAAAATATAAATTATTGTAAAATTTACTACATTATTAATATCAAAAATTGCAACTATTTTTATTTAGTTTAAAATTCAACAGCCAATAAAAAAAATGTCAAAAATAGTAAAAAAATTATTTCTCGTTTGTAAAAAATAAAAACGTGCCGGAAATTAAAATGTGATAAAAGTGTTAAAAAAAATAATAAAATATTATATGTGTATGAAAGAATGTGCTGCAAATGTTATTTTAAAGGATAATTTTGTTAATTTTTTGTGTTTTTTAGGTCTCTCTCAAGTGTGTTGAATTCACACAGCATCAGTGTTGCCAAAACTTTGAGGCCATTTCCCACCAGATTTCATTTGAAAAACCGCTAGAAACCACCTACACTTAAAATAAAATCGCCGATTTTTACCACTGAAATATTTCATCTCTTCAAACACGTTTAAAATTGATAGCTAATCCTTCAAAAACTTAATTTTGGGTACCTAAATGCATTTCAGATTCATCAAATCAAATTTAAAAACTTATAATAATTTTTTGATTATATTTTACTATATTCGTCTGACATTGATATTAAGAGCATTTGCAGGCAAAATCAACTTGTAATTCTTTAAAAAATCAGTTTCAGTTGCATCTTCATACTGCAAAACATCAGAGGTTCTTATTGTATATTTCGATTCTATTTTAAATACATTTATGAAAACGTTTTCTTTCGAATCGAATTACCCAATAATACTCCAAGGTTTGAAGGATATTTCCATACTATAATGTAGTGGTGATTTAACATTTTGAAAAAAAAAAATAATAATAATAAAATAATCTTTTTTATAGAAAAACAGTTGATTTTATGTACAATTTCCGAGTTTCTGGTAACTTAATATTTTAGATAAATTAGAAGTAAAAGTAGAAGTACAATAATAAATTAATTTTTCTTACTTTTGCTTTAAAACATGTTTTTACAATAAAGAAAAGTTGATAGAAACCGCCAGCTAGAAAAATATTGCAACCAGAAAATCCACTTAGCGGTTTTTATGGAATGTACCCGCTATGCACAACAAAATAACACCAGATCTAGCGGGAAAACCGCCGTTTTGGCAACACTGCACAGCATATGTATGTGAAGAGTGTTGAATAAAAAAGAGAGTCAGTTTCTATACTAGTTACTATACTATGCATAGTACCATGAATTCAACACACTTGAGAGAGACCTAAACAACACAAAAAATTAACAAAATTATCCTTTAAAATAACATTTGCAGCACATTCTTTCATACACATATAATATTTTATTATTTTTTTTAACACTTTTATCACATTTTAATTTCCGGCACGTTTTTATTTTTTACAAACGAGAAATAATTTTTTTACTATTTTTGACATTTTTTTATTGGCTGTTGAATTTTAAACTAAATAAAAACAGTTGCAATTTTTGGTATTAATAATGTAGTAAATTTTACAATAATTTATATTTTTTGTTGATATTTAGCAACAAAAATATAATTATTAAATCATTATAAATACAATAGACGTTAAAATCTTTTATATTTGTTGAGAAATATAAATATACACGTAAAAGAAAAATTTAATAATTTTTTAATACAATTTTTTGCAACTTTGTGTACATATGAAGTGTGGTGAATGTTAATTTTACACCAATACATATAAATAAAATTTTACTAACACATTCTTAGCGTTACGTACTTTTGATTAATGCGTGATGTACCAAAAGAGAGACTTTCCGTACTAGTTCTTATACTATGGTACTATGTTTATGGGAGAGAAAAAAACCTAACTCAATTGTCAGAAACCTAATTTATACAAAAACCAAATACATATAGTCACATATATTTTGTTTTTGAATTTTCAAAAAAATGAGTAAATTTTTTGAACATTTAGTATAGGGTGGCTCTCACATAAACTTCTAAGTTCTATTCTATGGTTTTTATTGTATTAAATGTTCATGTAAAATTTGTTTTAATAATTTTTTGAAATTTCGTTTTGTTATTTTATTTCACTAAAAATATTTTCAAATATTTCAATACATGAGTTTTAAAAAGCTTTTAGAATAAATGTTTTATGGTATGAAAAAACAAAACTTCTATTTTAAACAGGCGCGGATCCACGGGGGGGGGGAAATCGGAAATTTCCCCCCCCAAAATGGATTTTCGACCTTAGAAAAATTAAAAATTTACAATAGGAAAAGGAAAAATTAAAAATTCTTTAAGGAAAACTTTCTTTAGTGAAAATAAATGAAGGCAGAATGAGTTTATCTTCAATATAGTCTAGAAATGGCCAAACTATGTTTAGAAAAAAGTATTTATCGTATTTTTTCTTCGAAAAATTTAAAGCAAATAAATGGGTTTTTAAAAATAGAAAAAATATTGGAAATGCAATTCCTATATATTTGTTTCATTAAATTCAAGCTTAAACTTTACATACAATTAAAAACTTATATGTCAAAAAAATAAAAAATATTGTATAAGTGCTAGTTTCATGTCATATTGAAATTACACTAACTAATGTTTTAATATTACTTTTTATAAATCCGAATCTTTTCAAAATTTTATACGAAATAATTTTTTAACATCAAAAATGAACAAAAGCATTTTCACAGAAAAAATTTAATAAAAGTCAACCATTTATTGATAAATAACACAAAATTTTCCCAGTTCTTTTATACAAAATATAATATTTTTTTAGATTTAATAAATTTTACATATGATAGAAATTTTGGTTCACTACACAAATTTAATTTATAAATAAAATAATAAAGGTCTAAAAATTGTAATTTTTCAAGAAAAAACTTTAATTTATTTTTATTGAAAATATTTACAATTTTGTGTTAAGAAAAAAATTGTTTAAATAAAACCATTAATTTAACATTTTCCCAAGAAAATGTCTACCATTTTCCTAGAGGACGATAACAAAAATATTACTTTTCGCTTAATATTTAATTAAACCTTCTGAAAATTTCTCTTGCTTTCCTGAAGAGTTGTTGTACTTTTTTCGCACACCTGTGTGAACATTTTTCATATTTAAAAATTAATTTTTAAATAGACTCTATAGCGTTGAAAAATTACTCGGGAAATAACATAAATAGCATCATAAATAAGTTTTTTAAATGTCCAAAGCCTATCAAATTTTGGAGTTATGCTTAAATTTTTTAGGTTCCTGTATTTTTTCTATTAAGATATTTTGAAAGTTTATTATCGTATTTATTTCTTTTGTTTGAAATTTTTGGCGATTCAATATATTAGAATTTTTCTGTAAAAGTCAACAAAAAATATGCAATCAATTTAAAAACATTTTTGTTGTAAATGTAGCAAGATTTGGTTATTTTAGTTAGATAAAAACTGAAGAACTTATTAGATTTTATGTGAAATTCCCCAGAAGGTATGCTACAAATAAAGCTTAAAATGAAATAATTTGCTTAAAATAAATGAAAAATTTTTGATAAAATTTTTGTGTTTTTAAACGATATTAAATATTGACATCTTATTTTATAGTAAACAAAATATCATTAAGACTTAAGAAAGAAATACGTAAAATAGAAAAGTATTTTAATATAGTTAAAAGGTATGTTTTTCCTAATAAAAAATCTAAAATTTATCTAAAATTTAGGGAGTTCCGAGATTTTTAGTTCAGCAACTAATCTCAAAATTGTTTTTTTCGAATTTTCTCGAAAATTGGTTGGTGATGTACTCAAGAAGATTGTTCTTTGAGTAAAACTACAAAAATATAAACATTCAGACTGAAGTAGTATGAAATTTTATAAAGTTATTTATTTACATAATTTTCACTAGATTTTCTTCACGGGCTTCTCTTTGCAGAAAAAATTATTAGCGTATATTTTCCAGTTGACATTAATATATTCCAGTAAAAATTAAATTTAAGCGAGATTTTATTTCACATTTAAATGTTTTCTATTTTTAATTTTTTGTAGTTATTAGTGATTGATATAATAATTTTAGTGATTTATTGGATACTTGTTTTGGTGTTATCAGATTAACTTCAAATTTTCATCCAAGTAAAAAAATAAATTTTAAAAATTACTCACATAAAGAAGAGATACTTCAGTGTGCTTTAGGGAATGGTAAACAATGCCAAAACTCGATTTTCGATCTTACGATCAACTTTTTTCATTTCGATTTTCAAAATCGATTTATCGGTCCCCAAAATCGATTTTATTTTGAAGTCGATTTTTTATTGATAAATTTTAATTTATAAGATTTTTATAATTCTACATATTTTTTTTTTTTTAACTTTTTAAAACAAACTCGATTTTTGAAAATAAATAATCGATTTCAGTATAAAATAGTTGACATAAAATCGATTGCAAACAACCGACTTTTTTCCTATGAAAATCGACTAAAATCGAAATCGATTTACCATTCCCAAATGTGCTTGACCTCCTATCCAGATCTAAATAGCTTAGCATTTTGTGTTTTTCCAATGATGCATTCTTTATTTAAATTATTTTATTTTGAACTATTCAGTAGTATTACAAAAGTAAAAACACGGCTTTCATAATTAAAATCCTTTCAATATTCTCTGAGAAATGTTTATTTAAACACATATTTGTAATTTTGCATTTTTGTTTGTAATTAAAAATAATAATAATTATAAATAACCAGTTTTCTGGCAAAAAACAAAATTATATATAAGAACATAATTTTTCCAGTGATGATAAAAAAATTTCCCCCCCCCCAAATGCTTTGGCTGGATCCGCGCCTGATTTTAAAGTAAAGTTGACTTTAGCAAAAATATCATTTTAATTTTTTTTGTGGTTAGGCTAAATACTTCTGTTTTAAAATAAAGTTGACTTTAGCAAAAATAGAATTTTAAATTTCTTTTGTGGTTAGGCTGAATGATTTTATTATAAATAACATAAGAATAATTTTTTTAAATCTCACTAATTTCTAAATATAAACAAAAGATACCTGTTTTATAAATGCACAATTAAACAGCGAAAGTTTGCGAAACTAAATAGTATAATGTTGGACCACCCTTATGTATGTATGTAGGCATTTCATATAAAGTATTGTGTATGAAAAACATATGTATCGTCGAAATTTATTTAAAAAATTTTAAAATTTTAAGCAAAATAAATGGTAATATGTCTGGATCTTTGAAACCACTGAACCGATTTAGATGAAACTTGGAACATCGATAAAGCAGGAGTTAGGCTTTCAGCACGGACACAGCTACAGTTGGCCAAGGTTTACCACCACAAGGGTGAAAAACACATCGGTGCTTATAACTTTTACAAATATAAACCGATTTTAAATATTTTTATATTTTGAATTCTCCTAAGCAAGACAAAGAAAAAACAAGCTTACTGTGCTAAATTATCCCATATGGTTTAAACTAAAAAAAAATCTCATTTTTGACCTCGGCCTTTAAAAATATCATAGTAAAATAATAAAGTACTCGCACATCTACAAAAACAAAAATTGCTTGTATTTTGTTAGTGTAAAACTACTGCCCACAATGTCAGAATGCTTTGAACGGAAAAATGAGAAAACGAAAGAGAGCAAGAGAAAAAAACTCAAAAAATATTTTACATGTGAATACAAAAACAATATGACAGTACCGCGAGGTTTGCCAATGAAAAAATTGTAAAACAGCTGGTCTTACGAGTATACTTTATTATTATACTATGTAAAAATATATAGTAAAATTATATATATTTTTCTGATTTTTACATATATCAATTTTCCATTAAATATTTTATATTTTGATGCCTATAAGCATTTGGAAAATAATCAGTCTTAAATTTTTGAAATATGTCGCTGTAATTATAAATTGTTTTGTTATAAGAGAAGTGTGCTAAAAATTTTAAAATAGTGAAATTTATTATACATAGTTTTAAAGAAGACACAATTTTCTTTAAAATAATATATAATATGAATATTTTGAGTTTATTACGTTTGTTGTAAATCAAAACGCAAAATATTGTGAAATCTTCATGTTTTCTTCTATTTTTGGAATGTAGGTGAAAGTTCAGAACTTTTCAAAATTACACTTACACTTTTCTTGAGGTTCCGCCTTTCAGAAAATGTCAAAAAATACTATACTTTTTTAACTAAATTAAAAAAAAAAAATTAAATGTATAAAGTTACTTTTTTGGCAAGAAATTTAAATTTTTGAGACCTGTTTTGAAATTTTTACTTCGAAAATTTTTTTCTTGTTATCGAATTGAGATAACAAAAAAAAAAATTTTTTTTTTAGCATAATTAAGAAAATTATAGAAAATTTCGACATATTTTTAAAAAAAATTTTGACATTTTATTTTAAAAGTTATAGGACAATATCGCAAAAAAGTTAAGGCCAAAAATGAGAAATTTATTTTTTGAAGTTAAATATCTTTTAAACCATACGAGATAATTTAGCACAGTAAGCATGTTTTTTCTTTGTCTTGCTTGGAGAATTTTAAAAAAGTAAAAAAAACTTTGGTCAACTTTGGTCACTGTAACGGTGTCCGTGCTCCAGCTACAAACTCTAGAACAATATTCTGAAAGCCGAACTCCTCATTTTTCGATGTTCTAAGTTTCATCTAAATCGGTTCAGTGGTTTCAAAGAGCCAGACTTATTACCATTTAATTTGCTTTTGGCCCCACAGTGCAATGCTAGTATAAAAAATATTTTCTATCTTGCAACACTGTGCAATTATGTCTAGATTAGGATTTTTTATTAAAAGAATTCATAATAGCTAAATTATAAAAGAAAATGATAATTTTCGGATTAAAATTTCTCATGGATACATTTTTTAAATAAATAAATAATTTCAAGAGGTTCTGATATAATAGTTTTTCTCTATTTTACAACAAAGCCATGCGATTTCAAATCAAGATGCTGAAAAGGAAAGAAAATCTAGAATTCGGAGAGAAAGTGAAGATGAAGTTGAAGTTGGCTGGTCGATAATAAATGAAGAAGTTGATACTGTTATACCCTTACTATTGGAACATTTACAAAAATTGCAAATAGAGCATTTACAACTTCCCGACATTAAGGAAAATTTGTCTGTGGTAAGTAACTCATTAAAATAACATATTCTTCATCAATCAAAGTAACATGTTTAAAACAATTTGTTTCAGAATCCTCTATTTGTAACTTACGAAGCGGGACTTTATCTAACAAATGGCATCGTATATAATGTTGCAGGCATAGAGCGGTATGGACCAGCCTATATGACTTATCAAGATAAGTCGTTTTTAACGCGTTTTTATTTGAATATAAAAAATTTACAGGTATTTTCTATTGTCATACTATTTTTTCTACCCGTCTACATTTTGGATGAAATGATATAAAAAGCGTAATCGTGTAATCATGTTAATTTCTGTGTGTGTGTTAGTGAAAAACATTGTGTGTGAGGCTTGATGTTTAAAGTTTAAACATCACACTGTGATCCCAAAACGATTTTTTTGGAAATAATTCTGTAACTTTAGAACTGCTGGATGAATTTGTATGAAATTTCTCATAGACAATCCTCAGGTGTATTTCAATTGATTGGGAGGAGCACAGATAATTATAAGGACTATATATGTGGACATTTTTTGTTTTTAATCAAATCATAAAGGAAATTTTGGTGAATTTTGAAACAATTTTCATACCCGAGATGACGAAATTTGGAGGTCCACCCAGACCCCCTAAGGACCTTTGCTCCTCAAAATCAATTGAAATATACCTAAGGATTCAAATTAATCCAGCAGTTCTAAAGTTACAGAATTATTTCCAAAAAAAAAAAAAAAAAAAAATCGTTTTGGGACCACTGTGCATCGTTTTCTAAACATATACTTTCCCAACCGTATTTAAACATGCAACAAAAAAAACTAACATTTAATAAACGGTCTACTATTTTAAGTGTTAATATTAAATTAATAGTAAGGAGGGATGCGTGCTTTCGCCTTTAAAAGTCAGAAATAATCCTGTGTCCGCTACACGAGTTATTTGTAATTAAATACTGCAAAAATAATTTGCATATCCCATATATTGACTACAATGTTGCAATATCTACAGCTTACACAATTTCCTAAGTACTATTTGGCTTAAATAAATTTGTATTTGCCATCATAAATTTTGTAGTTATAGCGCACTTTAAGTTCTATTTAATGCCTTATATCCTCCGTTATATTTTCGGACGACATTTGGAATTTATATAAAGATAATTTTATACCACCCATCTACATGTAAGAGATATGTAACCGAGATACATATATGCATTATTGATTATCGGTGACTTTTAACAGCTTCCCTCCATCAACTTCAGAAGTTAGAGGCTCATTTTGTAAAACAAAATGTTTTCAAACGTTCAAAATTTGTATGAAAAATACTAGGATATTTATATTCTTTCCATACAAATTTGTTTATATTTATCGATGTTCACACGCACTTTCTCTCCTGTTATTGCGGTAAAAAGTGATCTTGCAAAGTTCATTATTTGACAGCTTGCAAAAAATCGATTTTAACGGCAGGAGGATTGCAAAAAGGCTTGTTATTTGCATTCAACATATTAAGGACTGCGCACGCAAAAATCCGTGCATACAAATCTGCTTATAGAAACTAAACCAATGGGCGAATTTTTTTTTTTAATTATATTTTTACTAGCTAATACCCGGTGTGCTTCGCCACCCCCCGAAATGAAATACATAGTAACTAAAGAATTAAAAAAATATATATATTTAGTAACTAAAATATAACATTTTCCTTAAAAATTAGATAGATGTTTCCCGTGCAAAATTTGAAAATTAAAGCTCTAATAGTTTCCCAGATATACTAATTTTTGTATTTTTGTATTTTATGGGAGGGACCATACCCCCATAATCCGCTAATTTATTAGACAAATCTTTTCATGGATGCCAAAATTCTTTGTGCAAAATTTGAGCATTCCAACTGCAATAGTTTCCCAGATATACGAATTTTTGCATTTAATTCATATGGGAGGTACCATGCCCCCTACTTCTAGTCCGCCCATATTTTTCTTAAATATTAATATTGATACCAAAGTGGCTCCGACAAAATTTAAGAACTCTAACTGTTATATTTTCTCAGAGATGATAATTTAATATTTTCCTTATATGGGAGGTACCGCGCCCACTATTGCTAGTGCATAAATTTTTGTCCAAAATATTCATATTGAAACAAAATTTTAGCTCACTAACTTTTATAGTTTCCCAGATAAAAAAAAATTTGGTATTAACTTTATATGAAAGATGACACGCCCACTATTTCTTTCCCGCCCATTTTTGCACAAAATGTTCACATTGACAATTAAGTTTATTGTACAAAATTTGGGAAATGTAACTGTAATAGTTTCCTAAATTTACGGCATTTGGTATTGGCAAGCAATATTAGGCGTGGGAATTGCCACACCCCCTATTGCTAGTTCGCCTATTTTTTTCCACAATGTTCATATAGGTGTCAAAGTTGTTCGTGCAAAATTTGAGGACTCTAGTATTACCAATTTCCGAGATATACTACTTTTAATAGTTATTTAGTAAGTGGGCGTGGCACCTCGCCCACATGGAATTGCAAAATAAAAAGTAGCCTATTTTTCCTTCCAGGCATATAGAAACACACTGTGAAAAATTCAAGAAAATAGGTTTAGCCGTTTAGGCGGCTATAGACTTCAAACAAACATACATACATACAAACATACAAACAAACACACATTAATTTTTATATATATATAGATTAATGACTGTTATCTTCAAGTTCTAAACATAGAAGAATAAATTATTTTCTGTTGGGTTTAAGGAAATATCTGACATTTTCCCGAATTCTTCCAATTAAACGTTTTTTTGTGTGTTTTTTTTGCTCGAATAAGTCCACTTATTTTTAAACTCCGCTTCATTTTAAACTGAGCTTTTAATATTTTTTAAATTATTTTTTACTAGGTACAAACACTAACAGTTTCTTTTTTACCACTCTATTGTTTTGTTGCCGTATTGAGAAGAAGCGAGAACAGGCCAGAAAAAAGTGGATATACTATATTTTCTTAGGAAAGGGAGAAGTCTTTTCCAAAGGCACTCATTCACGTATATTTCTGCGTTAATTGAACCATTTTTTATGAATGACATGATTCTTTTTCGCATACGCATATGGCTTCCCAAAACAAAAACTTGATTTCTTTGGTACACGATATTTTTTGCCATATTCCCTCTAGCATCTGCAACATAGAATTCCTGACTAGGAAGTCACCCTGTACGAAAGTTTCATCGTCTACTATACAGAAACAAAATTTCGGAAAAAATTCGTCCGTTATTTTTTACCTCCAAATTCTTGCTTACGTTTCTATTAGGATTTTTTTTCTTACTTTATAAGTCTTCAGGCTAGATTTCCTTTCAATTTTTCTGATAAAAATTGAAGCAATCTACTTTTTGTGACACTTTTCTTCCTGAGATGAGGGGATTTTCTCTGAAAATCCTACAGCCTGAACGTACTATTTTTCTTCCACTACCAGGTTTCCATTCAGTGGGCATGACTTCTTTGTATAAAATTATGACCCAAGAAACTGTATTTTTTGACGCAACTGCCTAGCATTTGTTTTATATGAACGATGTAAGATTTCATAAAAATTTTCAATTATGTGTTTTCGTTTTTTTTGTTTTTCAATTTCCATTTTAAGAAAAACTAGTTTTGCTATAACCATGAAACTTAGCACATGGCTAGTGAGCATAAGACAAATATAAACCTGTTAACAGAATTATTTATTTTTCACCACATCAAAAGTTAAAAGCCCAAGTGCATGCACGGATTTTTTTTGTGCGCAGTCCTTATAGCTAAGCATTTTTTTGTATACTAGTCACTTGTACCCATATATGAGTTTAGAAAAGTTTTTTAATGATAAATTAGTAAAAATGTTGTAAAACTCCTTAAATATATCAATTTTATTTTGCGTTTTTTCAAAAAACTTAACACTTTTTAGGTTTTGCTTATATAACCCATGAGATTTATATAGAAAATAAAAGGTCCAAAAATTATTGAGTAATGCCCACTGTTACGTATATGTAACGGCTTATAACTTCCTTACTAAACCAAATATAAAAAATTTTTCAACGTCAATGGGTTTACAAGCCTTAGTTGACATGATTTTCAAAATAGTAAATCTCTAAGTTGGCTAAATCGCCGTGATCATTAATGGGTTAATAATGTTTATAACTTTTTCTTATAATATTGATTCCGATTTCATCATGTTCTTATCATTTAATGATTAGACTTTATTATATTGTAAACTAATTTTATCATATTACTGGATGGTTTTATCATATCGTAATTTAATTATATCACATAATTCCATTGTGATATATTTTGATTCGTATTATAATTCCATTTTGTCATTTTATAATTTCATTTTATCATACATATGATTTAATTTTATAATATATATTAACCCATTATTTCACATATGGGCAATTCTCTTTTTACGTTTACCTTTATGAAACCAATCTTCAACCTTAAAAACTTTTTTTAAATTCTGACTTTTTTAAATAACTTTTGATGCAATTATGTTAACAACACTTGGTTGTGTAACACAAAAAAAATCAAGATCTGAAATGGATCCATGTGGTACCGGCAAGCACTCAAAGTCAAAAAAAAAAACTGGAAAAAGTGTTTGAAACTAACAAGTTTTTTTTTTCCTTTTGATTGCTGTCATCGCGGATTTTAGCATATTTTTCTAATGTAAACCACAAACACTTGCAGAAATAGTCCAAAGTGTGTTAAATCAGTCTGACAGTGGCCAGTGTTGAAATACATTATGAAACCAAAATTTTTAATTTTTTGCAGTTTTTTAATGAGAAAATTAGCGCCGTTTCTTGTATCATAGAATATAGGATGGAGGTTTATTGCTTTTGTAATTATGAGATATATCTCGTTAATGTGCCCTCAATAGTAACGCTACAGGAGGTGCGCAAAATTTTCTGAGACAAAACGTGAATGCCTTTTGCGCAACGCACACTCACAGCGTAATTTCAATGAAGCTAAAGTATCGCGTAATCAGAAAACGTTTTCAAATTACTGTCTAAAATCATAGTGGCGCTAAAAATTATTAATTTGCAAAAATTTTATAACATTTTTATATCGATCTCAAATTTTGCGTATTTTATATTAGAGTTTTTTTTCGCACTATGCGTGAATTTAAATTTATAATAGGTACATCTAAGTTGTATTAGTTAAGCAAAAAATGGGTTTTAACAAAGAAAAAAAAAAATGCATAAAAAGTATTCATGACCTGGGATCGAGGTGTCTATAATATTTCATAAATCGTGGGAGCACATCCAAGGCGCTAATTGGATTTGGCAAAAATATATACAGTCGAACACGGTTATAAGGAACTCGAAGGGACCGACAGATTTAGTTCGTTATAAACGTAGTTCGTTATATCCGTAAAATCCCCCAAAAAAATATTTGCTAATAAAATACACGTATTTCATTACAATACTAATATTTAGAATTAAAGCATATTTCTTTCCTTTAAAAATGGGCGATATTTATGATTTTTAAATTATATAATTTTGAATATTTTTCAATATTTAAATATTTATAATTAATATATCAGGAAAAATATTTTTTAAATTCATCATTCAAATTGATATAATTATATTTTTTTATAATTCAATGTATTCTTTTGAACCCGATGTTTTTAAATTGGCATGTTTTGAGATACTTACTTTTTGAGGAATAGCGATTTTCTAATATTTAGTGTTTAATCCTCAAATAATTTCTGTTTTATTATTAGCTATTTTCGATAAATGTATGTTATGTTAAAAAGCAAAGTTATAAAAATGTAAAATTCATCTTTAATTTAAATTGAAATTAATCAATATTATTCCCATTTATCCAGTAATTTAAATAGAAATAAATAAAACTTATTTCGTTAGTTTTTAAATTTCTGGGACTTTTTTGAAATGTGTAATTTTATTTATCTAAAACAAGTTTTTGTGGGAGTTCGTTATAAACGTAGTTTTTTGTATGAAAAATTTTTGTTGGGACCATAAAAATGTGTTCGTTATAAAAAAAAGTTCGCTATAACCGTGTTCGTTATAAGCGTAGTTATTTGTATGGAAAATGTTGGTAAAATCAATGGGACCGAAGAAAAGTGTTCGCTATAACCATAGTTCGTTATATCCGGTGTTCGTTATAACCGTGTTCGATTGTACCAATCTGTAGCTGTTATCATAAATTATATTGGAATCAAGTGGCACTCAAAAATAATAACACGTTTGAATTTAATGCAACTTTTAAAATTTTTGGATGTGTATTTTTGTCACTGAAGAAATTATTTATAGTAATATAATTAATATTTGCAACTTTTTATTTATTAACATCTTTTGAAGATTTTTTTGTGGTAAGATATAAAAAAACACATCAGTGAATTAAATGTAGTTAAAAAAGAAAATTAAAAATCTATGCATACTTAGTTTTTTACTCGATATTTAAAGGAAGGTTTAAACAGATATATAATCGCGATTATGTTCACTAATATAAAACTTATCGAACTTTCTTTAATTTGTATTTTGTATATCTTTGTGTAGGTTACATATGTATGTGCATTTATTTTTGACATCGGACTTAAAACGTAATTTTCACAATTTATTTAAATTTTTGATTTTTAATTACCAAAACATAAATGGTCATTACTTGTCCATTAACATAACATTTAAAAAAAATTTGATTGTCAAATATTAAAAATATATCAGAGAATTTTATAAAATCAAAAGACGAAAAAATCTATGCGAACTTCGTGAATTAAATTTTTTTTTAATGAAATGTTGAAAAATCATTATGATCGCGATTATCCTCGTCGTCATCAACCATATCGTATCACCTTTAATTTGCATTTTAGACATATTGACGTGGGTTACACAAGTGTGGTAATTTTTGAAATATTGCTAAAAGTAGAATTTTTATAACTTTTTTCCTTAAACCTCTACACAGCGACGGCGTTCGCTAAAAGTCATTCACGCAGATTTGTGTTTCATTAAATATTGGTACAAAATAGCGTTGATGTGCGCCATTAAAGACAATTTAAAAATTTTTGGGACCCCAAAAATAAACGAGTTTGAAGAATTTCCCATATAATCCCATTTTATCATATATATACTCCCATGTTTTCATGTTTATATTTATTTGTACCACCATACCTGGTACATTCATCAAACAAATCTTGTCAATTAATATTTATTCATATATAAACTAAATGAGAATTACAATGAAGTTGAAAAGTATATTTAAAAACAAAGAAGTTTTGAATATTCACTAAGTTTGTGAAAAGGATAAGCATTATATTTATTTGCAGGGTTCCCAGATTTTTTTCGAGTCATATCCCCAAATAGTGAATTTTCATCACCAAAAATCACCAAATGACTACTTATATTATCCACAAAAATCTCCACTTAAATAATACCTTAATTTAAGAGATTAGTTAAACTACATTACCTTTTACTTGTGTTTCAATAAATTTTTTACAAATAATCAATACCCAATAAACCAAGCAACGATATAGTTTCATTAATGATATCATAATTTTAAAATTATATGATAAAATATCGAAATTCTTTTTTCCTTAGAAAAACACTTCAAACATTTTCAGGAAAATAAAATTAAATTGAAAATGTTTGTATAATAAGAATATTTTATGTTATGTATTATATGGAAATTATATTTTTACAGCAAAATTTAATGGAATCGTAAAAAATAAAAGAGATAAAATAAAGAAACCAATAACAGCTTGGATTTAAAGGATAACAAAAGTTTAGTATTACATGTAAAATCACTTAAAGCAGGATGAACTTTAGTTAATTATGGTTATGAGCCCAAACACAACCTCGCGGATTATTTTTTTTATATGAAGATTTGACAACTAAAACAACACAGCGGAATCCGCTGGAAATTAAAATCTATTTTAATTTCACAACGGATTCTCAAAAGCTCTCATTTTCTCACTCTCCCTCTCTGTCAGTGTTGCCGTTGTTGCAAAATGAATCACATAAGTTTACATTAATTTTATATAAGAAAGAAAGAGATAGATAGATTTGCCTTTTATTTTTTATGAATGGAATTTAAGAGAGAAAGATAAATATTTTTTATATATGTAGTTTTGTTGTTGCCAAACACAAAAAATATAAAGAAACAAAAACAAAATATATATGAAATCCGCTGCTGGATTCCGTCTTCATTTAATTTGCATTTCTCTCTTAGAGCGGAAAACAATGTTGAAATCCGTTTGGTTGTGTTTGGGCTCTATTTTATTCATTTTTATAAAATATTTAGAATAGTATATATTCATCCACTCTTAGCAGATATGTATGTACATGTTCTGCAATATATTGCTAAATTATCGCGCTGCTTAAATTTAACGATATCATTACCAATATCATTATTTTCAAAAATTATGATATCATTTTCGAGTGTACCTTTTAGAAAGCAACCTTCATCACTGAAATGAAATCGTTATGATATCATTACGATATCATTTGGTTTGTTGGGTATTAAAAAAGAAAATTTCATAGAGATTTTCAAAAAAATATGATTTTATGGACATTTTTAAACTTTTTTATAGTTTTTTTTTATGACCGAAAATTATGTTTTTATTTCTTTTTCAAATGTATGAGAAGAAGAAGCACCTCAGAACTGAGCCGAAGTTGAACCATATGGATTAAAATCGCTTTTAGTCCGACGATGGTTAGACTAAAGGCTCCATTACTCTACCGTAAATGTAAATGTAAAAACGTAAATGTAACTGGAAACGTAAGTGGGTGCTTACTCAAAAAACGTAAATGTAGCCAGTACTTTGTTGTTGTGTTGTTCACATCAACATCAGTGATGTAAACACACATAACTCTCATAAGCAAAAGGTGTCAGCTGATTCGCTACATTTACATTTACGGTAGAGTAACGGAGCTTTAAATAGTTATTAACATTTAAATTTAAGAATCACTTTCTTGGTCGATTTAACGATGTCCGTCCGTCTGGTGGGATGGCTGGCTGGCTGTCCATGTAAAGCTTGTGCGCAAAGTACAGGTCGCAATTTTGAAGATAATTTGATGAAATTTGGTACATATGCTTTTTTCAGTACAAGGACGAAGCCTATTGAATTCGGTTATGATCGGCCAATTATTTCACCTAGCCCCCATACAAATGTCCTCCCGGAATAGAGTTTTAACACTTATAGATGCCTTAAAAATAGGAATATTTTAATGAAATTTAGTACATATAAGTATAATATCAGCATAAATCCGTCTGGCAAATTTCATAACGATCGATCCATAACTGACCATAGCTCCCATATAAACTCATCTCCCGAAAATCACTAACATTCATAAATCCCATACAAATGTTAGTATTATGTTAATATTTAACTCAAGTAAGTTGTATATAAGTAAAAACAAAATTATGTGGATGGTAGTGGTGTAGGGTGTCATATAGTCGGGCTTGACCGACTATATCTTCTTCTCTCGTTTACTATTACAATAATAATAATGGAACATAAAATACTCAAAAATTACCTTCATATTATTGTAGTGCACTGTTGTTGAAATAAATATAGTTTTATCTTACCAAAAACTACATATGCAGCGGAAAATTATGTTTTTTCTATCGTTTTTAAGTTAAAAAGGAAAATTTGTTAAAATAAAAATCCCCCAAAATTTTCAAAAAATCCCCAAGCCTTTAAATATATGCCCAACAAATCCCCTAATACCCAAACCAAATTTTTCATCCCCATTTCCAAAAACAAATTCCCAATTTGGGGATAAATCCCCTAATCTGACAACACTGTTTATTTGTAACATTTTATCGTCATGGGGATAGTAATATTAATATGATTTGAATCAGAATATGGTTTAAGAACAAGGAAAAACTGCAAATATTTAATGGCTGTAGAAGTAACGATATATTTCATATTAATAAAATTTTGTTTCTGGTAAAAATATTCAAAAACATATAATTTTTGTATTCAATTATAAATTTTTATTGAGTGTAAACACTAAATGACAACATTTAAACAAAAACATTGATATCATGAACACAGGGTTATTAAAATTTAAGAAAATTAACAATTGGAATTTGTTTGACTACGAAAACGAAACGGTTTCAGATGTTTAAAATTTGTATGAAGAATACTGTGATTTTTTTTTAATTTGAATTTTAAACTTTATTTTGCAAAACGAAATGCTTATTTATATTGAAAAAATTCAAATTTAAACAAATGTCCAAGTTTTCTCACACATTTCTGCTTTTTAAAAACGTTTCGTTTTACAAATTAAGGCCTTAATACATATTTTTTTACACTATGTTACATTTTTTGTAATAAATAAGATGCCATTTAGATAGAGTTTTTCACGGGAAATCCCGGGACGAGAATTCCCGGGAATCCCGCCAAATTTTCACTCCCGTAATCCCGGGAAATCAAGCGGGAATTCCCGGGATTTCTTGTGTATGCAAAATGTTTATATTTAACAACTAATATATGCATGTTTTAGTATATAATGTGTTTTTACATTCGTTTTTATTTATTTAATTTGATTTGTTACAAGTTTAAATAATTTTAAGGAAATTTCTCAATTTGTTTGATATTTTTCGTATAACAGTCTGAAAACAAAATATCGTTTTCTTTTTTGCTGAATAATTTAAAAAAAAATTGATTTTCAATTTTTTTCATTGTGGTCAAAAAGAAATATTTTTAAAATTCGATATTTAAGAAGTATATTTATTAAACGATTTGAAGATGCAATTTGCACGCATGTGAAAGTTGTAAGAGGAATCTTTTTAAAATGTCTGGAAACCTCAAACAACAACTTACATTTTTAATGCCCCAACGAAAACGTGAGACTAAAAGTATTCAAACTGTAAAATTCCCTGAGGTTTTCCTAACAACAAGCTTACTTCCGTATAAATATTTAGAGATTTTTCCAAATGGGGTAAATGAAAACCAAGGTATTGATTCGACTTTCGTATGAGTTGTTATCATAGCTGTTCATTGTGAATATTTTCAATCAAAATATTTGTTAAAAATAAATTATTTTAATATTTTATTCATATTTTTAGAAATAAATTTCTTTAAAATTATTTTATACTCTTTGTAATATGATTTTCAATTACTTGAAATTAATTTGAATAAAAATTATTTAAATATTATTCCATTTGTTAACAAGTTAGATAAAATAATATTTCCACAAAAGTATTCGAATATAAATTTATAAAATATAAATCAAATTCTTAAGTCTTTAACTAATTTTAAAATATATTTTATTTCTTTAGTTTGAATACAATTGTTCTTTATTTTATTTTCCATTTTAAAAATAAAATAATATCTGTTTTAAAACATTCAATTTTTTTTATTCATAGAAAACTTTTGAATATTTTTATTCAACATGAATTTGTTTGAATAGTTTTAAATTTACTTTCAAAAAGAAAAATAAGGAAAATATTTTTTTTATACATGAATATTTGAAAAAATTTTATAATTTTTTGTTATTCAAGCCTTTTGAGGCTGAATATTTTTATTTTTTGGAGTTTTTGTTGAATAAAATAATAAAAATATTTATTTTAAATGTTTCTATTTGAATATAAAGTTTTTGAATAAAAATCAGAAAAATTTGTTGAATTTTTTTTATTTAAATAAAATACATATGAATATTAGTAAACTTTAAAATAGTCAAAAAAAACTTTTGATTATCTTCTTATAAAAATATATTTGTTTTTCTTTTGGTTAAATAAATTTTGTTCAATCAGATACAAATTTATAATAAATTCAATTGTTTTAGTATAAATAGAAATCCTTAATATTTTTATTCAAAAGATAATAGATTGATTAACAAATATTTTTTAATTAGAAATAAGAAATAGAAATGAAATAAAAAGTATTTTTATTTTTTATTTCATTTATAAGTTACAGCTATGGTTGTTATATAATAAAAAGTGTTCATTCAATATTCAATATTTCAAAAAGAATTAGTTTATAATTTTATGATTAATTAGTTTATTTTAATATTTTTTATCTTTTATTTAACTGAATATT